>JAZHEH010003205.1:11527500-13941250 GCA_036589455.1 Ateles fusciceps
TAAGCTGACAACTTTCCAAACTCTTGCACTGTTTCTAGACTCACAAACAAAAAGGAAAGGGAATAAATGATGGGAGTATATTTCATTTCCGTACTCACAGAGTCCCGATTCTTACAACTATTTTGTATACATATTTTAATACGGTTTATTAAATACTGCATTAAAAATATAAACCACTTTATTAAGGTAGTTTATGTTTTCTAATAAATTAGTATCTTATTAAATGTGTATTCATTATGTTTTATGTTTTCTCATTTTATATTTTAATTAATAAAAGAAACTTTCACCCATTCCGCATCATTGCATTTCTGGTTCCTCTTCCGTGGCCCACTGGCCACCATTTGGATTGTTATGAGAAGTGGGGAACTCTATTCAGTTCCCCACGCTGTGGGCAGACAGACAAAAACAAAAACAGAGTCTGCCCATTAGTCCTGCACAAAAATGATCATTGGACATAATTAATCAGCGATGTGCACCGCTGTGGACATAGAAAGACAATTGCCTTTTCTCCCCAACAATCCGTGCTCACTCAAGTGTTCAGGTACTCAGTTACATTCAACACAGGCTAATTCACTTATCCTCAACAAGTGGGCTATTGATTTTTGCCTGTTTTCAGAACAGCCTGGGGCTTTCTGAATGACAATAGCGTCCCCTATTTAAAAAAAAAAAAAAAAACCTACGATTCTGGGGAAATGCCCTTTCACTCGTCCTAATCAGGCTAGCTTCACATTTGTCTGGATGCTTTCACATATTCAAACTTGGTGTCGCTGATTTTCACAGCACTCTTTTCTCCTTGCTCCTGCGGAACCTGGCGTATTTCTTGTCTTTTTAAGCTGACATGTCAACAGGATTTGCTTTTGTTCAGAGGGGCTCATATGAAGGGTACAGAAAATTCCCTGACATAGCAGGAGCAGGGCATCAAGCGTCTTTTTTTTTTCTTTCTTTCTTCTCTTGGTAACCAACTTACGAAAAACATGTAGCCCCACATTCTAATTTTCCTAAAGAATAAATCCAGAGTAACCATTTCATTAGTACTTCTACATTAATGGTAAATAGCATCCTTCATATGAAAGTAAAAGACAAACGATTTATAAATCATGCAAAAATTTTAAATGTACTAAACTTTTTAAATGATGGCACCAAATTAAAAGAGACTACAAAGAGAGCCAGTTTTTTGTCGAAAAGAATGATGTGTTTTTATGTTAACCGTATTAAGTTTTAACAATAGCCCAGTGGTAAATTTTGACCGTGTTAAACAGACTATGACTGGTTGTGGACTAGTACTTTGATAGCCATAAATATTAAGGGTAACGTGGGACACCCCTCAGCAGAATACATCTCCTAACTAGTATGTATTTTGACAATAGGCATTTGAGTAACTGCAGTACTACTCCAGCCGAAGCTGCCCATTCAATTCAGATGCTGAGTCTATTAGAAATGTGCATGTTTCAGCTTCTTTCTCCACTCAGGAGGCATCTGAACTTGCATATTAGCTATAGGGCCAAATCTGGGTGCTGGAGGAAAAGAACAACGCACACACTCCACTTCACCAGGAGGAAGATTCAGTTTAACCACTGACTGCCCCCGCACTGCTTCATCAGAGCTTCTTCCTATCCTTCCGATGAAGAGCAAAGACAGCTCGCTATGTGCATCAGCAGTAAACACCTCAGGAACACTGCAAAGCAGAGAACTGTGCCTCCAAGCGCAAGAGGCAGAGCTGTGATCCTGGATAGCGCTGAGCTTCTAAATAATGAAATCTTAAAATTTTGGTTGTTAATTAGGTTGCTCTAGAAAGGCCAGGCATTGGATGACTTTCTTAAACTCCCAGCATAGTTTCCACTCTTCAGTTAACACGATGGTAATAGAAAACCGACTACCCTTTTGACAAGGGCCAAGGGGAAGAAGCAAAAAAAAAAGGCTGGAGTGGTCTTGCCTCTCTTTCACTGAGAGCAGAAAAGCAAGGGTCCCCTCCCTTGACGTGAGCCCTGTCTTCATGTTTGGCACCTGGGTTTTCTTTTGAGAGGTGCTTAAGAAGTCAAATCACTAAGTATTGATTACGTAAGACATGCCTGAGCGAGACACACCTTGAGGGAGACAGAGGAAGAGGAAGCAGGAGGCTAGAGAGACAAGGGTAACAATTAAAAATAACGGGGAACAATTAAGTGTCAAATGTCATGAAGGGGCAAACTCACAGGATACAGATACATCGGGCACTCCGAGGCTTTGAGAGTTCAAAGTCTAGTAAAATTTTAAAAAACAAAGGGGGCCAGGCTAACACAGGCTTAACAACTTTTAAGTTTGCCAATTCAGGGCTTTAAAAAGAAAAGAAAATCAGCGAACCTCTAAAAAAGAAAAAAAAAGAAGGGAAGGAATGAGGCAGGGAGGGATGAAGTAAGAAAAGGAAAGGAGGAAGGAAGGGAGGCAGGGAGGGAGGGAGGCAGGGAGGGAGAAACCATTTTTTAATCTGTATTAAAGGAAATGGTATTTAACATTGAAGAAAAAAGATAAAGAATAGAATCCTAAAACGGTTTCAAACAGATACACCGTAGTTCATGAAAAACTCACTATTTTGTATTTTTCTAATTTTTACAACAGACTGGTGAAAGCTGTCACCCACCGGCCTCTGGGATTTGACAGCAGACACTTCTCTCTTGCCCACCCTCAGAGCATCGCGCAGCACCGTGTTTGGCACAAGGACTCCATGAATATTTGCGGAATAAAGGAGTGTCCGTGGACAGTAACATCTGCCGCACTAAGGCATGACCAGGGCTAGAGAGGCCAGGGTTAAGAAGACAGGATGTGGACCATGAAGGCGATGGTGTGATAGAGAAAAGAAGGAAGCGTACCCTAGGAGTGATAACATTTGGAGTACATGTAAAGAAAATAGTTCGGGCCCATCCACATGCATCTGAATTTGTGTCTTCAAAATTCAGGGCTTATTTATTATTTATTTATTTGACAGGGTCTCGATCTGTCACCCAGTGGCACGATCAGAGCTCACGGCAGCCTCAACCTCCTGGGTTAAAGTGATCCTACTGCCTCAGCCTCCTGAGTAGCTGGGACTACAGGTGTGTGCCACCACGCCCATGTAATTTTCTTATGTTTTGTAGAGACAGGGTTTCTCTATGCTGCCCAGGTGGATCTTGAACTCCTAGCCTCAAGCAATTCTCCCACCTCAGCCTCCTGAAGTGCTGGGATTCCAGGTGTGAGCCACTGTGCCAGCTAGGTTCTCATTTTTGAGAGAGTCCATTGACACTGAGTCAAACGGAAAGTGGTCGATCACTTGTCGGTCCCCACCCCAGCCCCACTGGTTTCAACGAGATGAGAAGCAAAGCGTTGTCTTTCAATTTCATTACAGGATATAGTTTTTTAATTTTCTATTTATTTATTTATTTTGAAAGGGTCTCATTTTGTCACCCAGGTTGAAGTGCAGGGGCACATTCTTGGCTCACTGCAACCTCCTCCTCCCGGGTGCAAGCAATTCTCCTGTCTCAGTCTCCTGAGGAGCTGGGACTGCAGGTACCTGCCACCACACTCGGCTAATTTATGTATTTTTAGTAGAGACCAGGTTTCACCATGTTGGCCAGGCTGGTCTCCAACTCCTGGCCTCAAGGGATCCGCCCTCTCAGCCTCCCAAAGTGCCGGGATTATAGGCATAAGCCACCGTGACTGGCAGGATATTATTCTTTAAAATGCATATAGTTTGCTTGATCACCCAATGGATGTTCATCCCTGATGATCAGAATGAGATCTTTTTGGTGCAGTTGAGGCTGGTGAGAGGACAGGTCCAAGGGGAACCTTCTGGCTCCTCCAGTCACCATCTGGTGACTTCAACTACCAGCTTCCGATGCCATATCTGTGCCATGAAAATGACACTGGCACTTTTCCAGGTGTGGCAGAGAAGCTGTTAACAGCACAGCACAGAGCCTTGCCCAGAAGTAGGGGCTTAATAGGAACAGAAGAAGAAGAAAGAAGAATGAAGAAAGAAGAAAGAAAGAAGTAAGGAGGAAGAGGAGGAGGAGAAGGAGAAGAAGAAGAAAAATAACCCATCTTACTGCCATTTAGTACTCTATCTCCACCCCATTCACAATTTCTGAAAACAGGCTAGACACTGGCAAGGCAGAGTATTACATTTTGTTGAATCTAAGAACACAGAACGGTTCTCATCAGGGAGATGAAAAGAGAAATTAAAGTTAATCAGCAGTGACAAGTAAAAAGTGTACACAGAACAGACAGCAGAGATTCAAGTCTCAGGATAGGCAAAAATTACTCAGTTTCTCTAAGCCTCAATTTTCTCATCTGTAAAATGGAGAGAATGACAGCATCTACTCTTAGCAGACTTAAATGGGACGCTACAAGATAATCCATGCAAACCACTTTGTGCAGTGTCCAGCATACAGTAAAGTGATCGTTAAAGAACTATGGTTTATTATTATTTTTACTATTCCTATCATGACAATCATCAGAACAGAGTATCTGCCTGAAACACCTGGCAGGAAGGACATGGCTACCTCAGATTCCAGTTCATCTTTTGCATGCAAAGGGATGATGCTATTGACACCACATCTTTTGTTGTCAGCCAAATAAGATCTATCCAGAAGAGGCTCAGCGGTGTGGCTCACGCCTGTAATCCCAGCACATTGGGAGGCCAAGGCGGGTAGATTACAAGGTCAGGAGTTCGAAATCAGCCTGGTCAATATGGTGAAACCCCATCGTCTCTACTAAAAATATAAAAAATAAGCTGGGCATTGTGGCACATGCCTATAGTCACAGCTACTCAGGAGGGTGAGGCAGGAGAATCACTTGAACCTGGGAGGTGAAGGTTGCGGTGAGCCAAGATTGCACCACTGCACTCCAGCTTTCTAGTCTGGATGACAGATGGAGACTCCATCTCAAAAAAAAAAAAAAAAAAAAAAAAAAAAAAAACGACATCCAGAAGAGAACAGGAGGATAAAATATGAAAGTTACAATACTAAAGAAACAGGTAACTCTCATAGTCCTCTATGCTCTGACTAAAGAGAGATTTTACTAGTGTGATTCGTTCAAAACAGTGTATTAAGCCCAATGGAATCATTTTAAAGTAAGACTCTAATTTCAGGAACCTAAGGAAGTCTGCATTTTAATAAGATATTTCATTGTATCCCCAATACAAAACCACTGTTTGCCCGACTCTGTAATTTATTGTTAGACACTGCACCATTACCAAAGCAAAATGAAACACGCGATGATTTCGCTAATGGAACAATTGGATCATGAGGCAAAGCCCAGCCCGGCACTTAAAACAGGGCTGAATAACTCCAAGTAGGGATCTGCATAGTTGCATATTCCCAGCTGGAATTTCACCTTTCCCTACTCTTCTGCAGAGAAAATCATTGAAATAGCCTGCTAACAATACCACTACTGTCTCCCTAACTTGATCCTTTCTTTGTTCCTTCCAGAGAAAAGACTTCTGCTGATTATGAATATTCCACTCTACAATTTCCATCAATTAATATACTACCACATTCTTATTACGGTATTAATAGCTTCTTGATTTACATTAGAAAGTATGTATTTTACACCGTGAGTGAAGCTATTTCTTCCCCTTTAACGGAAAGTGCTTATATAAAGAGAACTTACAGTTTGGAAAATGGAAGGTATGTGTGTGTATATTGTGTGTGTGTGTGTGTGTGTGTGTGTGTGTGTGTGTGTCTGTGTGTGTGTGTGTGTCTGTGTGTGTGTCTGTGTGTGAATAATGGCTTGGAGATAATAGATTCTATTCTCCTTTCTGTTTTTTTTCCTCTCTGCTGGGGAAATCCTACGCCCCAGTCCAGGAAGACAGCACAGCTGCCCTGAACCTCCTGTGTCCTCCCCCACTTCCTTCTAGAGCTAAGCCTGCATGTCTCTCCTGGATGTGTCTCCAAGTGTCCACGGAACTCAGAGTTTGCAACGTGCTTTTCACAAAAACCCACAGAGGCAAAGAAGGACCCATTCCTTCTGGATGAGTAAAATGAGGCAGGTGGCACTGAAGAAGAAAGCAATCTTGGTGATGAAGGAGTTCTGTTTGAGCGGCAGAGGGGCCAGCCTGGGTTCGCCTCTCTATCCCTGCTGTGCGAGGAGCCGTGTCACTTACACTCCCTGAGTCCCGGAGGCCTGACCCATAAAATCAGGGGATTTACATCCCTGCCCCAAGTATTTTGTGGAAACTGAACAAGGCTGAAGGTACAGGCAATGCTTTAAATAGTGACAAAGGGGTGGCGGGGGCTCTAGAAGGAAAGGAGGTCTCCTTGCCCAGGGACATCCAAAGCTACAGATTACAGATGCTCTGCAAAGACTGAGAAGGCCACAGTATCATGCAGGCTTCTTCCTACCATGTTAGGCAGAGGATTCTAGGCATGAGTCACCCATTCAGTGACCTCTGAGTCCATTCTAAATGTTCGCTTCAAAGGATTGAGCACTCCCAAGGTGGCTGTACCAAGAAGTCAAACCTACAGTTCTCTCAGTGTCTGGAGTTGAGGGCTTACGCTTTCAGGGCTCTATTGTCCTGCTGTCATTTTGTGGCAGTTTCATCAGCTACTAGGGTTTAATCGAAGAATCCAGAAGATTCTAGTCTCAGTTATGCCACTGGGTAGCTGTGCAGTCACAAGACAGGTCCTTCACCTGGCTGGACGTTAGCCCCACAAAACAAGGATGGTACCTAGGAGAAGAGGCCTCCCGCCCTCGCCTTTCATTCTGTAGGCATGGATGCTTTAACCCATCGAGGGTTGGTGGGGAAAGAAAAGAATACTTAAAACGGAGATGACTACACATAAAAATCCTTGATTCTGTTAAGAACAACTCAGTAACAAATGGCTGGAGCTGGGGTCTATTTCCCTTATCTAGGGGTCCCCCTCCAGTGATGCTGAGTCTCCACCTGGTCTGTTTCTTTTATTTATGGTAACCTACAGGGGACCCTGTGATATGGTTTGGCTGTGTTCCTGCGCAAATCTCATCTTGAATTGTAGCTCCCACAATTCCCATGTGTTGTGGGGAGGGCCCCAGTGGGAGGTAATTGAATCATGGGGCAGGTCTTCCTGGGCTTTTCTTGTGATAGTAAGTCTCAGGAGATCTGATGGTTTTATAAGGGGGAGTTTCCCTGCACAGGCTCTTCTTGGCCTGCTGCCATCCATGTAAGACATGACTTGCTCCTCCTTGCCTTCCACCATGATTGTGAGGACTCCCCCAGTCACGTGGAACCGTGAGTCCATTAAACCTCTTTCCTGTCTCAATGACCCAGTTTGGGGTATGTCTTTATTAGCAGCAAGAAAACACACTAATTCAGCCCCATGGCACCTTTGAGTCCTAGAAAGGGGTGGTTCAGCCACTGTCATGTAGAGCGCTCACTGTCCCCTCCTCAATACAGACACCACTCCCATTTCCAGAGGTTTTGGCAAGACCCAGAGTGCAGAGACCGAGACTCCCTTCAGCACCCCCAGTCGCCTGGGGGTAACAATTCTCCCTCTGTTCCCCCACACCCCACTTCCTAAACACAAGGCATCTGCGGATGTCCCCTGGTCCAGCCTATCTCTTCAGGGGCCACTGAGAGACTCAGGAGCCAATGGTGATTGGCAGGCGTAGGTTTCAGTGTATTTCTCCCCCAAACTGTGTCAGGAACAATTAAATGGTGAGGCCTGGAAATGAGAGGAATGTGGCCCTCCTGAGGCCGTGTCTACACATGACCAGGGTCGTCTGCGGGGCCAGCTTAGTGAAAGACACCAGTCAGAGGGACTGTGTGATTGAACTGACAGTCCAATTCCCCAGCCATGGCCGCAGCCTGGGGCTATAGTGGCGACAGGGCAGTGGGCCCTTTGGTTTCCTTCCCATTTAAAGCACTTTGCAGAGTCTCAAGCCCAAGGTGGAGATTCAGTTCAATGTCTGTGGATTGATTGATTAATTTAAAGCCCCTGAGAGATCCCGGCGGTTCACAGGATAAAGCTAGACGAAACTGGGAATTTTCCTCTTCTCCAGTGGAAAATGTGCAAGAAGCAGCCCCCTTATTGGAGGTGATTTACATTTCTGTCATGATCTCGGAACTGGAGGAGGGGCTGAGAGTCTCCATCAGCAACCCCGGGAGTTGAGCTGAGAGCAGCTTGAGCCGGCATTCAGATTCTAATCTGACACCTTCCTGGCATGAAACACATGGTGTTTGACTGTTCAAAGTTTGGGGCCCAAACACTCTTGACCTCGATGCTGACCCTGCCACTTACTAGTTGCCTAAGTGTGTCAGTGAAACCCCCTATGCCTCAGTTTCCCTGTTAAGAAGAGGGGATTTGAGTGAGCTATTGGTGACACGTGTTTAGAACAGTGCCAGGCAGAGTAGCTGCTCACTAAAAGCTATCTATTTGTATGAAGGTGACAATGAAGAGGCCAGAAAAGGTCTCACCAAGCACAAAAGCCAAGACTCCAGGGGCTGCCCCAGATGAAAATGCCTCCAGTGCCCTTTCTAGGCACACTGTAGTCACTGGGATATTAACTCTCCTTTTGCATTTAAGTGGACAGATGCCCCTGCGTCAACCAGTGCTGTGAGTTTTTGAAAGGAGATTTCTTTTCAAAATGTTTGCCTGCCGACTGCCACAAAACGCACCAAACCAGGAAATGTGTTGATGTTTCGACCCCGGAGCTTGCTGGGTCAAAGTCTCTCCCCCGAAGTGAGCTCTCACCATGGCAAGAGGTATCTGGCTCTTTGCTGAGATTGTATCAGAGCAACATGAACGAAAATGCACAGGGGGCAGGGAGTGGGGAAAGAGGAAGAAGTTAATAATACCTTATAAATTCAATTTGCATTCTCCTCTCAATTTTAACCCAATCTACATGAGTGTTCCAAAATAAGCAGTCATTTGACATCCTCCCACGTGACAGTCTTACACGTCTTAAAACACAATCCATTTATTAAACTAAACGGTACAATGTGGTTTTAACTGGTTCTAGAATATTCCGATAGTGAAATATTTTCTGTTTCTGGGCCAGAACTGGTCATTTCTTCTTGAGAATATGATGTTTGAAAATCAGTTCCTCCTATTATAGATTTCTCCCTCAGCTTGTAGAAAATCCATGATTCCCCTAAACATTGGTCTTTGAAAGCACATTGACTAAAATCTTCATGCTTAATTCATGAAGCGCAGTCTGGAGATTAGTGGAGCTGGACACAGACCAGGAATACTTTATCATATTCTAATAAGCAGAGGCTGAAAATTGCATTTCTAAAGCTACAGTATTAAAGGGCATACCGCAAAACATGACCCAAACATATCTCAGTAGTTTTACAGTGTCTGAAAAGGCTTTGATATGATAAAGTATGCTGACGAGGGGAATAAACACAACCAGAAATTTCTGAATTTAAAAAAGAAAAAAGAGGGGGAGGGCTTAGCAAACACTCAGCATATTCATGGAAATACATATATATATATTATAATCTCATATATTGTGACTCCCATTAAGCAAGTATTGACTATCAAGTCGAGCTATAGAAGATCACTGCAGTAGCACAGTTTAGGGGTTTGGAAAGCATAAAACACGAGAGATGAAAGAGAAAATAATTTTTTTTTTTTAATCAAATGAGGTTAATTTGAAGGTTTCTAGAAAAATCTAAGTCCTGGCTTTTCAACTTTTCTTAAAACAGGTCACCAGTATTGTTTCTGAAAGCAGAAAGCAAAGCATATGGTGGGATGGGTGGCCACAAATGCTTAATGGTGGACCAAGGACGTGGCTCAGAAAATGGTGCAACAGAAAATGCCCCGTGATGCAGGGACTCACTGCCTACCCAAATGATGGTAATGGGAAAAAAGCCCCTGTACAATCCAAATGGATGAATCAGCAGTGCATGTGGCCCCAAGCACACCACCTGGCACACAGTAGGTGCTAATAGTGTCTGTTTCACTGATTGATTGACTTCTTGATTAATATATGAAGGAGTGAAAAAGCAACGGAAACAGCTCCTATGCACTTCCCAAGAGCTCCTAGAGACTTTGGATCTACCCTACTCAATGCTTGCTAAGCTGTTTTCCCTCTATAGAGGCACCAGTTAAAATAAACAAAGCATTAGGTCAGGAGCAGTTTTCATAAAGATAGGAGTGCCCAGATTGTAAGCACCTGGCTCCAGCATTTCCATGCAGAAGACGGCAGGGAGCAGCAATGAGGCTGGGAGGGGATGGTGTGCTGGGGGGCTCCAAGGATTTGCCGTTAAATCGCATCTGCATAGCTAGAACATGGTTACTACTTAGACTGCATGTTTCTTGAGGACGGTGTCAGGAGAGTATGGGGGGTGCTTTGGAGAGTTGGCTGATTGTGTGTGTGATCCCCCAACCCCCCAAGCCAGCCCTATCACTGCTGAGATCAGAGTAGAGAGATCAGAGCAACCGAAACCCTGCTGATTTTTACGATTTTATTTTTATGGCTGTGCACTCACCATGCACCCTTCATCCACTTAATGAAAGGGCTGGGCTTACTTTCCACTAGGCCTGGCTTACCCCCCAACTGGATCTCCCTGCTGGCTTCTAACTACAAAGTCCATGTTCCCCCCGAAAAGTGAGTCCTGCAATCAGCATGTTCCATACGTCTGGGTCTCCTCTACTCCAGCTGGCTGGTCGTTGCATACCTGTCATGTCCCGCATCTTAGAATACGCCATCTGGCACGCCTGTCACGACCCTCCCAACCTCAATCTTGGAAGTCACCTTAGCACTCTGATGTGCCCTGCTGAGGTGGGGCTGGCTATTCCTGCTGTGGGGTGGCCACAGCAGCCCGTGTCATCCCACCATGACCTTGATTACATCTTCACCGATGTACACCTACCCCAGCACAACATATGCTCTTGAAGGGCCAAGACCTTGACAGGGAACTGCTGTAGACCCAGGCCTAGCACAGAGCCTGGCCAGATAGGATCTCAAAACATGTCTATTGCATGAAACAAATGAACAAAGGGAGAGGGTTAACCCGAAGTATCTAACCACACAGGGAGACTTTGGATATCACCTTTTGTTTTGTGGATATCATCTTTTGTTTTGTTGACGTCATCAAAAGATGACATCATCTTTTGTCTTATATTCTTCGCATTAAAAAAATAAAGCCTATCATGTATAATATACATATATACACACACATATCATACATGATTAGAAACTTTGAATATAAAAAATGAGCAGAAAGAACAAAGAGAAAAAACTTCTCATATTCCCCACCATTTAGCAATTTTCTCATCCTGAGTATATGTCTTACCCCCTTTCTACTCTCCTGAGGTCAGGTTTCTTTTCAGTTGTTTTTATCATTATTTATTTATTTATTTATTTATTTATTTGAGACAGAGTCTTGCTCTGTCACCCAGGCTGGAATGCTGTGGCATGTATCAGCTCACTGCAGCCTCTGCCTCCCAGGGTTCAACTGATTCTCCTGCCTCAGCCTCCTGAGTAGCTGGGACTACAGGCATGTGGCACTATGCCCAGCTAATTTTTTGCATTTTTAGTAGAGACGGGTCTCGCCATGTTGGACAGGGTGGTCTTGATCCCCTGACCTCGTGATCTTCCTGCCTCAGCCTCCCAAAGTGCTGGGATTACAGGCGTGAGCCACCATGCCTGACCTAGTTTTATTTTATTTTTATTTGATATTTTAGATAGGAAGAATAAATTCTGGTGTCCTGTTGCACAGAAGGTTAAGGTAGTTAACAACAACACATTGCATATTTCAAAATACCTCAAAAAGCAGATTTTGAATGTTCTCATCATAAATAATAAATGTTTGAGATGGTGGCTATGCTAATTATCTTGATTCGATCATTACATCATGTATACATGTACTGAGTTCTGGTTTCTGCCAGCAGGTATCTGAGGAGCCATCCCAGGGCCACTCGGAGTATGGCCCACCATCAAGACATCCGCACAGGCCAACCGGGGGGGGCAGGTGGCCCTGCCTGCCCTGTCTTAGGGACACTGTATATTTCCGACAGTTACATGTGGTGGGGGAGGGAGAGACTGAGGACCTCACCGTTGAGAGATGTGGTCTCGTACACAGTCACATGAGGTCATGAGTGAGCATGTTAGTTGCAAAGACATGACAGATCTTTGATCAATGCATGGTCCCAACCAGTGTTGCCTTCCACAGGCAGGAAGGAGGCAGGGGTCGTGTAGCTGCCAGCGGGGGAGGACTGAGGCAAGGAGAAGACTCAGATATGACCAAGAAAAAAACAGGCTTTGGTTCCAGATTCAGGAAAAAGGAAAAAAAATTAAAAAAAAAAAAAGACATTTCCCGTTGCTCCTGCCTTGCCACTTTCCTGGTCCCATGCTTGCTAAATCTCCTGGTGGGAATATGAAATCTGACTCCAGATCTATTTCAGCAGCAGCTGCCTGCCATGAAGTCTATGTGTACCCATCCTCAGAGGTTGCTTTTGCAAGGTTTGCAAAGTCTTCTGCAACTGCCTCTAACCCGGGGTGCCCAAGCCTCTTGACAAAGCACTTTCCTCAAACCACCCTGGTTCCCTGGGTCATGTCCCTCTTCCACAAGTCTTCAACAGTACGGACAGGGTTATTGTGAAAGGAAATCACTGCTTTCCTGAGAGACAGGCCCTTCTGGTTCCCTTAATTATAATTCTTTACTTGAAGTATGTATCGGCTGCTATTTAAATAAACAATGAGGGATTTGAAACAGAGAAACTATGAAAATGAAATTGCTTTAATTTACATCCCAAGAGACTGAGGCTATAGAGTTCTCTGAATGCTAAATAAAATAAATAAAAACTTAAGTAAGTGTCAAGTTGGAGGTAGCCTATGAGTTATAAAAGGGGACAAAGGAGCCAGATGTGGCCCATGACAACCCCTGGGACCCCAAGCTGCCCTGTAGAATACAGAACCACTGCACTGGCACTATCAGCTCTTTCTGGAAACAACCAGGAAAGGAGGCAGGGGATGCCATGGCTTATGCCACCTGAAAACGATGAGTTTGAGCAAGGTGATTTAGACTCTCTGTATGGGATTCGTACTATAGCAGGGTGGTCAGAGCAAGCTGTGTGCCAGCTGGCAAGCCAAGCCAAGAGACAACAGGACAAGTTCAGCGGCCTTTCCTCAGCTTTCTTTGTCAAGAGTCAGGTACCACAAAGAGAGGACAGGTTTTGCTGCAGCAGGATGCAAAAATATGAGCGGATCGAGTTTTGCTGCTGCAGAGTATTGCTGAGAAAAAAAAAAAAACAGTCTAGGGAAATCTCAGGAATCGACTTTGCAAGGCTGCAGAGGGCCATAGGAATTGATGCACGCACACACACATACACATAAGTTTGCTTCCTATATGGGGTTAAAAAGGCCCTAAGGATTCCAATAGATAAAGCGGAGGACAGGTTAAAGGATGGGCATTAATAAGCCAGGAGAAGGAGAAGTTGAGAAGCGACTTTATCACGCTCTTGCTGTGGACTTTATAAACATGATCGCAGCTCGGCCTCATGATATTTTCCCCATTGAGGGGGAGACGCAACTGAGATTTAAATAATAGTGTTTCTGGTTACACAAGCTGGATATAATAATGGTGAGACGAAGACACAAACTAAGGTCACCCACCTCCAACTCCAATTGCTAAAGAAGGAACCCAAATATAATGGTTGTTTGTCTATAGCTTACAAATGTATGGGCCCGCTGACCTAAGGGCTCCTAGGATAGCCTCAGCTTGCACTCCTGCTGGCTCTTTGTTTCACCTCTGCTCCTTTCTGATTCTCTTTGTATACCAGTCTCATTTTTTTTTCTGCAACAGTTTTCCTCTGTTGTACCCTGGGAAATGCTGCCCAGAGGCAGGATCACCAGCTTAGCTGTGTGCGGTGAAGTTATGCGAATGCCTCCCACATCAGCTGTGGCAGCCAAGTCCCTGGAAAGGCTCGGACTGTGCTGGTGTTATATATGCTCATTCCTCCATCAAGCACTGTGGCCGGGAGTCAGGAAGTGTGACTGGTCTGACCTGGGTCTTGTGCCCGCCTCTATGGCTGGTAGGAATGGCTGTGATCTTGTGATCAGCCCTGAAGAGGAAGACAGGCGCATGTCAAAGGAAAACGGGACAGGGCAAGCGTGATGGGGGAAAATGCTGGGCAGACAAAACTGCCAGTTACAAGAAAGTATCAGTATCACGGCCAGGCTTGGTGGTTTAGGCCTGTAATCCCAGCGCTTTGGGAGGCTGAGGTGGCAGGATCGTTTGAGACCAGTCTGGATAATATAGTGAGACCCTATCTCTAACAACAAAAAAAAAAAATCAGGATCAAGTTTTCCTCAAAAGAATCAGGACAGAGTCCAGGGGAGCAAGGTAGGGTGGGGGGCAATGACACCTGGTTTGGCACAAACTCCCAGTGAGTCCCAAATATTTGTTGTCACTTCGTCCTCGGCTATGGAGCTTTTATATTTGCCTAGGCACACCGGTGCTAGGACTGAAGGCTGCACTTTCCGGCCTCCCTGGCAGCTCGCTGTGGTCAAGCAGCTAAATCATCACCACTGAGAGAAGCACTAGTGCTGAGTGGGGCTTCTCAGAAAGCTCTTCAAAAGGCAGGAAGCCCTCTCAGCCTTTTCATTTTCAGGCTGCCTGGTCATTCTGGACAGCGAGTAATCTTGAAGATGGAAGCAATATCACAAAGCACAAAGAAAAAGGAGCCCGGGTCATCGATGATGGTGGAGTGGCCGTTCCAGCCCGGGAGGACTTATTTCTCTTCTTTTATGTAGAAGAATTTACCACCATGACGGGGTCCTTGTCAGTAGCAGCCAAATGTAATTCCTAACTGATACACCTAGGCTCTGATCCAGGCCTGCCGAAGTATGCCAGGCCTTGTTTTCCAGCTCTGGCTTTGAGAAAAGAAAGCAACTCCGCTGATGCTTCCTCCTCCTTTTCTTTGCCTGCTGCTTCTTGTCTTCTTCCTCTTGCTTCGTCCACCTGATTCTCTGCAAGCGCAGGGGCTTGAGCAAGAACTCTGTGCTCTATGTAACGTTTCCATCCTCATCACACTTGAAATCTGCGTGCATGTGCGTGTTCTTATGGCTCTCATTTAATGCAGGGACTTCTGAGAAATGGTGTTCAGTTCAATATCATTAAGTGACTGCTTGAATGTTTGTTACCATGCTACCCTTCCCCAAATTCCACCTGTTGGCAGAAGACACCTATTTCCCATTTAGTGAAATAGAATCTGACCTCCAAAGAGTGACACAGTAAAAACAAAAAAACAAAAAACAGAACAAACACATATCCGTTTTGCAAGAAGCTTCCTTGACTACCAGACCCTTTTTTGTACCGTGGTGTTCTTCATTTTCACATATGCATATCATATATTGTAATACGAAATGGATATTGACTGCGGCTGAGGTGAATATCCACATGTATTGACCTCAGAGGTAAATATTGACTGAGACAAAGGTAAAATCAATGCTTACCTTGAGGGATAATAAATCTGGATATCTAGTGAAATAAGAAGTCAATAGGTGCATTGTTACAAACACTGGTGGTTATGGTCACTTGAGCTCATTTGGACAGAGAGTGGTCAGGGGTGGTTTTGTAGAAAACTAGAGGAAGCAGCAGGAGCTCACAGAGGCTGCACTGAGTATCTTTTCCCTAATTACATCTTTTCTGAGTTTTGTAACGGCTACCATTGTACTAGGTAAACAACCCCAGGCCTCCCCCGTCCAATGAAGCAGTTCAGCCTCCGTCTTCAGAAAGCAGTTACTGAATCAGGTACTTGACATTCATTATTTCAGTCTGTTCTCCCCCATAACAGGAAAAACAAACTGATACCAAGCCCATTTTAGAGCTTGGTAAGCTGAGACTCAGAGAACTCAAGCAATTCATTTAAGGTTACAGAAAAGATAAACAGTGGTAACCTGAATCCGAAACCCAATTGTCTGATGTTAAAATTCGTATCTGTCTGCCTCATCACAGTCTCTTAACGAGGACTATAAAGCGAGGCTCCAGGTTATAGGGACAGATGTGAGAGAAGGGGGAATCCGAGAGTAGAAAGTGTGAGAAACGGTCTCATACTTGGGCTCTCACATATAGGAAGAGAAGGCATCTTTTTTCTCTAGCAATAGGCTATCTGGTTATGATATCCGGAAGTGCTGCCACCATCTTGATAAAAGGAGAAAGGAAGGTGAAACTGAGGGGAAAAGCTAACAGAGAATCTCAGAGAAAAAGAGCCAGATCATGGCATGTCACCTCTGACCAATGGTTTATGTGCTGACCACTGGAGATAGTTGTGTACTGGCCTGTGACTCTTCCATGGCCTAAACGCCCAATCATGGTGGTCCCAGATGCTTCATTTGAAGCTACGTAGATTTGATACACGTCTAGCCAATGAGATGTCAGCATAAATGTGTTAAGGGGCCTTGGGGAAAGGTAACTTTATTCCAGGGAGATACATATAGGAAGAGAAGGTGTCTTTTTGTCTAGCAATAGGCTCTCTGTTATGATGTCTACACATGATACAACCATCTTGAAAAAAGGAAAAAGGGTAAAATTGAGGGGAAAAACTGATAGAGAATCTCAGAGAAGCAGAGTCTGATTACGGCATGTCACCCCCAATCACCTGACTTCTGTACTTCAGATTAGAGGAGATAACACATTTCCATACTTGGTGGAGCCACTGTGAGTTGAGTTTCTTACATGTGCACCCCAGAGCATCTCAACTGAATGAGCAGGTGCCATATTATTGCTCCTCACATGTGCAGAAACTCCAATTTAGAAACGTGTAGTGTCCCGTATGGCAGCTAGCACTGTCTAAACTCTAGAGTCTGAGCTCTGAACCACTTCTCTGCAACCATCCCAGGCACCCCTCCCATGTGAGGCTTATACCATGATCTGCTAGAAATCAGGTCTTGCAAAGGAAACCCACTAGACCTGGCACTGATCCCCTCTACCCGAGCTTGCAACTTTTTCCCGCCAACCACATAGAAGATGTGCCTTCTTGATACTTTCTCTCTCCAAAGGCCTTAAATTTCTTAACTGTTTTACTGAGTTACGTTTCTGTTTGCCTTAACAGACAAACTGCAGGAGAACTTCGTTACGTCTCCTCAACACCTAGTGCTACCATCTGTCAGGAAATACACTTTGTGTTTTCAATGTTACTTCTCTAATCTGCTCCCGAAAATCCTTACCCTCTTCCCCAACTAGGATAATCCTATTTATTTTTCAGTGAGCAGCTCAGATAATACCAGAGTTGAAGGTTACACCCTTCAACTGCACCCTTCTTGACCACTGCCACCATCTTGGATTTTTCTTCCATAATACCATGTTACCTTCAGATTCTTCTTAGAATATTCAACACACTTGCTTCCACCATGCAAGACCACAGCAACATGGTGCCATCTTGAAGCACAGAAGTCAGCCCTCATCACACACCAAACCTGTCTGCATCTTGAACTTCCCAGCCTCTAGAACTGTAAGAAATAAATTTCTATTTTATTTGTAAAATAAATTTTATTTCTATCTATAGTATACAAGAGAGAGAGAGAATATTCAATACAATTGATTCCCTCCACAATTCTTAGCTGAATGCCTAATATCTACCAGATATGGTAAACTATTTTCCTATCCTATATGTGTTTCTCTCCTTCAGGACAGGAATCATCGTTCATTGATTTCCACAATGCCTAACACATAAAACAGCACAAAATTTGTTGAGTGACTGCAGACTTCAGGTAAAGTAGAAGATACACTGTCACTAATTGTGAAATGCTCTTGGGAAATACCAACAAACACCAACTCCTTAAGAAAAGTCCCATTCCCCCAGATTTTTCCATCTTTTCTTATCTTCCAGCTAAGAAATAGCATCAGAGTGAATGGTCCGCATTTTACTCTACAGAAAGGAGAAAGATGGGGGAAAAAGCCAGCAGAGAGATAACAAAACAGTTAAATGAGAAGAAACCAAAAGAAGGTAAAGAGTTGTAAGCTACAGTTTACCCACATAAGGTTATGTTTTTAGATGCAATCGGCGCATTTTATCATCCAATTAGGGGTCATCTTTATGCCTTTACCAGGAACTACTGCTTAAGCAACCACCTCTCTACTGTAGCTTAACCAGGGGCCCCAGCGAGGGGCTCATTAGGGAGGCACTGAAGAGTAGCAGGTTCTGCCAAGGTGGGCTACTGTGTGCCACAGAGAATCTCAGGGAGGCTGGGGAGATGATGAGGAAAGGAGTGCCAGGATAGAAGAACCAGCCACATGGAGCTAGTGAAAGATGGCATCAGCCCCAGTCACGACAACCTCTGGGAATACCAACAAGGTAAAAATGACTGTCAGTAAAATCACAATTCGATGAATCAGGTGACCTGGCTGGCATGTGTTCCCCATCAAGGAGGACCAACACAGAATGGACTAAATCCTCTTCATTTTTGCTCTTCTATTTTGTTTTGCTTTGCTTTTCCTCTCTCCTTCTCCCTCTGTTCTCTCCTTAGCATTTACCTCAATAAGAAACTCTAAAAAGTGAGAAAAAACACTCCATATGCTCTCCAGATCTCAACAGAAATACTAGACTCAACCTTGCCAAAACATGAGAGCTAAAATATAATTGGTTGAGGAAGAAACAAGTACAATGGTGGGAGAATCTACAGGTAACTGACAAGGTCAAAATAAGGTAATTGGTTCAGATGAAATAGATGTCTCATTTGCTTGTATGATGGCCACATTCCCAGAAAGAGGCTTTGCAGAGTGGCTACTGAACGGTAGGAATAAGAAACAAAGAAGGGAGCTGCCACTTCTTCCTGAAAAGTCCAAGGTCCTCCTCCTCTTCTTCTTCTACCACCATCACTACCACCACAACAACTACCACGCCATCACCACTACCACCATCCTGGGTAAACCTGTGCCTCTCCACAGAGACCATTCTGGGTTCACCTCATAACGCCAAAAAGCATAGGCTAAGTGTCTGGTACACAGTAGCTGCTCAATAAAGAGGTGCTACATTAATAAGTTAAATACGCTTAGCAGATGTTAAAGGCATTAAGAGGCACCTGGGACATCTCAGCAGGAATGAACAGTAGACAAGAACTCAAGTGACTGAATGACCTCACTTCTCTGATTCTGTGTCCGTATTTAGAAAAAAACGGACTAACTGGTCCTCCAGGAAGCTTTTGCAAGTTCTGTGATTGTAGTAAGAGTGTTTCATTCCTCTTCCGGACCTGCTGCATCCAAGTTGTGAGTCTACTTCAAAAATAAGTTCCAGAGCCCCAGAAGGGCAGATTTTGCTGCTGAATGAGAACTTCCTGAGAGCAAGCCTCATCTGAGTACAGAGTAGCCCCATCCTGGCCCCCCAAGATATAAACCAAGTATTTCACCAGCGGCAGCCTCAAGAAATCAGTCTGGGAATTGAATGCAATGGCTGGAATCTCCATTATCTGCACCCAAAACCCATCAGTGTGGTCTCCTTCTGTTTGCCAACTGCTACAACCTATTCAAATTTGAGGCTATTGTCACCTAGAGAGTATTTCAAGGGCTTCACCTGGAGCGATAGAGCCACCCAGGGGGAAACTTCCTGCTTATCCATGTACCTTGCAAATACTAACCCTCTCTGCACACCTGTAAGGCCCGCCAGCAGGAATGCAAGGGTTAGGGCCACAGAGCAGTGCTGTGACCGCCACCCGGGGAGAAGAAACAGCTTCATAATGCTGAACTGAATTGCAGGTCACATTTGTATTTTCTCTATTTGCCATAACTACAAAAGACCAGGTTAAGTTCCTTGTAAACACTGCAATCATTTCCAAGGGGGAGGCCCGCTTGATTTACATAACCATAAGCAAACATGCAGAAAAAGGATGTCACTTAGGAGACTTAATGTTTCCTGACAGCAATGAATTGGCATTCAGTGGGACATTTTGCACATTTACCAGGAAATGTCCTGGCCGAAGGATCATATAACAGATCAAGACAGTATTAGCTGTCCAACAGAGGTCTCTTTCCAACTCCTCAAAAAGCAAAGTGAAGGCCATGGTTAAGCCATCAAGCACCTCCGGACCTGGGCCACTTCACTCCCTCCACTCCCTATCCAGTGCCTCAAAATGCCCTATAGATCCAATGCCAAAGAAAGTGACATTTCTTCTGATCAACATCTCTGTTTACGGTAATCAGGGGGAGGGCAGTGAGCGAATCTCAGGATGCCAAGTATCGCTTGTTTTCAGGATAATCAATAAGACACTTATCTTGAAAGATTCATGCACGTTTCCAATCAATTATGAATGGGATGATGATAAAACTCTGTAAGAGAGTTGCTGAATTGTTTTATTTTCTTTTTAATTCTTATCAGAGTTATTCTCCCTTTTGTTGCTTTCTCTGAAAAGTTGTTTTAAAAATTCAAAGAATACTAACTACACCTGGTGCAGTGGCTTACACCTGTAATCCCAATATTCTGGGAGGCCAAGGTCAGAGGATTGCTTGAATGCAGTTCAAGAAAAGCCCGGGGCAACAGAGGGAGACTCCATCTCTACAAAAAAAAGAAAATTAGCCAGGCACAGTGGCATCTGCCTGTGGTCCCAGCTACTCAAGAGGCTGAGGCCAGAGGATCTGTGGAGCCTTGGAGATCAAGGCTGCAGAGAGCTATGATTGCACCACTGCACTCCAGCCTGGACAACAGAGTGATGAGCCCTTACCTCTAAAAAAAGGAATGCTAGCGATATCATGCCATTATCAAATAGATTGCCTCATGAATTAATAGAGGTTCTCAAATTCAGATGCTATAGAATCTTGGCATATCTTGTACGGTTAAGAAATGTGGGAGAGGGGATTTTTCCATCTGGGATATTAAGTCATGCAACATGGTATATAGTAACAATGGCATGACGCTGGGACTCACACAAACCTGAGTCTGAAATTAAAGATCTATCAGGTAGAGAGAGATGATGATGGGCACATTATTTAACCTTTCTAAATCAAAATTCTGCTATATCAAAGAAATAATAATGGCATTTTCATCACAGGGTTATGATAGAGATGAAATGAGACGATCGATGTAAGATTTAACAAAATCCTATGCGTGCAATAGGCAGCTAATAAATGCTCATTACTCTTAATATTCAAATTGTGACTTGGCTACATTGAACAAGTTTCTTAATCTTTTGAGTCACCATTTTCTCATTTCTAAAATGGAGATAACAAGTGTATTGCAAGGTTGCTGGAGAATGCAATTGGATAATGAGTAAAACAGCATCTAATCCAGCAACTGGCAGGTGGTAGGTACAGGGGGATGATAAATAGACTTCAACTAGAAAAGTAAAACTAAGGGAGAAGAAATCTAGTCTTACCTCCCCATTTTACTAGGAAGGAAGCAGAGACATGGAGAGGCTTTCCTGCCTTAGGTTACCTACAGTAATTATATAATGGCATCCTGGCACCAAACCTCTTTTTTCTTTTTTTTTTCCTATTTAAAAAAAAAAAGGAAGATCTTGCTCTGTTACCCAGGTAAAGTGCAGTGGTATGATCTTGGCTCAATGCAACCTCCACTTCTTAACTTTTAATTTTAAATTTTCTTTTTTTAAAGAAAAAGGGTCTTGCTATGTTGCCCAGTCTGGTCTTAAACTCCTGGGCTCAAGCGATCCTCCTACCTCAGCCTTCCAAAGTGTTGGGATTACAGGTGTGAGCCACTGCACCTGGCCTAATTATTTATTTACTTATTTAGATAGAGATGACATCTCGCTGTATTGCCCAGGCTGGTCTCAAACTCCTGGGCTCAGGCAATCTCCAGCCTCGGCCTCCAGAATGGCTGGGATTACAGGAATGAGCCACCACGCTGATCACCCATCCTCTGAAGGGAAGGAAGATGTGCAGCTTGGAAGAGAGCACAAGACAATAAAAGATTCCAGAAGATGAGTTTAATGCAGAGCCCACAGAATCAGGCCAAGGCGCACCATGACACGGGAATGCGCCCTGCCCTGGGAGGTGCAGGGGAAGGGACCAGAACCAGGCCTCGATGGAGGAGACAAGCACAAACTAGGCAAAAAGCAAAACAACGACAACAACAAAAACAGATTGTGCTGTGAAGTGACTTAAGAAGGGGTCGTCACTGAGTCGAGGAGTCCTGGTGGGGTCACCATAAGGAAAAGCGAGGAGAAAACATAATTCCAAGAGAGCCTCTTGGGAGCCTTGGGCTTGCTAAATTCATTCCAAGGACTCCTGGCCAGTGAGAGCTGAGTTGGAGCCCATTAGTGGATCCAGTTTTGGGGAGGTAGTCAAAGGATATATGAATCCACCCCACAACTAAGTGGCTCATCCCCAAAGAGACAGAATGCTAAGGAATTCCCAGCATCCTGGGGCTGGCAACCAGGGTGATGGTCTCCATTCAGCTTAAGATCCTACCTCAGGGAGAATTGCTGCCAAGGCCTGGTCTCCTCTTGGCCCTAAACAGATAGACATTCAGCCTGAGCTTGCAGATTACACTTTATCGGCCACATCATTTAAGCTGTCCATGTGGTCAGAAATAGCCCAGGGGTGGTCAGAACCACAGCTTTGTAAATCTGACACTAAATTTAGTTCACAGGGACATGGCTGAAGAATTTCTTCTTAGGTGCAGGTTTTGAGTAAAAGATCCATAACTGCCTTTGGACAGGACAGGGGTAGAGGCCTCAGCTGAATAGGGAATTAGGTCAAGAGGTCATCTCAGCCTTCCTGCCTCTTTACTACCCACACCCCAGTCACCCCGGTTGTTGGGAGAACCCACTATGTGCTTAGACTGAGGTAGAAGAAAAATTCTGGCAATGAATGAAAAATTCTCTCAAATAAATGTTTTGAGATATTGCTTACATGTACCAATGTGCACAAATACTAAGCACATAGCTTGATGAACTCTGACACATGCACACACCCCACATGATCGTGTCACCAGATGAAGGGAAAATTTCCAGCACACCACGAGAGTCCTTCCTGTCCCTTCAAGATCACCACCCTCTGGTAAGGTAACTGCTATTCTGACTTCTCTCACATGAAAAATTGCTGCCTGCTTTTCACCTTGACACAAATGGTACCATAGCATAGAAAATGTACTCTGTTAAGACTCTGTCTTCTTTCACTCAATAGCATGCCTGACACTCATACTTTATAAGGTATATATAAAAATAACACCTCGGTTCACTTGTAATGGGCTCTCTTTATATGCTGGACTTAGATCAGTCCTTGTGTTTAATCCTTACAGCAAATTCAGCAGATGGGAATTATTATTTCAGTTTTACTGATGAGGAAATGTAAGCCAAGAGATTAAGCGACGTGTAGTGAAATCCCAAGGCTGGAAAGTCACATGCTGCAGTTATGGATTCAAGTGTTTGGTTTCCAAGATGCATACACTGTCGTCTTGGCCAATTAGCTTTTGACTCTTGACTCCGTGGGAGGGGAATAACTCATGTAAAGCCCTTCTTACAGTGTCTTACGTAAGTGTATATGGCAGTAAATATTAGCTACGGTGATGGTGACAACGATTCCGCCTGCCTTGTGTTAGTCTTGGAGAAGCAGAAATGATCAAGGCAGACAGGGTCCTAGATCTCACGAAATTACTTTCCACTGTGGAAGACATACACCAAACACACGAATAACTTTATAATTACACCCTGTGATCACAAAAGGAAGGGACGGGTTGATTTGGGCCACGGTGAATGGGAAAGTTTACACAACATTTCTGCAACAGCATTTTCCTTCTTAAGGGAAGAGCAAGGAGGCTGGGGACCTTCAGCAATGTCACACAGTAGTTATGTGAGGATGCCTAAAATACTCCCCAAAAAGGTATGCAACACTAACCAGCTTTGCTCTAATAAAGCTCTTCACCTGAGAGGCTCAATTACATCTGCAGTGGACTTTTCAGAAAGAGCATTTAAAAGGCAGCTTCGCCCTTGACTTCTGATTTTGCATGTCAAAAGCACTTAACTCAAAACCCTCTAGATTACCAACACCACATCAGGGCATGGGTTCCTGGGCCAAGCCACCCCCACCCTCCCCCTGATGGCTTGACATTGAAGGCACCTGCATTATCATTTTCTTATCACTGGGTCACTCCCAGCTTGGGAAGATGAATGGGGGACACTGACATTTCCAGGCCTCCTCTCAAGGAATTGCTGCCAAGTGCATCTTCCCACAAAACCAACAACCCCACATTACATTTTATGACCTGGGGATGCTTTTCAGAGAAAACAGAAACAGAACTCTTCTTAATGGAATCATTAAGACATGCTTCTGAATTCCTCTGAAGATACCACAGTGGCATCTCATTTTACACTGAGTAGGTAAGTTTCTAGAACGGGTACACAAAGCAGATCTGAGTACTGTCAGAATTACTCTGAAATGCCAACATTTCCTTTAGAGCCAGTTATATCCTCTCTCAGGAGGACCAAGAGAATCAGCTGTTACTTCAACACTGGCTTGGCCCTATTCTTTGGTTGAACCATAGGATAAAACAGCAGCGTCCTGGGCTTACAGAACACACATCTTTAAAGACTTTGCATTACAAGACACTCCCATTAAGAGACTCACAAGTACAAAGACTTCGAAAACAAAAGATTCACTTCTCCTAACTCCTATCTTTCTCAAGAGCTCTGCTCAGAGAGGGGAATGGAGAAATCACCTGCACTCTATAAGTTCCCAGGTCTGTCCCGTGGTTGAGCTTAAGTAGATCAAATATGCATTTGACAACATGCACTTTGTCCTTAAGACTAGGACACCTCAAGGACAAGGCATTTATTTTCCTCATTTCTTGTTCCCAAAATTAGCAGAGCTCTGGTTCCCATAGGAGGTTCTCAGTACATCACTGGAAGGGCCTCTCATAACTGACATAGGACGTAAGGGGTCTTCAGGACATTTTGCAACCAAGGGGGTGGAAGAAGGACCCCAATGGAAGCGGCTGGGAGCCTTCATTTGGCTCAACTTGATGCAGACTTTTCTAATAACTCTAATTATGCACAACAAGTTTACTGCTAAGCAGAGGGTCATCGGTCACCTACTAGGAATGCCTAAGTGGAGATACAGGCATCGGGCTAAGGCTGGATCAATCAACAACCAATAGAATGATGACATTTTTGTGCAGTTGTCACTGGTCAACAAATAATTAGAAACAAGGATTTCACATAATGGTCTTTGTTTTTGTTTTTTGAGATGGAGTTTAACTCTTGTTGCCCATGCTGGAGTGCAATGGCGCAATCTCGGCTCACTGCAAACTCCGCCTCTCAGGTTCAACAGATTCCCCTGCCTCCGCCTCCTGGTAGCTGGGACTACAGGCACATGCCACCACGCCCAGCTAATTTTTCTTTTTGTTTTTAGTAGAGACAGGATTTCACTGTGTTAGCCAGGATGGTCTCGATCTTCTGACCTTGGGATCCACCCACCTCGGCCTCCCAAAGTGCTGGGATTACAGGCGTGAGCCACCGCACCCAGCCACACATAATGTTTTAATTATGTGCAATATATATCCACATTTTAAAACTGTCCTCATACACCAAAAGAGAATGTAGGCAAGCCAATCAATGTCAGGTCATATACAAAACACAATTTTTGAAAAAATAAATCACTACATGTAAGAAAACTGATACTTCCAATTTATAAGAAATATGTATTGAAAATACATTATTGTCTAAATTAATATAATTAACATTTTTATCTATATTCAACAGTTACCTCAGATGACAAGCCTAACATAATCCAACAGCAATTGCTATCAAAAGTATAGATCTTACTTTATTTTTACCTTCACCTGACACACTTGGGCCATTTATTGACCACTTAGGAACATTTCTTCTGGCCGTAAATCCAATCAATAAATCACTCATGCAGAACATATAAATGTACACTTTCTGCTCATATGAAGCCATAGATAATGAGTGCCGATTACAGAGCAGAGAAACCAAAGATGTTCCTGCACCCCACGTTCCCTCTCAGAGGACTAACCTGAAAATGATCTTTGCCTTGCCTACAAATGAAATATTTAAAACAATGTTTTGATGTCCCAAGTTCTACCTGACATATTTGTCGATTTTCACAGACGCACGGAGTGATTAGATTTGGGGGTCAGTTACTTAAGGTCATCTCGAGACCACACATTTTAATTTCAAATAGAGGATGACAAACCTGATAAGCAAAACTTTATAAAATAAAAGGATATGAAATCAACTTACACTACTAGTTGGTATGGGAAAAACTTTTGTATTAAGTCCTGTCATCTAAACGTAGGGAGCCTCGTGTTACAACAGATAATTTTCCTGACAAATAACCTTGATAAGTTAAAGCATCTAAAAAATGTACTGATATAAACTACTTCAATCTATGGGTAGCATTTATTCCCCATGAGGAGGAGCCCGAAGGGAAAGAGACTTGATTCCATGTTTCAAGGCATTTATTGGTTAAATAAAAAATAACATATTCCTAGAGGTTCACAATAAATCTAAAACGATCATTACCATTAATGTGTAAGATGAGAAGCCTAGCACGCTGGCAGTCACAACTTCAAAGGGTTAAACTATAAAGAAAAGGAAATGGCCTAGAAGTGCTTTAAAACTCAATTAAAATAAAACCAGTTCCTGTTAGTTTTTTCCATCCAGATTTAAGACTCATTCTGTATTATCTTATTCATAAGAAAAAGGGTACAGCAATTGAATTTTGAATTATGCTAACCCATTTTCTCAGCTATAGAAAACATTGGCTTCCAGCCCAATGAATACAATAAGCCTCATGCTCAAGACCCTTAATTACCTAATTAATGTAGTGTCATTTTAGCAATTAGTTCAAATGACCATATGTAACTTTTTTCTTTATAAGATCAGAATTGTAAATATTTTTAAAACACTTGTTATCAGTGTCATATCCTGCACATTAAGGATATACAATAATGATTAACAACAGAAAATAACCAAGAAAGCGCTTCAATTAAAAGAAAATTCAACCACGCTAACAAGGCTGATGGCTGATTTTCATACCTTTAAAGTCATTTAATAAGTTCACAGATATACTTTTTTGTTCCTTTTTAATAGATTACTCTTTGTGAAGGGTTCACAGATATCTACTAAATTAGACTTACGACCAGAAATTACCACCTGGGTGGGCAGACGCTACCCAAGGAAATTAGAAGGCATGTCTAAAGTGAAAGAGGCATAGCAGGTGTTGAAAGAATTCATTCTAATGAAGGCCACAATACACGGCATTATTAAAATAAGAATAATTAGCAAACTTCTCACGGAAGACTAATCTTTGTCGTCATTTTCTCACTATTGCATTCTTCATGGAGCTGAGTTTTGAATTCATATTATTCATATACTCTGCTAACAAGATAATATTACAAAAGGTGTTCCTATAGTTATACTAATACCAGAGGTGTTGGATCATAAAGGTAATACTGTAGAAAACTGTGCTTATGCTAAACAAATTCTTTCTGTGACTTGGGTTCAGGCTTTGCATTTGGCAATTTGTCCATGATAGAAACCACTGGTCAATGCCTTTGGGCATCTGCCAGGAGTCCTTGCTTCTGATGAGTGACTTAGCTCCAGAACAGTGTTATTTACCTGCAATCACAGAGGCAATCGACGTGTAATTGATGCTCAGCATTGACTGAAATCCTCTGTTGGAGGCCAGGTACAGTGGCTCACGCCTGAAATCCCAGCACTTTGGGAGGCCGAGGCAGGTGGAACGCTGGACCTCAGGTGCTGGAGACCAGCCTGGGCAACAAAGTGAGACCCTGTCTCTACTAAAAATACAAGTTAGCTGGACATGTGCTAAACTGAAAGTCATGTCATTGACATTCCCTACCAACAGATTCTTCGCAAAGTCCCCTTCCCAAGACCGTTAGGAAGATGTGGTCAAACAGATTAACACCCATGTAGTCCCACCTACTCAGAGGTTGAGGCAGGAGAATCACTTGAACTTGGGAGGTGGAGGTTGCAGTTAGCCGAGATTGCACCACTGCACCCCCAGCCTGTGTGACAGAGTGAGACACGGTCTCAAAAAAAAAAAGAAAAGAAAAAAAAAGAAAAAGAAATCCCCTACCGTCAAAGAAAATAGCAAACAAGGCCCTTGCTTTCAATAGGCTTTGGGGAAAGCAGGAACATGCACAAAGAGCACATGCCTTAAACACTGGCATGACTCAGAAGACTCCCTCACAGCCACCTGCATTTTAACATTCAGAACTGTAGTCTATGACTTGGAGTAAAATGCAGAGACAATTTCCTTGGGTTTCAGCGGGTCTTCGAGGCAGCCCCATTTCAGAAGAAGAGACACATTTCCCAAGCACTACCGTATTCCAGGTATCACAGGAGGAGAGTTAAAGATACTATTTCCTCTTTTCATTTCTCACAACTACCTTGCAAGGTGGATATTTGTTTTTCTTTAAACAAAGAAGTGAAAACAGACTAATTCTCAACCCACTTCTCCATCAGTAATGTGACAGAGACAGAGATGATCTATCACATTTCATCAACTCTCCTATTCCATAACCTGGAAGTTTAGGAGTTTCCTGGCTTCTGTTTCTTAATTAGAATGCCACCTCCACGGTCTCTGGCACATCACCGCACCTTACCTGGCATCTTTCTCTCTCACCCACCTCGTCTCGTGCTGTTCTCTACTCCCTGGTTTATATTTTCCTAAGACAAACCCATGCTTGTCCCCTCCCGTGATCCTTCAGCCTGGGTGCCCTTCCTTACTTTGTCTGCTGAACTCAGTTTACCCTTCAACTTCGCTCAGCCATCTCTTCATCTTCGGAGCCTGCCCTGCCTCGCTGTCACGCCGTCATTCCACATCACCCATACTGTTGACATATGCATAAGTATTTATCTCCTTTACTAAGCTGTGAGTTAGTAACAAAGCAAAATCTGCCCTTTCATCCCTGGCACTTAGTAAAGTAACACCCACAAAGAGGAACTTCATAATTGTTGCTGAATCATTAAATCGATTTTTTAACAGCCACAATAACTAGAAACAGAAAGAAAAAGTGAGTCAAAAGCAAGACACCAAACATGATGAAGTGGCTGACAATATGAAAACAACAAGCCAACAATCAGCTATGGAAAGGGCAAAGGAAAAAAACGCAGATGTAAGATGTAACACGACTGCTAATGCTTCTCTGCGGTGGAGGTTTCTGAAAAGCAAGAAAGTTCATAAGTGATATCAACACAATCAGCAAAGCCATAACGGCACCACAGGTGATATTTATTTGTAGGGATGCACCTTTCCCATTTACCTGTTCACAGACAGATGTTCTGTAGCACAAAATACGTATTCCAAGTGTCAGAGATGTAAGTCGGGAAGCCACACAGAAAACCATGCTTGCAGAAAACCATGAGGTTGTATTCATTTTCATTTACTTATAATGTTGATGTATCTTATTGATCTTTTTCCAAACGACCCATAGCTGGAAATAAATTTCTTTCAAACAGATCACAACAACTGCCTATCTATGTATCTGTCTTTTGAAATTTGGTGTGTGTGTGCATGTGTGCGTGTGTGTAAGAAGTAATATATAATTTAGCATGCATGCATATTTATACACACACACACACACACACACACACACAATTGAATGGCAAAAGACTAGTCTAGTGGTATGAGATTATCTTTAATTGTCAAAAGGCAAGAAAGCATCAACAACAGCTTAATTAGTGCATAGCATCTTATATTAAGATTAAACTGTAGTTAAGTACTTTCTGAAGCAGGTGGCCAGTGATATCCCCCAAATATATTATAAAGTATCTACAAGAACAATGGCTATGTACTTTTTTCCTCTGAAATCTGGACCTGTGTGACAAATGTTCTTGTGAAAATGTTAATTAGCGAGTCTTGGTTATCAGGAAAAACCGTGGCCATAAGGGTACAATTGATAGCAAGAAACCATAGTTGAATACATTCTGTCAAAGTGAAATCCTGAAACGGAATTACTGATGGCACAAGCCCTAACAAGCTCATCTGTACATGTGCTAAACTGAAAGTCATGTCATTGACATTCCCTACCAACAGATTCTTCGCAAAGTGACCCCTTCCCCAAGACTGTTAGGAAGATGTGGTCAAACAGACTGTTAACACAAGGCCTCCCAGAGCTATGAACTGGGGAACTTTCCAAAAGGTCTCCGTGAAAAACGATGAATGTAGATATAATCATCCCTCTTTAAATAATTTAGGAACCAAAGCCCAGAAAGTGTAACTAAATTGTCCATGGTTCCAAAGCCAGGAAGTGGAATGGTTTGGACTTGAACTATAGCTGTCTGGCTCAAAATTAGGGCATCACACCCAGGGGTGTATGCACATCCATCCTGGTGAACTCAGGGTTGAAGGAAAGGTGAGCCAGCAAAACGATGAGCTCATGGTCAGGGCACCCTTTACTCTTGGCAGCAATGCTGGAATTTAGGGAAACTATGCCCACATTTAAAAGCTCTGTTCTGAAGAAGGCTAAAATCTAAACAAGGTTTTAAACATATATTTGCCCTGTACCACCAGCAAATCCAACAAACTGGACAGAAGGTCTGTTCAGCAGATATTCACTTTCCATCCTCACTCCTCCTTGGAAGGCATACAATTTCCCTTCTGAAACTGGGCTTGGATGTGTAACTGGCTTTAGCCACTGAAAGTGATGGGATGTGCTAAGTTTCAGCCACACCCTTATGAGACACTGGTGACAACTAATTTGCACCAAGAGAAGAATGTTTCCCAATTCATGACACAACTTTCAACCTGAGATACAGAATAAGAAGGCTGAAGCAGGACCACCTATAGACCAATCACTGCATTCTGGGGTCATTTGTTACGCAGCAATAGCTAACTAATACATGGAATGAAGATGGGATGAAAAATAAAATGGTCAAGATATATAAAAGTAAGCAGATGATAGTGTGGGGGGTGGCACAGAAATGTTAGCCTTAGAAGCAATCTTGAGAAAGGATTAAGATACCCAAGGCAGCATTTATTTTAAGAGAGAGGGTCTTGTTCTGTTGCCCAGGCTGAAGTACAGTGGCACAATCACAGCTCACTGAAGTCTGAATCGTTGGGGTTTAAGAGATGCCCCTCTTTAGCCTCTTGAGTAGCTGGGACTACAAGTATAAGCCATCATGCCCAGCTAATATTTTTATTTGGTAGAGACAGAGTCTTGCTATGGTGCCCAAACTGGTCACAAACTTCTGGGCTCAAGTGATTCTCCTGCCTGGGCCACCCAATGTGCTAGAATTATACGTCTGAGCTACCAGCCCCCAGGCAGCATTTTCATGTGATCTCCGCTTCCATGGTTGTGCCGCTTCATCACTTAAGGAAAGTGGAATGGAAAAACATCTGCCTCATGGAGAATGAAGGATCCAAGTGCAATCCCTCCAAACAAGGAAAATGTGCAAAAGGAACAAAAAGAAATCACATCATAGCTCTATGCTGAACCAAGCTACGTCTTTTGGGAGGTGAACTGCAATTATGAAGTATCTTTTATGAATGAAAGGAGGAACAGTGGACGCTTTGAGGTTCTGAAAAATCACAGAAGCACCATCTGTTGCAGAAAAGTTGGTGAAACATACAAGAACTGGAAGGAAGGCTATTTAAAAGATTCCTCAAGATTATGGCGATTACTTCTTCCCTTTCAAATGCATAGTATATTGAAGTTTCTTTTAAAAATTCATACAGGAGAATCATTCTATGCAACGGTAAGAGGGAAACTGTCAGACAACATTCCCAATTCAATATTATATTGTGCTTCAAGAAAAGATTTCCATATATTCTAGATTAAAAAAAGCCTCATAAATAAATGATAATCCAGTCAGTACATGCGCTGAAAAATGAAAAAAATAATTTTGTGTTTGCATTTTACTCCACAGAGTAAAATTTAATCTCTCTTTTAATACAGCATGTTTTATATAAAGAGGTAAAAAGATATAACCTTATGAAAATTGATTTTTTTACATGTTTTAAAATGTCCCATGCAGTATTTATCTAGGCATTTTTCATCTTCAGGTATAGAGAGGCATTATATGTTGATAACTTCACCACGTTGGGTTAAAAGTAAACGGAGTTGTGATTTGATTTAATGAAATTTTTCTTCATAGCACTAAAAATAACCAGAGAGTGGCTTTAGGAGGATGTCATCATTATTCAGGCTATGCTTTCAAAACTGTATCATGATCTATAATGGCACACAGTAGATGCTTATTAAATATGTGTCAAATGCATGACTTAAGAGAAGGAATGTGAAAGATCCAATGTCTCAGGATCAAAGCAAAGCTGAAGTCATAGGATCTTAGGATGGAGTGAAAGCAGACCATTTGGGCCTTCTCGCCATCCCGGCAGAAATCCTTTCGGTTTCCTGAGCATCCCTCAGTAGTCCTACAGACGAATGGGGACGTGTAAGATTAACACCACATCCTCAGTGCATCTGGAAACCTGAAGATAGAGCTATCCCAGTCTAGTATCTGCTAAACGATTATGTTCTAAATACTGAGAAAAAACAGTATTAGGGAGAATCCTAGTCTTCAATAGTCTAACAAATTTGAAAAAAAAAACAAAAGAAAAGAAAAAGGCAGTTTTGATGTGTTGTCTGGCCCTCACCCCAGGGGTAGAACTAACACCAAGATGATTTCTCATCCCAGCTGATGGAGGGTCCCAGACAGCAATTAACATATGCAAAGCCTTTCTTCAAAATCTTCCTGCTTTAACTTGAAGGCTTTAGATAGCAGCTTTTTAAAAACATATATATTTAATTGAAAAATAAAGAGTGAATATATTCAGGATATATAATAGAATGACTTGATTTCTATATACATTGTGTAATGATTATCACAATCAAATTAAATTAACACATCCATCACCACTCATGCTGTACCTTAGATCCCCAGAACTGGTTTATTAAAAACTAAAAGTCTGAACTTTTGATCACCATCTCCCCACTTCACCCGCCCACTAGCCCCAGCAACCACCATTCTTACTCTTTGTTTCCATGAGTTTGTTTTTTTTAGATTCCACATTATTAGTCAGATTATACAGTATTTGTCTGCCTGTGTCTGGCTTATTTCACTTAACGCAATGTTCTCCAGGTTCAGAGATGCATCTAAAAAATGTGGTTCATGTATACGGTGGAATACTATTTGGCCATAAAAAGGATGAAAACTTGCCATTTGTGACAACGCAGGTAGCAGTCTTTGAAGGAAGATCTTCTGGCCGTGAGACACTCATGGGCTTCTTGTTGCTTTCAGGAAGGAAACAACCACAGACAACTTGAGATAAGATTCAGGTTTTAGGATCAAAGAAGAGAGAAGAGACCTCAAGTTGTGGCTGACAGACTCTAAGACGGCCCACGTAATCCCTACCTCCTGGTATTCACCCCACTGTATAGTTTCCTCCCTTTGAACGCGTGCAGGACTTCTGACTTGCTATTACTCAACAGAATCTGGCAAAGATGATGAGGTATGCATGGCTCCCATGATTACACTGGGCATGTAAGACTCCATCTTGCTGGCCAACTTGCCCCAGAGACTCTCTTGCTGACTCGATGAAGAAAGCTGCTATGTGGGAAAAGTCCAGATAGTAAGGAACTGTGGCTGCCTCTAGGAGCTGAGGGCTGCCTCCAGCCAACACCCAACAGTCAGCAAGAAGCCAGGCCCCGAGTCAAAAAGCTGCAAGGAAATAAAGTCTGCTAGTAATCTGAGTGATCCCAGAAGCGAATTCTTCCCCCAATCAAGTTACCAGATCAGAACACACCCTGGTCAGTATCTGATTGCAACTTTGTAAGACCCTAGGCAGAGGGTCCAGCTAAGCCATACTCAGATTCCTGATCCACAGAACCCATGAACTAATAAACGTGTGCTGCTTAAAGCTGCAAAATTTGTGTTAATGTATGTAGCAAGAATACTGAATGATACACAAGTAGAGAATGTGAAGTTTGTTCAAGTGGAGATGGAGAATGAGCAGATGGTGTGGCAAGGGCAGGAAGCCAGTAAACCTGATGAAAGTTTCAGATTCACGGTTCAATGCAGCATTGCTGCTACCCATCTGGTGGCTGTCTACGAAGGTGTTTCAAGAAAATGCACTGAAATAGTGAACAAATTAGTGAGACAGAGAGTACACTGGGCAAAGGAATGGCAAGCTGAGCATTATAAGCTTAGTCCCAGAGGACATAGGGAGCCACTGCACGTTTTTGAGCAGAGGAATGATGTGACAAAGATGTGCTTTAGAAAGACGTATCTGACATATAGGATGGAGTGAAGTATGGAGAAATTCAAAGCACAGGGCATAACACACATTCTTATTTTTCTGTCAGGCAAAATCTCACAGTAGGTCAAAATAGCTAAGAAGAAAAACAAAATAGCCAAGTGTCTGACACCTATTTTGGTTTCAAGGTACTAGAACATTTTTTAAACTTTTAATTCTTTCAGAGTATGGGGTATGTGCTACATATAACAAAGGACTTCATACAAGCAACATATGTATACTTTATTAATATAGAGAATGACTACCTAGGTACCTATCAGTCATTTTAAGAAACAGAACTTTCCAGTCTCTCCCCCTGTGTAACTCTCCCCATGGTATCATTCTGTTTTCCTCCCCCACCATGTCCATCCCATCACACACCTGGGAAAACACTAGCTTATATTTTATGTTATTCACTCACTTGCTTTTCTTTACAGTTTTAGCAAATATCCTCAAACAATATGTTTAGTTTTGCCTGTATTTTCAACTTTCTATAAATGTAATCATACTGTATATATTCACCTATGGAAATGCTTTTATTTCTTTGATTATTTTGTTTATTTTTTTGAGACAGGGTCTTACTCTGTAGCCCAGGCTGGAGTGTAGTGGTGCAATCATGGCTCACTGCAGCCTCAACCTTCTGGGTTCAAGCAGCCCTCCCACATCAGTCTCCCAAGTAGCTGGGACCACAGGCACATGACACCATGCCTGGCTGATTTTTGTATTTTTGGTAGGGATGGGGTCTCACTACATTGCCCAGGCAGGTATCAAACTCCTCAGCTCGAGTGATCTGCCCATCTCAGCCTCAACCTCCCAAAGTGCTGAGATTACAGGCGTGAGCCCCCATGCCCAGCTGTAAATGATGTTTTAATTCTATATTATATTGCTGAGATTCTTCTATGTTGATGCAGGTTCTGGTAGCCATCCATTGTCACCGCTAACTACTATACAGAAATGTGTCTCCATTGATTTCCCCATTTTACTGTAGATGTCTTTTGGGAAACTTGCAGTTTCTTGCTGTCACAAATAATCTGCCAGAAGCATTCTTGAACTTTCCCCAGTTCTCAAGAGTTTCTCTTTATAGGAACGAAATTGCATGAGTTGTTAAGTACTACTTTATTAGGTAATACCAAAATATTTTCCAAAATGGCTCTTTCAGTTCAGTAATGTATAAAATTCCCTATTTCTCCATATCCTTCCAATATTTGTTATTGCCTTATTACTTAATTTTTTGCCAATCTGGGGAGTGTGAAATAATTTATCATTGTTTTATTAAATGCTATGCCTTATTTTTCTTTTCTTTCTTTCTTTTTTCCTTTTTTTTTTTTTTTATTGAGACAGAGTCTAGCTCCGCTGCCCAGGCTGGAGTGCAGTGACGCAATCTCGGCTCACTGCTACCTCCATGTCCCGGATTCGATTCTGCTGCCTCACCCTCTAGAGCAGCTGAGATTACAGGCATGTGCCACCATGCCCAGCTAATTTTGTATGTTTAGTAGACATGGGGTTTCACCATGTTAGCCAGGCTGGTCTCAAACTCCTGACCTAAAGTGATCCACCCACCTTGGCCTCCAAAAGTGCTGGGATTACAAGCATGAGCCACCACGCCCAGCCAACTGCAATGCCTTCTGACTGATGAGTATGAACATCTTTTCGAGAATATGATACTCCTTACAGGACGGTTTGTATTCTAAGGCACTTACCCTTTAAAATCCATATGTCAAGCAGGCAAAATAAGACCTTAGCCCGCAAAAAGTTATTAACAAAGTTAAAACATAACTTTGTCAAATGAATGTGCATCTGTTAAGCCGTAATGCATGCAACGCAATATACATACATACACACACACACACACACACACACACACACACACACACGCGCACACGTTTATATTTAATGGGACATTTCACAAAGTCATCTAAGATGAATCTCGGCTCCCAAGTGTACCGGTAGTATGACCTTGGGCAAGTTATTTACCTTTCTAAGCCATTATTGGCTCATAAGAAGCTATATAAGCAATACATTTACAAAAATCGACACATAAAGAAAAGGTCATCTGCATTATCAACATTTAGAATCCGTCACTGCCCCTTTCTCCCTCAGTAGGTTTTCAGACATGTACATTTCTCTCCTACTGTAAGTAGATACAGTAAGCTTTCCCTCGCAGACACAAAGCAACGACCAATATTTCCCTTCAAAAATGGACCTCAATTCTACATTCAGAAATCACAGGGCACATGAACAAGTTGTCTGGACGATATAGTCTCTTCAATGAATAGTATTTGCCTTGATGGGGCGCTGATTCACTTTCTGTTCCTTCTGCCCGGAACACTTTTCCTCTGGCTCTTCACACTGCCAGCTCCTTCTTGCCTCTGAAACTGTGTCCTTGCCTGGCTGTCCTCTCTAAAGCTTGCCCCGCCTTCTCCCCCTGCCATGCCTTTCTACCCCTTTGCAGTGTTTGTTTGTTTCCGAAAATGTGTCGCCACTGGAATATATTTTGTCTTGGTGTTGTTTTTTGTACCGGCTCTCCCACTGGAACGTACACTCTGTAAAGCTGGCTTGTCTGGGGTTCACCTTTGTGTTCGCAGAAACTTGAGAAACTCCTGGCTTCTAGCAGGAAGTTGGCTGAGTAACAGTTGCAGCCACGCTTGGTGGCTCACACCTATAATCCCTGTACTTTGAGAGGCCGAGGCAGGAGGATCACTTGAGCCCAGGCGTTGGAGACTAGCATACGCAACAGAGTGACACTCTATCTCTATAAAAGAAAAATTAAAAAATTAGCCAGGCATGGTGGTGCCTGCCTGTAATCCCAGCTACTCGAGAGGCTGAGGTGGGAGGATCACTTGAGCCCAGAGACCAAGGTGGCAGTGAGCTATAATTGCACCACCACACTCCAGACCCTGCCTCAAAGAAAAAAAAAATTGTTGCATTAATTCACCTACTACCAATGTTTCAGAAAGCCCTTGGTAGTGAAACTGGACATTTATATGCAAATTTTCATATTAATAAAATTCTTGAGCCCCCGACCCCTAGTCTAGCAGTCTTTATTCCCACCTCACTAGTTTCCCCTGAGTTTGTTTGCAAAGTTCAATTTCTTAAAGGCAAACAGGACCACAACGCTTTCCTGTATTCTTACCTATTTCCCCCGTTACCATAATCATCCAATAAAGTTATATGAACATACGTCAACAAAATACTGGATTTTCTTTATCTTTATATCCACCTGTGAGTTGGAGAGTTTTAATCTTGCCAATAACCATACCATTGCAAGCTCTTGAGGATGGAAACCATCTCTTATCACATTTGAAATTCAAAGAGGAAGCTCTCACAGCACCATGTGACAAGAGGCACTGAAGGATATTTATGATCAAGGAAGATGATCAGCTAGAAGCTGCAGCTTGTCGATGAGGTCACATCATATTACAAATATGGTTTATTATCAGCTCCCAAAGATATGCCCTCTCTTTGGTCAATAAGAAAAGGATAAGAGGTTCAAGATAAGGAAGAAGCACTTTATAAATGAAAACGTTCACTAATGAAATTAGTATCGTTATTGCAGGAAGTGCTAATTTTCCTGCTCACTGAGAGTTTAATAAAAATGTTATGTCTACTCTGTAACTGTGATTAATCAGTGTAGTATTGAGAAGTACAGCGAGTCTTTATCAGCAAGGCAATTTTCAAAATTTGAAAAGGTGTAAATTTCATGCAAATTGCTTCATAATCATATATGTACAAAAAGGAGCCAACAAAATTGCAGTTACGAAAGGAATCATTCACATTTAAGTTTTTCCCTTTTCTCCAACTGCTCCTTAAATGGTATATTAGAAATTAAATGACTGACCAACTGAAAGACATAATACAGGTGAGTGTCAACAAAATGGTAATATTTTAAACAAACTCAAATGTGGATGTCAAGTTTGAACAGTGATATGAAATAGAACGTTTTATTAAAAAAAAACTGCCTTGATTCAAGGAAAATGCACCTACTTGTTTTCATAACAATAGAGACAGACAAAGAAGCACTTTTCTATTTTTGATTCTTCTAAGTGGGAAACAGTACATCTTTGCTATAGAAAGTCACATTTCTGCCCATAAGGTCCCCAGGTATCCTGTAATTTTAAGCAATGGTTAGCAAACCTGAATGTTCCTCAGACAAAGTGGCCTTAAGTCCCCCCCTGCCCCACAATGATGGCTTACCTGGGAAGCATTCTGCTTACCCTGTAATGAGCCAGCCTGAGAGGCTGACACCCAGGAGCCTCCAATCTCATTGTGTGCTGTGTCTGTAACAAGCACTATCTGGGTAAATCCAGAGTAGGTTATTCATCTGTTTATGTAGCTAAGGGAGAAGTGGATAATAAGACCTCAAGTGTCAGGATGACAGTGTTAGGATTATTAGATGCAAGTACTGATAGACCTTAAAACTTGTAAGGCAAACCTCCCTTCAGACACTAGTATTAATACTATGACAGCTAACTAACAGCCAGTTGTCTCTGGCTTTTAAGAAGTTGGGGCTGGGTGCAGGCAGTGGCTTACACCTGTAATACCAGCACTCTGGGTGGCCAAAGCGGGTAGATCACTTGACGTCAGGAGTTTGAGACCAGCCTGGCCAACATGGTGAAACCCCATTTCTAATAAAATACAAAAATTACCTGGAAGTGGTGGCGGGTGCCTGTAATCCCAGCTACTCAGGAGGCTAAGGCAGGAAAATCTCTTGAACCCAGGAGGCGAAGGTTACAGTGAACCTGGATCATACCCCTAAAGTCCAGCCTGGGTAAAAGAGCAAGACTCCATCCCCTACCCCACACCCCCAAAAAAAGATTGGAAGCCTTTTTTTTTTGGAAGCCTTTTTTTAAAAAAATAAAATTTAATGTATAACTTGGAAAGCAGTGCTTAGCAATTTTTGGGTAATAACTCAAAGTGATTCTAAATGGTCTAAGTACTGCCACAGTTCTTGTATTGGGTGGAATTTTTTTTCCCCCATGCAGGCTTTTGGAGGGACAAAGTAATGCTAAGGAGAACCATTTTCCTCCCTCATCTTCATCCCGTACCTCATGTTTTCTAAAATGGCCCAACTCAAGGCAGTTATTATGCACAGTCGATGTTCTTCGGAAGAGTTTTTCAGAGGATGATTTTTGGTTAAAGTGGCATATTTTAGAACCATCTGGTTACATGCATTAATGCACACTTTCAAATTCCGCACGGATTTTTACGATGGTGTTCTTCTGCCCTAAGTGTCTCTCGCAGGCACTGTGTGTAAATAAGACAAAGACTCCTGCCGCCTTCAACCCGCGGAGTAGTGAACAGTGGCTCTGGATTTAACGTGGCAACGCATTTTCCATTATACGCTAAGATTAATAAACCTCGCAGAGTCCCGACGAGGCACCGGAAAACAAGGGCAGCAGGGTGCTTGTTTCTGTTCCATTAGACACAGGATGAGCTGCAGGCTCGCCACACTCTGTCACTCCAGCCGGTAATGGACCTCCTCGAGACCACTCCGGCTGGAGGCTCCGCTGGTTCGGTGGCCCAGCTGCGGGAGGAAAACTTTCTCCTTTTTTCTCCGACTCAGCTACAGCGGTAGGGTGGATGAGCCGGAACTTTCCACAGCCAGTGGGGGAACAGCCGGTTGGTTGTCACTTGCGCTAGTTACGCAGCAAAGGGCACCCTTTAAATACAATACCAGGCTGCAATGAGCTTGAGGACCTTTCAGAACAACAACAAAAAAAATCCTCACTTCTTGGCAGCATTAGAGGAAAGACTCTGGTAGGCAGCACTGCTTTGGGAAAGGGTCGGCAGATGATAGGGGCTTAATTTGGGCTTCTGCCAATCATGCCCTTCACCAGGGTTGGGCCTGTGATCGTTACTGGGCCACTCTGAACCTCAGTTTCTTCTGACACTGAGAATGATGAATACACCTACCACTTCGGGGTGGGATAAACAAATTATGAATGTATGACTTCAGCCTCAGGCCTAGCACCTCGACAGCACACAAATGTGAGTTTCTGCTATGATGACTCCGGTGGTTGCTACAGTTTTAATTACTGTCATGATTGCTGTCGATACTGCTGCTATTACTAATACTATTCACGGAGACACGACCCCTTTGATCATCAGTTCTCTCAACTGTAAACTGATGACAGCCATGCCCCGCTCTGATTGATGAATCAAACAATGTGCAAAAGCATGTTCTTGGTGCTTTATCGGTGCTCAGTTTATTGTACATGTCCGCCTTTCTGGTAGGAAATGTATGAGGAGGAAGTCAAGCCCACTTTGGTGCCACTAACATTTCCAGTCTCCTGACTGCACTGCTGTGAGCCCCGTCCTACGAGACTTCTGCCTACAGAAAAGGAAGCTCTGCACAGTCTCGGGAGGTAGAAACCACAGCTTCCGGCTGCCTCTGAGCACTTACACCTGCCCAGCCTCCACACAAACAGCTTCATCTGGTCCTCGGAACCACCCTGTGCCTCACACTGATGCCTCACATTTTACAGTCAAGGCCACGGACAACCAGAGAGGAGCAGCCACGGGCCCAAGGCAGCGAAGGTTTGTTTTTAGCTGAACTTAGAAAGTCATAGGACCCTCTCCTGGTTCTGATACCATGTTGTTCCCACTATACTTCCTATTCTCTGAATCACTAAGTAGAGATGTAAGTGAGATAGCTGTTAGGGACTAAATGTATGTGTTCCTTCCCCCAGTTCCCCCAAATTCATATGCTGAAGCCCTAAGCCCCAGTGTGACAGTATTTGGAGGTGGGGCCTTTGGGAAGTGATTAATTTCAAATGAGATCATGATGGGGGGGGGGCATGACGGGATTAGTATCCTTATAAGAGAAAGAGTCCAGAGTTATTCCTCTTTCTGGCATGAGAGGACACACAAAGGCATCCATCTGGGAACCAGAGACAGAGCCACAGGCAGGCACTGAAGCTGCCCACACCTTCACCTTGAACTTCCCAGCCTCTAGACTGTAAGGAATAGAGGTCTGCTGTTTAAGTTGGCCAGTCTATGGTATTCTGTTACAGCAACCCAAGCAGACAAAACAATTGCCATTGTATGCTTATCTGCTCAGTCACTGTTGACGGGGTTGAAAAATGTGATAGTCTTGCCCACATTTCAGTCCTGAGAAATGGACCTGGAACAGCTTCATAAGGAAGACTCCAATCACTGAGTGAAGCCCTAGATAAAGCCTGTATTTTCTACTTCCGCGGATAGCCTGGAGGATATTGTTATCCCTGTTCTATGGATGAGAGAACCCGAAGTCCAGAATTAGTGGTTGTGGTAGAATAATAATGACTCCCTACAAGAGAAGCCTACACACTAATCCCCCCAAATTTGTGATTCTGTCATCAGGCATGGCAAAGGGGACTTTGAAGATGTGATTAAGGATCTTGAAACGGAGAGATTATCCAAGAATATTTGGGTAGTCTCAGGGGAATCAAAAGCATCCTTATAAAAGAATGGCAGGAGGGTCAGATTAGGAGAATGTGATGGCACAAAAGAAGAAGAATCAGTAAAGGAGATGCGGTAATATTACATTGCTGGCTTTGAGGATAGAGGAAGGGGCCAATAGCCAAGGAATGTGGGAGGCCTCTAGAAGCTGAAAACTGCAAGAAAATGGATTCTCCCCTAAAGCCTGCAGAAGGAACCAGCCCTACTGACACCTTGACCAGGTAAGGCTGATTTTGAACCTGTGACTCCCCCGGAACTGCAAGATGATAAACATGTATTGTTTTAAGCCAGTAAATGTTTGGCAATTTGTTTACAACAAATCAGCTATCAGCAAGAAGAAACTAATACAGCGATGGACTTAGACTTCAAAGCTGAAAGCAGCAACACCAAAGTCAGAGTTCTTTCTACTCTGCTATGCTGCCTCTGATGAATGAATGAATAGACAAAGCGAGGTTCCTTGCTGGGGGAGGGAACCGTCCAAGAAACTGCCTGTACTCTTCTCTGAGTTCCTAGGGCTACAACAATTGTAAGTGTACCCTTTGGTTTTGGTTTTGTTTTCTACCTGCCTTCTTAAAAAGAAAGGAGGATTTCAGATGGCACTCATTAAAACCCACTGTGGATAAAAACTAGGAAGAGGCAAGAGTGAGGAGAAAAAGGAACAAAATAAAAAGAGGAAGGGAACGGAGAAAAGAAAATGGATGATCCATAAACAGATCTTGAGCGGAAAAAAAATTAAGTTAAAGTTTTTAAACAAATAAGGAGATAGCTGAAATTAGCAGCCAGAGAGGTACCACCTTGTTCTATGACTTTGCTGGAGCCAGGCACAAGTGTACCAAAAATTTATATTTGAGCTCCTGAGTGGCCAGAGAAAAGACGGGAACACTATCAGATGTGAAGTTCAGATTGAAAAGGAAACTGATTCCTTAGGAGAAATGATCTTTTCTTGACATGAGACCTCTGAGAAACATCTCTCCTGGGTTCTCTCTGTGTCAACACTCACTCTGTATCCCTTCCATTAGATCCTGCCACCTGATCCTTGTGAGGGAGACACAAGATTTTCAAGGATCCTCAATTTCTTCAATATCTCTGTAGCATATAACCCTGGATGAAACGTTCATGCTTTCTGAGACCCAAAATGTTGGCCAGGGCATCAGCAAGGGTGCACTCACCAAATAATTGAATACTTTCACATACCAGGCCTACAGCTAAAGAAAAGGGCACACTACACATTTCACACCTTTACAACACCTCCCAAAGAGTCAACGTCAAAAGTACTGTCTCCATTAAATTTTACTGTGCAATGAACCATCCCAAGTATTAGTGGCTATAAACAACAGCTACTTATGTTTAGCTCAAGACTGCATGGGTCAGCAATTTGGGCTGGGCTCAGCTGGGCACGTATCTGCTGTCAGCCAGGCAGTTCTGTCTCTAGGTTGGCTCTTGGCTGGGGTGACATGCTCCTGTGTCTCTCATCACCCAGAAGGCTAGCCTGGGCTTGTTCACACCAAGAAGTAAACGAGTTCCTAGCCTAGCAAGTGGGCAAGCACCGACACAGAAGCGCTTTTCATGCCTCTGCTCGTGTCATGTTTCCAAATGCCTCATTAGTCAAAGCAAGCTTCACGGCATCCTGGTTCAAGGAGTGGAGGAACTAACTTCACCTTTGGAGGGGAGGATCTACAATTTCACAATGCAAGGATGTACATGGGCAGGGGAGAGGAAAGAATTGGTGGCCATTTTTATAATCAATCACAGTTATTAATTGTTGGCATCTGTGGACTTACTATCTGCCAACCGGGACACAATTAGAGATGGTTCTTAATACCAAGGGATATCAATGAATCAGATCACTAATCAATCCTCCTGGATAATTTAATATAGTTTATTCAACTTGAAGGTAGCAGGGTAGAAGAGAGACAGCTTCCTACAAGTCATTTGGTTCTAAAAATCTACCACTATATTCTATTGCAATAGGAAAAAAAAAAAGTGTGTGTGTGTGTGTGTGTGTGTGTGTGTGTGTGTGTGTTCAATCACATGAGTGCCTGTATCCTAAACACATATTATCTTTGGATTCTCTCTTCTATGTTGTTATTGTTCAATTGTGGGCTTCAATGCCTGTCAGTTGCATTCCGGAACCACCCTATACCACTCTGAATCTGCAATTGCTCCAGGGATATTCAGAATATTAAAAAGAAAGCAAGTAATAAAATAAAAGGAAAGTTGCAGAAGGGCAGCACTTACCCTTCCACACACAGGAAAACAGACTGAAAGGAAAGTATTGTCAAAGTGTTTTGCAAATGACATTTTCAGCAATATAAATTATGATTTATTTTCCCATGTAATCATCCTGATTGCAGATATCCTTTTGGAGAAATCGCACTGCTCTTGGCTAGCTTTTTAAAGCCTCACAAGACAATTTTCAAACCTGATTAGTATGTATGCTGGGAAATCAGATACATTATATTTAGCTTGAAGTTCAGAGCATCGTGGGTGCAAAGAAAGAAAGATGGGGGAGGGATTAAAACACAGAACATCTGTAAAGCTTTTCAGAGGAATCTGCGCAGGATATGGCAGAGTAAGAAGTGGAGCCGTGGAGTTTGCTCAAGTTCTCTTTATGTAATTAACTGATTGTGTGTCACCTCCTCATCGTGGAGCTCCCACGTAGCTCAGCTATGGGATACGATGACTCCGTACCAGGGACGGGCTCAGGCTTTTCTGTGATGACACTGAAGAGCTCAGCACTTCCACAGACGAGGGTCTTCCCTGTGTTGAAGTTCGTAACTCCTAGCTTGCATGTGTTCACCTCCATTCAGTGGCGCGATGACATTGCCAGTAGGTGCAGATGGCCTCAAAGGCATGCAGGTATTAACCGAGTGTGAATATCTGACAAAGAGCCACACATGGTAACAGGCCTCTCTAATGGGAGTAAGTGATACGTCCAACAGAGTCAGCCGAGAGGGAGGCAAGTGCAATGCCCAGGGCAGACATTTATGGAGACTGCAAGCTCAGGGTCAGCAAGTGCAGAATATGTACCTGCATGAACCTGGGAGGTGAGGTGTCTCGCTTGCCTCCCTTAACCCTGGCCTGCTTAGCATCAGAGGATACAGGAACAAAGGGGAGACACATGCATTCCTGGAGTAGGAATGTAACTGGTAAGTGACGAGAACACTAGTTTGTATATCAACACAAAACATTGCTGAATTCAGGGGCGATTCAGAATACACATGGTTTTTGAGATAATGTGAGCTCTTGGAGGAATTTTGCATGCAGCATGGGACCTAAGGGCAGCATTCCCAAGGCTCTCAATGCTCTTATTTCCTTCTCCTGTGCCCAAAAGGCACTCCACCATGAAACAGTTTGAGAAGCTACTGATTTCCAGACAGCTTGGATCAAATCCAGAGTTGAGCATCCAATTTGTTTGGATAACTCTATCTGAGAAAAGGACAGTGGAAGGGATGTGTGTTGAGTGCCCAGCGCATGCCTCCACAGGGCTAAAAACGAAGACGCCATTTTACCACTGCCTCACCATTATAGCAATCCTGAATACCAACTCATTCTATAAGGTTGGTGCAAAAGTCACTGTGATTTTTCCCATTATTTTTAATGACAAATTCAATGGGAATCTTGAGGCACAGAGAAGATAATGAGTTGCATCAGGCTGCACAAGAGACCAAATGTTTTCAGTTCACCTCCACTGCTGCTAACTGAAGATCATGAGCCATAGAACCCCCTATTCTGCTCTTCCTGTAAAATCACTTGCTTGGCTCACAAATAAAGGCGTGTCTGCTTGTAATAAAATCTCTGATTCCCTTTAAGGTACTCTACCTAAACATGCTGTCTTTACAGTTTCTATCTTCTTCTATTACCCCCTTTCTTTATATTAAACTTTCTGCCTCTGAAAAAGTCTCTGTAATGATCTGGTCTTGTTTTTTATTTTTGTTATTCCAAAAAAAAAAAAAAAAAAATGTGGCTTTGATAGGTAAAATTCTAATTAGCCTCCCAGATTTCCGGTCCACAGTGTACACATGGCTTCTTCCAGTTATTCAGTCGATTCCTACGCTAGGTACTCTGGTACCTAGGGATTTTGCCAATGTTAATTAAGACTCCAACTCAGTTGCCCTTAAGATAAAGAGAATATCCTCGTCACGTGAGCCCTTGAAATCCATGGCCTAGACAACAGAGTCAAGGAAAGTCAGAGAAATTCAAAGCAGAGGGGACTCCATGCACAAGAGAGTCTCTGTTGCTGGCTTTGAGATGCAGGGGGCCAAAAGTCAAGGAATGTGAGTGGCTTCTGGGAGCTGAGAGCAGCCATCAGCTGAAGTCAAAAGGAAATAGGGGCCTCAGTCTTACAACTGCAAGGACCTGAATTCTGCCAGCACCCTGAGTGAGCCTAGCAGGGGATTCCTCCACAGAGCCTGCAGGAAGGGACGTATCTCCAGCTGACACCTTGATGCTGTCCCCATGAGACCCTGAGCCAAGAAGCCAGTCACACTGTGTCCAGGCTTCTGATCTACAGAACTGTAGTTAATAAACAGATGTTAGTGGGAGCTGCTAAGTGTGTGGTCATTTGTTACACAGCAAAAGCAAACAAACAAAACACACTGCAGCATGCAGCAATCCCAGCTTTCAAATAAAATTTTACTCTATTTATTTCTCTGGCACTCATAATGACCATGCCTTCAGAGTATAAAATTCAACATTCATAACATAAAAATTCAATCACCATAGCTGCATTCTTTTTTTTTTAATTATTGCTTAAGAATTGGTTCCAAAATAATACGTATCACTAACACTATTCTTTTTTTTTCCTTTTTGAGACAGAGTTTTATTCTTGTTGACCAGGCTGGAGTGCAATGGCACGATCTCAGCTCACTGCAACCTCTGCCTCCCAGGTTCAAGGGACTCCCCTGCCTCAGCCTCCCAAGTAGTTGGAATTACAGGCATGCGCCACCACACCTGGCTAATTTTGTATTTTTGGTAGACAGAGGGTTTCACCATGGGCTTACGGGTGTGAGCCACTGCGTCTAGCCGGCAAACATATCTTGAAATACATTATGATAAAACACAAAGGAGAAAGGACTGTCTGAGAAGCAGAGATGAAAATGTGGAAAGGGGACTGTCAAAAGCCCATGTTCCTTCATTTCTACTTCCTTTTTGTAGCGGGCTGTTAGATTTTGCCTCTGCTTGTTTCTAAATACCGAAGCTTGCTAAAACAGGGATAGACCAATGATCATTATTATTATTTACCTTAAGACCTGATTCTACCTATCTACCACCACAAAGAGAGTTAGAAGCAAAAGAGAAATGCTTTTAATGTGGGAAAAACCAATACCAACTTTAGTGATTTTTCTCCCCCCGGGCTCTTGGGAATACTTCTTAGCCCAGATTCATGAAGCAGAGGTCAGCATGTGCAGGCACTGCTCTAGGTGTTAGGGTTACAGCCAAAAACAAGCAGGAAAACCCGTGCTCTTCAGTTCTGGAATGCAGCAACCCTGGGCCTTTGGGGCCTGTTTGACTTGCAGGTTTTTCATCTTTGAGTTTCCAAGAAGAGAGTGGCACTACAGCTGAAGACGATGAGCCTCTACCAGAGCCTTTGCTAAACCACTGAAAACTGTCTTATTTTCATTTTCCCCAGAAATGGGACACATAAGTGCACTCCTCTAGAGCAGGGATTTATTTTTTATTTTTATTCATTGATTTTTTTTATTTTTTGAGACGGAGTCTTACCCTGTCACCCACGCTGCAGTGCAGTGGCACGATGTCAACTCAGTGCACCCTCCACCTCCTGAGTAGCTGAGATTATAGTCACCCGCCACCACACCCATTTGATTTTTGTATTTTTAGTAGAGACGGGGTTTCAACATGTTAGTCAGACTGCTCTCGAACTCATGACCTCAGGTGATCTGCCCGCCTTGGCCTCCCAAAGTGTAGAGCAGGGAGTTTTTCCGGATTTGCACACTGCTGCTTTTTCAGAGTCTGGAACAGTGCCGAGCACATAGTAGGCCCTCAGTGAACATTTGTTGGCTAACTGAGCTCATGGATGTTGGGCTGTGATTCTGAAGGCCCAGGCTCATTCTTGGCCTTCAGAGAGTTTGCTTTCATTCCTAGGCAGCTTTGGCCCTGAGTGCTGCTGCTGCCGCCTTCCTGCCTTCCTGGGGGTCATCTTTATTTTCAGTGTTGTTGCCTTCCAATCCATGGGTAAGAAGCAAGAAAATTTTCTAGTGCCTGGAGTCCCCATCCTCATTTCCCAGTCCTATACCTAGGAATTTGCAAATTGGTGACCTGCAGATGTCTTTGGTTTGTCCTGCTAAAGTTTGCTTGTTTTGGTTTTTTTAATGAAATAAATTAGTTGTGAACATTTAAAATTTGGAAGACTTCCCATCAAAATTGGGATTTCCTGCTTATCTTGACAAAGCACATCTGGCATCCTTTGCCTGCATTTTGAATTTGGCTACAGTTGGCTGGACTTGAGCAGTGGCTAGCCCTCTTTAGCTGGGGCATGTGCCCTCTGGTTTGCCATAGTACCTATCAGACCAACTTCACTCACTGTAGAAATGGCCTAGCCTCCTGGGCATTGGAGATTGCTGTTATGCTAACTCATGAGCTTGCCTGCTTGCACCTAGCTGTTGTGGTGGTACTCATAGGTCTCCCTGATTCCAGTCTCCAGTTCAATGAGCTGACCTCTGCCAGTATCACTCCCCCTGCAGTCTTGACTCTGATCAAGCTTGGAAAGGCCTGGCATTCATTTGGCACATTCTTTTGCCCAGAGTGCGCCTTTTCCTTCACCAAACCAAGTGGCTCTTTGGAATACTTGCCTGAACCCTAGACCCCTTCTCTCTACAACCTTTAGTCTGAGTTGGGTACCCTGCATCTTCCTTTGTTCCCATAATACCCCCTACAAGCATGGCTGTCTTGTGTTTATCTGTTTACTTCTCTACTGGCTGTTCCAGGCTGTCATCTCCCTGACTACAAGGACTTCGTTGCTCACAATTAATATCCACGGCATCCAGACAAGATCTGGCCTCTACGCGGAAGGACATGTAGTTCTCTCTGGCTTGGAGTCAAGCTTGGGGAGAGGGACAGTGGTGGAGAAGGGTGGGCCTGGGGGCAGAGCTAAAGTCCCCATTTGCTGCAGTAGTTATAGCAAGATTCTGGATCTTATCCTCACAGTCAGAAAAAGAAATGGGGGCGGAGGGAGTTTATGCATGTTGCGGGATCTCACATAATAAGGGACTGGACATGCATTTTAGAAAGAGCCCTCTGGCTTCAGTAAAGAAGGATGGATTTGTGACGGTCAGGACTGGCAGCAGGTGGGCTCCTAGAATAGCCCAGGCAAGAGGCCACAGAGGTCAGAGTCAGGGATGGGTACAGACTAAGACATGCCTGTAGACTGAATGTAGAAGAGCAAGTAGATCAAATTCTAGCATGAGAGGGAGGGGAATGAGATGCTTTCCAAGCAATGAATTTATGAAATTAATGAACTTCATCCCTTTCCTCCCAAGCATTGCCTGTATCACCTTGTTAATAGGGTTTCTTATTAAAACATGTTGGAAAGCAGAGGCTTTCAAGAAGGACTACTAGCAAACGGCCACTGGCTTCATTTTTCATGTGCATATGTTTTTGTGTATTCCAGGAGGATTTTCTTTTCTTTTCTTTTTAATCCGCCTCTTTAAGAGAAACCCCCTTCTCCCAGTAGCTTCCTGGCAGAAAGTTCTAACTAATGGCTTTAATCGTGTGAATGCATTGCGGAAATAGATAGGACAATTCTCAGCCCATTCATCTTACAGACCTCAAATGAACAGGCACAAAACTACAGGCTCCACCCCGCTTCTCCCCTCTTTATCTTGTACTTTACCTCAATTTATGACTTGGTTTACAATGTGTTGCAGAAAGCCTACCTCCCTGGCTTCTCCTGAATCTATGTTTTCCATTTCGTCTGAGCTAGCCAAGGTCTCTGGAGTTTGCTGTTATATTGCTTCAGAGAAATTAGTGACACTGAAAGGCTGTCGTCTTTTTTAATGTACTTTTGGTTATAAGAAGAAATTTACAAGGCCGTTTCTTCCTCCCATCTCTGCAATTCAGGCAATTATACTAGAAAATATTCTATACAAAAAATTTGCATAGTAGGGCTTTTCTCCAGGTAATAGCTTAGAATAAGTCAGTACTACTAAAACAGATAGCTTTTGTAGAATGGATTCTGAAATCTGTTTGGATCTGAAATCTTTCTTACTTGTCTTTGAGTAGGACATGACAGAGAAAAACAATTTCACTAGCTGCTAGTCTGAATTCACTGATTAGAATAGAATATCCTTACCATCAAGAATAATGTTAGTGGCCAGTGTGGTGGCTCACACCTAAATCCCAGCACTTTGGGAGGTCAAGGTGGGTGAATCACCTGAATTCAGGAGTTCGAGACTAGCCTGGCCAACGTGGCGAAACCCCATCTCTACTGAAAATACAAAAATTAGCCAGGTGTGATGGTGGGCATCTATAATCCCAGTTACTCTGGAGGCTGAGGTGGGAGAACGGCTTGAAACCAGGGGGCGAAGGTTACAGTGAATCGAGATCGCACTACTTCACTCTAGCCTGGGCAAAAGAGTGAAACTTCGTCTCAAAACATAAAAATAAAATAAATAAATAAAAGGTATGTTTGCCAATCCCAGAGAAAACAAATAAAAAGCAGTGTTGTGCAAAAGCACACAATGGTGCATTTGGCTGAAGTGTGTCCTACACACAGTCAGTAGTCATGGTGGGCACGGTGACTCGCCGCACGTCAGTCCAGCTGCAATTGATTTCAGGTCCCATTTCCATTGTAGAGACTTTATAATTGTACTCTAATGGCAGTTAACATGGCACTCAAGATAAATGAATCATCTCAGATATGGGAACAGGGTGCTCCATCATACAAATTCCCTGACCGTTCCCCGCACTCTGACCCCACAAGAACTCTGCTCCTCCCAAGTCTCAGTTGGTGATAAAGTTCCCTTTGCCTCTCTTGAACCAGATCCTGACAGCCAGCAAGCCAAACGTTCCCAGTCGCTGAATGCCTCCATTTCTCTGTGTCGGATGTTTTTTCTTTCTTTCTTTCTTTTTTAAAGGAGGAAGGAAACTACCCTGTTTATTTCCAAACTCCCTTGCATCTGACGCACGATAGGCTGGCATTTGCTGTTAAAGCAGAAAATTATAAGAAGGGCCTAATTGACCCTCCTGTGTCTTTGAAAAAGCCTGTCTGTGGTCTCTAATTGACCCTCTAGGTACCTATGGAACAATGAATGAATCTTCAGGAAATAATGGAGGGCGATGATTAATAGCCCAGGCCTGGCTGGACCTGTGTCTCTTGCAGTTCTTCTCCCTGTATTTCCCTTCCTCCCCTCCACAACACTCGATTCCCTGCATTTCATAAGCAGCGATTTATTATTACTACAGAATAATAAATACCCTGTAGTAGACACTTTTAAGAATCGGAGACATCACGATTCTGCAGAGATTGTGATAACATTTATTTAAGCTGGCATTCTCATTTTTCTTCCCGGCATGGCTCAGAAGAGTTTTCCTCTGGCATTTGTGGGCAAAGTCAAACAAGAGGCTTCTTTTGAGCTCCTTGTAAAATTGCTCCACATGTGAAGTCATTTGGAATTGCAGGGGGTCTTTGCTTCCGGTCCAAAGAATGAATATTGGCCCTTTTTTCTTGCTCATAAGACGACGAAAGCCCTTCAGAGACACAGCAACAACAACAATATCAATAATAAAAATAAGTAGCATTCCTCTAGTGGGGGAATATGGCACAGGCCGGCACATACTATCTCGATGAATATTCACAGAAACCCTAGAGACATCCACGATGCTTCTCTGTCCCCCATTATTCAGATGAATACACTGAGGGGCAAAGAGAATCAGTAATTTACCCAAAGCCGCAAAGCCCAAAGCTGCAGCTCTGTGTGCCACGTCCACTGCCTTCCAAGCATTCAACAATAACTGTGCCAAATGAACAATATCAAGGATAAGTTTTGGGAAATGTGAGTATGAGAGTAAAACAGAATACCTTTCCCTTCTTTCAGCTTCGTTTAAAAATGCTTCCTTTCCCCAGACAGTATAGGAGAATACATCTAAATTTAGAAATATGCATATGCCTGCAAGTAGAATTATGAGAAACTGGAATTTTTTTTTTGCAAAATCATAGCACTAATTATACCTATAATCAAAAACAGAATAGAGAGAAGAGAGAGAGGCAGAAAGAGAGAAAAGAGAGAAAGAAAAGACAGAAATACAGAAGAGGAAAGACAGAAACAGAAATTCTGAGAGACAGAAAGACAAAGAAAGGAAGAAAGAGAGGAAAGAAAGAAAGAAAAAAGAAAGAAAGGGAAAGAGAGAAAGAGAAAGAAAGAGAAAGAAAGAGAGAGAGAGAAAGAGAAAGAAAAAGAGAAAGTAAGAGAAGAAAGAGAAGAAGGAAAAGAAAGAAGAGAGAGAGGGAAAGAAAGAAAGAGAAAGAAAGGGAGAAAGGCAGAGAGAGAGAAAGAAATAAAGAGAAAGAAAAGGAAAGAAGGAAAGAAGAAAGAAAGAAAAAGAAAGAAAGAAAGAAAGAAAGAAAGAAAGAAAGAAAGAAAGAAAGAAAGAAAAGAAAAGAAAAGAAAAGAAAGAAAGAAAAAAAATCTCTCCTTCCAAACCCACCCTGGCCTCTGTTGATGTCTCCACAGTCCTCAGAACCTTAAATGGCAAGGGAGCCACAGGTTGTCTGCCAGGCCCTGCCGGCTTTTCTGGGCCCCTTCTCCTCTTAGTCAGGGCTTTGTGGGAGAACAGGCTGCCTATGCGGCAAAATTAATGCTTGGGTAAGGCTTACAGTCTCTGTGAAAGGAATGGGTTGTCTCCAGCACCCAGTCCCATCTCTGTCCTCAGAAAGCACTGGGCCACCATTCGGAGTCAGGGGATCTGGGTGGGCAGTGGGCTTTTGAGAGTCAGGTACAGTCCACGTGACTCAGAAACAGAGAATAAGGGAGTTGAGTCACCAAATCTGTGTGCCCTGAATGCAAGGCTGCCTTAGGGCACCTCTGTGGTGCTATTCAACAGCAGGATTTCAAAAAACAAACGAGACTGTCCTACGGATTTTCTTTTTGTCCAAAGGCACATATATATTTGTGTGTACGTGTATGTATGAATATGTATATGCAGGGATATACATCACACTATATGTACATATATCGAGGTCGTTACCTGTATCTATTTGTACGTATTTATGTGCGTATATGTATCTGTATCTATCTATCACTTCTACCAACCCATCAGCCAGAACTGCTTTCATACCCTGGGTTTTATTGTATGGAGCTTAAAATCCATTTATGCCTGAGGTTGCAATGTTTTGAATTTTTGCAATCAGACCTTGGCGATGACTTTGAGCAGTAGGATACAAATAATTCCCCACATACTTAGCGTTCCAATAATGGAACACTAGACCTATTATTAAGGGGCTTACAGCACTGAGTGAAAATCCTGACAGTTCTTCCCTTCCCTTTTCATCATGTCCATGTGCATCTGGCCACCAAGTCCTCCCCATTCCTACTCCCCCTGTTACTGCCTTGGGGAAGGCCACCTTCAGTGCTTTTCTGCATGGGAGCAAGAAGTTGGTAAGTGGGAAGGTTTAGCCGGGTACCACTACCAACTTGTACTGCACTCAAAGTATTAGTTGAAAAACTAGACTTATTTGTTGCCTCGGCCTCGGAAAACCATTTCCACTCTTCAGTAGAGCATCGGAGCCCTCCACCATGTTACTAAACTCTCACTGTCTTTCTTTTTCTTTTCGTGTTTTTGGTTTGAGACAGAGTCTTGCTCTGTTGCCAGGCTGGAGTGCAGTAGCGCGATCTTGGCTCAATGCAACCTTCGCCTCCCTGGTTCGAACGATTCTCCTGCCTCAGCCTCCCGAGTAGCTAGGACTACAGGCGTGCACCACCACACCCGGCTAATTTTTGTATTTTTAGTAGAGACAGGGTTTCAGCATGTTAGCCAGGACAGTCTCGATGTCCTGACCTCATGATCTGCCCACCTCAGCATCCCAAAGTGCTGGAATGATAGGCGTGAGTCACCACGCCCGGCCACTACACTCTACCTTTTACACTTTTCTTTCTGCACGAAGCTAAAGGAGTTTGCTCTCTTAAACTCCCATGTTCAGACTTCAGCCATACAGAAGCTCTCCAGGCAGCCACACTCCCCGATGTCAGCTGTGACCACCAATACTGCCACCAGGTAGGTCTGCAGGACCTGCAGGGCCACAACCACCAGCACCTGGGTGGCTTCACTTGCTCTGGTCCCCATGCTGTCTCTCCCAGCCCTTCTCCCTCCCACATCTTCTAGGGAAACACTCTCTATCAAGGTCAAATTTCATGTTTTTTGGCTACATGCATTCATCCTTTTTTTTTCTTTTTCTTTTTTTGAGACAGAGTCTCGCACTATCACCTGGGCTGGAGTGCAATGGTGCAATCTCAGCTCACTGCAACCTCTGTCTCCTGGGTTCACACGATTGTCCTGCCTCAGCCTCCCGAGTAGCCGGGATTACAGGCTAGAGTAGAGACGGGGTTTCACTATGTTGGCCAGACTGGTCTCGAATTCCTGACCTCGTGATCCACTCCCCCTCGGCCTCCCAAAGTGATGGGATAACAAGCAAAAGCCACCGTGCCCTGCCACATCCCTCCTTCTGTTAGGGTATCATACTGCTCACAAATCACTGCCTAAAACCTGCTGCCTTTTTAGCCTTCTTAGCAGGACTCTAGCAGATTCCTAGAGATAGCAGACAGCTCACCCACAAGAACACGGTTCAAACTAACCAATCCAGAGCCCACACCCTCACCACTGCCTTTACTGGGCTCATATTCCAGACCACACCCACCTGCCCTAATCACCCACGGCTATGGATTCGACAGCTAAAGACAACCCCTGTGTCCCAGAGCCCATGCACGTGACCCAAGCCAGCCAATCCTAAGGCTGCTTACCCTTCCTGGCCCCTTCCTTCCTGTAAAAACCACAATCAAAACTCTTTAAAAAAATTTTACGTTCCAGAGTACAAGCACAGGATGTGCAGGTTTGTGACACAGGTAAATATGTGCCATTGTGGTTTGCTGCACCTATCCAACCCATCACCTAGGTATTAGGCCCAGCATCCATTAGCTATTTTTCCTGATGCACTCCCTCCGCACACCTCACTCCCGGCAAGCCCCAGTGTGTGTTGTTCCCCTCCCTGTGACCATGTGTTCTCATTGTTGAGCTCCCATTTATAAGTGAGGCATGCGGTGTTTGGTTTTCCGTTTTCCGCTCCTGCATTAGTTTGCTGAGGATAATGCCTTCCAGCTCAAAACTCTTAACAGTTCCCTCTCTCTCCCTCTGGCTCCTGCCCGACCCAGGGGGCTTTCCCAGGTAACTCCCTGCAGCATGCTGAGCCCCTGTACACCTGTGAGTAACAAACCCGTCTTTGCAATGGCAGTCATTTCCTGATCTTGGCCTTATCATGCCTAAATAAAAATAAAAGCTGTTAAAATAGGAAAAGAGAACAGAGGGAGAAAGGAAGGAAAAAGGAAAATGAATGAAGAAGAAATAAAGAATGAGGACATAAATGAACAAATGATAAGTTACTTAAAATCTGCTTCTTCTTAGGAAGAGAAAGAACTAACAGAGCTGGAGCAGTCCTCTTCCACTTGGGCTGGGGATACGTGTGAGAAAGACACGCATGGATGCTGTGTGAGCACTTATGCTGAATGTGGAAACTGGACCTCCCACCGGATACTCAGTTTAGGGGGCTCCTGGGCCCTCCCAGGTGGTCTGCTCATCGCTACCGCACTCAGAAGACCAGCAGAGAAGTGAACTTCCTCGAATGACTGACAGTCAACATCCAGCATGGAGCTGGATTACAAAACTGTATCTAACTATAAATAGCATCACACCATTCTCCTTCAAAGAACTGTCGGGGCTTTTATTCATTAAGATTCAGATGCTATGGAGGGGGCAGATGCGCCTTCTCCCATCCTGGATCCCAAATAAAACACCCCATATGGAAGCAGATGGCTTTGTGTAAATCAGAAGACAGTTTACAGAGTGAGATGGCTTCATCAGAATGGCATTACAAGTATCATCTTGTGGGGTTAAGTCAGTCCAGCTTTAACTGGAGGTCACATTGATATGTGGAAGTCTGGGTCCCTGTAAGGACTGCCTGGGACCCTGGGTCATCAGGTCAGTGACCTCTCCATCATTTTCTTTCCAGAGGGAGCCCCAGGTAATACATGAGAAAGGAAGTAGTGTCGTAGGAAGCGAAGAATGGGTGCTCCCCGCCCCCAACCAAGAACCAGTTCTGTTAACAGCGCAGAGGCCCTCTCCAGGTCTCAGAATCTCCCTGCCTTTGCTGCCACAGGTAAAAAGGGGGTGGTTTTGCTGATTGGAAACCACATGACAGAAACAGCACCTGCTTGGGCACTTACCCCTGGAATGGGAAAGGTGAAAGTGGTTTCTGTTTATTTTTATGTCCAGCGTAAAATGAAGAGCAATCATGTCACCGGAGTCTTGGCAGAGGACAAACAAAGCTGATGGAAGAAGACAAAGTCTGCTTTTTCAGGGCACTTCACGAGAGGCTGCGGTGTTAAGCACTCCTCAGCCTGCCTGTCTGATCTGAGACATGGGGGCTGCCTCCCCGCTGATGGTATTCACCATTCAAAGCACAGCCGGGAAGAGCAAACAGCGACCACATAGAATCTTTCAGGTCTAGGCTATTCCTTTCCTTTGAACCAGCGGCAGAAACAGACCACCTTAGACCAGCCTCCCTGGAACATTCCAACACTTGAATCCTATGATGGGAGTCTCTATTTCCAAGAAACCAGGGAGATATTCTCCCATTTCCCTACAACACTGGGTCAGTGTGAAGTTTAAAAATTTAAACAAATATAAATAAATAGGAGTTCAAAAAGAAAGGAGCTTCCTTTCTTGGGATAATTCAGACAATGATACGCACAAAAGTTTAGAAGAGAAGATATCTTAACACCCAGAAAAAAAGATTTCGGAGCATTCTGTTTTCATTAAGTTCCTTCCAAAATCAGTAGTATGTTTTCATGAGATCTGTTTCATGGAAGAAATAGACTGTTACTCAGAATCCTAACACATAACATCTTACAGCGGATTTATCAATGAATGGTGAGCCCCCAGCCAAGTGACAAGTCATACCATCTCTCATATTGCTTTCTTTTTTACTTTATCCTTAAAAAAAAATTAGGTCTGCCCTCCGCCTTTTTATTCCAAATCTTTATTCCAAACTCCAGACTTTTCTCAAGTTACTCAAGAATGAAAAAACATATCACCTCCAAGCTAACTCTCTCCCACCTTCCCATCCAGCCACCCCAATTCTGCTGCCATCCCTGGCAGAGCCCAGGAGTAGGATATTCGACAAGAAGTATCAGGGTTAACAACAATCCCCAATGCAAGGGCTTTGAGTTATGTCAGATAAAAAATGAAAATTCAAAAGACGAGCATTCATCCATAGGTGAAAATATTATGTTCTGAAACCACGATAATCAAAAACGAAAATGATTTTTGAAATTATGTCTCCCAGACAAACGTCTTCTAGTCCAGAGGCCAGCAAACTACAACCCACAGGCTAAATCCAGGCTAGCACCTGTTTTTGTAAATAAAGTTTTATTATCGCACAACCATGCCCGTTTGTTTATAGATTATCTGTGTGCTTTCACCAATGCATGACAGTTCAGTTGCGACAGGTACCTTATGGGCCACAAAGCAGAAAATATTTGCCATCTCACCCTTTACAAAGTCTACAGACCCTGTCCTACACTGAAAATTCATTTCTGTATCTCTCAAATGCTTGGGTTTGCTTTGTTACTCTTTGAGTATAAATGGAATGATCCAAAAAACATTTTAATGACAATATTAAAGAATAATTAATTTGGATTTAGGGAAGAAGAGAAAGTCAAAGAACCAAATAGCTTGTTAAAGACTCACAACCACTATTTTTAAAATAAAAATTAGATCTATACCAGGTAACTTGATTCAACCACAAACATGTATTGAATGTGTATTACGTGTCTTCAACCTAAGCATTTCCCTGCATTTTATGTATTTGTGTGGAGGGGGAGGTTTCAGTTCTTCTCTCCTAAGTTTTCTATTTTCTTCTTTCTTTTTTTTTTCAGTCAACTATGACCTTGTTTATTTTATCTGGCTAAATAAAAAATCCTTTAAAGATTCCCCCATTTCTGACGGGGGTCCTGCCCTACGTACACCATACAAATGTACATTATAGGTATTCGGATATCTTGGATCATCTAAGACGTTCATTTCACCCCTAGGCTTCACAGCTAAATGGTAGGATTAACCCATTTAGAATGTACTTGATTCCTATAACATGTAGTGATTTTGCTAATGTTGTTCAGTTTTATTTCCTTGCCCAGAATGATTTCCATTAGCTGGCTTGCAGATTAGCGGCCTAATCTCCTAACAAGAGCTCTTCGATCAAATGGTCTGGAGTGGCCACGTGTCTTGCTGCTGCCAAGTGACTGATTTAAGAGATGGACAAAAAGTAGAAACACAGAAGTCCAGATACCGTGATTAATGGTCGATCCAACTTTCTCTGAACCGCGTATCGTGACTTAATGGGAAACCCTGAAGAGATTAAAGGGAGGAATTACATTACCATGAATAATATAAAAAAGTGATATTCTGTCTAAAAAGCTTTTGAGTGCAAGTGACTCGAACAAATATATTAACAGAGCTTACAGCAGATTCAATCAGGTTGAACGCTCCCCAGAATTTATTTTCAAATAAGCTTTATATATCCGAGATGTAAAGAATGAATCTATTCGTGACTGGCAGGAAAGCTATTAACATGCAGATTTTAATTCCGCCTTTGATTGTACAGAGGTCCTATTGTCCCTCCTTTATGACTGGCAACCTCTCCCAATTACGGATGTAGTACACCTCCACAGATCTCAACAACGCAGTGACACCCCAGAGAGCTAACATTTATTTTCCTCGCTTTATTCTAACTTCTAAAAATAAGTTCAAATTTGTATTATCAAGGCGTTGGTAAAACTATGATGTTTAAAAGTCTGAATTACGTCACACGAACCCATCCATCTGTTGGAAATGCCAATTCGGGGCTATACTGGGGGCAAAACTTGGCAGTGAAGACAGAAGCCTGCTTTACAAAAACAAGGTGCACATTAACTTACAATTAAGCCGTGATGTTAATGAGGTTGCAGTGTGTGACCAGTTAACCCGCTGCAGCCAAAAGGCAAATATTGAAATGAAGGTGTTTATTTTCAAACCAACAAACCTGAACTCAACCATTTCAATAAGTCCCCTTAGCATTCTAGTTATTGGGCAAAATAATTTCATCTCCAAAATTAATTAAATAAATGGGAATGACCTGGAATTCACTTCTGTGGCAGGCATATGGAGCAACATTGCATGAAAGGCAGACTCATTTAGAGTGAAAGGGCCCATCTAGCTCCTTGAGAGATGACATTCAAATTGATGGGAAGTGAAAGTTAGAAATATGACTCATCCAGTGAGGCAGTGATGTGCTCTTAAAAAGTTGGCAAAGCAATTTTAAAAATAAACCTTACTTAAAAAAAAAATCTCCCCCTAAATTTAGGGGTAGGATGCCTTTAGATTGAAATAATATGTTAAAATATTCATCACTTAGAAAATTCGGATCCTGCCTTGCGTTAGTCACATTTACGTTCTGAGTAATCTCGATTGTTTTTTTTTTAGGAATAAAGATTAATAAAATACGTGACTGTTGAATGGAATGGATGGATACAAGAGCTACTGCCAGGTATGTGAAGAGAATCAACGGTAGAATATTAGTTCAAATCATGTCCACATTAGTACTATGGATTAAATGTTTGTGCCTCCCCAAAATTCACATATTGAATTTTTTTTGGTGGGGACAGAGTCTTGCTCTGTCACCCAGGCTGGAGTGCAGTGGTGTGATCTTGGATCACTGCACCCTCCCTCTCCTGGGTTCAAGCAATTCTCTTGCCTCAGCATCTGGAGTAGCTGGGATTACAGGTGTGCACCACCATACCCTGGCTAATTTTGTAACATTTTTAGTAGAGATGGGGTTTCACCATGTTGGCCAGGATGGTCCCGAACTCCTGACCTCAAGTGATCTGCCCACCTCAGCGTCCCAAAGTGCTGGGATTAAGGTGTGAGCCACCACGCATGGCCATATGTTGCAATTTAATCATTGATATAATGTATTAGGAGGTGGGGTCTTGGGGAAGGGATTAGGTCATGGAGGTAAAGCCCTCACGGATGGGTTTAGGGCTTAAAAGAGACCCAAGAAAGACCCTTGCCCCTTCCGCCATGTGAGGACATAGCAAGAAGGTGGACATCTATGAACCAGGACGTGGACCCTTGCCAAACAATGAATCTCCCAGCACCATGATCTTGGACTTTCTAGCCTCTAGAACTATGAGAAACAAATTTCTGGTGTTTATGAGCCACCCAGTTTATGATAGTTTGTTACAGCAGCCGGGACAGACTAAGGCACAAAGCTTTCTGGATGACCTAATGAATGAGAGGTAAAATCACCTGAAACTAATACTGTATCTAGTGCATGGTCAGCACTAGGCAAGTGCCAGCGACTACATTTCACCACAGGGTCACTGAAACCTGGTGTTTGGGGGCATGCTCTGTCATTTATGAGTGTGTGACCTCAGATATGCATCTAATCTCTTGTCCCTCATTTTTTAATCTGGAAATTGGGGATACTAATAGTACCCCCCCCTAGTAGAACTGCACTAATTTGAAAGAGCTGATACATGCAAAGCACTTATTAAAGTCTCTCCCACGTAAAGGCTCAATTAATGTTAGTGTCACCCTATCCCCATGGGTTGAAACTGGCAGACATTCCCACAGGTCTGGTAGTTTGTTTTGTTTTTGTTTTTATCTGAGACAGGGTCTCACGCTCTCCCAGGTTGGAGTGCAGTGGCATGATCCTGGCTCACTGCACCTTGACCTCTCAGGCTCAAGCAACCCTCCCACCTCAGCCTGCCAAGTGTCTGGGACCACAAGCACAAACTACTACGCCCAGCTAATTTTTTGCAGAGGTAGGGTTTCACCGTGTTGCCCAGACTGATCTGGAACTCCCGGGCTCAAATGATCCACCTGCCTCAGCCTCCCAAAGTGCTGAGATGATGGCATGAGCCACCGCGCCAGGCCCAGGTCTGATAGTTCTTTACAACTACTGTTGTGCAAAGCTTTCCTAGGCTTCCCTCGGTAACACATGTCAGCAACTTACCTCTTTAGATGAGCTTTCTCAAAGTGTGGTCCATGGACCGTCTGTACCAGAAACACCCAATGTGCTTGTTAAACACTGATTCCTAGACCCCATCCTGAATGTACTGAATCAGAACCTTTGAGGAGTGGGACTAGGAATTTATATTTTAAAATTAAGTTCCCAGTTGAGTCTCAGGTATCCAGAAAGTTTGAGAATTACCGATTTCAGCAAACAATATAAACAATGGAATCATAAACAATCTTTTCTTAGGCAAGTTAATTGCAATCTCTCAAAGTTAGATGTAATTAACAAAGTGATGAAACTCTGGGTCCAGTACTCTTTTGAACAATCTCTTACCCTCATTTTCTAGGCACGCTCAATGTAGGCTGCCTTTCAAGTTGTGAAACCTTTTGTATACAGAACCATGCCTTCAAGTCCTGATCACATCGCTGTTTTCTCTACACCTCCGGCTCCCAAGGCTTCTCCCGCCTAACCCACTTCTGCTTCCCTTTCATGCTGCATTTCCAGCCTCATCTCCTCAGGGAAGCCTTCTCTAGCTTCTACACAAGGTTAGAGTCACCTCTTCTGAGCTGTACTAGTATCTTGCATTCTCTGTCATAGCATTAGCTTTTTGTGTTTATGTGATTTTTTTTTCTTAAAGACTGTCTTTCTTCTTCTACCGAAAACTGACAGAGGGTAAGGACCATTTTTTCCTTAGCCACCATAACATTTCTTATGCCCAGCATAGAGCATGTTATAAACTGTGTCCCTCTCAAATTTATATTCTGAATTTCCAATACTCCATGTGACTGTATTTCAAGATAGAGCCTTTAAAAAGGGTAATTCAGGTTAAATGATGTCTTAAGAGTGGTGCCCTAATCCAACAGAATTGGTGTCCTTTTAAGAAGAGGAAGAGACATCATCCTTATACTACCACACTGGCTAATTTTTAAATTTTTTGTTTTGGTTTCACCAAGAAACAGACGGAAGGCCACGTGAGGACACAGCAAGAAGGTGGCCGTGTGCAAGCCAAAGACAGAGGCCTCAGAGAAACCATGCCAGCAACTTTGTCTTGAATTTCCAGTCTCCAGAACTGTGAGACAATAAGTTTTTGCTGTTTAATCTCCCCAGTGGGTGGTATTTTGTCATGGTAGCCACAGCAAACGAATACGGCGCCTGTTTCAGAATGGAGACTGAGCCATTTAATCGCCAACCATGACTATGCCTGGGCATCAATGTGGTCTCTCCACTCTCATTTTATCAGAAAGAAATAAAACACTGAACTTGTTTAAGGATGGATTAAGCCAGACATGGTTGCATGCACCTGTAGTCCCAGCTAATTAGGAGACTAAGGAGGAACCCTTGAGCCCAGGAGTTTAAGGCTAACCTGGGCAACATAAGGAAATCCCATCTCTTAAAAAACAGCTTTTATAAAAAAACAGAAATGGATTAAAGAAACCATCTGAAGATATTCCATGAGCAGCCGGCCGCAATCACCTTGCGGGTAACGGTTTCCTCAGAAGCAGGGATACATACAACATCCCTGAGCTGGAGCGGACCATCACTTAGTCCAAACAGCTCCCCAACAACAGCTCTGACCCTTGTAGTCACTCTCTGGCCACAGAGGTACCAGTGGGAAGGAATTCACTACTAATCAGACAGTCCTGAAGTGCTGAGGGAATCGGAATACAGGTATCTACTTAGAAAAAGAATCATTAAAATGAGAATGAAATCTTAATTTCCATTTGGTTTCCTTATTCTAAAAATAATGTTGTTTTTTTTTTTGAGATGGAGTCTTGCTCTGTCACCCAGGCTAGAGTGCAGAGGCATGATCTTGGCTCACTGCAACCTCTGCCTCCCAGGTTCAAGCCATTTTCCTGCCTTAGCCTCCCAGGTAGCTGGAACTACAGGCATGCACCACCACACCTGGCTAAATTTTTTTTGGTATTTCTTAGTAGAGATGGAGTTTCACCATGCTGGCCAGGCTGGTCTCGAACTCCTGACCTCAAATGATCTGCCCGCCTTGCTTCCCAAAGTGCTGGGATTACAGATGTGAGCCACCGCACATGGCCCTCTCTCTCTCTCTCTCTCTCTTCTTTTAGAGATGGAGCCTCACTATGTTGCCCAGGCTAGTCTTGAACTCCTGGGCTAAGTGATGCTCCCACCTTGGCCTCCCAAAGGGCTAGGAATATAGGTATGAGCCACCACACCTGGCCATAATCTTTTTTTTTTTTCGAGACAGTCTCATTCTGTTATGCAGGCTAGAGTATAGTGGTGTGATTACGGCTCACTGCAGCCTTGAACTTCTGGGCTGAAGTGATCTCCCTGCCTTAGTCCCTGAGTAGATGGAACCACAGGAGTACACCACCATAAGTCAGCTAATTTTTACACTTTTTGTAGAGATGGATGTTCTTGCTATGTTGCCCAGGCTGGTCTCAAACTCCTGGGCTCAAGTGATCTTCCCACAGTGCTGCGATTACATGTATGAGCCACCATGCCCAGCCATGTCTCAGATTCAATGATCTCATTTTAATCCACTGTGCTTTGCAATGAATTAGAAAATGCCTTTGATGCCACACAGTTTTGCATGGGAATTGCAGCTCTGCCACTCAGCAGCTCTGTGACTGGCACTCACTTAGCCAGCCACGGTTTCCTCATCTGCAAATGAGGATCTGTCTACTTAATAAGATGAAGATAACGTCTACTTAGTAAGGCTGTAGAGGAGAGTAAATAAGGAATGCAAAATGCTCAGAACACTGCTCTCCATAAATGGTAACTATGATTGTATTATTACTTAAGGAGTTGGATTTTATTAATAATTAATGTAATATTCGCGCCTGGTGAAAGATGTCTACTGTTGAACAATTATAGTCCAAGAGAATATTAGTGTCACTTCTCTATTTCCTTACCAAAATATTTGCTCTCAAAACTCAATTTTTTATTCATTGAAAATTAAGACCTTGTGCTAGATCTTGGCCAATATATGCAAGTAAATTAATTCACAAACACCTTGAAAGTAGAAAACATGGGTTTCTGCTTGGCTAGGCTTTTCTTACTGTAGGAACCTCTAAGCCCTACTGTTAAAAGCTTTGAAACTGAGGGATGTAACTCTATGCACAGATTCTCTTCATCACAGTTCTAATCATAATCTCTTTTTTGACAAGAAATTTATGGCAGGCTGTTGAAATGTTAGTTTATTGATGATTAAAGTACCAACCGTCCTTGATACAAATAAACAGGGTTTCTGAATCATAAGCAGCAAGACAGGGTACCTACCGGACCCTGGGGGATATGCAATTTATGGGGCATTCAATTCTCATCAATGTATTGTCAGTATATCCAAGGGATCTGACAGGTTTCTGTTTCGAGAAAGAATGTTCCCTGCACAAGACAAGGAGCACAAAAGGTAAGGTCTTGGGTCTTACAGGCTTGATGCCTCCATTACAACTGAGGGCTTAATACTGAGGAGTATCCTTGGCCTTAAGTTTTATGTTCCAAGTCTTTCAACATACAGTATGCTCAAGAAAGTGTTTAGAACAGAATTTGGCCACTATTGAAAAGTTTCCATGTTAGGACCCAAACTTCTGTGTAAGGTGCTGGGTGGAAGCTGCAGTGACCAAGCAATGCCCTTTGGCTCTGTTCCCAAGTTTGACCATATCAACCAACAGTACAGTCCCTCTCGGTCCTTCTCTCTGTAGACGAAGGGCATCACTGTAGTAAAAACTCACACTGTGAACAGATTGCTGGTTTTCTTCTCTTTTTAAGCCCTCAGGGAGACGAGACATTCCCACCCTCTGCAGGGCCATATGACTGGCCTAGCCAGTAGGTAGTGGAGAGGAAACGACACGTGACACTTCAGACTAAAGCATTTAACTGCTGTTGTGACTGTCCCTACCTGGAGATCAAGAAGGCCATCTGTGCCAGATGTGGCAGCTGTGAGATTACAGACTCTCTCAGCCCAGGTCCCTGAGGGCCTGTGCAGAGGAACCTGCCAGCCCGTACTGGACATATAGTATGAGCAAGAAATGAAACATTTGTACTATGCTCAATGAGAATCCCTTTCCCAACCACATCCCATTTTAGACACACAAACACACACACACACACACACACACACACACACACACACACACACACACCATGAAAGGAAAAATGTTTGCTATTTTGCTTCACCTCTCCTCCTCTCATTTTTCTATTGGTTCTGGCTACAGCATCTACGGAGGGCTGGAGATACACCTGATGGACCATTTCTGTTAGCTTAACATTTCATATCCTGAAATGTCTAGTGTCGATGGAAATTTGGGAGGGTTCTCTAGGAAGTATTACTTTGCAAACATCATGAAGATTAAGCCCAGGTCTTAAGCTGGGATCTGTGTAATTCACTTTTTTTTTTTTGGTGTACACTGTTGAAAGAAACCCTCTGGTAACTGACTTCAAGCAAGACACCAATCCATGAAAATAGTCCCATCTGTGCCCGACTCATTCTTAAAAACAAAACAAATTTAACTATTTTATTTTTCGTATTAATTAAGCAACATATGTTCACAACAGGAGAGAAAAATCAGAAACCCAGAAACAGTAAAAGCTAGTACTTCATATTGGTACATTTTCTGAATTCCTAGATCTGTGCCTAACCCATTGACATATAACTCTGGGAGGTGGGTATTATTGTAATTGTCACCTTACAGATAAGGACCTGGAGGTGTACCAAAGCTAAATCTCTTTTTCAGTGTCACGCCTCACAGCCAATTAGTGTTGGAGGCAGAATCTGATCCCAGGTCTGTCTGGCCACGTTCACTAACTTAACTTTAAACAATTAAATTATACCTATCCTATCCAGAGACAAACATTGTAGATATCTCAGTTTATTTCTCTCAGAATACTTTTCTATGTGTATACATATATGCATATTTTTATAACAAAAGTATATTTATAGAGTACGTGCAATTTTGTAAGCCGCTTTTCACATTTAAAATAAATTTCAGGTCTCAAAATATAGTAGGTTATCTGAATGTTCTCAAAAGCCATTAAAAAATCTATTAAGTATGTACCATGCTATCTCCCCGACTCAGCTGGCAATGATCTTATTAATAGTGGGGGATCTAATTCTCATAAAAAAATCTGTATTAGGCCGGGCATGGTGGCTCACACCTATAATCCTAGCACTTTGGGATGCTGAGGTGGGTGGATCACCTGAGCTCAGGAGTTCAAGACCAGCCTGGCCATCATGGTGAAATCCCATCTTAAAAAACAAATAAATAAATAAATAAAAATTTAAAAAAAGGACAAAAAAAAATCTGCATTAGTCCCAACACTTTGGGAGGCCAAGGCAGGAGGATCACTTGAAGCCAGGAGTTTGAGACCAGACTAGGCGGTAAAGTGAGGCTCTCTATCCATGAACAATTTTTAAACATTAGCCTGACATGGTGACACATGCCCATAGTCCCAGCTACTCAGGCTGAGGTGGGACGATCACTTGGGCTCAGGAATTCGGGGCTGCAGTGAATTATGATTGTGCCATTGAACTCCAACCCAGGTGACATAATGACATCCTACTCTTTTTTTAAATACAATGTCCTTTGGATAAAATTTGCAGGAGCCTACAAAATCCACAGAAACTCAGAGCTCAGGTAGGAGCTAACAATCAAGCCCAGAGTGTAATCACTGTACGCAGATTTCATGGTCAGAGACCCATCGGAAACATCAGCATTAATGAGCGATTGGTAAAATGACATCTTGTTTATGTGCCAAAAATAAAACGAATCCTTTTCTCCTTTTACCCCACATCGATGATTTCATGAGTACTACTAACGCCCATGAGAAGAGTCAAGGATATTTGCTTCCAATGTAAGACACTCAAAAAGAATGAAGAAAAAGAAAAACAAAGGATATTTGCAGTCAACAAATGTGCTGGAGTAACACACACAACAGGCAAGGGGAAAAACCCAGGCCCAGGAAACGCAATTCTAACGTGTGGAACCACAGCTCAGAATCAAGATGGTGCTTTTAAAGGAATAAGTGATTACCCTGCACAATTAACCTATAAAAAGCACCTGGATTCTTGATTCCATTTTTTTCTGTTGTTCCTGGCTGCAGGACATTAATCCTGTCCGGATTCTATTGTTACTGTTTTGCTTTTCTAACCATATCTAAATAGATGAATACATCACTCTCAGGCAGATGTTGAACACACATTGGGGCTGAAGAAAGTGTGAGGGTGGAAAAACAATGTTTACAGTTTATGCTGGTGTCTGGGCACGTGTGTGTGTGTGTGTGTGTGGAGAGAGAGAGAGACAGACAGAGAGAGAAAGGGGTATTGGAAAGGGAAGCTAGAAAGACTGTGAAATGGGAAATGCCTGTATTTAAATGCAAGTGTGGTTTTATAAATGTATACTGGATCTGGATCAGATCCTATCTATGAAGAGACAGTAAATTGCCCAACAGAGGTATATTAATAGCAAGATAAAGAAAACGAACGCATTTCTAGCATCAAATATAAATGCTCTGGGCATCATCGCTGGTTTTAGATTATCTATTGCACCTCACCCCGATATTAGCATTAGTAATTATCAGCTGCCTCTCTTTAGAGGGAAAACATGTTTTGGCAAGGTGAAAAGATTTCATTTCCCAGAGAGCCACTGCATGTACAGTTTGTACACACACATATTTGCAAATCTGTCCACACATGGAAGAGAATAGGAAAACTCTTAAAAATGCATGTGTGCACTCTACAATGTAATACCTTTGGAGCTGAAGTCCTACTTCCGTCAACAAGAATTAACTAAATATTTTTCATTTATTCTTTGTCTACTTTTTATCAATGCAGAAATTGCTTAGTGGAAAAGAAATGCACTCTCTAAAATTCTACTCTAACCTCTCCCCCAAAATAATGCCATGTGTTTTTCTAAGACTACAGCAATGGCTTCTCTATGACAAGAGCCTCTAGCAAAGAAACAGAGCGAGGTGTTTTTGTGAGTTATTTCAACGAATCCTCCTCACAAGACTCCTTTATGAGTAGGACAACGGTAACAGAGACTACTGTGATTTTGTCTGTACACTTAATTACTAACCTAACCACCATAGTTCAGTTGAACACTTATTTATTGAGCACCTACTATGTGTCATGCACTGCAAAGTCTAGAGCAGAACTAAAACAAATTGAGTAAAATGTAGTTAAAGGGCTACAGAAAGGCAGGCATGAGTTATTTCATGTTCAGGGTTGCAAGTAATATTATACAATGCAAAATCGAGTTGCAAGTTCCTGAAATATTATGCAACACAAATCGTAACTCCTGCTACCAAATCTTTCCATGGTCTCAGAATTGCTTCCCTGCCAAGACTTCTTTACTCATTTATCCCACAGCTGTGAAAGGGCATTGCATGGCTTGCTGTCCAAAGCAGCTATTCCAGGTAATGGAAGAAATTGCAACAGAAGAAATACAGAAACAAGGTAAGTTTTCAAATGCATCTCATAGGTACTATTCAGGACAAAATGAACAGAAATAAACAATCCTCCAAGATCAGGTGACAAATTTTATACGTTTCCACCCATGCTTTTTAGGAAGGCAGCAGAAAGAAAATGCTCCTAAATCAGGGTTTTAAAATCACATGCTGGTATTAGAAATAAGATTTAACCCAGTCCCTTAACAATCAAAGTTATGACTAGTAAAGGGTTATGAAAAATTCTATCTCGATGACAAACATAGGAAACACAAAGTCTTTGGAGGCATATAATGATAAACTGCAGCTTGAGCAATTCGCTCAGAGAACAGAATGAGCAGTTCAAGAGTTCAGAGCATGTCGTCTGAAAGGTGTTCAGTTAGAGGAGGGCAGGCTACAGACAAAGGCACGGACAGTCATCCGTGGAGTCATTCCATCTTCATTACAATGGGAAAGTCGGTGGCCAAAGTGCATATACCAGGCCACAACTTGCACACCACGCACAGGTTTAAGACTCATGGGGAAATTAAAATACTAAACAAACATGAACGTGTAGAGCGCTGGCAGCCATGCCTAGATATTGCTATCTGGGCTTCCAGATGCAACCCCAGACATCCAAAATAAATGCGGTATGAACATTCTCCCACCCCTTGCCCCACTTTTTTTTTTCTTTTTTTGGTGTGAGTGATAGATTAATTAAAGATTACAATCTATCTTCTTCAGAAGGCCAGAGAATGGACTTGCAATCAGCCACTTAATTTTCTTTCAGGTAACTGCCCAACTTAAATTTGTTCTCCCAAATAAAATAATTTCCCACCTCTGTGCAGCTCGAACTACCATGCTCGAAAAGACAGTGTTCATGATTTGCCCTATAATTCAACCCTCATCTTTTCCATTTTCAGGAATCGGGGAAGGGTGAATTTCATTTACTGATTATCAGCAGGCCTCCTGAGAGACAGGCGGGAGCTGCTGTAATTCGAAAGTAGCCCTCACTCACAACTCGGACAACCTTCCTGAGAAGGCCGAGGCCAGAAGCTTTTCCATTGCAGGGTGGCACCAACATGTGGGTGAATGGTTCTGACCCTCCAGCACACCCCCTGATTACCTCCCTCTCAAATCTACACAAAAGCAGCTGCCAAATCCAGCTTCCTCATCACCCAAAAGGAAGCACTGGTCTACCTCTCCATGAACTGGGGCAGTGGGGACCCTGGCTGTAACTCCAGCCCCTGAGACAGTTGTCACAATAGCAACAGCATAACTAAGCTCCTTGTTTGGGCCTATGTATGACTTTTCACAGATGGATTGGTTTCCAGTACCAAGAAAAATGGCTTAGCATATCAGCATGACCAATCGGATTGCAAGGCACAGGAGAAGTAAATCATATAATAATGATGAGAAGGAAAAAAATAATAACTTTTTAAATTAAAAGGCAGTAGGTATCATAGTAATGGGCTCAGCATATATAGTCAGTGAGAAAATGAGTTCTACCACTTAAGAGACACATGATTTAGGACAAGTTACATCCTCCTAACGCTTCATCTACCCACCTAGAAAATGTACACCATGTATCACTGGGTTATTTCAAGGATTAAGTCAGATAATAAACAGATGGAAGGGAGGGAGGGGGGGAGGGACAGAAGAAGGAAGGAAGAAAGGAAGGAAGGAGGGAGGGAGGGAGGGAGGAAGGAAGGAAGGAAGGAAGCAGGCAGTGAGGGAGGGAGAGAGGGAGGGAGGGAGGGAAGGAAATTTAAAAAAATAATAATCCACATCAGCTGGAGGGAAGTCACCTATTCTTTCTCCTCTTCCGTTAGTCTCCATTTTCTTTTTCATCATGATGATGAAGATCATAGACCACACCTTAGCTGGCTAAATTGGCACAATGCCATGCTCAGCTTGCTTTGCCTGGGATTGCATTGATTTGATGCCGAGATTTCATGGGGGAGGCTCGAATAGCGCTGTCCTTGACCACCATATACACCTGGATACATAAGGGAGTGGGAAGTTGCAGCAAGAGAAGAACAATCAGCTGACTTCCCTTTTCAACTCCAGGCAGGAAAGGCCTAAGGCAGAGAGAACTCAGATCAGCAGGCATTCAGCCCACCTTACTGGCCAGTCTCTCATAGGACCCCGGGGCAGGTCACAGTATCTCAGACTGCCCCCACAGTGGGCAGCTTCTGTCTCCTGGCACTGACCACGCCTTTCAGGAGGGATATGGTCCTCATGCATTCATTTAGCTGAGAAACTCACACCCTCCAATCAACAGTTATCTACACTTCCAAGGACATGACATTTCTCTACAAACTTTGGTTGGGTGAGGTGGCTCCCACCTGTAATCCCAGCACTTTGGGAGGCATTGATAGGCAGATCACCTGAGATCAGGAGTGTGAGACCAGCTGGACCAACATGGAGAAACCCCATCTCTACTAAAAATACAAGATTAGGCGGGCGTGGTGGCACATGCCTGTGATCCCCGCTACTTAGGAGGCTGAGGCAGGAGAATTGTTTGAACACAGGAGGCAGAGGTTGCAGTGAGCTGAGATCGCACCACTGTACTGCAGCCTGGGCAACAGGAGCAAAATTCCGTCTCAAAAAAACAAAACAAAACAAACAAACAAAAAACACTTCGTTTAGACAGGGCAGAAGGGAGGAGAATATCACCACATTATACCCAGTAACATTTTCAAATGCATGTGTACTCTGGGGGTGGTTATGTTGTGGTGCCTGTGTCGTAAACCTAAGGATATAATAGGAGGCAGCATTTAATGAATGCCGACTATACACAAGGCCCCCTGGCAAGCACTTTATAAACACGAGCTCTAAACTTCTCACCAACTTCATTATGGCTCCCATGGCCAAGGCTAAGGCTGGAAATACTGGAAGCTAACCATGGCTTATGGTTTGTGTATATCAGGTGCTAAGCAAGGAACTTTGCGTGTGGAATTTCACAGTCCACTCTAAATAAGTCATCCCCCACTTCACCACCGAGGAAAATCAGTCCAAGAAAGCCTAAACCCCTTGCTCTAGGTCACCCCTTGAAGAAGCCCTGGAGGTGGATTTCCCCCAGTGCCAGTCTGATTCTCTCTTACCCTGATCCCAGCCAGTGGGAACAGCCCTCTGGGAATTTGTGAACATACATTGTAACAAAGACGACAGGCTTAATGATTTAAGGGAAGATATTGTTTCAATTTCCTTTTTCGCTAACAGACAATAACAGCCAAGGTAGCCCTTCTTTTCAACAAAATATTTCAAAGGTCTGTGGCATCGGAGAGAAACAAAGTCTTATTTCTAAGGGGACTTGTGTCCCCTTTCCATCTATTTCAAGGCCGTGGGAGGGGAAGGGGCCAAAGGACTGCAGGGATGGTAGACACTGCGTTCCTCTCTTGCCTTCGCTTTAGAGAAAGGGAATCCTACAATTAGCTGCCACACAATAAAAGTCAGTAGTCAGAGCTGCTGTAAAGAGATGGAGAGAAGATAAAGCAGCAAGTGATTACCCATATCATCCATCTCCTGGGCTCAGACAGAGGGGGCTCCCAGAGACCTAACCCAGCTCTGGTCCCCATCACTGATCATTCAGACTCTGACGGAGGAAGCAGAATTAGCAGGTGATCTTATCTCCCTGAGCAGATCCTGTGTCCATCTGCAACCTCTGTTCGCACAGTGTAAGGATCTCCATGCAATGCTGTCTCAATGCAGGGAAGAGGCACTACTGGAAGAGGAAGAGGAGACATAAACTAGCTTTGTAAATTCTCCCAGCTGACAGGAACCGGGGGGCTCGGGATATCAATGTACAGTCTTAAGATACAAAGCAATAGGCCAGGCGCGGTGGCTCACACCTGTAATCCCAGCACTTCGGGAGACCAAGGCGGGTGAATCGAGGTCAGGAGATCGAGACCATCCTGGCTAACATGGTGAAATCCCGTCTCCACTGAAATATAAAAAATTAGACAAGCGTGGTGGCACACGCCTATAGTCCCAGCTACTCGAGAGGCTGAGGTAGAAAAATCGCTTGCATCCAGGAGGCAGAGGATGCAGTCAGCCCAGATCGTACCACTGCACTCCAGCCTGGCTATAGAGACTCCATTTAAAAAAAAAAAAAAAAGGAAAGAAAAAGAAAAAGATGTAAAGTCATATTGCAGGACATTCCCCCAAAACATGTAGTTTTAAGAAAGTCATTATTTAGACTAAGGTGGGGACAATGAACCTTCAGGTAGGGCCATCTTCCCTCTATTTCACTTTCTAAGATTTCCAGAATGTTCATCATACCTTCTCTACCCATGAGTCCAATCACAACAAAATGTCAGTTTCAGATTCTTTTTAAATATAGAAATGAGATGCTGTGGACATGTGAATCAAAACTGAGTTTCCAGAGAAATTACAACGGCCATCTTCTTTAAACATGAGTTTCTTGATGGTTTTCAGTTGGTTGTTTCAGTTTCAGATGATTTTCAGTGATACACGAGGATTTTAAAATACAATGGGAATTTCTAATAACAAAGAATGGCTAATGTTTACTGAGCAGCTATATGCCAAGCACTGGGCAAGCTGATTCATTCTGACTGGCTGACATATCCTTCACGACATTCTCAGGAAGACATGATGATGTTCCTATGTTTGGTAGACGAGAAGACTCAGAGTGGGTAAGTGTCCTGTCAACAGTTGCACAGCTAATACATCTAGGATGTCCACACTTTAAAGAGTAGCCAGATAGCTCTATTAATAAATTCTTCTATAACTCAGGGATTCAATGATTCTAATATTTATTTTCCCACTATCGTTTACAATATTGCTTATATCCATTTTTCTGAGAACTCTCTTAATAGTCACTGATTCATCCTTTAGTTTTGGCAAATATGTGTAGGGTTAACTGCTCTGTATCTGGTACTGTACTGGTTACCGGGGAGTCAACTGTTAACCAGATGGACACATGTCTATCCTCAGAAGGCTCAAGGAGATGACAGAGATGGAGACAAACAATGACCAAGGATGCTGAGGGTGATGACAAGAACTAGCGAGTTCTGAGGAAGCATTCAGGAGCTGCCTCCAACTTCATCCCTCAAATCCAGGAAAGGCTTTCTGGAGGGAATCCCATTTATGTTCAGACCCAAAACATACATGGAGGTTAGGTCTGGGAAAAATGGGTGCAGAGAAACAACTTTCAAACAGCAAAATAATCTCACAGGTCTGCTTCTTGGGCTAGCCCATGATTTTCTAGTTGTACCTTGTGATCTCTCCCACTAGAAGTCTTTCAAACGCTTAGGCCCGCCTTGGAGAATCTGTTAGATCAAGCTTGTCCAACCCACGGCCGGTGGACCACACGTGGCCCAGGACAACTCTGAATGTGGCCCAACACAAATCTGTAAACTTTCTTAAAACATTATGAGATTTTTTTTTTTTGAGGTCGCTGGCAATTGTTAGTGTATTTTATGTGCACCCCAAGACAATTCTTTTTCTTCCACTGTGGCCCAGAGAAGCCAGAAGATTGGACACCCCTATGTTAGACTCAAGTGATCCCAATGTGCTGGGATTACAACAGTGAGCCACCATGCCCAACCAAATGTTTTCTGATTTTCCTTCCAAATCTAGTCACTTCCTTTCCCCCTCTCCGTCAACTCTGTTCCCAACTGGCTGACCTGTAAAGACAGCATCAGGAGCTTCCTTGGGCTCTGACCTTTAGTTGGTTTAGCCATTGAGAGGTACTGGGAAGAGTTCTGAAGGTGGAAAGAAACTGAGGCTGGGATACTCCCATCTATCTGGCTCCCATCCTCCCAGGTCATCAGGACCTCTACTGAAAGTGATGGCTCCCATCAGTCTGTGACTTCATCTTCTCTATCCAAGCATCTGTTCACTCCTACCCTTGCCTCATCAGGCCCCGGTCCCTTGGTGGTTTCCCTTAAGGCTGCTTAGAGCTCTGTAAATGGTCATTGACATGGTTTGGCTATGTCCCCACCCAAATCTCATCTTGAATTCCCACATGTTGTGGGAGGGACCAGGTGAGAGGTAGCTGAATCATGGGGGTAGGTCTTTCCCATGCTGTTCTTGTGATAGCATAAGTCTCAAGAGATCTGATGGTATCATGAGGGGAGAGATTCCATACACAAGCTCTTCCTGCCTGCTGCTGCGTAAGATGTGCCTTTCACCTTCTGCCATGATTGTGAGGTCTTCCCAGGCAAATGGAACTGTAAGTCCAGTAAGCCTTTTTCTTTGTGAATTACCCAGTCTTGGGTATGTCTTTATCAGCAGCATGAAAATGGACTAATAGAATCTTTTATTAAACTCTTCCTCAGTCACCCAGTAGGTATGCCAGCTGTTTCTTATCCAGACCCTAGCTAATATCATTCCCTTAAAAAAAGTACAAAGCATGTTCATACATTTTAACTTCTGGAGAGAGCCTAAGCACGAACTTACTATGATCATTTCAGAGGTGAGGAATTCAAGGCTCTGAGTGGGCGGCTGGTCTAAAGCCACAAAGGAAGTAAGAGGCAGAGGAGAAAACTTGAACCCAGGTCATCTGTTGCCAGAATGACATTTCCCCCCCTCAATCCTTCAAAAATACATTTTGCAAGTCTTCATTTTCATTTTAAAGTGACACCAATATTAAAATGTAATTCAATAAAAACAAGATTTTATAACAGAAAGGGAAAGGGAGACTGCTGAATGTCACTAGCATTATAAATCTAACTAAATTCAGCATCTGACAGCTCTCCAACTCCCAAATGCGTAAGGGAAAAGAAAAAAGAGTCCCTACTCCCCCAAATACCACTTCTGATCTACAGATCCTGTCTCCAGCTAGTCTCCTGCCCAACCCCAAACTTATTTGTGACTTGCTTTACTTTAGAAATTTCCCACCTTTTGGGGAAGATGGGAAAGGGAGAAAGACTGAAAAAGTTACTCTCGTTGCTGGGTTTAAACAATTTGTTTTTTTTTGTTTTTTTTTTGTTTTGAGATGGAGGCTTCCTCTGAGTCCAGGCTAGACTGCAGTGGCACGAGCTCAGCTCACTACAACCTCTGCCTCCCGGTTCAAGCGATTCTTCTGCCTCAGCCTCATGAGTAAATGGGACTACAGGCCCGCACCAACACACCTGGCTATTTACTGTATTTTTAGTAGAAATGGGGTTTCACCATGTTGGCCAAGCTGGTGTCAAACTCCTGACGTCAAGTGATCCACCTGCCTCAGCCTCCCAAAGTGCTAGGATTACAGGCATGAGCCTGGCCACGTATTCTAATTTGATTCTAACAATTCAAATTGATACATGTAAGAGAAATTTTAAAAATTGGTAGCAAAATACAAAAGATAATTTTTGGTGTGACAGAATAAATTATTAGACAGCAATGCTAACAATCACAGCCTTGTTATCCAATTGTTTCAATGAAACAGGGTGCATAATTCAACCAACAGAACCATTCTAACCTAAGGAAAAGGACATCTCAGGGAATGGAAACCCTCCCTTGCTCTCACTGTCCCTTAAGAAAGACTCCCAGGACTGAATGTAGGAGTTTGCGTTCAGGCTGAAAAGACAAACTGAGACCTTGGTTTTCTGCTTAATTTCCACATTGTAAGAACCTAACAAGTTTCTCTACCAAAAAGATGCCAAGACACTCACAAAATGCAAACAACTCCAAAGAATCAAACCAAATGAAAAGGTAATCAGCATTAATAAAACAGGGACAATTAAAGGAGAAGTGATTAAGACAATGGATTGGTTTAAATTCCAATTCCATGTTCGTAGGGTAACATCATTTCTCAAAGCCTAACATTTTTCATCCATCAAGTAAGTGAAAACTCCTTTTTTCACTTCAGTGTGCAGATTAAATGAGATAATGTGCTGTAAAACGTTTAGCACAGTTCCTGATTCTCCACACTCAATAAATATTGAAACTTATTATGAGCACTATCTCCAGCAGCAGCTAAATGCAGGTCTCACCATATTAAATTTCGTAGGTACAAAGAATTGCAGGTATCAATGATAGGGACAGGAGGCAGGGAAATTCTGGGCAGAAGAGGGCAGGTCCCTGGTAAGGGCTCCATCCTCAAGCCTGGAACTATGGCCCAAACTGAGAAAACGCATCCTTGGTTATCCACTCAAATGTTGCCTTTTCCACAACCATCCATGGCCTGCCCAGCCCCGCATCCTGCGCCCATAAAAACCCCAGGCTCCACTGGCAAGAGAAGAGAGGAGGAGAAGAACGGGACACCGGAGACTACACTCAGAGAGAAGCGGCTTGACTTCAGAGGGGCAGCCTGATGGCACAGCTCCACGGGAACATTACCGTCCCACTATGTCCCATATTCAGCTCCTCTTCCCCACTGAAAGCCACTTTCATTGGCATTAAAAAAGCCCCACATTTACCATCCTTCAAATTTGTTCATGAGACCTTATTCCTCCTGGACCCTGGACAACAACTTGGGAGCCAGTGCAAAAGGCTATCACCCTGACCCTCCACTGAGCTAACACTTAACCCATTCGTGGATGGCAAAGCTAAAAGAGCACTGACTGTAACACTCCTTCTAGGGCTTCAGGGGATTCGGGGCACCAACCCCCCCATATGCTGCCCCAGAGCCAGTACAGAGTTCACTCCTGCCAGTGCCCAAAAGCACTCACCCTGGCTCCCACAACTGCTCACCTGCGTGCTTCCTCCCACAAGGGGTTGAGTACAGTGGGTTTAAGTGAGTGGGGGTTCACCTCTATCCGCACCAAAGCAGCCAACGAGTTCCAGGACCCACATTCCACTCCTGCCCATGAAGGGGTCAGGGAAATTTCCTGCTTCATCAACACAGAAACCAACACAACTCTTCAAGAGATTTGTAAAATCCATGATTAGCATCACCTGTGATTTTTGCTTCAGCGCGTACTGCAGGGTCACAGACAGAACTATATGGAAGTATAGTTGGTTCCCTTCATAATCCTAGGTATCTGATAGTATGCATATTAAAACATTCTGAGAAGTGACCCAAAAACAGCTCATGGGACCTGACAAAGAAAAAGAAACAAAAAATAGAACAAAGCATACCTAAGAACCCCAGCCAAATAATTCATTAAGAGGGCTCACTTGTATGAGGTTATGTTAGAATGTATTTGATAAAGAGGCCACTTAACAGGACTGTTTTTAATTAAAATCTATATAATAGAAAGCTCTTGGTTGCATGCAGTGGCTCAAACCCATAATCTCGGCACTTTGGGGAGGCTGAGGTGAGAGGATCCTTTGAGCCCAGGAGTTCAAGACCAGCCTGGGCAACATAGTGAGACCCTGTATCTAAAAAAAAAAAAAAATGAACAAACTGAGTTGGGCATGGTAGTGTGTGCCTGTAGTCCCAGTTATTCATGAGGCTGAGGTGGGGAGGATGGCTTGAGCCAGAGAGGTCAAGGCTATAGTGAGCCAAGACTGTGCCACTGTACTCCAGCCTGGGCAACAGAGTAAGACCCTGCCTCAAAAAGAAGGGGAGAGGAGGGGAGGGGAGGGGAAGGGAGGGGAGGGGGGAGGGGGGAGGGGGGAAGGGGAGGGAGGGAAGAGGGGAAGGGGGAGGGAGGGAAGAGGGGGAAGGGGGGAGGAGGGAAGAGGGGAAGGGGAGGAGAGGGAGAGGAGGGTGGGAGGGGAAAGGGAGGGAGGGGAGGGGAGGGGAAGAGGTGGAGGGGAGGAGAGGGGGAGGGGGAGGAGGGGGAGGGGAGGAGGGGGAGGGGGGAGAGGGGGAGGGGGAGAGGGGGGAGGGGAGGAGAGGGGGAGGGGAGGGGAGGGAAGGGGGAGGGAGGGTGGGAGGAGGGGAGGGGGAGGGAAGTGGAGGGAGGGTGGGGAGGGAGGGGAGGGGAGGGAAGTGGAGGGAGGGTGGGAGGAGGGAGGGGAGGGAAGAGGAGGGAGGGGAGGGAAGGGGGAGGGAGGGGAGGGTGGGAGGAGGGAGGGGAGGGTAGAGAAAGAAACAAAGAGAAAGACACAGAGACAGAGGCAGAGGGCAAGGAGACTGAGAGAGAGAGAGAAAAAAGAAAGTTCCTCTCTGAGCAACTGACTCTCCATCTATGACGTGAGGAAGCTGGGAATCCAAGACCGCTGAGGTTACAGGTTGCCCGATTTCTACCACCCCTTAAGGCTTACCATGAAGAACCAGCCACTGAAAAACAAACAGGACTTTTCATTTTCCTCAAACCCTGACGTAAAGTTCATTTTCACCGGACAAATTTAAAAATCAATTAATAAATTACAACTGCCAAAGAACGGTAAAAAGCCCAGAGGCACCTAAGAACTGCTTAGAAGAAACAACAAAGCATTAAGCCCGAGATAAAAGGGTTTACTACCGTGTGTGTACCGTATTGTTGACTTACCATCCCAAAGCAAAAAACTTCTCTTACCTCCACTTACCACTACTTTATATGATAATAGCAGCATTCATTTTAGAGTCATCATGAATCAGTCATGAAAATCTGACTCTTGTTTTTACTGGCAACAAAACACTTCAATTAGCACCTTGAATAAGAGCCATTTTCTGGATGGGCTTCGGTGAGAGTAATCCTTGCTGTTAATTCTTTGCTAATTACTCATAGTACAGGAGGCTGGACTAACACTGGACGATGCTAGAATACCCACACCTCCCACTTACCAGTCCTGTGCCACAGCTACCTTGAATCTTTGCACAATGGCACCGAGCTTCCCAACCTGGGCACTACTGGTATTTGGTGGTGGGGGTGCTCCTGGGAGCTGCAGGATCCGTAGCAGCATCCCTGGCTTTTACCCACTAGATGCCAGTAGTACCTTTTTTTCCTCCTCCCCTGCCCTTCTGAACTGACAACCCCAGATGTCTCCAAACTCTGACATGCACTCCCTGGCAGGCAAAATCATCCCCGATCAAGAACGACTGGACTAAAGAACTGCCTGTTCATTAGGCTACCATAAAGATTAAATGCAATAACACAGATTTTTAAAGAGGGTTAGTGAGACGTAAGGCGCATGGTAGCACCGAAACATACACGGTTAAACATAGTTAAACTCATTAACAGATACAAGTCTGGCTGGGCGCAATGGCTCATGTCTGTCATCACAGCACTTTGGGAGGCTGAGGCAGTCTGATGACTTGAGGGCAGGAGTTCAGGACCACCCTGGCCAACATGGCGACACCCCATCTCTACAAAAAATACAAAAATTAGCCGGGCGTGGTGGTGGACACCTGTAGTCCCAGCTACTCAGGAGGCCGAGGCAGGAGAATCTCTTAAATCCAGGAGGCAGAGGCTGCCGTGAGCTGAGATCGCACCAATGCACTCCAGTCTAGGCGACAGAGTGAGACTCTGTCTCAAAAGAAAAGAAAGCGAGACACAAGTCAAATTGAAAAGAGGCTTCTGCTACCAGCTTAGAAGAGTGAACTGATTCAAAGTTGTCCTTAGGGTGTGTGGAGTTGTTCATCCGCTCATCCCTAAGTGGTATTTTTAAGTCAATTTTGTTGAAGTGTACTTTATATCCAGTAAGTCACACTCCTGTAAAGCGTACACTGTCCAAATGTTTTGACAGATGTTTACACCTTAGTCACAGGCAACACCCTCCCCAAATGCAGGATGAGTTCGTGGTTTGCTTTGCGACAAACTCACTTTCAAATAAGAATAGGCCACGTGTATATCCTGTGTCAAAAGGTTTTTCATTCAATTCACCACCTTAGGATTTGGTTTCTTGGAAGCTATTAGTTGAACGAAGACAGTCCTGAGGATCACCCTATGGGGGTGAGCTTTCCGGGGATCTAGGGCCAGCTTCATGGGCCCGAAAACAATGCAGTGTCACGTTCAGTGGTTGCTGTCTTATGGTCCTTAACAATGTCATGTATAAATGTGAGCTCTGTAAGTCGATGCCAATGGAACAACGGAGCAGGTATCAGGGACGGGGAGTCTCGGCTCATGTGATGGACCTCCCAAACCCCCCCCCCCAAGACAGGTTCCTGACAACCCACTGGCCAGCCCCCTCTCTCCCCAGACCCCACCTCAAGATCACTGCCACCCTCAACCCAGGTTTCCTAAGCAGGAGAGACCCACAATCCGTGTTGCTTTCAACTCCTGGTAGGGGCCTGGGCTGGACATGGGGGATGGTTACGAGTCAGGAAAAGCTGCAGTCTCGACACGTCCTGGGCGGGCAGGACCACAGGGTCTGGGCTGCTGACTGGAAGAAAAGCCTCTTGCCCATCCTGCTCCAGTATAAGAATGTGTGCTAAAACAAAGCATCAGATCTTTTGGGGAACACCTGTCTGGCCTAGGTTCAGGTGTTGGGCCTATGGAAAAGGGAAAGTAACTTCCCTGCCCCTGGCTAGAACCCCATCCATTTCATTTCGCAATGGATCACGTATATTACACCAGCCTCACCGGGGCCGTTCCCATTTCAACATGTATCGTTGGGGGGATCACTTGCATTAGACCCCCCTATGGGGGTCCTTATTTGCGGCAGCCAGGGGAAGGACAGCTGAGCACCACCAAGGTTCCTCTTAGAAGAAAAGGTTGCAAGGATCCAGGACCAGCAGCGCCTTCAAGGGCATGAGCTCAGTGAGGAGACATGAAGCGATCAGGAATGGGCCTCCAGCACTCTGCACTGACTTCCTGCTGCTTCTGCCCCTGACTCCCCAGCTCCACTCTTGGTGGAACTAAAGCTCTGCCTCAAGATCTCTGATCTCACATTCCTCTGCTCAATATAAACCTGGAACAATCTGTTAACTGACGACCAGAGCTGACGTGTAAGCATGCACACCGGAATACCGTTGCGAAAACTCTTTCATCAAAATTACAAAAGCCAGAGCTGCTTACCGGACGTCAGAAGCAGATAGGATGATACATGTGCTCTACAACCATAAAATATAATGTTCCAATCAAATGATAAATCATGCTTTTATGATTTTTATATCTCCATTTAGAAGAAAAGAATTATACTTTCTTCTCAGACTTTTTTTTTTTAAGCCATGTACATGTTTCTGAAACTTCTAGTAATTCTCAAGTCAGGGCAACCTGGGTCAGAGTCAGTACAGATGGGACAAACTAGGGGAGAAGAAGATATTGCTGGCATCTTCTTTGTTAATGTCCTCTTCAAAATGCAGTGGATGCTGACAGGCATTTTATGACTCAATCCCTATGGAAAAGTAAGAACCAAAAGAACGATTTCTTGTAAACACATATTTCCCATTTGACTTTATATAAGAAAATCTGGCTGGGCACAGTGGCTCATGCCTATAATCCCAGTACTTGGAAAGACCACGGCAGGAGGACCACTTGAAGCTAGCAATGTGAAGCCAGGTGACACGCACCTGCAGTTCCAGCTACTCAGGAGGCTGAAGCAGGAAGACTGCTCCAGCCCAGGAGTTGGAGGTGGCAGTGAGCCTTAAACATGTCACTGCACTCCAGCCTGGGTGCCAGACCTGAGATCCTGCCTCAAAAAAAAAAAAAAAAAAAAAAAGAAGAAAGAAAATCTATGTATTATAAAAAAAAAATCTATAAAAATCAAAATAGTTCATACTTTAACCTCCCTTATTATATACTACATATTATTTAGCACAATGCTAATACTTTGTTATTTAAAAAGATAAATATAGGCTGGACGGGGTGGCTAATGTCTGTAATCCCAGCACTTTGGGAGGCCGAGCAGGTATATTGCCTGAGGTCAGGAGTTCGAGACCAGCCTGGCTAACATAGTGAAACCCCATCTCTACTAAAAATACAAAAAATAGCTGGGTGTGCTGGCGGGCATCTGTAATCCCAGCTACTCAGGAGGTCGAGGCAGAAGAATCGCCTGAACTTGGGGAGGTGGAGGTTGCAGTGAGCCGAGATTACACCACTGCACTCCAGCCTGGGTAACAGAGCACAACGCTATCTTAATCAATGAACGAAATCTCTAGTCAACTAAATTTACCAATTAAGTTGCATTTTAATGGAGGGAGAGTGAAAAGAAAGTGGCTTACAGCAGCAACAACAAAAATAAACAAAAAACGAGTATTGCTCATCATGGCTGCGCCTGGTTCCAATATCATTCATACCATGACAATTGCCTTTAGAAACCCACAACGGCAGTACCTTTGCAATAAAAATCGTAACTTCATAAAGAGAAAAAAGCAGGAAGAAGGGAATCAGCCCCAACACATCCGAAAATTACAAAGTGATGTTTGCAGGCTAAAACACACTTAATGTTATTTGATGTTGACTTGCTAAGCACTCAAATTGGAATTGCCACAATTCAATGAAACCTCCCATATGATCCACAAGAAACAGAGACCTAAGTGAATTGTGCATTCGTACGGGAGCCCATGTTAATAAAATACTCAGGAAAAGAAGAACAAGGAGAAAAAGAAATTACTGGCATTTCTTAAAACGGGCTGTGTTCTGATCTGTAATTTCTTGACCCTAAAACTCCAACTCACGGCTGCACTCTGGGCCTTCCCTGATAGCCTCGGCCTCCTGCAGGGAGTGTGTGAGCAGCTGTTCCAGAAGCCCCCAGGGTCACGTTTCTCATAAATCAGATGCTGTGCTGGACATCATGGATGCGGGAAAACGGAGCATATTTCAGACAGGGAAGCGTGACTGCGATGTGCTGAAACTATTTCCATTTGCAGAAGTACACACTGTACCACATTACGAAAGGCAAAGTTTTTCACCCAGGGTGAAGCAAAATAAATATGGAAGGATAACTCTTCCCCCCACCTCCATCAGACTGTCTAGGGGGAATTAAAATACCATCACCCAGATAGAGAGTACAAGCATTTAAAATTCACAAGGAATCAGACTAGAGTTGCTACGAAGCCCATGACCTTCAGCTCCCCCAAACATTTATGATTCGGTAATTACCGCATGGCATGGTTACTGATAGCTGTACTAGTTCCTCTCGTATAGAGCCATTTGAATACAGGAGCGGAAGCAGGATTCTCAGCATTTGCTGGGTAAGGCAGAGATCCAGTTTACAGCTGACTACCTTATCTTTACTTTCTACATAATGGCACATGTTCAACACTATGAAAAGTATTTTAGGTCCTTTGGTTTAGATATGTGTCTTTAAATGAAGGTAGCCATTATTACTACTCCTACCATCTTAGATAAATATAGCTGGGTAAGCCACTGCTCAAAGAAGGATTTAGACCATGATTTCTGCTCGTTCCAATGTTAGCTTTTATTTGTTTTGTTTTGTTTTTGAAACGGAGTTTCAATCTGTCCCCAAGGCTGGAGTACAGAGTACAATGGTGTGATCTCAACTCACTGTAACCTCCACCTCACAGGTTCAAGCAAGTCTCCTGCCTCAGTCTGTCAAGTAGCTGAGATTACAGGCATGAGCCACCATGCCCAGCAAATTTTTGTATTTTTAGTGGAGACGGTGTTTCACTGTGTTGGCCAGGCTGGTCTTGAACTCCTGACCTCAAGTGATCCACCCGTCTAGGCCTCCCAAAATGTCAGGATTACAGGTGTGAGCCACTGCGCCCAGCCCAGTGTTAGATTTTTAACTCAACCAAATATCCGACCCAGATGCTTGACTTCATCATCCCAAGTCGCATCAGAGCAGCTCCGTTGTAACCTTGCCCGGACTTTTTACCAAACCTAGCGAAGGCATCTCATCTGCTCAATTACTTATTAGTGTTGCTATAGAATACCATTTCCTCTTGTGGCTGATAAAATATTAATCAAAAACAGGAACTGAGCAATTTCCCAGTGTAGATGTCTTCTAATGGTAATACAGGGAGTCAAAGAGAGAACTGGAGGTCATGTAACAGCTTCTGAAGAAGGCAGAGAAGAGTGACATCGGAGACAGAGGAAGAGACTGCAGGCACAGCCCAGGAGCAGGAGTGACTGCTGTGCGCACAGAGGAGACCTTGCACACCGTGAACACAAGCGCCTTGTGGGAAAAGGCTCGGCCTTGGAAACACTCAAAGAATTAGGTTTTTGTTGTTCTTCAATGTACAGCAAGCCTTCAGTTAAGCAAAATTGTGTCTTGATTTCACTAGTTATTTTTTTTAATCCTAACCCTTATTTTTCAACGCCTTCTAGGTTTCATGAGTCTACACCCTGCCTTAGTAAAGAGAGTACGCCAAAGATGAATAAATCTCAAATCAGCTTCTGAAGTTTAAAAAATAAAGTGCCTTGCATCACTGCCCTTCTCTTCCATATGCCTGTGTATATGAAAAGAACGCAGGCTGTGGGCGTAGACAGTCCTGGGTTTGTAACAGCTCTACCACTTACTACAAAGTGACTCACAGCAAAATACTTCATCTCTCTGAATCTGTTTCCTGAAAATTTGCAAAATGTGCCTGCTGTGAGCTTCAAATACTCACTGTCCCCATATCCACTACCCAAACTGTATACATAACAATAAAAATCCAGACGTATTTCCTCCTCCTCTGAGCCGCCCTACTCCCACACACAAGTCACTTTTCATAGGTTTACTGTCAAATGTATTTTCACATGGGCTTCTTATGCCAAAAAGAAGTATTTGTTAAAGTGCTGACTAAACACTACCTAATATTTTCAGAGATACTCTTTTGGAACTAGTGAAATAAGACACGTGGAAAGGTAGCCATCTTGATAATACCTATAAGCTAGGGTGGGAACCAACATGATGTTGCATTTCTTTGGTTAATATTAATTCAGAATTTATATATATTAGTGTGTTTAATTCATCAACGCGCATGCCAACCCTGTAATATAAGTAGAACTCAACCTATTTAACAAAGGAAGAAACCTAAACACATCATTAGCCCAGCTTCACACAGGTGGTAGGCAGTAGGGTTGAATTTGAAATTGAGCCTTGTCTTTGAGCTTTCTCTAGCTTCTTCAGCCCTGTTTCTGATATTCTGCGGCAATACCCCATCACCACTCACCAACACACTCCCATTAAAAAATACTATCTTTGGTTCAATTCATTGACTTCAGAAAAAGAAAAAAAAAAGAAAAAGAAAAAATAGTATAAAGGCCAGGCTTGGTGGCTCATACCTTATTTCCACCACTTTGGGAGGCTGAGGCGGAAGGATCATCTGAGGTGAGGAGTTAGAGACCAGCCTGGGCAACATAGCAAGACCCCATCTCTACTTACTTTAAATACATAAATATAAACAATATCAAAGAGTCAAGAAGATAAAATGACTTTTGAGGCTGCTCCAAGAGCCAGTGGAATGAAGAATTAAGGTATGTAAGAGAGCTGTCAAATGGTTTAAAGCAAGGACGTCATTTCTTCACTGCACAAACAGAATCCACTCAACTCTACAAGGCTCAGGAAGTGTGTTTCCAGAAGGGACCTGGACGCAGTCTCCTTGACCCTGCAAATTCAGCCCTTCACCCATAACAGCTCGCCCTGGTGACCACCCCTCCGCCTGCAACCCCAGAACAGCACTGTCTATTTTGAGCTCTTCTGCCTTCTTTTGGTTGTTACCACCATGGAAAAATGTAAACTCATCTCTCGACTATCAGATACCACCAAGGCTCCCCTAACTCAGAAAAACTGGACCTCTGGCGACAGTGAAGAGCAAGGCAGTCCTCATCAGAGATGTTCTAGTATCTGGCCCTGGGATTTGGGGGAGGTGAATCACGGACTGTGGTACAGGGTTAGCCAACGCAGGGATTCATGATACTTTCCCCACATACCCCAAACTTCATAGCAAACATTACTAATCAGCCAGGGCCCTGCTGCCCTGGCCCCACCCCACCCCACCCCAGTCTAGACTGAGTCCCAGCACCTTTCCCCCGAGACAGTCCTGACAGCCCCTGCCCATCTACGTTTAGCATCCGAGACGACACTTCTTCAAGCTCTGTCTGTTTTTACAGAACCGCTAGCACAAGCAGGCTGGCTGCTCTCTAATACCTGTGTGCAAAATATGTGTGGAAAACTGGTGAGCTTTCCCCAGCCTTCCCAGCCTTGAAAATGAAATCAGAAGTCTTCGAGACACTAAAATCAATTATTACTGTGATGGGCTGGTCAAATTACTCATTTTAATGTGTATACCCTTAATTACCAGCCACTTTTACATCGAAAAAATTCACTCTGAGTTGAGTGTTTCTATCAAGATCCTGGCTCTCTTCACCATAATCCATTAGAATGATAAAAATCCATTTTCAAAATTTAGAGTTTGGCCTTGCAATCCCACGCCTGGGAATTCATCCCATAGGAATAAAAGCTTCAGTCTGGACATGTGAACAAGGATGCTTATTGTATCACTATCCGTGGCCAGGATGGGAGTGGAGGGGGAAACGTGTAGAAACTAAGTGAATGGCCCTCACTATGTTCCATCTGGGAAATGACTGCACAGTCATGGTATGTCCTCAGCACAGAAAACCATGCTACAATACAGAACCGTGTGCATGGAATGATTCCATGTTCTATCAGGCAAAACTAATGCAAAGAAAAAAAAAAATCTCAAAAACCCTTAGTCCATTCACGTTGCGATCACAAAATAGCATAACCTAGGTGGCTTATAAGTGAGTGAGATTTATTTCTCACAATTCTAGAGGCTGGAAGTTCAGAGATAAAGCTGCTGGTAGATGTGGTGTTGGGGAAGGGTCCACTCTGGTTCACAGACGGCACCTGCTCACTGTCTCCTAACATGGTGAAAGGGATGAGGGTCTCTCTTGGGTCTGGTCTTATAGACACTAATCCCATTCATGGGGATGAGTGCCCTTGGCCCTGGTGACCTAATCATATCCTAAAAGTCCTACCTTCTAGTACCATCACTTTGAGGGTTAGGATTTTAACCAGTGAATTTTGGGGGGGGATGCAAACATTCTGACTATAGCACACCCTAAATATGGATATGTATATGCCCCTATATCCACATGCAATGTAATACATGTAATATACATGTATTATATCTGCATTTATATATCTATGTAATACATGTAACATACATGCATCATATCTCCATTTATAGTATATGTCTATACAATGCATGTAACATACATGTATTATATAGATAGATAATATAAATGAAGAAAAAATAGAAGGAAACAGATTGCTAATATGTTTTACCTCCCATGGAAAGGTTGGACATGAGAATAGGGTAGAGGAAGAAACTAAGCCAAAATGTAATCAAAATGATGGTCCTAAAGATGAGTATTAAAGAGCAACACACTTACTGCCTATAAGAAAGCAATAGGAGCGAGTTGTGCAGCCCTCATTGGGTCCTCGGCTTATCTGAAGCACTTTAACACACAAAACTTTTTAATCTTCACAACTGGGAAAGGTAGGTAATACCAAGAGCCTCATTTTAAAGACGAGATCCCTGAGGGCAGGAGCACAGGTCACCTGCACAAGAGCCACACAGCTAATAGGGGGAGTCAACTGCCCCCACTTCAAAGACTATACATCCATCTACAGCTACCTAATGTATAAGATTAAATTAGAAACACAGCTAAACAAAACTACACCTATCAACGAACCAGGAGGTGAGAAATCGGCTCAGAAAACAGTGAACAAACAAATTGTTTTTCTGTAAGCTGCCTTTTCTGATACTTCAGAAGACCACAGCTGTGAACCACAGTGCCACTGAGTACCACAGAGCACATGTGGATGCCACTGGTTAAGGGCTGAAAGGTCATTTTTTGTACAGTGAAATCACAGGTCATCCATTTCCTACCACCCGGCTGAAGGAAATCCCTGTCTTGAAACCAGACACCTTCTAGGAAGCAGGTCCTGGTCCGCCACCACTGGGACCTCTCTGTGTGCGCCTGCCCACCGGTTCCCCAGGGCCGTATATGTGCCTGGTGCACAATCGGCATTCATTAAATATTTCTTAAATAAATGAAACCTAGGTGCCTAGTAAATGTGTGTTGCTAACGCTAAAACTGTAAGTTTCCATTGCGTAGAAATGGAAAAATTACTCCTAAGAGAGATGTGAGGGTATTATATAAAGATAACATTTATGGGCAAGGTGCGGTGGCTCACATCTATAATCCCAGCACTTTGGGAGGCCGAAGTGGGTGGATCACTTGAGGTCAGGAGTTCTAGACCAGCCTGGCCAACATGGTGAAACCCAGTCTCTACCAAAAATACAAAAATTAGCCAGGTGTGGTAGCAGTCCTCTACAGTCCCAGTTACTCGGGAGGGTGAGGCAGGAGAGTTGCCTGAACCTGGGAGGTGGAGGTTGCAGTGAACTGAGAACAAACCACTGCACTCTAGCTTGGGTGACAGAGCAAGACACCATCTCAAAAAACAAAAAAATATAACATGAATGATACTAACAACAAAAACAGCGGCAACTACCACATATTAAGCACTATTTAAAAAGCACCGTGCTAGACTCTGTAGGTCCATATTTCATGTGACTCTTACAAAAATATTGGAGAGCACAAACTGTTGTTCTCATGTAACAGATGAGGCAACTGAAGCTCCAACCATCTAATTACCAAGTTCAAAGGCATAGGAAGGTGGGTGCTAGGATACAAACCCAGAACTGTTCCTTCTCTTTTCAGTCCATCTCTGTGATCCGCACGTATATGCTACTCAATAGTAAAGAAAAGACTAAAGGATAAGCTGTCCTGATTCTTCATTTAAAGTTAGACATTCAAAATAAGAAACAAAAAAATTACGAAACATCATTCTCTTTTTTTGTTTCATTTCTTCCTTGTTATATACTACAATACCATCTTAATCAACATGGAAATAAACCTCAAAGCTAAGGTAAATAAATACCTCCATAATGTGACCTGTGTTTAGTTTTTTAAGACTGGTCCCTACATGGATTCAAGGCATAGCCCTTTTCATCCTCACCACCTCTCGCCTCCACCAGACAGGGATTGCAGGGAGTGCTCAGGACTGCTGACAGATGTGTTGACGCAGGGGGATATTTCAGTTTCCACCCTCTCTGGACCACAGCATGACAGTTACAGAATTCAAATCCATTTGTATCCCCTGTTGAAACCCACATAATTCAGCAGACATTCATTACGATGCCATAATGATATCACACAGCCATAAATACATATGCTAAGAGTCGAACAAGACATTCATATTTAAACATAGCTGGAAATAATTTCAGTTCTGGCGATTTTCAATTGCTCATTCTGTTACTTTTCTGTGGATGCTTAAAATGTCAAAATATAGGAGACAACCAAGAATAAAGGGGTGTGTGTGTGTATGTGTGTGTGTGTGTGTGTCTGTGTGTGTGTCTGTGTGTCTGTGTCTGTGTGTAATAGTTTCTAGTTTAGCAAGAAAAGGAATTGGGGTACCAAGTTATATCTGGTAAATATTTTGTTTGAGGAAAAGGTAATTTAATAATAGATGATAAGCTCCTTAATATGTCAATTGGAGAAAAATCATTCACACTCCTATAAAATGCACTCTAAGATTTTAATATTCTGAGATCCCTGCTTCATATTTGAAGGATCGCTGCCCGGATTTCATAAATAAAAAACACATGCAAGACTTTTTCATAAAACTTTAAAAACTATATAAAGCAAACAAATAATGCAGTTAAAATTCAAACCACTTTGAATTCACCATTTTCGAGGAGGAGAAAAAATGATTTCTCAGGAATCAGTCCCATGTCTCCAAAAACGGTGCAGACAGCAGACTGAGCTGACACCAATAACGGTGACATTAATCCTGATCTTTTTGTTACGGTTCCCAACTGCAGACAGAATAACACAGTTTGGCTTCAGCCTCAATGATGTGTCCATTAACACCTCTCTTCTCTTAGTAGTATTCAGGCACCTTGCTGCGGACTTTTGAATTATTTAAATGGAAGGAGCATTAGGAAACCCTCATGTTTAAATTATGCTAAATAAGGATCCTTTCAGCTGGACTTTTGCCAGCACAGAAGGATACACTCTGCAGGCATGTGTGAAAGAACACGAGGGGACGGTACATGTGTAAAACGGAGAACGATGGTTGGGGAACAAAACTGTGGGAATAAGCCAAGTGTGCAAGATATTTTAAAGATTCCAACATCATAGAGGAAATCTGAGTTTATACATTTGAAGAGATAATGTCAATTTTCCTTTCTTTTTTTTTTTTTTTTTTTTTTTTTTTTTTTTTTTGAGACAGAGTCTTGCTCCGTCGCCTAGGCTGGGGTGCAGTGGCGTGATCTCAGCTTACTGCACCCTCATCCTGGTTTCAAGCAATTCTCTTGCCTCAGCCTCCTGAGTAGCTGGGATTACAGGTAGGTGCCACCACCCAGCTATTTTTTTTTTTTTTTAAGTAGAGACGATGAGGTGTCCTGTTCTTCAGTTAAAGTTAGGCATTCCAAATAAGAAAAAAAAGGTATCTCAGAATATTAAAATCTTAGAGTGCATTTAATAGGAGTGTGAATGATTTTTCTCCAACTGACGTATCAAGGAGTTTATCATCTATTATTAAATTACCTTTTCCTCAAAAATTATATTTATCAGATATAAGTTGGTACCCAAATTCCTTTTCTTGCTGAACTAGAAACTATTACACACGCAGACACAGACACACACACACACACACACAGCCTTTACTCTTGGTTCTCTCTTATATTTTGACATTTTAAGCATCCACAGAAAAGTAATAGAATGAACAATTGAGAATTGCCATATTGGTCAGGCTGGTCTTGAACTGCTGACCTTGTGATCTGCCTGCCTTAGCCTCCCAAAGTGCTGGGATTACGGGCATGAGCCACCATGCCTGTCAAAGGTAGTATCAATTTTCTAAAATGCTTCCAAATGTCTGGAAAGCTGTGAGCATAGGAGCTAAAAACGAATAGAAATCTACCTACAATAAATAATAGAGTATCTGTACTATGGATTATGCAACTATGAGAAGTGAGTTCACTCTTTATCTGTTAACCTGGAGGGATGTTTGTGATGGTCCAGGGCAAACCAAGCAAAGAGCAGCAGGCATAATAGCACAGTGTTCTTGTAAAAGCCAACAGAAACCCCTCCCTGTATTTGGCGTGGATGTCTGTTTACGGATGGAAGAGCTCAGAGAAGGGTGTGAAGGGCTCCCGGAGTGCTGTCAGCTGTGGTCCTTGGGCAGCAGGTACTGCTGGCCTGGGCACGGCAGAAGGAAAGGGGCATGCCAAGAACTGTGTTTCTTGCTATTCATTTGGATGGTTTCACTGATTGGGATGAGCACATGCTACTCTTTTAATCTGTGAGAAAACTTTAAGAAAAGAGGGAGGGCAGTGAAAGGGAGAGAAGAAAGGGGTAAGTGGGGGAGGGAAGGGGAGAGGGGAGAGAGAGAGAGGGAGGGGAGGGGGACAGAGAGAGAGAGAGGAGGAGGAGAGAGAGAGAGAGAGTGATTCATTGAGAGACAAAGGAAACCTAACAACACACAACAAAATTTCTTGTCGGTCAGAGATGTTCACCGTCAGGTGCCTTTCTACTTCGTCAGATTGCCAAGATTGGAGTATTTTTTGTTTGTTTGTTTGTTTTGAGATGCAGTCTTGCTCTGTCACCCAGGCTGGAGTGCAGTGGCGTGACCTTGGTTCACTGCAACCTCTGCAGCCTGGGTTCCAGCAGTTCTCCTGCCTCAGCCTCCCGAGCAGATGGGATCACAGGCACCTGCCACCGCGCCCAGCTTTTGGTATTCGTAGTAGAGACAGGGTATCACCATCTTGGCCAGGCTAATCTAGAACTCCTGACTTTGTGATCCACCCGCCTCAGCCTCCCAGAGTGCTGGGAATACAGGCATGAGCCACCGCACCCAGCCATTACTCCTTGTTTTAACTGAAAGTGCTGACTTATTGGAAGACGACCCTTCATCCTCTGCTAAGCCACCTTTGCAGAAGAAACTGTTGCAGAATTGCTGACCATGCAGGCCCAGAGCAACGCAGAGTCTGGCAGGTGGAAAGGCAGGTGTGGACTGGGGTGGTTTCGAGGAGAGGCCAGCAAGAAAGCTGACGGACGCGTTCCATCTCACCTAGGCACCAGCCTGGCTCTGCAAGGGATAGCTATCTGATGCCTGCAAGCCTCCACCACACATTTCCAAGGAAGTTCACAGATGACACAAGTCACCTATCTCCTTCTGAGCACTTCCAGGGAAATGGTCACCACACCAAGCAAACCATTAGAAATAAATAAAAAGAGCTGGCAACTCATCTCAGTGTCTGTCTCAAACATAGATATGCCATTTAATTCCGTGTTAGTTAAGACCCTACGACAAGCCTAGCTGTATGCAGAGTATGAAATTATATCTTAAGTTTCCCTGGCCGGGCGCAGTGGCTCATGCCTGTAATCCCAGCACTTTGGGAGGCCGAGATGGGTGGATCACCTGAGGTCATGAGTCTGAGATCAGCCTGGCCAACATGGTAACACCCCACCTCTATTTAAAAATAAATAAATAAATAAATTATTTAAAAAAGTTTCCCCCACACACATTAAGAAATCTACTTTTTTTTCTGATTATAAAAATGACAAATTCATTTCAGAAAATGGTCAACTATGGAATAACTTGTTTTGTTTTCTGTTTTTGAGACAGGGTCTCGATCTGTCACCCAGGCTGGAGTGCAGTGACATGATCTCGGCTCACTGTAACCTCTGCCTCCCGGGTTCAAGGGATTCTCCTGCCTCAGGTACAGGCCTGTGCCACCATGCCCAGCTAATTTTTTTATATTTTTAGTAAAGGTGGGGGTCTCGATCTCCTGACCTCAGGTGATTCACCCGCCTCGGCCTCCCAAAGTGTTGGGATTACAGGTGTGAGCCACAAAAATGCCTGTAATTGTCAAAACACATACCAGGGCCCTCTTGCTACCTGCTATATGAAACTTCACTTTATGGTGCTGTATTCCCAGCACTCAAATGATGAGTGGCACTTAATAGATAATTCATTGGTATTTTCCGAGAGAAAGGAGGCAGACAAATTATAGTAACATTATTTATGTATATCTATTTTCTATGCCTGTGTTTTTATATAGCCAGAAAACCACCCTGTGCATACTGTTTTTAAACTGCTTATTCCACTTAATAATATATTACAAGCCTTTTGCCAACGCTAAATGCATTTTTTAAGTGCATCAAGAAACCCTTGCTAACTTGTCCTGGGACAGGTAAAGAATATGGTACACTTATCTGTCAAGGAAGCTGTTATCAGCACCAAGGGCCCAGAGGAAGGGCAATGATGCCATGTCTAAACGTACCAGGGCTGCGGATTATGACCACTTCACCTGTGCTAACTATTTAGCTCACTGCACGGCTTTTACCTCCACACATGGAAAATAAATCTATCCTTTGCCAAGCAAATGAATAGTGCAAACATGCCAACAGGAAAATTTCATGGGCCTAATAGTGAACTCACAAGCTGTTTTCAAGCAGTTGTACACGCACATGCTCAACTACAGCTGTTGCATATAATTAATGTGCTAATTATACATAATTATCTAATTACTAAAGGAGGGAGTCAAAGCAAGTTCGGGAGGAAAGATATGAAAATCCACTCTTTTTAGAATGTTCTATCGTATGGACTAAGTTGCTGTATCTGAAAGTCACTCTAAGTTTTTTTCTGATGTCTGAAGGCTCTATACGGAGAGAAAGTCTTTCTAAATGCTTGAGCGATATTTATGGGTTGGCTGATTTTAAGTCATTCTATTAACACAATAGGTTTCTCAAGAAATACTACATGAAGAAAATTGTGTCATACAATTACTCATTCGCAACATTGTGAGAACCAGGACTTGTAACAGATTCCTGCAAGGAAAGAAAGTTTCCCAGTGGATGTTCTGAAGAAGGCTGGCATATAAAGCGATAAAAAGGAAGAAAAAATGTGGAAACTGCCATATACATTTTTAGAAAACACTGTTTTTAGAACCCAAGTCTTCCCTGTAAGGGTGATTCCAGCAAATATAAAGGATGCGGGGTGGACGGTAAGTGGTGGTCTAAGTTTGGAAAATACTATTTGTTCCCCTTCTTAGAGAATTATATGAGACCGTCACATATAAAGGCTCTGATAAGTACTGTATTTCTGAAATATTAATAGTTTTGACCATGGAATCCTTTTACTCACCTCTGTGTATTCGTAAGTATCCGTGGGAGTCACAGGTACTTTGTATTGGCGGCCAGGCTACTATTTTACTACTTCCCTGGATCATTCATTCACAATAAAGTTGAGTTTCACGTTGAATTGAACCCAAGGTTAAATTCAACCCAACACCAATGATCCAACAGTAAGATACTTGAAAAGCTAAAGCAAACTCTACCCCTGAAGGAGCCTCAAGAAATGTCATTTCCCAGGGATTCCTTCCCTCATACACAGGGCGGTGGATACACTATCTCCGCCATTATTTCCTAAGACCCAATAATTATATCTTTTATCAAATGTTACCCACACTATTTCTTGAGAATATTCAAGCTCTTACAAATTAAATTCCACCTCTGAAAACAGTCTCCTACTTATAAAGATAAGATAATTTAGCATCGTTGAGGTATCATTTATTTTATTAATTTATCAATTCATACCCTGTCTCCTTCCAAAAATGATTTGAGGCATCTTTTTTTTTTTTTTTAATGCTATCATCAAAATTCAACGGGCCATGACAAACGGAGGGAATGAAAACAGAAACCAGTTGGAACTGCCAAAGGCACGCGTTCATTACGTTTACTATTTAACTTTAACTTTTCATCTTGGGCCATAAAAACTGTCCTAATAAAAGATCCATAAATATCTCCTAAATGTGCAAAGCAGCAGCTGTGGTGACTCGCAAGCATGTGCCGGGTTGTTGTCACTGAGGGGCCTTCCTGCCCGGGACTGCCTGAAAAGTGATACTGAGCAAGACGCAGATCCAGATTCTTCCAGAACGGGATCCCGATGGGCGGGCTGCATTCGGAAGTGAAGGCATTGCTGCGTTTCTGTTTTTAAATCAGTTTTAAAGCAAGAAAACAGTAACCTTCATTGATTTACAAGCCAATCAAGCTGATTTTACCATCACTCGTGTAACTATTTGTGAAAAAATTAATTATGTATCACATATCCATAATAACATGAAAACCTGGGACATGTATCTCATTGAAGTCCCACCCAGAAATCCTTCTCGTCCATTTTGGCTCCACACATAGTAGGGACGCAACTCATATTTGCTGAATAAACAAATGAATGCATTCCACTTGAGTACTGCTTTTTTAAAAATTCCATTTCTAATCATGCATTGAATGCTAAGTAAATACAATTTATTTTCCAACAATTTCAAGTGATAAAATGGGTTTTCGTGAACATGTTTAATTCTACTGAACGCATTTTTAAAATCAGAAACACTCAAAACTCCGTACTATTTTTCCCTCAAACCTCTTACAAATTAAATTCCACAAACAAATATACTTTTAAAAGTGTATTATCATCATAGTGCATTTCTGCATGAACAATACATGAGAGTAATGGCCTTTGTAATGTGATCCATAAATGCAAGTCTACAGAACCAGCAATTGACAATATTCAATACTGGGAGTTCTTTCTCTATGTATATATCTTTTTCCTTTTATGTAATACACGATTCTGAGGAAACTCCACAGGGCTGCTAGAGTTGATCACACAATCTTTATCATTATTTTTCCAGCTTTCTAAAATTAACCGTAAGTTGCATTTCTAAGTTTAGAATCTTGGATGGAATATCTTGTGTTTGAAGCCAGTGTTTCTAAAATTCTTTATTTCTCATGCCCAGCAAGTTTAATACAACTTCTTTTCATATGTAAAGTGGATCTATGAGATGCTATCTTACACACTGAATGCAGAAGACAGTGTAAAGAGAAGTAGCTGGGTGTTTTAGCACTAAACGGATAATCTGTCATAAACAGCTTGCTGTATTTAATATTCAGATCAAGACATCTCTGTCTCATTCCAGCAGACCCTTCTGACAAAAGCCATCCCATGTCTGCCAGAAGTATCGAGTCCAGCTGAGGACAAATTTCAAGATGAACCTGAAATCAATTTGCCATCAAATTTTCATGCCTCTCCCCAGACTATCTGTGGCATTTTAATTACCAGCACCCTGGGAGGGTGGGTACTACAGATATTGACACTTAGCTCCTACAATAAACTTTATTGGCAACCTCTGTCTGAATGCAGTACTCAACGAGAATAACAAGAAATATATTAGGGAGATGCAAGGGAGGATGTGCTGTAATCACTCGAAACCATTTTGTTCAAAGGGCCTGGGCATTTCTTTGGCAACAGGGGGTAGAACACCTGCCCTCTGAAGTATGAATGACCTTCACATTCAACTTGCCTGCAACATGCATGGGACAGCAAAGTGTCATCTTGTCCCCTTTTTGTTTTCAGCTGGATGTTTCTGGTGTGCATCATTTCAGAGCACTCAAAAGATTTCAGATCCTTAATGAAGGCATTCCTGTAAACTTTGCTAAAAGCCTTGATTGAAGAGAACAGAGACAGTGGACTAATTGTATTAGCAGACGATGTGTGTGCTGGGGGAGGGGAAGGTAACCAGCTGCCTTTACATGAATGACAGCCATCCTGTGCCTTTTCCTGATTTTTGTACAGACAGTTGGAAGGGTTGTAAATATCAAAAGGGGAGGAGCAGGGATTTGCTAACCACAGAGGATTTTTGCTCTGTGAAAACATCCTGGGACTACAAACGTGCAGTCTGAACCAGGCACGCCCAACAGCCCATTAGGTCGAGTGGCTTTTGCTGCTGGACACATGGGGCAGGCACATGTCACCCTGCTCCACCCAATGGTGACATCAGATGGAAACAAGACGTACAACCGACAATCACCATCCTTTCAGCTTTGCGACTCTGTAGCCAGCACCGAAACAAGCACACTGCACAGGACACGAATCCTCAAACACCTTCACAGGTTAGCATCTGATGGAATTAAATCCCGTACTATGGTAAATGTCTAACAATTGGCCCTGCCAAAATGAAAGGGTGTGTGTGAATATACACACATATGTTTATTACACATTTTACTGATGGGAAGGATCTGTAGCACGCAATTTGCAAACACGAATAAGCAATGTTCTTTATTGTAAATCCCATAGAACCAATTGATTCTCACTCAGCACCTTCATGGATTTGCGCCCAACTCTTGTATCCACAGCTAAGTTCCGGTTGCAGCTGATGAGTGAGTGCAGTGTAAGTACTGCTTGATACTGTTTGGTTAATCAGAAAGATAAAAGTGGCTTGGTGCAATGGCTCACACCTGGAATCCCAGCACTTTGGAAGGCGAGGCAGGTGGATCACTTGAGGTCAGGAGTTCGAGACCAGCCTGGCCAACCAAAAAAGGTGAAACTCCATCTCTATTAAAAATACAAAAATTAGCTAGTCGTGGTGAGGGGTGCCTGTATTCCTAGCTACTTGAGAAGCTGAGGCAGGAGGATCACTTGAACTCAAAAGACGGAAGTTGCAGTAAGCTGAGATCACGTCAGTTCCAGCCTGGTCGACAGAGCAAGACTCTGTCTCCCAAAAAATAAAAAAAGATGAAACTGAAACAATAAAGACAGACATATTTTGATACTTCACTTATTCTTCAATGCCATAAGTGACTCATACGTGATTTCTTTACTAATACACTGAAGGAATATTTCCTCGAGAGAGAGACAGAGATTTGGAGGCAGGATCTCTCTCTGTTGCCCAGGCCAGAGTATAGTAGTACAATCACGGCTCACTGCATCCTCCCCCAGTAGCTGGGACTACAGGCATGTGCCACCACACCAGCTCATTTTATTTTGTTTTATTTTATTTAGAGATGGGGTCTCACTATGTTGCCCAGGCTGGTCTCGAACTCCCTGGCTCAAGTGATCCTCCTGCCTCAGCCTCCCAAAGTGCTGAATTAGTGAGCCACTGCACCTGGCCACCTCAATTTTTTATACAATTCATAATGTAATGGTTACAGGCACTCTACTCTTCAACGTAATCTGCATTATTAACATTGAAATCCCTTTCTAAGTCAAGACAATATAAGCAAAACAATGAAGCCTCGATTGGCAGTTTTTGCCAATTTCCACAGTGTAAATAGTGCTGCCATAGCTGCTTTCGAGCTCCCAAGGTGACATCCCTGAAAGCAGAGCTGGAAAGCATTGTGTATTGCAACCGTTCGCAAATACTCCCACCACATAGACCCACCAGACCCAGATAACTGCAAGAGCACAGATAATAGCCACCTGTGCTAAAATGGCTATGGAGTACTGAGCTTTGATTATTATTCCTTCTTTTTTTTTTTTTTTGAGACAGAGTCTCCCTCTGTCACCCAGACTGGAGTGCAATGGCACAATCTCAGCTCACTGCAGCCTCCGCCTCCTGGGTTCAAGCAATTCTCCTGCCTCAGCTTCCTGAGTAGTTGGGATTATAGGTGGCCACCACCACACCCAGCTAATTTTTATATTTTTAGTAGAGACGGGGTTTCACCATGTTGTCCAGGGTGGCCTCAAACTCCTGACCTCAGGTGATCCACCCGCCTCCACTCCCCAAAGTGCTGGGATTATAGGCGTGAGCCACCACGCCTGGCCGAGCTTCAATTATTGAGTAACTTTGCCATTGTCCCATCGTGGTCGGCATGAGTTGGGGGCTTCACTACACAATGGAAACAGTGCCCACTCTGCAAGGCCAGGCAGGTGTGCATCCACGCACACACGTGTATACATAAACACACACACCTTTAAGGGGAGATCCTGCTGGTGAAATCTCCTTGTTATTTTCCTACAAAGGATACTTTGGAACAGCCAGCCAATCCATGATACAGATGTAACAGCAGAAGATAATTAAATATCTGTGTTCCTGAAGAGTTGGTAGGTTTGACAGAGACAAAGGAGAGAGGAAACAGCAATCACCCTTCTGAGCAGGGGCCCCCCAGCCACAAGATCAGCCCTGTGACAAGACATGGGCTGCAGTTCCAGAGCTCAGGTTTGCAGATCATAGCGGGCTCGGGCTCGTAGCATTCATGCTCTGCTTCCCAACTCTTTCTCCCTGACCACCAGCTTTCTTCTGTTCCTGTGAAATGGACGGCAGAGTCAGCTTTCAGTTACTTACCAGAAATCAGCACCATCACTGTGCTCTCAATCATTTGCTGTCATTTCTGAGGCAAAACGTGATTTGAAAAATAAAACCTAAGAATAGGGACTGGGTCTGAGATCTAGAGGACACAGACACACCTTGATGTCAAGGCCACGTCGGCCAAGCCTATTCTGCAGAGCAATTAGCTCTTGCAGCTAGATGGCTGGGCTGTTTTTGTTAAGACATGTCCAACCTTTCGGCTTTCCTGGGCCACACATGAAATACACTAACACTAACAATAACTAATGAGCATTTGAAAAAGGAAAAAAAAAAGGCTGGGTGCTGTGACCCACACCTATAATCCCAGTACTTTGGCAGGGTAAGGCAGGCGGATCACTTGAGGTCAGGAGTTCAAGACCGGCCTGGCAACACAGCGAAACTCTGTCTCTACTGAAAAATACAAAAAGTAGCCTAGGGTGTTGGTGGACACCTATAATCCCAGCTACTCAGGAGGCTGAGACAGGGAGAACTGCTTGAACCTCGGAGCCGGAGTTTGCAGTGAGCCAAGATCACACCACTACATTCCAGCCTGGGTGACAGAGGGAGACTCCATCTCAAAAAACAAAACAAAACAAAAAAACAAAAACCAGTTTGTGCATAAAAGGCCCCTGCGTGAATCTCCTAACGTTTTAAGAAAGTCTACAAATTTGTGTTGGGCCAGATTCAAAGCTCTCCTGGGCCACGTGCAACCCGCGGGGCATGGGCTGGATAAGCTTGTCTGAACAGGTGCAGATTCTGAGGATCTTTCACGCCTTATTAATCGAGGTGGGATGCTGAGACTGACTGCACTCAGCACACGGGACAGTAAGACTGTTTCCTCCTCTACCATATTATAATTCCAACAGATCCTGAACAGGTAAGTACACATTACCCAGAGAGGCAATGCTGATCTGGCTAGAGACGGGACCAAGGCATTTCTGAAAGGATGTCAAGTGTGGGGGTGATACGTGTGTGACACTGATGTTGGGTGCCTATTTACTCCAGGATGAGACACCTAATGTGACATGTTGTAGGCCTCTCTGAATGTATTTTCTAATCATAAAAACACAGACAGCTTTTTATGGACCAACCGGGCTAGAAGTACTTCTAAAGCGTTCCCTGGAAATGCCGGAGCTGGAAAATAACTGAAATATAAGCTAGAATATTCTATCACTTGTCAGTAACATAGGTTGTTTATTTCCTTTTGACTTTTTATTTTTATCCCGAGGGTCAGTTGCTTAAAATAAGCATTGATGTTGCCTGAGCACCATTTGCATTTTGAATGTGAAATCTGATCTTCGGTTCTTGGCTAAGGAAAAAACATTGTACTTATGTTTACATATTACTGTTAATCTTGTCTTTAAAAAATAGTCAATGCACCGAAATCACTCATGTTCTGACTCCTCAATAAACTCCTGATTCTTTTCGTGTTTTCTCTGTTGGCTGAATGAATACAAGAACACCATCAATGTATATCGCTTTAGTTGGGATAATGTTGCTTTTGCTAGAAATATTTTTTTCCTCCAAGGTTTATGACAACAGCACGGATCAAAGGGACCCCCGAGGCCAGGCACAGTAGCCCATGCCTGTGATCCTCAGCACCTTCGGCGGCCGAGGTGGGCAGATCACTTGAGGTCAGGAGTTCAAGACTAATCTGTCCAACATAGTGAAACCCCATCTCTACTAAAAGTACAAAAAATTAGCCAGACCTGGCGGCGTGCACCTGTAGTTCCAGCTACTCAGGAAACTGAGGCAGGAGAATCGCTTGACCCCGGGAGGCGGAGGCGGAGGTTGCAGTGAGCCGAGATCGTGCCACTGCACTCTAGCCTGGCCGACAGCGCAAGACTCTTTCTCAAATAAAAAAAAGACCTTGAGCCTGCAAAGAACTCAAGCTTAGCAACAACCAGACCTTGGATAGGTAAGAATTAATCAGCACAGAACCTTGACCAGCCTCCATGCCAAAGCTCTTCCCACTTAGGGGATTCTGTGTCTGCACATCCAGGAAAGGGGCAGATAGGGAAGCAGGACACGGGCTCACCAGTCAGTAAACATGTGAGTGGGTGGATGTAGTCTTGGAGACTCTGAATCTACCTCGTGGGGGGTGGAGGGAATCAAGAAGAATGCTCAGGCTCTCTTTCATTTCTCTTCTCTTTCTCGGGTAAAACTGAAATGTTATGAGCACCCGAGCTCTACTCTTCATTTTTACAGAGTGGTTAAGTCACTGACCAGATTCATTTCCGAGGCAAAAGCGATACAGAACGTCAGCGTGCGCCAAGAACACGCTGGGGCTTGTGGCCAAGAGAACACGGCCTGTCTGTCCACAGGGAGAACGGGGAGGCCAAGTTATGTTTGGAGGGCTGCCTCCTATTTCTGATGTAGTCCTTTCACGTCCACAGAAGTCACTATCCAAAAACTCGAAGGCCGTTCTCTTCTTCTCTAGGCAGCCCCCTCTTGGCCACGTGAGGAGCTCCCGGGCACAGACCACGCCGACACTCAGCAGAAGACCCTGGAGTGCAAGTGGTCTGGAAGGGGCTGAGTGGCGATGGTGTGTCTTCCTGCCTGGTCATTTCCCTCCTCTGGTGCTCAGCCAAGGAAATGTGGTTTGCAGAGCTGACGGGTCCTTCTTTCTACAAATCACACTGCTCATGATGAGGGAGAGAAAGGCCAAATCTTCCTCCATGGCCCCGGAGTCCTCTCCACCCACTCTCTCTACAAAATCAGATCATCTGGGTAATTTTTAAAGTGGAGTGTGTGGGCCAGCTGGAACTAGCTGCCTCTTCCTGGCCAAATGCTCGGGGTTTCTTCCAGCCTTAAGCCTGTATGCTCGGTGTGCTAGCGAGAGCCGAGAGGCACGGCCAGGACTGGGAACGAGGGTGTTGCTAGCCAGACTTCCCAGCAACTTCCTGAGTTTGGAGCAAGCCAGAAGCCTTATTTTTTGGTAAGGCTGGCTGGCCCCAAGAGGTAGGGCACTGGGCGCTATAGCCCAGAAATTCTCTGGAGCCCGGCAGGGTCTAGGTATCTGATGCTAGTCCAAGCTCCCTGGCTGGCCAGGCCAAATCTAGGTACTAAGCCTCAAAAAAAAGTAAGATGATTTTCAGGGAGAAACAGATTGCCTTTATTTTCTCTAGCCTCTTCCAGCTCAGGGTGTCCTAAGCCCCACTGAGAAGGCCTGGTGGACCCTAACGTTACTCTAGAAACTAGGCTAGTTAAATAAGGCATTGTCAAGCCAGAAGCTGCCTTGGACTCTTGGCAAGTGTGTTAACTCAGTATGAAATAATATAAACAGAAAAGAACAATATTCTCTGTTTTCTCACTCCAGGCGTCTTAGAGGCTCTGAATTAGAATTCATTTGGGATGGGCCACAGCTTTCAAAAATAAATTGTGTGTATTTAACAGATCTTAGATTTGAAGTTCTGAAGAAAGGGGGACTGCCTGGCCTGAATGCTCTAAACTCTATTGTGCTTCGGTGGCTCAGAAAAATTCAGGAACAATAATAACCTTTAGTGGAGGAGAAGGAACTGTGTGAAATACACCATTTATCTCCTTTCGTGCACAAAGGCGTATACATGAGCACATACAGAAACATATGCATTTATACATTCTTCTTCTGGGAGCCCCGCGACGCTTCCCAGTCACTATTCACATTAATTAATGTGGATTTGGTTTCTAAACTGCTCAGCTTAAGAACTCGAGTTGAGATGTTCTAGAAAGTAAATAATCCAGCTGTTGCCTACCACAGAGAGCCCCGAGCAGGAACGCCTAAGCTCTGGATTTGGCGTGTAGGCGGGGAGGCTTCATGCGTCCATGGCGCAGCTCCAAGCCCCATGACAAGCCTCACTTTTGCAATTGAGAAACTGGACTTCATTCTCCCATCCTCCCCGATACAGAGAAATGTGTTCAGGATAAACCGAGTCATGTTTCGTAAGTTCTGGGTGCTAAAGGGGAAGGAAAGATGTAACTAAGACAGTAGCACCACGACACCCACTTCTGGGAGGAGCCAGTCTGTTGAGCATTTGCAAACCAAAACAGCAATGTACTTTCCATGCCCCAGCAACCCAGAGAGAAAACTGAGAGGCAGAAACCCTGGAAAATTCGTACGAGGATCCTTAAAAATCGGAGATGGACAAACGCATTCAGAGAGATCAACCTTGCTAAGAAATACTGGCTCACAGCAATGTAATCTACATATGTGAATTTTACAAAGTACCTTTCTCATGGGAATTTCTTTAAGAAAAACAATCTTCTTTAGTTCACTGTTTTTAAACCTTCCCCCCACCCCGCCCCCTTCAGGGATACTTTACCCTCTAGACTTGCCAAAAAGCCGCTTCTAAATACATCCTAGAGAATATATAATTTCATTTTTCCACAGATGCATTTCTATACACCTGGTATTTCGGTTATTTATCAACCATGCCTAGTTTTGTGGTTTCGAGCTTTATATCTTTAAAGTCATTAAAACTTAATAGGAGAATTAATCATAAAAGAAATCTATCAAACACGGTTGCCAAGCACTTTTTCCCCCCTGACTGACATCTTTAAAATGTATATGAATGTTATTTATTTCATCACACCCAAGGAATAAAAAAAACATAACTTGCAGCTTCCAAGTTCAGAGAAAGCATAAAAATGTGATTTACTATTTATTGTACACTTAGGCGCATGCATATTATATACCGCATGTTAATCTTCAACTGGCTAAGTTTAGTAAATTTGACAACACTACTGTTTGCTAGTGAGGAAAAAGAATCGACATCTGTTCTCTTCCAGATATGATTTCTTCTTGGAAGGAATCAGAAATACTCGCAGGCCTTCTATTTTCTGGGTAAACTGATAGAACGCAGGCTGTTTAAATGGACAGTCAAACCACAATGCCCCCTGGTGGTGAAATAATGCATATACACATGTAATGTTTATGCACCTTGTGATTATTTTTAAGAAACCTTATTTTGAATGATGTGGAAATTTTCTTTTAGTTTAAAAAATGCAAAGATAAAGATCATGGCACATCGATGACAATGCTTTTAGAGAGCAAATAGTCACTTTGCTGTGAGTAAAATTAAAGGTGCATTTAGTTTATTAAACGAAGTTATTTTTAAATTTTATTTTATTTTTTTTACAATAAGGAATTATAAGTGAATTGCACACTGAAGATCAGGAGTATGAGGGGGATATTGAAATTTCAGCATATGTATTATTTAAACTACATTTACAAAAGTGGAACAGTTGGAAGAGACTGACTTACAGGTAGACCTGACCGTCTGTTAGCTTATTTTCAGTTCAGTGAAAATGAAATGAGAGCAGATTCCAGATTTTACCAGGGAATGGAGGGCTACATCTTCCCATCAAGCTCTCAGCATGCTCCTCTGATAAGCAGCTTAAAGGGAATTTCCTGGGGTCAGACATAAATAGAGATTCTCAGGTTCTCTTAATCCAGACACACATCGCTGGAGAGTGAGGCCTCATAAATCTCAAAAACAGTCCGCAACACATGAAAAGCAATGTTGTTAGAAGGCTCAAATACATTAAATGGGAACGTTTGAAATGTGGGCTCATTAATCATATACACACTGCCGAAGCTGGGTAGTAATCAAAGATCGCAGCACCTTCCTCTCTCAGAAAGCGTCTCGTTTTACTCCTTGCTATCACTGAAAGCAGGGAGGCCCACAACAGAAAACGCCATTGCTGTCCTTCACCTACGGAGTTGCTCAGCCATTAACACTTACGAGTCTTATGGTACGTAGAGCATGAAACGAATCACCCAAGCATCCCGGTCCCCTTTTCAAGAGCCGTTCGCCTTGGCAATGATGACTTTTTTCTGATGCAAAACATTTCAAGACACTTCCTCAGTGTCACAGACATCACTGCCAAGACACACCATCAGAGGATACTGGAACGAAACAGAAGTTCACACGACAACTTGTGGACTAGACAGATGGCCACAGCAGCATTATTCATAATGACACAAAGTCCACGAACTAACAAATGAATAAACAAAGTGTGGTATATCCATACAATGGAGTATTGCATAGCCACAAAAAGAAACGAAGAACTGGTATATGCTGTCACAGAGATAAACGTTCAAAACATGATGCTAAGGGAAGGAAAGCTGACACAAAAGACTCCTCACATATGATTCTATTTCTAAGAGATGTCCAGAACAGGTACATCCACAGAAACAGCAAGGAGATTGGCTAGTGGTTGCCAGGAGCTAGGGAGAGGAGGTATTTGGAGTGACGACTAAGGGTTATTTTCTTGGGTTAATGAAAATATTCTAACAGTGATTGTGATGGTGTATGCAGACTCTGTGAATACACTAAAAGCTACGGAATTGTACGGTGTAACAAGATGAATTCTATAGTGAGCACGTTATATATCAATAAAACTTAAAGAAAATGAGAGGGACATTGGAGGGCTAAGGGCAGATACGTCCTGCAAAGCTCTAAGGATGTGTGCTTGGGAGGGAGGACAAGTTAGGAAGAACAGAACAGTGTTAGCATCCAGAGAGGTAGGCTAAGACCCTGACTCAGGCTGGGACGCCAGTCTTACTTTTGTGAAAGGGATGGGACTCACGTTCATACCCCCAGAAACCTAAATAAACTCTGAGAGGCCATATTTGTTCCGCTAGATGTGAAATCTGATGATGGGCACTTAGGATCATACAGTGGGTTTCATCTTTCATTGCCATCCCAAACCCACCCCAACATCTTTCCCCCATCACAGATCTTAATTAACTAGCCCAGGGCATCCTAGTTTAAAATAGCTTCTCAGATACCAGCAGTTTGGGAGGCCGAGGTGGGTGGGTCACTTGAGGTCAGGAGTTCGAGACCAGCCTGGCCAACATGGTAAAACTCCGTCTCTACTAAAAGTACAAAAATTAGCCAGGCATAGTGGCGGACACCTGTAGTCCCAGCTACTTGGGAGGCTGAGGCAGGAGAATCACTTGAACCCAGGAGGTAGAGGTTGCAGTGAACTGAGATCCCACCATTGTACTCCAACCGGGCTAACAGAGCAAGTCTCCGTCCCCCGGCAAAAAAAAAAAAAAAGAGAAAAGAAAAAGAACTTCTCAGGTGGTTCTAACATACAGCCCAAGGTGAGGAGTACAGTTTGAAAGACAGCCAGCAAAAAGGTCAGGACTCTGAGGAAAAGCTGGGTGAGCTATTTTGCAGGCAGTCTCAATTGCCTACACCTTCTAGGTACCTGGATGCTGCTGCAGCCGGCTAGAGGTGGTCATCTTGAGCTCTTCAAAATCTGATGATTTTCACAAAGAATGCCAAAATGTTTACACAAAGATATCTGAACCAACCTGTCTGCTTTTTTAAAAAAACAACAAGCAGGTGCTACTCCAAACCAGTTTTTCATTATTAAAAAAAAAAAAAAGAAAACATGTTGCAGTGAGGGTATTTATGTTCAAAGTTCAGAAATTTGTGAGCATTCACTGAGAACTTGAATCTCTACCATTCAGCTGACCCTCTGTCCTGCCCAGTACTCTTCACTGTTGAATGCCGAAGAAGAACAGCCTCCCCCACCTGCACCCCAGCAAGGTGAAGCGTATTTCCCTGGCTGGGTTTTAAGCCAAGCTAAACACCAGCGAACCTAAGTGTGGTACCTGCATTACTTTGCATCCAGAGAAACAGACCCACTGGCTTTGAATTCTTTCGTTCGGAACTTCTTTGAGCCAGAAAATACCGACTCCTCGCAAGCCCAGCACAGGCGCTGTTGTACATGCTCTCTGGGTTTGTACTGATCAATGACAATTTCGGAACACATTGCCTGAATAATTCATCATAGAAAAAGCTTTTGAATTAAATGATATTACTGGGGCTTCCAGCACAAGTATACATGTGTTCCCGAAAAGCTAGTCCAGCTGGAAGACCGGCTTGGAATAACCAAGATGACACCCAAGCTGAGCCCTACATTTTGTAAATTGTAATGAGTCATCTACCCTACCCTCACTCACAGGAAAATGCAGTCAGAGTCTCAGCCAGGTGTTGTAGCGGCATGCACCTGACACATCTTGCCATGGCTGGCTTGACATGGTGAAATGCTACCATGGTTAGTTAACCCAACCCGGCAGCATGCAGCAATCTTAAAGAAAAAAACAAAAAGAAAAGTGGAAAAAAGATAGATGAAGGGAGAAAGGAAGGAAGGAAAGAAGAAAAGGAGGAAGGGAGAAAGAAATGCAAACATGTTGGCTGTATTTTGTGCAGAGTAGAACTGAATGGCGGTGGGGAATAATTCGATTTAATATTGGCACCGGGAACGGAGACTTAACACCCATAGCAAATGCCAAGCAGTTCATACGTTCTGTTTTATTTTAAAGCCCCTCCTTTCCCCACTGCACACAGTCACACATACCATTAGCACTGCACTGACTGCAGCAGTGGCATGCCGGGGCTGGCAAAATGCTACACTGAAAAGCTATCCTTGCTTCAGTATGAGCTCACGGCACACCGAAACCCTCACCACGTGCTTAGAGGCACCCTAGTCTGCTTCGCTGCTGTGTTGCGTTGTCTTTTCCCCGGAGGTAGAAACCAGGTTTGGACCCACTTCTTCTCCATCCCCTACCTCTTCCTTTAAAGACAAAATAAGTCTCAGTGAGGCCTCGGAATGGTAAGGAGCCTTTGGGACTACTTAATCCGATTTAGGCAAAGCCAGGAATGTCTATTTATAGCGCAAAAAGATGGAATGTAAGGGAGGGGTCCCAGGGCATGAAATTAAAGTTCTCAGCATCCGGAGACAATGGGACTTCCACTGCCTTGGCCTCATTTTCTCACAAACGCCTTCTATGGATGGATTTGACAGAGGATGGGTATCAAGTCCTGTGCTGGATACGGGAGCTACAGATTTTAACGAAGTAAGACATGGTTCTTATCCTTAAGGAGTCAAAGCCTAATAGGGAAGAGAGTCAAATGCACAAACAACTACCAGATGGTACAATCAGTGCTCTCCTAAGAGCCGGCAGAGGGGCCCCGAGCCAGGAGACGGGACGCCTGTCCACCGCCCAGCATCAGGGACCAAGGAGACAGCTGACCAGTGATCTGTAGCCGCTGCCAGTCTCCAAAGGACGGAAAAATCTCCCCTGAGTCCCACTTGACCACTTAGAAAGGTTAGCTAAGGTAAAAAGTGAAGAGGTGAGACAGAAGCCAAAAGAAAAATAAGACTATGACAAAGGGGCTGGTGGATGGCCAGGGGTTCTCCCCCGGACCAAACCCATCCAGAAAAACTGCAAAGCATGTGTGCCATCTGGCCATGAAGAGCAAGGCCACATGGAAAAGAGTATCTGAGCTTCCTGCTCTTCCACCACCCCGCCCCAAGCAAAGCCATCTCACTGAGCCAGGTTCAGGCCGGACACCTTTGAGTGCTGGCTACACACTATCATCATGTGTGGCATGGGAAGAGAAGGGCCCACGTAGCTGTTATACTTAGGAAAATTCTGTCTTAATCAAACTCAGTTAATTGTTGACTCAACCAGAATGGAACTACGATAAAACCATTTTTGCCATAAGCTATTAAGAAACCTCACGGACTTAAGGGATGAAAAGCCTTCAGAAGTACTCCTTCAGCCTTCTTCAGGTCTGTCTTAACAATCATTATTATGCTTATCTCTCAGTGCCAACAAAGGAGAGAAAACCCAGGAAGTTGCAATTGTATTTACAAAAAAAACAAGGCCAGTAACAATGGCTCCTGTCTGTAATCCCAGCGCTTTGGGAGGTCAAGGCAGGAAGACTGCTTGAAACCAGGAGTTCGAGATTATGGTGAGGTATGATCCTGCCATCATGCCATCATGCCACTACACTCCAGCCCGGGCAACAGAGCGAAACCTTGTCTCTATTTAAAAAAGAGAGAGAAAGTGAGAAATAGAGAAAAAGAGACAGAGAGAGAGAGATCAGCCTAAATAAATGCTACGGCCCTCCTTCACGCAGTCAGTGAAACAACAGTCCCTTTAGAACTTTTCTTGCCATGAAAAGCTCCCGATGCTTGTGTGTTGCTTTAGGCCAAAGGCCTGCAGCCCTTTCTCTGCCTCTATAACCTTCAACTCCCCACCAATAGCTTTACATCTTGGGCATCTCAGTGGGTAGAGTTTTATCATAACCTTTGTGAGCAGGGCATGTGCGGTTTAGAAAAGGGGCTCCTCCTGAAAACCCTGTCCCTAGGTGGGGAAACGGTGGGAAGGGACATGCCTCCTCTACCTCCACTCTATAAACTGTGAAAGCTGTGGCGTAAGCCCCGTGAATTACAGCATGCAATTTACACAGCAATCAGAATAAACCACAAAATACACTATAAGAAGTCTAATTGCATTATTTTTCTTCCCCCACTTCATGGGGGCAACCTTGATGCTTTCTTAAAAATACCAAATTCCCTTTAAAATGTGGGGATTTTTTTTTCTAAGTCTCAGTAATTCTGGTGTGTCATTAATCTGCCATTTATTTATTTATTTTAAAACAACCTTTCATTGTAAAAAACAGCTAAGGGTGACATCTTCAGGCCCAGCCACTGTCCCTGTAATGTAGTGCTGAGAGTCTACATTTTGAAACTCCAATCATAAAGAGTGATCAGACCTAATCAAACAAGTATTTATTAAACACACAATAATGCCAGGTGCTGGAAGGGCAATACAAAGATGCTACTTACGTTCACTACCCAGTTACACTGCCCACTTACTATTTCAATAATTAGTGTCACTGGCATGACACTCATTACCAGTATCCCCCACCCGCCCCACCAAACCAACTCACAGCTTAAATTTATCTAGCCTCATGAATATAGAACTTATAAACCCAGATCAAGAAGTTGCTGCGTTTGTCCCGGCTCTTGCCTGATGGCCAGTGGTTATGGTAAGATTTCATCAGAAGAGTCTTATCTACTCAGGGGTCCAAGCTCTCCGGCTTCCTACAGATCTGCCTGACTTAAAGGAAAATCAACAACTTTTCCATTTATCTCTATGTTTTTAAATGTAACTGTGCCTTATTCAATAAGTACAATGAAAACTAAATCTTGGTAAAATGACGAGACACCGCCGCACACCTACTAGAATGGAGAAAATCCAAAACGTGGACGACACCAAATGCTGGCAAGAACATGGAACTCTCATTCATCACTGGTAATAAAGCACAATGGCACTGCCACTTTAACAGACGGTTTGGTAGTGTTTTCAAAAAAATCCCACATACGCTTACCAAGTAATCCAGCAAGCATGTTCCTTGGTATTTAACCACGTAACTTAAAAACACATCCACTCAAAAACCTGCACACAGATCTTTATAGCAGCTTTATTTATCATTTCGCACAGTTGGAAGCAACCAGGATGACCCTCAGTTCGTTAATGGTTAAACCCTGATACAACCAGACAACGGATTATTCTGTGCTAAAAAGAAGTAAGTTATCAAGCCATGAAAAGACAGGATATGCACATATCAGGAACCTGATATGCACATTACTAAGTGAAAGAAATCAAATCTGAAAAGCCTCCATACCCTGTGACTCCAACTCAATGACATTCTGAAACCAAAAATCTATGGAGGCATTAAAATAATCCATAGGTTGCCAGGGTTTTGGGGGGCTGGAGGGACAAGTAAGAAAATCTTTTATTTATTGATTTGTTTTTTTGAGATGGAGTCCCGCTCTGTCGCCCAGGTTGGAGTACAACGGCAAGATCTCAGCTCACTGCAACCTCCGCCTCCTGAGTTCAAGTGATTCTCCTGCCTCAGCCTCCCAAGTAGCTGGGATTACAGGCACTCACCACCACACCCAGCTAATTTTTGTATTTTTAGTAGAGATGGGGTTTCACCATATTGGTCAGGCTGATCTCGAACTCCTGACCTCAGCCTTGGCCTCCCAAAGTGCTGTGATTACAGGTGTGAATCCACCCGCCTCGGCCTACCAAAGTGCTGCTGTTACGGGTATGAGCCACTGTGCCCAGCCACACAGAGGATATTTTAGGGCAGAGAAAATACTCTATGTGACATTATAATGGTAGAAACATGTCGTTATACATTTGTCGAAATCCACAGAACCCTAAAGTGGGCATGGGTGACAATGATGGCTCAGTGTAGCTTCATCCATTGTCAAAAATGTACCGTTTGGGTGGGGGATGCCGATAATGAGAGAGGCTATGTGTGAGGGCAGGGGGAAAACTGGCAATCACTGTAGCTTCCACTCAGTTGGGCTGTGAACCTAAAACTGCACTAAGAAATATCCATCTCAGAAAAAAAATTCCACTTGTTCTCATTGTTACTTTTTCACTAATTTTTAATAAACAGATATACTTATTTATATATATGATACACAACATGCTTTAAAATATACATAATTACAGAATGGATACATTGAGGCAATTAGCACATGCCTTACCTCGCATACTCATCATTTTTTCTTGTGGTGAAAACACTTTAGATCTACTTTCTTAGCAACGCTCAAGTACATAACACGTTAGTAACTACAGTCATCCTGCTGTACACGAATCTCTTAAACTTATTCCCCATCAAACTGAAATTTTTATTCTTTGACCAGCATCCCCCACCTTTCTCCCACTCTTAATTCCCAAGCTCTGATAACTATCATCCTTCCCTGTTTCTGAGTTTAACTTTTTTTTTTTTTTTTTTTTTTTTTGAGACGGAGTCTTGCTCTGCCACCAGGCTGGAGCGCAGTGGCGCAATCTCGGCTCACTGCAACCTCCGCCTCCTGGGTCAAGCGATTCTTCCGCCTCAGCCTCCCGAGTAGCTGGGACCACAGGCACGTGCCACCACGCCTGGCTAATTTTTTTGTATTTTTAGTAGAGACGGGATTTCACCATGTTGGCCAGGATGGTCTCGATCTCTTGACCTCGTGATCCACTCGCCTCGGCCTCCCAAAGTGCTGGGATTACAGGCGTGAGCCACCGCCTCCGGCCGAGTTTAACTTTTTTACATTTCATATATAAGTGGGGTCATGCAGTATTTGTCTATCTGTGCCTGGCGTATTTCACTTAACATAATGTCCTCCAGGTTCATCCATGTAGCCAAAAATGACAGGATTTCCCTTTTTTTACTCTCTTTGTTTTTTTTTTTTTTTTGGGAGACAGAGTTTCACTCTTATTGCCCAGGCTGGAGTGCAGTGGCATAATCTTGGTTCACTGCAACCTCCACCTTTCAGATTCAAGCGATTCTCCTGCCTCAGCCTCCCAAATAGATGGGATTACAGATGCCGGCTTTTTGTATTTTTAGTAGAGACAGGGTTTCACCACATTGGCCCAGCTGGTCTTGAACTCCTGACCTCAAGTGATATACCCGCCTCAGTCTCCCAAAGTGCTGGAATTACACGTGTGAGTCATCTCACCCAGGCAGGATTTCTTTTTACGGCTAAATAGTATTCCATTGTGCATACATAACATGTTTCTTTTCTCCATTCATCTGTTGATATAGACAAGACATGGAATCAATGTGTGTACTGTGAATAATGATGAAATACACAGGGAGTGCAGATATGCCTGCAACAAAGCGATTTCATTTCCTTTGCAAAGATACCCCATAGTGGAATTGCCAGATCATGCGGTAGTTCTACTTTTAATTTTATGAGGAACCTCCATACTGTTTTCCATAATGGTTGTTCTAAGTTACATTCCTACAATCCAGGTAGAAGGTTTCCGTATTCTCCACATCTTCCGCAACACTTGTTACCTTTCATCTTTTTTATAATAGCCATCCTAATAGACGGTGATACCTCAATGTGGTTTTAATTTGCATTCCACTGATGATTAGTGATGTTGAGCGTTTTTTCATTTATCTGTTGGACACCTGTATGTCCTCTTGAGAAATGTTTCTTCGGGCCCCACCCCCCCCTTTTTTTTTGAGACAGAGTTTTACTCTTGTTGCTCAGGCAGGAGTGCAGAGGCATGATCTCGGTTCACTACAACCTCTGCCTTCTGGATTCAAGCAATTCTCCTGCCTCAGCCTCCTGAGTAGCTGGGATTACAGGCACCTGCCACCACGCCCAGCTAATTTTTTGCAGAGATTGGGTTTTGCTGTGTTGGTCAGGCGGGTCTTGAACTCCTGACCTTAGGTGGTTTGCCCACCTCGGCCTCCCAAAGTGCTGGGATTACAGGCGTGAGCCACTGCACCCGGCCCTTAAGGCCCAATTTTACATCAGATCTTTTCTTGCATTTAAGATGTGTGTGCTTTTTGAATATTAACCCCTTATCAGATGTATGGTTTGCAAATATTCTCTCTCATTCTGCAGGATGCCGCTTCAGTCTGTTGATTTTTTCCTTTCCATAAAGAAATTTTTTTTAATTGATGTAATCCCAGTTGTTGATTTTTGCTTTTGCTACCTATGTTTTTGGGTTCACATACAAAAAAATCATTGCCCAGAACAATGTCACGGAGCTTTTGCCCGTGTTTTCTCTGGTAATTTTACACTGTCAGGTTTTAGGTTTAAGTCCCCAATCCGGTTTGAGTGGATTTTTGTATATGGCGTGAGATAAGAAAAGAACAAATTCGGAATAAAATTGGAGGAAAAGCTACAATCGGAGCAAAAAAATGGGTCTGTCTTGTGGAATCATTTGGTCAGTTTCCTCATGTGTGTATGCCTTTGAGTTTCCCCAAACACCACCACTCCCAAGCCTGAGCAGAGATACACCTAACAGAGGGTCATCCATTATTTTATGCCAAAGCAAAAGGCATCCAACAAAGGGCTTGGGCCTTAGCATCCAACATCCCCAAAGCTCCCTGCAGAATAATTTCTGACCGTGCCTTCTTCCAAAGTGTGCTACCACTAACACCTTGGCCATAGTTAACTCCCTTGAGCTAAGCATTTCATTCTCCTTCTGGGTGGCTTGAAAGTGAATCAATGAGCAAGGCCATCTGTCTTCAACAGTCACTCCTCTCCTTCCGTGCAGATGGCACAGCAAAAGGTGTTCCCGGAAAGTAGGAGTGAGCTGTCCATGTCTTGGACCCTGTCCCCTCAATGCGCTTCCCATCCCCCCTGGCCACAGCAATTGCAACCCATAAGGAGAAAGCTAGTGATCTGTTCAGATTTGCATAGTGAGTTGTCAGTGATGGTGTCTAAAGGGACTCCTGAAACCACGAGTAAACCAGAGACTTGGGGTGCACAGAATGCATCCTTCCCTTCAAGATCTTAAGCACTAAAGAAAGCAGAGTAATGGGATAAATTCATTTCCCAGTGGATTCAGTGGAGACTCAATGGTCATGAAATGGGATACGCATCTGATGCTATGATGGTGGTCAAGTTGGTTAAAAAGCACCACACAAGGCCAACCGCCTACTAGCATGCATGACTCCTCCCTTAAATTCCATTTACAGCTCATCGTAGATATGAAATTCTCCAATAAGGTCAACACTACAAGGACATCTGCAGTGATCTTTGTACACGCTTTGCCAACCTGGCACTCATCTGTAACTTTAGATGACAAGGCAGAACACGAGTCATGACTGCAAACATATGCTTGATTTTTTTTTTTTTAAGCAATGGGAAAATGCAAAATGAATGGGAGGAGGGAAGATTCCTGCCTTCTGAGGACATAAGGGGTATTTCAAACAGTCAGGAGTGATGGGGAGGTGGGACCAGAATGGGGACTTGGGGGAATCTGAAGAAAACATGGAAAATGAGGGGAATCAGTGAAGCCAAACAGCCCCAGGTGGAAAAATAGCCTCAAAGAAGTACAAGTCCAATCACCCAAACATTCTAAAGCAAAAATAAAAATCCATAATTTAGCAAAAGACACCCTTTCAGGAGTTTAGAAGACAGTGGATATCCATTGAAACCAAGGAATCTATGAGAATTACAGATATGTTTATTTTGGTTCTTTATCTACATAGTAATTGAAAGTTATCAAAGTAATCCACACTCACTGAAAAATAAAATACAATAAACCAAGTATAGACTGGTTCAAAGCACAACATGACCGTTTCCCTGGCTGGGTGCAGTGGCTCAGGCTTGTAACCCCAGCACTTTGGGAGGTGGAGGTTTGGGACCAGCCAGGCCGACATGGTGAAACCCTGTCTCTACTGAAAATACAAAAATTAGCCAGGTGCTGTGGCACAGGCCTGCAGTCCCAGCTACTCAGGAGACTGAGGCAGGAGAACCGCTTGAATCCAGGAGGCGAAGGTTGTAGTGAGCCAAGACTGCACCACTGCACTCCAGCCTGGATGAGAAAGTGAGTCTCCATCTCAAAAAAAAAAAAAGAAAAGACAATTTCCTATGACTTTCTATCCAAACTTACACCCTGGGAATAAAACCCTATCAAAAGTCTTCTACTAATCTTTCTAAATCTTTTCCGACAAGCACACAGATGCAGGTTATTTTTAATTTAAAAAATACAAATCAATGAAGCATCCTCACTTTGCAGTACATCTGTCTGAGGGGCGTGACCCCCTGGGTTTAGCCACAGCATAAGAGACCTCCATTCATCTGATGGTGGTGAACTGGGTTGCAGCAAAGTACCTGAAGAGGAAATAACAAGCCTCTCTAAGGACAGGCTTAAAGCCCTCGAAATGAGCTGTCACTAAGCAATGGACATCAGCCTCTTACTCAATTGACAGGCCTTCCTCCGGCTATAGGATCTTGACTGTAATTACAGGAAAAGCCATACCATAAAGATGGGGGAGGAGCTAATTGACAAAACACTCAATGTGCCGACTCAAGGACCGATGACCAAGCCTTAAATTTATTTTCCTCAAAAAGTGACTGATACGTTGCCCATTAAGCCAGGACAATGCAAAATCCACGAGATCCCATCTTGCCAAAGTCCACGTGTGGAGTTCACACAGAAGACACCTGGACTTTAAATCAAAAGGATCTTTGGAGTGATGCCTGCCAAAGAAAAAATTTCAAAAGGCACAAAGGTTTTGTTTTGTTGCAGTTTTTTATTTCCTTTTGTTTGTATCATGCTTTGTGTCTGTATCAAGCTTATTTTTATTGAACCATCCAAAATGCCAAAGGAAAGACATCGCTTTGGGATTTGAACCTCCTCTAAGCCTCTGGTTCCCAACTTTTTTACCTTCCGATACGGTTTGGCTCAGTAAGCCCACACCCAAATGTCATGCTGAATTGTAATCCCTGTGTTGGAGGAGGGACCACACAAAGGTGTGCGCTGCACAGGGGCCGGACTGTCCTCTGCAATGGTTTCTAATCACCATCTCACTAGTGCGGTCGTGTGAAAACGTTCCTCTGAGATCTGCTTGTTTCCAAGTGTGTAGCACCTTCTCATTCTCTCTCCTCCTCCGGCACCAGCCATGTGAAGACCTTGCCTATTTCCCCTTCACCTTCTGCCATGATTGTAAGTTTCCAGAGATGTCTCCAGAAGCAGAAGTCTATACATTCTGCAGAACCATGACCCAATTAAACCTCTCTTCTTTATAAATTACCCAGTCTCAGGAATGTCTTTATAGCACTGTGAGAATGGACTAATACACTTTCCCATCATTATAAAAGTCTGGAATCCTCGCTCTTCCTGGTAGGGAGGTGTTACTATCAAACTATCCAAATGGAAAGAAAATTCAGGAGGATCACACCTCATGCAGTGGGTAAGAACACAGACTCTACAGGTTCACACAATTCCAGCTACATGCTCTTGGCCTCGTTACATCTCTTCTATATGCCTCAGTTTTCTCATCTCTAAAATGGGGATAAGATTGTTGGGGAGGGTTCCATTTATGTAAAGTATTCAGAAGGAGTGCTGTGGATTATACGCTTATATACATATAAGGGCATGGCAAGTACTATATACATACCAGCTCATTCATTATTTTTGTTTTCATTTTTGCTGTGTCATTAACCAGAACTTGTAAAAAGAATAATTCTCCTTAAACACCCCGAAGGTATTTTATAAACAACTCAGTTGACATTGTAGGGATCTAGAATGACCAAATGCAATTGCTTTTCTGTGCTGTTAAGGAAAATAAAAAACAAACATGTTATTCACACAAGTAAACCTAGCTTGATGTGACAGATATGTTCCCAAAACTTTGTGTGCATAAATCAAGCCATGCTGAAATAAACTGGGCAAGCCTGTCGATCTTCCAGTGAATTCTTTCTTTCCAGGAAAGCTTCTGGAGGACCCAAATAACACTAGCCACCTGTCCTACATAAAGATTCTTAACACAGGACATTTTTGTATGTGGCTTTGGCTTATGGTTAAAGAGTGAGCATCGGGTCCAGGCAAACAATGAAAGGAGGAAACATATGTTATTCCATTAGGTAACTGCCTTGAAGTTTTCCAACCTTCTCCCAGGAAGAAGGCCACTCTTCAACCGCAGCAAGTCACCAGACACAAAATTCACTAAGGCATGTGCTGTACAGGGGGCTAGTCTGTTCTCCACAGGAGGAACCATGCTGCTTTCATCAAAATATCACTTTACTGGGATGGTAAAGAATGTCTCCCACACTGACTAGAGATGATTAGTAATGACTACTTGGAGTAGTGTGCGAAGCATGATTCTGATTGATTAGTGATGTCTGTCATGAATAAAGGACTTTGGGAAGTGGACGCAGGCACACTGGGTACTCGCCATCCCCAGGATCAAGGCAGGCAAGCATTTGGCCCAAATACAAAATGAATGGGAGGAGGGACATTCCTGCCTTCTGAGGACATACATGGTATTTCAGGCAGTCAGGAATGATGGGGAGGTGGGACCAGAATGGGGACCTGGGGGAATCTGAAGAAAACAATTTGAGGTGTGGAAAATGAGGGGAATGTGTCAAAAGGCTACAAATGGTGAAACACAACAACAACAAAAAAAACACCTTGATGTGATTATGCATATTCTCTCAGAACCAATTACTCTCTGAATTATAACTCTGTAAGTCACAGAAAATTATTCAGAGCACATAAGCACCACAAGCCAATTTCTCTAAGCCAAAATATAAAGAAAGTTTCAACATAAATTCAGTCTTCTTTGAAAAGGAAGGGAAACAGTGATTCTGTGAGTATCTCCTAATGGCAGGTCCTGGGCTTCGTCCCCAGGGTCAGAGACTGTCTCCTGCTCACTGTCATGGTCCCAGGTGTAGACAAGTGAGTGTTCTGTGCGTCACATGCAAACACTCCAGTGTGGATTGGATGTTGAGTATGTTCGACTCCAGCATACTGGGAGGTTGGTTTTATCCACAGACGAGAAGGGAGGCTTACTTGCTAGAGTTACAGAGGTGGTCCTTCCAGTGGACCATGTCATGGGTCAACTTATCCACTTTGCTAGCAGATGGAAAAGAAGAAAAAAATTACACAATTTGAACACACACACACACACACACACACACACACACACACCTTTTGGGAATGAGTGTCTCATCCAACCTCTAATGGCTTGTGGCTCAGCCTTCCACTTCATCCTCCATAAGCTGTCCACATGCTGTCACCTAAGGGAACTGTCTGCTTCCCAGTGTGTGGAAATGCCACTCATCTTCCAGGTTGCTCATTTACTTGTCATGTGAAACCAGTTGACGAATCTTGGAATACCAAGTTCCAAAAACCTAAAGACCAACCCCAAAGCACAGCCCCACATTCCACACTCCCTTTGTACATTGAGAATGGCAAGTGTCACCCGCCATGCTTAAAACACATCAGGACCACGGAGAAAGCCAGGTGAAGATGTCCATCAACAAGCAGCAACCTGAGCTGCAGAATCTTGATGAGGGTAACGAAGAGAGGAGTGGAAGGCAAGGGAATGGCAGTATGTGGAGGATGACCCTTGGGCCACAGATTCTGTGGCCCCTCCCCTCCACAAAAGACAGTTATTCAAAATGGCTTTATATGCTCAAATTTTCTCCTGGGATTTCAAATTCAGCTCTCATCTCCCAGCTTGTAAAAAAACTCCAGTTTTGAGTCAGTGATTCCCATTTTGATGGGATTCTGTAATCACTCGCACAGGTACGCAACGCATCCTCTTATATATACTGCACTGAAAACAAGACATCATAGCTATGTGTGGCAGTGCGCACCTGTAGTCCCAGCTACTCAGGAGGCTGAGGTGGGAGGATCACTTGAGCCTGGGAGGCGGAGGCTACAGTGAGCAGAGACTGTGCCACTGCACTCCAGCCTGGGCAACAGAGCAAAACCCTGTCTCAAAAAAAACAACGAAGAAAACAACACATCGAGCACCAATGAAGCTTAAATATACATCAGCGTGGGGGAAGGGAGAGAATTAAATTCAAAAACTGTTCACTGAGCACCTAATAGGTTGTCACACCAGGGTTAAATAAATTGGTCCTTTCCCCAAGGGGCGTGTCATTCAGGGGGAAAGATGACCTTGTAACCACACAGTCACAATACAGAAACCCTCATGGTATCCGAGCAGACTGAGAGAGAAGGTGATTAATGGCTTAGGTGAGTAAAGGTCTGGGAAGGCTTTGTGGAAGATACGATGCCAAGAGCTGGATTTTGAAGGATGGAGAACCGTTTGCCAGCAGACAAGTAAGCACGAGCAGGGCAGGCAGCCTCGGGGAGAGGGCACAGCTGGCGCAGATGACTCAGCCTGGTGCGCTCAGTTCAGTTTGGCTGAAGCATGAAGTTGGCCAAGAGGGAGAAGTAGAAGGAAAGAAGGCTGGAGCGGTCACTTGGGGCCAGCTCAGGGGCCGGTGAACCAAGCCAAGTTGCCCATGATGCCTCTTTCCTATGAGCTCATCGCTAGTTTTATTTTGTGAGCTCCTGCTAATGAGTCCTGTTTTGCAGTAGAGCAAATGGTGATGGACTGAGGTTCTCAGAGCCATTTCCTAGGCTGAGTAACTGACTCCTGCGTCTGGGGAAGAAAAGCCAGGTTACTTTAAGGGATGCTTGGTAAAGGTAGTTGAAGACTATTGTGTAGTAAACAGGAGTTAACACAGTTTGCTGCGGGACAGAGAACTGAGGGCCAAATGGTTCAACATTCAAGTGTGTGTTTTCAATTCAAAGAGGACATCTGAGCAATGAGAGGATCTTCTGTTTCATTTGGTTGCACCATGTCAAAATGCCCTGTCTTCCTTCTCTTCCGTCTCACAACAAGCCAGAAGTCTGAAACTAGCCCAGCACTGAAAACAATGGGTGTCCATGACCTCCTTGTGAACAGTGTAAACAGATTTGCAGGAGCTACAGCAGTGATCACAAGAGAATTTCACCAATTATGAGCACCAAAGGAGTCCAAGGCAATGAAGACAAAGGTAACCACGTAATCATATGCATGCATACATTAATAACAGATGAGGTCCCTTTAAAATAGACTCATCGTACCTGAAAGTTACCATATGCGGAGTTATTCATATGTTGAATAATACTGTGCACTTCCAAAATGCTTCTGTTGGTACATGGTTGATGATCATGGGACCATATATTATCACGTGGCTATTTACCTTGTATGTCCTTGATAAGGAAAGGTCAACCCAAAATAAAAGCCACCACCACCACAACCAAAAAAAAATTTTTTTCCTCCATCTGAACAAATCATTTAGTGTTAAAAATAAACAGAACTAGAAATTGTCTCTAATAAACTAATATTAGTCTCCCCAGAGGGTTAATTATGTCGCTCCGTATTTTAAGAAGAATGTAAATTGCCAGTTTCAACAGATGTTCTTTTAAAAGAATTGGTTATCTGGGAAATGATGGGTCTTTGTTAGAGCTTACCCCAGTGGAATATAAACATTAAAATCATCCGGCTATCTGTCAGCTCCCCCGCCCTCCTCCCACAACTGTTACCCATACCAGTGATACACCCTTTGGTTATCAGCAACTTTAGTGACAAGCGTTCCAGCCAGAACTGTGGTCCCAGATTTCAGATGACATGTTAGGAGGGTTTCCAAACTCCCTTTGAAACCTCCCAGTGAACCCAGAACGGTATCTTGCCATCATGCCAAGTCCCAGCTCAGGTGCTCCCTCGATGGTCATTTGCATTCTATTCTTTTACCCTGGAGAGCAAGACTATTAGGTCACAAGGAAACAGAGCTAGAATGTTCTGGAAATGTAAGCCCTTCCAAATTAGTTTAAATGCTCAAACATGTAAAATTCGTATGACATACATATTTGAAAGCTGCTAAAGGAAGAATGAAAACTTAAGCCTCACTGGCAAAGTGGTTAAGAAAAAAGAGCTCACCCATGTCCTGCTGTTTTCTCCTGAAAGACATTTTGTGGATACTGAAAGGTATGTTAGCAGGGTGATGGAGTGACAGGTGCCACTTGGATATTTGGCCAAGTAAAGAGAGGAAAAGAATCCTCAATGTGGCAGTTCATTATTCCAAACTGACTGACCTCGGTTGACCTGAGGGTCTGGAGAGAACCTCTGTTCTTATCTTACAGCTGGTGGTGGGTGTCTGGCTGCCAACCTCACTTGACCTAACTCTACATTATCATCCTGGTTAGACTCACTTCACAGATAGGGAAACTGAGGCTGAGAAAGATTAATGACTCCTGTGAAAAACTTAACAGAACCTGTTTTCACTATTGATCTGCTAGTAACAAGCATAAAATCTCATCTTAGCCAGAAAGGTAAGCAGATAACTATTGACCTCCTGAAGTGTTGCTGAAAGGGCCTGTGCAGTGCAGGATTTAGACACCCTGCAGAGACTGGGCACTTCTATGTCCTACAGGCAGGAGGGCACAAGGCAGTCATTATCAGAGACCATGTCCCAAATGGCAGAAAGACCAACAGAATAGTGACAGCAGAGGAGGCCCATTGAAAGCCTACTCTGAGAAAGAGGCTTTGGGCATGTTATTTCACTCAATCATCCCACTGCTCTGCCACAAAGATATCATTATACCCATTCAACAGGCAAGAAAACAGACTCAGAGAGGTGAAGTCAGCCATCCCAGTGTCACACAGTTCCTAATGGCCCATGAAGAAAATTCCAGGTCTGCCTGACTCAGAGCCTACCTCCCTCCCCTACAGCCACTGTCTCAGATGACATCGGATGAGCTCCGAGCACTGACACTACATCACAAGCAGCTCCACAGGCTCTCCAGTCAGCTACCTGAAGATTCAGCCTCAAGGTAGCGCCAAGAAGAAACGAGTCTGCTCATATGCAGATGCCACAGTGGTCGATCCAGCTGAAAAATCAGAAAGCCTCACCCTTGCCAAGGAACTCTCAGGAAAAGTCAATCTCAGCTTTCTTGGGTCCCAAAAACAGGGCTCAAGTGTATCATCATGTAGGTTTTACACAATCCAATATCACGAGGTACCCTTTACCTCAGCTAGAATATGAACTCAGTCACCTAGACTTAAGCTACACCACACCTATTTCCCTGCTAAGACAGTAATCCTGAATTTCACATCTGGACTAACTGCTAAGACTATGCCAATTTCCAGGGTACTGGGATAAAGAGCTTCCTCCAAATAAAGACCCATCTTCCATATCCCCTCCATCCCCAGCCAAACGTAGCAGGAAACTTTCAAGTCCTCCAAAATGAACATTCTCCAGTTTCCAGTGAGATCTCTCTCTGCTCCACAACTCACAAACTATACTGCAGCCACCACAAGTAACAGCCTGAGACAGAAGGGGTCCCAGTTCCACTTCCTCTAGAGACCCCATTTCTGAGGACTCCTGTACCTCTTTCGAAGGCTGGGGTATGTAGGATAGCGATTCTAGGGTAGAAATATTGCTTTTCTTTCTGTGGTCCAGGTTCCCCAGGCAGACGCTGATTTGGTGGCATATGGTTGCCTTATGCCCGATTCTAGTGTTAGGGGATTGGTTGTTCCTGGAAGCCAGAGAAAAGGACGGCTAAGAACAATGATGGATTAAGTCACTAAGAATGGAGCTTTGGAGCACTAATTTTCAACCAGGGGCCACTGTGCTCCCCAGAAGGCATTTACCAGTGTCTGAAGACGTTTTTTCAATGATGCCACTCGGGGAGAGGGTATCTAATGGCTGGAGGGCAGGGATGTCACTAACCATCTCTATAGGACAGACCTCCAGTACAAATGATCCTGTTGCCAATACCAACAGCATGAAGCCTGAACACCCTGAACTAGAGGGAACATGTGCAGTTAAGTCTCAAACAGATAATAGGAGAGCCATGCCTCTTCCAAACACCTGAGTGTAAAATGGTCCTGATGTTGTAACACCATGCAAAGACGGAACATTAATAAGAGACTCCCTTCAAACCTGTGGGCTCCTCCTTAATAAATCTCATCCGTTTGTATTAGTAGATGGGAAATGGAATTGGGGAAATAATTCCCAGAAGTTCAACTCTGCTGACACATGTGCTTTTTCTGGGAGGAAAATAACCAAATCTCTGCTTTAGGGATTCAGGAAAATCTAGCACCTGTCTATAGGAACATGCTCAAGAAGAAAAAAAAATAAGTAAAGAAAAAAACACCTGAAAAAAAGAGATAAATTATTTATCCAGCATAAATATTAAAGAAAATTGCAAAACATAGTCTGGTGTCACCATGCTGTTGATACAGAATCATCTCGTTATAGCTTCTGGCAAAACACTGTTGTCCTTAATATCACTACCACGGAGGCGTCTGGGATGTACCAAGCGGGGTACATGTGTCTGCTTGCTGTCGAGGGCACTTAGCAGGATGCCAAGCAGCTCATCACACCCCAGTAGAAAACTGTGCAGGGATGTCCTGTTAGGAATGAGGCTGCATTCGGCTGCATTCATGAACTTCACCAGAACCCAAGGTGCAATTTAAAACAGGCAGTCAATTAAACACACCCGGTAAGTGTGCTACAGCTGAGTCCGACTGGCTTAACGGCGCACGCTGCTCAATTTTCAGAAATTTTATCACCTGGTTGTTGGGCACACCCATTATTAAGTATTAAATTATATAAATGTATGATTCAATGAGCCACATTAAAAAGGTAGAAAATACTCAAAGCTCAATACTTCCGAATAATCTTAGTAGACATGACTATTTCCTATGCTCATAAATTTATCTACATCTGTTAGTTGGTGTAGTGCAAATACCATACATATATAAAATGGTACGGGACTACTCATCTCTTTCCAGCTCCGAGTTCCAAGCTGCTCACGTTGGCAACTTGAAATCAGCCGTGGTGTGAGTATTTACACCACAGTAATCAGCAAATACTACAAAACGAGGTTTGTTTCCCCTAGCTTCCACCACAAGTTGTTCAACACTTACCAGCATACCACCACACACCCCGTCACACAGACACCGGGAATATGGTGACAGCAGTCACAAAGAGATTTTGTTTTCAGACAAAACGTCTACTATTCAAAGTTAAGCAAACTCTTTTCAGCAACTACATGGGCTCCTAGGTAACCGAGTCGTTTAATAAATCTGTACAATAATAATTAAACACTATCAATAATGTATCCGTGGAAGCTTCCTGGCTGGCCCTTTATGCCTTTGTTGAAAAGTGATCCATGCTGACATTCTGAATAAGGCTGGCAAAAGAAGTACATCAAGGAGTGGTGGTGGAAAGTAGGTTTGCTCTCAATAACGTATGAAGCCCCATGCTGGGGGAGAGGGATCCCCCGGAAAAGTGGCTCTGTGGCAATCTGTTCTTTCATCTGGAGCCGCATCCAGGCAAAGGTGCTGCCCCGAGTCAGAAGCACAATTGCTCACTTGTGAGCAGATGTCCTTCACGCAGCGGGCAGTGCTCTTTCAACACAGAGCAGAACAAACGCGTGCTGCGAGATAGGCTCCCCTCCCCCGTTACCGAAAGAACACAGTATATTTTCATATAGCAGGCTGTGGAATAATGTTTGAAAGGGGGATTGATGCAGTAGAAAAATCACTCAGCAAGGCAAAGTAATTTTCCAACCAAATAGGAGCAAGAAAGAGGGTTCAGTGCCTATGGAGATTGAGCGGAGAAAGAGTCTGAAATCTCTTCATTCCCAAAAGAAACCTGAAACAGGGTTCCTTAGGGAGTCAGAAAGGACCTCACTGGGCAGGCCCAGTGCAGAGCCATACTGAATATCGACCACCCAAAAGACTGTCTTTAATGAACATGCAGTTTGATTAAATGTGCGTGGCTGGAGGAGGCTGTGCATGCGTGAGGACAGGGAGTATATGAAACCCTATACTTTCCACTCAGTTTTGCTGTGAACTTAAAATTGCCATAAAAAGAAAGTCTATTAATATTTTTAAAAGTACATGTAAGCCTAAACCCTGTGAAATTCACAGTTGATTGACAACTATTTCCTTTCTGGCTGGGAATTCCTGTTGGAAGGACTTCTAATGTTTATCCCAGGGAGTTTCATGGGGCATCCTTGGTTCCAAGGAAATCTCATCTGTACAGCGTTTGTCAGCTCACTGGAGGGCAGGCAGAGCAGAGCGTGAGTGTCTTACCAGGTACACAGGATACATAGTAAAGAAACACCCTGGAAAACAAGCACAAAGACATCCTCCCAGTCTTGATGTAACTTTGACAGACATGGAGACAAACTCAGTGCCACCTCGCATTCTTTTTCCTGTGCTCCACCCATCTCCCAGAACCCGGACTTCGGACAGCTCCCACAAACTCAATCACTTCTTTGAGGCTGACATAATTTGGTCCCCTTCCTGTATTTCATTTTTGGAAAGGAGAATTATCTATTTTATCTAGAAAAAGCAAAATTAGCAACCTGCTTAGAGAGTCCTACCTTTAAAGTCCTACATCCACCCAACTTCCACACACAAACACTATTGTTCTCCAGCTTGATAATTATTAAATTGTAATGTAAAACCCAAGTTCTGCTTAAGTATGCGTGATTATTAGGCTGCAAGTCAATTGTGGATAACACGCAGATATAAATGCAGCTAATAAGTCTTACTGTAATGATTAATCAATTTATGAATACATTATTTAAACTAATAGCTCAGGTACGGTATCTTAAACAAGTTACAGAGTATATCGACCAATTCAAATACCAGCTGCTAAATCAATAGCAAACTGTAAGTAAACTATGGGGAATAGGTATACTTGGAAAAAAAAAATTTGTGAACAAAAGGGTCTTAGATGAAAATATTCTACAACAATTTCAACTTTTAAGACAAAGGTATAGGACTTTAATATGTGCCAAAGCTTACAGAGAAAAGTACAAAAGTGTTTTTCTGCAAATTTTGCTCCTGTTCCAGCCTATGCAGTAATAATCATTAAGAGCAGCTCATACAAATTCATATGTTTATACAAACCACGACATACATGTGCAAAAACACCATGTATTCAAGTTAACTTTGATTCCTTCAAAATTGATATAGTGGGTTCATGTCACTGCAAGGGAGCTTATTTATCTATAAATGACCCTTTAACAGAAAATAAAAAGTATGTCCAAAAAGTAAGATTAGTCAGCCAGGCATGCTGGCTCATGCCTATAATCCCAGCACTTCGGGAGGCTGAGGCAGGTGAATCACCTGACGTCAGGAGTTAGAGACCAGGCTGGCCAACATGGCAAAACCCCGTCTTTACTAAACACACACACACACACACACACACACACACACACACACACACGCGCGCGATAAGATTAGCAATTTTCCTGAAAAAGTTCCATCTTCAAACAGATACACTAGGAGCCCCCTGTTCTCTGACAGCCACAAAACCTGCCCCCAAACCCCACTGTCGACCACAAGAGGGATTTTGTGAGCAAAACAAATGCTTGCGTCATGATGCTGTCCTTCCCATTTTTTAAAATTAAGGCTAATTAATATGAGTTTAATAAATAAACCAGAAGAGCCTTAATTTCCAAAGGTGTGATATTTTATCACAGCTTCAAGTGATGCTGCATTTGAAAAAATTAATTAGCATGTTGCGAGATTGGCCACACATTATTGAGTAAGTAACTGCAGCTAAGTGAAACAGATGAAATATTGGTAAGCGATGCAGCCCACAGTATAAGTATGTGAAGGGGGGTCAAAGGTTAATCCCTATTGATTTTCCGAGTCTGCGTACAGTGCCGCTGGGAAAGGTCGGTTCTGTTGGCAATCAGCTAACACAAATACATTATAAATCTTACTGTCTGCCTTCACTGATCAGTGTCACTTACTTCCTTTGCTAAAGACCATTAAGAAACTCCAAAAAAAAAAACAAACTACCCAGATGCCGGCAAAAAGGAAAGCATTAAAAAAAAATTCTTCCATGTCAGCCAATGCTTCTGCAGATGAGGGACTTTCCTGAAAGCTGAGGCACACCTCCCTGAGACCTGTCCCTCTCAAGGAAGGTGACATGCAACTTTCTTGAGAGTCAATCCATTTCAAAGAATAAAGGTGGAGTATTTTTCAAATGACCTTCAACATCAAATCAAAGGTAAAAGTATCCTTCACATTTGGGTGCATTTAAGAAAAAATAGAAGAAAAGGAGTCGAACACGCTCACGAATACTGAGAGGCATCTCTAATTAGGCTTTGCAAAATTTGGTGTAACCTTGAAGCCAGCCAAAGGTACGTCGAACAAGCCCTTCATGTCTAGGGAGCCCCTTCTAATACTCCGCACTAAATGTTTGACTCCTTTACTTAAAGTGGTCCCCCAAAATGCATAAATCTCAGTGCCCCAAAATCTTGATCCCCCACTTTCAGGAACATATATGAATGACTGCTTCTTTTCCATGTCTTTCTTTTAACAGATTGTACCGCCTGGCACTCTTGCTAGACACAGGGAGGCAGATGAGTGAGATGGATCCTTCCCAAGAAAAACGTAACATACGTTCTGTGTCATATTATTGACTCTTGTACAATGAGGTCCTGAGAAACAGTCTTGGTGCCAGTAAGTGCTCTGCCACTTGCCAGCTCTGTAACACCCAGTTAATTACTTCAACTCTCTAAGCCTCAGTTTCCCTGCCTGGAAAATGAGGAAAATAATAGTAGCCACTTCACAGAATGGTTGGTAAATTAGAAATTACATGGAAAGCACTTAGCACAGGGCCCAAGTATTCAGTAAATGTTGGTCAATTTTTTCAAAATTATGGAGTTATTTGGCTGGGTACGCTGGCTCACGCCTGGAATCCCAGCACTTTGGGAGGCCAAGAGGGGCAGATCACCTGAAGTCAGGAGTCTGAGACCAGCATGGCCAACATGGTGAAATCCCATCTCTACTAAAAATACAAAAATTAGCCAGGTGTGATAGCGTACGCCTGTAGTCCCAGCTACTTGGGAGGCTGAGGCAGGCTAATCAATGGAGATTGAAGTGAGCTGAGATGACGCCACTGTACTCCAGCCTGGGCAACAGAGCAAGACTCCATCTCAAATAATAGTAATAATAATAAAATTATAGAGTTACTTGACATTGGGGGAAAAAAACAAGTGACCCCCTTCTACCTCTGCTTCACTAATGACGGTCGCGGAATTGTGATGTCAAAAGACATGAAGTCATCTGATCCACCATTCCATCTAAATAAATGTATAATATCCACCTATTCCTTCTATTTCTCAGAATAGGTGGGACAGTAACAAGCACATTTTAAGTTATTCTTCAGAAATGGATTTATTAAGTCCTAGAAAAGTGTAGGAAAGCAAAAGATACTAGAAATGCAGATAGCTCGGTAGCTCAGCCTTAGTCAGGGTAAGAGAAAGTTACGAAATCTTTGGGTAAGGAAAGATTCTCTTTCTGCACAAAAGTTAGGTATTTTGTTTTAAAGCTGCAGCCCCAAGATTTACAGAAAAGCTTCATAGATATGTGTTATGTCTTCACCATTTTCACAAACACAGCTGTCTTATCGCCTCCACAGCGCACATGCGCGTGCGCGCACACACACACACACACACACACACACACACATACACACACACACACACACACCCTTCCCCTGCCCTCAGCCAAAGTCATAGCATTCTTGAAAAAGTTCTGGCAAATCTGGCCAACATGTTGGGAAAACATTCTATCTTTTATTTATTTATTTATTTTTTCAGAATTCCATCAACTAAGCTCAGTGTACCGTGTACTGATATCAAGATGTACTTGAAAAGATTCTAAGTACCATAAATTAAGGGGTGGAGGGAGGCTAGGGATGGCTCTCCCAGGGCAAATGATAAACAAAGTAATACCCAGCAAAGTTCCCATCAAAAGTTCAGTATCTATGCCATGACTATTTCTATCAATGACCTTTTTTCCCCCTTTACAAAATCTTTTACTTCAAGATTTTCAGCTCTACTGAAAGACTACCCCTCTCGTAGGCAGAGCATAAACAGAGTAGATTTCAAATGAGCAGTGAAAACCAAGAGAGTCAGAGGCCAGAGAGTCTTTTTAAAATCCAAGAGGCTCCAGGCTGCTTTGAACTCTCCTAAGTTGATGTAAGTATGCTTTCACCAGTTAGATAAATTAAGGGCAAACACCTCAATAGACATCTACTTGTTTACAAGTTATAAACTTGGATCATTCTATTAGCTACTACCTCCAGGAACGGTATAGGCTGGAGTAACGTTCTTCTTTAAAAATAATGCATGCCATTTCACATATCTCTTTGCTAATTTAGATTTTGGTTTTCCGACTGACCACTTCTGATTACACCATCATCGTGTTTACTTTGCACAAGATGAACGGCTCTTATCAGGAGGAGTTCAAGTGCCCATCCCGCTCCTTTCTTGCTATTTGCTATCCTAAGAACTATATCCAAACACTGGTCTTTTTGCACAAATGTTTCTAAGTCTGTTCTTCATTTTGTGATGGTTACTTTAGTTCAGACCACATAATCTGATATCTCCATCCATCCAACTAAGCACACATGCAGAACTACATTTTCCAAGCTAAAGTCCACAAAGAGCAAAGGTTCCATCATGGTCCCTCTCCCTGGGGGAATGGCCAGCCTGACTTTAGAATACACTGCACATCGCACACAATTCCTGACCATCAGAGGACTGGAGGTGGTACCTGTGTCAATGCATCTGTGTATTATTTGTAAAATATAACATTTTTAAATTGAGAGCAAATATGCGTCCATTTAAAGTATGGAACCCTGACCCTGGACAACTGAGCGAGAATGCCCACTCTGCTACCCCTTTCCGTAGTGCATCTCTTTTCTTATCTGTGAAATATGGACAATAATAGCCCTATTTCAAAGAATTTTTGAAAGGATAGTACCTGTAAATATATACAAAACACTTAAAACAGTACCTGCCACCCAATAAGCATGGTGAGATATTTAATAACAAATGAAAGAGTTCGATGGATAAACAGAAGCTGTCATGTTTCCTCTCGGAATCCTAGCGGCTCATCCTTGACACTCTGGGGACTAAGGCTTTAAAGCAGAGCTATCCAATAGCATGTTCTGCTATGGTAGAAACACTCTAGCTCAGCGCTACCCAATATCGTAGCCACTAACCACATCTGGCTTCTGAGGATTTGAAATGTGGCTGCTACTTCGGAGCAACTGGACTTTTAATTTTAATTAACATACATTTTAATAGTCACATGCGGCTAGTAGCTACCATATTGGACAGTGAGACTCCAGAAGCTTCCGTATTTCTGATACTCCATAGGACCCAGTGCAATTCTGTAATCCATCTAGCTGCCTTAAAGAAGCTATGACTGCTTCAATGAGATCAAGCTAGCCTGCGTTTCTGGGCTGCAAACCATGGAATCCTCACCTTTAGACTCCCATTCTCTTGCCTCTTAATGCTCCATTGTCATTGTCATTGGCTTTCCTGTCCCATGAGGGGGCAGTGACAACGCGGTCCCACTGGGTTAGCATTACTGGAGGCCTCCACTTGGTACCAACCGCAGCCTGGCTTTCATTTCTAGTTTGGGTCTTGAATCTTATCTTGGGAAACTCTGTGAATCCTGCCTTTGACCACTGTCTAGACTCCCAGACCAGAGGCTATCACTTTATTTGATGTTGTGGCCTTTGCTCTCAATTTGTAGATGGCTGCCCACATTCTTCAGATGAACCTCCATGTCAATCCTTCCTACGACACTGTTCTCCTTGGAGGCAACCAGACCAGTGACAGTCCATTCTAGGGAATAGGATGTGTTTCATCTCCATTTTCACTGTGAGCGTATCTTATTTTATACCATCATGCCAGAAAGAAACTTCATTCTAAAACCGTAATCCTCACAGTATTCACTATCATAATTGCATCACATAATAATACTTGGTAAATCATAAAGTCCAAATAAACTATAGCTATAAATACAAAAGCTTTAATTAAACATTACAATGAAAGCCTTCTCTAAACCCAACCTCCTCTGAGGCTGAGATAGGTCTTTGCTTGTATCAAAATTATTTGTGTATGTTTTTATCTTTCTCTCTAGATAATGAGATCCTGGAAGGCCTGACTGATACAAATTTATATCCATATCCTTACTGTCTGAAGTGGTGCCAGACACATAGTAGGTATTCCACACATATTGGATGTATAGATAAATGAATGGATGGATGTATGAACGTATAGATGGATGGATGGATGGATGGATGCATGGATGGATGGACGCATGGATGGATGCAGTTATGCAGTGATGGAGAATACGTTAATCCAAACAGAGAGAAAGAAAACAAAACACCTTACTCTGCTTTCAAAGATGTATTTTATTTTTTCTCCTTTTCCAAATACTCCTACATTAAGGAAAACAGAGTGTTGCTAAATCTGACTTACTTAACAGTTTAGGAAGGCTGAATATCTAAGCTGGTGATTCCTAGACCCACGGCAATATGCCCTGTTGATCGTAATAGAGACTATCGACTTCTACAGAACGACAAAATGAAAGGAGAAAAGGGTCCATGATGGAAATATCAAAACCAAATTAAATACTGGAAATTAATGAAATTACATTACAGATTCAGCTTACTCAGAATGGGCTTGTCCAAAAAAGGGGGAGAGAATAAATAAATAAATAATAAAATTTTAAAACCCTCACCACCAGAACCAGCTGTCTATTTGAATTGCTAGACTGCTGAGCACATACTGTATGCATATTCATAAGGAAGACAGGAAATTAAGCACCTTTGGAACCTGCGTTACAACTCTCTCCTGCCAGCCAGTGCAGTGAACCAGTAACTCAACAGCCCCCTTGTGGCCTGGAAGAATTAATGCAGCTTCCAAAGTTGGGAGGGCTCTCCCTGGGGTGGGGGTGCGACAGCAGGGTAGACATGGGGTTTTAAGAGAGGAGAGGCAGCTGCCAAGCCATGTGTAAGAGTGTTAGATCTGGCCCTGTTCTGTGGAAGGGAGGGCAATACGTCATTATCATCACTTTTTCTTTCCAGAGTCTGAAAACGAACCCCGGTGAGGTGTACATGGCCATTCCTGCTAACACGAGCTTAAGGAAGAACCAGACCAAATGAACTCGGTATTTACATTTAAAAATATCATTTAAGGGAATTTTAAACTGTCTGAGAAGATGGATACACTGTGTTTGTTTTCTACATTAATGAGCTATAAAAAAGAATGGAATAGGCCATAAATACGGTATTTTGTAACAGCCTTTACTAAAAATGCTACTACTTGTATTTATCATTTATATCCTTGTATACAACCTCAAAATTGATTACACTTTAAACCGTACATAACTTGCTGTGTTTTTCATTTTGTGCTATACTACAAACATTTTTATAACTCAGTTAATATATTCCATATTTTGTGTTCTTATTGATTATGAATATTTCTTTAGGGGATTTTATTGCTTTTAAAATAACAAATGTTAGGTATTAAAAAACAGAAAAAGCTATTGCAGTTTTTATAGTTTTCTTTCCCCTGGTAATTCTAATACATACATTTTAACACGAACATAACCAGAATATCTTTTTCCATATCTTTTATACTTCCTCACACTAATATTATAAATCCATTAATATAGTGCATAGTAAAAGAATCAGATTTTTCAGATGAAACCCGCCATTTAATGTGTTTGACTTGAATTCATAATCTCTCCTTCTACAATTAAAAAATTAAAGTGCCAAAAGATTATCCACACGTAACATGGTTTTACAGCAAGTATATATTATCTTTCCTAATTGCCATTTCAGTTTATAGGCTAAAATATGATTTATATATATGATATGATTTCACTATTAATTATCAAATTGAAAAAAAATAAAATCTCACATTATAAATTCTCTCCTGGAAATTAGTTTTATTATTTTTTCCATAATCCTATCACACAAGCTATAAGTGCATTGTGGCATGAACACTTTAATTTTTCCAGTTAGTTTTAAGCAAGCCCAGAGGTGAGGTTTAATAAGGATCAATGGCACTTTATCTGGGACAGGGCCTCTTCACAGCATGCAAATTACACAGTAACACTTAAAAAAAGAAATAGATTTAATTAAAAAAAAGTAGAACCACAGGCTCTGGAAATTCAATTAAAGGATTTATGCAAAGGTTTGCTAGGTTTTTATATGCGGTTACTGCTTACATAATGAGCTTTTCATATTAAAAATCAATAGGTAATCTAGACTAGAAGATCATCCCCTTAAATACATTTTTGAAATCAATTTGAAAAATAGTCCATCAACTGCTGTGACTACTCTTGCTGCTTCGATTACACTAAAAGCAATATTTAGATTGTAAGACGTGCTATGGAATATCTTTGCTTGGAGATGGCTTTCAAGGGCTCTTACACTTTTGAGTGCCTAAGACGATCACCTAGTAATTCAAGATTGTGTTAAATGTATAAATCATTTATTTAATTATCAGCAAAAGCTCACAGACACAACCCCCACCGTATTTATAATGGTTAAATAAAAGGGGAAGAAAAAAGAGGAAAGAGGGGAACGGAAGGAGGAAGGAAGGAAAGGAGAAGGGGGAGAGGAAAGAGGAGGGAGGAAGAAGGTGGGAAGTAAGGCAGGGAGGGAAGGAAAAAAGAACAAAGAACAAAACAACCTTTTCTAAATTCGTTTTTGCTATCTCAATTGCCTACTGTGTATTGGCTACTTAGCCCTTAGAGATATGCATTTCACTTTAAATCTCATTTAGGTCTTCAACTGAAGAAGCAATTAGCTAGCTTATAATTTAAGCAGACTTTTCATCCTCTGATCATGGGGGACAGTCTTGAAATGAAAATGAAAGCCAACGCTCCTGTTCTATCCGGTAGACTTATCACCTGTCTCACAGCCAAGATTTGACTGGATTTGGTAACAATGAGAACACCAGATAGGATTGCACGGGCAGTTCCTGTCAAACTGGAGGGCAATCATTTTACAGAGGAATTAGAAATGAGGAGCAGGAGCGGGAAAAGGAAAAAAAAAGCCTAGCTATGTCCAAATTCAAAGCCTTCTCATTACCAGAAAAAACTAGTAAGAGACACAGTCTTTAATACCTCTTTGTCCTGGTTCTTATTTTTAAAAGGTAGAGTTTTAAATGGAAATCCCAGCATTTTGGGAAGCTGAGGTAGGCAGATCACTTCAGGTCGGGAGTTCAAGACCAGCCTGGCCAAAAAGGTGAAACCCTATCTCTACTAAAAATACATAAAATTAGCCAGGTGTGGTGGCACATGCCTGTAATCCCAGCTAATGGGGAGGCTTAGACATCAGAATCCCAGGAGATGGAGGTTGCAGTGAGCAGAGATCATGCCACTGCACTCCCGCCTGGGCGATTCCATTACTGGGTATATATGCAAAAGATTGTAAATCGTTCTATTATAAAGATACATGCACACGTATGTTCACTGTGGCACTGTTTACAATAGCAAAGATTGGGAACCAACCCCAAATGTCTATCAAGGATAGACTGGATAAAGAAAATGTGGCATATATACACCATGGAATACTATGCAGCTATAAAAAAGGATGAGTTCATGTCCTTTGCAGGGACATGGATGAATCTGGAAACCATCATTCTCAGCAAACTGACACAAGAACAGAAAACCAAACACCACATATTCTCCCATATAAGTGGGTGCTGAACAATGAGAACACATGGACACAGGGAGGGGAATATCACACATTGGGGTCTATTGGTGGGTGAGGGGCTAGGGGAGGGATAGCAGGGAATGGGGAAATTGGGGAGGGATAACATTAGGAGAAATACCTAATGTAGGTGACAGGGGGGATGGAGGCAGCAAACCACCATGGCAAGTGTATACCTATGTAACAATCCTGCAAGGTCTGTACATGTACCCCAGAACTTAAAGTACAATTTAAAAAAATGCCTATGCTTAAAAATATATATATAAAATTTAAAAAAAAAAAAAGGTAGAGTGAGCACTCTTTGTCCATCAAGATGAAAGTCATGGCTCTAGTTACCTTCAAGCCAAGTCAGCCTTATTAAAACACATCTAAACTTTATAAAGGACCACCTTATAACAAACTAACACCTTATTCTCTTCTGCAAAACTCCGGGAAAAACTAAGCACAATATTTACAAATTCCAATTTATCCATCCACCAAAAGCTCCTATCTCAGCAACACTAATATTTTAAGAAGATGCTGAGGCAGCCAATCTGGGTAACCAAGGAAAGCCCAAAACAGCAGAAGGAGGTCCCTGCTCTCAACACACAGAGGGAAGAAGATAAAGAGGAAGAAGCCGCAGCAGCTTCCCACATCAGAGAAATCGATGGTGTCCACATTATGATTTCTAAAGCAGAACTCTGGACATATCCCATTAATGAGCCAGCCTTTCTTTTGCATGTCCCTACAGCTGTACTAAGGGAGATTTTAAGGACCAAGTAATGAGCAGTGACTTTATCAAACACAGATATATGCACCCGACAAACACATTTTGAACACCTAGGCTATGTGAGCACTGTTCATTGCTCTTGTGGCTATGAAGACGAATCTCATAAACATGGCATGCCTAAGTAAGTTAAATATTTTTGTACATATTGGTTACTCATTTTTTAAAAATGTATTTGTAAGAAAAAACAAGCAAGGGACTGGGAAAATAAGGTGCAGTACCTTGAAAACAAGATGCAAAGTGAAAGGACCAGTCACAAAGAGCCACATATTGGATGAGTCCATTAATGAGAAATGTCCCGAATATACAAATGCATAGAGACAGAGAGCAGATTAGTGATTGGCAGGGGCTGGAGAACAGGTGAAGTGGGGGAATGGGAGGTGAAAATGACGAGGTACAGGCTTTCTCCTTCCGGTAATGAAATTGACAGTGGTGATGGTTGCACAACTCTGTGAATATACTGCACCACTGAACTGTACACTTTAAATGCATGAATTGTACAGCAGGTAAATTATATCTCAATAAAGCTGTTATAAAAAATAAAGCGCAGTTTACGGACTATCATTTGAAGAATAACAGCTTTAAAGTAAAGCCAACAAGAAAAATCTAAAAGGGAAGGAACGAGGTTGAGGGGGGTGGAAATCCTTATTTTCTACAGAAGCCAGTCTGACAAACAAGACATTTAAGCTTTCTCCATCTCTACAAAATGTCTTCTGTGACGATGAGTTTAGAGAGTACATCAGGGTAAGACGTGCACACATCATGTATTAGATTCCTATAGAAAGGAGCTAAAATCAAAATAAGCAGGGGATTCCTAAGGCATAAAATGAGAACTTTAGCATGAAATGTCCCAGGTTAGTATGATCAAAATGTCAAACATAAAACTGTTTTGTAACAACATGAGAGGTGTTAGTAATGGAAGTTTGAACAATGTTAACACTTAAAATTTCAGCAGAACCATTTCAATCCATAAATGTATAAAAGTCATTTTACAGGGTGCTTAACAGGCAAGACCAAGAGCCGTTATAAAAGAAGATGCCCTCAATGTCACTTCATTTTCTTTTATTCTTGTTATCACATTTAAATCTCTGTAAAAGTGGTCCTGATAGGTAACGTTATTACATATTTCAAGACTGTTCATTCCGAAAAGAACTTCCTCCAAGGAATTAACAGATAAAGGGAGACCACTTTCCCCTCATCACCCTTAAATTAATACTATAACTACCGAGTCGTGGAATGGCAGAGTGTGTGCTGCAAGCACTTGGTATGCTACAGCATGCAATGCCTGGATCATCTTAGAGGTGACTCTTGTTGGCATTCAGAGGACCACCGATGGGTTGCTGCATCTTCCGATAACACCTGACTGCTTACCTTGAAAAGACCTGGGAGTTAATGCTTCATATCAGCACTGGCAGCAACATTCTCATCTTTCCACATTTCACTGGGAAAGGAGGGACAACAATCTCCCCTTAATCACCTCTGCTCACAGTTACATATACATGTTTTGTTTTGTTTTGTTTTTGAGAACGGAGTTCGTTCCATCTCCCAGGCTGGAGTGCAGCGATACGATCTCAGCTCACTGCAACCTCTGCCTCCCGGGTTCAAGCAATTCTCTTGCCTCAGCCTCCCCAGTAGCTGGAACTACAGGCCTGTGCCACCACAGGCCTGTAGTTTTTTTGCATTTTTAGTGGAGACAGAACTTCAGCATGTTGGCCAGGCTGGTCTTGAACTCCTAACCTCGTGTGATCCATGCCACTCGGCCTCCCAAAGTGCTGACATTATAGGCATCAGCCACCATGTCCCGCCTAAGTATATCTGTTAAGCTGGGTGTTGGCACACTTGTCTGAAAGGGCCTTTATCTGTGGAAACTACTTCACTCTTCCCTTGTCACACTATATCAACAATACATAAAAAGGATGGGCGTGGTGGCTCACGCTTGTAATCCCAGCACTTTGAGAGGATGAGGCAGGTGAATCACTTAAGGTCAGGAGTTCGAGACCAGCCTGGCCAACATGGCGAAATCCTGTCTCCACTAAAAATACAAAAATTAGCTAGGTGTGGTGTCATGTACTCCAGCCTGGATGACAGAGTAAGACTCCATCTCAAAACATACAATATATAAAAGATAAGTAACACTGTGTTCCAATAAAACTTTATTTAAGGACACTCAAGTTTACATTTCATGTGGTTTGCACGTATCTGAAATATTTTTCCTTTCTTATTTTTCCAACAGTTTAAAAATGTGAAAAGAACTCTTCGCTCACAGGCTGCAAGAAAACAGGTTGCAGGTCAGCTTTGGCCTAAGGGCCGCACTTTGCTTTCTCCTGTACTAAACTACAGATTGGGCAAGAAGAGAGTAGCCCAGTAATCACATCTTGATCAAAGATTTAGTCTGCGATGCTCCAATAATGAAATAATACATATTTTTTTCTTTTCTATTTTTTTTTTTTTTTGAGACAGTTTCACTCATCGCCCAGGCTGGAGTTCAATGGCACAATCTTGGCTGTTTTTCACCGTAACAGAACTTGAGGGCACATATTCCAAATCATGTATACTTTACAGAACAGCAAGATAACTTAGTTTCTACTGACAGAAATTTATATCCTAAATTTTCTAAACATCTTCCTTTAGAAACAATGATCAAGGCCCCAAAGTTTTTCATTATTTACAAACGAACAAGGGCTTTCAGAACTGACAGTTTTGGAATATGGAGCATTTGGCTTATGAGATGAAAGACTGACCACATTCCCATTGATCCTTGTAAATAATTCCTTCATTAATACAGCGGGTTACAGGGATGCAACAGGCAGCCAGTTCTTTGCAATGGCGCTGCTACGTGGTTGGGGTTTTCATTTGAATTATGTACCGAAGTAGTTATTTACAGTGTTACCTTTTTACTCTTTTGACATTGATTTCTCAACTCTCTGACTACTGTAAGCAGAGGGGGCTAAGAAAAAAAATGTGTGGGCAGATTGGCATAATACCTAACCGAAATTATCAAAGCAATGTCTTCACTGAATAAAGTGAAACATTGGAATTTGGTAACATTTCTAAAGAAGAATTTTGCATTAATAGTATTTGAAATATGTGTAGAATCAAAAACTGATAACTTATCTGGGATAGTTTGGTGAATAGAAAAAAAATTTGCAAATTGGTGCATTAAAATGCTTTAAAAGTTTATTTAATGTGTACATAAATCTACTTCATGATATTACACCATTCCTTGGCATGGAAAAATCATCATTATTATTTTGATTAAGACTAAAAGAACCTCCAGCCTAGTTCAGGCCAAATGATGTTCAGAAACTAGTGCTTATTTATTTTTATCTTCCAACCAATGTGGCCCAAATAAAGATTTTCAAATACCACGAGGCAATTGCCATAATATAAATGTGTCTCAGTACAAAGTCACAGAGGAAAAGAACAATAACAGAAAAGGCAAGACAATCAACTATCACTGCATAGATTTTATATAGGATGAAAAGTTCTGAGATCATCACATCCGAAGCCACTACAACTGAAAGGCGCTGGTGAGAAAAATCCAAATGGTGAAGAATGCTTCCTGTGTTCAAGCTGGTAACTTCCTAGAAACACTGCACTGCAGGGTTCCCCATTGAAAGCAAAACTTAATTAGCATTTGCAAACATTCCACCAGAGAAACGAGGTGAGAGTTGACTTGCATTCCCAAAGCAGCCTCACCTCCGAGGGTTACCCAGAATCCCTCTGAAATCTGTATTCCATATTTACATCAGAAAGATTAGTAGCAGTTCATGAATTGGCAGGACAGGGAAAAGCAGATCCTGGATGAAGAATCATGCCTGATCGTCCCGTAGCTGCCAACACTGCTCAGTGTTCTGCAACGTGAGGGCCTTCCCTCTGTCATTCTTTTGACTTTTCCCTCTTCTCTGTTGGGTCCTAGAAGCAAAAAGACTCCTATGGCCGGAGGCATCAAATCTGCATCCAGGGTAGGAAGAATGAAAATATCACCAATGCCATGCAGTTTTATCAGGAAAGCAAAAGTTGCTCAAAGAAACCTGCTGTTGGTTTCTGATTTCACTTGTTGGCTAGAAACCATCATATAGCCATCCTCAGTTGCTAAAGAGTCTGTGAAGGTGAGTGCAGTATCACGTGTTTCAGACTGTAGAGTAGAAGGTAGGCAGAGGCACCTTCTACACTGGAAAATAGCAGTGGGGTCTTGCTGGCCGGGCATGGTGGCTCACGCCAGTAATCCCAGTACTTCGGGAGGCTGAGGGGGGGTGGATTGCCTGAGGTCAGGAGTTCGAGACCTGCCTGGCCAACATGGTGAAACGCCATCTCTACTAAAAATACAACAATTAGCTGGGCATGGTGGCAGGTACTTGTAATCCCAGCTTCTCAGGAAGGTGAGGCAGGAGAATTGCTTGAATGTGGAAAGAGGAGGTTGTAGTGAGCCGAGATTGTGCCACCGCACTCCAGACTGGGCAACAGAGCAAGATTCCATCTCAAATATAAATAATAAATAAATGAATGAACAAACGAATGAATGGGGTCTTGCTCCCCAACAGGATGAAATCGTAGAGGGCAGGAAGCATGGTCAGTTATTTCTGGTTATCTCCAGAGCCAAAAAACATGAAGATTTTGAGGGAGAAAAGGTAACTGAGAATACAAAGTGATTTTAAACTAACAACAGTACATCAGCTGAGGCAAAGATTTATTATGCCCTGCTTTGTCCTGGGCACATGGTTACGCCATATTTGCTAGCCTCTTGCAGTTCATAGATACGGGCCACTCCCAAACCTCATCCTCAAAATACTCCATACATGGTCCTGCAAATTCCTGCTTCTTCCACTAGCTGCATGCAGACCAGAGCAAGGCAGCCTGGAAGCTGTGTGTGTACAACGGCTGAGCCACAACACGAAATGAGCTTGCGTGTCTCGGTCACAACTCGGAATACAGCAGCCTACTAATCAACAAGAGTCACTTTGGATCTTATGTTAAACAAGAAATAAACCTCTACTATGTTTGAGCCACTGTGCATGGGTGTGCTTAGCCACATCTTATCGGCTCTGTCTCATCCTAGGTGACAGGTATCGGTTTTAGATCTGTTTAGCAAATAACCAAAGGATCGCTTCTAGGTGTCCCTGGCCCGGTGGCTGGCTCGCACTGGGAGAATGGTCCTGTTAGAGAAACACGGAAAATATGCCTGATAGCATTTCTATACACCGAGAGAAAAAAACAGAACCCGCGGTCCAGCCTGGTCATCCACATTGTAAGCAGAGTCCATAGGCTATGCCCCACTATCTGCGAGGTACTCAGAGGTGTCCTGGCGGCCTGCTATGCTTTTAAAGTTTGTGTGTTTGTTTTAAACATCTCTTAACTAGAGCTCTTTTATCCAAAAGCCCTTCTGCAAACCCCACGCCATGCTTCCAGGGAATGTCTACTCTAACCCTGAATGGGTAATTGACACCACCACCATCCCCCCTGCATTCTGGAGCCTGTCTGCTCCATTTCAGAACCCTGGGCTCTTCCCTGCTCACTTTTTGTTTGCCTTCAGCCCTTGTGCAAGTGCTACTGTGAAGAGATGCATTTTGTAGCTTAAGAGTTTGGCTTTTTAACTTATACTCAGCTACATTTTCCTTGTTCTGCTCCTAGGCGGAAAACAAACTGCAGAAGGGAAATGTCTTTATGGTACCAGTCCTTAAATATTTTACAGGCAGAAATCTTGGTGGGTGGTTTGGAGACTCAACTCCACTTCTCAGGAGAGGGAAGAAATATCCCTGAGGGTCTCCGTAACAAACCTGTGGTGACTCCTTGCAACTTAAAACCTGAAGCATTACCAACTCCCTCTGAAATCTGTGACTCCATGGCATTTGAGTAGCTGAAAATGAGTAAGGCCAGCAAGGCTCCCTAAGTGTTACAACAAAATCAATCTATCCATCCATCCATCTACTGAGAGACGAAAAAAAGATAGCTAGGTGAGGTCATTCACAACTCTTGGTGTAAGGCATTCTCATACTAAATGTTTTGCTCTTGAATATACTTTTAGGGTAGAGGGGGGTCACAGGTAAAAAAGGAACGCTTTTAAAATGTTAGCGTCCCCCAAAAGAAAGAGCCAGAGAAGATGTATTATAATATAATACAGAATTACACTGCATGGTGTTGGTGAAATCAGAATACAGATTGTTACTGTATCCCACACCACCTCATTTGATCCAATTGCAATTCTTCGGCGTAAGTACAATCATCCCTCCTTTACAGATCGATAAACTGAGGCTCAAACAGGTTCGGTAACCTAGGCTAGGTCCATGAGCTAGTTAGTATGTATCAGACATGGGATTTGTACTAGCTCTTTATACCAAGTCATGTACTTTTGTCCGCTTACCCCAGTGCTCCCTCTAACTATCAAGCTACAATCTACAAGAAGGGAAGGCTTGAATTCTTTTCTAAGAGGGTCGACCATGTACCACGGGATGACCTTTCCAGGAACTGCATTCCTTGGGATGCATGGAAGCAAAAGGACAGATCTGGAAACTCAGTCTGAACTCTGATAGGTGGTTCCTCTGTGTGATTCTCTCTTGCCGTTGCAGTAATACGTGGGGTTGAGGTGACAAGAGAGCTGGTGTGAGGAGCCAGCAGGCTGCACAGGTGGGGCCTCACAGTCTGCGGAGTTCAGTGTTCTGCTCATCATAAAGATAACAAATCAAAAAAAAAAAGGCAGCCTAGAACAGCATTCTAAGCTAACAAAGCAGATCAGGTCTCTAGAAAAGAGAAGCTGAGCAGAGAACTGGTAGGAAGCCACGGAAGGGTGAGAAGATTGAAGATCTAGTGTAAGCGGAATTCCTGGACTCTCAGAGGTCAGGGACATTCCCAGAGGGCCATCAGGACACTCAGAAAGAGGTCCATTTTGATTGGTGGCTTGGGAAAGAGCAAAGAGGTTTTTAGTTTTGTTAAACAGTAAAGAAAATATAGCAATAGAAACCCCCATCCCCAGGATTGACCATTTGTAAACAGATGTTAGAAACAAACAAAAAGAAAATGAAGTCAGAAACGTGGAAACAAACGAGGGTGATCAGTATCACTGGATTTGGAGTCAGTTTATATCCAGGAAGACAGGGCACCTAAAATAAGTGAATACTGTTCATAGCATTGCATGAAGTATGTTCTTCCAAATTCTCAGAAAGGAAGAAAAAAAAGTTTCAGTGCTATAATGTCTATTTCAAGCTTTTATCAGCACTAATTTCAGTCCCCCTTTTTCCTTATAATTCTGAACAGAGGGAAAACAGTCATTAATTAAGCAAAGCTTTATCTCTTTCTACTCTAATGAAAGCCAAGTTACAGTTATATTTTTCCCAAGATTTTTCTCCACTTAATGAAGACATTATCCTGAGTTTTCAAAGACATTTTACAAAAGAGCATTCAAGAGACATTAAAGTCAGTTTAAACTAAAAAGTCTGTTTGAAGTCAATAAACAATAAAAGAACAATGAAAAGAGGTCCTTTGATCCTGTCTTAGTCTAAAGTCTTTAATTTCTGTTTTAATCTACTAGATGAGTGAATCTTGTATTCAAATATTCCACAACTCGAGAATATAGTCAGCTTGAACTAATCATTTTATAATTTTCTCCTTAAAATATGTATGTGTGTGTACATGTATCTATAGACTATGTGTGTATATGGGGACATACATCGTACATACACATACATGCATATCTAATTGACATGGACGGTGATCAGTACAAAGTCCTCTGCTAGAAAGGGGAAAAGTTTTAAATCTACTTCCAATTTACGTCTTTGAAAACTAAAAAAAAAAAAAAAGAAAAGAAAAGAAAATGGAATCCTTGGCTTTGAAATTCATGACAATATCAAAGACTATAATGCACACAGATTTTTCAAGGTATACATTATTAATAACACAGGCAAACACATAACTAATCAATGGCATGGTCAAGAGATAAGGTACATTTGTGTTCCATGGCTCTGTGAACACCACCATGCAGGGCAGGGACTGGCTTCCCTCTCTGAGACCTGTTTACTTTACCTGGGCATTACATACAAGCCCATCATTTCCTGCCCATGCTACAATGGTGAAACTGTGTGATACACATGGAAGAAAGAAAAAAAAAACTATTTTGAGACAGAGTCTCTCTCCGTCACCCAGGCTGGAGTGCAGTGGCAAGATCTTGGCTCACTCCAACTTCTGCCTCCCAGGTTCAAGTGATGCTTCCGCCTCAGCCTCGTAAGTAGCTGGGATTACAGACATCCACTGCCACACCCGGCTAATTTTTGTATTTTTAGTAGAGGCATAGTTTCACCATGTTGGCCAGGCTGGTCCCGAACTCTTGACCTCAAGTGATCCACCTGCCTTGGCCTCCCAAAGCATTGGGATTACAGGCATGAGCCACCATACTGGCTGGAATATTTTAAAAACAACAATAGCTTAATATGCCCCATGTGTCTAAATTTCTCTCCTTATGTGTTAGCCTCTTTTATTGAGATGAAATTCACATAATATAAATTATTTGAAAGTGTCCAATTCAGTGTCATTTAGGACATTGACAGTGTTGTACAGCCATCACCTCTATCTAGTTCCAAAGCATTTTCACCACCCAAAGGAAACTCCCACCCACTAACAGTCATTCCCTACTCCCCGACCACCGACCCTGGAAACCCACAATTTGTATTCGGTCTTTACAAATTTGCTTACGCTGAATACTGTATATAAATGGAATCATGTGATATGTGACCTCTTGTGACTGGTGTGTTAGCCTCTTTTAATATAAAAATAAGTCAAGCCCAACTGAATGCAATTCTGACTCTAAAGATCGCTTATTCAGAAAAATTCATGAAACACAGAATATGTTTAAAAAATAAGTTGATTATACTACTGGTGCCCTCCGATGATGGGTTTTATTCACTTGGGCAATTAAAAGGAAATATCCTAAATTTACATACCAAGAAGCATGTATGAATAAGTAAATTACTAAAACAGGTTTCATAGGTGGAAAATTTGAACACATTCCTGAAAAGCATGGTAAATTCAGAGATTATGGGTCCATATGAGTTGCTAGTGAAAAGATATTCAGGGATATTGCCCAACATTTTAACTTGGGGTAACGGGATAAAACAGACAGTTTTTAAACAAATTCTCCCCCAGGTTGGGTGTGGTGGCTCACACCTGTAATCCCAGCAGTTTGGGAGGCCGAGGTTGGGGGGATCACTTGAGCTCACAGTTCAAGACCAGCCTGGGCAACAAAGCAAGACTCCAGCTTTTAAAAAAGGAAAATAGCAAAAGATAAATCCTCCCTCAGGGCCACATTCAGAAATGGCAAAGAGGCTGAATGGTTTGTAACTCGAAATCAGTATGATTTCCAACCTGGATTATTCACATCCACTTTAGAAATTGAAATTTTTATAATTTTATGATATGGTTTGTCTGTGTCCCCACACAAATCTCATCTTGAATTATAGTTCCCATAACTCCCAAGTCTCATGGTAGGGACCCGGTGGGGAGGTAACTGAATCATGGCCACGAGTTTTGCCTGTGCTGTTCCCATGATAGTGAGTAAGGATCATGAGAGCTGATGGCTTTATACAGGGCAATTTCCCTGCACACACTCTCTTATCCGCTGCCATGTAAGACATGCCTTTGCTCCTCCTTTCCCTTCTGCCATGACTGAGGCCTCCCCAGCCATGTGGAATGACTGAGTTCAGTAAATCTTTTTCTTTATAAATTACTCAGTCTCCAGTATGTCTTCATAGCAGTAGGAAAATGGAGGAATGTTTTATTTCTTCTTTCTCTGATTTTCCTTACTGAGGGTCTAACATGTCCCCAGACCAGAACAGAGAGTTGCAGTGTCCACTTCTCCAAAAAGGAGCCTGAATGGGGCCCTTTATGAATATGAACAATGAGGCTTCCCCCAGGAAGAACTGCTGCAGTGGTCGGGGGGCATATAAGAAATGAGGCAGCAGCTCCGGAGTTATAGACAGAGAAATGCAGATACATCTGTTTTCAAATACTGACTTGTTCTGACATTGCCTCTAAACTGCACCTTTACACTCTAGAAAACAGGGGATCCCTTGAAGGATCACCACGAAGATTCAAGGACATATGGCACATGGCAAGCACCCAATAAATTCTAGTAGTTTTTTATCTTATTCATGTTCCATCACTTGGCCAAGGTGTTTCAGTGGACTACTGAAAACTGAGCATGGATATTTTTTTTTTTCTTTTTTTTTGAGATGGAGTCTCGCTCTGTCTCCCAGGTTGGAGTGCAGTGGCGTGATCTTGGCTCCCTGCAACCTCCACCTCCCCGGTTCCAGCAATTCTTTGCCTCAGCCTCCCAAGTAGTTGGAATTACAGGCGGCTGCCACCACGCCTGGCTTATTTTTGTATTTTTAGTAGATATGGGTTTCACCATCTTGACCAGGCTGGTCCTGAACTCCTGACCTCGTGATCCACCCGCCTCAGCCTCCCAAAGTGCTGGGATTACAGGTGTGAGCCACCGCACCCAACTGAGCATGGACTTTTCACCAGGCTCTCCATTATCTCCCTGCCTCCCTATCTCTGTGCTTCCTTCCCTCCCTTCCTCCTTCTGCCTTCCTCCTTTCCTCTCTCTCCCTTTCCTTCTCCCTTTTTCTTTTTCCCTCCCTCCGCCTCCCTGTCATCCTCCATCTCTTTCCCTCCCTCTCTTCCTTCAATCATTCCCTTCCATTCTGCTTAATATTAGACAGTTCAGGGCATCCCTTGTCCACAATATTAAGCAATACGCCTTAGGTCTCAGCATTCCTCATGCCACATCCCTCCAAGGTGAATGGGTCAGAGCCCTTCCCAGGCCCTGACCAGTTGTCACCGGTGTGGGCGTGCTCTGATCAGCTTCATGTACTCTAAAACAGCCCACTGCCTTGCCTGTCCTAGGTTCTGATCTCCAGATCAACAACCTAAGATTTCTGTTCCCTTGGAGAAAGACTCCCTTAATGGAATGGCAGCTCCACCAGCAGTACAAATTGAACATCCTCGTCCCGAGGCCCAAAGGTCCACACTAGAAAATTAGGAAGTTTAATTTACCCTCTTTTAAATCACCAGGTGATCATTTGCAAACAGCAGTCCATCATAAAACACTTATTCAAACTCTTTACTTCATCATAAAGCCTAACTAACCTAATACACATCAGCCCTGGCATGAAGTAAGCATTAGAATTACCCAAGTTTTATGAAGCAGAGTGAGAGCCAGATGACAGAGTTTCAACCAACAGATTCTAACAGTCACAGAATCAAAAAACATTTATTGAGAACCTACTATGTGCCAGATTCATAAGACGCTTCGGTGCATATGATCTCATTATCTCATATTGTTTTTCTCTGCTAGGCATCCTGACAAGCCATATCCTACTCATAACAATAGAAATGACCAGTTACATGTGTAACAATAATGACAGCTACTCAGCACATCTGGGCAATGCTAGATAGCTGCTTTTTCTATGAATTTAAAGAAAAGCTTTGGTGCAAGGCATGGCAACATCTCCAGTCTATGTAAATTTACAGTTGGAGACCTTGGGTTTCAAGGGTTGCCCTGTTTAACCAGCCTGGCATTTCATTAAACATCAGGTAAGAATGTCTTCCATTGCTTTTTACCACGGACGGACATCACCTACCTATACATGCAAAGGAACCTCCAGTGTGCGCACTGCACCTAAAATACCCCGCCTTCTGAAACAGGCTAAGTTCAAGTGTGTAGTTCCTCAGTGCTACATACTTTCGCTGGTGTTTTCATTCTGCCACAGCAAACCCAAATCTGCTACAGTGAACACAGAATTGCAGGGCAATACGGATCTGACATGAAGCAAAGACCTCCCCCCACCAAGCAAAGGCAAATAAAACAAAAGTTCAACGAGCCTCAAAGCCAGTGTACATAAATGTCACTGCACCTGCAAAGAGGAGAGATCAGAGGACATTTATGAAATCACAGTCCTCCCAGGGTGGTGAGAAAAGGTTACTGTGGTGTGTTCTGAGGGGGGAACAGGGTGCCCAAGGAAAACAGTAGGGACAGGGCAAGACCCAGGAAAGCAGCAAAGATTTGGATGTTTGGATGTTGTCCGTGTGGCTGCCCCAACACCTGCCACCTCATTTCTCAGAGCTAATCAAGAGAAACGTAACTGGTCCAGGTGGCAGAGCGAGTTTACAACAACTGACAGTAACTATAACATACGCCAGTTTGTATTAAGATGTTATTGCACCTTTCCAGTTCTAATCACCAATTATGACTCTATTACTCCTACTTGGCAGTTCATCTGCTCCTGCCTCCGCTAAGGGCGACTTGGAGACGGACCTCTGATCTCCCAGTTCCACTTCAGTGAGCGCTCAGCACGGCGGCTGTCATTTGCAGACACTGAAGAGGTAAGGCATTGCTTTTGCTCAGATAACTGTACCTGACCTTACAACAATTTACTAAGGAAATACCTGCTTAATAGCAGTGTGAGTGCAGTTTCCTTTATGCTCACAGCGGCACTGCAAATTAGCGACAACAGGATAAATCTATGGCCGGCTCACTAGACACTTCATTAAATCACTGTTCTCTTGCCTTGTAGCGCGCTAATAGAATCACAGCCCTCGTTAGCTACTGAATAAAAGATCAATCACAGACTTTGAAAGCTCCTGCTACCAGCTTCCAGAGGAAACAAGAAAAAAAAGAGTATGAGCGAGCGAGCGAGAGAGAGAGAGAGAGAGAGAGAGAGATATTTAGGATCATCGCTGAGATTCCGAATGGCCTCGCTGCAAGTTGCTTAAATTACCTTTTCCACAACTGACTCCAAGTGTAATACTCAGAGGAACTTGTTAAGCCTGCTTTCAAGAGCAGCACTCTAATATATGACTGCTAGACCCTGGTCAAAAGTTCATAATGTGCATATGTAAAAAGGTACTAAATTGCCTGAGGGCTAAAACCAGAGGAGTTTAATTGTAGCAAAATGCTGAAAATGGTCTGTTGAGGGTCCTTCTATGGGGATACTGCTGGCTCTGGCTGATTGAAGTATAGAACATAAAAGTCTTACAACAATATTTCCTTAAATGCTGGGGAAACTGCCAGCAGTTGGTATTGCATGAATGTTGTGGTTAAAGAAAAACATTTTCCTCCCCTAAAATAAATAGAGTATTAAAAACTGCTCCAGCCCATAATTTTAAAGCATGACGGGAAAAGGGAGGGCTCGAGGATCATAAATAAGGTATAATTCATAGGGCATGTCCAATCGACTCACAGTGTATTTTTACATGGGGCACATGGAAGGTATTCAGGCATGACCTGTAAGGGTTTGGGGGGCTGTGCATGGCTGTGATTTTGAAAACAGCTTTGCACTGAAATAACAGCAGCTCCTGGCTGCCTTACCTATCACCAGGTTAGACATACTCACGTGGGGATCCCTGCAAAAGGATCTGTTTGAATAGTCTTTATTTCTTTCATAAAACAAGATCGGGAGCCCCACCTATGCCCACAGTCTGCTTGTTTGGCTGGGTTTCTCATTCATTTACCATCTGTAAATACACTTTCTTTTTTTCTTGTTTTTTATTTTATTTTCTTGTTCTCCCTATTTTTTCTGGTCTTATTGATGAGTTCCTCATTTGGATAACAGACAGTGCAAAAGCAGTGGACGGTGACTTGGAATGCTGGGAGGGCCTTTGTCAAATGCAGGACACCCAGGAGAAGCTGGAGTTCCACAGGTAGGCTCCCTGATTTACAGTAAGTACATGACAAAGTTAAAGCCAGCAGTCATGGATAGTGAAACCCATATACATATGTTGTTGTAATCAAGTTAAAAAAAAAATCAAACATGGAATTCTGCACTTGCGTTGTGGCCTCGAGCTTCCAAAGCAACGCAGCAATAGCCATCCACTTTAACCACCACCAAACTGCGTCAGATGCCCACTCTTCAAGTATGAAACTTGCGCAGTAGCACGGGTTCTATCTGTGGAAAGAACTTAGTGAATGAGATTAGTGACACCTCTGTCCCTACTGATATCTGGAGGGCCTATTTCTTCAGCATTATTCTCCATAGGAGAAACACTTTCAAACTTGCAGTGAGATGCAAGTGATGTGTCCTCACATAACAAAGCAAATTAAAGACTCAACTGAAATACAGCATTTGTTTAGTATTTATGGTCACGAGGATTGCGTAAGGATCACACCGTCCTATGCATCCCATTCTTGCTATGCCACGTGGATCGAATGTCGTGTTTAAAAAGCGGTCAAGACTACTCTTTAGTTCTTCAAAAGCCGGGGCACAGGTCATTAGCCACGTCTGTCATAGGCCACATCAGTTTTCTCTCTTCCACGCTGTGAGTCTGAGTTATTCAGGCCAATGTTCTACAGAACAAACAGGCGGCTGTGGAACAGCTAGTACAGTGCTGGCATCTGTCGTATTCCCTGTGAGGGATGGAAAAATCTGTGCACTGGAAGCATGAGTATTGGGGGAGGAAAGGAGAGAAAAGGGCATAGAGTAGACTGAAAGGCTATTAAACTGAAAACAACTAAAGAAAAATCAGCTGGGCGGGGTACCTATAATCCCAGCACTTTGCAAGTCCGAGGCGAGGTCAGGACTTAGACACCAGCCTGGCCAACACGGCGAAATCCCCTCTCTACTGAAAACACAAAAAGTAGCTGGGTGTGGTGGTGCATGCCTGTAATCCCAGCTACTTGGGAGGCTGAGGCACAAGAATCTCTTGAATCCGGGAGGCAAAGGTTGCAGTAAGCCCAGATCACACCACTGCACTCCAGCCTGGGCAACAGAGTGAAACTCTGTGGGGCGGGGTGGGTGGGGATGGGGAGGGGAGGGAAAAAGAGGGGAAGGGAAGAGAAGAGAGGGGAAGGGAAGAGAAGAGAGGTGAAGGGAGGGGGCGTAGTGGAGTTCAGGTACAGTGGCTCATGCCTGTAATCCCAGCACTTTGGAAGGCTGAGGTGGGCACATCGCTTGAGCCCAGTAATTCAAGACCAGCCTGGGCAACATGGTGAAAACTCATCTCTATAAAAAATACAAAACATTAGCTGGGCATGCTGGCATGCACCTATAGTTGTAATTACCCAGGAAGCTGAGGCAGGAGGATCACCTGATCCAGGGTGGTCAAGGATGCAGTGAGTCATGATCGGGCCACTGCACTCCAGGTGGGGTGACACAGTAAGACCCTGTCTCAAAAAAAAAATTAAAATAAAATCTAGTCTTACAATCTTTCATTTGCAGCATCAAGTAGGCCTTCAGGCTGAATGTAAATGCAAACATGCCACTGGTATTATTTTTAAATACTTAACTGCATTTAAACCAGAAGATGATTTCCAAGAATATCCATCGGCAAACATCAGCAATCTTTAATAATGGAACACGCAACTGCAGAAAGTAAATTTTGCCTCATGAAAAGCCAATGATGCCTGATCGCTTATAATTAAGCCATATACCACAAATACTCATGTGCACAGAGTTTAAGGAAAACATGAAGCAAAGCAAGAATATGTCAAATGGCAGATACCACATGACCTTGATAGTTGAGGAAGGGAGAAAACGGATAGAAGGAAGAGGAAAAGCTACTTCTCCTGATGAAAGATGAAATCATGCTCCAATTGGAGGCCACTTGGAAATATCCAGTTAGTTATGCAAGAAAAAGGCATTTATTAAAAATGCTGGCAATCCCATGTCCCTTAAAACATGAATTTCCTGGAGCCTGGTGAAAAGGGCATTACGCCAGTCTTTCAATGTGAACTTACAACTGTCTGAACCTTTCGGGGTTCAGCTTCTTAATCTCTAAATTCATAGCCGTGGCCCAGATAATCTCTAAGGCTATAGGAAACTGTGGCCACCTGAGAAAGCTAAAGGACGATTCATTTAATCTTCCCACGCAAGGCCCTTGCGGATCAGGTCTTCCAAAGTCATCTGCTGGCTTCCATTTAGATACCGTAATCTATTAGTTTACTAATATAATCCCTCTGGGTTGTAATTAATAGGACCAGCTAGCCTGGGACAACTTCAAGTAGTCGTGTAAGGCAAGTAAATTAAATGCTGAGATGACACAGAGAATGAATATTGTTAGAAATGCAAGCTTTTTCCCTCCTAAGGCAAATAAGGATATACTAATCATCCCACACGCCCCGTCCCCTTTCCTGACTCCTACAAGCTAATTCCATCCCCAACACACATAGATAAAACATGGTGCCACCTATCAGTAGCCACTAGTACCTGTATGCATTTCTAGATATACTTCTGTATGTATACACATATAGACACATATATTTTTAAATGTCAGACTGTCTTCCCTAATATTAATGCTGAAAAATTAACTTATATTCTTTTTACTTCTATGTGCTATAAAATTATAATTTAAAATGACCGTCTACGCTATAAATGTGAGATAAGAAAATAAATGAATGTTTGAGAGAAACAATGGTATACCAATGGCCCAGCCTGCTGGCTCGTACCTATAATCCCCACACTTTGTGAGGCTGAGGCAGGAGAATGTCTTGAGCACAAGAGTTTAAGACCAGCCTGCGCAACATAGGGAGATCTTCTCTCTACAAAAAAATCAAAAACAGTAGCCAAGCATGGGGGCACGTGCCTATAGTCCCAGCTACTTGGGAGGCTGAGGCGGGAGGATCGCTTGAGCCCAGGACGTGAAGGCTGCAGTGAGCTGTGATCACGCCACTGCACTCTAGCCTGGAAAGCAGAGCAAGACCCTGTCTCAAAAAAAGCTATACCAATCAAACAATTAATTAACCGGCAGCAAGTAGAAGAGAGCAACATATATAATAAAACAGTCTGTAAGGCAAGTTCAGCAAAACCACGTAATACATCCTCATATCTGAGAGATTTCTCATCTAGAAATAAGTGTATATAAACTCCAGCATGAGGAGTCAAGCAAGTTACTAAGCCCAGTGAAAACTGCTAAGATCATGTTATTTTCTTTTTTTTTTTTCTTTCAGAGGGAGTCTTGCTCTGTCACCCAGGCTGGAGGGCAGTGGCGCAATCATGGCTCACTGCAACCTCTGCCTCCTAGGTTCAGACGATTCTCCTGCCTCAGCCTCCCGAGTAGCTGAGGTTACAGGCTAATTTTTGTATTTTTAGTAGAGACAGTGTTTCACCATGTTGGCCAGGCTGGTCTCAAACTCCTGACCTCAGGTGATCCACCGGCCTCAGCCTCCCAAAATGCTGGGATTACAGGCGTGAGCCACCACACCCAGTAAGTTGATGTTATTTCCATGTGCATCCTCTGTGGCACCCACAAATGTTGTAAATGCAGAGTCTTATAAAAATGGTTAATAAGATTTCCCCAAAGAAAGCTTAGCATTTGGGGGAACAAAAAATTGGTGAATGAAAAAATATTAAGAGTTTTTTTATTTCCACCTACCAATGCTGGTGAAATTCACCTTCGTATGCTCAGGATACACATGCAAGTCACGAGGCTTGGTGCAGCTCTCTATCCAAAGACCTGTACTTAATCATTACTTTGAAAGAACCAAGAAAACAAGTAGCAAATCTGAATGGAATGAAAAGGCTTTTTGCTGTTTTAAAGTTGTGCACTGGCATATCTGCAGGGGCGCTTTTGCCATCTCTGGATAATCTTGTTCCAGAAGAACTGTTATCTGAGATCCGAGGGAAGGTTTCTGAAAGGTCTACTGATGAAGACAACAGAAACAAAACAAAAAAGGGTGTAGACACAGACATCATCAGAGAGATGTTACCATTCAGTCTGAGTATTGCCAGGTCCCTTAAGTGCATAGCAGATTCAAATCTCAGGGTGGGCACAAACTGTGTGACATTTCAGCATCAAATAAACCATCCTGCCAGTAGCATTGTTTAAGGCAGTGTTAGCAAAAATGCTGCCAGCCCACAAGGGGATGTGGATCTCCCTCTTCAAACAATGCAAGTAACTCTTTATAAGGGCGATCAGTCAACGCCATGTGCTCTAATTTGATAGTTCCGTCATCAGATGCATTGCAAATTTCATTACATATTTTAAATCATGTTAACGTGGTTTGTTAATGCTGGTATTCACTAAAAGGCCACAGCTCTTTAAATAATGAATGGGCATGATAATTTTTACACATATTATGAAAGTGACACGTGTGGATAGTCTACCTACTCTTCTTAGCATCTGTCTTACATCGTTAGTTAAGGGTCATCTATGAAAACATGTATCAGGATGTTTCAGAGACGCTGCAGATTCACAGTTTTTTCAATTATTTATAAAAATGAACTACGTACCCATCAGAAGAAAAAATACTTCAAATTATGTTAAAATATTGTTTTATATTAGCTCTATCAGATATCCCTGGGACAGGAATTTAAAGCTACTACTTAAGAGGACAAACGAAAAAAAGATAAAATATTTTGTTAAGTGCTAAATAAAACTTAAATGTCAAATATTTTCTATTGCTTCTCTGTTTATGCACACATGCATATATGTACATATCAACAAATTCATCCACAAATTTATATATCCCTTATGTATTCCTGCCCACTTATCTCCCATATTCAGTTCACACATCAGAAGTTTGTTTCTAGAAGTCATTATACAAAAACATACTTGCACATGCATGTTTATAGCGGAGCAATTTGCAACTACAAAAACATGGAACCAGCTCAGATGCCCATCAATCAATAAGAGGACAAAGAAACCGTGGTGTGTGTGTGTGTGTGTGTGTGTGTGTGTGTACAGATATATATATATACACCATGTATATATATATATTCTCCATGGATATATATATTAAAAAACATATATATATATACAGACACACACACACACGTTTTATACACACACACAGACACACACATTATATATATATAAACTATTTATATATATATAAAAACTCTTTATATAACGTGTGTGTGTCTGTGTGTGTGTGTATAAAACATGGTGTGTGTATATATACACATATATAAAACATAATATATACACATAAATATATCTCTATATATAACATGAACACAATAATGGCATTCACAGCAACCTGAATAGAACTGGAGACCATCACTCTATGGGAAGTAACTCAGGAACGGAAAACCAAACATCGTATGTTCTCACTCGTAAGTGGGAGCTAAGCTCTGAGGATGCAAAGATGTAAGAATGATACCACGGACTTCGGGGACTTGAGGAAAGGGTGTGAAGAGGGTGAGGGATAAAAGACTCCAAATTGAGTACAGCGTACAGGGTGATGGGTGCACCAAAATCTCAGAAATCATCACTAAAGAACTTATTCATGTAACCAAACATGACCTGTTCCCCTCAAAAACCTATTGAAATAAAAAAATTAAAATTTATTTCAAAAGTCTGTTTCTACTTCTACCCGCGCAACATCCAGCCTGTTCTTTCTCTTGCCTCCTAGCCCACAAAACTATTCACAGACACTCATGACATTTCTAAACTGTCAATTCTTCCAGCGTCTGTTTTGGTGTCTATGTTAAAAATGTCTCCCTCTTCTCGACTCAGTCTTGCTGCTATAAAAACAGCAATCTGAAGCCCAGATACAACCTGGAGCCAACAGAGGCTGTGGGTGGCAGGGATATAGAGCTTGGGCACGTCGGTCAACTGGAAGGGGCTTGAATGCTCCATTGCCTTTAGCTGCGTTGCCTTGTGCACATCATATATTCCCTCTAAGCTCCTTTGGTAGTAACAGACAATGCTGCCCTCAAAGAATCAGCATGAGAAATAGACAAGGTACATCGCACAGGTCCTGGCCTATAGCAACTGCCGGTCTGAGCATGTGCCAACTCCCTGAAGTGCACAGCAGATCAAAATAATGTTAAAATAAATGCTAGATAAAATCATGTAAAAATAAATGTTAGTTTTTTAAATCTCATCATCACTGTCACTTTTGTCATCATCAACTTTAACGTAAGGTCCTTGGTGGCTTTTTTTTAACCTTCATCTCCTTGAGAGATGGATCACTACAAATTCATGTTCATTACTTGAGCCTTTTCTATAATACTGAATTTGTCTGGATTTAAATATTGAAATTTTATCTTTTTTGCATTAATTTTGATTTTTTTTTTTTTTTTAAATGGAGTCTCCCTCTGTCACCCAGGCTGGAATGCAGTGGCGCAATCTCGGCTGACTGCAGCCGCTTCCTCCCAGGTTCAAGCAATTCTCGTGACTCAGCACCCCTAGGAGCTGGGACTACACGTGCACACCATCACACCCAGCTAATTTTTGTGTTTTTAGTAGAGATGGTCTTTCACCATTTTGGTCAGGCTGGTCTCGAACTGCTGACTTCAAGTGATCTGCCCACCACGGCCTCCCAAAGTGCTGGGATTACAGGCATAAGCGACCACACCCTGCCTTGATTTTTTTTAAACATTGCATTAAAATATCATTTACCTTCATTACTGAGGGTTGTAGCACCCCCTTAATTTTGTCCATTGTTTTAGCCCCATCCCTGCCACAGCTACAAAGGGTACCTACAATCCTCTCTTGTTTGTGTCTACGTTTGCCTTTGACATATCTTTCAAGTCTCAGTAAAGACGTCATCTGTGTTCTGCAACTTTGTCTGACTACTCTTGTATCTACTGTCAAGACAGAAAAGCACCACATCCGCAGCGCTAAGCATCTCACCTCCCTTTCACATTCCTTCTCCATCCATCTAAGGCAGGCACCCAGACAGCCAGGAGAACACCTTACTTGTTTTTGCATTTGCTACGCCTTAAGTCAGCGCCTGACATGTGGGGCATTCAATGAACGTTTATCAGAGGGAGCAGATCAAACAGTATCGTGGCAGTGACTGTCAAAGGACAGACTGTGATCTAGCGGGTGGTGAAACAAATTATGGATGTTGAAACTCCGTCATCACTGACACCCCAAAAAACACACACACACAACCAGCCAGGTATGGTGGCTTATGCCTCTAATCCCAGCACATTCGGAAGCTGAGGCAGGTAGACTACCAGAGGCTAGGAGTTCGAGACCAGCCTGGCCAACAGGGTGAAACCCCGTCTCTACTAAAAATATAAAAATCAGCTAGGCATGGTTGTGGGTGTCTGTGGGTGCCAGTAATCCCAGCTACTCTGGAGGCTGAGACAGGAGAATCGCTTGAACCTGGGAGGCGGAGGTGGTAGTGAGCTGAGATGGAGACGCTGTACTCTAACCTGGGCAACAAGAGCAAAACTCCGTCTCAAAAAAAAAAAACAAAAAAACACAACCAAAACAAAAAAAAAAACAGCAGAAGACACTCCCCATGGGTAAAAGTATCATTTTGTGAAACTTTTATTTCAGACAAAATCACACACACATGCATATAATACACACATACATATGAATATACCTAAGTATAAATGCACTGGGTTGCAACATAAAAAACTTAAGTAGTGGTCAAGAAAAGAGCGCAGGCTGTTTAGAGCAACACACAACATCTTGATCTGTTCGTCAGAGTTTGGCCTGCCCCAGCCTAGAGAAAGCAAGGTTTCCAAAGTCACCCACAACAGTTGAGAGTATGGGGAACAATTAGATTAGCAGCATGCTCAAAGACCAATCTAGAAAAAATGAGAAATCCTAGAATACTGGAGGAGACTTGCTGGGGAATTTATTGGGTATTAGATAATAAACAAATACTGACCTTTCACCAAACCAATGACATATATTTTTCATTGAAATCATACCATCACAAGAAATCACACCATCACAAAAATTCACACAATCACAAAAACTCGATGACACCAAAAACTAGATGTGGAGAAATCCAGATTTGCCCAATCTAAAGGTTAGACTTGGTGGAAACAATCGATGAGAAAGAAAACTCACAACGCAAAAAGCTGTAAAATTTGGCATGTACAGAAAACAGATACATGAAATCTTCACTATAAAAATATATATATATATAATGGTTTTGGCAAAAAGGATTTCAGTAAAAGAAGAGATTAACTATCTTTGCGCTGTTTAAAAACTGGATCAAAGAATTTAATTGACTTAATGAAATTCACCCTGTATTATAATTCCATGAAAAAAATTGATCAGTGTTGATACAGCACTGATTAAAATGTTTTATTCATAAACAGAGTTAAAAAAAATCTTCAGGATGAAAATAGCAGGGCTGAAGTGTCTGGTTTTCTCTCTCCCTATTCTAGACAGATGTTCTGACTACACATGCATGTGTACATGGTATAACCTAAACAAACCCATGTACTGAGTCCTTACTGTCTACAAGTGTCCATTTGCATTGCTATCTCTAGCTCCTGTTGCCTTTAGAAACCATCTTCAATGAACTGAGTAAGACATACATATATATTTTTTGAGACATAGTCTTGCTCATTCACCCAAGCTGGAGTGTTGTGGCACAATCTCGGCTCACCGCAACTGCTGCCTCTCAGGTTCAAGCGATTCTCTTGCCTCAGCCTCCCGAGCAGCTGGGATTACAGGCACCTGCCACCACGCCCAGCTACTTTCTATATTTTTAGTAGAAACAGTGTCTCGCCATACTGGCCAGTCTGTTCTCAAACTCCTGACCTTAGGTAACCCTTCCATCTCGGTCTCCCAAAGTGATGGGATTACAGGCATGAGCCACTGTGCAGGGCTGATAAATAAATTTTTCACAAAGACACATTTAAGATATAAACAGCTCTAGCTGGGCCAAGACAGTGAAACCTTGTCTCAACAAAAATACAAAAATTAGCCAAGAATGATGGCGGGTGCCTGTAATCCCAGCTACTCCGGAGGTTGAGACAAGAGGATCGCTTGGACCTGGAAGGTCGAGACTCATGGGGATGCAGTGAGCCGTCATCTTGCCACTGTACTCCAGCGCGGGTGAAGAGCAAGACTCCTTCTCAAAAAAAATAAAAAGATATAAATAGCTCACTAGAAAATAATAGCATCCATAGGGGAAAGGGAATAGTAGAGAAACAGAAAAAGGCCAAAAGAAGTAAATATCTATTTATAAGGGTCAGGCACGGTGGCTCATGCCTGTAATCACAGCACTTTGGAAGGCCAACTCGGCCAGGGAACTTGAGGTCAGAGGTTCAAAACCAGCCTGGCCAACATGGTAAAACCCCATCTCTACTAAAACCACAAAAATTAGCTGGTCGTGGTAATACACACCAGTAGTCCCAGCTACTCAGGAGGCTGAGGCAGGAGAATCGCTTGAACCGGGGAGGCAGAGGTAGCAGTGAGCAGAGATCACGCCATTGCACTTCCAGCCTAGGCCACAGTGAGACTCCGTCTCCAAAAAAAAAAAAAAGGGAAAGGAAAGGAAAGGAAGTGAAAGGAAGAAAAAGGAAGGGAAAGAAGAAAGGAAGAAAGAAAGAAGTATTTATTAGGTCCTTGATGAACTGTGATTACATGTATACATACACACATCACACACACACACACACGCATGCACACAAACATATGCATATCTCATTAAACAATCTGCCATCCAGGCTGCTGGCAGATTGCATGACAGCAATCAATAACTACCATGTGAATCATACGACAGTAAAACATTGAAAAGAAATTTTCTAAAACTCTGAAGACGGGATGATTTTCAAATACCCATTTGTTCAAAGGGTGTTGCATAATCTCTTTTGTTGAGCATGGACAATTCAGAAATATGTCCAAAGTACAGCTCAGGATAAAGTTACTTTTGGCATGGAATTAAGAGATTCTGTGGGATACGCCTGTACTTCAACATAAATCATTTTATTAATTCAAATTTGACCTGCTTCCAAAAACGGGATCTAAGATGACTTAAAGAAAGAACACGCAGAGAACAAGGTGAATATAATATATCAGAGTTGCTAAAAACTGAAGGGAGCTGATATGCTAACCATTGCATTCATATGGCCTGAAAAAGCACACTGTCCAACTACAGGCGCCTACAACAGTTATAATTTCATCATCAAATGGAAGGAATAATGGCGGTTCCTCAAGGATCTTCCTTGGAATGAAGAGTTAAAGGGTGTTTCTCACCTTCAGTGGCATAACTCCCTATGTGTAGGGGTCAGATCATCAATAATACCCTTGACAATAGCTCTCTGTATGCCCTCAAGAATCAGTAAGATGTCAGTAAAATTCGTATTAACTGGTAGCACACGAAGAAGACTAGCATTTCTTGAGTATCGACTACACATCAAAGGATTGAGCTGTGTTTTACACACTCCCCACCAACAACCCAAAGATGTGGGAACCACTTTCCCCATTTTATAGGGAAAAAGAAAATCCAAAGCCCAAATAGGTAATGTGGCTCGCCAACAGGTCACTAAAAGGAAGGGCTGGGATTCACTCCAGGCCGATCTCTTCAACTTCAAAATCCCGAGCATGGCCCTTCTGCTACCTCACATTGCATCCTTCTTCAACCCAGCCGAGCTAAACATCCTCTTCTCAGTTCCTTCCCAGCCCGCCATGTTGTAGTGGACTGTGGAAAATAAATGAGTTTGACACATGAAAGACACTTGGAACAGAGCCTGACCAAAGCGAGTCCTACAAAATGTGAGTTGTTTTTATTACTGATGGTCTTTATCTTCCAGTTCTGCAGAATGTATACTCATTCAGCGAAAATTCACAGTGACTCTCCTATTGCGTATCGAATACATTTCAAATCTTCACATTACAGACTAACGTGGGGACATATCCATGGTCAGGAGGACTTGGTAGAGGTCAGTTTAACTTCTAATTTTTAAAAAAAGTTGGCTTTGGATAAAATCGGCCTCCACTCTGGGTTCAAATAAGAACCGAACCGAGCCTCTAGCAGACAATGAGAGAAAGTGACATCGGAAGATGCAATAAACAAGCTTAATTGTAAGGGGAAAGCAAACTGAAGTCCAAGAAAGACTTTTCCAGGTTAGGGATAAAGGAATCCAATATATTCTTCTACTTTTCATATATATGAAATATACCAGCTCCTTCCCAGTGCTTGGAATAGAAAGGACAAAGAGCTGAAGAAAACTATATTGCTTTCATTATTGCGTATATTTCAGAATCAAATTCTTTTGAAATATGTTATAATTCTTTTCTTTTAAACTTCTTCTTAGTATCTTTTTAAGGGGAAATCTGCTCTGGGTTAATGTTTAGACTTCAGTCATGATACTTTCACTACTTGGTCTTTTATGACTGTAGAGAATTCACAAAGAGAAAATGATACACACAGCACACACAAAAGCCACCAAGAGATGTTACATTCTAACACAAAAAAACATACTTATCGTGTTCACCTGCCTAGAAATATTAAAATACCAAAAAAAGTTTAAGTTCCCAAATTTTACAGGTTTTCTTTTTGCTTTTAAAGAGTGAGAATACTAAGAAAACATTATGCAGGTCTCAGTAGTTGATATACAGTATTTTTTTTGGATCTAGCAAATATACTTTTTATAGCTTTTCTCTGAAAGAAGGAACTTTCTAGCTCAGGTTACTTGGACACTGTGACTGTTTATTCTTTCCTTTTTTGAGCAGTCAGAAGAGATTTCTCCCTCAGTACTTCAAATAAATAAGGTATCCAGCTGAACAAACACCATACATTCTCGTGGATTACTTTGGCTTCTTAAAGAATATTTCACTTTCTTTTCTCAAAATGTAAATGATTAAAGAGGCCCCATCATATGAAACTCAAGGATGCAATGTTTAAAGAGGTTCAAATTCTATACAAGGTGGCATGTGAAGAAACAGAAAGTCCAGCTCAGTAAAAGAGCTTGATATTTCATGGGGCAAATTAGATATTATTTTATTGTGCATTTTAACATGGTTGGCTTCATAACGCGAAAACCAAACTTCAGCATTTGAAATCAATCTCCACCATATTTTCTAAAAGCACTAAAGTAAAAAGTGGTTATTTTTCTTTTTTTAACTTCCTGCTTAAAAAAAAAAAAATCTTAAAAACAACAACAAATCCTAGGATTACATCTAGTCTAGATATTCTACACAGGCTTTGAAATGACTGACCAGCCTTATCTAGCTTTATGGCTTAAAAAAAGTTCAGGGTTTCTGGCTAGTTTTTGAAACTGAAATCGAAATTCTGCAGTTCCCGTTTCTTCAGAAAGACGATTTGGGCCATCGACTAACACGGGCTCCTTCTACTAAAGCAGCAGGAACACAAATACTTGACTTTAGAAAACATCCACACTTTTGTTTATTATTTTCATAAGCTTTCTTATTAAAGGACTAAATCTTATCTCCCATCATGAAGCAGAAATGCATAAGTATATATATATGGATTTTAAATGGGTACATTTGGCGCCTCTCTCAGCCCAGAAAGAGGGAAGATAAGAGGGATGACGAAACGACACAACCAGGAGAAGCACAAAGAAGACAACATTACCCGTAATAAATGCTATGGCTTCAGGCAGACCAAGAAAAGTCATCAAGTCCTGTGAGTAAATCTACCAGGACATAGCAGGGCCCCCAAAAGGCAAGAAAATCCCAAACAAAACTCAAGTTGTGGAATGTGGTAGCTGGCCCTGATGACCCCTGCCTCTCAGTATTCACACCACTGTGAAATCCCTTCCCCTCAAACATGGATCAGACTCAGCGATTTCCTTCTAACAGAAAAAATATGGCAAATGCCATGAGATGTCACTTCTGTGATTATGTAACAAAGAACTGTGACTTACTTTTTACCAGTGGATTCTATTTCTTTCTTGGCTTCCATGCTTTGATAAAGCCAGCAGCCATGATGGAGATCCCTACGTGGCAAGGAACCAGACACCAGGAAGCAAAAAAAGAAATCCACTGGACCGTGAGGGACTCAGTCCTGCCAGCGACCACCTGGGCTTGGAAGTGGCTCCTTCCCCTTGAGCCTTGAGCTTGTTACCTGGTACAATGCCTAGTTGACATAGCTCAATTTCTACCCTGCCCTAACTCTGCTTATCTTTAAGAAACAGGACACCTGTGATAAAAAGTTCCCTCTGTAACCAGACCAGCTGAGACTGGTTAGAACCAAGATAGTTGACCAAAGGACTTCAAAAAGACCTCAGGCTTCATTATAATCTCATTTCCATGCTAAATGGCACTCCTACCAGTGCCATCATAGTTGACAATCACCGTGACAATGACCAGAAGAAGCCATAAAAGGATAAAAATGAAGGCAGCACTCTGGTACCAGGAGGTTCACCGCCCATTTCTAGAAAAGACATGATTATTCCTCCCCTTGGATTTAACATCCAGACGCTTCATTTAAAAAAAAAAAAAAAAACAGCCGGTGCCTCACGACTGTAATCCCAGCACTTTGGGAGGCCAAGGCAGCTGGATCACCTGAGGTCTGGAGTTCCAGACCAGCGTGACCAACATGGACAAACCCCACCTCTACTAAAAATACAAAATTAGCCCAGCATGGTGGCGCCTGCCTGTAATCCCAGCTACTTGGGAGGCTGAGGCAGGAGAATCGCTTGAACCCGGGAGGCAGAGTTTGCAGTGAGCTAAGATCGAGCCATGGCACTCCAGCCTGGGCAACAAGAGTGAAACTCCATCTCAAAACAACAACAACAAACCTCTGTATTTTAACCTCCTCACCCCTCACTAGTGGAGAAGCTGATTTATGAGTCATTCCGCTGCTTCTGAACTCCATGGCCAATGAATAAAGCCTGTACTGCTTGACACCCACTTCCAGTTTTGTGTTGGCTTCATGACACCCAACAGGTAAAGACTCCATCTTTTGGGGCACCAGCTTTGCTGGTAAGATGATGACTTCAGCCCCGTGGACACCTTGACTGTAGCATGTGACACCCTAAAGCTGATGGCCCAGCTAAGCCATGGCTAGTTCCTAATCTACAGAGACTGGAAAATAATATGTATTATATTAACCTGCTAAATATCAGGGCAATTTGTTATGCAGTGATAGCTAAGTAATACATAGTTTTATTAATTTCCGCCCTTCTGTTTCACTCATCCTGAGGAATTTCACCCCCTCATTGTGAATTACTGTGGTCCTTTGGTCAGCTTCAGAAGAATGAGCTGTATTTCAATGAATGGTTTAGAGGCAAGTAATGAGCAAGGCCATCATCCCAGAACTTCTATTAATAACAGATTTTAGCCCAGAAGTGGTGGCTTGTGGCTGCAATCCCAGCATATCGAGAGGCCGAGGCAGGCGCATCACTTGAGGTCAGGAGTTCAAGACCAGCCTGGCCAGCATGGTGAAACCCTGTCTCCATTAAAAATACAACTTAGCCAGGCATAGTGGTGTGTGCCTGTAATCGCAGCTATTTGGGAGGCTGAGGCAGGAGGATCACTTACATCCAGGAGGTGGAGGTTGAAGAAAGTGGAGACTGCACCACTGCACTCCAGCCTGGGTGACAGAAGGAGACTCGGATTCGAATAACAATAAATAAAAATAATAGTTTCTGCTGCTTTCCTTGGCTGCTAGTAGCTTAGAACAAAGTCTCCCTTCCTCCATAACCCCTCCATCCACTCTCCAGTAGCAGCTATATAGGTTTGTGAAACGCAATCCCGCCTAGTTTCTTCTTTCTTTCTTAAGTAAATGTCTACTTTTGCATTTCCATCCACCTCCCATTAATTTCTAACTTGTTATCGTTACTTTACGGAACAGTGGAGTGTAAGGGGAGGCATGTATGTAAGCAGATATCTACATACGTGCAGGTGAATAATGACAGATACACTTTCACCACTGATAAACAGGGATTCAATTCCATCCCTGCCACTTAACTAGCTAAGTGATCTAAGACAGTTCACTCAGCACCTCTAAACTTCAGTTTCCTTGTCTGTAAAAGGAGGACAATTTTCTTGAACTTCTGCATGGTGTAGAAGTTCTACATGATGATGAAATAAATTGATTTACACAGATTTACTAATTTATAGCAAATGCTTACGAAAAAGATCTTATTACAGTATTAAAATATTGCCATTTTTATTGGCATCAGAGTAAATGTGCAGAGCTATAGATCTAGTTTCCTCTGTCATTTTAGAAAATCCATCTGCCCAGGGTCCCTTCCAAGTCTACACAGCCAAACTGAACTAAAGCCAGATTTTCGTAAGATCAAACACTCTGGCTGTTTGGTTCAGAAAACGGAAAATAACTCATACATTTCTAAAAACCTTACCTTTGCAAGGAACTGGACTGGACATGACTGGACATTGTACAGAAAAGGGTATATAAGACATCCTGCCATCACAACCTTCCAGTATAGCAAAGAAAAGCATAAGGCATGGCATAATACACCTAAAATAAGTATACACTTGACAGCGGCTCTCGCCCATCATCCCAGCACTTTGGGAGGCCAACGTGGGTGGACCACTTGAGGTCAGAAGTTCAAGTCAGCCTGATCAACATGGCAAAACTCTGTCTCTACTAAAAATACAAAAATTAGCCAGGTATAGTGGCACATGCCTGTAATCCCAGCGACACGGGAGGCTGAGGAGGAGAATGGCTTGAACTCAGGAGGGAGAAGTTGCAGTGAGCCACAACCACATCACTGCACTCTAGCCTGGGTGACAAAGCGAGATTCCATCTCAAAAATAAATAAAATAAAGTTGGACTGGTGCTGTGGCTCACACCTGTAATCCCAACACTTTGGAAGGTGGAGGCGGGCGGATCACCTGAGGTCAGGAGTTCGAGACCAGCCTGGCCAACATGGAAAAACCCCATTTCTACTAAAAATACAAAATTAGCCAGCATGGTGGCACACACCTGTAATGCAGTTACTAGGGAGGCTGAGGAAGAAGAATCGCTTGAACCCGGGAGGTTGAGGTTGCGGTGAGCCGAGATTGTGCCATTGCACTCCAGCCTGGGGGACAATAGTGAAACTCGGTCTCAAAAAAAAAAAAAAAAAAAGTATATCCTTGGTACTGTGGTCAATGTTCACCAAACAGTAAGAAAAACATATCATAATAAGTAATTTTTATAAGGCAATGATGAACAATTATAATATTAACCATAATATCAGTAATAGTAGTAATAAAATCATCACAATAATAGTAATACTAGCTGGCATTCACCGAGTTCCTGTGATGTGACAGAAATGCTTCCAAGTACTTCCCAGGCCTTCCTGTCTTCAGTACTTGCAGTAACTGCCTGAGGCAGGCAGCATCTGGTGTCACAGCAAAGGCGGGCAAGGACGCAAGACGTCAGGATGTTGACCGAGGCCATGGAGAAGACAAGCAGCAGAACTCAGCATCTGAACCAAACACCTCCTCCACCAAAAGCCCATACTCTTTCCACACTTCCTCTCTAAGACTCGAAAAGAGCTTCACAGGCTACAAAATACGCTCTGGAACATGGTCTCAAGTATGACAGATATATTTCATGACCATTGTACATTAAACTGATAGTCTACTAACGACTTTTACAGAAGATTCCTCCTGATACCTTTTCACCACACTAAAGGAAAAAAAAAAGACATCAATGCTGTGAGCATTTCTACTTTGCACTCAGCCTTTCCAGAGCTAAAAGAGGCAAAATAAGCCCAGTTATCAGTCCACATACAAACAGTTACGCATTTGACTATTTCGGTCAAGTTACATAGCCCATTTTCCGAAGCAGAGCAAAGGCTAGTCTCATCAAAAACATAAGTAAAGCTGTTGCTTTTCTTTTATTTTTTCCCCCCCCAGACAGAGTCATGCTCCTTCACCCAGGCTGGAGTGCAGTGGCGCAATCTCTGCTTCCTGCAACCTTCACCTCCCGGGTTCAAGCAATTCTCCTGCCTCAGCCTCTTGAGTGGCTGGGACTACAGGCGCGATCCACCACGCACAGATAATTGTTTTGTATTTTTTGTAGCGACAGGGTTTCGCCGTGTTGGCTAGGCTAGTTTCAAACTCCTGGCCTCCAGCGATCTGGCCCACCTCAGCCTATGAAGCTGTTGGTTTATTTGTTTTATTCACTAGCCAAGGTCGATATTATTTCTTTCTCTGAAGAAAAATCAGTGAAAACAATTACTCAAATTAAAGCTCCTCCCCCAGCCAGAAGTCTGAGTGGTTTCTCCCTTTATGTCCATGCCTATCATCTGTATCCCCCAACATATGGTGCCCATGAGGACAGGGACCTTGTTTAGCATTCTGTCCCTAGCAGAGCACCTGGCATATGTTAGATACTCAATAATATTCGTTGAATGAATGAATGAATGAATGCACTTCAAAATGTGCCAAGCTTTTTGTGGCCCACACATGAATTGATTCAGGAGAGAGCCCTTCTTCTAGAACATTTGTCCCCCTTTACTCACAAATGCCCAGAATCTTTTCTGGAAGTAGATGGGGTGTCATATTTACAAAAGGGCACAGCCTGAAAGAATGGCTTTTGAAGAAGAAGATTCTCTACACTAGGTCCGCTTATACCCTGATGTGAACCTGTATCATTTCATTTCCCTTCACCCCACTATGTGGTACATCCAGAAAGGTCTGCATTTCACAGATGGGCTCACTGGGCTCACTACGTGATTAACTGAGATGCAGCTAGGTTTACTGCAGGTTTGGAACCTGGGATCTGAAACACATACACGGAAGAATTATGGAGCTTACATGGTGCCCGTAGGGTTTTCTAGCCAGTCATTCCCAAGTACAACCCCATCAATTCCAACAAAGGGAAAAAGAGTAACAGCAGCCTTAAATAAGTTCTCCCTGAAGTCAAATATATTCCATTGAGAGGACTGCTCCTCCTCCCCTAACTGTGTCCTTCCGACAATCTTCCACATTAAAATGTCCATTCTCTTGTAAAATGATGGTGGTAGGTTCGGTTTTCATCCAAAATTGATGAAATATAAGGTCTGTGGGCCCGTGTTAGTCTCCCTTTTTTCTTTCCTTTCAAATTAAACTGTTCTGTTAACCCACAGGATGACTACTCTTGGTTAACTGATGCATTTTACAGATAAGAAAACTGAGGACCAGAGAGGGTAAGTGATTTGCTCAGAGACCCACAAGTGTTTAACGAGAGCACGTCCTGCGATGACATTACACGAGTAAGTAACGATGTTAGATGAGTTAAGATATAAAGAAGTAAATCCATGACCATGGGGCCTGGCACGGAGCTGGGAACATGTTCTCAGCTGATTTGCAAAGTATTACTTTATCATGGTGTCACAAGAAGATGGAGAGGGGTCGTTTCCCAACGATTCTGAGCATCAGGTTTGAGCCCTCTTTGTTTTTGCTAGGAAAACATTACCTTACACCTCACAGGGAAAAATCAACATGTCCAGTGAGTTATACAAAAATCAATGTTCATAGAAGAAACATTCCAGAAATGTCGTCATGGGGCAATACAAACTCCTGGCATCGGTTTAATCACGCTGGCCTCCCATATCTAAACTCTGCAGCAGCCAAAAATCACTGGAAAGCAGCATGAAATTGGAGAAAAGGAAACTGAAAGAGGGGAGGATCAAAGAAGCCACCACAAACTTAAAAGAAAAAAGAAAGGCAAAGTAATATAAGAGCTAGAGTTATAAAGAAGCGGCACATTACCAAAATGCCAGCGGGTACACAGAAGAAAAGGAAACGAGGAAGATAAAACTAGGGGAATTGCAAATCTTGGTTAAACGTTCATTAAATAATTTGTCACACATATTAAGGCCAGATCGTCACTTTTTCCCCCTCTCGGGTGCTCATTCAGTAACAAAGGCCGAGGTCGACATAAAACAGTATAAAGCAAGGCAGAAAAAGTACAGTGATGAGGTGCTACAGCCTCACCAGGGCAGATACAGTTTCCTTCTCTTTAACAAGAGAGGGGCCGATCTTTCCTCCCAGCTGTGTGCTGCTGGTGCCGCTGAAACAGGCAACCAGTGGGGCTTAGAATCCGCACTGTGGAACCGCAATGAATTCTGATGACCATCCTGCAATCCGCCTCAGTGGTTCCTGAGGCTTGGACATACGGTTTTTTGGGGTTTTGTTTTTTGTTTCTTTGTTTTTTTGGTGTTATTGTTGTTGTTTTTGGAGATGGAGTCTCACTCTGTCACCCAGGTTGGAGCCCAGTGGCGCGATGTCAGTTCACTGCAACCTCTGCCTCCCAGATTCAAGTGATTTTCGTGTCTTAACCTCCCAAGTAGCTAGGACTACACACACGAGCCACCATGCCCGGCTAATTTTTTAATTTTTTTTTAGTAGAGACAGGGTTTCGCAATGTTGATCAGGCTGGTCTCGAACTCCCGACTTCAGGTGATCCACCCACCTCGGCCTCCCAAAGTGTTGGGATTACAGGCGTGAGCCACCGTACAGCCCAAATGAGCTTTTTATGTTCAATGTTAACAGGGAGAACTGGACCATCTATGACAGACACAGTGCCATCATTAGAAGAATAGGTATCTATAAACAATGGGAAGTCAAGCAACAAATTTCTTGTGAAATAAGCCAGGCACAGAAAAAGAAAACTCTATTATCTCACTTTTTGTATGGCATCTAAAGCAGCTGAACTCACAGAAGCGGAGAGTAGACGCCAGTTCCCAGTAGGGGGGGGGCCTAGAAGGGTGCAGTAAGCCGAGATCACACCACTACACTCCAGTCTGGGTGACAGAGAGAGACTCCATACACACACACACACACACACACACACAAACCTACAGAAATTTTATTTCTAAATTGCAGTTGTGTTAAACGTCATGAAGAGGAAATTCTGGGGGACCCTTCCCTGACTCATTCAGCACACCTTTCTGGAGTGCCGTTAGGGGTCAGACAGTATTCTAGGCAATGGCTGGTCTGAAAGAACATATTGGAGAGCCTGATCTTGTCTGACAGACCAAAACTGCTTCCTTAAGGTGTGCTGTCTGGACTGAGTTTTGCAGGATGGGTGCAAATTAAAAGTGGAGGAGGAGTATTCTAGGCTGAAGAACATGTTTCAAAACCCTTAGGAAGAAAGAGCACGGTGCCAGAAGTGGCTGGAGGTGTAGCGGGTCAAGTGGATGGAGACCAGGTAAGACGAGATGCCTTTCATTTGAATTCTCACTTCCTCCTACAACCACCCTATAAAATAGATAGCATTTCCAGTTGATACACAGAAAACAATTAAAATATATGCACATCTATTCAACACCATTACCCTAGCTTTTTTCCTTGTCATCAGAGTTTGCCTCCAACCCTAGAGGCTCAAAACACCAGTTATGCACTTTTCTAGCCTCCCTTATAACTAGGATATAAACAGCTGACTCAGCCCCAACCAGTGGGATCTGACAGGAAGTCAGCTCAGGAGCACAGTTCTGAAGCAGAACTCTCTCTTGATAAAGGAAAGAGGCATGCAGTGAGGAGCCTCACCTCTCCCATCTGTGCCTTCGGACCTTATCAAGTAGGATGCAATGGCTGGCACCACAGCAGCCATCTTGTAAGCATGAGGGAAAAGTGAAGATCATCACAAACGAGCTACCCATACAGCAGCCAAACACAACCCTTGCTGCCTTGGCTCCTCTAGATACATGGGAGAGCAAAACCTCTATTATTCCAACCACCTTTAAGTGGGTATTAATAACTTGTGGCCTAAGCAGCTAAACTGATGTAGAAAATTAACCTCAGAAAGATCAAATTATTTTAAAATTATAAAACTAAAAGGGAGTACAGGCTGAGTTTTGAAGACAAGACTCTCGATTCTAAATCCTTTGCCCTTTTCCAGCTTACCATATCCATTGGTCTCTGGAGCAAGCAAGCACTGTAAACTTCAAAGCTCTGGATGTAATTGAGGGAGGATTACTAAAATCAATGCTGATGCTAATCCGAGGCAGGAAGAATGCTTGAGGCTGCGGGAAGGTGGCGTGAGTGGGGGGTAAGCCAGCCAGCTACCAGGTCCTCCTATTGAGGGGCCACGGCAGAAAAGCGCCAGTGTGGGCCAACCACAAAGGGGTCCTGAGAGTCCAGTTTTCTTTCTTTCTTTTTTTTTTTTTTTTTTTGAGACCGAATCTTGCTCTGTCTGTTGCCCAGGCTGGAAAGCAGTGGCACAATGTCGGCTCACTGCAATCTCCACTTCCTGGGCTCAAGCGATTCTCTTGTCTCAGCCTCCCAGGTAGCTGATACTATAGGCTTGTGCCACCATGCCGGGCTAATTTTTGTATTTTTAGTAGAGATGGGGTTTCACCACATTGGTAAGGCTGGTCTTGAAGCCCTGACCTCATGATCCGCCCACCTTGGCCTCCCAAAGTGCTGGGATTACAGGTATGAGCCACCACGCCCGGCCCGAGAGTCCAGTTTTCTAACCTATCTGGACTGGCAAGAGAAAGGCAATCAGCAAATTCAGTCCTCACTCAGGAATCTCAAAGTATTTAGATTTGTTTAGAATACACTGAAATCTCCGCTTTGACAATATATTTCCTCCTCCCAGCAAAAACAAGCCTGTTTTCTACACCCTTTGCCTTGCATGTGATACAGCAGTGTCCAATAAACATTCAAGCAGAGGGCTTTGTCCTTGATGGTATCTATAGTGTAGTCAGCTGCAGGTATTTAAAGGGGGGAAGGGGGAGAAGTATTTTTCTAAAATACTAATTTAAAGAACAAATCAACATCTATTATCTCCTTCATTATGTTTTAAATTGCACAACTATAAATCACCCTGCAGCGGGTTATTCAAGGGCAGAATTACCCTGTTTGGCTTTCACGAAGGTTAGAAGCATGACATCTCGTGCTTTTTCTAGTTGTAATTTATAACTTTGCAACAGGACCAGCATTGCAGGCCCATCCATTAGCAGGGTAGCCGCACATCCGTTAAAACTCAGCACGATGACTGGCTTTACACGGGCACAGGAAACGTAACCCGATCGTTGCAGAAGTTCTATACACGCAAGCCATTTTTTAAACGTGAAATGACTGGAAAATGCAGTTCCCTAAAACATCTGCTAAGCTCCTGCTACCCTAACACATGATATTCTCTCTACTGTTACCTGCCAACGCAAATATCTGGTTGCACAAAACACTCCTAAGAGGCACGTGACAGCGCTCAGCTTCAAATTTACATACTGGTCTACAAAGGACTGGCTTGGACCTGGGAACTCTGGCGAGGGTGTGTTTACCAGAACTGAAACCTTACGTGGAAAAAAAGGTGGCAGGGGATTGGGGTGGGGGGAGGGCATTAATTTCACTGAAGGTGCTGTCAAACATTTTAAAAAGAAAATGTAACTGCACAACTAGATATGGATGGGAAGGGTACTACGGTGCATTGGACAAAGCAAAAGCAGCTGAGAATAGCTGCAAAGCTGGTACAGCATTTTCTTGAACACGCTGGGTGAGCTCTCTGTGCTTTTCAACTGCAAAACAAAGATCATAATTCTAAGACTGTAGAACTTAGAATTCTTAATTCTAATAGAAATTATGAGAAATTAATGAAAATATGTGCTGATACATAAACCATCATGGTATCTGGGATAAACTGCCAACCCGCATCTTATTTGGAAGTGGGGTAGGATTTTAAAGTCATCACACATGGCTACAACTGCAAAAAGCCAAGATTAGCCTTGAAAATCCCTTATGTGTATCAGATACAATGCCTGGTTTTGTGAATTAAAACCCACAGAAGAATATGTATATGTAAATACATATATATACTAAAATACAATACATACTTTTTTCACCAACTCAGAAGTTCTTACCAAACGATACATATCAATGCATGTACGTGCAAAATATTTTAAAGTAATTTAGCTGCATAAAATAATGCTCTAGAGACAGGAAAATAAACATATAATACACACATGATGTGACTTCATTATTAGAAAGTGCTCAGCAAATGTTAGTTTCAGATATTTTAGAAGCAGCTGTTTGAAGAATCACGTATCTTTTTTTTGAACAACATTTAAAAATAACTCAATTTCCATGTTTATCATTTTTATTTTACCATAAATTGGAGGGAGGAGGGAACAAACGCTTCTCCCCCAAGGGTATAGGACTCACCCAATGTACACGTGTCCAGTTCTCTGGATCTCAAGAGGAAAAAGGTGGCAGAGACATGGCATTACCAGAAGGGGCCGCTGTGCTGAGAATTGATTCCTATGAGTTTCTCATTAGTGATTATTATACTGCAGGCGGCCAAAATGGAAAAATTAATTAATTTCAAAGCGATAATGCATTTACAGCAACAATTAGAAATGTATAACTGTAAAAGGGCAACATTTAAAAGACAGATTACATTTAATAAAGTTGCACAAGAACATCCAATTGTAAAATTACTGATCTGCAACAATATTCCTTAAAGAGGCACTTAAAATAGCCTGACTCCATGAAGGGTGACCTAATTACTGTAACTAAAATCACCGTAGTCACAGCAAGTCACAGCAAATAAAAAAGGGACGCTGATATTAGAATACTGCTGTTTCATACTTAAGGGAGCCGGCTACAGTGGAGAAAAGAAGGCAGGGCTTCCGAGCACAAGGCTGGGTTGTATTTCTTGCTCCCTTGACCTCACGCAATGGAATATGTATCCAGCAATACTCATGTCAGAAGGAAACGCCCTCTCCAAGGTGAAAGGCAGACAAAGCAGAGCACACTAGCCATCTGGTGATAGGGAGACTGCATCTCAGCTAAGCTTCTCGATCAGCATTTAGAAACCAAACCTTTACCTGGGGTAGAAATGGGATGTAACTACATGGTTTATGTCCCATAATATGTCTATTAAAATGGTAGAAGTATATCCTTTGTCCAAGAAACAGATGCCTTACCCCAATGGAAGTAATGCCAGGCCACATACACAGGACAGTCCAAGAGGGTGATTTTTCCAGTCAATCCAGTCTATATCACTAGGAAAATGACCAATCCCAGGTCTACCTTCATGGGGATCCCTCTCCTAAATGCAGAATCCTAAATGTTTATCGAAGAAAAGTGAATGCCTGTGAGTCTGACAAGTAAGCTCAGAATGCCCACTCCACCTCTGCATGAAATGAGGTAGTACTTTCAATGGCAAAAACCGCAGTAACTTTTGCACCAACCTAATCTATTGAACCCTGATGGCTAAAAAGACTACCAAACACTTAAATACATAAATATACTGGAGAGGATTTTAGTAAGAATCTAAACTTAGCTACCTATTTCATAGTCCTCATAATCTTCATGCTTATCTAAAGTCCATTTACGGCATATAGAAGTTGCCATTTTCTTTGTTTTTTTTTCTGAGACAGAGTATTGCTCGTTTGCCCGGGCTGGAGTGCAACGGTATGATCTCAGCTCACTGCAACCTCCGCCTCCCGGGTTCAAGCAATTCTCCTGCCTCAGCCTCCTGAGTAGCTGGGATTACAGGCGCTCAACATCACGCCTGGCTAATTTTTGTATTTTTAGTAGAGACAGGGTTTCACCATCTTGGCCAGGCTGGTCTTGAACTCCTGACCTCGTGATCCATCCGCCTCGGCCTCCCAAAGTGCTGGGATTACAGGCATGAGCCACCACACCCAGCAAAAGTTGCTACTTTCTAATCACTTAAGGTCAAGAACAAGAAAAGTCCACACCACTATGCCTTCCTCACAAAGACGACGTGCAAGTTGGAGATCACTGAGTCAGGATCTCTCCACCTGGACTCCCTTCCTATTTGGCCAGTAATCCTCTCCCGGAGTCTTTGGGGCCAGGAGTAAAGCCCTTCCCTTACCTTTCTAGACTCCCAATTTACACAGAGATTTGCATTTTGGAGAATAATCACCAGGACCAAGGTACTACTCACAGCAAGAAGAGTCACAGACGTCGTGGCAAGCAGCACTACACACCTCCTATGGGACAGGAACTGTGCTAGGCACAGTATTTGACCATGCTCTCCAATATGGCAGCCACTCGGCGCATGTGGTGTTTTTTTTCAATTCCAATTAACAAAAATGAAATCAAATCAAAACTTCACTTCCTCAGTTCTATCAGCCACGTTTTTAGCACTCAATACCACATGTGGCCCATGGCTACCACAATGGAGAGCCAGATTATCTTCACTGCAGAAATTCTATACCCATCATTATTGATGTTATATGCATTACTGTCAGTCCTTACACCAATCTGTATCGCAATTTTCGTCGTAAGGAGACAGGCTCAGAAGACTGGTGACCTAAGTTATTCCAGTGGTCAAGGGTAAGAGCTGAGCCTCGCCATCAGCAACATTAGCAGGAGAGCTAGGATAGTGAGGTCCACTATCCCAGGCCACTTTCTTCTCTTGCCACCACCAGGAAGCTATGTCAAACCCCATTTCAAGTACAAGGGAAATGCTAATGTCCCCCTGCTCTTTCTGTGAGTGCCCCTCCCCCGGACACTTTCAACAAAATCTGGAATTTTTGTGATGTCACCATTTTTTTCCAAACACTCTCATGAGCTATCCACTCATTTCCCCACACCTTTCTCACCCAGGGCAGTAAAGCGCAGTGCTCATTTAATCTCTTACCCAAGGACGCTCCCAGAGGCCATTTGTTTCTCCCAAGCCTTGCCTTGCTATAGGCACTGAGGCCTGTTCATAAGTGGTCTCTGAGCTCTCCTGCCGGGGGACAGGAGAGACTGCGGTAGGGTGCAACAGAGGCTTCTGTTCATCGGTGGGGTAGGCAAAGGAGTTAGGCATGGAGGCTGGGCAACTGGTATTACTGGGACACGCTCCGGGTATGGTGCTCACTGGGTGGAAACCTTCATCCAATTCACTGTAGAGACTAATTCATAGTAGAGACAAGGTTTCACCATGTTAGCCAGGATGGTCTCGATCTCTTGACCTCACCCACACGGTCACGCTTCTGCTTCCATTTCTAGCCCCACATTCTGGTTATCCACTTGGCCCAAGTCTTGAGGACACTTAACCCCAAAACAGCAACACTCCGATATGATACAGTCACCTATGCAACTTAGTTTGCTGGTACTTTTGAGAAATACTCGTTAGGTCCAATTAGCCAACATTCAAGTCTGACTTGATGAAGTATATTATATTAAATATTAGATAACAGTCAACTCTTCTCCAATAAATAAAAATATTTACCCTGCCTTTATTTTAGCAGAACCTGTCTTCCTTCTTTTCCCTCCTGCCCTGGCTCAGAATCCCTAAGCAAGGGGATCAGGCGACGAAATAATCGTTTCCACTGTTTTCTGACAAGTCCTCATCCATTAGAGTCTATCACAAAAGGCAGGATAGTTACATCACCCTTCACCGATTTCTACACAGTCCCAGACCCATCTCCACATCTTTCCCGTTATGTTCCTCTGATTAGGGACCTTATGGAAGAAGGAGAAAAGAAACTCTCTGATGCCATGGAGAGGAGTTCCTCAGAACCCATAAAGGATCAAACACAAGTGAGATGACTCAAGACCCAATGGTTACAAATTACTGGACTTGTTAATGTGGAAGGCACTGGACCAGCAGAAAATCAGGAAGAATCCGCCTCTCTCCTCTCCTGAACTCCTCATTTAAATGGCCCTGGCACCCAGTTCAGATCCGTACTTCTTCTTCTTTATGGCAATGCATTTGAAGGACAGAACAGCTTATAAGGCATAACCACTGGCAAAGAAACCTTCATGAAGAGGCTGTGCTTATGCAATCATCGAGAGCAAAGTGATGGGGAAATTTCAAAACTCGGTGATCCACCTGCAGATAAGTTTCATTCATTTACTTCCTAGAGATCAATCCCACCCCTGCGGCATGGAGAACCTTTCTCCATAGATCCTTTCACTGCAACGGATCTTACGTATTCAGCTCTTGGAATATGTCTGTTTGCTTAGCATAAAAACCACCTGGGTGATCAGAATAAAAGACGTACTTACTTACTTACTCCTAAGCAGTTCAAAAGACTTTGATGTGGTTTTAAAAGTCATCCCCAAACCGGAAGGTTAAGGATGGCAGGTGGGAATGAGTGTAAGAGAAGGCAGCAGACAGTTGCCAAGGCTGTGAGATCAGTTGGAAGCTAATAGTCAGGCCTGCGATACCCTTTTTTTGTTGTTTCACTTTGTTTTATTAATATCCAAGGTCCAACTCTGCAGGCCTGTGATATTTCTAAAAGCCAAAGGTGTTTGGGAAAAGGATGATTTCTGTAGAGTAGATTTTAAGTTTGGGTAATTGGAATATCGGTATCCAAAGACATTTCAGAAGTCCTTTGGTTTTGAAAAATAATCTACCAAATATATTGTGTAAAGTATACTTTTTTCATTCAAATGACTTCCTACTACAACAGGTTCACAGAAGTTTCTTCATATGGTTGATAAATAACCATCAAAAACATAAAAACGTCATACTACCTTTGTAAACACTTCCAAATGTAACCACGGTAAGCACTTCATCCAAAATAATTCATCTTTGGGAAAAAAAAGAAGAAAACCCACTCCCAGCCATCAAAGGATTCTCCAAGAGAGCTTTACACCGATTAGAAGAAGAATTTAGAACATCAGATACAGATTACCTATGAAACAAAGGAATCACATCTGCTGAAACTTCAGTCATCACAAATGTATGCTGTTCACCTATTGACACAAAATGGCAGTTTTCAAGCGCTGCACTCAACAAGAGATTTTCAAAGTTCCCGAAAAAAAAACCCCAAAAAACCAAATCATCCAAAAAACCCACATCATCATTTCCATAAGGACTTTCAGCCATACTTAACATGATACTGAGAAACCACATCTTCCACCCAACCCTCCAAGACGCATTTACAAGAACAGATTTAATCTAACGTTGATGTAAATGTGTTCAAGAACACTTTGCGATGGGCTGGACAATGCTATTATCGAGACCAGACTAATCCCTGCAAAAAGTGAAAAGGTGGAGACACACGTGTGCAGGCTTCTCTAGGACCCAAGGTGTTTGCGGCGCCAGAAGCTGTTCTCTTACCATGGACTTGGTGAAAGGCCTCGCCAAGGTAAACAGCAGCGTGTACACCCACCAGCCGCGATGGATGTTGGAGTACATCATATTCCCAGGATGAACTGCATTCGAGGTGACCCCGCGTGGGGAGAGGCGTCGGTGCAGCTCGTTGGAGAAGAGAATGTTGCAGAGCTTGGACCTGTTGTAAGCCAGCATGGCCCAGTAGTTGCTTTTTGATGGAGAGAGGCGACTGAAGTCCAGTTTTCCCAAGGAATCGTTAATATCTGTAAATCTTAAAAACAGGAAATACGACATGGAATGACCAAGGTCTGACGTTCCATATAGCTTTTTATCTTTATTTTATTTATTTATTTATGTATTTTAGTTTTTGAGACGGAGTCTCGCTCTTTGCCAGGCTGGAGTGCAGTGGCGCGATCTCGGCTCACTGGAACCTCCGCCTCCCGCGTTCAAGCGATTCTCCTGCCTCAGCCTCCCAAGTAGTTGGGACTACAGGTGTGCACCACCACGCCCAGCTAATTTTTGTATTTTTAGTAGAGATGAGGTTTGACCATGTTGGCCAGGATGGTCTTGATCTCTTGACCTCATGATCCACCCTCCTTGGCCTCCCAAAGTGCTGGGATTACAAGCGTGAGCCAGCTTTTTATTTTTATTAGAAATCCGAGGGAGGCTGGGTGGGGTGGCTCACACCTGTAATCCTGGCACTTTGGGATGCCGAGAAGGGTAGATCACCTGAGGTCGTGAGTTTGAGACCAGCCTGGCCAACATGGCAAAACGCCTTCTCTACTAAAAATACAAAAATCAGCCAGGGGTGGTGGCATGCCTGTAATCCCAGCTATACAGGATGCTGGGGCAGAAATCGCTGGAACCCCGGAGGCAGAGGTTGCACTGAGCGGAGATTACACCACTGCACTCCAGCCTGGGTGACAGAATTAGGCTCCGTCTCAAAAAAAAAAAAAAAAAAAAAAAGGAATCTGAGGAGACTATGTAGAGATGACTAAAACCTCAATCTTGCATCATCAAAACAAAGTCTCCCTTCAAGATTGACAATGGTGATTTAACAATATAAACACAGGTCACGTAAGGTGCCTCATGGTTGCAATCCCAGCACTTTAGGAAGCTGAGGAGAGAGCATTGCTTGAACATAGGAGTTCAAGACCAGTCTAGGCAACACAGGGAGTCACCGTCTCTACAAAAAATAAGTAATTAGTTGGGTATGGTGGGACGTTCCTGTGGTCCCAGCTACTTGGGAGGGTCGGGGGAGGAGGACTGCTTCAGCCTGGGTGGTCGAAGTTGCAGTGAGCTATGATTGTGCCACTACACTCCAGCCTGGGCAACAGAAACCCCCATCTCTAAACATAAGAATTAAAATTTTAAAATTAAAAATAAAAAGCATTGCCTCCAAAGACACATTTCAGTAAAGACCCAAACCCATAAATGGAGCAGTCTTAACATACTGAACTCCTTCCCCTCACTCTAACATATATTTTTCAAAACCTTCAACAGGAAGTTCAAAGATAATTAAATTAAATGGAAAAGCATCTTAAATAAAGGGCTGTTGCTTTTAGAAACAGAAAGATATCACATTCCTAACCTTTGACGGGGCTTTCCTGGATTATTTTAGCTAATGCTTGAGTCCTGTATATTTTCATTTGAGCATCCAAGAAAATATAGATGAGTCTTGTTGCCTCCAAGACCCTTTTCCAGATTAAAAATTAATGATTATAAAGGGGTTATAACCTTGGTGAGGTGCCATCAATAGTCTTATACGTTTAAAAGATAAATGTAAACAAAGCCAAGATGAGTTCTGGCACAGTCTAATGTCTTTAAGTATACCCAGGGCATGGATGTACACAAATCAAAGTAACTAGTTGATGTTTTATAATTGGGTCTGATGGAGTCATTAAACACCAGCTGTTTGTTTCTTTCCCTTTGTCTCTCTTTCTCTTAAATAACAACAATGTAGTGACTGCCCTTAAAAAATAGATCACACCAAACAAAAGGAATTTTCTAAATGTTCTTATCTTTGTCAAAGTAGCCCTCATATTCTGCTTCTCTAAGTTCATTCTGGGCACAGGGTCATAAGGAAGGATAATGGGAAACCTCTAGAAAACCGCTATGGAAAACAAAAAGGAAAAGGTAAAATGAAAATTATGGAATAATCCTATCGTTCCTTAGTATCAGCAGCTCCGGTTGGGCTAAGACCAAAAAAAGCATTAAGGGCAGCTGAAATTCATATTTTAATGGAAATTAAATATCCCTTCCACAGGACTCCGTCAATGACATCCAATTTCTACGGTTAAATGACACTGCTGCTCTAAAGTCATCAACAAATCCGATGGCCAGAAACATCATCAAGGATACAGAAAAGAGACCTTGAAATGAACTGTTGGCTGCCTGTTTTAGGCACCCAAACCACAGGAAGAGCCCGACTTCCAAGCGTAATTGTCTAAGGTAGTGGAATTCGGCAGGAAATCTGAAAATGTATCAGGGCCTTTTTCTGCTTGTCACATGATGGCTGGTGATGGCAGCAGGGATGGTAGATGTCTTGCAATGTAGATGAAGTCTTGCTCAATAAAGAATGCCCCCCTGGACACTCACACAGATGAAAAGCCTGTGGATAATCATCTGAGCCTAGGAATATCCATTGAATTTCCATGTGGGTAGTGCAACAACTATGTAGATGAAGAATGAATGAATACACTTTCAGAACGTGTATGATTCTTGGAGGGTGAGTGATATGGTTTGCTGTGTCCCCACCCAAATCTCACCGTGAATTGTAATAAGCCTCATGAGTCAAGGGCAGGGCCAGGTGAGGATAACTGAATCATAGGGGCAGTTCCCCATACTGTTCTTGCGGTAGTGAGTAAGTCTCTTGAGATATCATGATTTCTTTTTTTTTTTTTTTTTTTGAGACAGAGTTTCACTCTTGTTGCCCAGGCTGGAATGCAGTGGCAAAATCTTGGCTCACAGTAACCTCTGCCTCCCGGTGTCAAGGGATTCTTCTGCCTCAGTCTCCCAAGTAGCAGGGATTACAGGCATGTGCCGCCATGCCTGGCTAATTTTGTATTTTTTGTACATATGGGGTTTCTCCATGTTGGTCAGGCTGGTCTCGAATTCCCAGCCTCTGGTGATCCGCCCGCCCCAGCCTTTCAAAGTGCTGGGATTACAGGCGTGAGTCACTGTGCCCGGCCAGCTGATGGTTTTATAAATAGGAGTTACCCTGCATAAGCTCTCTTGCCTGCTGACACAAAAGATGTCCCTTTGCTCTTCCTTCATCTTCTACCGTGATTGTGAGGCCTCCCCCACCCATGCGTAACTGTGAGTCCATTAAACCTCTTTCCTTTATAAATTACCCAGTCTCAGGTATGTCTTTATTAGCAGTGGGAGAACAGACTAATACAGTGAAGCATCGCTCAGTGTTGGTGGTACTGGAGCCCACGATACCACACACCTGGTAACGGTGTGCATTTTCGGAGGGTGCATTGAAGGTGATTACCCATGGACACCGCATTTCATCTTTCCTGTAGCCCGACTGGAGCATTTACATGTTGAAACACAAGCTATTTTGTTTCACAGTTATTTTTTCTTTGCGTTACAGTAAAGCTATATTGAATTAAATATACGTTTGTGCATGTAAGTTATTTCCAAATTTTATTTCAACATAATAATAAGGTATTATAGGAGAGTTGTCACACCAAGGGTCTACTGAGTTGAGAATCCAATGATCCCAGTTATGGGACATGACTTGAAAACTCTACCTACATGGCACAGAAAAAAGGGACAAAAATTTAGAGAACATCTAATAGGTATGGAATAAATATAGCACCAGCCATTCCCACTCCCGACTCATCTTTTATCAAATGCTGCCGGAAACCCTTCTTGGCGTATTTGTTTAGCCCGACCCAGTTCAGGGACTACTTCCTCCAGAAATCTCTGTGTAATGAACTCTTCCACAGTTGGATGTCACAGCAAGTTTTTTAGATGGAAGTCGGGGACAGAATGAAAGAAGCCATGCAAGGGAGGTAAAAATCCACGTTTCCATGGACAGTAAGTATCCACTCTTCAGGACCCAGGCCATGACCCCATTCCTAGTGTTCAATGGCACTGCTGGCCTTCCAAGATCTGTTAAAATGCTCACTGTGCCATCTTTCTGTTCTGTCTGTACACTGTTTCTCTGTTGTCACCATACCGGATTGTAAGTTGATTTTCACCTGGTCCCAACTAGACTGTGAATTCTTGGAAAGCAGACTGTAAGGCTTTTTTTTTTTTTTTTTGAGATGAAGTCTCACTTTTGTCACCCAGGCTGGAGTGTAGTGGTGCCATCTCGGCTCATTGCAACCTCCACCTTCCAGGTTCAAGTGATTCTCCTGACTCAACCTCCCAAGTAGTTGGGATTACAGGCGCCCACCAGCATGCCTGACTAATTTTTGCATTTTTAGTAGAGACGGGGTTTCACCATGTTAGCCAGGCTGGTCTTGAACTCCTGACCTCAGGCAATCCACCTGCCTCGGTCTCCCAAGGTGCTAAGTTTACAGGCATGAGCCGCCGTGCCTGGCCTGAATGTAAGATTCTTGAATGTTCCTCAGTCCAGTGCCTGCCACACAGTAAGGACTCAACACAGAAATAGAGAAATGAAGTTTGGTCATGGTTTGGAATTCCAAAGCAAAGACCAAATCCTCAATAAAAAACAAAGGAACACAAATCCCATGATGAGAATCTGACAGTTTCCCTTGGTTCAAGTCTTGTTCTAAAGGTAAAACTTACTGTTAGGTTCAACTCTTCTACGTTTTTCATTAATATTTACATGTGGAACTTCCCAATATTGCGGGATTTTGGTTTTTGGTTATCCATTTTTTGTTTTAGAGACAGGGTCTTGCTTTGCTGCCCATGTTAATTCTCAACTCCTGCCTCAGCTTCCTGAGTAGCTGCTATTACAGGTACACACCATCATACACAGTGATTTTCTACAGTTTAGAGTAAGTTCCCTGCTTTTTTTTTTTTGAAACGGAGTCTCCTCTGTCTCCCACGCACAGTGGATGCAATCTCTGCTCACTGCAACCTCCACCTCCCCAGTTCAAGCGACCTTCCTGCCTCAGCCTCCAGAGAAGCTGGGATTACAGGCGCATGCCACCATGCCCGGCGAATTTTTTGTATTTTTAGTACAGATGGGGTTTCACCATGTTAGCCAGGATGGTCTTGATCTCCTGACCTCATGATCTACCCCGCCTCGGCCTCCCAAAGTGCTGGGACTCCAGACGTGAACCACGGGGCCCAGCCCTCTGTTCAGCTTTTCAAGGGTCACACAGAAGTATCTCATGAATAGGAAACATTGACTAAATTAAACTTCTAAGAGGAAAAAGTCATTTCTTCTTGATCTCTAATCTAGAAACAAGACACACACAAAAAAAAATCCCATGATGAGAAATTAGACAGAATCGGGATGAAGGCCAGTTTCAAGATGGAGAAGTACCAGCTGCTACACATCAGGCACTCCGTCTGCAAGCAGCCCTTTGCTGTAAGGCTGACCCCAGATTTCCTTCCCACTGTCTCCTGGGCAGAAGCTCCACTTTTACTGTCTGATTAGCCAGCAGTGACAGGCCTCCAGGAAGTGGCAATGGTGGGCCAGCTTCTGCTCTCTCTGAGCCTAGAAAGGCTTCCTGAAAAACGACTGTGTTCACCTCTCAGTTCCAGAGGGAGTGAAACAACTCTTCAGAGGTGACCAACTCTATTTTCAAGTTGAAAAACTGACAAAGCCAAACAATTATGTCTTAATAGAATTCTCCCTTACTAGCACATTACAAGTTTATCATTTGCTCAGTCAGTGGATGTTAACAATTGCTTTCTAGGGGTACCCCCGTCATCTTGTACTTCTGTATATACTGTGGGGGGTTGTGCTTTTTTGAGTTTTGGTTTTTTGAGACAGGGTTTTGCTCTGTCACCCAGGCTGGAGCACATTGCTACAGTGTCTGCTCACTACAGTCTCCGTCTCCCAGGTTAAAGCAATTCTCCCTTCTCAGCCTCCCAAATAGCAGGGATTACAGGCGTGCACCACCACATCTGGCTAATTTTTGTAGTTTTAGTAGACATGGGGTTTTGCCATGCTGGTCAGGCTGATCTCGAACTCCTGAGTTCAAGCGATCAGCCCACCACAGCTTCCCAAAGTACTGAGATTATAGGCGTGAGCCACCATGCCTGGCCTATAATGCATTTTTTTAACTGATAATTTTTTAAATTTATTTTAGAGACACTGTCTCACTCTGTCACCCAGGCTGGAGTGCAGTGGCACGATCAAAGCTTATGGCAACTTCAAACTCCTGGGCTCAAGCCATTCTCCCATCTCAGGCTCTTCATAGCTGGGATTATAGGCATGTGCCACCAAGCCCAATTTTATTGAGGATTTTTTTAAACTCCCACCTAAAATAATTAGGCCGCATTCTATCTAAACAAAGGCTCAGAAATTTGTGTGTGTGTGTGTCTCTGTGTGTGGGAGATGGGGTGATTTTGTGGAGGGCAGGACAATTCAATTTGGCACTCAATCCAGCTGCAGCCATTAAGGGTTGTTCAAACAGCACTCTGCTCTTTCCTTCCTACTTTAATTGTTATTTGAAATTTTTTCACAGCAAGGAAATCAACTTCTCATTTCACTATGATGTATTTTAGGTATGCAGAAACTCCATTCACTTGCTTAGATTCCAGATAAGTAACTAAAACTCAGTGAAGACACAGGAAGGCTAATAAATATTTTGCCTTGGGGCAGTCTAGTCTAATATTCTCTGCAAACATAGGACTTTATTTTTTCCCCTAACAGGGGGTCTTGACTCCCACGAAGAGATTCTGCCAAGGTTTATGGAGGTAATTAGATATCAACACTTCCATTTTACTACATGGTTTAGGGCCCTGGGTTCTTCGGTAGTGAGCAAATGTTTCACGTAATGCCTGTGCACCAAGTCACCATGCTCACTCACGGGAACCAAGGGATGCAATGCAGAGGCAATATACAAGCCGGCCTGGGGGAATTCCCACTCTGTTAAAACACCCTTAAAGAATGTGCAAAGAGGTCGGGTGCGGTGGCTCATGCCTGTAATCCCAGCACTTTGAGAAGCTGAGGTGAGTGATCACCAGGTCAAGAGATGGAGATCATCCTGGCCAACATGGTGAAACCCTGTCTCTACTAAAAACACTAAAATTAGCTGGGCGTGATGGCAAGTGCCTGTAGCCCCAGCTACTCAGGAGGCTGAGGCAGGAGAATCGCTTGAACCCAGGAGGTGAAGGTTGCAGTGAGCCGAGATCACGCCACTGCAATCCAGCCTGAAGAAAGAGCAAGACTCCATCTCAAAATAATAATAATAATGTGCAAAGAATAATTGGAAAGCAGAAAACCAGTGCCAGCCATCACGCAGGAATAATCCTGACAACACATTTCAGGAAGGCCTCCCTATAAACTAACAAAGATCTAATTCAAGAGCCCAGGACCCTTCCTTTCAAATTAATCTTTTAAATGAAACTAAGATTCGGATTTCCAAGATAGGCATGAATTACACTGTAGTTAAGGTGAGAACAAAGACGTCACACGAAATACCATTTGAGATACAGATTTACAAAGGAGAGTGAGCAGCTGACAACTTGACATAATCTCCCATTAAATACCAGCTCATTTAAACATATCCCGTGGTGCCCTCCACATCTGGTGGATGACTGGGGCTGGCAGATTTATTCCTGGAGCTCTCCCTGCTGCCTACCCCCACAGAAGCCTCCCTCGCCCCTTAACAGGGCCACTCCACATTTTTTTCACAAACCTGGTGTGATCTGCAAAGATAAGGCTGTCCAGATTTTGTTACCACCTAATTACTAGATGTTTCATGTCTTTTAACACGGGGGAGGATTATTACTGGCATTTTCCTTTCATTTCAACCATCATAAATTTAAAATGGCACAAGTAAATCTATCTGCAGTGTGTCACTTACACCATAAGCCCCTGTGTTTGGGAGTGATAAAGGGTTCAAGCTAACCCTTGGCTGGTCTCTCTCTTCCAAGTCCCAGGGGTTACATTTTATGGAAGTATGATTAAAAAAATAAGCTTCATTCTGGGTCACTAAAACATTTCAGGACTTAAGACGGAGAAGAAGGAGGAAAAAAATAGGCCCCTTACACATGTTTTTTTTCTAGCTACTCTGCTAAGAGTGCAAGCTCCCCCCGCAAAACACATACCAAGAAAATGTGAGCGAGAAATCTCCCTAACATGGATTAAATCTAGCCTCACCCAGCAAGTCCTTTGTCTTTTCAGGGTATTTCTCTTTAGACAAATAGTTGTTTACCCAACTCTAGAAACAAATATGCTGAAAATACGATGAAATTTCCCAACGCCATTTTCGGTCCATTGAATATTCTCCTAATGGTAATAGGAAAAAAGTGCCATCTGATGTTTTAATTGAAATTTTAACCAAAAGAGGCATGGCCAGATTTCTAATATGTTCTAACTACAGTACTTCCCTTTCTACAATTACACAGCTAATGTCTGCATTGAATTCCCTAATTTCTCATTATAAAACAATTGGATTTCATCTCGCAGGCTTTAATTGCATTGTTTCTCCTGCTAGAATAACTCCGCATTCTTCTTGCTAAGATGTTGAAGTTGTTGAATTACAAATCAATAAAGGTCGTGCCATTCAGATTTCATCAATTATTATTCCATCTCTAAGCAAAATCAATGAGGAGCTTTAAGTATAGTTGTAGAAGCAGTCCCCCACAATCAAACAAACACACACACAAAAGAAGACCTGGAAAAATTAAGCCAGCCAGGTGGAGTCCAGCCACATGTCTCAGAGTAGGACTAATGAAAATTATTTTCAGAAGGAGAGCCTGGGGGGGATTAGTAGCTGTTGCGAGAAAGGGAAGAAGTGAAAAAATATGCAATTCAAACCCACCGATGGGACTCTGAAGAGACCACAACGACACGGGCAGGAGCTGAGCGGCACAGGACATCCTGCAGGAGCTGGACAAGGTAGAAGTGACCCAGATGATTCACCTGAAAGATGGTCTCCAGGCCGTCTTTTGTGAGACTCCAACTGAGAGCAAAGGCTGCTGCATTGCACACAAGCACATGGAGAGGCCTGAGAAATAAAATATTCCATGTTATGTGGACATAAACACTACCACCAAGGACAACTGATGCTCCTTCAGGAACGACGAATTCTTTTCTTTTTTTTTGAGACAGGGTTTCACCATGTTGGCCCGTGTAGTCTTGAACTCCTGACCTCAGGTGATCTGCCCACCTCGGCCTCCCAAAGTGCTGGGATGACAGGCGTGAGCCACCGCGCCTGGCCTGGAATGATGAATTCTTTCTCCGTGTTCAAGATTCCAACCATTTGGAAATGGGATACCCTACGATGTCACAGGGCTTTGAGTGGGCAAGTGTCCTCGGTTGCTGGGGGATGAGAGGCTTCTTAGGATATAGTACTTTCCATGTGAAAACTGGGACAATGGCAGGTAATCTAGGAAGAGATGTCACCCTGGTTGGAACTCAGTTTCAACCACCTGATTCACTCTTCCTTAATTCCTCCAAGTCTCACCTTCTTTGTCTGTAAATCAAAATAGCCCTTAAAACAGTTACGAGTAACAAAGGAGAAATCAGGCTGTGAAAAAGGCTGACACAGGGCCGGGCACTGTGGCTCACGCCTGTAAACCCAGCACTTTGGGAAGCAGAGGCGGGTGGATCATTTGAGGTCAGGAGTTCGAGACCAGCCTGACTGACATGGTGAAACCGCATCTCTACTAAAATACAAAAAAATTAGCCGGGTGTGGTGGTGTATGCCTGTAATCCCAGCTACTCAGGAGGCTGAGGCAGGAGAATCGCTTGAACCCAGGAGGCAGAGGCTGCAGTGAGCCGAGATCGCGCCACTGCACTCCAGCCTCGGCAACACAGCAAGACTCTGTCTTAAAGAAAACAAACAAACAAAAAAGGATGACACAGGACCCAGCACTTGGTAGGTGCTAAGCAAACACAGCAAGTGGGAAATGTTCTCTCTAAATGGAGGGGGCACATATTGTTTCATGATATAGAAGTCGTTGTAGAGATCAGATAAAATGAACATTTTATAAGGAAGCCTAGGGATAGGTAAGTGGAAGCCTGTTAGAAAATTCCCTCGTATTCTGTATTTATTTATTTATTTATTTTTGGATAAGACCTTGCTCTGTCGTCCACGCTGGAATCCAGTGGTGTAGTTATAACCTCCTGCAGGCTCAGACTCCCAGGCTCAGACGATCCTCCCACCTCAGCCTCCCAACTAACTGGGACTATAGGAGCACACCACCGTGCCTGGCTAATTTATTCCTTACTTTTTATTTTTGTAGAGACAGGCTCTCCCCATGTTGCCCAGGTTAGTTTTGAATTCCTGGGCTCAAGCAGTCCTCCGGCCTAGGCCTCACAAACATAATCAAACTTTTAACAATAAAAGTAAGACTTTCACATGAATCAAAAACCTCAATTCTCAGAAAGTAACTGTACTTGTGAAAAAATCATCCTAATGTACAGATAGGAATTGTACAACAAAGTATATTCAAGGCTATCCGCAGTGTTTATGACAATATAAAGCAGCAAATTAGAAGTAAACTAAATATACGATTGAGAAATTATTACATGAAGTAGAATATATCCATACGACAGAATACTATGCAGCCATTAAAATCATAAACAAATCTACTGACCTGTAAAATACTTACATTATAAAATAAAATTTAATATATTATTAAATTTTATTAAACTATCAACACAGACACACAGAAACAGAGAAAGAAAAGAGAGAGATGGAAAAGTTATGAAGGATATATAAAATTAAGAGGCTGGGTACAGTGGCTCACCTCTGTAATTCCAGCACTTTGGGAGGCTGAGGCAGGATGATTACTTGAGCCCAGTATTTGAGACCAGCCTGAGCAACATAGCAAGACCCCATCTCACAACAACAACAACAAGCTAGCCAGGTGTAGTGGTGTATGCCTGTAGTCCCAGCGAGGTGGGAGGCTGAGACAGGAGGATGACTCAAGCCCAGGAGTTTGAGGCTGCATTGAGCTATGATCATACCACTGCATGCATCAGAGCAAGACTATGTTTCCAAATAAAAAATAAAGATACTTTTCACATCACAGCCTACAAGTTTCAAGCTTTTAAAAATACAAATATTGGCATGCAATGAAGGCAAACAAAAATCTTTATAGAAATTAAATTAGTCTGCTCTCTAAAAAAATAAAACAAAAGTGACAAATATCAGCAATCCTACAGAGGCCTTACATTCTTACTATATAAAGAGTTGTTACAAATCAATAGAGAGAACACGCGTCTTCTAAGAGTTTAACAGAAATAGCGACAGACAGTAGAAATTTTCTAAAACTAGATTGCAAGGAAGCAGTGCAATACTTAACACGTCCAACTATACTGGTAGTAAACATTAAACTAATTTCTAACAAATCAGCGTATTTATTCATATTATATTTGCATTATCTTGTATAAAGTTGGCAGGAATATCTATTCCTGTACCCTTAATATTGAAAATACCTATCATGAGAATTGAAAGATTCATATTATTTCACCAAGTAATCCTGTTTCCAAGCAGTAAAGCATGTATATAGCAGGGGCAGGAAAAATGGTGCAGTTAACACAACTAGGGAAAAGTATTTTATTATTGATAATGTTTAGAATTACCAGCACATGATGATTGTAAAAAGCAGATCAACTTTTAGCCAGCCTTACTGTTATTTTTCCATTCTATAGGAAATGTTTCCCCATTCTGCCTGCACCTGGGGCAGACCGTTCCTACAGCTACCTCCCATCCTTTTGAGAGGTTCAATGGTAGGAATCCGTGAGTTGAATGGTACCTCCCACTCCATTGTTTCTATATTGAGTGGAACGGTAGTAATCTGCTAACATGACCTTATTTGGAAAAAGGCTCTTTGCAAGTGTGATTAAGTTGCACATCTTGAAATGAGGTCATCTTGGATTACGGTGGGCCTCAAATCCAGTGACACAACTATCCTTACAAAGAGGAGAAGGGTAGAGGAACACCCACAGAGAAGGAGATGGAAAGACAGAGGCAGAGATTAGAGGGAGCTATATACAAACCAAGAAATTCCAAGGACCACTGGCAGCCACTAGAAGCCAGGAGAAAGGCATGGAACAGAGGTTCCTTCGAGCCTCCAGAAGGAGCTAATGCCTCAGACCACTTAATTTCAGATGTTTACTCTCCAAAACTGTAAGAGACTAAAATTATGTTGTTTCAAGCCACTCGATCTATGGTAATTTGTTATGATAGTTTTAGAAAACTAATATAGCTAGCTGGGCACGGTGGCGCAGGCCTGTAATCCCAGCTACTCGGGAGGCTGAGGCAGGAGAATCGCTTGAACCCAAAGGCGGAGGTTGTGCTGATCCAAGATCGCGCCATTGCACTCCAGCCTGAACAACAAGAGCAAAACTCCAACTCAAAAAATAATGATAGCTTCCAAGATTCTTTCCTAAAAAAAAAACCTTCAATATTCATATAAAATTTATGCACAAGAATGCATAATGCATCAACTAAAATTATAAAATTGTATATGAACTAGAAGCACCCTAATATCCAGCAACAGAGGAGCAGATAAATAATTAAGCCAGAGATTCCCAAACTTTCTCAATTTAATTGAAAAAGCAGGAAACTAAATTTTATATGTGTGACTCACACCCCATCCTCCCCAAAAAGATTTCTAGATACATAATCAGGACTACTTTCTTCTTTATCCCTTTTATGTTTTTTTATATTTTCCACCTTTTCTATAATAAGCATAAAATAGAGAACTTTACTGAAACTTAATTCATATATCATAAAATTCACCCGTGCAAACAGTACAACTGAATTGTCTTAGTAAACTCACAGAATTGTATAATCATAACTACATTCTAATTTTATAGCACTTTCATAACTAAAAAAAAAAATTAGCAATCACCAGCCACCCTCTACCCACCTACACTCTCATCCCCCAACACCATTAATCGACTTTCTGTCATATAGATTTGCCTATTCTGAACATTTCATGTACTAAATGGAACCATACGATACATAGTCTTACGTGACTGGCTTCTGTCACTTGGCATAATGTTTGCAAGGTTCATCCATGTTGTAGCATGTATCCGTACTTAGTTTCTTTTTAATAGGAAAATAATATTCCATTATATGAACATACCACACTTTTTTATCCATTCACTATTGATGGATATTTGGATTGTTACCACTTATTGGCTATTAGGAATATCACTGCTATGTACATTCACTTGTAAGATGCTGTGGAAATATATGTTTTCATTTCTCTTGAGGATACATCTAGGAGTGGGATTCCTGGGTGATACGGTAGCTCAATGTTTAACTTTTTGAAGAATGGCCAAACTGTTTTCCAATGTGGCTGTACAACTTTACATTTCCACCAGGAATGTATTCGAACCCAACATCGTTATTTGTTATCTGACTTTTTTATTTTAGCCATCCTAGTAAGAAGTGGCATCTCATTGTGGCTTTCATTTGCATTTCCCTAATGACTAATGATGTTAAATATCTTTTATGTCTTCAGTGGCAATTTGTGTACCTGATTTGGAGGAATACCTATTTAGGTTTTATGCTTTTTTAACTGAGTTACTTTTTATTACTGAGTTGTAAAAGTTCTTTATTCTAGATAGAAATCCCTTATGAGATATTTAATTTGTAAGTATTTCCCCCATTCTGTAGGTTATCTGTATACTTTCTTGATGGTATCATTTGCAGCACAAACACTTTTCATTCTGGATAAAACGCAACCATTTTCCTTTTTGTCACTTATGCTATTGGGGTTTTACCTAAGAAACCACTGTCTAAGCCAACATTGCAAAAATATACTGAATGTCTTCTTCTAAGAGTTGTGTAGTTTTAGCTCTTACATTTAAGTCTCTGAGTCATTGTTTTGCTTTTTTCTGTATAGTTTATGGGAGTGTGAGCTAACCTCATTCTTTTGCATGTGGATATCCAGTTGTTCTAGCATAATTTGTTGAAAAGACTATTTTGAATTGTCTTGGCATCCTTGCTGAAAATCAATTGACCATATTCATGGATTCATTTCTGGACTCTCAAGTCTATTTTATTACCTCTAGAGCTACGCCAGTATGATACTGTCTTTATTACTAAGGATTTATACAAAGTTTCAAAATTGAGAAATGGAGGCCCTCCAATGCTGTTATTTTTCAAGTTTGTTGTGGTTATCCAGGTTCCTTTGCATTCATATACAAAATTTAAGATCAGCTTTTTAATTTCTGCAAAAAAGTTAACTGAGGCCAAGCACAGTAGCTTATGCCTGTAATGCTCGCACTTTGGGAGGCCAAGGCGGGTGGATCACCTGAGGTCAGGAGTTCAAGACCAGCCTGGCCAACATGGTGAAACTCCATCTCTACTAAAATACAAAAAGTAGCCAGGCATGATGGCAGGTGTCTGAAATCCCAGCTACTCAGGAGGCTGAGACAGGAGAAACTGAAGCCGGTGAACAGTGGTTGCAGTGAGCCAAGATCATGCCACTGCACTCCAGCTTGGACAGCTGAGCAAGACTCCATCTCAAAAAAATAAATAAATAAATAAAATCTACTGAAATTTTAATAGACATTGCACTAAGTTTGTAGATGATTTGGAGAATATGATCATCTATACAATATTAAATCTTCAGATCCATGAACATAGGAAGTCTTCATTGCTTGTATATAGAAATACAACTGATTTAGGCATATTAAACTTTCATTCTAACTGAACTTGTTAGTTTTAACATTTTTTAAGTGCATTTCTAGGATTTTCTACAGATAAGGTGATTTCATTTGGAAATAAAGATAGTTTTACTTGTTTTCAATCTGGATTAAAAAATTAATTTTGCTTTTGCTCATTCTTTTGCCTTTTTTTTTTTTTTTTTTTTTTTTTTGCCCAACTGCTCTAGCTAGGATTTCTAGTAGAATATTAAATGAAAGTGGTGAGAGTGAATATCCTTGTCTTATTTCTTGATCTTCAGGGGAAGGTACCCAATCTTTCAGCATTAAGTGTGATGTTAGTTATGGGTTTCTTGCAGATGCCCTTTGAGTTGAGAAAATGCCACTTTATTCCAAGTTTATTAAAAGTTTTCATCACAAAAGAGTGTTGGATCTTTCTAAAATGTGTTTTTCTGTGTGTATTTAGAGGAACTTTTATTCTACTATTATGGTGTATTATACTGACTGCTTTTTAAAATGTAAAACCAACTTGAATTCTTTGGATAAACCCCACTTAGTCATAACGTATAATCCTTTGTATATATGGCTGCATTTGGCTTGCTAGCATTTTGTAGAAAACTGGTGCATCTATATTCATAAGTGATAGTGATCTAAAGTCTCCTTCTCTTGTGATGTCTTTGTCTGACTTCACAGAGTGAGTTGGAAAGTGTTTCCTCCTCTTCTATTTTTTTAAACAGTTTGTGGAGAATTGGTATTAATTCTGTAAGTGCTTGGTAGGAAGCATTCATTAATTTTATAACTAGAAAAATGTATTAAATCATTGTTGTTGAAGTATTCATGCAAATCTCATTATCGCTGGGTGATCTGGGTCTCATTAAGAAATTATTCATTCTGTTGCCTAATCTGTTTTTCAACCCATCCCCTCCATAAAACCTTAAAAGTGGTGATGTGGTTGAGGTCAGTCATATTTGTTTGACAACACCTGTTTTCCACATGAGCCCCACTACAGTTGTCAATACACAGTCCCTCAATGGCCGAGCTACTCTCTGAAGAGACAGGCACAAATGCTTTGAAGCACCGAGCCTGCCTATAACGCTCATTAGACTCTGCTTCAAATCAAAGCAGAATCTACTAATTTGTAGCAGGGATAACTCATATCTTGCAGTAAGACAGGACCTTTGCTAAAGACCTTGTGGGGAGAGGGAAAGGAGGGCAAAGTGAAGATGACTTACACTTGAGCTCCCTTCAGGATGCATCTGAAATATTTCGCTCACTTTTCCTGCACTGTTAATACTTTTTTTCTTTCTTTGTTTTTTCTTTTTTGAGTACTAACTGTGGGTCAGGCACATTTTTAAGAGATTTTTATACTTAGGAATCCTTGGTGACATGTATTATGATTGCCGTTTTACAAACAGAAATTAAGTATCAGAAATAGCTAACATAGGCCAGGCATGGTGGCTCATCCCTGTAATCTCAACACACTGGGAGGCCAAGACAGGAGGATCTTTTGGGCCCAGGAGTTCAAGACTAACCTGGGCAACACAGCAAGACTTTACCTCAAAAAAAAAAAATTAAAAAAAAAAAAAGATTAGCTGGTGGCATGCACCTGTAGTCCCAGCTACTTGGGAAGCTGACGTCGGAGGATCTCTTGAACCTGAGAGGTTGTGGGTACAGTGACCTGTGATCACCCCATTGCTTTCCAGCCTGGGCAACAGAGGGAGAGCAAGATCCTGTCTCAAAAATGACTAACAAACTAATATAAAGGGTCACCAGGCTTCAAGGCTACTACACAAACCTTCTCTCTTACATAAGCTCGCTGGAATGGACACAGCCAAGTTCTCAGAGAAATTCTAGCTCAGCCATGTTATTTTACTGACCTGACTCATGGCCAGTTAGTTAATCTCTGTGAACCTGTGTCCTCCCCTGTAAACTAAATATACTCCTCCCACGGTTGTTAAAAGCAAAGTCCCAGTATTTTGCTAGCCTGCCAGGGTTAGATAATTGTTACTTCCTTTGTCTCTATACCCTTCACTTTTATCCACAAGACAAAATTAAATTCCTCAAAGGTGATTTCTGCAGTGTTTACCTATCTCTAAGACGGGCTGGGCATTGAGAATTTTAACACCATACTTCTCAGTAACAACAATGTCTCCTCTAGTTACCTTTATTCTTGCCTGTACATTTTCTCAGGAATATGCAAACCTCAGCAAACCAAGCGACTTGCCACCAAAGACTTCAGCCTGGAGAAAGAACTCACAGAGGACCTGGGAAAACCCTTTCCTCTCTCACCAAATTTTAATACCCTTCATTAATGTTAATTGCACAACACCAGAGGCAAAATATGTATCCTGTATCTAAAAATTGTCACCTCTATTAATTAAACACAGGCTTATGGAATATGAAACTATAAAGTGCTTGACTTTTTTTAATTGTAAAGACACTTAATTGGCTTGTACAAAAGCAAAAGAATTCCTTTTGCCTCACTTTAATGAGGTTTTTATTATTCAAATGGCACATTTTGCTCAGTTTTGACTAAAAACCATTGCAATTCAAAAGACGCTGAGATGATGAATATTTACAGACTATCAAAAGGAAAAGTTCAAACTATAAAGACAGAATGGAAACAAAAATAGTATCCTTCCAAAAGCTGAGGTTATTAGTCAGCAATTTAAGGGGCTAATTTGTTTTTCTTCTTGGGTGGATTGGGATCTGTGAGCGGTGATGAAGGGTGGAAAAGGTTGTCCTCCTTGTCTAGAATCTACGGAGGACAGCTTGCAGGCTCTCTGTAGCTCTCATCCAGCCACAGATAAAGTCCCTACGCCTTTCTGATGAGTGGCCCGAGCATTCGCTCTGCTTGCTGACTCTGGGGGATGGTATTTACAAAGTAGCAATCCCTTCAACTGGACCCAGTGCAATACTTCTGGGCCAGAGGACAACCCCCTCAGTAGTTAAGGTGGTGGTGGTGGTGGGGAGCTCGTCATCAGTGGGAATGACAGTGGGCCAAAATTCCTGATAACAGAGCCAGGCTTTCTGGCAAGAGTGGACTTAGGTGGCACTTCCTACTGCAAAGGGACCAGCCCCTTTCCTTTTTTTTTTTTTTTTGAGACAGAGTCTGGCTTTGTTGCCCAGGCTGGAGCGCAGCCACCACGTCTGGCTAATTTTTGTATTTTTAGTAGAGACAGTGTTTCACCATGTTGGCCAGGCTGGTCTCAAACTCCTGACCTCAAGTGACCTGCCCACCTCACCTCCCAAAGTGCTGAGATTACAAGGGTGAGCCACCGCACTGGCCAGATTTTTGCATTTCTGACAAGAGGGTGGCCCCACCCAAACCTGCAAACTGGTCCTGTGACCCTCACCCAGGAACTGACTCAGCACAGCTTCAACTCCCTGTGACTTCATCGTTAAGCCAACCAGTCAGCAGTCCCGACTCACTGGATCCCTACCCACCAAATTTATCCTTGAAGACTCTGATCCCTGAATTCTGTGGGAGACTGATTTGAGTAATAAAACTCCGGTCTCCCAAACAGCTGGCTCTGTGTGGATTAAACTCTTTTTCTATTTGCAGTTCCCCTGTCTGGATAAATCAGCTCTGTCTAGCCAGCAGGCAAGGCGAACCCATTAGGTGGTTACATTTTCCTCTCCGCTGGCTCACTCTTGCTGCGCGTCAGTTCAATCAGATCTTTCTGACCACCAGGTAGGGAAAATCAGAACAGAAGTAAATAAAGAAGGGAAAAAAAGAGGATGAAAAAGACGAGGGCTGGAAGGAGAACAAAAAGATATTCACTTGACCCAGGCAGGTTGCACTGGCCTCTCTCTTCCCATTTATGGTCTATAGTTTTAAAATACTCATCTTCATTCAGTCTCCTTCCTTGCCCCAAACGTACTTTTCATTACAAAGCTGAATGAATGCCATTCCATCACCATCCAGAACCTCTCAAAGCTGCCTGGAGAGCAGTGGCTTCTCAATAAATCCAACAACCTCCTCTCTGCTGAGACCAGACTGCCCTGTTGTAGAGGATCCTGTTCCTCCCTGACTTGTGGTGGCTCGCTTTCCTGTCTCGGCTTTTGTGATACCTTCCACTCCTGGACCTCCCAATGCCACTACTGCCCCATCTTTTGTCTCCACCAATCCTTCCTCTTTGGGCCATTGTTCCATCGTCAGCCTCTTTTGTTTCTGTCTCGAAAGTCTACACTGCAGCACTTTGACCCAAATCCATGACTCCAAACAAAACCTCCCTGAAGACTTCAAATCCAGAGCTCTAGCTGCTGTATTCTTTCCAAGTTCCAGAATCTCGTTCCCACCTGTCAGTCTGCCTTCCTGGAGACGTTCCTACAAATTCAGAGTCATACCCTTATTTCTGTAATGGCTGATATTCACTAACCAGTCACCTGATTACAAACACTTAGGAAACAATGTGCTATCCCATCTTCTCCTTTAGACTCTGTGATTGGTCAAGGTCAGTATCTCTAGGCTCACTAGGCACTCCTAATATACTGTCCCGTCCCCTACATTTTCACAGTGGTAGGCACTGCAGTGCTCCATCGGCATCTCACCCACTCCCAACCACTGTGAGCTTGGACTCCTCCAGATAACTGTCCACTGCCGATGGGCACTCTCACATCCGGGAACTCATGACCCACGCGGACATGCTCTCTTGACAAGGAGGACCAACTCGGTGATACAGTTCCTTCTCCAGAGGGCCCCATGGAATCAGGCTGAAACAAATTTCCAGTAGAAACCATAATCTGCTTCCCCCTCCGCTCTTCTGGGAGCAGTCCCCTAATCGATCCTGCGAACAAGAATCTCCATCCCAGGCTCAGCTGCTAGGATCGCCACCTAAGGCAACCACTGTCACTGCACGTTTCTACCATTGTGCCCTTTACGTATAGTCACTGGAACAGCCCACACCTGGTCTTGCCACCTCTATATTCTACTTGACTTTTCATGAATACTGAGCCCTAAATTTACTAACAAAGTCTTTTCATCTTACGTACCCATTCTCAAAAACGTCTAATTGTTCCCAAATACCTGCTAAGTTAAACACAAACTCATCCTGACATTCAGGTCCTTCTAAGCAACAGCCCCAGCTACACCCCTCCTGGAAGGCTGAATCATCTGCCACTTGATTAAATCTGGGTCTATATTTGTGCCATTCCCTGTGTCAAATTCCTAACTGTTCTTCAAGGTTTTGCTCAAATATTATCTCACTGAAGAAATTTTCCTTCTAATAATCAACACCTTGATTAGCCCGCTTTAAAATCCATTCACAATAGGCAAACCTCACAACAGCATGTTACTCAACATTAAAAAACAAAGCAAACTATTACTAATGCATAAAACAATATGGACGATGTCAAATGCACTGGCCCACAATGACTTCCAGTGCTCCTTACTTCCTGGTTTTCATGCTTTCGTGTAATCCCCTCACCTCGTGGGTGGGTTAGACCTGGCAATTTGCTTCTAACCAACAGAATATGAAAAAAAATGATGGGCAATTCTTCTGAGATTAGTTTACAAAAAGATGTTGGCTTTCATATCACTCCTTTTCCTGCTCTCTTGCTTACTCAATCCAATGGAAGCCAACTGCTGCATTATCAACTTCCCCCTGGAGAGGCCCATATGGCAGGGAACTGAGGGTGGCCTCTGGTCAATATTCAGGAATTAAAGGTTTCAGTTTAATGCTCATGAGGAACTGACCTCTGCCAACAGCCATGCACGATGTTAGGTCCTTTCACAGCCAAGCCTTGAGATGACCTGGGCTCCAGCTGACTTTTTTTTTTTTTTTTTTTGAGACAGGGTCTCAATCTTTTGCCCAGGCTGGAGTGCAGTAGTGTGATCTTGGTTCACTGCAACCTCCGCCTCCTGGGATCAAGCTATTCGCTATTCTCCTGCATCAGCCTCCCAAGTAACTAGGATTACAGGCATGTGCCACCATACCCAGCTAATTTTTCTATTTTTAGTAGAAACGGAGTTTCACCATGTTGGCCAGGTTGATCTCAAACTCTTGACCTCAATGATCCACCCACTTCAACCTCCCAAAGTGCTGGGATTATAGGCATGAGCCACCGTGTCTGGCCCCCAGGTGGCATCGCAGCCTAAGAGAGGCCCCCAGTCAGAAAGAACCAGTCAAACTGTCCCGATTCCTAACAAAAATAGTAAGTGGGGAAAAACAGTCCCCCAAAGAGGGCCACATCCTATCCCCCACAGCCACTGAACATACTACCTTACAGGGTATAAGAGATGCTGCAGAGTGTGATCAAGGGTAAGATCTTGTGTGTCAGGCTGTTCTTGCGTTACAATAAAAAAGTAACTGAGGCTGGGTAATTCATAATGAAAAGAGGTTTAACTGGCTCCGATTCTACAGCTGTACAAGAAGCATGGCACCAGCATCTGCTTGGCTTCTGGTGAGGCCTCGGGGAAGTTTACAGTCATGGCGGAAGGCAAAAGCAGAGTAGGCAACTAACATGGCGAGGGCAGGAGCAAAAGAGGAAGGAAGGTGCCAGATCTCATGTGAACTCATTCATCACCAAGAGGATGGCCCTAAATCATTCATGAGGGTTCCGCCCAACAATGCAAATGCCTTCCAGCCCATCCCACCACCAACACTAGGGATTATGTTTAAACCTAACATTTGGAGAAGAAAAACATCCAAGTCTTGAGATGGGTAACATATGCTAGATAATCTAGGTGAGCCCAGTGGCATCACAACAGTCATGAGATCCTCTCCCAGTTGTGGCTGGAGGGAGATAAGACTGCAAGGCTAAGGTCAGAAAGATGCAACAGTGCTGGTTTTGAACATGATGTGGGTGACCTTCAGAAGCTGGAAAAGGCAAGGCAAAAGATGATCCCTGGAGTTTCTAGAAAGCAGCAGAGCCATACGGACACCTTTTTTTTTTTTTTTTTGATATAGAATTTCACTCTTGTTGCCCAGGCTGGAGTGCAACGGGGTGATCTCAGCTCACCACAACCTCTGCCTCCTGGGTTCAAGTGATTCTCCTGCCTCAGCCTCCCAAATAGCTGGAATTACAGGCATGTGTCATCACGCCTAGAGATAGGGTTTCACCGTGTTAGACAGGCTGGTCTCAAACTCCTAACCTCAGGTGATCCTCCCGCCTCGGCCTCCAAAAGTCCTGGGATTACAGGCGTGAACAACTGCACTCAGTCCATACCGACACCTTAATTTTGGCCCACTGAGACCCATGACAAACCTTCAGCCTACAGAGCTGTCAGATAGCTTCGGGTTGTTTTAAGCACATAAGTTTGTGGTAATTTATTACAACAACAATGGAAAACTAATAGAGTGAGACTGTATATGTTTGCTGTTTTAAGTTGCTAAAGTTTTGAGGGTAACGTAGAAACAACAGACAACTAGTGCATGTATTATACTATGTAAACAAGTCCAAACTCAAAAAGTGACATACAGAATAGTCATGTTTATCTAACTTTCTGGAAAAGACATACCTCTAGGGACAGAAAAAAGACCAATGGTTGCCAGGGGTTAGGTGTCTGGGGCAGGTTTGACTACAATATGGCACAGACGGGGATGATGGAACTCTTCTGTATCTTGACTGTCATGATGGTGGCTCTATGACCATGTATGTCATAATTCATAGTGAAATTCATCCTTTTATTGTACAGTGCCAGCTGTAAAACTCACTTCATTTAAAAAAAATTTGTTTAAAAACCAATAGGACTTTCTGTATTTCTAAAAGCACTGATCACATCCTACCTGGAATGAGCTACTGTGTATAGATCTGTGAATGAACTACACCCAGTGGGACTTTAGCAACAGGGTCTCACTCATCTGTCTGTCTTTGGAGTGACGTGCAGAGCTACAAGGAGCAGCCTCATTATGTGGCATTAAGAAATCAGAGGAAGATAAGATGCTTGAGCTTCAGCCCATCTCCAATCCAGCTCTCATCCGTACAGTAGAAAAATCAGCATATTTTAAATCATTTCAGTACCTTCTGTTCCTGCTTACACACTTATACCAAGTGCTTACCTGCCTTCCTTGAGTGGTCCACTGAGATGGCGCTGACGATCCCTCACTCAGTCCCGGATGCCCATCCTACATGTCAAAACCTCCCTACCTCCCAAAGGCAACTCAGGAGATTCTTCCTTCCTCCAGGATTTCTTCCCTTGCTCTTCATCTGCAAATTAGCCATATCTCCCTCTTCAAAAGTTCTTGCATACTTTCCCAAGACCTTTTACAAGGTCAAGGAGACAGACACAACTAAATGACACAAGTTCCTTCAACTTCCTACCAGGAGATAGCTGCATAGGACAGGAGATCGAGCTGTTACCCAAATTCCCTGTGATACAGTCTTTCTGCTCCTTAGTTCAGCTAGCTCCAAGTTCTTGTCTCACAACCAGGAAGAATCAGGCATGCAGACACTGGAGTGTGAGTGGAGTCAAATTAATGAAGCAAAAGGAAAACTCCCAGTGGAGAGGGGACGTGGTGGGAGTGGTTCCCCCCACCTGAAGGTGGTACAGTTGTCCTGTGTGGCTGGGTCTGGATCCTTGTATAAACTCAGATTGGGGAGTGCAGGCTGACTTGTATGGGCATGCACAAAAGGTTAAAGTGAAGGCAACACTCAAAGGTGGGCATGACAGTATAGAAAACCAGTTAGGGAGGGGCAGGTATATGTAAAATAGGTGAAACATGGGGGATCAATCAGTAGAGTGTGCCAAACAGGAAGATAAGTTCTCAATCCAGTTCCAGGATTTAACTTGTAGCTTGGCTTTCAGTCTTTAAACTGTTTTCAGCTTGGAAGCGGGGTTTCACCAGGGACCGAACACTATCTACGTAGGCATCTGGCTGCTTCTTGCCACTCTCACCTGGACTTTAAGTCCCCATTAAGGCACCAGATACCAGTCATACCAACTGCATCAGGGCCAGGAGGATTGGTTTCCAATTCTGCTTGGATTACTTAACACTTTTACCATGTGCCATAATCTGTATGTGCAAACGTTATCTGTACAGCAGACAACAGTCAACATCCACAGAAAGGAAGTGTGTGTTTGCCCAGAGTCAAGACGTAAGAAGTAAACCTTTTGTACACATCTGGATGGATACATCTGAATCGGTGCTATTTTCCTCATGGCATTGGGTCTACAGGACCTTAAACAGTCATGTTTTGCAACATATTACTTAAACGGGAGAGAAAAAGTTGATTTGGTTTTAGTTCATCAAGAAAGACTCATTCATTCTGTGGAGACAAGACCAGCCCATTAAGACTCAAGGAACCCAAGAATGAGACATATCATTTCAAACCTGAGATGAGAAGGGTGCTTTAAAGAATCCAGGAGCTCAGTAGCCACCACCATGGGGCTGAGTTACAGAGAAGATTTGTAAGTGAAAATGTTAACATGCTCCCCCAAAAGTGATGCAAGATTTCGCAGGTTAAATAAACACGCTTCGGAATCTTAAGATAATTTTGGCTTTTGGGGATTCCATTTCAGACACAGCAAAGGAATGAGCTGAGTGGAATGGTATGTAAAGGGAAATACTTTCCAATCCCTCCTGGAAGCAGAATGTCACACCATCTGGGGCATTTCTTGACTAAGCTGCAAGAATTCATACTATTTGGAAATACTCTGGAATTCAATACAAATAGCCTAAGGACCCACAGTCCCAAAAGAAACTTTAGTCTTTGCTGGTGTTCAGCTGTCTTTTCTCTCAGAAAAGGGAAAAAAATACTATAGAATTCCAAGTGTGACCCCTGCTTAAATACCTGGTGCTGGTTTTCTGAAATCGTGGATGGCAGCATACACTGAACATAGCAATTCCCTTCAACAGCTGCCTCAGTCCGGGTAAGGTCAAATCTACTTCAGCAATCCACCAAGGCCACAGCTGCTCAAAATGCAGTGTATGTGTGCCACCAGCAACACTGGAGATGATTTTAGGTAGCATACGGAGAGTTTTAAAAAATTATTTATACACTGTAATGGAATGGAAACTATATAATTAGCCTCTCTAAGTCACAATTTCATAAATACTCCTCTGAAGGATGATTTCTTAAAATTGGCAGCAATACACATTCAATAGTACACTTATGCAGTGATTTTGCAAAACTGACGATATAATTGGCTTAAGTTTGACAAAGCAATGCTGAAAGATAACAGTATGAAAAGTATCTTTTAAAAGAACAGGCAAATATAAGCGATTTTCTTTCAGACGAGGAACCCTCAGAAAATGTTGGTCATTCTATAGAAAGAATGAGAAACGTGATTCCCAGCAGAATATCTTTTGCATGATGTGTTCATAACAGAATTGTTTTGTTTAGTGCAATTCTAGCAGGTCAGAGAGGTATGTGATGGATAAAATGGTATGACAGGTAAAACTCAGGTTGTCTCCTGGGTCTTTCTCTCATTATATGTGTGATCCTTAGCAAAGTTAATAAAGCTATCTGAGCCACAGCTGTGTCCCCTGTACAAGGGAATGATAATGCCCACCTTGTTTAATAGACACAAGAATCAGAAAAAATATATAAAATGCTTAGCATCAGCCTTGATAGAGATGGTGCCTAAAAGAGGTATTTCCTATTTTCTCAGATGCCCATTCTACTCTGGGGATATAGTCCCCACAAGTAATTGAGAGATATAAAACAAAACACATAAACATTGTCTTCCACATTTAGAAGATACTTATGTATTGTTTCTCTGGCCCTTACTCAACGTCTCTGGTAGAGAATGTCCTGAGTAAATATTCAAAGAAAGAAAGCAAATAAAACAAGAAATATCAACACCTAAAATCAGTATCAGCTTGGGTGGCCAATGACCATCAGCTGTGCTTCTAAATTTGAAAGACCCTTTACAAGTGGAGAACTTGACAGACACCATCAAGTATTAAAATAATAATTAACCGGGGAGTGGATTCTGTTGTCAAGATAACCTAGCCACATTTAATTAATTCTTTTTTTTTTATTTTTCAGTTGGAATAGAGAAAATAATCCAAAACAATCAACCAGAGTGGAGCACGGCACTGGCTGTGTCCCCTGGAGACGACCAGGAATTTTTCATTTCATGCACCATTTGCAGCTTCTTACAGTGAATTCCAGAACAGCAGTACATACACTTAACAGAAAATGGAAACACTCTTGTTTTTGTCATTTCCTTAAATTTTTGCCTCACGTCCATTACCTTGATTATATTTTCCCATCCCATCATTGGCAGTCCCAGCAGCAAAATCTCAATCTCATTGATTCTAAATGGGGGCAAATGTAAAGAGCAGCACATCCACACGCTCCCCAAGATGGTTTTCTAGGGAAAACGCGTCCATCTGATAATTGTGCCCCAGTGGCACTTAGTGTAATCGACGTGATATCTGACATGCAGGTCTGATGCCTTGGTGCTGCGGTTCTGCTTGTTTCCATTTCTCTCCTGCCCTTCGCATTCAGCACTTTATTGCCCTGTGTCCTGGCTTCCTGGGAACATTTAATAAAACGGACAATCAACTGTAAATGCAGTAAGGATGGGGGCTGGTGGAGAAAGTAAGAAAAAGTTTTAACTTCAGCTACACTCATGATCTACTAGCCTTACTTGCACACGGCACCCTTGGACAGAAAGGATGTAAATTAACACATGTCTCTCTTGGTAAATTCCCATTTGTTTTATCTGACAAATGAATCATTGTCTCAGCCTACAGAAATTTAGTTGTGATATGAAAGAAACTGATAGGCCAAAGTAGAATTTCACAAACTCCACAAGAGAATGTGACTATTACTCATACAAACACAAGAGGTAAAAAGCTGCCAGATGAGAAGGGCCAGTGGTGGCATTATTTAGAGAAGAGGGAATTGGTTCTTTCTATGACCTTCATCTTCTGACACTCAAAATGGAGTAAGTCATAACAGTGGACCCGAAACACCTGAAGGATACAGACAACATCTGAAGTCACCTATGCTCTCACACCTAGGATTACGCTTGGCATACAACACAATTTTGTTGAATTATGAAATCTCCCAAAAGTAAATAAGATACCACTGGCGAAATCACTCTGCATCTTTGATCACAATAAGTGCACAGTTGTCTGTTTAAAACACTGCATACAATCGGTACGTTTTTTTAAAACCCACAGAGTCCCTCCCTCTGTTAACAATATCCACAGCACAGTCATTTAGATACCATTTGCTTACTTTAAGGACCATCTGTGTTTATAAAATTGCACTGGAAACTAACTCATCTGTACTTCTTAGCCTAGCCTGGCCCTTTGCAAAAAACTTTGGCTAAGTGGGGTTGCTCTTCTGATTTTAAGTTTTAAAAAATGAATACATGTTAAGATAATAGAGTGTCTTGGTGAACTCTGGGAAGCAATGCTCCGTGGTCCACAGAGCTCACGCAATCAGGCTGACCTGCAGTGCGAGTAATTAAGTGAAGGTCCATGCAGCATTCAAACGCATCCATGGCTAAGAAGTCAAAAGCATCCAAGAAACTTGAGTGAAGGGCTAGAGCTGGCAGTAAATTACTTGGCAATTCCAAGGCAGAACATATTTACTCTCAGAACTGAAAACTCTGCCTTTGACTATGCTTTCCTTATGGGAGAATCTGGGGAGCCTCTGTGCCTAGCACTGCCTAGTCCAGGGCCTGGCACAGTGGGGAGGACTGGCATTTGTCAACACTACTTGTACTAAAATAATATCTGGGCCTCCTGAATACATCAAATGCAACCTTCAAAGCATTTTACTCACTTGATAAGTGGGGAAAATAAAGGCAATGAACAAATAATGAGCCTTCCTGGAAACACATTAGCATTTCTACAAATTAACGTAACATTTTGTGGACATAAAATAAAACTAAAGCAGCAATACAAGCCATTATTCATGAACTTCTGCAGATCATGGATACATAAACTCTGCAGAAAAATCATGGGAAGAGAACATTAACTTTTTAATAAATTTACAGAATAGTTGTAAGTACCGGATAATTTCATTCACATTATGCAAAGAGAGCTTATGTAACACACGTTATACAGTTTTAATGCAGGGAGGGACTTTAATGGCAGAGGTGAACTTACATTCACAGTAAGAAAAAAATTGTTTGGGGACTGTGCTTAAGCACATGGTCAAGTCACTCAGACAATAAAACAACTCATGCATTTTGTACATTCCTCTTGCCAATGACAACTCTTTCCTCTGTTTTGCCTAGAGATATATGGAGCTGTAATAGAGTTCAGAAGCCCCTGACAGCTGTGTGCTGCCATTCAGACCTGAAAGATTCCATGTTATGATAAAAATTAATGTACTCTGACATCCTCTGGGACTTTCTGGGCCCTGGGAATAGCTAATGAAGAAATACAACCTTGCTGGAGAATGGCACTTGGCTCTGGAGTTGAGGATTAATTCGCATGTGGTAGCGGTGTGGTCCCCCCTGTCACCAGCTATAAAGCAACCAGACCCCAGTGCCAATGGGAGCCAGTGCTGATTGGTTAGAATTACTTCCCAGGTTAGGGGAGGTCGAATAAGCAAAACGCTTTACAAAATAATTCAGCCCAACTTAGATTCAGCCTGTCACTTCTTAAACCAAATACGAGTCATGCAACACCTTGTCTCTTCTTGGCTTTAAATCATGGACTTGGAAGCTTCTCCCCCAGGAAAAATGCTTCCTCAGCGACTGTACCAACAAAGGCCTCGTACCAGTTAACACTCCTTCAAGAGAGGCTCAGAAAGGGGGTGGGTGTTGAACTTGGGGGGAAGGGCTGAGGGGAAGCCCCCAGTTTCAACAGACCTCCAACCCTACCTTCCAACATGTTTACTGCAACCCCCCACAACCCATGATGGCTACAAGTAAGAATAATAATCACAATAATATTCATAGCAGCATCATTTATAGTAGCCAAAAAGTAGGAACAACCCAAATATCCACCAACTGACAACCAGATAAACATGGAACATCCACATACTGAAATTTTTTTCAGCCATAAAAAAGAAATTAAGTATTGATTTTTGCAATCACATAGATGAACCTTCGAGAACATTACGCTAAGTGAAAGCCGGTCACAAAAGACCACGTATGGTCTAATTCCACTCATATGAAATGTCCAGAATAGGCAAATAGGTCAAGATAGAAAGCAGACTGGTGATTGCCTTGGGGCTGGAGGAAGTAGGGATGGAAAATAACTGGTAATTGCTACAGGATTTTTTGGGAGGATGATGAAATTGTTCTGGAATTTAAAAGTGGTAATGGTGATGTAACTTTGTGAATGTAATAAAAACCGTTGAATTGTACAGCTTAAAATAATGAATTTGGCTACACGTGGTGGCGCATGCCTGTAATCCCAGCACTTTGGGAGGCTGAGGCAGGAAGATCACAAGGTGAGGTTCGAGATCAGCCTCATCAACATGGTGAAACCCTGTCTCTACTAAAAATACAAAATTACCTAGGCACAGTGGCGCATGCCTGTAATCCTAGCTACTGAGGAGGCTGAGGAGGGGAATCGCTTGAACTCAGGAGGTGAAGGTTGCAGGGAGCCAAGATGGCGCCACTGCACTCCAGCCTGGGAAACAGAATGAGACTCCAACTCAAAAAAAAAAAAAAGAATTTTATCATATGTAAATTACATCTCAATTAAAAAAAAAAAAAAAGGAAAATCCCGGGGCTCTGAGAAACACTTCCTGACATTTTCAGAATGAGTTGAGTAGCCTTCAGCAAGGTTCCTAACCCTCTCCCCTAAAGCAGCCTTAGCTAAGGTCCCTCCAGACCCTGTCCCCTTAGACATATATACTCCCACCATACATACCAAGACGGGATACAAGATACAGCAAGTTCCATAAAAATAAGGCTGCTCTTTTTTTAGACAATTGATAGGCTACACAAAGCTACACAGTTCTAGACCAGGACATTATTTCAGCCTATTATTAGAATTTTACCATGTCAAGTTGAATTTATTCTGAATAGCTGAATTTTTAGCTATTTTAAGAAATGTTAGGTTCAAAAATTTTAAACTTGGTTTTTATTAAAATATTATTCACAGTCTTTTCCACTTTATTATTTTGTTAATTTACTGTCTTCACTAGATTATGGAAAATGTAAAAAAAGGGATATTAGAAAGAATATTTTTCAAAAATATTTGAAATCTATATTTCTGCACACAATTGTTTTTCCTACAGAATGTCAGTCAGTCCCTTCAGTGAAAAAAACAAGGCAGCTGGACATGGCTCATGCCTGTAATCCCAGTATTTTGGGAGGCAGAGGCAGGAGAATGACTTGAGTACAGACATTTGAGACCAGCCTGGACAATGTAGGGCGACCTCATCTCTACAAAAATAAAACTTAGCGAGGCATGATGGGGTGCACGCCTGTAGTCTCAACTACTCAGGAGGCTGAATGGGAGGATCACTTGAACCCATGAGGCTGACGCCATAGTCAGCCGTGATCGTGCCACTGCACTCCAGCCTGGGTGACAGAGCCAGCCCTAACTCAAAAACAACAAACACCAAAGTGATATTCTGATATATGGATCATGGTGTTAATTGAGGGGTAATAGTGTATTCATGGATACAAATTTAACGATGCCTTGGATTTGCTTTAAAAGCAAATGCCCAGTGTACACTCCAGAATAATCCCTTCTTTCCTTCCTCTCGTCCTCCCTTCACTGTCCCCTTTTCACCTGCTTCCCTCCCTCTTTTCCTCCCTCCCTCCTTCCTTCTGTCCAGCCATTCATTCATCTGTCTGTCCATCCACAATGCAGAATAATTAAATTAGAATCCCTGAAGGGAGCCGCCAGACAGCAGTGTTTAAGGAATTCCAGCCCATTCCACACACAGCCAGGCTGAGTTGGTCTCTCAGGAGTTTTCAAATCTAAGGTGGGAAATCAAGGCACTCCTTTTCTGTTAGGCTGGTGCATTCCACTAAGACCCATTTCCCAAAGCCGTGTCATTTGTCACCTTACATATAACTTGTACTTCTGAGATAACCAGACCTTTTTCTCCTTTCTGTTTTTGGTTATCAAGTATTGCATAACATCAGCTCAAATATCTTTTTGATGACGAGTCAGTGAATGAACTGTAACCGCACTTTAAGCTTAAAAGGCAAAACAAGGAACTTTTCTGCTAATTCAGAGGTCCTGTTTGTTTTTCTGAATGACAAGGTATTGAATAGATTCTTCAAAAATGAAGAAAAAAGGCTGGCAATATTAAAAACAAAACTCGCAATGACAAGTTAGTTCAACTAAAAATATAATCTTCCTTGGGGATTTTCAGCCAGCTGCCACGCTGTAGCACCACTGATTTATTCAAATGTATATTCAAGTTTTAGGCTGACAAGCATCAGCTTCTCAACAATTTACTGCGGAGGATGGTTCCCATGTTATGAAAATGTGATTTTAAAATGTGATTTCAGTGTGGTTTTAGCACAACTTCTCAACATGTCAATTATGTAAGTGTAGATTCCAAAGTGACCATGAGGGTGGTTGGGATGGTAAGACGAGAAAAACCAAGCCGCATTCAGGGGCCAAGTTGGGAAACACAATTATAAACCACGGAAACTCAAACGCTTTTTCCAAGTCTTACATAAATCAAGAGTTCTCTGAGAGTAACCAAATGTGAAAACCCTAACGCCATGGATTTGCTGCACTGATGTCTGTGTGGGTGGTCTCACTGCAGGTCAAAGAACAGGCTTGAGAGACTGGGCTCAGAGGTGTCGCCCCCTGTTCAACCCAAGCAGTGGCAGGCTGGCTCAGTCACAGGGTCCATGACCGCTCCAGGGAAGCCGTGACTTAATGGACAAATGGGTTCATAGACTCCTTATAAGAAAACCTTTGTGTTATGTGCCTAAAATAACTATTGCATATGTGATTACTTTATAAGTAGTTTCCCATGATCTACAAATGTATAACCTCCATGCCACCCAAGGAGGTATCAATTCAACAACATTAAATGGCTGAGAATCGGCACCTTAAAAGTTCAGTAAACCAAATGGTACTATGTGTTTCCATTTTTGTTCTTCCCTCTTTTTGTTTTCTCCTTCCCATCTTAAATCCTTCTATTCATGCAACCAGCCACCCGTCCCCTTCCTTGTACTTACTAGAAGACAGTAAATGTAATAATTGCAAAGGATGATTAAGAAGATGACAATGATCACACAGGTTAAAATTTACTAAACGCTCATTAGGGATCAGGTACTATGCTTTATTTATTTATTTTTATTTTATTTATTTATTTATTTTGAGATGGAGTCTTGCTCTGTTGCCCAGGCTGGAGGCCAATGGCACGATCTCAGCTCACTGCAACCTCCACTTCCCAGGTTCAAGTGATTCTCTGGCCTCAGCCTCCCAAGTATCTGGGATTACAGGCACATGCCAACATGCCAGGCTAATTTTTTGGTGTTTTTAGTAAAGGCGGGGATTTCACCATGTTGGCTAGGCTGGTCTCGAACTCCTGACCTCAGGTCATCTACCCACCTCAGGCTCCCAAAGCACTGGGATTACAGGTGTGAGCCACCACATCCAATTAGTACTATGCTTTATAAACATCATGTTATTGAATCTTCTCAACAACCCAGAGTGGTGTTACCATCCTTTCCCATCTTTGCTGATGAGGAAAGTGAAAATTAGAAAGACTAAGGAATTTGCCAAGGTCACCATCTTAGTAAGTTGTACCATAGAGATTCAAAGCTAAGACCAAGATGTATTAACCAGAGTTTCTGCTCCTCTGGGGCTCAGTTTAACGAAGAAAAATCAATATAGAAAAAAAGCGTTCCCAAAGTGTTCCATGTACAATGATTGGGTGAATTGCTGATGCTCCAGAAAGTAACTTATCAATTCAATTGTGGTACAGAGGTAAGAGTAGGAACGTCCCTCGTTCAAGCCATCCATAAATCCAGCTTGGTCTTACTCCTCTTACCATCCTAACCACCCTCATTCACACTGTGGAATCTACGCTTATGTAACTGACATGATGATGTACAAGTGGGAAAGGAGCCACACGAGCAAAGACTCAGAGCCAGGATCCAGAATACAAGGAACAGAGTAGAGAGGCCCGGAATGGGGAAGACATGGCCACAGGTGACACGGGAAAAGGGATCAGACCCCAGAGGCCTGGGTGGGCCACAGCAGGAAGAGTAGCTGTTTGCAGCTCAGACAGTAGGACACTGCCTAACAGGACCGTGTCAGGGCTGGGTTTGCATTTGAGAGTGATCACTCCATCAATTTGGAGGTGTAAGCAGCAAAATGACCCCTTGGTCGTCTTCTGTCTACTTGATAAGCATCATTTTGAAGACAAGTAGAAAGATAGGGGAAATGGACAGTGACATCTGCAGTAAATGTATAAAGATGACTGCAAATGAGAATCAACAGCTGCCGCTTCTGCTTAAACGGACTCCGTGAAGAAGCGCCCCTCTTGAGTGGGTGGAAAACAGTCTGAGTACCTTAACGGAGGGGGAGGAGAATCTCTTCTGAGTTTGTTTAACCTCCTTTACACATATTTCAGCAAAACAATTTCCCCCACAGTAATAGAAAATTGGCTGAAAGGCTGGGCACGGTGGTTCATGTCTGTAATCCCAGCACTTTGGGTGGCCGAGGTGGGTGGATCACCTGAGATCAGGAGTTCGAGATCAGCCTAACACAGTGAAACCTCATCTCTACTAAAAATACAAATTAGCTGGGCATGGTGGTACATTCCTGTAATCCCAGCTACTCCGGAGGCTGAGGCAGGAGAACTGCTTGAACCTGGGAGGTGGAGGTTGCAGTGAGCTGAGACCATGCCATTGCACTCTAGCCTGGGTGACAAAGCCAGACTCAATCTGAAAAAATAAAAGAGAGAGAGAGAAAGAAAATTGTCTGAAAGAGGCATCTCCTCCAACCCTGAAGCAATCTTCATAACTGTCCCAATAGGCAGTGGCTATCTCATCTATTTTACTCACAGGACATCTCCTTTAGCAGCAACGTGTTCTACACGGTGCATTTCCCAAATGAGACAGATCTTTCTGATTCTCCAAGCTACTATCTAAGCTGAGCTCAACAGAACAACAGATTTTAGATTAAGTTCTAGCTGGTTCTGCCTACCAGCTAGCATGACCTTGGTTGAGGTTCTTAATTTCTTGAGCTGTAAAATATGGTTAATCATTGCACCAGGCTGAACCATTAAACGCTACCATTCTTCTGCCATTTTTAAGCCACCCTTTGAGTCCTTGTAAGGATCAAATTGGATCGTATATAAGTGCTTAGCTGTACACGACACATGATAAATAGCTGATGAATATTAGCAATTATTATCATCATCATTATATGGTTCCAAGCTCCAATTAGGGCTTCAGTGCCTTCATTACTTAAACAGAACTTAGTTGTCTTATTGACCTACTTCCCCATATGGTAGTACTTCCAAAGCTCAGCACAGCACACTGTTCCACTCAAACTCTTATCTCTTCTCTTAGCCGTTAAGTATCATGGGGTAGTTTCTGCAGAGAATTGAAATTAACCATGCACACAACACTGACTCTCTACACTTATTTACCTTGACCAGACCTAAAATGGACCTAACATAACCCATTTTCTAAGAAAAAGGAAATACATTTTTCATGATGAAAAAGGGTGTTATTAAAATAAAATTCATTTCAAGGGTGTGTGGGCTACCATCCAAGGAGAGCAGTAAACCAGAGCCACCAGGCCAGATCCCAAATCCAAGCCACTTTCTGTTTTTTTGTAAATAAAGTTTTATTAGGACGCAGCTACACCCAGTCACATGTGTGCTGCCTTAGGCTACTTTTATATTACGATAGTCTCATGTAACACTCAACAATGGTTGAGTAGTTGCCACGACACCACCTGGCTCGTAAGAGCAAAAATATTTACTATCTGAGTCTTTACAGAAAAACTTTGCCGACCCACGTCTAGTCCTGTGCTTTATAAAATCACTGAACACCAGCAGTAATTAACACTATTTGCTATAGTAAAGGCAACACATCAGCTCACATATGCACTGGTGGGACTGTGCGGAGTGGGAAAAGCCAACCACTGGGTAACTGTATCTACCCTCCAGAGCGTGGTTTTTACTCTTCCTGGAAGGAAGGGTTTTTGGTGTCTGCAATTTACATACATCACTTTGATTTCATGAAACATGATAGTGATAGTTAAACCCAGGATTCTGTTGGGAAATCGAAAATGTTTATTTTGTGAACATTGGTGTGGTTAATTCAAACACATTTTCATTTACCTCTTGGCAGTGATGACTTTTAGTATGGCAAAAGGGCACATTAGAATTTTTTTTTTTCCTGGCAAATATCATGCTAAGTGACCCCTAATTAATTTAATAATTATTCTTCTTCACCAGGGGTGTGTTTTTGAAGGTTGGCATCATATAAAGTTATCACAAAAAAAAAAAAAATTCCTAAGCATCACAACTACTGTAAGAGAAAGAAATAAGGTACAGGAGATATGAGAAGGCATAAGCTTTAATTCCAATGTCTAGCCAAGTTCCTGGCCCTGTTGTTAGTGCTAAATAAATTATGAGGCGAGGAAAAAAAAGTTTTTACGGAGGGGGAGAATGAAAGCAGATGGAGTGCTCTGGTGTTCCAGGGTACACAAGGATTCCCAGTATTTGCAGTGTGTCCGGGTATACCTCAGTTATCCAAAGCAGGCTGCTTTTAGGGCAACTCATTTGAAAAAAAAAAAAAAATGCCTAAAATCAAGAGAAACAGACATAGTGATGTCAAAGAAAATGGAATCTAATCATTTACTTCAAAAAAACTGTGAAGCATCCTGGGGTCCATGGCTTTGCATCAGTGTAAATCAAGAATAACAAAATAACAGGAAAAACAATACTCAGTAGAGTAATAAAGTGCTTTATGATTCTCAGCGGAACATCACCACAGTAACGATCATTCCTCCTGGCTCTTGTCACCCTAGAGCTTGCAGGCAATGCGAAGCTCATTTCCCTTCTTCTCTTGGTTGCCAGGCCTCACAAAGATCATTCCTGGGCCTAGTTTCCCTTCTTTCCTTCATTCTCTCTCTTTCCTTTTCTTTTCCAGACAGGTTCTGGCTCTGTTGCCCAGGCTGGAGTGTGGTGGCATGCATGATCACTGCAACCTCCACCCCACTGGCTCAAGCAACCCTTCCTCCTCAGCCTCCCAAGCAGCTGGGACTGCAAACGTGCAACACCACATCTGGCTAATTTCTGTAATTTTTGTAGAGATGAGGTTTCGCCACGTTACCCAGATTGGTCTCAAACCCCTGAGCTCAAGCAATCTGCCCGCCTTGGCTTCCCAAAGTGCTGGGATAACAGGCATGAGCCAGCACACCTGTTACCTCATTTTCAATGATTATGAAAGCCCTTATGAGATCAACACTTCCTTAGAGTACATCTATCACCTTTTCTTGATTAAATAGTTTTCCTATTTCTATCTTATACTCTATATATTCTCAGAAACCTTCTTAAGCATTTCTTAGATCATCATTTTAGGATCAAGGTAAGAAACAAATGCATATTAATCCCAGAACTTTGGGTGGCTGACGTGGGCGGATCATGAGGTCAGGAGTTTGAGACCAGCCAGGCCAACATGATGAAACCCCATCTCTACTAAAGATACAAAAAATTAGCCAGGCGTGGTGGCGCATGCGTGAAATCCCAGCTACTCGGGAGGCTGAGGCAGGAGAATCACTTGAACCCAGGAGGCAGAGGTTGCAGTGAGCCAAGATCGTGCCACTGCACTCCAGCTAGGGTGACAGAGCAATACTCCGTCTAAAAACAAAAAAACAAAAACAAAAACAAATGCATATTAACAATACCTAGTTAGTCCCAGGCTCCATAAGGTGAGATGTGTCTGATAATTTCATGCATTACAGCTATTGTCAATAATCAACAACCTGCAAAGCACTGTGATAATACACTTTACACAGACTTGGAGAGTAAGGCTGAGAGATTTTCAGCCATACAGCCGGTAAGTGGTAGAGCTGGAAGGATCAGTTGACCCCCAACAGCCGTGTTCTTTACAGTATTCCAGGGCATACAGGCTGTTGCCCCAGGGCTAGCACACTGTGGCCCCTGGGAAATCTGGCCCATTGTCTGCTTAGTAAAGTTTTATTGGAACACTGCCATGATCATCCATTTGCATGCTATCTATGGCGGCTTTCAGGCTACCAAGGCAAAATTGAGCAGTTGCTACAGAGAACTTAATAGCCTGAAAATTCTAAAATATTTACTCTCTAGCCCCTTACAAAAAGTTTACCTACCTTTGCACTTCACAGTCCTACTGTGAACTGAGGGTTTTGGGAAGAGAGTATATAATCTATTTCAGAAATATTTGTCAAACAATTAGATGAAAGATTGCATGCTGGCCGGGTACAGTAGCTCACGCCTGTAATCCCAGCACTTTAGGAGGCCGAGGCGCGTGGATCACAAGGTCAGGAGTTCGACGCCAACCTGATCAACATAATAAAACTCTGCCTCTACTAAAAAAAAAAAAATACACAAATTAGCTGGGCATGGTGGTGTGTGCCTGTAGTCCCAGCTACTTGGGAGGCTGAGCCAGGAGAACTGCTTGAACCCGGGAGGCAGACGCTGTGGTGAGCTAGAGATAGCGCCACTGTACTCCAGCCTGTCTCTAGAAAAACTCTGTCTCCAGGAAAAAAAACAACAACAACACTGAGTACTGAGTTGAGTTTCAGAAGGCAAAAAATTTACTTATGAGGGAAGCATTTTTCCCTGATGTTTCTAGATGTACTAAATGTTTCACAGTATGATTTTTCAATGCCTTAGGATGGAAAATGTATGGGATAGGAAAAAAAAACAACTTACAGGCTTTTCAACAATTTCCTAAAAATCATAATTAAGAGCTAGATTTAGAGCATTCAATACAGCTAAAATCTGCCTCTGTTTTTCTTTTCTTTGGGTTTTCATACTGTGTAGAGAAACAAAGCAACATGATCTTCCGTTAGGCAAACCAGAAATGGATTTCTCATGTTGAGCCAAGAGTAATGCAGATATGTTGGCTAAAACATTATTCTTAAAACTGAGCTAGAGAGAAAAAGATTAATATGTAATTTACACGTTGGTCTTCAGGGTAATGTATCCCACAAAATTTGGAATTTATTTATAATTTATAGCCCACCCACTTCCATAGAAGGATTTGAGACAGCAAAATTTGGAATATGAATCCAAGAATATTATATCTGGGGATTAGTAGAATCAAGTTCTGAAAGTAATTTAGTAGAAAATGAAAATAAATAACCTTGTTAAAGATTTTATTCCCTCAAATGTTTAAGAAGTAAAGCAAGGATATAAAACCGCTATTTTAACCTTTTCTTTTAAATTAAAAAAACACCACTGTTCTATAATATCTTCTAAGTGAGACGTGAGATGTATAATTTTTTTTTTTTTTTTTTTTTTTTGAGATGGAGTCTCGCTCTGTCACCAGGCTGGAGTGCAGTGATGTGATCTTGGCTCACTGCAACCTCCTCTTCCTCCTGGGTTCAAGCAATTCTCCTGCCTCAGCCTCCCGAGTAGCTGGGACTACAGGCGCACGCCACCACACCTAGCTAATTTTTGTATTTTTAGTAGAGACAGGGTTTCACCATGTTGGCCAGGCTGGTCTCAATCTCTTGACCTCGCGATCTGCTCGCCTCAGCCTCCCAAAGTGCTGGGATTACAGGCATGAGCCACCGCGCCCAGCCAAAGCTCAATTAAAATTTCTTTAAATTATACTGGAGATAGTCCGGAAGAGACGTAAAAATCCAAGATCAAAAATGCAGTTCTAAAAACATTTGGACTTGCGTAATTATTTAGTATGAATTTCCTATCAATTTCCAGCCCCTTCATCTGTATCATACAAGCTGACCAGAAACTGAAATCTAAGTCATAAATAACGCAGGTATCATCACCAACTTTTTAAGTTCCAGGATTGTAATTCAGTTGTCTATTTTATCAGGGACATATGGAACTATAAACCATTTTTAAACAAATTTGTAATATAGAGAGAGGGTCTAACCACATTGTCCAGGCCAGTCTCACATTCCTGGGCTCAAGCAATTCTCCCACCTTGGTCTCCCAAAGAGCTGGGGATTACAGGCATAAACCATTGTGCCTGGCCATAAACCATTTTTGAAGAAGAAAGAGTATTACGCAGCACTTTTCTCTAGAAGCTGTTAACTCTTACAGGCCCTGTTCAAAATATGCACTTTTCAGTAAACTACGCAGCTACCGCTAGGAAGAAAAGTGTGCAAAGCCATCATAAAAACATACTGTTGTTTCTGAATCCATTACGGAAAATCCCGATATTTGGTCTGAGTGATCAGAAAGGGTCCCGACTCTTCATACTCCCTACAGATGCCACTGCTGCCAGGCAGTGGGAAATCCAGCTCCTCTCCAGGGCTGCAGTTTCAACAAAAATATCCCTCACAACCCAGTTTGGGTGGAGACTTACCACAAGCTTTGGTTTGGAACTTTCCAGTAATGCCCAAAATAATGTGACCCGAAGCACACTGGCCAATGACCACCGCTACTGCTAACTCTGAGGAAAACTGTCTGGAAGCAGGCTGAGGTTTCCCCGGGTGGACCACCCAGAAAACTGAGGGGGAAAATAACAGCATCATCAAATGAAAATGCGAGTGGGTAAACAGAGGACTGAGGAGGTCAGGACGTGCTGGACTTTCAGAAAACTGCCTTTGGCAATCAGGCCTGTGTCTCCTCTGGATAGATGATTATTACACCACTGCCTATGAAATATTCTTACCAAAACATTAAACATGAATTTGATTGAGTCTCTTATCTACCCTTTCACAGGAAACTTAGGAGACAAAAGTGTGTGTTAAATGACACCACAGAGAAGCAATCCTTAAAGTACAGACCACAGAAATCTCTAGAGCAGAGGTTTCCAAACTTTTTGGCACCAGGGACTGGTTTTGTGGAAGACAGTTTTCCCACAGACTCACGGGAGTGGGGGTGCTTTGGGGGATAATTCAAGTGCGTGACATTTCTTGCACGCTTTATTTTTATTATGATTTCATTGTCGTACGTAATGAAATAATTATCCAACTCACCATAATGTACCATCGGTGTGAGCTTCTTTTCCTGCAACTAGATGATCGCATCTTAAAGGTGATGGGAGGCAGTGACAGATCATCAGGCACTGGATTATCACAAGGAGCGCAGCAACCTACATCCTGCACATGCGCAGTTCATAATAGGGGGGTCGTGCTCTTGTGAGATTCTAACGCTGTGGCTGATCTCACAGGAGGTGGAGCTGAGGCAGTAATGAGAGTGGCAGAGTGGCTGTGAACACAGATGAAGCTTCATTTGTTCACCCTCCACTCACGCCCTGCTGTGCCTCCCAGTTCCTAACAGGCCATGGACCACTACTGGTTTGTGTCCTAGAGGTCGGGGACCCCTGCTCTAGAGAACACCCTGGTCCTTTAAACAAGTATGTTGCATTAAAAGAATTTTTTTTTTAAGTTAAAAGAAAGAGAGAGAGAGGGAAAAAAAACCTATAGATTAAAAATGCATTGACCTTATTTGAATTCTGATTCAAACAAACTAAACTAAGAGAAAGAGGGAGGGAGGCAGAGAGGAAAGAGAAGAGAAATGTTTATTGTTTTACATTGTTTTTTCCCCCACTAAATTTAGGAGTAATTTGTTTGAGACAGAGTCTCACTCTGTTCCCAGGCTGGAGGGCAGTGGGACAATCTCGGCTCACTGCAACCTCTGCGCCCCCACCCCCCACCAGAGTTCAGGCAATTCTCATGCCTTAGCCTCCTGAGTAACTGGGACTTCAGGGGTGTATCACCGTGCCCGGCTAATTTTCTTATTTTTAGTACAGATGGGGTTTCAACATGTTGGCCAGACTGGTCCCAAACACCTGGCCTCAAGCAATCCACATGCCTCGGCCTCCCAAAGTGCTGGGACAACAGACCTGAGCCACCATGCCCAGCCACAGTCATTTCCTACTCAGCAATACATGACCAATACAGAAATCCACATAGAAAAGTAGATGACTTAAGTGGAGGAACAAAAAGAGTTGTCATTTTGGATTTGGCCAGATTTGGGTTCAAATTCTGGATCTCCAATTTGTTAAAGTTGGGAAAGTGACTTAGGCCCTCTGCACTGCAAACTTTTAATTGGTTAAACAGAGATAATCATGGTTAAGTGTCTAGGATTCTTACAACAAATTACAGACAGAATACATGCATATAAGTGCTTGGCAAATTGCCTTACACAAAATAAAAAGTTGGCTAGCAGCTCTTGTTTACATAATCATGGTTAGGAGCGGTCTCTAAAATAGCCTCCTTTGTACCTTCTTCTCCCACCACCCAGAATAAAAAGCAGATATCCAGGAAGAGGCTGACATACATCTCCTGCAAAAGGCAGACGGAGGCTGGTTCCACAGTACAACAAGCTGCTCTTCTCACAAGTGTTTGTACTAAGCATCTGTTTCTACCTTTTTCACTCTAAGACTACACACTATGCTGCCTATCCCAGTGTGGAAAAACACTTGAGTTGGAGCATGGACCAAAGCAACACACACAGGAACTCAGAGCCTGATCATACTCTGGCTTGATCATATACAGGCTTTGAAACGGTGTATTAAATAAGAGCACCCACATGGAATTTAAATTTAAGGGTTTTTTTTTTCCTCTCCTCAATCCATCGGCGCAAAAGGAGACTGGTTCTGAACTGGCAGCCTTTCTTTCATTTGTCGTTATGTTCTACACACAAGGAAGTTTTAATGTCTGAAGATGGGGTTGATAAGAATAGAGTTACATGTGTTTCTCTGGCAACAGAGTCACCAGCACTTAAATTCACAACTGACAGTTCTCAGAATCTAAAGACCTGTGAGTACTAAACTGTCATCTGCCTATCCATGAGAGATTTCACTTTGGCAGCATTTCAAAAGTAAAATCTCTCGCTTTTTACGCATATTTTTCGCCACCACAATATTTCTCTAAGTCATGTAAAATCCTATACTCTCAAGGGACAGATACAAAGAGGTTTGTGTGCTGCAGAGGATTCTAAAAGGAAAATCACCGTTGTTTCTCAACCCAGAAGTATTTTCTAAAAACTCCAAGTCCTGTGCTAAAATCTGGGATTAGGGCAGAATGGGTGTGAGTTTCCTCCAAGGATTTCAGCTTCGTGACTACAAAGGCACTTGAATTTGATGATTTCGCAACTACTTAAGGGTTAAAAACGAATGGTTCGGTTACAACGTGGAAGACGATCCTATTATGTAACAGTTGGCTCTCTTCAGCAAAGCTGCCCGCTTCCAACACATTCTGACGGAGGAACTGGAGAAAGTCATTCAGAGGCAGTGAATGTGAGCTCTCGCATGGTATCGGGGAAACAACAACAGGCAAAATGGAGTGAAATCCTATGCCTGTCACCAACCTGCAAAGTGACCCTGCAAAAGTCACTCACACTCTCTGAGTCTGTTTCTATCACATTTAAAATGAAAGACAGGGCCGGGCGCAGTGGCTCATGACTGTAATTCCAGCAGTTTGGGAGGCCGAGGTGGGTGGATCACTTGAGGTCAGGAGTTTGAGACCAGCCTGGCCAACATGGTAAAACCTCATCTCTACAAAAAATACAAAAATTAGCTGGGTATGGTGGCACACACCTGTAACTCCAGCTACTCCGGAGGCTGAGGTACAAGAATCACTTGAACCCAGGGGCCAGAGGCTGCAGTGAGCCAAGATCATACCATTGCACTCCACCCTGAGCAACAGAGCAAGACCCTATCTCAAAAAATAAATAAATAAAATGAAATAATAAAATAAAATGAAGACAGTGTAGTATGGTGGTCAAGTTGGAGCCCCGGAAAAGCTAAATCAGGCCCTCTGCCTAGATCCCACATGCCTTGGATAAATTATGTATCCTCTCTAGACTCACTTTCCTGATCTGTATAGTAGAGATATTAACAGCATCTATTCCAAAGGATTGCTTTGAGAATTGAATCAGAAGATACATGCAAAGTATTTTCCATGTATGGCCGATCACAAGCTGTCAATAAACGAGCTCCTACCTCTGCTGTGGTTCTGGTCATTACTATTCCCTCCTAAACAACCACAGACAGATGAGCTTGAGGAGTTAGCCATCTATAATTGCTGACAACTGAGGGGAAAGCTTGTGTGAGGTTACTGTGGCTTCCAGGGCCACCACTCTCTTCCCAGAGCCCAGAAGAATGCCTGGGGCTTTAGAAGGGCTCATGAAACGTGTGTGAAGTGAAGGAACAGGGGGATAAATGAATGATGAAGGAATCAGTGAACATAGGTCTTGGATGCTAGTTGTAGACTGACCTGAAATGCCCTGACAATTCTGGTAAGGGACAGCAGGTACTAACAGCCCAGCACTGCAAAGGACAACACAGGCGGGCCCTCTCAGATCTGGCTGGCTGGGGATGTTGTCTCACCATTCCTACAAGTCAGCCTGGGGTGTGCACTTAGGGGATGGTGCAACTCTCACTAAGACTCTGACTCGATGGCAGACCTCAAGGACTTGGGACACTTGCTTACTCCAGCAAGAGCCTTTGAGAGTCAGCTTTTTTTTTTTTTTTTTTTAAAGATGGAGTTTTGCTCTTGTCACCCAGGCTGGAGTGCAATGGTTCAGCCTCGGCTCACTGCAACCTCCTAGGTTCAAGTGATTCTCTTGCCTCAGCCTCCCAACTAGCTGGGATTACCGCATGTGCCACCACGCCTGGCAAATTTTTATATTTTTAGTAGAGATGGGGTTTCACCATGTCACCCAGGCTGGTTTCGAACCCTCGACCTCAGGTTATCTGCCTGCCTTCACCTCCCCAAGTTCTGGGATTACAGGCATGAGCCACTGCGCCTGGCTGAGAGCAAACTTTTTAAGTCTAATAAAGCAGAGTGACCGGGTGCAGTGGCTCACGTCTGTAATCCCAGCACTTAGAGAGGTGGAGGTAGGTGGACCACCTGAGGTCAGGGGTTCAAAACCAGCCTGACCAATATGGAGAAACCCCAGCTCTATTAAAAATACAAAAATTAGCCTGGCATAAATTGTGGGCACCTTTATTCACAGCTATTCGGGAGGCCAGGACAGGAGAATTGCTTGAGCCCAGGAGGCAGAGTTTGCAGTAAGCCGAGATTGCGCCACTACACTCCAGCCTGGCTGACAGAGTGACTCCATCTTGAAAAAAAAAAAAAAAAGTAGAGTGAGAAATTCAAGGGGGATGCAAGAAGAATTGGATAGGAGACAGTATTGTGGGGTCAGCTCCCCCACAGGGGGGCCACTTGAATACATGGTCTAAGATCCCTTCCCTCATATCCCTCATCTGCTGGGAACACTGAAGAACTAATGTTCACAGAGCCGAACCCAAAGGCAGCTTGTCACTTCTGAGAGTTCTCCACATTCAGTGGTTCCGGTGCCTCTTGTGTAATTATCTTATCCTTGGCACCACCTGTGCTATTATTAACTTAATCCTTGGGTTTGAATCAAGTCACTGAAAAAAATTAAATGAAGTTATTTATTAACGAAATTCAAACCTCTATGTTCAATGGGAAACCAGGATTGCTTGCCCTAAATATGATTAAAAACAAACACTTAAAAATTAAGTATTGTAATTATTGTAGCTTGCCGTGATTGCTCTCCTTTGCTCAGGGTTTCAGGGTTTGAGGCCTCCCGTCTGTCTGTCTGTCTGTCTGTCTGTCTGTCTGTCTGTCTGTCTCTCACCACCCCCTTCCGCTTCTCCCCACTCTCCCCTACAACCTTCTCTGTTAGAAAGGGATGCTAGCATGTGAAAGCATCAAAATACACTAGCCTCTATCTGAGGTTTTCTCCAACTGGAATTTCGAAAGTCTGGGAAAAAAAAAAAAGGAATGTGAGTCCCTCTGTTTGGAATCACATCCATGTACCGCATCAGATCATCGAGGGCTTTGCAAACCGTAGGTCTCTTTAGAGCCTGGATTCTCAACATCCCACCCGTACTAGATAACTGAGTTTACTTGTTACTGAACGCAATTAAGATATGCTTTTCCTCAATTCTGAGATGTACTGCAAAAACCTTACAATCTGGATGCATCTCACCACTGCTGGCTTTTATTAGCCACTTTTACTAGTGCTTTAACAGCGTCTTTTCTTTTTATATCTGGGAAGCTGTTATTAGATTGATGACATATCTCATAATGAGGGTGATTGTGAGTCAAGCAAATATGGTTCACCCTAACAGGGCCAATATAAATGAGCCTCTGGTTTGGACGCCAAGCCAACACCACAGCCTTGCGTTCTCCCAGTTGTGCTCATCTGATAAAGACATTACAATGGCAAGAAATGATGATCTATGACCCTCTGCTGGAACACTCACATGTTCTTGGCCTCGAACGCTTCGGCAAAATGCTGCACGCTACGGAGCAGAGCGAGGTCCAGGGTCATTGCTTCTACCTTGGCTTTATGCTGGAACGAGAGAAAATAAAAAGAAATGATAAATAACAGCAAGTTTAGTTCATGGTTTCAAGTTACAGTAAATGTGTTATGGAACATGTCGGAATTCCCCCTGTTTAATATTAGACACCCAGAGAGAATATAAATCATCGGAATGAATGGAAGAACAGGGCTCTTACTGCCAAGTTTGGGGAGGATGTGAGGCTGGGATTCTGCTAAACCTACAAGGTGGGGGATGGGGGGGTTTGGGCCATGTTTCACTCAACCGCACAAAAGAGGCTGCAAAGGGGCTTTGGGCTGACATTATCTCCTCTCAGTCTGCATCCTAAAAAGCTGTAAGGAGAGGGGAACACACAACAGGGCCTGGATGATGCAAAGACGCAGTGGACAGTATCCTAATTTCAAAAGCTGCCATCCAGGTTCTGAAATATCTCCACTAACCCTGCATCAAGAATCAAAGACAACTCCTTTACAGCAAGTACAAAAGCAGAAAGACTCGCTTATGCCAACGGACTCTGATGGACCTAGATCCCAAAGAGAACCCTGGCGAAGTAAACTAGAAAACTCTCTAAACAGGAGGAGCACATGTTGATGATAGGAATAATAATGGTAATAACAGCTACCGGGTATTGAGAGCCAACCACGGGTTGGGCATTTGCATACCATCTCACTTAAGGCTCATAACAACTCAAACACAGTGTTTTCCACATTTGACAATGCAGCATCTTACAAGAGATCACAGAGGTAAGAAACTGGGGGCAAGAACTGACCCCCCAAGTCAATCTGATGCAGAAGCCTAAGTTCCTTCCTGGCAAAACACCAGGAGAACTGGAGAGGACAGGATTTGAAGCAGTTGTGTTCCATTGGCCATGTTCTTTATGGCATCATTCCAGAAGGACAGGTCTCTGGGTTGCCCCTCCCACATGCCTAATGTGTATGGGCCACTCCAAACTTTTAAATCTGGGTGCACTTCAGCGTGCGAGATTAAATACTATCACTTCTTAGACCTAGCTCCTCAAAAGGACAAGAAGCCAAGAACACAGGGCCACCTGCCTATTCAAATAAGAAGAGTCCCGTAAAACTAACTGTTGACTTGGGAATTCTAGTCTAGACTGTGATGCTTAAGTAAGATTAAGGAGAATAACATGATACCTCTAAGCTACGAAGGGGGATGCAAACGGCACTGCTGGGAACAGCCTCTACCCTGAGTGTCCTGTTTGGGGATGGAAAGGACAGGAGCTGCACTGAGATGTTCAGTATATCTGCAGCTGGTTTATCTTGGCCACCAAGTCCTGGGCTCTAACCCAAGGCCTAAGCTTTGAGCAATAAACATCAGGCAGTGACAGCTAGGAAGCACACTTACTCTAGACCGTTTAACAGTGCCGAGCCTCAGTTTCCTAATCTGTAAAAGATAAGTATTAGTGATCTACTCATAGGTTTTAAGGATACAGGTTCATAAGCACCTAACACACTGTCTGGAAGAGAACGTATTTCATTAACTTAATTAGCAGAGAAGATGTCTCTTGTGCCCAAGTCTTGCCCAGATGCCACTCGACAATAAATGGTATTCAGTGTGGGTTACAGGCCAGCACAGTAGATAAAGGGATGGCAATCATGTCCAAAGATGCTCCCTGGAGGCCACATCAGACCAGATTATAGAGGGACGGATCCTAAAGAATCCCAGTCATGTCTGCTAACAAAGCCCAGCCTTAAGGAAAGGTGGCAGAAAGGGATTTCATTAAATCCCCAAACCCAACAATACATCCGTGGCAGAGGCAAACTGGCCAACAGAGATCTAAATTCCTGGCCTTGGGTAACAGTGGCAGATGCCCAAACATGCAGATTTTGGAAGAAGGAGGAGAAACATTAACCTTATCTAGAAAAAGGAGAAAATGCCAACACGTGGGTTGTTAGCTTCCTAAGTTCAGGGAATAATAGAGCTGAAGGGTGAGGCCACATCACTCCTTCTTATTTATATTATTATTTTTTTTTTTTTAGTGATAGAATTTATTAAGCTTCTCACATGTGATAGCACATAGTTTTAATTGCATCCAAAGTACTAACAAAAGCTCTAGCAATCAAGAATGGCAGCATGTTATTTTAAAACCTATCAACACTTGTGGCTTTTAATATTTGGTTTTCATAAGGTAATTTATACTGAAGTAAATCTAACCATTTTTTCTAAAAATGCTTTAGGTCACGCCAAGCTTACTCCAAGTAGGTAATGGCTGACACTGCAGATGGAACCCATTTTTGAGGGACGCATGGCCGACTGTTAGGTGAGGACGAGAGACTCAATCTGCCAAGGCGAGTGTCTTCCTCTATAAGGAAGGAAACTGCCACCACGAACAGTATAGGCACTTGAGTGAAGTCACACCCTGTGTAAGGTGTGGAGCTCCAGATGAGGAGCAGAACCCCACAAGCTGTCTGAGTAACGGATACTTATTCGAGGATTAAAATCTTTTCCACGTGCAAAATGTGTCAACGCCCCCACAGAGATGCTTATGCCTCAACACAAGGACTTAACTCAGCATTCAGAGTCAGCAAACAAGTGACTTTTCATCTTCACCCCAAGTCTGCTGCTCCCTGCCTCCTTTTACTCGGAGCATGACACTCACTGCCACAGTGCAGAATCTTACAGAAATGTGAATGTGTCACAAGAGGAAAGGCAGCCACTCATTGTGCTGCAGAGGGGGTGGTAAAGAAACTGTTCTGCTCAGTCAAGCTCCCAGTGGAAACCCCAAGGGATATGCAAGCTACATATAAAAATGCATGTCCATTTCCTCCATAAAACAGGAAGACATTCCCAGATGGTGACCCCATAGCAATATTTCAACAAAAATGATAGCACAGCCCATACGTTCTTCTATGTAAGTAACTTACAACTGGTCAGTTTTCTCTTCTTTCTCTTCAAAATAAAGCACAGAGCTGCCACTACCAGTAAGAACCAAATCAGAACGCATACCTCTAAGGGAAAAAGGGGTCACAAGCCATCAAGTAGTTCAACAGACTAATCCACAAGCTATAGGTTACTAGGCTCCTGGGGACAGTGACTCAAGTCCACACGCTATTATTCAGGTAATTCTCTTGCCCTAGGTGTCAGGTTTCCCGTTTCTGCTGCCAATCCTGAGAAATGGAGAGAAACTGTAGGCAATACAGGAAGTCCAGGGGATGGAAAATGCAGCTTTTAAATTAGGGTGTGTACATGTGTTTACATGTGGTTAGGGGGTTTGCACTTTTGATTGTCTAACTCAGTAGCTTTATAGAAATGTTTGTAGTGGGACATGCTCTAAATGAGAAGGTGACGGCTGACAGATTGCAAACAGAACCCATTTTTGAAGGGTGAAGTGCTGACTGTGAGGTGAAGACAACACAGGTGATCCACCAAGGTGAGATTTCCTGCCAGGTCTGGCAGTGAATCTGCAACTGACCACAACTCACTTTCTTGGTTTAACTCATGATATTTTTGTTGTTAACTTTTATTTGAAACTAATTAGAGCTTCACAAAACATGGCCAAACAGGTATACAGAACACCCCCTATCTCGATCATCCAGCTTCCCCCATATATACATCTTACTTACAGACGGTGCATTAGCAAAACGTCAAGATCAACTTCAGCACGACACATTTCACTAGACCACAGTCATTACTGGGGTGTCACCTGCTGTGGTTTGGCTCTGTGTCCCTACCCAAATCTCGTGTTAAACTGTAATCCCCAGTATTGGAGGTGGGGCCTAATGGGAGGTGACTGGATCATGGGGCTGGTTAAAAACCATTTAGCACCATCCCCCTAGTGCTGTCTTCTGATAGAGGTGGCCTGAGGGCTCTTTTTTTTTTGAGACAGAGTCTCGCTCTGTTGCCAGGTTGTAGTGCAATGGTGTAATCTCGGTTCACTGCAACCTCCACCTCCCAGGTTCAAGCAATTCTCCTGCCTCAGCCTCCTGAGTAGCTGGGACTACAGGCATGCACCACCACGCCCAGCTAATTTTTGTATTTTTAATAGAGACGGGGTTTCACCATGTTAGCCAGAATGGTCTGGATCTCTTGACCTTGTGATCTGCCCACCTAGACCTCCCAAAATGCTGGGATTACAGGCATGAGGCACCATGCCCAGCTGAAATCTGATTTTTAAAAACAGTGTAGCACCTCCCCTCTCTCTCTCCTCCTGCTCCCACTAAGTAAGATGTACCTGATTCCCCCTTCACCTGCTATGACTGGAAGCCTCCTGAGGCCTGCCTAGAAGCAGAAGCCTGTACAGCCCATAGAACCGTAAGCCAATTAAAACTGTTTTCTTGATAAATCACACATTCTCAGCTATGTTTATACAGCAGTGTGAGAACAAACTAATACAAGTTGAGATGCATTTATTTTCTTTTGTTTGCTGTACTTTTGTGCATAATGCTATGACATTTTATCATGTGTATGGATTCATATAACCATCACCACATTCAAGACACAGAACTGTACCATCACCACCAAGCAAACCATGACTGTTATTTAGAAGTGTTAGAATTAGCATATCCTACCTAGAACACGAAAAGTTCAGGCCTTGTTTGGCCAAAGCCTGCTCTCTGCATTGACAAAACAAACCAACAAAACCCTTTTTAGTACGTCAGAGTGGCCAATAACATGTGGTCTGATTTCCTTAGCAAGGCTCACAAGATCCACTGCACCAGTCAGGATGTGCTTCAGTAAGGAACAACCCTCAAATCTCCATGACTGAAAACAACCCGGAATTGACTCGCTCACACTTCACACCCGCCGCAGGTCAGCGGGCCCAGCTCATCATGGCCAGCCAGCACCCAGACGGATGGAGCCTCTGTTGTCTGTAACACCATCAGCCTCCGTGGCATGTGGAAGGGAATGTGCTGAGCTGTACGTGGCATCTCAAAGGCTTCCACTTAGCAGTGACTGAAGTCACATCTGCTCACATTTCATTGACAAAGTCATGTGGCTGTGTCTGGCTTCTAGAAGGTGCAACATGCCATGTGTCCAGAAAGAAGAGAAAGAAAAACAGATAGTGAGGAACAAGAATAATTAGCTCAGTCCATGACGTGGTCCCCGTCTACCTCTCTGGGCTTCTTTCAGGCCACCTCCTGTTTCACACTCACATCCACTATAGAAAAAGGTCACAAAGACACATGAATACGGGCCATATAAAAAAGCATCTAAAATCCCATTGGCTGGGCATAGTGGTGTGCACCTGCTACTCAGGAGGCTGAGGCAAGAGGCCCACTTGAACCTGGGAGGTCGAGGCTGCAGTGAGACGTTATCGCACCACTGCACTCCAGCCTAGGCAACAGAGCAAGACTGTGAGAGTGAAAAGGAAAAAAAACTCTCACCACCATAAAGTAAACTGCTAGCCTTCCATATATCTCTCCTTCCCTTCCTACCTATATGTCTATCCACCTATCTTCCCATCTACCTATCCATTCATCATCCATCCAATCATCTACCCTCCCACATTTGTTTAACAGAAGGAGGTTCATACTGAGATCACTTCATCTTGAAATGCTGTAAAATGGCTCTCAGAATCTGCCTTCCCCAAATCCTCATTCTTCCTTGTGATCACACCAGTATAAGCTCATCTGAGGCAAAATAGAAATGTTAATGTATTTTAAATTATGTATACAGACTCTACTATCACTTTAAAGCAGAGCCACACAGACGGCATCCCACACGTGAAGCATCAGGCAACTTCTAGGTAACTCAGAAGCCCACACCGTCCCCGACACGCAGGGCTCAGCCAGAAAGACATAATCAAATAACCCAGGTACAGGTCTCCCATTTCCCTCAGACACAGGGGCACTCATCAGTAGCACAGTTCACTGACACCTTCAATACAAGTCTTCTTGATCTATTCTTTATTAACTTCTAAAACCTGTCTTAGTGACTCAAGCCTCTGTAAGTGTAGAATCAAAGAGGTTTCTTGTTGTTATGCAACAGTGATCTCTACTATCATTTTTTGACTATAAATTAGCCATGTGTGACTCTGACGCGATACTACCTGAATCCAAAGAAACCATATCGGTGGGAGTGGTATTTAAACAGAGAAATGGGGAGATACTATCATGTGCAGCTAAGACACCAGAGCCAGGTTGCCCTGGAACCACAGCCCAGCATGGCCAAGGCACTGGCAATGTGACTTCAGGGAAGCTATTTGAACGTTCTGGGCTTCGGTTGCGTTGGCTATGAATAAGCATAATAGAATTGCCTTGTATGGTTAGTGAGGATTAGATATCGTGTATATAAAGTATGAGTCACACAATGGGCTCTCAATATATGTTACTAACATCATTTTGAAGGCCACTGCTAAAATGTGATGCCCATTGTTTTCCAATAATGCCTATTAGTAAATGCGGGTCTCCCTTGTTTTGTTTTTTTTTTCAGGGGGTGGTTATGGGCTGGGCAAATTACTGCTTCTTGTGTATTTAGTTTGTTCCTCTATAAAGTGAGAATAACAGCACCTGCCTTATTGAGAAGCGAGGTAATATATGTAAAGCACTCGGAGCAGAACATGACACCTGATCAGTAGTTTATAACTCTAGATCCTAATTATGATCGTGTACTGTTTTATTATTGCCATGATCATGCAATGTGGAGGTGACCGCTGAATGGGTGTGACCCATTCAGCCTTATCGGAGAAGAGTGCAATGCTTCGCTCTTCACGGATGGGCCTCAATGGGTCATCGCTGGCTGATAAAAGTGATCTCAAAACAATGACCATGTAAGTCCTTGCCCCCATGGCAGTCATATATCCCTATAGCAACCTTGCACGGTACAGTCATTATCATGCACCTCTTTCACAGATGGAGAAGCTGATGTTCAAAGGCTCATGGACAGCTTCACCCAGATAATAACTGCAGAGCCATGATTCACACCAATGGAAGACTTCAATCACTATTCTATATTCCATTATGTCCACACAATGTTCCTGTCCTCTCATCTCCCGTAACCCTCCTTGCCCCTTAGAAGCCCTCACGGCAGCTGAGACAAAGATCAGGGGAAACCATCAGATCCATAACTGCCTCATGCTGTCCTGACCTTGGTAACCCACAGCCCAGGTACACTTCTCCCATCTCCCTTGGATACAGGTACATTCATCAGCAGCACAGTTCACTGACACCTTCAATACACCAAGTCCCATATAAGAGAGACAACATTTACAGGAGTAAATTCATTTATTCATTAACACTGCCTCCAAAGGTAAATACGTTACCCACAGATTAAACCTCCTTTTTCTTTTTTCTTCTCCATGATTGCAGCACTTCAAAGGGAATGCCTCATAACTACATTATGCTTATAAACAATGGGAGGAGAGGAAACATCTCAAGGCAGTAGGCCTTTAGAACACAGGATAGGAGTAAGTCCAGTGATCAAACCTAGTTTTCAAAGCCACAGATTATTACCTTAAAGTCTTCGTTAATTGTAAATTGCCTAGGAATTAGCCGGGAGGGTACTGATGAGTTCTCTCTCCTATCCAGTTTCTTGCCATAGTGAACTGAAATAGTTGGTCTGCAGCCCAAGCTGCTGGGTCTTAGGGAGGATGCTTCAAAAATACTCCCATCTGGTGCACATGGGCCTTGCTTTCTCCACTTCCCCTCCCACAGAAGAATCCCTGGCACACACTTCTGACACATCCAGCAGGAGGAAGCAGCAGCTCATTGTTATACTATGTTGAAAGTGTCATCACTAAGGGGGTCAACAAAAGGAACACTTAGGTACGGGGGCTGGAGGTGGAAGAAGCACAGATGCTTCAAATGGAAGTGCTGAGCGTGGCCCTCCATTATATCCAGAGGAAATGCTCTTTTAGCTGGGGGACTTGTCACACGCAACTGCAGAGGCAAGGGTTCGACTTTACAGGAAATTAGCTATTCTGTGATCTCTACCTCAAGGTACCAATCGATGCTGATTGGATGGCTATGTATCTACCCCCTCCCTTACACATACGGAAAAACTTATTTCTGGAATCACATTTAAAAAGCTCTCATCTGCATACATCTATTGATCATAAAAGCAACAAAAAATAATGAGCACCTATGACAAGCTTGTTTTCTTTTATTTCACAGGAAATATCTTTGAAGCATCTATAATTTTTCCATTTTACAGATGAGAAAACAGAGGCTGATAGATGTTAAAGTGGCAAAGCAAGTAAGACACAGATCCTCGTTTCCAACAGAGACGCAGCCAGTTCCAATGCTCACGCCAGCACAAGACTGCCACACTGTGCTGTACCCGTCATCACGTTCTCCAACACCTCACACCGGAAAGCGCTGAAGAAATTAACATCATCTATATATTCTTATTTGTGTCTATTTTATATCGTATTTATTTTACCCACTTAGAATTTACAAGAGAAATGTTACTGCTGAAGGAGAAAATGTAACCACAGCAATAATCTACACTCAGAGCTTACTGCTAATGGCATCCTGCAAATTCTAATCCAATGGGCCTTAATTGCATTACACTGATGTCTCTCACCCTTCCACTTTACATACTCTCCGTGCTGATTTTATGTTCTAAAACCTTAAATAGGAGTTGTCACATTTACAACAGCTAGAGACACTGGTGTTGAGCATAGTATTGACATGACATTAGTCACTGAATTACAATAGAGATCCAACTAAACTGGTTTAATAAATCATCAATATTGTCTGTGGGACTTCGTAACACTAATTTTTCTAGTATTATTTAACTGACGGTAATGGTGGCGATGGATGGCGCCATCTGCACTGGAAAATGCATGAGGACACAGGTGCTTTATCGACTAGTGATTCTTTTATCTTAGTCAAACCCAAATCAGCATCATGTGTCAGCATGATGGGAAGTTCACCAATTTGTGCCAAACCTGAAGATAAAAAGTGCTCCCTTATGAATGTTCTTTCTGATAGGATTTGCAGGAAAGGGGAGAATTCCAGAGTCTCTTCTCTGGCTCAACACATTTTATCAGCCACTTTGCTTTTTTCTTTTATTTTCTTTTTTTTCTAAGATGGCGTTTCACTCTTGTTGCCCAGGCTGCAGTGCAATGGTGTGATCTCAGCTCAACACAACCTCCGCCTCCCAGGTTCAAGCGAGTCTCCTGCCTCAGCCTCCTGAGTAGCTGGGATTACAGGCATGCACCACCATACCTGGCTAATTTTGTATTTTTAGTAGAGCCGGGGTTTCTCCATGTTGGTCAGGCTGGTCTCAAACTCCCAACCTCAGGTGATCCGCCTGCCTGGGCCTCCCAAAGTGCTGGGATTACAGGCGTGAGCCACCACACCCGGCCCCACTTTGCTTTTAAGAAGCAAACACACTTGGAGAGGATTCCTCATTTTAAAATACAGAACCACACCAAAAATGATCCCCACAAAAACCCTGGATTTCCTTTGCTTTTTTTTTTTTTTCTTTGGAAGTCTTGAAGAATAGAGGCTGAGTTTGCCATTCCTAACCTTCAAATTAACTATCCATTATCAACCTTCACTGCAGGTCCCCCTCCCCTGCTTCAGTTCCCCTTCCTATGTCCCTCTGCCAAAATGCACAAACATCCCTAATAAGAAAATCATGACAGCTCTTCCCTCATTATATACAGGCCAAAATTTTTGCTTTGTGTTGCTGGAACTCAATTTATAAAATAACCGTGTCAATATCTATAGGTAATTGTAAGTCTATTCAAAGAGAAATTGCACCAGATAACAGCTTATTTAATTTGGTAGATGAGTTACGTGCCATGGAAAGCAAAACTATTAAAAATGCTTATACAGTAATTGGCAATATTTTGCAATCCAGATAAAAAATGCTTATCTTGCCAGAAACTAACAAGGGAGTGAAAAAATTCCAAAACCTTCCAATTTCCCTCGATGCAATATATTCACTTTGCAGCTTAAAAACAGTTTAAGGAAGGACAGTGAATGACACAGGAGGTTGGCAGTCAACATGATTGTGCATTTATGCCTTGCTATTGAAGAAAGAGCCCTTTTTCATAGTGAATTTTTCATTCTAATGTAAGTGATGATTTACGTTAACTATAGGTAAAGCGTGGTTACATTTTCCTGAAGGATTGCAGGCAAGTAAAGGGGAGTACAATAAGTTGAAGCATAAAAGCTTTCTCTGTCATAATATTTATTATAATGGCATATAAAATAGCTGAAATAAATAATAGATGACTAAAGGTAAATTCATATGATAAAGAATCCTTCAGCAGACACCATTACTTTTGACTGCTCTAGTTTTATACACAGTTGAAGACTCTTAATAAACATGCCCTATATCTTATGTAAGTACTGAAAACCTCAAAGATGTGCTTAAAAGGCAACACACTGGACATCAGCTAATTTACTGCATAATTACATTCTCAACAGCAACGGTCTGTGTATTTTGAATATTTACTAGCTGTGTTCTTAATGAAACCTGTTAAGCATTGGAACTCCCCACTTGGGGAAGTCGAGTGATAAAAGAACAATCAGCACCCCCCGACCTCCTTGATTCAGAAAGAGTTGTGTCGCTCCAAACACAGAGATTTGGGATCTGGTGTTTACTGCAAGTCAATAGTGTTTAAATTGAATAAAAATACCAAAACAAGATTTGTCTGTTCTGGTCTAAAGGATTTTTACATTCTGCACCGAGGACTTCTGAAGTCTGAATGATCCTCAAATGGAGGGAGATGGTCTTAGTTCCAGCTGTTGGAAGGGAGGGGAACTGCATCCTGATAGCCCAGTGTGAGCGGAGTCAGCTCTGGCTCTCCACCACGGGCCGCATAACCACTAGCAGACATCTGCTGATGTCTGGAGACATTTCTGCTTGTTGCAACTTGTTGGAAAGTGAACTGGCATCTAGGGGGCAGAGGCCAGGGACGCTACTCGATATCTTACAATGCACAGGACAGCCCCCATGGCAAACAATTCTCTGTCCCCAAATATCAGTAGTACTGAGGTTGTCTGCCTGTGTGTGGTCATACGCACTTCGGTTCCTCCTAAGTGATCTTCATCTATTTACACTTACCATTAGTTGTAAAAAATAAAACTGGTTTGGCCGGGCCCAATAGCTCACGCCTGTAATCCCAGCACTCTGGGAGGCTGAGGCAGACAGATCATGAGGTCAGGAGTTCAAGACCAGCCACGCCAAAATGGTGACATCCCATCTCTACTAAAAAATACAAAAATTAGCTGGGCATGGTGGCATGTGCCTATAATCCCAGCTACTTGGGAGACCAAGGCAGGAGAATTGCTTGAACCGGGACCCGGGAGGCAGAAGTTTCAGTGAGCCGAGATCGCACCACTGCACTCCAGCCTGGGCTACAGAGCAAGACTCTATCTCAAAAAAGATGAAAAAAAAAAAAAAAAGAAAAAAGAATAATAAAACTGGTTCGCTAAAGTACAAATAATACAGAAGTGGATAACGTATAAAGCAAAAACATTACCTGAGTTCTACTGCCCCAAGATAAGAAAAGTGAGAGCCTGTTTCAAATCCTTTCAGGGTGCATTTTCTACACATGTAAAAATATTGTGTGACTTTTCCTAAAAACACAGTATTGTAGTCCACGTGTTGCTTCACAATCTAGTTTTTCTCAATAATACATCACTGAATATATCGAAACAGAGCTCTATGCCCATTCTTTTTAACCAGTATGTACAGCCCACTATAAGAATATTCAATCATTCGTTAAAAATTACCCCCACATAGTTCACCAGGTTTGCAAACTTTTTACTTACATTCTCTATGCCTGAGCTTCCTTATTGAAGTTACTGTGAAAATTGCTGGATAATATCTACATGAAGCCACCGGGCGTGGTGGCTCACGCCTGTAATCCCAGCACTTTGGGAGGCCCAGGAAGGTGGATCATTGCAGGTCACGAGCTCGAGACCAGCCTGGCCAAGATAGTGAAACCCCATCTCTACAAAAACACAAAAATTAGCTGGCCATGGTGACATGTCGGTAGTCCCAGCTAACTGGAAGCCTAAAGCAGAAGAATCGCTTGAATCCAGGAGGCAGAGGTTGCAGTGAGCCACCATCATGCCACTGCACTCTAGCCTGCAGGACAGAGCAAGACTCCGTCTCAAAAAACAATAAAATAAAAAATAAAATCCTGTAAAAGTTACTCATTGTTTCTGTTGTAATTATTATTTTATGTTGTTTCCAGGTGGGTTTTTCCTGTTTTCTTTGTCACTGAAAGGAATGCTGCAATACATATACTTAGCAAAATATAATCTTTTTCCATAACATTAATTCCTGGAAGTAGAATCACTAGGTCATGAGATACCCACATTTTAAATTTTGATAGATTTCTACTGAGGGTCCTCCAAAAAGGTTATACCAATTTCCATTCCCAAGAACCCTGCAGGAGACTATGAAAGAAAAGCAAAACAACCAATAATTCACATTGACATTTACAGTAAATTAAAATGTACAGTTTCATATCTGCATCTCCAGTGCCTGATGCACAGTGAATAGCACTGAGCACCTTTTCAGGAGAGGCTTTAATTTAGAAAATGAATGAGTGACTATATAACATACCATCAAACACGAGGAAAAGCCATAAGTAGAAATAAAAGTAGGCTAGTCATATTGGCAGCAACAATTTTCCATAAGTTATTTGGAAACCCAGGCATCTCTCCTGGATCTTCAGGCTGTCTGGCTGAACAATCATACTTGAAAATGAATCGAAGGAGGAACTGCCCTCTCGGAAGTTGGCCACACTGCGCGTGATGGAAATGTGTTTGGAATGCAGAGTATGCAGTAAACATGTAACAGTATCATTACGCTTGAGAAATGATCATGATAGTTATTTTTAATTTATAGACAAATCTAAAGAGAGAACTCTGTCAGAGGATCCGCAGGAGCAAAGCAGGATGTTTAACAGATACACTAGAAAATATTATTTAATGTGCCTCAGAAAAAAATACGGTTTCCTGCTTACAATGTTATCTGCAGATATGGGTTCCCACCATAATACGTGTAAAGACAGGAAAAGTAGCCAGACACAGTGGCTCACACCTGTAATCGCAGTACTTTGGGAGGCTGAGGTAGGCAGATCACCTGAGGTCAGGAGTTCGAGACCAGCCTGGATAACATAGTGAAATCCTCATCTCTACTAAAAATTTAAAAATTTAAAAAAATTAGCTGAGTGTGGTGGCACATGCCTGTAATCCCAGCTATTCTGGAGGCTGAGGCCCGAGAATCACTTGGACCCGGAACGTGGAGGTAGCAGTGAGCTGAGATTGTGCCACTGTACTCCAGCCTGGGTAAGAAAGGGGGACTCTGCCTCAAAAAAAAAAAAAAAGAGAGAGAGAGAGAGAAAGGTGAGGACTCAAAATACCATAAACACAAAAACAGCCATCACAGTCAAGTTATAGCCAAATTTTGTGCATCGTTTGGTGTAGCTACAGGACCAAATAAATCACACTCGAAAATGAATCGAAGAAGGAACTAAAACAACAGTAACAAGTGAAATTTGTTTTATGGGAGGAAGGATTTCACTGAGCTATTAAATCATGCATGGCCTGGCTTTGTTGATTAGAATGATAGTCATTAAATAACTTTATACTCAAGAAAAAATTTAGACATGTATATTAGATTTTCAACAGTAACAGGGAGAGAAGAAAGAGAAAGACAGAAAGGAAGAAAGGAAGGAAAGAATGATTAGCTTCCAAATGAGCAACAGGGAGGAGAAATAATGCATGCAATCACTCAGATAAAAAAGAAATTTGATCAATCCAAAAATATGCCTCGTGGCCGGGCACAATGGCTCACGTCTATAATCCCCACATTTTAGGAGGCCGAGGCGGGTGGATCACTTGAGGTCAGGAGTTCAAGACCAGCCTGGCCAACATGGTGAAACCCCATCTCTACTAAAAATATAAAAATTAGCCAGGTGTGCTGGCACACGCTTGTAATGCCAGCTACTCAGGAGGCTGAGGCACGATTGCTTCAACTCAGGAGGCAGATTCAGCTAAGATCACGCCACTGCTCTCCAGCCTCGGTAACAGTGAGACTCTTTATCAAAAAATACACATATATATGCCAAGAAAAATTTAAAAATATTAAGAAAAACTTGGTAGTGAAGAAACACAAAATGAAATAGAATTTATTTCAAATTTATCAGTAATCATAAGAAACATGAATCAACTTAAATTCACACATTAAAAGGCAGAAACCAACAGACTAGAATTTAAAAAATAGTTTTATGCTGTATAAAAAAGATACACTGAAGATAGAAAGAATCAGCTGTCCCTCAGAATAGTTCTCCCCTTTCCACAGTACGGGAAAAGAGGTTGACTAGACAGAAAGCCACATTTCCTGACCTACACTGCATTGAATCGAGATATTTACGTTTCCACTAATGGTCACTGACCAGAAGAGAAGTAACTCCTGGGCTATTTCTCGTATGAATTGGGTTCCCCCACACTTTCACCTTCCATGAGATAAACTTAAGTTATAATAAGTTCCTAGGGGACAATACAGCCACTAAATAAAATGAGCTTGGCTATCTTACTCACCAAATAGGCAAAGCCACCTGTCAGTCAGAGATACCCATGCAGACCGTGTCTTTACAATGGAAGACATTTGGTAAAACTACTCCGCCATAACTCAAAAGGTAGATCTAGTAACTACTGAGTCTGAAGCTCTAGGGAAGAGCCAGGATGTCAGTGTGTGCTGGCTGCTCCATGCTGCTTTTACTAAGATATTACAAGAAAGAGATGTGCTTTTGAAAAAAAGCATTGTCCGGTTTGCAAGCAGAAATGAAAGTTAGTACATTACAGAGTTGAAAAAGTCAATCGATTCTGGAGTCCAAAAAGCATAAAATAGGCCTGCAAAAGTCTTTGAGAGACAATAGCCCATCACAACTTCTGAGTTAATTCAAATAATTCAGCCCAGGAGCATATATCAGATTAATGATGCTACTTTTCAAGCCAAGCTCTTTATTCCAGATAGCCTCATGGTAGTTGCTACTGAGTTTAGACAGAGGCAGGATGACGACAAATTAGAAAAATAAAGCAACTTGAGCTTCATGTCTAGGAAAGACTGGTGTGGCTACTACTCACGAATTAACTAGAAACAAATGTATCTGATGTGTCTGAATCCAGTAAGATTAAAAAATTAAAGGCCAGGCACGGTGGCTCACGCCTGTAATTCCAGCACTTTGGGAGACTGAGGTGGGTGGCTCACGAGGTCAGGAGTTCGAGACCAGCATGAGGAACATGGTAAAACCCTGTCTCTACTAAAGATACAAAAAATTAGCCGGGCGTGGTGGCGCATGCCTGTAATCCCAGCTACTCCGCAGGTGGTTGCGGGGGGTGGTGCGGAGGCAAGATAATCCTTTGAAACCGGTAAGCAGAACAGAGGTTGCAGATCATGCCATTGCACTCCAACCTGGGCCACAAGGCGAGACTCCAACTCAAGAAAAAAAAAAGGCTATTAAGAAATTATATGGTGAAAAAATCGATCTGACCTTAAAAGCCTCTAACTGCTACAAACAACAAACTGAGCCTCAACCATGCAGCAGCAGGAAGTGGGCTGGTAGCTGCTAATGCCCCTAAGGAGAGTAACCCTAGTCCAGATCCAGGTCAGATGGGACCATGGAGAATAATGGACAAGGTACTTCCCTCCAGAGAGCAGATTTAAGACCCGGATAAAGAATGCTCTCTTACTACAAGGTTCTTTACCTGCCCAGCAAGATGCTATCATTCACTGTCACGGAGCAGCAGGTTTCTCATTCTTTTCTTTTGAAAATGGTGATTTTGCTGCCAATATGCTGTCTCTACACCACCTTCTATTGTACAGGGTAGCAGTGGGGTTCAAGGCACAAATAGGCTGCCTTTTTGAATGCCACAGGGCCATAAGGAACCACATTTAAGCAGGAAGAAGACCCTAGAATTTGCACAGAATTAAAGAATTAAATGGGATTTTGAGACGCTGCATTTGGAAGAAAAGTGAATGTGTTCTCTGTGTGAGAATAAGGAAGCAAACCTTATTTGGTGTCGAGAGGTAAGGACTGTACAGAGACTACCAGCTGTTCCCAAGATCCCTGTGCCTTAGTTTCCAGGGTACTCAACTACATTCACTGCCTAGTCTCCTTCACAATCAGGCATAGCCGTGAGATTTAGAGTTGGCCAATGGAATATAAATCTAAGTAAGATACACCTCTTCAAGGCCCAGCCCATAAAACACTCACATACATCATCTCCCACATGATCATGTCTACTTCCAGCCCCAATTCAGAGCCTAATAAGCACTGTTAGAGAAGCTGGAAATAAATTACCATTTTGTTAAGCTATTGAAATATCAGAAAATATTTATCCTAGCAGCTATCCTTGCCTACCTAACACACATGATTAAAACAGAAATATCAAAAGGTTAAAAAAGGTAAAAGAAAAATATCAGAAAATTTTTGAAAGCAGAGCAGCTAGCATAGCAAATATTACCATAAATAAAAATGAAATTTTCGGTGAAAAAAAAAAAAAAACAACTAAACACTACAAATAAAAATGAATAATGCATGAGGGGGAGAAACAAGCAAGAATATATAACAGTCATGAACCTGCATGTTCCAAATAACACAGCCATAAACAGAAAGAAGAGGTGGATTTAACGACCTTAGTGGAAGAGCTTAACTATTTATAATAGAAATGAGTTGGCCAGGTGCGGTGGCTCAAGCCTGTAATCCCAGCACTTTGGGAGGCCGAGGTGGGCGGATCAGGAGGTCAAGAGATCAAGACCATCCTGACCAACATGGTGAAACCCTGTCTCTACTAAAAATAAAAAATTAGCTGGGCGTGGTGGCATGTGCCTGTAGTCCCAGCTACTCGGGAGGCTGAGGCAGGAGAATTACCTGAACCCAGGAGGCGGAGGTTGCAGTGAGCCAAGATTGTGCCACTGCACTCCAGCCTGGTGCCTGGTGACAGAACGAGACTCTGTCTCAAAAAAAAAAAAAAAAGAAAGAAGTAGACAAAATAGAATATCTAGATCAAACGGTCAACAAATCAGTGAAAGAGTATAAATCATGTAAAAGAGCTATAGAACACTACACATAAAAATATGTATTTTTTTCAATCACATATTCTTGAAATTAACCATGAGCCAGATCACAGAGGCAATTTCAACATACTTCAAATTCCGGCCATCACAAAGATCACTTTTTTTTTTTTTTTTTACTGTGATACAGTTAAATTAGAAATTGAAAATAAATGGTTTTCATCTAAAAATGAAAAAGTTAAACCTATTTGCGGAGAGTCAGAGCTAGGAAGTAGAAGTAGAGAAAATTTTAGAACAACAATGTCACATTCAACTGAAACTTGCAAAACAATGATATTAATGCTGAGGGACCGTGCATATCAACTTAGTAACTCATATACTTGAGAAAAATTACCTAGGCATATCAAAGATCATGTCATATACTCTAATGATTAGTGTAAAAGCTAATTAAAGGATGAAGAACAGCAAATAAAAAAGTGAGAATAAAAGCAAGCGATAATAAAAAGAAAGGACAAAGTAAAAAAAAAAAAATCACAACAAAGTCAGAGCAAGCTGACCTCTTAACATTCTCTATCTCAGGAAACAACTTTTTAGAAATATTGGCCATCTTCCACTTTATGTGCATCTCAATGAAACAGAAATAGAAAATGAAAACAAACAAAAAAGAATAGGCTGAGAAAAACTGGAAGGGGGTTAAGAATGGATTGCTCCCCGCCTAAAAAAAAAAGTTTAAAGTTTAAAAGTTTATAGAGGAACTAAAACTCACATCACTTTGGCAGACGGCAAAGACCAGAAGTTATCCCAAGGAAAATAATCAGTTATAAGGAAGGGAAACTTAGATGTTTCTCCCTGAATATGGAGAAAGACAAAAGATAGACATAATAAGAAGATTAAAAAAGAAAGACAGAATCCACAATTATATTCTAATAATTACAGATATACTTTAAAAACAGGCCAGAATAGGAATGGAAACATTTAAAATGACATTAAAAAAGAAAAAAAAAAATCAAAAAGAAACCACCGTAGATAGCATTGAAATCCCCAGCATACCTCTTCCTCTTATTTCTCTTCTTTTCCCTTTCCCAGTGTAAACGGTATTTTCAACTTGATATTGATCCAATTACCAATATTAACGATGGCCAATTCTTACACAGTCCTTACTATGTTCTGAGCTCTGTTCTAAGAACATTTATATATGAATTCACCCATTCAACAACTCTGAGGCGGGCAGTAACACCATCCCATCTTGCTAAGCAGGGAACTGAAACTGAGATGAGTTAACTTGCCCAAGATTATAAAGATAGTAAGTCTTGGAGCAAAGATATGCACCCAAATTGTGTGGCACCTAGATCCACGCTTTTTTTCTTGAGAGATCGTGCTCTGTCCCTCAGGCTAGAGTGCAGTGGTGTGATCTGGGCTGGCTGCAACCTCCAGCTCCCAAGTTTAAGTGATTCTCATGCCTCAGCCTCCCAGGTAGCTGGGACTACAGACGAGTGCCACCACGCCTGGCTAATTATTTTTGTATTTTTAGTAGACACGCGGTTTCGCCATGTTAGCCAGGCTGGTCTCAAACTCCTGGCCACATGTGATCCACCCACCTCAGTCTCCCAAAGTGTGAGGATTACAGGCGTGAGCCACTGCGCCCGGCCTCATGGTTTCCATTATGGCACTGTGCCGCCTCTATCACTGCTACATGAAAGACCGTCACTATACACATTTCTTTACACATCTGTATCCACAAGCAACATATTTGTTGGCTTTTAGCTATTGTGTTTAATTGGATTTCTGATGGTGTTTATTAATCCTTCCCCAGAGAGAGACCTTTCAGGAGAAATTGGTCCACAGTAGTATGGGTAACAGTATGAAATGAAAATGTGTGCCTCTTTGAGCTTTGTCCAGGCATTAATGAGAAATCAGTCCAGCCCCCGCAATACTGTGGTAGGTCCATTTGTGTGGCCAGCATGGGCCGGGTGAGCTGACCCTCCTTCTTTGCTGTGCTTCTGACACCCGACCCTGTCAGTTGCTGTGCACCCCTTCATTCTTAACCTATTTTGGTTCTTCTCTTTATGCTCTGGAGTAAGTCTTCCAGTAACTTAGTCAAGACAGCTAAATGGAAAGCTTTTCCTCAGTCTTTGTTTTCCACCTTTTTTTCCTGTTACTTCACACTTAAAAGATACCTCTGAGTATGAAAGGTGTGGGTTTCAGCGTATTCACCACAATATTATTCACCATCTTTTGGAACTTACTGTGACAGAGGAGAAATCTGACCTCACTGTGTAAACTCAGAATAACGTCTAGCACACAGTAAGTTGTGAGCAAACGTTAGCTATGATATTCCTAATTTTCCACATTGATGGTGAGTTTTCTTTTAATGTGCATGTATCACAAGTTCAATGAGAAAAGCGGCTCTTTAGAACAGAAAAAGGATAGAGGAAGAAAGAATTGAGAAAGAAAAGAGGATGGGAGGGGATGAGATGAGAACAAAGAAAAGGAGACAGAGGGAGCCTGAGAAATGAAGAGAAAGGCAGGCAGGGCATCCATGAGGAGAAGCAGAGAGCAGCTGACACTTCCAGGAGACACAGAGCAGTGTCCGGATGTCCCGTCCTGTCAGCGCATGTGTGCAGCCAGCTGGTTGGGGCAGCAGCACAGGGCCACGTTCGAATCTGGCTGGCTCTGTAGTCTCTTCCTGTGGCCAAATGGCACAAATCAATCGTGTTGGACAATTTTGCTGAAGGCCAGCTAAGTTATAGACTGCATGTATTGCAAAGAGCATCCTAGGTAGCATTAGAGTGGGGAGGGGCAGGGAGGGGACGCCACCCTACAAATATCCATTAGAAGCCACTTCACGATGGCATGCATGTGAAAGCAGCTTGGCCTCAGTGCACGCTCTCCCTGCCTCTTCAATATTTATACACAGCATCTTCCCTGCTCTTCTTGGCTTGAGGATATAGATGTTCTCTATGGGAAGAGCGTCCAGCACCTGCAGTGTAATCGGGTGATCCAGAGCTTTCACCACCTTAAAAAGAGGCTTTGGTACATTTGGTACATTGGGAAAACTAAAGGACAGCACTGACTTTAAGACGCCACACTTCTTTCTGGGGTATCAGGTCTACAAAGCATCCCCCAGGAGGGGGATGTGGGGGAATTGTGGCTGAGAGCCACCTGTTCCAGTTAACGTAAGTGTCACCTGTCATCACTCATGTAGGACCTACCACATTCTTCTCTGTATAAATTTTAAAAAACCCATTCCACTCATGTTAAAGACTTTTGAGAACCTACCCTCTGTTCAAGGAAGGGGAGATTACAGACATGGCCATATTTTACCCTACTGAGCCCTTTCTAAGTTGACACAATTACTTCTAGTTTAAAAATCAAGCAGAGGCTGAAAAATCATGCGAAATCTGCTTGAAAGTGGTGATTAGAAGCTGGCAGAGCTGGGATGGTAGTTCTTCCTCCACCGTGAGAAGTCGATTCTCCTGGCAAAACAGAACTGCTGTCTCCACGTCGCAACTTCCTCCCGAGCCCGGAAATTATCCTTGAGCCGAGGAGATTATGAAGGAGCCACATCCATCAACACTTTACTTATAAAAATGTTGTTCTGTCCATGAAATCAAAGCCTTTTACACCTTTTTTCTGTTTTATTCCCAGGGGTGTCCAATCTTTTGGCTTCCCTGGGTGACATTGTAAAATAATTATCTTGGGCTGCACATCAAATAGTAATACGCTAACCCTAATGATAACTGATGAGCTAAAAAAAAACATGCAAAAAAAATCTCATAATGTTTCAAGCAAGTTTATAAATTTGTGTTGGGCCGTATTCAAAGCTGTCCTGGACCACAGGTGCCCACAGGGTACAGTTTAAACAAGTTTGATTTAGACCATTAAAATTCTAACTTTTTTGATGGAATAAAACCACAGCTAATTTCAACTTTTCTCCTATATCCATCCCCCAGGCTTTGGGTTAAGCAAGTTTGACAACTGAGTCAGGTATGATAGGAAATGTTTCTATATGTGTAGAAAGAAACTACTAACCCAACCACCTGCTCATTTTCAATTAATGGAACAGACTTTTCTTTCCAAATGACCACGAGTCCTCTAGAATAGGGATTGGCAAACGCTTTTCTCTAAAGGGCCAGAAAGGATTTTAGGTTTTGCAAGTATCTCCCAAATACTCAGCTTTCACAGCATGAAACCAGAAAGTGGCCATAGATGATATATACATAAAGGGGTGTGCCTGTGTTCTGGTAAAACTTTAATTACAAAACCAGGTACTGGTCAGCAATTCTGCCCTGAAGAGCACAGTTAGCTGATCACTATGTTAGAATAAGAGTATGTGCCCCTGAAGTCTAACAGTCTTATAATTAATATTACGTTTAGGTTCCAATGAATGCATGAGAAAATGGAGAATGTCCTGCCATCCCTCAGAGCATCTGTTATTTTATCATCCACTATTTGATGAAGTTTACAATAAACAGCATAACAGTCTCAAAGAATGCAAAGAGTGAGGGATGTGTGGATGGGCATAGGAGGGAGCATCTGTAAACATTTCACCTTGCAAAATGTGTCTATTAAAGAATCTAAAAGTTTACCAGTATTACACTTTGTACATATCAGCATTAAGTGCTTTCTGTCATTCCACTTATCTTCTTGAACATGAAATGTTTTTGAAATGCATTTTGACATCTCTAGGAATTTACCAGAAATGATCAGTAGATTGAAATAAGAGTTTCTAGATATGACCCATGTATGCCAATACCTGGGCATTTAGGGTGCTCAGAATAGATATTTTCCAATGGGCCCAAAGATGTATTCCCTGATCAGCTAGTGATACTTTCCAGAATCCAGGAAAAGAAGCTTCCAATCGCAAGCCCCATCTTGGCCACCTGACACACGGGAAGAATATTTCTTTCCTGTTCATATGCATTTGTACTTCAGAAACGCAAACCAAAACAATGTTTCTCTAATGAAAGGAGAACTATACACTTTCCTCTTTACTGGAGAAAAGAGAGTTGCAAATGAAGACACAGAAATTTGGTGGGGGAACTGGCACTACGGAGGTGTGGCAGGCGGAAGTATACACAAAAAACAAAACAATGAAAACAAGAAATAAATTGCTTACAGAAGAGTTAATAATGAGGCCATTTCTTCCATATCCGGGAATCTTTCCCTAATCTAAACGATAGCAGTAGATAAAAGGTGGTGGGGACTCTATAGAGCCACTTCAGAATATGGAAAGAATTAGAGGGAACACTATCATTCAGGGAATTCCAGGATCCTGCTGGGGACAGCAAGTATGGACCTTGCAGCAGGAATCTAAGTCTGTTTGTCGTTACTGAAGTAACGTTCCATGTTGCTCAGATTTAGTTGCAAGCCTCCATGGATCTTATTGGCAGGACGCTCTGTGTGCCAGGAACGCTTGCAAGCACCTGATTTACAGATACATAAATATTTCTCAACAAGCAGAACCCACTAACCAGCAAGAACAAATGAAAAACACAAAACAAAAACATAACCACCAGCTGGCTCATGGGATTAGGTGCCTCCAGTGCTTTCAGTTCCATGTATGTGCTGAAGACAATGACACTAACGATGTCAGCAGATGACATACACCCACCAGTTACTCTTGGCAGGTGCTTAACTGGGCACTTTGCATTAACATTGATTTTTCCCTTCATCCTCAACATCTTCAAGAAGTAGGTATTAGCATCTTCATCTCACAAGTGAAGAAGTGGAATTCACATAACTTGAACTCATAAATTAGATGGAGCGAGAACTTGAACCCAAGCTTAACTGACCCCAAAGAATCATCCACAGCTCAGTATTACACATGACATACTATGACTTCAACAGTGCCTATCACAGACAAAAGGAAGGTTGGAGACCAGGAGCATCCTGGCAAAGCATGAAATTCCAGGTATCTAGACACAATGGGATAAAGACAAGAAAAATCAGAAAAAGGCCGAAAACAACTGTACGTGTACGAAAAGCATAGAATACACCTTCTTCCCTCCCGCTCTCCCAAGATCCGTAATCATATGCTATGCTGTTCCCTGGAAGTGCAGACATACACAGGGTAGCACATTAATCCTTCAAACACTAACAGATGCTGGCAGGGATTTAGACTGGAATGTATTTACAAAGTGACAAATTATGTTCTGTATTATAGAGAGAGAGAAAGAGCACCCACAAACAGGCTGATAAATGTCAGCTGCAGTCACGACAAACAGTTTATTTTTATTATACTGTAACCACAAATGTTTTTTTTTTCTTTCCCATTTTTTTTTCCTTAGGAGTCCCAGAGATTTATTTGTTGCAGGGAAAAAACAAGATTATATATGACACAAAGTAATAACTGTAAGATCAGATATTCCGGGCACCCTGCCCTCCTGGAAAGCTACAAGCAGGCTCAACCGTACTACTAAAAATGCTGCCTTCTCCAAAGCCCAGTAAATGGTTAATAAATCAGAACCGATACAATGCCTTGTAATTAGATACAGCCTTAGTTCACAGACTAACCAATTGATAGACAATATCCAATTCCCCCTTTAGTGGCTATCAGGAGAATAGAGTAACTATTAAAATAAATTTAATGGCTGTGACAGGTAAGAAAATATACCAGAAGCTAAAATGTAATCGGTATATCCAAACCCAAAATAAAATTACAGTCCTTGCTGCAAACTGGGTCACTGGAAGGGAGGCTTACAGATGGAGGGCGACATCCACAGGCCAGGAAGGGCAAGGTCACTAGCTTCTAAAGGAACCTTTAACCTTGAAAACAAGATTGAGAGCAGAGATATGGTTCCAGGCCAAGAGAAAATGTAAGCATTTAATATTCAATTGTTTTGACGAATTTCTCTTGCCCACTTGGTCAGTAAGATGTCAGCAGGAGTGACAGGTATTCTTCAGGAAGCCTTGCAACAAGATGGCAGAGAGACGGCCTGGGGTCTCCATGCCGGGCTTCCCATCCAGGCCCTGCCTCTAACTCTGTATGTGACCTTGGGCAATTTCCTGCTCTCCAACCGCCTCCCACAGGACTTCACGGTCTCTGCTGTAAGCTAGGGGGTTTGGATCTCATGGTGTTGCTAAGATCTACTCTAGAGTCCCATTTCTTGCTTCTAACAGGTTGAGGGCTGGCAAATATAGGAGGGTCAACAGAAGAACATGAACGGTAGTGGTCAAGTATGTTTAGAAGAAAGGGGAATATTTTACCTTCTGGGACTCTCAGATGCAGATTTCTTATAAAATCACTGCAAGTTAAAACTCCCCTGGCCCAGAACAGTGGCTTATACCTGTAATCCCAGCACTTTGGGAGGCCCAGGTGGGCAGGAGTTCATGAGCAGTCTGGCCAACATGATGAAACCCCATTTCTCTACTAAAAAAAAAAAAAAAAAAATTAGGCGGGCTTGGTGGTAGATGCCTTTAATCCCAACTACCTGGGAGGCTGAGGCAGGGGAAGATGGAGGTTGTAGTGAGCCGAGATTGCTCCACTGTACTCCAGCCTGGGTGACAGAGCGAGACTCCATCTCAAAAACATAAAAATCAAATAAAATAAATTCAGGGCCTCTCATCTACATCCCTTTACCACGTAAAAGGTTGTGTTTTTGTTGCTGTTGATTTCCACAATGACAATTTAAGTTGTTCTTAAAAATCTTACAGGTATCTTCTGTAGCTTTTGAAAAATTTGATATGTAAAATTTATTTTTTAAATCTTGCTTTAACATATAAGCTGTAAGATGCTGAAAAACTCACATTCTAACTCATTTTAAGTCTTTTTATCTTCAGCTCCAAGATAGATTTAAAAAAAAAAAGTGTTTCATTGATTTCCTAAGTACAAACTATTGATCCCTTATGTTTTCTAAATGTTCTCCTTATAGCAATTTGGGGGCCCTAATAATTAGTGTTTTAATAAGAATTAAGCACAGCAGTAAAAAACTTAATTTCCATATGCTACATTACAAATTAGCCTGAGAGCTTTAAAGGTTTTTATGTAAAATGCTCCAACTTTTTGTTCAATACTTCTTTAAAACTGAAAAGAATATTGGAACAAGTTGCCAGTCAAACCCAGGCCTTCTTTCCAATTATCAATGAAATGGAGATACATGCTCACCTAGCAAGCAATACAACTCACTATAAAATGATAAATACACGGTATGGTAAAGCTGTAAGAAAAGAGACACTCAGACACTGCTGGAGAAAGTGTATAAACAAAGAGAAGCTTTCTCAAGAAGAAGTGTATCAGTTTGCATTTCAACTCCTTATTTAGCCCAGGTAAACCAGCAACCTTGTTCAGGACTGTGAAAAATGGAAAACAGAATCTGTGTCCAGCAATAAGGGGTTCATTTAATAGGTTATGAAGCTATAATGTAAAGTCAGTAAAACTGTGCTGCCAAAGAGTATGTATTGATATAGAAAGATGGTCACAATATGCCAGGCAGAAAAAAAAAAAAATCAGACCACAGTGCAATTTCAACTTTATGAAATATAGATAAATATATTTGAATTTTAAAAAGACAGGAAGATCTACACAAAATTCACAGTAATTGTTCCTTACACGTGGTACTATTTTTCCCTCCTCAATTGTATATATTCAACTATAATTTATATACCACACACACACACACACACACACTCTTTTTTTTTTTTTTATTTTTGAGAAAAAGTCTCGCTCTGTCACCAGACGCCAGGCTGGAGTGCAGTGGCCCGAGCTTAGCTCACAGCAACCTCCACCTCCCGGGTGGTTCAAGCAGTGCTCCTGCCTCAGCCTCCCAAGCAGCTGGGACTATAGGTGTGTGCCACCACGCCCATCTAATTTTTTTTTTTTTTTAGTAGAGACGGGGTTTCACCATGTTGGCCAGGATGGCCTCGATCTCTTGACCTCATGATCTGCCCGCCTCGGCCTCCCAAAGTGCTGAGATTACAGGTGTGAGCCACCGCACTCAGCCTTTTTTTTTTTTAAATATAGAGTCTTGCTCTGTTGCTCAGGCTGGAGTGCAGTGGTGCTATCTTTGCTTACTGCAACCTCCACCTCCCAGGTTCAAGTGATTCTCTTGCTTCAGCCTCTTGAGTACCTGGGATTACAGGCACGTGCCACCACATTCGGCTAACTTTGATATTTTTAGTAGAGATGGGGTTTCACCATGTCGTCCAAGCTAGTCAGGAACTCCTGACCTCAGGTGATCCACCCATCTTGGCCTCCCCAAGTGCTGGGATTACAGGCGTGAGCCACCCCACCTGGCTATAATTCTTATATTTACGAAAATAACTGTATTATTGTGTAACCAAGAAAAAGAATTCATTTTCACAGTGCTAGTTTAATCAAACAGATCCACTTTGCGTGTGAGTGTGTAATATACATGAATGAATTTACTGCTGCTGTCAGCATTTTTTCTCTTTCTTTTTTTTTTTTTTTGGTAAGTACAAGGGGTTATCTTTCATTAGAAGAAATGATGATTAATGAGTGTTGAGAAGACACTTGCCAATTAGATTTCTCTGTATTATTAAAAATTTTACCCTGCGCATGATTTTTTTTTAAAAAAACAAAGAACTAGTTCCAAGTGTATCCAGAAAGATGAGAAAGTTCTCTTGCATGCGGTGCACATGTGTGTGTTCTGCCCAGCCCTAAAGCACAACTCCACTTCTCTGGGAACAGGTCCCCAGATGTGTCCGTGACAAAGAGGAATAAATGACCTTCTCCTACTCAATGCTTCCATCCCTCAGACAAGAAAACAGGCACAGAAGTCAGCCTAACCGAGTTTGAATCCCAGCTCTGCTGCTGGTTAGCTATTTGGATGCTGGGTGATTAATTCACCAAACTCCCCTAGATCCGGTGAACTGGGAGTCACGACATACACCCAGCAGGAGTGCAGCAAGCATTAAGTTAGATAATGAATATACAGCACCCAGCACTGTGTCTGGCATGTGGAAGTGATCAATAATCACAGCTAGTGTTGATAATAACAATCATTAACAACAATGATGAGCTTATCTCCTACCCCACAAGGTTGTGTGGAATATTAATAAGATACACGGAAATGTTTAGCATAGAATAAATACTCCATAAATATGTCCCAGACCACGTTTTCTCTGACTATGCCCAATTCTATCCCCCAAAATCAAGATTATGTTAACATTACAAAGACAATGTTGCAAGAAGGCTACAGATTAAAGGGACCAAGCCGGTCTCCTATCCATGTTGATGTAATGAACTGAAATACAAACATTACTGGGAAGAGAGGTGGCTACGTGGGGGAGGAGCAGGATGGTGCAGTGCAGGTTCCTCTGCGTTCTGTAGCGTGTGTGGTGTTGGGAAAGACAAATACCTGTGCTATTCCCAAAATCAATGGTCCACGGAACCTAGTATGTTCTCTGTGCTAGTGACTCCCACACTGGCAAGACACCACCATCTAGAGAACCCAGCTAGCCACTCACATGACTCCCTCCCTAAGGAGTACTGTCAGACATCAGGGACTTCTCAGCAGTGATTGAAAGATTCATACTAGGGGCCACGAAGGCTCTGAGAAAGGAGAGTCTATGCCTGGAGTCCCCTGGCCAGCATCCCTGCCTAGGCCTTCTGGAAATCCATCCCTGTATCTTGAAAAATGGATTTCAACAAATGCAAATAGTCTTGAGGCAAAATTATACATGGCCATAAAAAGGGAGGTGTCATTTAGGAACTGGCCACTTAAGCCTTGACTGGGTGAAGGTCTCAGAAAACATATCGTGTGGTGGAACTTTTGTTTTCATGTATAGTCTTTCCAGGCGCACCTCTCCGTCCCACTGCCGTGCACCTACCTCCGCCACATTCAGAGCACCGGAGATCAGGTCTAGGGTAGCCAACATACAAGAGACTACAGATGCGGAACGTCTCCTCCCTTCCAACCTGGGGACAGATTTTCTCATGGGTCCACAAATCCACAGAAAAAGTAAGCATTTTAAAACAAGGCTTTGGATCTTTATTACTTAAATAGGTTCTGCTCTTATTTTAAATAAATCTTGAGTATTGTGAGTATGTGAAACATAAATCGAAGTACGCATACACTAGAAAAAGAAACGTATGTTATATATGTATGTTACATATATCATATGTGTATATGACTCACACAAATGTACATATCACATATGCATTTATATATACACACACACATACACACAAACACATATGTATGCATACATTTTGTATACACAGACACACACACAGAAGCAATGACTAAACCGAGAAAAGCAGTTTCCTAGTAGTTACTATAGGGTGACTGGCAGATGGGAGCCCATGGGTTGGAATGCAATGGCTCCATCTCAGCTCACTGTAATCTCCACCTCCCAGCTTCAAGAAATTCTCCCACCTCGGCCTCCCAAGTAGCTGGGAACTACAGATGTGCGCCACCACTCCCCGGCTAATTTTTTTATTTTTAGTAGAGACAGGGCTTCACCATGTTGCCCAGGTTGCTTTTCAACTCCTGACCTCAGGTGATCCGCCTGCCTTAACCTTTCAAAGTGCTGGGATTACAGGCATGCACCACCACACATGGCCGTCCTCTCTACTTTTGAAGACATATGAAAACGTAATCAAAAATATCACAAAGTTTTTAAGACAGGCCATCTAGAAAAATGCAAAAACATGAAAAATAGAAAACAAAATTAACAGAATAAGAACATAACAACAATTAAAATAGTTTAGCTAGTTTAAAAATATTCTTACACTGAGCCAAAAACAAAATCCAAATGTTTATCAGGAAAAATATAAGAAAGAATTCAGAAAGATTAAGAATATAATGTGATTAAAAGTCCAAAAAAGTGGCTTGCTGGGTATTTCTAAGCATATGAAAAATAATGGTCTCTTCAAAACTAGAAATGTTTTCCAGTTGTAATTGCCAGTTTATACAGTTTTTCAATACATCATCAAAAACCAGCATCAAAATTAAACTGCAGTAATGAGCGGATTAACAGCCTTCATAGCCATTAATGAAATAAAGTGCCTGAGTCCCTCTGGAAAGTCATTTGACAATATGTGCAGTCTATGGGTTTCAGTCACATACTTATGCACCTGACCAAAAAAAAAATTTTTTTTAAACACATCAGCAGACACTGTCTTCTCGCTATGCCAAGCAAAAAGAAATTGAATCCCTTTATTTCTGGTGGGGGGGTGCCAGGGTGGGCACCAGCAAACGTTTCCAAACAGATGTTTACAAACAGAAGGTAACTGATAAAAACCCAAACACAAAGCTGCATTGTCTTCTCTGGTTCACAGATGAACCCACTGGAACTACAGCAAACAGCCTTCCTGGAAAACATCCAGGAATTAAAAGGTGCAAACAAGCTGCCTAATACCCTTGCGTAGACTGAATTCTTATGAAGAAAATAAAGTTTATTGTCTGGAAAGAGAGAAAGCATGAGGAAAGCAGTAAAGCGATGGAGGTGAACAATTAGACAGATGTTCACTTAAGGAAATAAAGAGAACAGAAGAAGCCATCACCAAGGAATTTTACGAGAATCTGACAACTCGGCACCACATCAAGGGCAAGGGTAAAGTGAACGCCACCAAAGCCCAGCCTGTGCAACTCGGCACTAACTGCTGACCTAGCGGATCCTGCCGGCAGCAGGTGATGCGGCTCTGAGCAAAGGCAGGTGAGCCTGCTTCCCTCAGTCAGTTCGTAAGTTCTTCTCCAAGGTGAGCCACAGACTGCGGTTGTTGAGGAGAGAGAGCTGCATTTCGCATCGTGGTAATATTACTGCAGATAATGGCAAAGATGATAACAATTCATTATCCCCAAGTCTCTGTATACTGGCAAATTCCTTGGTAAATACCATGAATATAGCTACAGATGTTTTCAGAAAGTCTTTGGGTTGGTAATCCTGCCTCAGCTGGCAAGAGGAGGAAGGATGGAAAGGTGCTACATATTGAACATCTCACCGTGTCGCTACTGCTGGATGATTCTTATTAATTGATAGATGTGGTGAACTGTCTTTCTGTTAGCTTGCACCCCTAGAAGGCTCACAGGTAACTCTTCAGCCAGCTGTGGCATCTGTTCATAGCTTCTGGCCAGTATTCTGGACAGCACTTTACCTCTCGATTTACCTGATTTTCCTTTCACCCCAAACGCCTCATTTGTGTCTTTTTCTACTGTAGTATAATACATGGATCCCTACATAAACAATCTCAAATCTTCTTTGCAAAGCAGCAACGGAGAGGTGCTAAGGTAGGTGTTCCAATGAAAAGACAGAAAAAAGAAATGCATAGTTAGCTGGCTGGCTGGCAGGCCAGCTGGCTAGCTTGACCACAGATAAAAAGATAAAGGGAAAACAGACAGTATTTTATTTATACCTCATAAAAAAAATCTGAGTTACATGGTACCATTATTTTAGAAAAGAAACAGGAATAAGTCACCATTCCAGTTAACTTGTAAGACTGCTTTTCAATTAAGTGAGAGAAATATGTTTTAAACATTTAAAGAATAAAATAAACTATAAGCTAGTGCTATGATTGACCTCTTCTCTACACTCCTATCCAGTTCCTTTGTAAAGCTGATATTCAATCAACCACCAGTTAAGAAGGATCTATCTAGCTCTGCTATAAACTCGAAGGATGCAGAATAAATTTAAGATTCATACATTCTTTAAGGACCATATACGTTATGGGTACTGCTGTATGTGGAATGCCCTCTGCCCCAAGATGTTCATGCATGAATCCCTGAAATCTAAAAATATGTTATGTTGCATAGCAAATGGTAATTCAGGTTGCAGATGGCATTCAGGTTGCTAATTGGCTCACTGTAAAATAGGGAGATTATCCCAGATTATCAGGGTGGGCTCCGTGAAGTTACAAGATTCCATAAAAGCAGAGGCAGAAAGAGAGAACCAGGGACAGGGCAGTTTGAGAAGAACCTCAGCAGCCATCCCTGGCTTTGAAGACAGAGGAAGGAGCCATGAGCCAAAGGATGTGGGCAGCCCCTGAAGCTGGAAACAGCCAGAAAGTGCAGGAAGTGGGTTCTCTCTTAGAGCCTACAGAAACAAAGGGTGTCCCGCGGAGACACTGATTTCAGCCCACTGAGACCTATTTTGGACCAATGACATCCAAAACTATAAAGTGATAACTTCTGTGTGGTTCTAAGTCACTAAATTTGAAAAAATTCGTTACAGCAGAAACAGGAAAGAAAATACAGTTATGTAACATTTTTAACTTGGGAGGTTTCACATATGCATCCAAACTTCTGGCTCCGATGAAAAATGAAAACAAAGAAGCCAGTGTCTGGCCTGCGTACGCTCACATTTTGACAATCGGGTAGGCTGAGTTGCAGCTGTTCCTCAGGACGGCGCACGCCACAATCTCCATCAGGCTCTTCTGTCTCCCCTGACTCCAAAGCCCTGGTTAATGACGAACTGGCACCATCAGACATTTGACTGACTCTTGGTCTACCTCTTAAGAGAAACGAACACTCTGCTGGGCGCAGTGGCTCCCACCTGCAATCCCAGCACTTTGGGAGGCTGAGGGGGGCCGATCACCTGAGGTCAGGAGTTCCAGACCAGCCTCGCCAACATGGTGAAACCCCGTCTCCAGTAAAAGCCTAAAAATTAGCTGGCCCTGGTGGCACACACCTGTTATCCCAGCAACACAGGAGGCTGACGCAGGAGAATCGCTTGAACCTGGGAGGCAGAGTTTGCAGTGAACCGAGCTCATGCCACTGCACTCCAGCGCAGGAGACAGAGTGAGAGTCTGCCTCAAAAACAAACAAAAAAAAAGACACGCTCAGGCAAGCAGGGCTGAATTTAGGAGGTACGTGCAATTCAGAGCCAGCATCTGCTCCGCTTAGTCAGGACTCACGCCATCAATGACTGTTAAATATTTAGAGTAGAAACAGAGGCAGCTTGCTTCCAGAACATTCCTGCCTGCACAGGGGCAGACCACCCTTCAGCCCCAAGGTGGAGCTTAAATGATATCCCCCCTCGCCCCACCTCTGGGGGCCAGGCACGGTTTTATGGCCACGGTTCCAATGAAGCACAGGCATACCACAGTTTCTTATCTTACACAACTGCCAGACAACGGGTACTTGTTTCTGTACAATTATTATCACTTTTCTCAAACTCTTGTAGCACAAAAAGTAAAGGGGTTTAAAGGAAAAGTTATGTGGGCTGTAATTTAGCCTCTCCGTATTCTAACCTGGGAGCAATATTTGTTGGGGATGTGAATCTCTCCTCTGAACCAGGAGGATCTCTGCAAGCTCTTGGTATGTGCCTAGAAGAACACACTGCACTGTAAGAAAATGAGGTGGGCATGATTACAGGGGTGACGTGATAATCACTTAAAAAAATCATCCATCCAATAATCATAGGAAGAGATGTTCAACATCCTTAGCGATCAGGAAAATCCAAATCAAAACCGCAATGCAATACCGCTTCATACCCAATCAAATGACAAGGACTCAGAAGAAAAATGACAGCAAGTATTGGTGAGGATACAGAGAAACTGGGACCTTCTGACACTGCTGGTGAGAACGCAGCTGCTGTGGAGAATCGTCTGGTAGCTCCTCAAAAGGTTAAACAAGGAGTTACATGTGATCCAGCAACTCTGCTCCTAGGAGCATACCCCCAAAAAGGAAAAACTATGTCCACACATAACTGTGTAGACAAGTGTACCTGGCAGTATTATGTACAACAGCAAAAACATGAAAACGACTCACACGGCCATGAACTGAACAGACAGATGAAATGTGGTATAGATCCATACAATGGGCCATTATTCAGCCCTAAAAAAGGAAGTAATGATACAGCACGGATGACCCTTGAAAACAGGATGCTAAGTGAAAGAATCCAGACACAAAAGGCCACCCCTATATGATTTATTTATATGAAAAGTCTAGAATAGGCATATCTATATATAGAGAGAAAGTAGATTAGTAGTTGCCTGGGGCTGGGACAGAGGTTGAGAGTAGAGAGAAAAAGGAGTAGGGAAAAGGATGCCAGCCAAGGGTTTCTTTTTGGGAAAATGGAAATATTCTAAACTTGACTATGGTGACAGCTGCACAACTCTGAATATACTGAAACTGAATTGTACATTTTAAATGAGCAAAGTATACGGTATCTGTATTATGTAAAGTAGTTTCAGAAATAATTTACAAACCTCTGCTCTCTAAGAATTTCTAGCAATAAACCATTTGAAACATAGCTCACAACTGATGAAGACGTTATCAAGCAACACTTGGGACTCTGACGAAATTGTGGATTCAGAAAATTATGGTATACCCATGTGACAGAATATTGCCTAGCTGTTGAGATCATGGTAAGAAACAAACTTCACTGACATGGTAAAATGTTTGCAATTCACCATTAAGTTCAATGAAAAGTAGGCTACTAGAGTGTAACACACAGCACAGTGCCACTTGGCTTAAGAGTATACCAATGCAGGCATATGTATTGTATGGGCATTAGGTGATTTACAGAAGAGAAGACACTTCCACAACACAAACCAAAATGTGAACAGGGATTATTTGTGGGGGAGTGAGACTGTGAGCCAAAAGCTGAGCCCAGAAATACAAAATCAATACAGCTCAAAGTTGAGAGTCATTGGTTTCCAATCACTGGGCTTGCTAGAATTATTTCTACACTGAATTCATCGCCCTGAGGCATTGCTATTTCATCCATGACACCTGCACTCCAAGCATAATTTCAATCAGTGAAACAATGGCAAATTTCGGTTGGCCGATGAAACATATGGGAAGGATGAAGGACTGTAGGAGGTGGGAACCTTTAGGGCTCATGCCACTCCACAGATAAACAGGAAAAGATGTGGCAAGGCTGTGAAGGTGGCCTGCAGCACCAGGTGCTGGGTCAAGACAATCAGAGCCATGTAATGTCACATGGGCTGACTAGGACCTCCTTGCAGCTTCTAAGCTGAAGGGCAGGGATGAAGTGAGGTAAGGATGCAGATGGTCTCTGAAAACCACAATATCCCCGTGTAAGCACCAGGCGGTGGGATTTGTTATAGCCTCATCCCCAGCTGCTATTAGCTGGATTCTCTTTCCCTAGAATTCATATGCTGAAGATCTAACCCCTACTACTACACCACAGAATGTGACTGTATTTGGAGGAACGGCTTTTAAAGAGGTGATTACGTAAAAACGAGGCCATAAAGGCAGGTCCTATTGCAATCTGACTGGTGTCCTTCAAAGAGGAGGACATGTGGACACAGGAAAAGAAACCAGGGATGGGTGCACACAGCTCGGAGGTCATGTGAGACACGTGCGGAGGTCATGTGAGAAGATGGCTGTCTGCAAGCCGAGCAGGGGAGACCTCAGAAGAAAGCAACTGTGCTGGCACCTTGACCTTGGAATTCTAGGCCCCAGAACTATAAGAATATATATTTTTGTTGTTCAAGTCATCCAGTCTGTGATAGTTTGTTAACGGCAGCCTGAGCAAACCAATACACTGGCCTCTATCTGTAACGTGTCCCTCGTTAGACTTCGTCTTTTCTTGTCTGTTGGGCTATTTTCCACTGTGATTTCCCTGATTTCCGACTCTCTGTTGCATCCATTAATGTATCACCGCACAAACTCACAAACAACAGATGCAAGTCTTTCTTTTGCTCTTATATTTTGCTTATCGCTACCTGACCCACCTTCCTAATTTCTCAATTTAAACATCACACCAGGGCCAGGCACTGTGGCTCATGCCTACAATCCTAGCACTGTGGGAGGAAGAGGTGGGTGGATCTCTTGAGCTCAGGAATTCGAGACCAGCCTGGGCAACATCAGGAAACTCTGTTTCTATGAAAAATGCAGTAATTAGCTGGGCATAGTGTCATGCACCTCTAATCCCAGCTGCTCAACGGGCTGAGGCAGGAGGATTCCTCGAGACCAGGAGTCAGAGGTTGCAGTGAGTCTAGATTGCGCCACTGTACTCCATCCAGCCTGAGCAACAGAGACCCTGTCTCAAAAAAGTAAAATAAAATAAACACCACGTCAGTACCTAAATCAGCCTCTCTGCCTCTGTGATTCTTTTCCTCCTATTCCCTCTCTATTACCAACAATCAATTCACCTACGCCACCCTTAAGTTATCAGCTGGGATGGCTCTTTGCCACCGTTTCCTGGATATAAGTGGCATTACAGAGGCAGCTTGAGTGGTACGCAACTTTCAAATTCCAGCTTCTCTACTTATAGCCCTCTTTATTACGGTCACAGTACATGAAATCTCTTTTGGGCTTCTGCCTTGTTAAGAAGAAACACAGCTACAGCCCAGAAGCAAAAGTATTTTCATGTGGTATCCAGACCTTCGGGGCCCAGCTTTGTTCCCATTGCAGGGAGCAATAATAAAAGAACTACTTCCGAGTCGGAATTAAACTAGATTCGAGCTTTGTGGGTTAGGGGATAAAAGCAGAAAGGTATATTTTCAAAGAGAAAGTTTTACGTTCCTTTAAAACTTGGGCATGATTTTAAGAGAGTCTTATTCTTGTCCTTTCAGGCAAGCTTTCATACCATTAAACAGAATAAGACCCTAATCCATACTGTTTTATGGGAAATCCACTTTTAAGATATGTACAACATTTAAGGAACGTTAGGGAAAGCGGAAATTGAATTCCTTCCAGAAAAGCTTTAAGTCGAGATAAGAAAAAAGGCCAGAGGTTAGAAATATTTCTAAAATTATCATCAGAAATTGCCAGGGCAACTGTTTAGCAGCCTCATGAATTGCGGTATGAATTATTTTTCTTGGCCTTTAATAAGATAGTAATGCAATTAATTTCTAAAAAAGATAAAAGTAAAGCGTATTTTCAAGCAATCTGGAGAATACAAGTTCATTTGTTTATTCGATGAATATTTATCAAGTGTCTCCTTGGGCTTGGGACTGGGAAGGTCAGAAAGACGTAACACCCCTAAAAGGCTTAGGAACATGGAGGAAGTGGGTGCTGGGGGAGGGACAGGAATGATGTGTATTGCCCCCCCACTGTGGGGGCAGCAGCCTGGCTTTATGAGTTGTCAAGAGTGCCATGCCAAAGACACATGCAGGTGCAAATAACATGGGACTAACACCAGAGACAGACAAATCTGGACATATGGATACAGGAGTCACAGAGGGATGGATGTGACGACGGAAATCTTGGGACTGGGTGCGATCTACAGGGGAGGAGTATTGCCCAAAGGGAGGAGAGTCAACAACAGAATTGTGGAGGATAGTGACATTTAAATGATGGAAAGAGAATGGAGGGAGCGGAGGAAGGGGATGTTTAAAAAGAGAAGGAAGGCAAAGTGTAAAAGAAGCTATGGCTTCATTGCGACAATGACTGCACACCTGTGAATACACTAAAACCTAAATTGTGCAGTATGTGAATTATACCTCAATAAACCTATTACCCTCACAAAAATGCAAAAAGGAGATATGACCGCCAAGCATGGTGAATCACACCTGTAATCCCAGCACTTTGGGAGGCCGAGACAAGACAGATCACCTGAGGTCAGGAGTTTGAGAACAGCCTGGTCAATATGGTAAAGCCCTGTCTCTATTTTAAAAAGAAAAAAAAAATAGCCAGGGGTGGTGGCAGGCTCCTGTAATCCCAGCTACTTCAGAGGCTGAGGCAGAAGAATTGCTTGAACCCAGGAGGCAGAGGTTGGAGTGAGCCAAGATCATACCACTGCACTCTGGACTGGGCAACAGAGTGAGACTTCATCTCAAAAAACATAAATACATAACAAAATAGGTATGACCGATAAGCACAGTTTTCATGTTCAACATCATTATCTATCATTAGTCACATGTTTCAAATTTTTTTTAATAACCCAACAAAACATCACTAGGTACCCAAACAGAAAATTTAAAAGACCGACAATATCAAGTATTATTAAGGATGTAGACGAACCGGATGCTTAAACACTGTTGCCAAGAACATAAAATGGGACGACCGCTTTGGAGAAATAGTTGCCAGCCTCTTACAAAGTTAAACACAGCCCTAAACCAACCACCCACTGATTCCACTACGGAGTATTATCCCAAGAGAAATGCTGACGTATGTCCACACAAAGACTTGTGCATAAATATTCGTGGTGGCTTTGTTCACATTAGCATCCATTTACAACAGCTAAAACTGAAAACAACCCAAATGTCTATCAGCAGGTAATAGGTATTTAAAAACATGTGATTTCTCCACACAATGGAATACTACTCACCAATGACAATGAATGAGCCGCTGACACAAGCAGCAGCATGGGTACATCCCAAAGTCATCAAGTGGAGTGTAAAATCGCACTTATCTCAAATTCTAGAAAATGCAAATTCATTAACCGTGACAGAAAACAGACCAGGGTTTTCCTAGAGCTGGGGCTGTCTAGATCGCAGAGTCATACCACAAAAGGGGCATCTGAAATCTTTGAGGTGATGGAAATGTTGTGTTTCGTGATTTTAGTGGTGGTTTCATGGGTATGTGCATCCGTCAAAACGCACTGAATTGTATATTTAAATGGATGCAATTTAGTGTACATAAATTAGACCTCAACAAAGTTGATCAAACCAATCCAAGCAAGCAAGCACAAGGCATGTGTCAAATGCCTCAAATTTTTCTTTCAAAAAATATTAAAGTGAGCATTCAAATGACCCACTGTTTTAGAATTAATAAAAACAGCATTAATGGCCATTTCACTGAGTGTCTACCCATATCACAAACTGTACAAGGGACTTCCCATGCGTTACTTCACTTTTTCTTTTTTTCTGGAGGCAAGCTCTTGCTCTGTCACCCAGACTAAAGTAAGGTGACACGATCACAGCTCACTGCAGCCTCGAATTCCCAGGGTCAGTCCATCCCCCATCTCAGCTTCCCAAGTAGCTGGGACTACAAGTGTGCCATCACAAATAATTTTTTGTATTTTTTTTTTTTTTGCAGAGATAGGGTTTTGCCATGGTGCTCAGGCTGGTCTCAAACTCCTGGGCTCAAGCAATCTGTCCACCTTGGCATCTCAAAGTGCTGCGATTAAAGGTATGAGCCAGCGTGTCCAGCCTTATTTTACTGAATTCTATTATGATGGTGCAAAAGTAACCATGACTTCTGCCATTAAGACTGAAGTCTCTCTTGGACAGATGAGGAATATGATGTCCAGAGAGGTTAGCTTGCTAGAGATTGTGTGGAAGTTCTGTGGCTCTGAGGCCTGCACCCTGTACACTCCCACGTACTGCTCGTCAACCACGTGACTGATTTGACAGTCATACTAGTAGTAGCAATAACCATAGTCAACGTTATGAGTTAACAACACCCAGTACGATCTCCTAAGTACTTCAGGTCCATTAAGCACTACACTTTCCACAACCATCTTATCAAGAAGGGACTATGATTAGCTCCCTTTTCACCTGGTGAAATAGAAGCTTGCTCAGAGAGGTTAAGTGAATTTCCAGAGTTCTCACAGTGAGGAAGTGATAGGATGGAGACTGGAACACAAGTAGTCTAGCCTTGAAGCCCATGTTCATCAAATTAACTTCTTCAGACATCTTAGGAAGGCCTGACAGATTAGCAAGAGCTTGATGCACTTTTTCCTATTTAAAATAAGGAAAAAGTGAGAAAGCACAGCTTTATCAGGGCCAAATGCCAACTGAGTTGGGAAGCTGGAATGGGAATTCTTTTCAGATAATTCCTTCCCTTCTAATGAGGTATGCGTGTAAATACCAGTTAAGTGCCCAGCACATAGGCACTCATCAAAAGTGGGGTTCCCTTCTGCAGCCAGTATCTACAGAACTAGGAGAACAGTAGCCAGGCTCTGCTGATTCACATGACAGGCAAAGACTCCTATTCACCGTAAAGGTGAATGGCATTTCCTGTGTTCATTTAAAGAAAGCCTGGTATAGACCCAGCTATCTAAGCAGAAACAGAGGAGAACAGGTTCCTTTTGGTAATTCCATCTTTGTTGCTGGAAATCACTTCAAAATGGACACTGGGAGCTAGATTTATATTTATTCAAGCAAATACATTTCAAATTAAAAAAATACAAAATTGAGAAATGCAGATTTTACAGAAATTAAGCGGTGGGTGCTATCACTTACTAGACCACAAAGAAATGCTTATCACCCAAAGTCCTCTGAGCCCGGCATATTTATTCATCGTCCTGTCAAAACGCTGCCATTCATTCATAAATACCAGCCACTCTCCCCCTGCACCTACCCAAGAACAATGCTCAGTCTGGTGAAATGCACTAATTACACACCTTCACCCTCTGCCCTGAGGATGATATACCTGACTGTGGTAAGGAAGAATAATGATAGAGTTCTGAAACATTTCTTGATGGTGGGGGAGAAAGAAAAAAAAGGTGGGGGAGATGTGGGAGGAAGCGGCAGGCATGAGGGGGCAGAAAAAGAGTAAGGGAAGAAGGTGAAGGAAGGAAGAGCATAAAGCTACTAGATTTAGACTGCATTGCTCCAGCCAAAGGTCACTGTCCTTGTCATCAACTGTCACTGTCACCATCATCATTTCTCAGCAAAAGGGAAGCTTTCCAAGGCCCAAACTGGTGTCATATTAACATTAAAGCAGCTAAATGACAAAGAAGCGTCACCAAACCACTCCTTTATCCCTTGGTGTGTCTACCAAAGTTTAGGAACCAAAGGTCATATCCCAAATAAATCACCATTCAGGAGGTCCCTAGCTGGGTGCATATCCATATATAAATGTGCTAAATATACAGAAATATACTAAAACACTGTCCATGAAGCCACGTTTCCATATCCTGTCCCTTTAAAGATTTACCTCCTCTCAGCACCTGTACTAGATTTACCATAATGAAGGCTCAAGGGGGCTGCACCCAGAAGCATTAAGAGCCAGCTCAGAGTATCCTTGTTACATGATAAGAGGCAAGGAATATAAAAACAAGGGATATACATCTTCAGGTCCCACAAAAATGGTGCCTGTTGACAGCTGGCCGTCAGTGATTGATTGAGAATTAATATGGAAATGGAAGCAGGAGAAAAATGAGGACCTGTGCACCGACCGTTTAATGTGCCTAGCAGCAAGCAGCCAAGGCACGTGGCGGTGGATTATGGATGAGTTTGCTCCATCAGCACAGCATCATGGGTGACAGGCAACTTGCAAAAGCGCAGGGCACACACACAGAGTAAGAAGATCCTCCACATCGTGCACACTGCTGAGAGCACACAGACGATACCCACAAGGTAGACAGAGTCAAGGTGCCAATGGACAATCACGCATCCTGCTGTTGTCTCATGAGGCTCATGTTGAAAAGAAAACAAAAGAAGAAAAAGCCAACCTGGCAGTGGGAGTGCTGTTTGGCCGACTAGACGGGCATGGTTCACGCCAAAGGAAATACAAGGGGTCCTAAGCCGTTTTCTCCATGTGCTGAAATACCTTTATTGTCATCTTCAAGGGTCCATCCTAACGTGAGTTTATAGCTCCAAGAAGATGCTACAGCTTCATGAAATGAACTGAGATCCTGAAGCACAAAAGGGCTCATCTAGGTCCCCTCACTAGGAGAAATATGTGACTCTACTGCTATTCCAACATCTCGGTGTTGAAGACAGAATGATGGTGGGCTGGGACAAGCTGGTGGCTTGTTTTTAGGTACCCTTTCAAAACTGCAATGTTAGGGAGTAATGATGCAATCCCTGGGTACAAATGCCCCCGGGTATGGTGGAAAGCATCCCTGAGAATCAGATTCTGATGCCAGAAGTTCCGCGACTCACTCCTTTTTCTGGGTTTCCATGTCTCGTTGGCTGGAGGTCATGTCTCTGGGCTAGAGACCTTCAGTGCTCTCCAAACACCCGTGTGCTCCTCATATCTCAGCCTCTCTCACAATTAGATAGGGGCAGGGGCTTGCTCTGGCCAATGGGATGTTGATGGAAGCAACCAATGCCACTTCCAAACCTGCCCATAAAAACCCTGCTTCACCCTCTGTTACAGAGTCCTTGACTTTGGAGGCCCTTTGTTTTATATGTAGCTCCAAGATAGTGGAGTCCCGTTCAGTCTGCCTTGCTGAGTGGCTGTATAGGGTGGACCTCTTGCCAACTCACACTGGATACACAAGGAAAGCAACAAACCAGCCTTTGTTATATGAAGATGTTGAAACGTTGTAATGTGTTTGTTGTAGCAAGCTAACACTTACATAACCTGACTAAAAGACCCTCACAGGTCCCCTCAAAAGTCAATTCTCTGGTAAAGTAAGCATTCAGCCTTCCTTAGATTTTCAATCGTTTTTATTTCTCTTTTAACCTTTTAAAAAAAATTTTGAGACATGGTTTCACTCTGTTGCCCAGACTAGAGTGCAGTGCAGCCTTGATCTCCCAGGCTCAAGCAATTCTACTGCCTCAGCCTTCCAAGTAGCTGGGACTACAGGTGAGCACCACCATGCCCAGCTAATTTTTTTTTCAAATAGAGATGACATCCTGCTATGTTGCCAAGGCTGGTCTTGAACTCCTGAAGTCAAGCAATCCTCTCACCTCGGCCTCCCAATGTGCTAGGATTACAGGTGTGCACCACTGTGCCCTGTTATCTTTCCATAAATATTCCTCTAGATTGTGGAGAGGCAAAACCCAGTGGAGACTCATCTATTTGGCCTCAGACATGCCCACATCCTTCAGGAACACTGACCTGCTGCCCATGGAAGTTTCCATGCTCTGTGCTATGTCTCACCTGTGTGTCCTTGCTCACCTTTCCCAGGAGGTTTCTCGTGCATGTTGCCCACCTATCCCATCTAGACTTATCTCAGGCATCACTTCCTGTCCACTCCCTAAGTGAGAATAGTGATTCAGAGCTCCAGGTGCACAGATGCTAAGAAACTTAGGATTTTCTGCTGAAATGTTCCCAAATTGTTCTCCCTGCAAAATAAAACATACCACTCATATCCAAGACAAGCTTAAAAGAATGAGTAACAGAGGCCGGGCACAGGGGCTCACGTCTGTAACCCCAACACTTTGGGAGGCTGAGTCAGGCGGATCACAAGGTCAGGAGATCAAGACTTTCCTGACTAACACGGTGAAACCTCATCTCTACTAAAAATTCAAAAAATTAGCCCGGTGTGGTGGCACGTGCCTGTAGTCCCAGCTACTTGGGAGGCTGAGGCAGGAGAATCGCTTGAACCCTGGAGGCGGAGGTTGCAGTGAGCCAAGATTGCACCACTGCATTCAAGTCTGGGCAACACAGTGAGACTCTATCTCAAGAAAAATAATAATTATAACATAAAAAGAAAATGAACAAAGATGGCAGATTATTCATATTCATTTTTTAAAATTTTCAACCCAAATGTCACTGAAACAGCAGTAATTGCTATCAAACAACAAAGACAATACAAATCAAATATTATTCAGTGTAAAAATGTAAAGTTGAGGTTGGGCATGGCGATTCATGCCTATAATCCAGCAGTTTGGGAGGCCAAGGTGAGAGGATCGCTTGAGCCCAGGAGTTTCAGTGAGACCAGCCTGGGCAACAAAATGAGACCTCATCTCTCCTTAAAAAAAAAAAAAAAAATTATAATAATAATAAAATAAAGTTGGATGCTGGAAAGCAGATGGACAACTACTAAGTGATGAGATTCAAGGGAACTGAGTCTGAAGCTAGTCATGCAGACAGCCAAGAAGTAACACAATTCCTCCTAAAGAGCCAGCAAATGCTCAAAAACTGGAGAACCTGGCACTTCTGAAAATGAGGGTGAAAGGGAACCTTTTAGAAATCTGTGTGCCAGCTAAGTACAGCTTGAAAATCCCTCTCCACTCAGCCCAGTCAGGGTACTGTCATTTCCTAACTCCAGAAAAATGATCTAAGTTTATTATCTGAAAGAGACTATAAACCGATGAGAACAGTGGCATTATACTAAAAACACAGACTTCGTAAATGTTTGCCTACTGAATGCAGAGACTCAGCACTCTCCCCTCACTCAGCTCCAACCTCCCTGAGCAGAATATGACAAGATCCTTCTCTGGGAAATTTGTCCTACCAACAGAAAGGACACAAACATTCCACCACAGGGATTTTACCAAGAAATAGTCCAGCCAGATCATCCTTCAGAGGAGTCCACAGTTAACTGATCATAGTCATGTGCTAAGAGTTGGCAGCAGCAATTTCCAATTCTACTCTTAGGTAGAAACAGAAATCCACAGATCAGAACATTGGGGGAAAAGACTGTACCATCAGGCTGGGTACAGTGGCTCATGCCTGTAATCCCAGCACTTGGGGAGGCTGAGGTGGGTTGAGATCAGCCTGGCCAATATGGTGAAACATCCCATCTCTATTAGAAATACAAAAAAATGAGTTTGGCGTGCCAACACGCAGCTGTAGTCACAGCTACTCAGGAGGCTGACGCAGGAGAATTGCTTAAACCCAGAAGAAGGAGGATGCAGTGAGCCGAGACTGTGCCACTGCACTCCAGCCTGGGCTACAGAGTGAGACTCCATCTCAAAATAATAATAATAAGACTTTATCATCAAACACAGTGACCAAAAAAAATGAAAGCAATTTTGAGAAGATAGAAGGCATACAGAGAGAAGAAAAATTGAAACAATTATATCAACGCAGAGAGATAAAACAGTAATTTCATTCATGAAACAAGAATAGAATGTTACTAAACAAAAAATATCACAAAACCCAAACAAAAAAAGTTCAAAACTTAAAAATATGGCTACAGAAAGTAAAAAAAAAAAAAAAAAAAAAAAAAAACATTGAAAGACTAGAAGAAATGTCCCAGGAAGTAACACAAAAGACAAAGATAAGTAGAAGATAAAAATAATTATGAAACCATCTTGGAGGTCTAGGATCTGAATACCTAAAGTTCTCTTGAAATGGAACAGTCTCCTATTTGGACAGTGGCAAAGGGTTGATGATATGCCTCCTGTGATACTCCCAAGAGAGAAACAGAGAGAAATGAAACACAACAGGGATCACACAGCTTTGTACTCCCTGAGAGTAACAGAGAAAGCCACAAAATAGAACTAAAAACTCTGAAGAAAAATTGATTTCAAGTCTATAATTCTATCCCTAACAACGAATAAAATGAGGGTGGAACAGAAGCATTTTGAAACCTGCAATACACATACACGCACATATTCCATCATCCTTTTTCAGAAAGCTACTAGAGGACATGCTCCCACAAAACAATAAGCAAACCAGTACAGGAGAAGATGTGGAAGAGGAGCTCAAACTCAGGTTACAGGTAAATGGACTTTCCAGGATATAATGTGAGGGCAGTTTTAAAGAAAGCATCAGCATTCCTGTGCACCAAACAAAAAGGACAGACACCCCCAAATTGCACAAGGTACTAAGGCTCCAGGGGGAGATTTGTTTTAAAATAAAAAGAACTCTGAGATTTATATAATCACATGAAAGTTTGAGGTTGAGTGAATGACAGGTACATCAAAAACTTAGCAAATTTAACAAAAAAAAAAAAAAAAAAACAGACAAGTATTAACACCAGGGAAAATAAAAAAAGGTGCAGGAAAAGAAAAATCATCTTGATATGCTACATGGTATAGTGATGCATACATTTACATATTCATAGCAACTTAAACACAAATCTTCTTAAAAAACATTATATAACTATACTGGTATGAAGCAGAAATAAAAAAGATGTATATCATGATGGGGCATAAAAGTAGAAGGAAGCTAAATTTCATTCCTACTGAAAACTCTACAGATAATAGCCAATACTAGAAAATCAAGGAGTAACAGTTTATATGCAATTACTTAAAGTTATATATATGAAGACCAGCTGAATTCACTAAATGTGTTAGAAGTGAAAAAACAGTTGATGCCTGAGAACTGCTTTAACTATTTCTGTAAAAATTTAATAGCCTGGTACAGTGGATCATGCCTGTAATCCCAGCACTTTAGGAGGCTGAGGTGGGTGAATCACCTGAGGTCAAGAGTTCGAGACCAGCCTGGCCAACATGGCAAAATCCCATCTCTACTAAAAATACAAAATTAGCCAGGCACAGTGACACATGCCTGTAGTCCGAGCTACTAGGGAGGCTGAGGCAGGAGAATCACTTGAACTTGGGAGGCAGAGGTTGCGATGAGCCAAGATCGTGCAGTTGCACTCCAGCCTAGGCAACAAGAGCAAAACTTTGTCTCAAAAAATAAATAAAATAATAGATATACGTGACTCTAATTTTAAACTCTGTGATTGTATAATTTTAACAAAACGATAAACAAAACAAAAAGAGATAACGAAGAGAACAGAATGAATGAACGGCATAGCAAAACATAAAAATGAAAGAACGAAAAGGAAATATTGAAGGAATAAAAAGGCGGTAACTTGTAAATACGTAGACAATCACACATTAGGCTTAAATTATGGCGGCACAACGTAGATTTCTCACCATTTCTATTTTTCTCAACTGAATTCATGGTAGATTATGGTATTTTCCCATCTCTAACTCCCCCCAAATATTTCAGGGAAAAACAGGCATTTAAAAAAATAATTCTCTGCCACGAACAATTCTCTGGTTACTTGCAGAAACAGCAGAATATCCCTCTGTAAAAATATTTTATGTGCCCTTAACTCCATTAAGGTAACAATAATAAAACAATTTGGAGAGAGATCCAAGATGGCTGATTAGCAGCAGCTCAGGATTGTAGCTCCCACTGAAAGCGCAGAGAGTGAGTGGACGCCACATTTTCAGACGAATTTTCATTGCCCACGGACCAAGAGATTCCTGGCGGAGGAGCCCCACGGGTCGCCAGCGCGACTCTTTGGCCGGCGCGGCCGTTTTGCAGGCGCCCCGGCGCGGCGGTTCTCAGTCCGGAGTATACGGGACTGAGTGCCCTTTTGGTTGGCGTTTGGAGCTCCGGGAAGGCAGTCTCCCCATTCAGCTGATTGAAAAGCGGACTGAAGTGGGGAACCAGACCGGGGAAGATTCCCGGGCAGAAAAGCGCCACGAATCTCAACGCCGCTGCTTTAGTCGGCGTGGTGGGTCGCCGCAGGGGGAAGGCCTGGTCCCCCCTACACACACACAAAAAAACAGCAATTGGCATTGCTGAGGATTGAGAGTTTTACAGCAAGTACAGCTAAACCCGGGAAGGTCCAGCTCTGTGGGGGGGGAGGGGCGTCCGCCGAAGGAAAATTAAGAAACAGAAAAAACTTTACCACCAACAAGTTGGACGTCCGCTCAGAGACCTAATCTGAACGTCAGCAATTACACAGACGACAGGTGGATAAATCAACAAAGATGGGAAGAAACCAGCGCAAAAAGGCTGAAAACACCGGAAATCAGAATGCCTTTCCTCCTGCAGAGGATTGCAGTGCCTCATCACCAATTGAACAAGGCCTGATCGAGAATGAATGTGAGGAATCAACGGAATCAGGCTTCAGAAGGTGGTTAATGAGAAACTTCTGTGAGCTAAAAGAACATGTTCTAGCCCAATGCAAGGAAACTAAGAACCTTGAAAAAAGGTTTGACGAAATGTTGATGAGAATGGACAATTTAGAAAGGAATATAAGTGAATTAATGGAGCTAAAAAACACAATACAAGAACTTCGAGAAGTATGCACAAGTCTAAACAGTCGAATTGATCAAGTAGAAGAAAGGATTTCAGAGGTCGAAGACCAACTTAATGAAATAAAACGAGAAGACCAGATTAGAGAAAAAAGGGTAAAAAGGAATGAGCAAAGTCTCCAAGAAATAGGGGACTATGTGAAAAGACCTAATCTACGTTTGATAGGTGTACCTGAATGTGACGAAGAGAATGAATCCAAGCTGGAAAATATTTTTCAGGATATTATCCAGGAAAACTTTCCTAACCTAGCAAGCCAGGACAATACTCAACTCCAGGTAATACAGAGAACACCCACAGAGATATTCCTCAAAAAGAGCAACCCCCAAGGCACATAATCATTAGATTCACCAGGGTTGAAACAAAGGAGAAAATACTAAGGGCAGCCAGAGAAGAAAGGACAGGTTACCCACAAGGGGGAAGCCTATCAGACTCACAGCAGATCTCTCAGCAGAAACCCTACAAGCCAGAAGAGAGTGGGGGCCAATATTCAACATCCTTAAAGAAAAGAACTTTCAACCCCAGAATTTCATATCCAGCCAAATTAAGTTTCATAAGTGAAGGAAAAATACAATTTTTTACAAACAAGCAAGTACTCAGAGATTTCATTACCACCAGGCCTGCTTTACAAGAGCTTCTGAAAGAAGCACTATGTACAAGAAAGGAACAACCAGTATCAGCCATTCTAAAAAACCCATCAGTAAGCTGCATCCAGACCCATCTCACATGCAAGGATATACAGAGACTCAAAACAAAGGGATGGAGGAAGATTTGCCAACCGAATGGAGAGAAAAAAAAAAAAAAGGAGTTACAATTCTTATCTCTGATAAAATAGACTTTAAAGTAATAGAAAACAAAAGAGACAAGAAGGACATTGTATAATGGTACAGGGATCAATGTAATGGGAAAAGTTAAGAAACAGAAAAAACTTTACCACCAACAAGTTGGTGGTAAGATCCTAAGTCTATGCATAGATCCTAAGTCTATGCACACACAATATAGGAGCACCCAGATACATAGGGCAAGTTCTTGGTGACTTACAAAGAGACTTGGACTCCCACACAATAATAGTGGGGAGACTTTAACACTACATTGTCAATATTGGACAAATTAATGAGACAGAAGGTTAACAAGGATATCCGGGACTTGAACTTATACCTCGAACAAGTAAACTTAATAAACATTTACAGAACTCTCTACTTCAAATCCACAAAACATCCATTTTTTTTTCAGTAACACATCACATTTATTCTAAAAGAGACCACATGGTTGGGAGTAAATCACTCCCCCAGCAATTACATAGTATTTCATAGGTTCAAATGAAATATTGGTTGGCTGTTTGTTTGTTATTTTCCTCCCTTATTCCTCTCCTGTCTCCATCGTATAACACAATTATTAGTATAAAAGAGCTTTTTAATACCCATTTTTAGACTGCATTCTAGCCTGGGCAATAAGAGCAAGATTCCTGTTTCTCTCTCCCCTCTTTTTCTTCTTCTTTTTCCCTTTCTTTTATTCTCTTTTTTTTTCTTTCTTTCTCTCTTTATTCTTTTCTTTTTCTTTTTCTAAAAATAAAAAAATAAAAAAATAAAAAAAAAAAAAAAACAAGAAAAACAATTTAACATGAAGACATTTTGTCCCCCAAAGGGCAAAAGAACATAGAAGACAATTTTGCAGGGATAAAATTGCACATTTCTTATGACTGGGGAAAACAACAACTTTGTCTCTACGGATTAAACAAACTATTCAAACTCTTAGGAGCTGGGAATCCATAAGGGTGTCGGTGTCTACATCGCCATCTGCTCACCCAGCATTCTCAGGCAAGGGATGCAAATTGAGTTGCCCAATAAGATAGTAAATTTGCATGCTGCTTTATTTAATTCACAAAATTAAATTTTTCAATGTTTTGTTTGCATGTGATAACTTCATAGCAGTAGTAATGAGTACACCATGTGAATGCAAGACAGTGCCTAAATTATTCACCATCTCTCATTTCCAAAAGGCTTTTGATGTCTGTCATATTTAATAAAAATAATTTTACATATGTTTTAAAAGAACAAAAGAAACTGTCATCCTCATCAGCTTGGTTGCTAGATGACTTGATAAAGTGTCTTGTGAGGTCTAATGAAGACCCCAGCAAGAGACAGGAAGTTAGCAGGACAGGCTCTGCCAGGAACAGAGAGGGCACTCCTACAGCAGCTCTACCACTGAGGTTACAGGAGTCTCCGCTCCTTCATGGCAGAAACAAAGAAAAGGGAGATACAATAGCCAAGAAACTCCAGCTTCAAGATTCAATTGTAACTGCTGAATGCATCTTGGAGTACAGAGACATCTCATTCTGAGCACTGACATTCTCCAGCCTAAAGAGCCTAAATTCTCAGAAGGACTTTGCTGGGGCAGTGAGGAAATGACCAGATGGTACTTTTAAAAACACTTTCAGGGGACTTTTAGGGTGATGAAACTATGCTGTATCAACCGTAATGGTGGATACCTGTCATTATGCATTTAACCACGCTCATAGAACATACAATACAAAAAGTGGCCCTTAATGTCAACTATAGACTAGTTAATAATGTATCAGTATTGGTTTATTAATGGTAACAAACGTGCCATGCAAATGCAAGATGTTAACAGTTCCCTCATCCCAGGGGCAGGGGGGATCCGGTGGGTACACAAGACTCTATGTATTATGTACTCAACTACCTTATAAATTTAAAACTGAACTTAAAAAAAAACACACCTTCCATAGATTCTCTCCAGGATTCCTACCACTCTTGGCCAACACATTAAGTCAATTTTCTAACACCCCAGTCTTACCCAGGTTATAAACCGGCTACCTACCAGAAACATGTTTTCTTTGAACTGCAGAGTGCTTAAAGAATATATGAGTTACCAGTAAGTTAAAAGTAGGAATATCTTAGGGCCGGGCACAGTGCCTCACGCCTATAATCCCAGCACTTTGGGAGGCCAAGGAGTGGGGATCACCTGAGATCAGGAGTTTGAGACCAGCCTGGCCAACACAATGAAACCAAGTCTTTACTAAAAATACAAAAAATGAGTCAGGCGTGGTGATGGGCACTTGTAATTCCAGCTACTCAGGAGGCTGAGGTGAGAATCTCTTGAACCCGGGAAGTGGAGGTTCCTGTGAGCGCAGATGGTGCCACTGCACTCCAGCCTGGCCAACAAGAACGAAACTCCATCTCAAAAAAAAAAAAAAAAAAAACTAGGAATATCTCAATACTAAAATATAATTGTAAAAAATCAGGATATATCATTTTTACAACCCAAAACTTTTAGTCTCTCATTTAAAAAAAAATTACACATGATGGCAGCTCTGGGTCTGTGCTGCGCCATGGCAACAGGCAGCTGGAACTGAGAAGCCCTCACCTCCCACAGTATGGGTAGGGATCGTCTCTGCCATCAGTCCACACCACTCCCAATCGTCTGTAACGAGACTTCTTTGCTCCCTCTGTTATCTGCCTGGCAACCTGCCTGGCAACTGGAGGCTTTTTTTTTTTTTTTTTTTTTTGGAGATGGAGCATCTCTCTGTAGCCCAGGCTGGAGCACAGTGGTGTGATCTCTGCTCACTGCAACCTTCACCTCCTGGGTTCAAGCAATTCTCCTGCCTCAGCCTCCCAGAGTAGCTGGGATTAGGGATCATAGGTGCCCGCCACCACACCCGGCTAATTTTTTGTTTATTTATTTTTTTTATTTTTGTATTTTTGTAGGCACAGAGTTTCACCATGTTGGCCAGGCTGGTCTTGAACCCCTGACCTCAAGTGATCTGCCTGCCTCAGCCTCCCAAAGTGCTAGAATCACAGGCATGAGCCACCGCACCAGGCCTGTAGGCTTTTCATTTCATTGGCCACGACAAATAGCATCAACATCACCTGGTTGTCTTTCATATATTTAATTTGTTTTCTTTTTTTGACACAGTATAGCTCTGTCACCCAGGCTGGAGTGCAGTAGTGTGATCTTGGCTCACTGCAACCTCTGGCTCCTGGGTTCAAGCAATTCTCCTGCCTCAGCCTCCTGAGCAGCTGGGACTACAGGCACGTACCACAACGCCCAGCTAATTTTTATATTTTTTAATAGAGAGGGAGTTTAGCCATGTTGGCCAGGCTGGTCGCGAACTCCTCACCTCAAGTGATCCACCTGTCTCAGCCCCACAAAGTGCTGGGATTACAGGTGTGAGTCACCACACCCAGCCAGTACCTTTTAGAAATGTAAAGTTTCGGGCCCCACCTCAGTCCTACAGAACCAGAACTGCAGGAACTTCAGCCTGTCTGAGAATCACATGGAGGATTTATTAAAACTCAGATTGGGTAGATTCCATGTCTTTTCTATTGTAAATAGTGCTACAGTGAACATACATGTGCACGTACCTTTATAATAGAAGGATTTATATTCCTTTGGTTATATACCCAATAATGGAATTGCTGGGTCAAATGACAGTCACCATAGCAAAGACACGGAATTAATCCAAATGCCCATAAATGATAGACTGGATAAAGAAAATGTGGTATATATACACCATGGAATATTATACAGCAATAAAAAGGAATGAGCAGCTACTCGGGAGGCTGAGGCAGGAGAACTGCTTGAATCCAGGAGGCGGAGGTTGCCGTAAGCCAACATTGTACCACTGAACGTTCAGCCTGGCAACAGAGGGAGACTGTCTCAAAGGCAAAAAAATAAAAAAGGAATAAGATCATGTCCTTTGCAGGGAGATGGATGGAGCTCGAACCTGTTATTCTAGGCAAACTAATGCAGAAACTGAAAACCAAACACTGCATGCTCTCCTTTATAAGTGGAAGCTGAATTATGAGAACACAGGGACACATGGTGGGGACGGGGTAACACACTGGAGCCTGTGGGTGGTGGGTAGGAAGAGCATCAGGAAGACTAGCCAATGGATGTGGCTTCACACCTAGGTGACAGGTTGATCTGTGCAGCAAACCACCATGGCAGACGTTTACCTGTGTAACAAACCTGCACATCTTACACATGTACCCTGGAACTTAAAAGTTGAAGAAAAAAAAAAAAAAACTCTAGATTGCCGGCCTCACCCCACAAGCTTCTGATTCAGTATGTCTGGGATAAAGCCCAAGAATTTCTATGGTTTTTTTTGTTCTTTTCCAGACGAAGTCCACTCTGTCGCCCAGGCTGGAGTGCAGTGGTGCAATCTGGGCTCACTGCAACCTCCGACTCCCGGGTTTAAGCAATTTTCTTGCCTCAGCCCTGAGCAGCTGGGATTACAGGCGACTGCCACAACGCCCGGCTAATTTTTTTGTATTTTTAATAAGACAGGGTTTCTCCATGTTGGCCAGGCTGGTCTCGAACTCCTGACCTCAGGTGATCCGCCCACCTCGACCTCCCAAAGTCCTGGAATTACAGGCGTGAGCCACAGTGTTCGGCAAGAATTTCTATGTCTAACAAGCTACCAGGTGATGTGACACTACAGATCCAGGGAATACTTGGGGATCCTCTAGTCTGTCTTTGGGTATCTCATAATAAATGCCCATCTCACCTTTTGCTGCCTGAACATTTTTTCAAAAAGATCATATCTCCTCAATCAGTTTCATTTTCTTCATCTTGTTCAGGTATGATTTGGTGATTTTGTGTGTGTGTGTGTGTGTGAAGCGGGGGCAGGGGTACTTTCCCATTTTCCTGTTGGGTGGTTTTAATTCTTTGGAAATTTCTCCCATATGGGTTAGCATTTCGTTTAGTTAGCTATTTAAAAACAATGTGGCTTTTTCTCTGTGGAAACTGGGTCATTTAAATTAATTCTTGGATTTATAATACATATAATTAGTTCCAAACAATACACAACTGTACGTTCTGTTTGGGAATATCTTGATTACACAAATGTGAAAATAATTGAACAGAATGATGGCTAGAAACACAGCATTTTAAAAAAAACCCATTTCTGATATTTTTGCCATTAGGCTATGAATTGTGTAACACCTCACCGAAAGTGCCTGCTGTATCTTTAATGGTTCACTCATAGTTCCGACTAAAGTCTGAACTATTTGTTGTTCGCTGTTGTTATATTCTGTTCCAAGGTTCATAATTTGAAAATCGACTTTGGGGACTTTTTGTTTGGTCTATTAAAATGATTCATGTTGCATTCAACATAAATTGTGCATTCACAGAGGAGGGTGAGAGCCCGTATTCACAGCATAATAACTAAAGTGAATTTTGTACGAGCCGCAGTTTGTGGCAGCGATGTGGTATCATTTGTCTTAATTTTTCTTTGGCATTACATTAGGCGAATGCATTTACATTTCCAGGTATGGCTAACCACTTTAAAAACTTTGTTTTTACGGCGTGAGTAAAGGGGGAATCAAATCTGCATCTTTATGTGATGTAACATCAAATAATGCCGTTTTACTGTCTGGAGGACGTGGGGGATTTACATTCCATTTACCTGACTTCACAAAAGGAGCTCAGGCTGATATGCAAAGTACATGAAATATTTACCATCAATGGATCCTGCAAGACTTCTAAAAGAAAAAGAAGAAGGTGGGGGAGATGATACTCTTTCTGCTATCACTGTGTTGTTCCCCTGTTTTTCTTTTCAACAGTACTTTAACGGAAACTTCTTAAGTGGGTTAACCATTTAAAATTCGAATCTGTCTTAACAAAACACAAAATAACTCAAGCCAAAACTTTAGGTTGCATTTGCTGAACAGAGGAACCATTTGAAATTTTACTGCATGTGTATGTATATGAAATCTATCTACATACAGATACACATACACAAACATATATGCCTCCTGCTTAGGAAATATGTATTCTGGAGAAATGAAATGAAGTACTCCTACATTTCAATTAACATCATTTAAGATGAATATCTGTTTATGTATATATGCATATTTTTGATGAATATGTGTTTATGAATGTCCGCATATTTTAGCAGAATTCTATAAATATGATATACTGATTATTTCACATTGATGGAGAAAGCAAAAAGAACCAATCCTAAATTCTGTCAAAATATTTTTCCCAGTTGAATTAAGTATCATATCAGAACAGACTATACTCACTAAATCCCATGATTATAATGCTTAATGATAAGACAAATTTTTTTCTATGTAAACATTAAAACAAAATTTTAAAAATCTAACACTCACCATACAAAATTGGCCAGCTGTGATGGCTCATGTCTGTAATCTCAGCACTCTGGGAGGCCAAGGCAGGTGGATCACCTGAGGTCGAGAGTTCGAGGCCAGCCTGGCCAACATGGTGAAACCATCTCTACTAAAAATACAAAAATTAGCTGGGCATGGTGGTACACGCTGTAGTCCCAGCTACTTGGGAGGATGAGGCAGGAGGATCGCTTGAATCCAGGAGACCAAGTGTGCAGTGAGCCGAGATCATGCCACTGTACTCCAGCCTGAGCAACAAAGCTAGACTCTGCCTCAGTCGATCAATCAATCAATCAATCAATCCATGTATGTATAATATTCTTCCATGCTACTCAGAATACCCAAGTGACGAATTCTGGTTAAAAAGATTGTTTCATACGATGTGTACAATGGTTCTGAACAACACAACGTGGTTTATTATTATTATAGTTAAGATTATAAGCAATGGAATCATCTTAGCATTCCAACTTTAGTACTGTGTGACACTGAGCAATTTAAAATTTCTGAGCCTCAGCCTCTTCATTTGTACAACGGGGCTAATATTTACTGTGCAACCCATAATGTATATAAAGTTGTGCATGCATACTTAACAAAGCAAAAGGAGCACTCACTGTTAGTGATACTCATCAGTCATCATCACATTAAAACTATAATAAAGGCAATAATTTGGGCAACTCTGAGATTATCATATCCAATCATAACAAAGAGGAAAAACATCATATCATTAACCACATAAAAAAATTAGTTTGTCTGCCCAGTTGAATGAACTATGATGCTATACTTAATTTAACTGGTAAAAAATATTTTGACAGAATTTTAGATTTGTTCTTTTTGCTTTCGCCATCAATGTGAAATAATCAGTATATTTATAGAATTCTGCTAAAATATGCATATATACTCCCATATATATATATATATATATATATATATATACACACACACATATATGCAGAATTTGGGGCAGACAAATGGATGTGTTTGTTCTTGAGCAAATGGAGTAAGCCTTTCACCTTATAGCAAGGACCCAAAAAAATCTCGGCTTTTCTGTAACATCCCTCTTTTAGCTTGTTAGTGCAGGAATTCATGCAGCCCATAGGTATCACAGGCTACTCCCCTGGAGGAATGTCCTGGGCCCCAGGACTGCAGACAGGAAACACCCGTTCTTGTCTCTAAACACTCATAATCCACTGGGGTGTTTCCTAAGCTTCCATTGGCCAAGTAATTCTCTGGAAAGGATTTCAGAAATGCAGAAGCAGAGATTCTAAAATAGGAGATCCATCTGGGATCTGCGATTCTGTCTCTTTAAGCAAGTTTCCAGGCATTCTGGGAAAACACAAGGCAACAAAGGCTAAGGGTACGGAAAGACATAAACCAGGATGTAGGTGGGCACAAAATAGGGTAAAGACACAGGAGACCCAAACCTGTTGTCCTTCGGGGGCCCAGGGAAGGCTTGAACTGAGTCTGAACAGAGAAGTAGCAATGAGACTCCCTGATAGCAGCTAAATGGTGTTCCAAACTTGACCTTCCTCGGCTCTCATGTACTGCTTTAGGACAGAGGTTTGGAGTCAGACTGCCTGGTTCAAATTCCAGCTCCAGCTTCTCCCTGTTGGCAGACTGCATACCCTCTCTAATTCTTAGTTTCTGTGTCTGTAAAAGGGGGATAATTCAAACAGATATCGTACACATTCTTGGAAGAATTAAATAAAGCAATGTATGCCAAAGCATATGCCAGAAACCAGGCACACAACGGGCAAGTCATAAAATACTATTAATATGGACAGACCAACGTCTACACAGCAAGAGCATTTAAGGATGTGTGTATCAGGGTAAAAAAAACTCTACTCCATGTCTCCTGTGTCATTTACAGTCGTTACCCATGAACCCAGTGAAATAAGCAAGGATAGGGAGTACTGCGCCGATTTTACACAAGGGTAATTACAGGGCCAGGTCTGTATGCTCTCTCACCCAATCTCCTAGTTACACCTTTGTACCTGTACAAGGAAGTCAAAGCAAAATGAATGGGCAAAAACTAGCTATATTACAAAAACGGTCTCCAAGGAATCTCACCTACATATACACTAGAAAATAAGACACTGCCATGAAGCGATCTGTGTTAGTATATAATTAATTTATTACCTGGTTTTCTATTTTATTTGGACCCGAAGGGGTTACGTTGCAAAAAATACACAGATAAAAATAAATATGCTAATATTACCTTCATCCTTAACTCTCATTTTGAGAATAGACATGACTTCTAGCTAAACGTTTTATTTAGTAACAATTGCAAGAAACTCAAGCATCAAAAAGCAAACACCCTCACAGATAATTTCTACAAATGAAGAATATTTCAGTTGCAACAGAGAAGCGCTTCCAAATTACAGACACAAATCTGTATCGAACATATTCAGGGACCGTAGGTGTTAAAAATACAGACTATAAAAAAAATCTATATTTTAATCTTTTTGAGGGCTGAAACAAATTATCTTATTTACTACATGAATGGTTTCCTCAATTTAACGCCAATCTTTAGTGCCAACTTCCACCTGTCTGAATAAACAGACTGCTCCAGAAAAGACTAGATTATGTTACGAGGTTGTGTTTAAAAATAAAGTGGAGAGACTACCTATATTGAAAATAAGAATAACATGCATATCATCTCAGCTTACAAAAATCTAATTTTATTTTCTTCTGTTTCCAGGAGGAAGTTTGAAAAGTACAATTGAAGTCGTAAATTAAATTCCTCTTTGAGGGCGAATAAAAGAAAGAAGTGGAACATTTAACCTTCACTGACACGTTTAGAAAAACGCGCCCACGTATAGTTGTATAGAAATGTTACTCCCACTCTGCTTTCACCCTTGAAACAGGAAGGGGAACATTTTATTACTGGTTACATTTTCTTTTAAAACACATTTATTTAGCACATTTAAACAGAGCTTTGGCTTGTTTGAAATCAGTTAATTTTCTTTAATTTGTGGTAAAATATACGTAACATAAAATTTATCATTTTAACCACTTTGAGTCAAGAGTTTAGTGGCATTAAGTATATTAATAGTTATTGGTTTTTATTAAGTTAAATCAGCAGATATAAAACTGAATACTTGTTATTAAGTGATAGCTTCAATTTTTAAGGACAGTTTGTAAATATGTATGCATTCAGGCTTTTTTAAACATTTCAGCATTAAGGATAAAAATCTATAGCAATAATTGTTAGAAGAAGACAAACAGAAAGCACCAGGCACACTGACTCATGCCTGTAATCCCAGCACTTTGGGAGGCCAAGACTAGAGCATTGCTGGAGGCCAGGAGTTCGAGACTTTATGTTACTATGGGCAACATAGCAAGACCTCGTCTCTACAAAAAAATAAAAGATTAGCTGGGCATGGTGGTACACGCCTGTAGTCCCAGCCACTTCGGAGGCTGAGATGGGACGATCACTGGAGCTAAGGAGTTTGAGGCTGCAGTGAGCTATGACTGCACCACCGAACTCCAGCCAGGGTGACAGAGCAAGACCCTATCTCAAAAAATAAAAAAAAGGAAAGAAAAAAAACATAAAAATGAAAAAAGATCTCCCCATTTATGTCTTGGCCACATCGGCAAGAACAACAGAGCTCCCTTACCCAACTGTTTACCCCTAAGTGTATGCAGGAAGCTATGTTTTCACATAGGTTGCATTGGAGACATTGCCACAAGCCACAAACTTCATCCAAAGACCTTGCTACTTGGCCTGCTGTGAGACAGTCACATGCCTCCACGAGAACCACAGAGATAGGTCACATTTGCCACAAAGCCTCAAGAACTATTTTTGCTGTTTATTGCGGGCTACTGGCAACAGGATCAGCAAACGCAGAAACGCCACTCTTTTTGGAACCGTTGTGGTGGGAGGCTGTCCTAACAAACAAGGCACGTTTTCTGCATCCTTCATCATTTCCTATTTCTTTCAGAGAGCCCTCCTCCAAATGGCCACAGAGGAGAACTGGCTGGACAGAAGTATCCACAGGAGGAAATTCTATCATCTCAAGGAACTGAGAACCAAAGAATCAGTCCACTGATGTCCTGGGGATGCAATTTCACTTTAACTGTTCCTTATACATCAGCAGGCTGAGTGCAGTGGCTCACGCTCGTAATCCCAACACTTTGGGAGGCCAAGGTTGGTGGATCATTTGACGTCAGGAGTTCAAGAACAGCTTGGCCAACCTGCTGAAACCCCATCCTACAAAAATACAAAAATTAACCAGTCATGGAAGCAGGCGCCTGTAGTCCCACCCTCCCAAGAGGCTGAGGCAGGAGAACTGCTTGAACCCGGGAGGCAGAGGTTGCAGTGAGCTGAGAACGCACCACTGCACTCCAGCCTGGACGACAGAGAGAGACTGTCTCAGAAAAAAAAAAAAGCAGCAAAAGTCAAGTGCTCTGAGGAAAGCTGGAGGTGCTGAGGGTGTACATATGGTTTTGCTCGGCTTCAAGAGTGCTTTTCAGCTGAAGTCCCAGACTGGTTGTCAAAACTCCAGTCATATCAGCATTATCAAGAATGTACTGCTGTTCCTTCTCATTACTCTCATTGCAGTAACTCCAGATTCATCTGATTTCCTCATTCGACCTTATCTCTTTATCTTACTCTCCTTTGAACACAGCAAGCCTCCAATAAATATCTGTTGCAGGAATAAGGCACTAAGCCACTGTAACATCCTCGCTGTAACATCCTCATAGGATTACCATCTCTATTATCCCCATCATCATCTCACCAGCAACTTGAAATGAAAATCAAACAGCTCACTCAAAGCCACACATATAAAAATCTATGATTCTTCATCTAAAATCCAAGTATGTGTTGAAGGACTCTAAACTTTTTACTCATCAACCACATACTATGAGAGATCCCCTAGCGGGGTGTGGACACATACCTAAACATCAAACACCTTAACACTTCCGCCTCAAAATATGTCATTAATCACATGAGAAGAGAAATGAAGATCATAAACAAGACCATGAGAATTCCAACTCAAGTTTTGCTGCCACTTGAGTTTGAGTTTGTCACAAACTTTAGAACTTTATTATTATTTTTTTTTTTTTTGGAAGGTTTGGGAATTTCTGAATTACAGGTAAGGGATTTCGGAATTTAAGGAACCAGGATTCAGGATTCAGCCGAGTATGGTGGCTCAAGTCTATAATCCCAACACTTTGGGAGGCTGAGGTGGGTGGATCACATGAGGCCAGGAGTTCAAGGCCAGCCTGGCTAACATGGCAAAACCTCATCTCTACTAAAGATACAAAAATTAGCCAGGTGGGGTGCTGCACGCCTATAATCCAAGCTACTAAGGATGGCTTGAGCCCCGGAGTTGGAGGTTGTCATGAGCTGAGATTCTGCCACTGCACTCCAGACTGGGCAGCTGAAGGATAAAGGAAGAGAGAGAGAGAGACAAAGGGAGGGAGAGAGAGAGAGAAGGAGGGAGAGAGAGAGAGAGGGAGGGAGGGGAGAGAGAGAAGAGAGACACAGAGAGAGAGGAAAGACAGAGAGAAAGAGAAAAAGAGAAAAAGAGAAAGAAAAACAATGGGAAGGAAGGAAGGAAGGAGGGAGGGAGGGGAGGGGAAGGAGGGAGGGAAGAAGGGAGGGAGGGAGGGAGGGAGGGAGGGAAGGAAGGAAAGAAGGAAGGAAGGAAGGAAGGAAGGGAGGAAGGGAGGAAGGAAGGAAATAAATCAGGACTTATTCAGGCTTCCTGATTCCTTATGCCTTGCTTTCTGAAGTCAGCTCTGGGTGCCCTAAGAGCTTTGCAGAAGTACTTTTTTACATAGAAACATTGTAGACTAAATAATATGGCCACAGTTAGGGTCTCAAGAAGAAGACTTTAACGATCTGCTTGCTACTCAGAAGAAACTGAGAAAACCAAAGATCACTCTTTACATTTTTTTTAAATAAAAGTAAATAGAAGGTTGCTGAAGCTTCGTGTCATGGCAAACAGAGGTTTCCCAGTGGGAAATGGAATGGAGTCCTAACACCCCAAATGATGGCAGGAGATGGGCTGTGATTTCTATTTGCTGACGGCTCCATGTTCTACAAGAATGATGGAGCTTCGTTCTCACTGAAGCCTTCTACGCCCTGCCCAGCGGATCATGGTTTCTCCTTCCACTCTGGGAGGACTGGGATTGGAGAGTCCAGCAAAGATGCCCCAGATTCGTAACTGGGGAGGTACAACACAAAATGGAGAGGTAGCTGGCTTTGAAAGCCGGCATGCTTCACACCCCCATCCCAAGTTTTAGGGACACTGGTGCAAAGAAATCAAGCCAGCCTGTCATATGATGACAGAGTGATTTCTTTCCCAATTTGACACATCCATTTATCATCTTTCATAAGACAGACCTGGCCTATAATTAAGTCCCATCGCTGCCACTTAAATGAACTCTGGGCTTGGATGGGCTTCACCAGATTCTTCAATGTGGGGTCACTTAGGGACTGGAAAGCCACAAGGTCAGGATTTGAGGCTGCATGGATGCGCCCGCGGGGCAGTGCCCACTGCAGTGCCGAGGATCTAGGAAGCCAAGGATGACTATTAATTGATGGTGTTGATGATAATAAGCCTCCTGGGACCCTAAGAAAAAGGAGCAAGAGAAATTTAGTTTGCAAAGTAAAAATGTTATGTGTTTGTCATCTCCATGGTGAGAAAGCTCAGCATTCAAGATTCATAAAGAATATAACCTAAAAAGCCCCAGAAATTGAGCTTTATTGGAGAAAGACATTTGTTAAATAACATAAGCATGCTTTGGCAATGAAAGTTACATCTGCATTTTAAGTATGTTGTACATTTAAATGTCCAAATGAGCCAATTAAGTCCATGTCAGTGGCAGGCAATATAGAAATCTGTTGGCATTAATGATAAAAATATGAATTATAAATTAAACCTATGCTATATGCCAGAAAATGTTTTATGTTTTTGTGTTGTTGTTTTTTTTTATTTCAGACGGAGTCTCGCTTTGTCACCAGGCTAGAGTGCAGTGGCTCGATCTCGGCTCACTGCAACCTCTGCCTCCCGGGTTCAAGCGATTTTCTTGCCTCAGCCTCTCGAGTAGCTGGGACTACAGATGCCCAGCACCACGCCCGGCTAATTTTTTGTATTCTTAGTAGAGACGGGGTTTCACCATGTTAGGCAGGATGGTCTCAATCTCCTGACCTTGTGATCCGCCTGCCCTGGCCTCCCAAAGGGCTGGGATTACAGGCATGGGCCACCTCGCCCAGCTGTTCTTTTTCAATAATATAACAACTGTGCCAGAGATGGGGCAGGGGGCTGGGGAAATGAAGTCAGAGTTTGAGAAACATGTCCAAAGAAACACAGTAAGGAGCAGTGGTACTGGGATTTTAATATTTATATTCCTTTACTAGGCCAAGCTTCCTTTGCGCGATAAGAATGTTCAACCCCTTGTTTCTCCCAGTGGATGATTACAACGTGGCATTTTCATAAATAGAATGGGGGTGGCAGAATATAAAAAGACAGAATCTGCCAAATTGGCATATTGTATACAGCCTTGCAATTTAGCAATTTAGGTTTCTGCAACTGAGCATATGCACACTTAACATAAAGCATAAAATGACAGCAACCGTTGTGTTTTGCCCTTTTGCAAGGATCCCCATAGTTCAAGTTCCCCCATTGCGATACAGCCGTGTGATCTGTTTCCTTGCTCCTCAGCACAATGAGAAGAATTTAATGGTTGAGTGCAGTTTCTAAGGGCCCTGGACTTCCAGAGGGGAGCTCAAAAGTTTAGAGGCGGACAGGGATTCACTCCTACTTCCCTTCTGCTTAACGGTACAATGCTAGGTAGCTCTCTGAGCCTGCATTTTCTCCTCTGCAAAAGAAGAGTCCGATCATGTCGCAAGGGCTGTGAAAATGAAATGAATTTGTGTGGGCCGAGCACCAGGCGCAGGACCCACAGTGGGCATCATCTCAGAGCATTTCACTTGATTAATTCTTAAATTCATCATCATCATCTGTTGTCGTTATACAAAGCTCCCGACGAGTGTGTTCAAGTGAAGTCGCAAAGCAAACAAACCCCTAACTCCTGTGCCTTCCGTTCTAGGGCAACAGACTTGCTTCCTTGCCTGCAAGGTTCATATATCAGCAGTCACTCAGGTTACAGTCCCATGAAAAACACAGGGTGACAAAAACCCCTTGCAGCAATCTCCAAGAAGGAGAAATAAATTAATCAAGCTGCCAAACGGAGAAGGCCGGGTTGACCTCCTTCTGATCTCATTACTTCTCTATTACCCTTTTGAAAAACATCCTCTTACAGAGATCACTAATTGAAGATTATGTGGAAGAAAATCGCACCTCTCCATCACGGTGGTAACTTTGCCTCATTTGTCATTCTAATAATTCACTTCTCTTCTTTTCTGAAGAGACAGAGACACTAATGGACTATCATCAGTTAAAAAGGCAATTTTTCCATTTAACTGCACTCATTAAATACTGCAATAGAACAATTGGAAAAGCAATAGTCTCAATATTTAATCATAGGATAGGAATAATGAAACATTGCTTCAAAATAAATCTCTGAGTATTTATAAAGTCATAAAACAGCTGTTTTAACAACACCTGTGATCAGAGGCAACACTGAAAATTAGACATGTGATTTTTCATTTCCCCAGATTAGAGCTCGTAAACATTTGCACTGCGAAGGAAAGGATTCAAAGGTGCCAACAGTTACTCCAAGCGATTCCTTCTAGCTTTAAGGGCTGCCGCAGCCCTGTGACAAGAGGAACACTCCCAGTCTGTTACAGAGACTTGAGGCTCTCACACAAGCCAGGCTTCCAGCATGGCCAAGAAATCTCAGGAATGGGGTTTTGTGACCAAGAGCAGGTCAGCCCGAGTGGTTTTCTCTGTGAGCAAAGATTAACTGCCACTTTCACTTTTTTTAACAGCTTTACTGAGATATAATTGACGTACTATACAATTCACCCATTTAAAAGGTACAATTCAACGATTTTTAGTACATTTACAGAGTTGTGCAACCACCACCTCAGACAATTGCAAAACGTTTTCATCACCTTTACCTATTACCCTCCTATCCCCTCCACCCCAAACTACCCCCTGAGCAATCACTAATCTGTTTTCTATCTCTGTAAGTTTCTCTATGCTGGACATTTCATAGAATGGGATCACACCCTATATGGACTTCCCTAACTCCCTTGCATAATGTTTACAAGGTTCACCCACAATATAAAATGTCTCAGGACTTCGTCCATTTTTATGAATAGAAAATGAAATATTCCATTTCTATTGGAATATTTCACCACAACATATTTATCCATTTTTCAATTGATGGACATTGGGGTTGTTTTCATCTATTGGCCATTATGAACAATGCAGCTATAAACATTCATGTACAAGTCTCTGTCCATGTTTTTGTTTCTCTTTGATACGTACCTAGGAGTACAATTGCTGGGTCATAATGGGAGCTCTCAATGCTTTGAGGAACTGCTGACTGTTTTCCAAGTTAGCTGTGCCATTTTACATTCCCACCAATGGTGTGTGAGGGTTCCAATTTCTCCCATTCCCAGCGACACTTGCTGCTGTGTGACTTCTCACGTTTACATTTTAACAGCAAGCTGAGCAGTATCTAAGACCAGGGAAACAAGAAGCCACCAGCTCCCTGCCAACAGAAAACCTCAGTTCCTTGCCTTGAAGGAAACAGCATGACCTGGGTGAGAAAGGTCAGGGTTTTGGAATCAAGCAGACAGAGGTTCAAATCCCATCCTTGGCACTTAAAGTTTACTGTGGCCTTGAACGAGTCACATCAATTAGGTGTGAATTGATTTTTCTTGTAACACGGAGGAAATAACCTTATAGGGGGGAAAGTGCATGTTGGAGGAGGAAAATGCATCCAAAAATGCCTAGCAGAGTGCCCAGCACTCAGCTGCTGCTCAGTAAAGGGTCACCTATGCTTATTACTCAGACCTTACCACAGACAACCCTGGGCAGGTCCCTGAGTCCTTCAGAGTGCACGCAGTGTTCCTATCTACTTGTAGGCTCAACAAGCTCTGTAATTAGTCAAGTATGCTGGACAGAAGAAAAAGAAAATATATGTTGCGGTAGCCAGGAACACGCAAGCTTATTTATCAAAGAAATCTGGAATAGGAACATGTTTTCCTGATTCCAAAGAGGAAGAGAAATGGAGAATCCACCCTTCCCCTGTTCTTTCATTGCCAAGCACAAGAAGCAAGTTCACAGCCTCACCAACGAATAGTGGGCAGGATCCACTTAGAAGACAGTCAGCCTTTCTCAGTGGGGTTTCCTCCTCTTCTTCCCACTGCACAGCATGTTAAAACCCAGCAACCTATTTAAATTTGAGCCCAAAGAGGAGGACAGAAAAAGCAGAAGCTGTTGGGTCTTCTGTTAACACTTGATCATTGATTGAGCCTTGTGTGCTTACTGTCTGTCTCCCTGCTATTATTAATACAACATCCCAAAATAATCATGGCAGGCTGTGAGGACTGTTTTTCTTTCTTTCTTCCTTTTTTGAGACAGTCTCACTCTGTCACCCAGTCTGCGGTGCGGTGGCATGATCTTGGCTCACTGTAACCTCCACCTCCTGGGTTCAAACAATTCTCCTGCCTCAGCCTCCCAAGTAGCTGGGACTATAGGCACACACCACCAAGCTTGGCTAATTTTGCAATTTTAGTAAAGACGGGCTTTCTCCATGTTGGCCAGGCTGGTCTCGAACTCCTGACCTCAGGTGATCTGGCTGCCTCGGCCTCCCAAAGTGCTGGGATTACAGGAGTGAGCCACCACGCCCAGCCATCCATAAGTAATTTTAACTGAAACACTTCCATACTGATTCACTTACGTATTGTCTATGGTGCTTCTGTGCTATAGTGACAGAGCTGAATGGTTTCAAGAGACCGCACTGCCAAGAACAAAATACTGTCTGTCCCCTTACAGAAAATGTTTGCCTAACCCTGCTCCAGAGAATAACTTTGTTGACAATCATAAAAGAAAAGTAATCGTTAGAGGAGTAGCAACATCTGGTGATGAAGAGTTGATTCAGAAGATTTAATTCAGACCTACCTGGGTTTGAACCCCACCTCTCACACTCACTGGTATGATGCTACAGGCAAGTTACTTAATCTCTCTGAATCCCCCATTTTCCCCACACTTAAATTGGGCTAACATCTATGTCACTGGGTTACTGAGTAGTTTAAAAAGGGAGAAGTGTGAAAGCCTTTGGCATGATCCCGGCAGTGGTAAAAACTCTGTAAGTGCTAGTCATTAATATCATACACTATTTCTTTAAGAAAGAAACTTTAGCAATACATAGCAATGCATTACATTACAAAGGGAGTCAAAGTCAAAATGTCATTTTTTTTCCTTACTGCTGGCTAATACACAGAAGGCTTGGAAGACGTTAAAAACAACAGAACAAACTACATAATCAGCATTAACAAAATCCAGATGGATTTTGGCTCATTTGCTATTTTGAACTGTTTGTCCTTGTCTTCCCCACCAACCATCCACCTGGCAAGGCAAGTGAGAAATAAATACACAATCATCCTATTTACATACGATGAAATCGAGACCATTAGGCTTTTGTAAAACTTGGAGCCAAATGTTTAGGCAAGACATTTGGGTTTGTCCACTTTAGCTGCTGTTCTCCTGTACCGATTTGAATTTGCGTTCCATCCACATCCTGTCTCTGCAGGTCCGTCACTCGGAGGTGTTTAACAGACACTCACAGATAAAATCGATTTGCATCTATTTGGTTGGGAAGAGCCCCTGTCACTAAAAGTCAACAGAATCATATGCCTCTCCATCCAGCTCTCCCCAGCCTCCAAATGTCGCTCTTTAGAGCTCTGCTTCATAGCTGGAAACATAAACAGATGACAGCCCTTGATGGGGGAGGGCCTTGTGTGTGCTGATGCCCGGCACCAAGCCTGCCTTCTCACTCCTACATCATCACTCTTAACTACGCTACCACGCAGCTTCCTATAATTTACTTTTCCATGCACTCTGGTGTACCACTCAAGAAAATGACAGAGTAATAAGATAACACATAAATCCAAGCCCCACATCTTTATTCATTGTTATGACATCCTTTTAAGGACTTCAGATTCAGTCCTACAGACCCACAAACATCAGACAAGGATTCCTGTGGCAGATTACAAATCCATTTCAAGTTTCAAGAAGCCTTCCAATGATGTCATTCTACTCCAGCTTTAATTTAACAATATATATATAACTCAGAACCTGTGCTTTGCCGTAAACAAAAGAAAATTAGGGAGCAAGGGGGTGAGTGGAACTCAGCCTCCAAAACTCCTGTTCCAGAAAGATACATTTTCAATTAAGGTCTGTACATTCCTATTTACATTAGAAATTTTATGTACCCAACTTTTCCACACTTTAAAAAAAAAACCTGTTATTCAGGCAGTAGGCTGTTTTTAGCAGTGCTGAACATCAGTATTCTTATATGCCATCTGTAAAGCTACTGGTTAAGGTGTGAAGACATTATACATAAAATAAAGCCACAAACAAAGCAGAGTTTAACGGTAAACAAGACGATTAACCTAAAATCCTTTGCAGTCTGCCACTCACAGCAAGACAGCAGCTTCAGAAAAACATGAAGCTATCTTCATTTTCTGTGACCGAATCACGGCTTCAATTAAAGACAGAGACCCTGTATTAGTACATATGGGACGACATGAAATTTTTCTAAGAGTCTTCTCTCTTCGGTTAGGCAAGGTATACCATCTTCTGCAAAACAGCTGGATCATTTGTCAATAACCAAGAGAAACAGATGGTTAGAAACATCCAGATACTTGAAAACATCTGGGTATTTCATTCTTCATCCAGATGTTTCGCTTCCCCTAGGTGCAGCCTGCTATCTTTGGTTGAATGATTCTAAAAAGCATTTGGCCAAGAGGTAAGTTTACTTCTTCAGTTCCTACTCAAGATAATTATGTTTGCCAAAGGCAGCCCACCTTCTCTGGGGAACAATGCTGTTATTGTATTTTATCAGTATGAATTAACCAAACTATTTCTGGAAATGGCTAGGGAGTTAAAGCCAAACGCAAAATGTGTCCACTGTGCAATGCAGGTTCAGCCATGTTCAACCATCTACTTAAGTTCACAGAAGTCTAACTACCCCCAGACACCTAATCAGAACCAGTTTAGCACGACAGCCTACACAGAAGGTGATAAGAAACAGAGATCTGTTGAGTAAATGCAGGTAGAATTGCTTATAATGCTTGTGTACTCTTCCACTTAAAAACCCAGAGAAAACTTCAGTTCCGTGTCTTGAATGCTGCCATTTGCTTGTATATGCAGTGAAGATTTTCTTGGCTCCTACTCTCCGCACAGCCACAAACATGAAGCTGAGAAATCAACATTGAGTAAAGCTAAGGTTTTGCCCCCGTGCAGTTTCCAGGCTTCTTGGGGAGACAGATCAAACAAATACTCTCACCCAAATATACCATTATCCATACATCATAAGTGCTATGAAATAAAGTTAAATGATATAATGTGAGTTTACACTGGGGGGGAGTTCTGTTTAGGATTAGATGGTCAGAGGGGGTTTGTGGGAGGACTTAAAGATGACCATTTAGCCAGGAAAACCGGTGGAGGTGCCTCCCAGGCAGAAGAGACAGCGAGGGGCAATGCCTGAAGAATAAAGAGCTTTGCTTCCTCACAGGCTGTAAGAAAGGCTAAGGGCGGAGGGTGGTGGGTGTGACTTCAGGACGTAGCACAGTGACCTCTGTCCAGATGGCAGTAGTTAAATGAACCTGCGCATGTGATAAAATGCCATAGAACGTATATTATTTCCATTGCTATTTGACACATTAAGAAGAAACTGATGGCTTGAAATAACACATATTTATTCTTTTATAGTTCTAGATCCAGAAGACCAAATGGGATCTCAAGGGGCTAAGATCCAGACATCAGCAGGGTCCTGTAATCCCAGCAGTTTGGGAGGCTGAGGACGGGGATCACTTCAGCCTAGGGGTTCTAGACCAGTGTGGGCAACATGATGAAACCCCATCTCTACTAAAAATACAAAACAATTAGCCGGGCAAGGAGGCACACATTGTAATCCCAGCTACTTGGGAGGCTAAGGTGGGAGGATCGCAACAAGCCGTGACAGTGCCACTGCACTCCAGCTTGGGTGAGAGCAAAACCCTGTTTCAAAAACAAGAAAATAATAACAAGACATAAGTAGGGCATGTCCGCATCTGGGAGATCTAGGGAGAATCCATCTCATTCCCTTTCCACCATCTAGAGGCTGCCCACTTTCTGTGGCTCATGCCCACCTCCCTCCATCTTCAAAGCCAGCAACATGTGGCTGAGTCCTTCTCACACTGCCATCTCACTGCCTGGTTCATCCGAATCCCTCTCCCCCTTTTAGGATCCTGGGAATCATACTCTGCCTGACCAGATAATCTGGGTCATCTTCCGATTTTAACTTGACCGGGTTAGTAATGTGCACTTTATCTGAAACCGTAATTCTCCTCTTCCACATAGCAAATCATATCCATAGATTCCAGGGGATTAGGATGCGGACATCCTAATAATGGCCATTATCTTACCTTCCTGGAATTATACACTCACCTTATACTCAGGCCCATTACCTCGTTTTGATACTGTACTATAGTTACATAAGGAGTCATGATTGTAGAAAAGTGAATGAAAAGAACAGGAATCTGCCGAGCACAGTGACTCACACCTGTAATCCCAGTACTTTGGGAGGCCAAGGCGGGCGGATCACAAGGTCATGAGATCGAGACCACCCTGGTCATGGTGAAACCCAGTCTCTATAAAATACAAAAAATTAGGCGGGCATGGTGGCGCACGCCTATAGTCCCAACTACTCAGGAGGCTGAGACAGGGGAATCGCATGAACCCAGGAGACAGAGGTTGCAGTGAGCCGAGATCATATCACTGCAGTCCAGCCTGGCAACAGAGCAAGACTCCGTCACACAAAAAAAAAAAAAAAAGAACAGGGATCCCCTCTGTACTACTTTAACTTCCTATGACTGTATCAGAATAAAAAGTGTTAAAAATAGGCTCGGTATGGTGGCTCATGCCTGTAATCCTAGCACTTTGGGAGGCTGAGGTGGGCGGATCATGAGGTCAAGAGATCGAGACCATCCTGGCCAACATGGTGAAATCCTGTCTCTACTAAAAAATACAAAAATTAGCTGGGTGTGGTGGCACACACCTGTAGTCCCAGCTACTCGGGAGGCTGAGGCAGGAGAATTGCTTGAACCCAGGAGGCAGAAGTTGCACTGAGCTGAGATCATGCCACTGCACTCCAGCCTGGCACCTGGCAACAGAGCAAGACTTGGTCTCAAAGCAAAGACGGAGTTTCGCTCTTGTTGCCCAGGCTGGAGTGCAATGGTGCAATCTCGGCTCACCACAACCTCCGCCGCCTGGGTTCAAGTGATTCTCCTGCCTTAGCCTCCCAAGTAGCTGGGATTGCATATATGTGACATCACGCCCAGATAATTTTGTATTTTTAGTAGAGATTGGGTTTTACCATGTTGGTCAGGCTGGTCTGTAACTCCTGATCTCAGGTGATCCGCTCACCTCGGCCTCCCAGAGTGCTGCGATTACAGGCATGCCCACCCCACCAGCAAAAATATATATATATTTTTTTGAGACGGACTTTTGCTCTTGTTACCCAGCCTGGAGTGCAATGGTGCAATCTCGGCTCACCGCAACCTCTGCCTCCTGGATTCAAGCAATTCTCCTGCCTCAGCCTCCCGAGCAAAAATAATTTTCAAAATGGCCAGTACTTACAGAAATTATGTATGTACAGTACAGCTGAAAGCACTTAGCATTTACTATCCCATTTACTCCCCCACAGCAAGCCTATAACATGGGTATCATTCCTATGCTACAGATGAGAAAACAGAAAGAAAGGCAGACTTCATTAATTTATCCAAAGCTATTTGAATATAAAAAGTGTGCACCTAAATGTTGTGGTCTTAATATTTTTGTCTTAAGAACTCTCATTTAATTAAGGTACCAAATATACGGACCACAAATCAGTTAGTACGTAAGTACAGAATGAAATTATTATTTTATTTATTTATTTTTGAGACAGAGTAATGCTCATGTCACCCAGAATGAAGTGCAGTGGCACAATATCGGCTAACTGCAACCTCCGCCTCCTGGGTTTTCCATGATTCTCGTGCCTCAGCCTCCCAGGTAGCTGGGATTACAGGTGCTCACCACCACACCCGGCTAATTTTGTATTTTTAGTAGAAATGGGGTTTCACTATGTTGGCTGGGCTGGTCTTGAACTCCTGACCTCAGGGGATCCGCCCACCTCAGCCTCCCAAAGTGCTGGGGTTAGAGGCTTAAGCCTCCCCTGCCTAGACTTTTTTTTTTCCTTTAAAGAAGAGAATGACCCTAGATGAGTCTTAAGAGGTTATGGAGGAAGAGCGGGAAGTAGGAGCCTGAACTCTGGGCTTTCTCAGAAGAACCTCCCAAATAGCTTTCTTTCTTCATCTCCTAAAGAAAAAGTGGGGGGATTGTACACAGGGTGAAGATTGAGAATAGAAGGACAAATCCAATATGCTTTGGGCTCCATTGTTCACAGGCTGACTTACAGGGCAGTTACCCACTAAATGCTACACAGCTTTCTTTTCCATCCTTTCTCTCCATCTCATGGATAAAAGAAAAAAAAAATCAGGCTATTCCGTTTAATCCTTCACTTCTAAGAAGTGTCACGGATATGTGGCATGAAGAAGCTCTTGCTGATCCCAACTTTCCCAGGGTTTTCAGCTCAGAGGAAACAATGCTTGACCAAAAATAGGCAACCAGATTCTCTCCTGAGAATGTGAATCTACAGCTGAATCATACATGGAAGGAAGAAAGAGGATTCGAGCCAAAGGTCTTGCCATGAAGAGAGGAGTCCATGACTTCCTGGTTGTGGTGACCACAGGTCCCCAGGGAGAAGGATAAAAGCCATGTCCCTACAAAGACAGAGCCTGGGATGCACAGGGGGTACAGCTGCACCCAGTCTGCGCTGCCCGTTCTGGAAAATAAGCCACAGTGTGGGTGAGTTTCTGTTACAGGCAACCGAACTCCTATCACATTCAATCTCATGTCTTCCTTCTCCTTAAGTTATCCAAAGTCTTTTCTGCTGCTTGCAACCACAGCACCCAAGGGTATGCCACACCTCCATCTACCATACAAAGCGGCAAATTCCCCTCTCCTTTATGCATTCTCTCCTATTCCTGTCTCAATTCCCATCAAAACCAAAACTTTCCTAGAAATTTAAACACAGATAAACCAAAAAATCAAATCAAATCAAATAAATTCTTCCCAGACTGAGGGCTGCTAAGGGTTTCTGTAGGTTGCTTCTGGGTTTCTACAGCCATTTAATTATGGTCCCCTGCCCACAGGAAGTAGAGATCAAGTATATATCACCCTCTAACTCTGAATTTGAGGGACACAGTGCCTTTAAATCAAGAGGAAAATGACTCATCCCCTTGGTGTTTTCTAAAAGGATATTGTTAGAACCAATTTCTACGCCTGGATCTTTTGTGCTCCAGGGTAGAAGCAGGCAGTGGTCCAAATACTATGGAACCTTTTCAGCAGCCATAAGGAAAAAGTCACTACCACTTTACTTTCAAAACCAGGCAGAAAAAGAAACATGCAAAGCCAGGGCATGAGGGAATTAGCAATGTCTTCTAAAACAGAAACAGAACATGTTTATGGGGAGTGAAAATGAATGATAATAGTCTCACTGTCCACTCTCATTTCCACATGGTTCAACCAAGTTTTTGGATGTTGTAAGCACTGAAGGGGGAATAAAATGCTCTAATAAATCAAGGTGAGGACATTGTGAAGAGGCCAGTGGTGAGGCACACCTGCTAGTCGCTAACTCTCAGGGCAGAGTCAACAGAAAGCAGGAGTCCAGAACAGAGATGAGGCAGCCTTCAAAAAAAGAAAACACCAGGTTTCTCTCACTTCACACAAGTGTGTGTGCACACACACATACACCCACGGTCACACACACCCTCCAGCTCTGGGAAGGAGGGAAAGTACTCTTCTCTACCATTATCCTGCTTAATACTTGCCCTGTGTCTTAGCACAGGGTTTCTCGGCCTCAATACTATTGACATTATGGGAGGACCGTTCTTTGTGTGGATGCTGTCCCGCAGATCTTAGGATGATTGATACCATCTATCTGCAAGAAGCAGTAGCCAGTCTCCATCACACTATAACAAACACAGTCACTCCTGGGGAAGGAACAGTGCTTTACCTAAAACAAGAGGGAGAGGGAGGGAAAGGAAGGCGAAGGGTGGAAGACAGAGTGAGGAAGAGGGAGGGGGAAGGGGGAGAAGAGGGAGAGGGGAAGAGGGAGAGGGAAGAGGGAGGGGGAAGAGGGAGGGGTGAGAGGGAGAATGAAGAAGGGGAAGGTAAAAGGAGTGGGGGGGAGGGGAAGGGGAGAAGGGAGAGGGAGGCAAAGAGAGGGGGAAGGGGAGAGGGAAATGGAAGGAGACAGAGAGAGGGAGGAGAGAGAGAGGGAGGAAAGAGAGAGGGAGGAAGAGAGAGAGGGAGGAAGAGAGAGAGGGAGGCAGAGAGAGAGGGAGGCAGAGAGGGATGGGGAGGTGGGGGGAGAGACAGAGAGGGGGGAGAGAGTGAGGGAGGGGGAGAGAGGGAAGGAGGGAGTGAGAGGGAGGGTGGGGGAGAGAGGGAGGGAAGGAGGAAGAGAGAGGGAAGGAGGGAGGGTGAACAACCGCAAGTTCCTGCAGTTGTTCACCCCATTCTTCACTTGGCCAACTCCTATTCATCCTTCCAAACTCAGCCTCAAAACAACTTCTTTCCAGAGAAAGAAGACTCCTCCATTCTTTGAAAAGGGTGAGATGTTCCTTCTCCAAGTCCGTCCAACTTCCTGGACTAATGGATCCCTTATCCCAACACCGGCCTACCTGCTGCACAGGCTTTGCCTTTAGATTCTAACATCCTTGCAAGCACCAAGTTTCCTTCATCTTTGCGCTTCCAGCATTCATCCAAATGCCCGGGTCATATTAGATGTTAAATGAAAGTTTGCTGGAAAAGTGAAGGATGAATTAACAAAGAGAGAAATGGTAGTTTCAGCACGGAGGCATGTCCCAAGGTGCAGGGCTGGTATTGAATGGCATATTTTCTATCACCTGAAAAGCAGCATTGAAAAATACTAAGCTAGCAGTCTACCCTCTGTGATGGAACACAGCAAAGGAATTACATCACCATCACCATTTTCCAGGAACATAAGCTTACAGGTTGCAAAACTAGATAATGCAGCAGAAAAGATAATATGGTAGTTTTAAAGTCCCATTTTCCAAATTTAAAAAAACAGACTTGGCTGGGCCGGTGGCTCACACCTGTAATCCCAGCACTTTGGGAGGCCGAGGCAGGTGGATCACCTGAGGCCAGGAGTTCGAGACCAGCCTGGCCAACATGGTGAAACCTTTTATCTACTAAAAATAGAAAAGCTAGCCAGGCACAGTGGCGGGCACCCGTAAACCCAGCTACTGAGGAGGCTCAGACAGGAGAATTGCTTGAACCCGGGAGGCAGAGGTTGCACTGAGCTGAGATGGCGCCATTGCACCCCAACCTGGGTGACTAGCAAAACTCCATCTTAAAAAGAATTAGACCTACAACCCCAGCTGGCCACTTACTAGCAATAAAAGTGTTTCCTTCCTTGAAGTTTTCAAATGAAAAAGGAGTGTAAAAGTATTCCCTACAAAAGATACTGTAAAGTTGAATTCAATTAAAAAAATAAATAAAATCTGTGACTATGCTAGGTTATATGAATTAAGGTTGCAGAGAGAATTAGGATTGTTAGTCAGCTAACCTTTAAATAAGATGAGTCTTGATACCTATCCAGCTGAAACCAATGAAATCACAAGGGTCCTTAAAATTAAGAGAGGAAGGCAGAAGAGAAAGAACCAGACACGTGGCCACGAGAGAAATCAGCCCAATGTTGCCGGCTACAAAGTAGCAGGAGCAGCTATGGACCGAGGCACACAGGCAGTCTCTATAAATTGGAAAAGGCCCAAAAATTTGAGTCTCCCCTATAGCATCCAAAAAGAGCACAGCTCTGAAGACACCTTGATTTTAGCCCAGGGAGACCTGTGTCAGACTTCTGACCTCCAGAACGGTCAGAAAGTAAGTCTGTGATATCTCAAGTCACTAAGTTTGAGGCAATCTGTTATGGCAGTCATAGAAAATGAATACCCCCCCAAGGCTGCCTTTAAAAAATAATTTTTATTATGTAAGTAATACATGAACATTTTTCCCCTTTAAAAAAAAAAAAACTGAAGCATTATAAACCAGACTGAAGTCTGCCTTTGGCTTTTTTGTCCTACTCCCCCTTCTCTCTCCTACAAACATTAACACTATAAAGTTGAGTTTGGATTCTTTACCCCCTGTTCACCAGCATTTCTGCACATACATAAGGTCACATCACTTGCTCAGTGTTATGGCATTGCTGGTCATGAAACAGTTAACACACATCTCCCCAGGAAGAGAAGTAGCTCAAAAGTCCAACAACTGCAGAGGAATCAGTGTCTGCTCAGTGCTCCTGAGGGTGAAGGAAGTGACAGTTTGAGTACCTCTCAGCATACCTTCTGTCTCCCTTCCAGTTATAAATTCTCCATTCCGGAGCTTGTGGTAGGAACTGAATTCTCCGAGCTTGAATCTGTTAAGTATTCGTTGCTTAGATGATCAAGAAAGGAATTTGTTGATACACACTGGGCCTTGGATTACCAGAAACAAATTAGCTAAAGACACACAGGGAATGCAATCGAAAGCAAAGCAACCAGTCCACCCACGCTGTGCCACCAGGACACAATAAACGCCCACAAAGCTGCCAGAAATTGCTCACACCACACCCTCCCCCACTTTTCTTTTTTTCTTGAACGCCCAGGATGTCTGGTATTTTTCACAAGCCCCACATCTGTACCCCATGGTTTCTGGGAGACTATTCGCAAATCACAAATGAAGTCAGACTTTTAGCGCACTAGGTCTTTGAAATCTTCCTCGAAGCCATGCAGTCAGCTGGCTCTTGCACTGACTCCCTGTCTATTTCTCTGGGGCTTCCTGAGCATCCACTCCAATGCCAGGCCTGGCTCTTGTCCATCGCGACAAGAGTGCCCCTACCCTCTGAGGTGGCTCTCATGCTCCATTAGGGAAGCTCACTTCTTGCTGGGAATTGAACTGGATTTTCTCAGGGGCTAAAACATTGAAAAGGGATGGAAATGGGATGACCCAGCTATGAGAGCAGGCAACGGTGAGAAAACTCATTTTTCACAAGCCTTTCCTTTGCTAGTGGAAGCAAAGTCCCAAGAGCAAGGTTTTGGCGTGTAAATCCCCAATCCCAAAGACTTGCCAAATGTGCTGACACGAAGCATGTCTTTTCCACTGTGACTGGCACATGGCCTGAGCCCCGTGCATGCAGGAGCATGAGAGTGGCATGCATTCTGGTGACCGCCAGTCTTACTGCACATTTGGGTCCACTTATCAGCTGCAATGGAACATCCTTTAGATACACAGCCAAAGTCATCAATCTGGTGATTTGGCCTTGCTCTCAGAGACGAAAACAAATTAGCTTCACAAGGAGTATAATCAGCATGTGTCTGTTATTCAGTGAATTAGTAATGCATTCGGTCAACATAGTGTAGGTTGTGCATGTGTGTGCATGTGTGAGCACACACCAAACACGGGCCAGGAGGTGTGAGACGAAGCCTAGGAGCACACTTTTCTAAAAAAGCCACAAACCATGGAGGAGAAATTTCAGAGAATTCTGTGACAAAAGAAAATTCATGGGTAGAAACACAATAAATCAATGTTTTTATGAAAAGTTCTAAATTACTTTCGGAAATGTAATCACCAGGAACAAAAACAGGTAGGTTTAACACGGTGGGCAAGAGAGTAGTTACGGATGATGGTGATGATGATGGCAGAAGGAAAAAGAGGAAGAAAGGGGGAAGGAGGAGGAAGGGAAGATGGTGACAATAATTGTGCAGATCACAGGAGTTACAGTAACTAAATACACAGTAATGGCCAGACCCCAGCTCTAAGTACTTCACGGATATAACCTAATTTAATCCTCCCCTAAATCCTAGCATACCTCCAATTATTATCCCTATTTTACACAGGAGAACACTCAAACTGAGAACAGTTAAGTAATGAGTCATGGTCCAGGTAGTGGAGCCAGGAAGAAAGTCAGACTTCAGAACCAGAGCGACAGACATTGCTGCATGCATACCTCCCGTTATCCTTTCTATATCTCTTTATTATCAGCACTCCCATTTAATTCTGGCTAGTCATGTATGCTAATGAAAAGAATGAAACTCTAAGATATTTAAAGAGGTTTATTCTGAGCCAAACATGAGTGACCAGAGCCTGAGACTCTCTCAAGAGGTTCTGGGAACATGTGCCCAAGGTGGTTGGGTTACAGCTTGATTTTACACATTTTAGGGGGAGAAAGTCACAGGCAGACTTGTATCGATATATGCAAGCTGTACATTGGTTTGGCTCGGAAAGGAAGGACAACTCAAAGTGATGGGGAAGGAGGCTTCCAGGTCCATTCTCATACTGCTATCAAGCACTGCCTAAGACTGGGTAATTTATAAAGGAAAGAGGTTTATTTGACTCACAGTTCAGCATGGCTGTGGAGGCTTCAGGAAACTTACAATCATGGCAGAAAGCGGAAGAGAAGCAAGGCATTTATTCACAATGTGGCAGGAAGGAGGATGAACACAGAAGGACCTACTAAAAACTTACTTATAACCATAAGATCACCTGAGAGCTCACTATCAGGAGTAAAGCATGGGGAAACCATACCCTATGATTCAATTACATCCACCTGGTCTCTCCCTTGACACGTGGAGGATTACAATTCAAGACGAGATTTGACGAGGATTCAGCCAAACCATATCAGGTGGATTCAATGATTTTCAGATTGGTAATGGGTTACAAGAGTTATTAGCTAAACACCTGAGATCAACAGAAAGGAAGGTCTGATTTTGGGTGGGGATGCAGCCAAACCCTATCAGGTAGATTCAAGGATTTTCTGATTGGCAATTGGTTAAAAGAGTTATTACCTCCAGGCGCAGTGACTCAGGCCTGTAATCCCAGCACTGCAGGAGACTGAGGTGGGCGGATCACAAGGTCAGGAGTTTAAGACCAGCCTGGCCAATACGGTGAAACTTGTCTCTAATTTTTAAAAAAAATTTTTTTTTAATTTTTAAAAAAGAGTTATTAGCTAAACACCTGACATCAATAGAAAGGACTGTCTGGGTTAAAGTGAAGACCAAGGTTCTTATTATGCAGACGACGCCTCCAGGTAACAGGCTTCAGACAGAATAGATGGTAAATGTCTCTATCAAACCTAACAAAGTGCCAGATTCCTAGTGAATCTCTCTCCTAGAACATGAAAAGACCTGAAAAGGGAAGGGTGTTCTCTACAGAAAGGAGATTTTCCCCACAAGAGACAGCTTGGCAGGGGCATTTCAAAATATGCCAAAGAAATATATATTGGGGTAAAATAACTTGATTTCTTTCAGGGCCTGCCATGAAAGAAATGTGACGCTATACTATAATGAGGTTGAAGTTTGGTATCTTATTGCTACAAAGAGTCTGTTTTGTCAGTCTTAAAATCTCTGTTTCAATGTCAACTCTAATCAGTTGTGCCTGAATTCCAACAAAAAAAGAGGGTATAACGAGTCATGTCTGACCCCCTTTTCCCATCACTGCCTGAATTAGTTTTTCAGGTTTACTTTGGAATCCCCTTGGCCTACAGAGGAGGATCCATTCAGTCTGTCACGGAGCTTAGAATTTGTTTTGTTTACATTCACCCAGCAAGAGGCAATCATCTCTGCAGACTCTTGCAGCTCTGCATGGCTGTGTGACATGGTTCTGGTCACTGACATGCTAGGGGATTGCATAGGGTAAGGTGGCATGTGAATCGTGCCCTTCACTTTCCCCTTTCTTCCTGCCTGGGGAACAGACGCCACACCTGAAGGTGGAGCAGCCACAGGCTAAGGCTCAAAGGAAAGACTGAGGTAGACCCAGTCTCCGATGGCCTCATGGGCCTGTGCTCCCACCCTTCACTGCCTATTTCTAAAGCTCTCGTCGTAAGAGAAAAATGAAGGCCTGACTGGGAAAGCTGGGATCGAAGTCCAGTCCCTGCTGGTGCACGCACCACGGGAAGGTTCACTCAGCCAGTGCAGATACATCACCCCCTTCGTCCATCAGCTGCCACATTCCGGGCCATCACACATGGCTCTGATCTTGGTTCTGAAACAGATGGGCATGGGGCTTGACCACAATGGAAACTGTGCTAAATCAGAGTGTGATTTCTTTTTTAAAGGTACAGTCTTTAACATGCTGGACATCCAGTACATATCTTTTCAGTAAAAGGAGAAGAGGTAGGAGAGCAAGAAAGGTAGCAATCTGCAAAATCTCCCTTGAAAAGGAAGGTTAAGGGCTCAGTATGTGGAGGGCATTAGTCTTAGCATTCACGCTTGTATGAGTTTCTGATCACTGCTATAACAAATAACCAGGATCTTAGATCTTAAAACAACACTTTTATTCTGTTATCATTCTGGAGGTCAAAAGTCCAAAATCAACCTGAGTTCAAAAATCAAGGTGTCAGCACAGCTGGTTCCTTCTGAACCCTCCAGAGAATAATCCATTTCTCACCTCTTTTGAATTCTAGAAGCCACCAGCTTGTTGACTCACAGCTGCTTCACCTCTCCTCCCTGTTTCCTCCTCTTTCTTAGTCACAGTCTCCTTTGCCTCCCTCTCATAAGAACACTTATTGCAGTTACGGCCCTCCTCAGTAATTTAGGTTCACCTCCCCATCTCAAGATCCTGAACTTCACACATCCTCAAAGTCCTTTTTGCCATATAAAGCAACATTCACAGTCTCCAGAGCCTGAAAGCGTGCTGTATTCACTTGTTCAGCAAGCATTTATTGGACACCAGGCATTCTGCTAGCAATGAACGGGCAGCAGTGAACAGGTAGTTAGTTCCTTACTTCATAAAAAAATACCTTTGCTAACAGATGTTGCTTCAGTTCTTGATAAGTCCGGTCCTACCAAGTAGCCACAGCATAGAAATCCCAGGGAAAACAAGATATGGCAGAGGCTCAAAAAGTTGGAAGTTATTAATGGGTAGCTAACTATTAGCTAACAAACATATGGAGAACAGTCACAGAAAATGCTGAACAAAAAAACCCAAAAGGTTGGAAATGGGTTATAAAAGAGACAATACTGGAAACTTGTAATAAGGAGAGGGGGCAGGCTACTCACAGACACATCACACAAGTGGGGTTCACTGGGAATTGTGGGAAAGGGTGGGGCTCAGTGGGGATTGTGGGAAGGAGTGAGATTTATAGGGAATTGTGGGAAAGGGTGGGGCTCAGTGGCAATTGTGGGAAGGAGTGAGATTCACAGGGAATTGTGGGAAGGAGAGGGGCTCACTGGGGTTGTGGGAAGGAGTGAGATTCACAGGGAATTGTGGGAAGGAGAGGGGCTCACTGGGGTTGTGGGAAGGAGTGAGATTCACAGGGAATTGTGGGAAGGAGAGGGGCTCGCTGGGGTTGTGGGAAGGAGTGAGATTTACAGGGAATTGTGGGAAGGAGAGGGGCTCGTCAGGAATTTGGAGAAGGCGTGGGGTGGGAATTGTGGTAAGGAGTTGGGCTCACTGGGAATTGTGGGAAGGCAATGTCTCAACTCTTTGATCTGGAGTAAGAAATGTCCTCTCCTGGCCACAAATGGAAGCAAGGCCAATACCCAGGAATAACATTATAAATAGAATGAATAGTTGGAGCTGCACAGGGGGTCTGTCTTTGGGAAGGGTGCCCAGATGAACTCTCATACAACCCTGGGGATTTCTGTGGATACCATAAGGCAGGGTTCTGAAATACCGATTGCCACACGGGAAAGAAAATCTTTAGCAAATCCCTGATCGTCTGAAGCAACACATCACAACCCATGGAGACACACTGGGAACAGCTAGACTTACCCTTCCAGAATCATATACTGTAATTATCATCTATGTCCAGACATACCATGAATGTTATTATTCCATAAATGCAGTTCTCAAATCATCACAGTTTTCTTTTTGTCATTCGTTCTTTTGGATGAAGAAATAAGCCATTAATTCATTATAAATGAACTTAAGCTATAAAAACAGGAATTACTAGAAGGCAATTCCTTTGGAAGACAGGCAGGGACACGCAGATGCTTCTCCACATGGTCTCTATGGGCAGGTGTCTATATATAAACACAGCTCAAATAGATTGTGGAATCTAAGAGAAAAGCAGATCGCCCATGTAAAGGACGTCTGTATTGGAACCTGTTCCCAATCAAAGGAAAGTAATTCTTCTTGGTGGTCTGACCACTTAACTCAGAAAAGAACTGAGCCAACCTTCATCAATGAACCCTTCTTCCAACCAAAAAAAAAAAAAACGAAGAAAAGGAAAAATAAGAGTTGGCTACTGGTTATGGCAATGCTGTGCCATAAAGTTAATAATGATGGGTTTCAGGTCACCGGCAATTGGTGATTTCAAACTAACTTGAACCATCCGCTGTAAAAGGCCAATTGTTTATTGTGGGCTACATGGTACCCACAGTTCTTCTTGGACACCCAAGTGGTGGGTGGGTGAGTTTCTGTCATTAAATCATTACCAAAACAAGAGAAGGGCTATTCATTCTTAAAAAATAAAATAAAATAAAAATAATAAAAAAAGTTTTCCTATGTTCTAGCTCCACAGATGACACAGTCTGGCTCAGTTTCAAGATGACTGGAACTGGAATAGTCTGGTGCTTTTTAATCAGTTCACGGGATATGGGTTTTATATTTCAGAGGGAACTCAGGGGGGAAGAATTCTAAATATCCCTGCAATCATTTGGAAGAGTCCATGGTGTCTTCCTCCACGTTGTCAATGCTTCTTCTTGGATGTTCATTTCACTTCTACATGGCCGAGGGACTCATCCAGAGGTTACATGGCTTTTTCTTCCTGGCTCTTGTGAGCAAGGAGGCCAGAGGGACAGAACACCAGCTCACTTGGCATTTGCTATTAATAGCTCCTCCCTGGCAAGGGAGGATCAATCATCATAGCAGCTGGAAGGCCCTGCTCTCCATGAAAGACTTACTCCCCCAGAAAGGGGGAAGAAAAGGAAAAAACAATCACTGGGTGATTTGAATCACACTACGAAGTCCTGGCCTAATCCACACCAGCTTGGCAGGAGAAGCTTTGATGTACATGACTGGGGGACCGAGAATTCACAGCAGCAGAAGAGCACAGTAGGGTGGGGTGAGTGGGTGGGTTTTTTGTGTGTTTGTTGTTTGTTTTAGAAGCAGAGTCTCACTCTGTTGCCCAGGCTGGAGTGCAGTGCCGCGATCTGGGCTCACTGTGACCTCTGCCTCCCAGGTTCAAGCAATTCTCCTGCATCAGCCTCCGGAGTAGCTGGGATTACAGATGCACACCACCACGCCTGGCTAATTATTGTGTTTTTTAGTAGAGACTGGGTTTCACGGTGTTAGTCAGGCTGCTCTCAAACTCCTGACCTCATGATCCACCCCCCTTGAGCCACCACGCTGGGCCTTAGTGGGTGGGTTTAATCACTGCCCTGTGCTGCCAAGTTATCAGTAGGTTTGAAATGGCAAGGAAGGAAGGGAAGACAAAGATAAAGGAAGGAAAGAAGAGAAAAAAAGAGGAAGAAGGGAAAAGAGGAGGGGGAAGAGAAGAAGAAAAATGGATAGTTAGGAAAAGGGATTTTCCCAATGCTAGGTAGACATGTCAACTAGTTCAATCCCAACAGAGACAAAGTTGGCCATATTGATCAGAATTCCTCTTCTAGGAATGGATCCTTTCCATTCAGTGATACATGCTGACATCAAATGTGTACTAGATGATGGTGGTGTTCATAAAAGCAAAATAATGGATACAACCCTAACAACCATCAGCAAAGAATGCCTGAAAAAATTGCAGGACAACGTTGCAATCGATTGTCATGAAGCAGCATGCATGTATTTCTCTTTATGTATTCATATGAAAAAGTCTCTGTGAGATATTGTGAAGTGAATTGTGCAGAGAGCTAAACAGCGTACTTAGCCTGCAGACATTTTACTAAGACCCACCCTAGCCCTATGGGTGTGCTGGAGTTTGCAGAGACTATTTCTGAAGGAATTCTCATTCATCTGAAAATTCTAGAAGCCTCTGCAGAAGGTAACAGGTTGGCTGGGAAAAGTGGGGAGACAAAATCTCCACACTCACCCTTTCCATCGTTTCAATGTTGAACCATGTCATTAATTCTATGCATTACCCTAATTAAAATTTTACAAAAAAGTACAGCATTTCAAAAAAGTAGCGAGTAAAAGGCTACAGGCCTGTGCATGAGAGAGGAAGATAAAGTGAGCTGAGGGTGAGTAATGATGAGAATCAGATGCCCCGGTTATTAACGAATCCCTCAGACACCAAACAAGTGATCTGAAGAAGACACCACGGGGAGGAAATGCTGTCGGGAGGTCATGACTCAGGTACCTTGGAGAAGGAACACCAAAACTATGTTTTCAAATGTTCACAAGAGGAAAAATCAATAAATAAAGGGTTGGCTCCTTTAAAGCTCCTTGGCTGGCCGGGCATGGTGGCTCATGCTTTTAATCCCGGCAGTTTGGGAGGCAGAGGTGGTGAATCACAAGGTCAGGAGTTCCAGACCAGCCTGGCCAACACAGTGAAATCCCGTCTCTACTAAAAATACAAAAATTAGCTGGGCATGGTGGCAGGCACCTATGATCTCAGCTACATGGGAGCTGAGGCAGGAGAATCACTTGAACTCGGGAGGCGGAGGTTGCAGTGAGCTGAGATAGTGCCACTGCACTCCAGCCTGGGAGACAGAGTTGAGACTCCATCTCAAAACAACAAAAAAACAAACAAAACCTCGTTGGCTGAAACCTCAGGGCTGATGAAAGTGTATTTAATGCTAATTTAAAAGGGCTCGAAGAAGGTGCTAGAATTGTGTATAGATTCAAAAGCAATAGCTGATGGCTTGGCTGTTTCCAGAACAGGAGCAGGGGTGGTGGTTGGGACAGGGTAGTGCTGGCAGAAAGACCACAGGTCATGAAAATTTGAAAAGTGGAGTTCAAATCCCAGCTCACTCACTCCCTAGTTCTGGACCCTGATTAACAGCAACATCCATGAGCTCAGCTGCTTAACTCTCAGGTCCACGTAAGGTATTCAAATTCCTCTTCCCTTACAAACAACCAGGGCTGGTATGTAAAGTGCATCTGGCCTGAGATTCAAAAGACCACAAAGGAGGCCAGGTGCAATGGCTCATGCCTATAATCCCAGTACTTTGGGTGGCCAAGGCGGGCGGACCACCTGAGGTCGGGAGTTTGAGACCAGCCTGACCAACATGGAGAAACCCCATCTCTACTAATAATACAAAATTAGCTGGGTGTGGTGGTACATGCCTGTAATCCCAGCTACTCAGGAGGCTGAGGCAGGAGAATCACTTGAACTGGGAGGCTGAGATTACACCACTGCGCTCCAGTCTGGGCAACAAGAGCGAAACTCCATCTTAAATGAAACAAACACAATGAAACCAACATAGAAATACTTCTGATTATAACTTGGATACCTTATGTATACTTGGTCTATAAATACAATAATCCGTCATTGCTTAAATAACATAAATTACAGATAGATTTTATTTAAAGTAGGGGAGAAAAGGGCAAGGATATAAAATGTAGTTAAGAATAAGACAAATACTCTAGACCTTAAAGAGAGAACAACAATTCTGATTCTAAGCATCCAAGAAGCTGCAGGACTCCCTGTTTTAAAGGGAAAACCAGTTATTCCAGTAGGAGCATTTCTCTTCCCAAACGAAAATCCATATGGAGAGTTATCCCAGGTCCTCTGAAGAAGGGTCTGGTGATGTTCCAAGCCTTGTCTTCCGTAAGACCATTACAGTTGATAAAATAGTGAGGTCCATGTGGAACCTGCCTGCAGCAACCCAGTGACATCAAACCAAAACCAAAGGTTTGGAGCCAGGAAAGGGCAGAAGGAAGTAAAAAACAGTCATTTGGGAGCTAGCAACTTGCACGACACCTAAAACTCTTTGGAACCAAGGGATATGCCAAGTCACGGGCAGCAAACTTAAACGTGTACAGTGTCTCAGCAAGTAGCAGGAGTGTGTGAAGCTGCTTACATTGAGAAGGGAGACAATAAGGCATGGTGGGGACTGGGCAAGCTGGAGACCGCAGGCCCTTCTGATGTCTCTACTTAGCGCTAGCCAATTGTTGCCTCCTCTTCCAATTTTCAAGTCTAATGGGAAAGCTGTATTTTTATATAAAACCTCTGAATTTTTGTTTTGTTTTGTTTTACATCAGGTGTGGCCAAGACAAAACATGTCTGCAGGTAGGCAGTATCCCTTGAGACAGAGGAACATTCCACTGAGTTTTCTCTTTTGGAAGTAAAACCTATTAGTTGTGGCTTGTCTCTGGGCTAGGGCAAGACAAGGCTGAAAAAGGGAGGCAGAGGCAGTATCTGGGAGTTAGGTGATAATCTGTCCTAAAAGTCTTATAAGTGATATATTTGCCTGTAAAATTTCATGGCCTTGGGAAGATGAAAAACACACTTAAAAACTTCATCTAAGGCCGGGCACGGTGGCTCACACCTGTAATCCCAGCACTTTCAAAGACTGAGGCAGGTGGATCACCTGAGGTCAGGAATTCGAGACCATCTGGCCAACACGGTGAAACCCCATCTCTACTAAAAACACAAAAATTAGCCAGGCACAGTGGCAGGCACCTGTAGTTCCAGGTACTAGGGAGGCTAAGCCAGGAGAATTGCTCGAACCCTGGAGGCGAAGGTTGCAGTGGGCCGAGATCGTGCCATGGCACTCCAGCCTGGGCAACAGAGTGAAACCCTGTCTAAAAAAAAACAAAAAACCTGATCTAATTTTAGAATGTTACTTTGATATGGGTAGAAAAGGCCTTACTCTGTGATCTAAGCTATGCCAAATTCCTATCCCCTAACCCCAAGAAGGGGAAAGAAAGCCTCAGTTCTACCCTAGGTAAGGTAATCCTGAGGCCTGGAGGTATGTCTGTTACCCATTGCATCTGGGCTCTAGTTGAGCCATGGGTGACGAGACCCAGTCCTGATATCCAATGCTCAGTCTTAGATCTAATCACAGGCACAGAACCCTGAGGTCTTGGAGGGTTTGCTTTTTAACCTGAGACCTGAATCTTTCTTTCCACAACTTTTCTCAGATACGTTGCAGCTCAGAGCCCTGGGAAGCCTATTCTGTTAGAGGTAAACAGAGTGCACTCCCACAATTCTCATTAACAGATTTTTTTCCCTCTTCTCCCATGTTTCACCAAAGGAAACCAGCTTCTTAGCTGGGCCAGAAGTCAAAACCAGATTCATAAAGCACAACAAAATGTACAAAAAATTAAGTTTCCTCAACAACAGCAAAGTACGAAAAAATAAAGAAAACCTTGGTAGCCAATAAAGAAAATCAGTAGTAACCACAGTCTCCAGAGAGGAGCCTTTCCTCTAACCCTGATCCCTAAAAAAAACTCTTTCATAAACAGACTAATAAGCTATAATATCAAGTGTAATGTATGAACTTTACAGCCTGATTGACAACAAAAAGCTATAAAAGATAATTTGTGGAAAATTCAGTAAATCTTGGTATGGACTACGTATTATTTTATGTTAGCAAATTATCACCAATTTCATAGACATGATGATGACAGTTGTGATTATGTGGAGCAATGCCTTTAGTTTTAGGAGATGCCTGCCAAAGTCCTTAAGGGTAAAGTTTGTTGATGTCTCTAACTTACATGGATGGATGGATGGATGGATGAATGGATAAATGAATGGAAGGATGGATGGATAATTGAATGGAAAGATGGATAGATGGGTAAGTAGGGGGTTGGATGAATGGACAAAGAGATGGACAGATGGATGAACTAACAAGACATGGCAAAACATTAGCAACTGTTGAGTCTAGGTAGTGGACATATGGCCCCTGGAAACCCTGACACCCTACAAGTTATAGACTGGTATAAAGGACAAATCTCTAAGAGCTGTTCCAAACAGAGTCAACTTTTCAAAATAGTTTCCAATCATTATATTTCAGTGACAGGAGAAAAAAATGTTATCTGGATAGTAAAGGATTTAAATTCATGGCATAGCTGAAAATGGTTACTGAATTGAAATTATAAAGTAATGAATCATTTCCCAAAAAAGTCAAGCCATTAGTCATGCCATTGCATGAAAAACTATTTAGAGATGTCAGATGTGAAACGAAGGAAAGGAAGTGAGGGAAGGGAGGGAGAGAGGGAAGAGGGGGAGGGAGGAAGGAGAGGGAGAAGGGAGAGGGAGGGAGGGAGAAAGGGAAGGGGGAGAGGGGGAGAGAGGGAAGAGGGAAGGGAAGGAAGGATGGGGATAGGAGAGAGGGAAGGAAGGGAAGAGGGGGAAGGGTGGAGAGAGGAGAGAAGGGAGGAAGGGAAGAGGGGGAGGGAGGGAGGTAGAGAGGGAAGAGGGGGAGGGAAGGAGACAGGGGGAGGGAAAGAGAGGAACAGAGGGAAGGGATGGAGGGAGGGAGAGAGGAAGGAAGGAAGGAAAGAAGGAAGGAAGGAAAGAAGGAACTGAAGACTACCTAGGAAATTACTGAATAAATGTAGATATTTTCTAAAATATTAAATCACTTTTTAAAAAGAAAATTGGATAGACTTCATGATTCTATTGGAAAAAATCAAGCTATCTCTTAATTTCTACTAAATTCTTTCTGTTTTAAGCACTGTCCTTCCTATAAGATACAGCAATCCATATTTCTCAAAGACTTCCTTGTAGGCAGCTGTTACAGATGAACCAACACTGTGGCCAAGCCTCTCAGACTTCACCGTCTTTCGGACTCGGCAAGATTGTTCCTGCCATCTCTCAATACACAGTAGTGGAAACAATCTGCACCAAATGTTAGTCCAAATTCTTAGATCTCAACCTTGATGCCCTGCGTGATGGGAAATGGGATTTCCAGGCCGGGTGCAGTAGCTGGAACCTGTAATCCCAGCACTTTGGGAGGCCAAGGAGGGCAGACACTTGAGCCCAGGAGTTCGACACCAGCCTGGACAACATGGCAAAACCCCATCTCTACTAAAAATACAAAAAATTAGCCAGGTGTGGTCGCACAAGTCTGTAGTCTCAGCTACTCGGGATGCTGAGATGGGAGGATCACTTGAGCTTAGGAAGTTGAGGCTGCAGTGAGCTACGAGCTCACCCCTGCACTCCAGTCTGGGTGACAGAGCAAGACCCTGTCTCCAAAAAAAGAAAAAAGAAAAGAAATGTGATTTGCAATCAATAGATGTGGAGAAATTAGGGCAATATCATAAACGGATTCAGCACACTGATTTGTACTTTTGGGCCCAACTATTCGTTCTTCACAGTTGTTTTTATTAATAAATGTAGGTAATCAGAGTTCCCTCCACTTAAGTGATGAAGAACTTATGCATACCAAAGACTCTGAGGGTGAGAAGGGGCCAGGCACGGAGGAGGAAGCACTCACTCCTGAGATTAGAGAATAAAAAGGTGCCAGGTGACACAGCCATGTATGGCACCCACTTACAGCCTCCACTTCACACTAGCATCTGGAATCCTCTAGCCAAGAGTTTTCTTCTGAGAGTCACTCTTTTGGGTTCTTCAGACACTGATAAGAATATGACTAACATGAGAGGATCCAAGATGGCCAAATAGGAGCAGCTCCGGAGTGCAGTTCCAAGCAAGAACAACGCAGAGGGTGAGTGCCCACCACATTTCCAAACAAATTTTCACTGCCCGCAGACCAGGAGATTCTCAGGCCAAAAAGCGCCATGAGTTTTCAGCACAGCGGTTTCAGCCGGTGCCAGGTTGGCACACAGAAACTCACACAAATCTGGGTGGCCGTTTCAGCTGGCGCCTGGAATGCTACGGAGGCAGAGCTGCCCATTCAACTGAAAGGGAGCGGGCAGAGACAGGGAGCCAGGCAATCTGGCTCGGCGGGTACCGCCCCCACAAAACAAGCAATCTGAAACGCTCTGGATTGAGAGTTTCGCAGCAAGTGCAGCTGGACCCAGGATGGTCCAGCTCAGTGTGAGGAAGGGTGAACACCACTAGCGAGGCAGTTCACACAGCAGCTGGGCAGAGCCTGTGACAGCTCAGCAACACCTCTGCTGGCAGACTGTGAGTTGACTACTCTGTGCAGGGCAGGGCATCTATGAAAAAAGGCACCAGCATGACAGGAACTTATAAATAAAGCTGACATTCCTAGGACAGAGCACCTGGGAAAAGAGGCGGTTATGAGTTCCACTGCAGCAGACTTAAAAGTACCTGCACTAGCAGCTCTGCATGGAAAAATGGAGCTGCCAGCACAGCACTTGAGCTCCTATAAGGGACAGACTGTCTCCTCAAGCAGCTCCCCCGACCCCCGTATTCCCAAAGAGACACCTCATAAAGGAGAGCTCAGGCCGACATCTGGCAGGTACCCTTCTGGGATGAAGATAACAGAAGAAGAAACCAGCAACAACCTTTACTGTTCTGCAGCCCCTGCAGGTGATCCCCCAGGCAAGCAGGGTCTGGAGTGTACCTCAGCAGTCCTGCAGCAGAGGGGCCTGACTGTTGAAAGGAAAACTAAGAAACAGAAAGAAATAACTTCATCATCAACAAAAAGGATGCCCACTCAGATACCCCATCCGAAAGTCATCAACTACAAAGACCACAAGTAGATAAAGCCACTAAGATGGGAAGAAACCAGCAATAAAAGGATGTAAACACCAAAAACCAGAATGCCTGTCCTCCTCCGAAGGATCACAACCCCTCGCCAGCTAGGGATCAAAGATGGATGGAGAATGAATCTGATGAATTGACAGAAACAGGCTTCAGAAGGTGGGTAATAACAAATTTCTCAGAGCTAAAAGAACATGTGCTAATCCAATGCAAAGAAACTAAGAACGTAGAAAAAAGGTTAGATGAGATGCTAACTAGAATAAACAGCTTAGAGAAGAATATAAACGACTTGATGGAGATGAAAAACACAGCACGAGAACTTCGCGAAGCATACACAAATTTCAATAGCAAACCCATTCAAAAGTGGGCAAAGGACATGAACAGACACTTTTCAAAAGAAGACATATATGAGGCCAACCAACGTATGACAAAGTGCTCATCATCACTGGTCATTAGAGAAATGCAAATCAAAACCACATTGAGATACCACCTCACTCCAGTCAGAATGGTGATCATTAAAAATCTGGAGACAACAGATGCTGGAGAGGATGTGGAGAAACAGGAATAATTTTACACTGTTGGTGGGAGTGTAAACTAGTTCAACCATTGTGGAAGACAGTGTGGCGCTTCCTCAAGGACCTAGAAACAGAAATTCCATTTGACCCAGCAATCCCATTACTGGGTATATACCCAAAGGATTATAAATCATTCTATTATAAAGACACATGCACATGTATGTTCACAGCTGCACTATTTACAATAGCAAAGACCTGGAACCAACCTAAATGCCCATCAACGATAGACTGGACAAGGAAAATGTGGCACATATACACCATGGAATACTAGGCAGCCATAAAAAACAATGATTTTGTATCCTTTGTAGGGACATGGATGAATCTGGAAACCATCATTCTCAGCAGACTGACACAAGAACAGAAAATCAAACACCGCATGTTCTCACTCATAGGCGGGTGTTGAACAATGAGAACACATGGACACAGGGAGGGGAGCATCACACACTGGGGTCTGTTGGGGGGGTCCAAGGGAGGGACGGTGGGGTGGGGAGGTCAGGGAGGGATAACATGGGAAGAAATGCCAGAGGTAGGTGATGGGGGGGGATGGAGATAGCAAACCACATTGCCATGTGTGTACCTATGCAACAATCCTGCATGATCTGCACATGTACCCCAGAACCTAAAGTACAATAAAAAAAAAAAAGAAAGAAAGAAAGAAAGAAAGAATATGACTAACACCCATATTGAAGAGAAACTATTTAACCCAGCCTCAGAATACACTCCAAGTATCTCCCAGGCTCCTGCAAAACCAGAATGCTGGCTGCAACTGAGCTCATCCTTTTGGTGTAAACTTTCATCAAAAGAAGGGTGAGGAAGAGGAAAGGAAAAAGAAGAAAAGGAAAAAGAAGAATACTTGTCCTGTAGCAATAAGAGAGCTGACGGTTACTGAGGCCTTACTATGTCTCAGGGACAGTGTTCAACAATTTACATGCATGGTATTCCTTAATTCTCACAATCTAGAAGGCCATGACTATGACTAGTCTCATTTTACAGGTGAGAAAACTGGAACTCATGTGGATTAAGCAGACTACCCAGGATCACACAGGCATTGAGGGGGGAGAGCCAGGATACAAACCTATGTCTACTGAAACTGGAAAACCCGAAGTCTTAGGTACTCCGCCATATGTGGCCTCTAAGTCATTCTTTTTCCCTGTAGGCCTCATCTCATCTCCTAGCTCAAGATCCTGCCTTAGTACTATGGCCCAGTCTGCAGGCTCTTTGTGATCACCCCTGTATTAGTCCCTTCTCATGCTGCTAAGAAGAAATACCCAGGACTGGTAGTTTATATAGGAAACAAGTTTCATTGAGTCACAGTTCCGCAGGGCTGGGGAGGCCTCAGGAAACTTACAATCATGGTGGAAGGGGAAGCAAATGCATCCTTCACATGGCGGCAAGAAGAAGAAAGAGAAGTACAGAGCAAAGCAGGGAAAAGCCCCTCACAAAACAATCAGACCTCAAGAGAACTCACTCACGGAACGGGAGAGCCACCACCTTGATTTAATCACCTCCTACGAGGTCCCTGCCCCCAGCACCTAGGGATTACAATTGGGGTTAGAATTAGAATTCAAGATAAGATTTGGGTGGGGACAGACAGCCAGACCATATCAACTTCATGTGGAAAATGGCACCTTCCCTGGAAGTCCTGCATCGTTTCCTTGCACCATGTTTAAGGCTATTACAGTGGGGGTTTTATCCCCTGTAGTAGGCTAGAAAGACAGGTGCCGTGACTTTTGTAGTCCGCCATGCATAGCTCTCCATAGACTCCCAGTTTGTAGATTAAAAAATAATGCTACACTGCAGCCAGGCATGGCGGCTCACGCCTATAATCCCAGCACTTTGGGAGGCCAAGGCAGGTGGGTCACAAAGTCAGGAGATTGAGATGGTCCTGGCTAACACGGTGAAACCCCATCTCTACCAAAAATACAAAAAAAAGTACCCAGGCGTGGTAGCACTAACCGGGCATGGTGGCATGCACATGTAATCCCCAGCTACTCGGGAGGCTGAGGCAGGAGAATCACTTCAACCCGGGAGTCGGAGGTTGCGGTGAGCCGAGATCGGGCCACTGCACTCCTGCCTGGGCGACAGAACGAGACTCTATCTAAAAATAAAAATAAAAAATAAAACAATAATGCTACATGGCATCTGTCCAACGTTCTATCTCCAACAGTGGTATCAGCCATGTTTGGTGGAGAACTGAACATGTTAAACGTTTTTAAAAAATTGCATTTGTTCAATAAACATTTATTCAGTCCATAATACATTCCAATTTGTCAGACTCCAGCAGTCTACTTGAAATTCTCAGATTGCCTCTTAGGAAGAAACTAAATGGCCTATTGTTTTGGCATCAAATGGAAATCACTACTTAATATGGTTCTACAAATGACAGACTTAAGGCATTTTTTTTCCTAACTGTCCACCCAAAACTGTGGGGGGATGCTGTTGGAAGGCTCCCTGCGTGATGCCATAATTACCAGAAAATGGAAAAATCCAAGAAATATGGGGCCACGGAACAGGGTTCAGGGACTGAGGGCAACTGTTGATCCATGCAAAGATCAAAGCTGTGCAGAAACCATTCTCAGGTTTACACAGCTGCATGCTCCGTGCGAGAGCCGTAAAACAAACACAATCTGGATAGGAGGGAAAGGTCTTGTGACTGGGAGTGTGTGGGTGTCAGTGACTCTCCAGGACACGAGATGAACCCAGAGGCCAGAGAGTCACCTCACTCCAGGGCTAGAAAAAGAAACTTTTGCTCTTTTTCCAACCCAGGACACATTTTTATTGGGCCAAATAATTTTACCAATTCAGCCTTCAAAAATATAATGAGAGAGAAGGGAGAGAATCATTAGCAAATAAGCAAAAGAGTTGTTGAGTTTAATAAACACCACCCAAAAAAAAATGAATTGCTCAAATCTTAATAATCTGAGGATGAGAAAAACTCTGCTCCAGCTTCTCTTGTTTGGTTGCCACGTACAACATCCGAACGAGACCCAGAGCTCTCCATACTCCTTTAGGTGCATAAATTCCTAAACTAAATAATAACAAAGCCATATGTTACTTTATTTTTAGATATGAATTGCCGTACAATGCACAAACCCAACAGCAGCTCCCTGCTACCATTTGGATTCATTAAAAATAAAATTGTCTCATAAGCTTGCAAATGTTGATTTTTACTTTTTTTTATTTTTTGCATTACAAAACTTTCATATTTCCCCTGTGTACAGAAGCATAATTTCTGTACATGGCTGTTCTCAGTGTCTTGAAGTTGATATACATGTACTACATGTAATATTAGAAACTGAAAATTATATATATATGAATTCTTAGTTTCATGTCTTAGAAAACAATATGTTTTGCTCATTAAAGGCGCCAGTATAAATGCTATAAACCATGAAATTACCTTTGAGCCCTTCCTGAAATAACCAGTTCACAAACAAATGATCCATGCAAAAAGGCAAGGGGAGATTACAATAATAAGACTAAGTTACATTTTCATTTCAGGAGTTTTTTAATGTAAAAAAGTATTATTACCAGAAAAGCAACATCTGTGGCAGGTACATCCAATTTATAAATTTATACAGAAAACACCAAACAGTAGAGACGGATTGAAGAAAGGCTTTACAAATTTCCAAATGTGATACAGAACTCATATTTACAACAAATTGCCTCAATAAAACTTTTGGTTTTCTCACTTCGAAGAGCTGGTTTTAAAGCAATGATGGCAAAAGCATTTTACTAAAATAACTTTGATGCTTTTCCTCCTCAGAAAATAAGATTCTACCCTAGTGATGACCCAAAGAAGCTGCAGATGGCAGGAATCCTACCCCGTGAGTCAATACTCTGGAACTGAAATTAGCAAAGCCCTTCATCTAATGTGATACCCAAACAGGCATCATCATCTCGGAACTTGCTAGATATGCAGATCTTTGGGCCGCACTCCAGAAGTTCGAAAATAAAAATGCTGGGGGTGAAGCCCTGTGCTACGTGTTCTAAAAAGCCCTTCGTGGGATTCTGGTGTCTGCTCATTTGGAGAACCAGTCTTCTTCTGATTATGTAAATAGCCGGTGTTGGAGATAATGATGCTATTTCCACTAAGATCCTGCATAGACTTCCCAGTGGTTCCTCCACACTGCTCTTAAAGTCATCAACTACCCGTTCCTGCCCATCCAGAAAATGGCATCTGAGACAGGTGATTTGCACATTTCTGTCTAGATGAATCCTTGCCAGTCTTTCTGCTTTAACACATCTGATCTACAGAGTTGTAGACCTAGGTCTTCAGCCAAGACCGAGAAATAAATAAAGGCCATTGGTTCTGAGAGAAGCCAAGGGGACATGAGACTCCTGGATTTCCTCTGGGCTTGAACCCCCATCCTCCTACAGTGATCCCACAATACCTACGACATAGGCCAGGGTGACCCTGTCCTGGGCAGGGGACAATCCAGATTTCTGAGCACAGCCTACCAAAAGATCTTAGAGCCTCTGTGTGAGTTCCAAACAGAAAACAAAGTAGAAAGCCGCATGTCTCCTTAGGACCGAATCTTGTTCTTGACCCACTCATACATTCATTCGTTCATTCATTCATTCGTTTATTTAGTGACTCATTCACAATTGACAAATATTGACCAAACTCTCTTCCTCCCTCCTTCCTTCTTCTCTTCCTTCCTTGTCTCCCTCACACCCTTCCCTGCCTCCTTTCCTTCCTTCCTTCCTGCTGGGAACATAAAGCTATATCCAACTATCCCATCATGGAATCACATTATATTTGCAATAGATAGCTGTATTTCAACCATCCTTTTACAGACCGTGCAGCCTAGTGGGAATGCACATACACAAATAGATATATATAATACAATGAGGTAATAGTAAAATGGAAATCTGCATCAAGGAGCATAAATAAGGGGTGACTAGGGAAACTGTTTTGGTGAGAGGGACTCACACACGCAACAGAACTTATAGAACAAGGATCTTACAGAACAAGTAAAAGGCAGCAATATTGGAGAAGCGGAGGTCTGGGTGGGTTCCAGGCAGTGGCTGACCTGGAACAACATTCTTCTGAGTAGATGGGGCTCAGCAGTTGTGAGCTCTTCAGCATCAAGAAATATGTCCCAGTGCCTCTGCGACTCCAACCCCGGCACTGGGCTTGGCACAGAGATGCCAAGGCAGGCCCAGAGGAGAATCAACCGGACAAGTGGTTAGGAACTCATGGAAGGAAGTCAGGTCTTGAGGCAGGGAGAATCCTTATGGCTCCATCTGAGCAACCCAGACAAGGAGAAAGGGGAGCTGTCCCACCCAGGGACCAGCAACAGAGGACAAATGGGAGAAGGCACAGTGGGGCTGTGTGGAAACCCAAATTGCTAGACATGAAGCGATCCTAAGAATCTGTGAATCACCTTTCAGGAAAGTCTTCTTTTTTTTTTTTTTTTCAAGACAGAGTCTCGCTCTGTTGCCCAGGGTGGAGTGCAGTGACGTGATCTCGGCTCACTGCAACCTCTGCCTCCCAGGTTGAAGCAATTTTCCTGCCTCAGCCTCCCAAGCGGCTGGGATTACAGGCATGCAACAAGCTACCCAGCTAATTTCTATATTTTCGGTAGAGACAGGGTTTCCCCATGTTGGCCAGGCTGACCTTGAATTCCTGACCTCGGGATCCACCAGCCCTGGCCTGTCAAAGTGCTGAGATTACAGGCCTGAGCCACCGCACACCTGGCCAACTTTTAGGAGTCCTGAATAAAAACAAAGGTTCCTTTGTGCTTGGATGAAGTCCGACCAGAATTGACCAGATCAGACTGGAACGGACATTCCATTCTATAACCTACTAAACAATTCTCCTACTAGCATGGGAGTGGGGAAAGAACCTCAAACTGCCCAGTTCCTACTCAGAGGAGAAAACAAGTAATTCATAGAGCTTAGAATCACCCTAAGAAAGAGGGAAGACACACAGGAGAGAAGAGAGAACACGTGACCCAGCGAAATGATGCTGGGTTATCCCGTGGGAATAACAAGAGCAGGGAACGTTTCTGTTTCTAAAGATCCCTGGACTCAGCTACAAAAGGAGGCAGGACAGAGTGCAAAGAGAATCAACCCTTAATACCTGCTTATTAAGTACCATCCAGTTCCCAGGGAGATTTACAAATATCCTCCTTTTTAATTCTTGCTGCAATACCAGGAGGTAGGTGTATGCTCCCCGTTTTGCAGTGGAGTTAACTGGTGGCTCAAAGAGGTGAGGCCACTTGCCTGGAGCCACACAGCAAGAATGGATGAGGAGGTGGCCAGTGTCCCAAGCTGACTCCAAAATCCAGGAGGAATATGATCTAAGTAGAGAGAAGAAAGAAAGGCTGAGATACCTTGTTGGCTAAAGTGGTTGACAGGGCAGGCCAAGAAGGGCCCAGGAGCAAAGAACCAAAAAGAAACGGTTGTAATGACTTTTAGGCCGACTGACAGAACCACGGACTACACCATGGTAACCTCTGTTACCTGCACGGACACTCCAGATGCGGACACTCCAGATGTGTTCCTAGAAAATCTGAACTAACTGTAAGACCATGAGAAGGGGGAAGAAATGATCAACCCCTGCAGAGTCTGCTTAACTTTGAGACATCCTCTGTTGCTCCTTATTCCCGCCCCAATTGATAAGGCCATTGGAAGTGGTCAACCTGGTGACTCTAGACCCCACAACCCCCTCCCAGCTTGCAAAAAAACTGCCCTAAAGTGTAATTTCTGTAGCTTTCCACTGCCTACTGCAAACCTATAAAACCAACTCCTAGCCCACTGCCCTCCGACGACTCTCTTTTGGACTCAGCCCGCCCGCATCTAGTTGAATAAATAGCCATGTTGCTCACACAAAGCCTGTTAGGGGGTTCTCTTCATTCAGAGGCGCATTTTAACAATGGTGACTTTTCCAGAGTGTGTCCAGCAAGGGGGTCGTGAGTCTCCATGAGGCTGTGAAACCTCCTAAGACTCTGGCAGGATACCTTTGGCCTGGATCACTGGCTTGAAGATTCTGAATTGGACTCCTCACCATCTTAGCTCATCCTTGAATACCTTACAAAGTATTTTAATGAAGTGCACATTCCGCTCTACAAATGAGATCTGTCTGAATCTATGTGGCTCTTCTACGAAGCCCTCCAAATACTCTAGGGGAGGGGCAGCATATTTAAACTTAATGGAATTTCCTGCCTTATTTAGCAGTGCCAGAATTGCTCCATCGTGTAAATAAATTCAGGAAGAGCTTTATTTTTCTTCCTTTTTTTTTTATAAAAATGATATAGAACATAATCTTTCAAGTAAATCCTAATTTAAAGCATTCAAAGTCCAACAGATAACTATTTGGACGGTAGAAGTACTGCATGTGGGTGTAATGAGGGTTGCATGCATAGCTATAAAAAATACTTGGCTCTGTTATTTTTTAAAAATTGCTGTGTTGTTACCATTTTTTACTGGGTTAATTAAAAGACCATAAAAATCCATTCAAACATGTTTGGAAACAGATTTTCAAATTTCATAAAGTGTGTTCAGTTGTTAGGCCACAGATAAGAAAATGACAGACATCTCTGTACTCATAGCTTTGACACAGTCCTTCATTCATTCATCCAACCAATACCCCCTACTATGGGTCACACTCTAGGATAGGATAGGAGATGCCCTTGCCCTCTTGGCACCATCAGTCTGGTGAGAGACAGAAACTGAAAGACATCACATAGATCAGAGAGTGGCAAAGATTTTCATTTTCTTTCCCTTTTTTTTTTTTTTTTTGAGACGGAGTCTCACTCTGTTGCCCAGGCTGGAGTGCAGTGGTGTGATCTCGGCTCACTGCGATATCCGCCTTCCAGGTTCAAGTGATTCTTCTGCCTCAGCCTCCCAAGTAGCTGGGATTACAGGCGCATGCCACCATGACCGGCTAAGTTTTTTATTTTTAGTAGAGACGGGGTTTCACCATATTGGCCAGGCTGGTCTCAAACTCCTGGCCTCATAATCCGCCACCTCGGCCTCCCAAATAGCTGGGATTATAGGCGTGAGCCACTGTGCCCGGCCAGTTTTTCTGTAAAAAAAAAAAAATGGACAATAAAGATTTTCAGCTTTGGGGGCTACAATGTCCTTGCTGCCAAGTACTCAACTGTGCCACCGTAGTGTGAAAGCGCCTTACACAGTACATGCACAGATGAGCTTGACTGCGTTCCAATAAAACTTTATAGACATTAAAATGTGAATTCCATATATTTTCATGTGTCGTGAAATATTATTCTTTTTTTTCTTTTTCAACCGTTCAAAAAGGTAAAAACAGGCCAGGCATGGTGCCTCACACCTATAATCCCAGCACTTTGGGAGGCTGAGGCAAACAGATCACTTGAGGTAAGTGGTTCCAGACCAGCCTGACCAACATGGTGAAACACTGTCTCTACTAAAAATACAAAAATGAGCCAGGCAGGGTAGCGGGCATCTGTAATCCCAGCTACTCAGGAGGCTGAGGCAGAATAATTGCTTGAACCCAGGAGGTGGAGGTTGCAGTGAGCTGAGATTGCACCACTGCACTCCAGCCTGGGCAGCAGAATGACACCGTCTCAAGGAAGAAAAAAAAAAAGGTAAAAAGTCATCCTCATCTCATGGGCCACACAAAAAACAGGTGGTTCACAGAACCTGACTTTGACTGTTGCACAGGTACCATCTTATGGTTGACCCAATATCCAGAAAAGACAAATTTGGGATTCCCAGCTGCTAAGTCCACCAGGCTTCTCTATCAATCCCGAAGGCACAAAAGGGGAATTCCCTCCCTCCGCTGGTGGCCCTCAGACCTCTCCACTCACTGCATAGATGGCTTCTTGCCTGGTTCCAAGGAGTGGTCTTTGGTGACTTTCCCTGCTCCCTGGTGGCCTTGGAAATATGCCCCAAACTTGATAAAGTGCTAATTTTGCTTCTTTCATTTATTTTTTTACAGCCATTGCCTAACTTTGATAAAAAGCCAAGCCAATCCTTTTTGAAAATCCAAAGAAACGTTAGCCCACAGATTGAAACCTGGGGATCCAAGTTACAACCAGAAGGCAATTTTCACGGTCAGCTTCTAAAACGATCCAAACAGCGGTTTCAGACGGAAATAAGAAGAAGCCTCTGTAGTTTTCCCAGGTTCCCAGTCCTGCCTGGATTGCTGAGTGGCAGCCGCCAGCCAGCTCAGTTATAATGACAGAAACATAACTTAGTTCATGTGAGTGGCCTTCGCGGGCAAACGTTCAAGCACATTAAGGTTTTAATATAATTATAATTATAGAACATGCTCAACCAATTAACCACAAATATGCTGTTTATCTGAAAGGCTGCCAACACTGTGAAATGCAGTCAAAATAACATTAGGCTGTGGTCCTTAAGCAAAGAATACACATTGAATCAAAAGAGAGATCAGAAGGAAAAGGCCAAAATAAATATTTTATCTGATATTTTATGAATATTTCTTCAAATGCCAGATTAAAATATGTCACTTCAACTTCCCATGTATCTACTTGATGAAATCGGATTAAGGGAGTTCATGACACTATTGAAAAACATCATGACCAAAAGAAGAAAGAGAGAGAGAAAGTACATTGTGTGAACTTGGCAGCCAAGGCATCCCAACACCAGCCCCAGTATAATGTAAATAAGAAATGGCAATTAGAACAAGTCATATTTCTTAAAGGGTTAAGAAACTTCTCATCACTCCTTGTTTCTTTCTTAGTTAGTCTTACAGGAACTTAAGCAAAATTAAACTTTGCCTTAGCAACGAAATAATATAAGCCTTCTCATAACTTTCTTCTATGAAAGTACTTAAAAAAAAGAACCTAGTCGTACGATCTGTATATATACAATTTGTACTGCTGTAAAAGCATATTTTGAAAAGTGCTCCCTAAATAATTAAGCTATTCCTTTTACCATACTTCCTATATTACAGAAGTCATTTTCCCACCAAGAATCAATAAGTCATCCTTCACGTCAGTCATTTTTCTCCATTTAACGGAATAGACTGAAGTCCGACACGGCAAGTTACATTACCTTTGAATTATGTGTGTAATTTAAAATTCAAAGTACTACACTAAGGAGCTTTTTAGACTGACCACTCTACACTCTCTTCATAAATACGGTCCCTTGCAGACCCTTCTGACAGATTTACTGAACAACAGGAGTTTGAAACAGTTGAGCCTGTGAGCCCCACAGGAAAGCTGTTGTCTGTAACAATGCCACAAGAACAATTCTCTTTTTCAGAGGAAGCACAAAGAAAGCTGTCATATATCATTCACCAGGAAATGACTCTATATTTCTAGATTAATGGTAAAGCCATTCTTAAGCATCTTAACTTTAATTACAAATAAACATGGGGGCTGATATTGACATGTCCACTCAGAGAGTGCTCTCTAAGTAAATGTTGCCAAGTGAATTTTGTCTGACCAATTCCAAGGCCTCGGATGAAACTTCCCCAGTGTGGAAACCCCCAACAACTAAGTACTAAAGAGACCGTCATTAGTTAAACACATCAGAAGGCAGAAAAGATACAGAAAGATATATAAATCAAAATGCTTACAAGTGTGCGCACCCATGAATTACACAGTAAAAATTTAATGAGTGACATTAAAAACCTTTACCTAAATTCATAGGCTGATGTACTTCTGATTATAAATAAAATACAACGAAAGCATTGCTCAGAAAAATTTTTAAAAAGTGACTACTGAAAATGTCAGTGAACATTCTTGAATTTGCGACAGACTTACACTGTAGACCAGTAAAACCTTCAAAGAAACACTTCTCAAGCAAGCAGCATTTCTCTCTACAGACCATATTATTTTCTTCACAACCTCCTCAAAAGAATCAGATCATCCTAGCCAGAATAAAAGAAAACAAGACTGTAATGTTGTACTTTCAAATATTGTTTATTTAGAAAATGCAATAGGTTTGATTTTACAATTGGAATCTGTGTATGTAAACTTGGATCTCTTACTCTTCCCTTTGTTCATTAGGTGGCTAAATTACCTTCAGGGTAGTTTTATTGTTTTCCCCTGTTACTGGTCAGAGCAAGACAGTGGAACCCATTCTTGGGAAAAGTGCTTCCTTGGATGCAAGTGAGAGGGTTTCTCAGACCAATTCACTGTGGAGCTGCTACCGTGTTCCTTCCCACTGCCCTCAAGCCTAATAATCTTTTTTTTTTTACCCCTTTTTTTCATTAGTAAGTAATTCTGATAACTGTACACTTTCCCTGATGTGGAACAATCTTAGACTATTCGAGCTCTACTAAACCACTCTAGGACGTGCCTTCTTTGGGTCATCAAAAATCAACTCTCCTTGCCTAGGTTTTATTCTTGCCAACTTAGCATTCCCAAGGCAAATCACTAAAAACGCCTTAAAAAATCATGAGCTCTCATTTATCCAACTTTAACAGCAGCACGGCCCGAAGCTCGGGGAAGAAACAGACTGGCAAAGTGACGCTGCCAGCACTAGGTAAAGTTTTACCTTCCAGCGCTTCGGGTTCCCAGCGAGACTTCCAGCCAGGGCTGCCTTCCACTCCATTTCAGCCTGGTGCTCTGACTCTCACTCTACCAGGTGCTGGCACGCCTTGTGTTAACAGAATTTGTGAGAAAAGCAGAACCTTCCTGCTGAGTGTTAGTTTTGCATGGCAATACTCAACAATCTCAAATTGGAAGACCCCAAGGATAATTATTTTCTTTTGTTCTTCCTGCCCCACCCAGGATGATATTTTTTTCTTCTTCCTAAACGTGTTTGGATTTTTTTCCCACTTAAAAGATCTAGCAGCCCTCACGTAACTGATGGACACTTTCAGGTGAATTACTCTATCTGAGCAACGGTGCGCCTATTACGACCCATTGTGGTTAGTTCAAATCAAAGGAGGTTCCGTCGAAGGAAACTGACACTGGGAGTTTTCTCTCTCAAAAAGGATTACGTCTAGGGATGCAAAATTTTTGAATATAAAGAGAGACCTTGCAAATGTATCAGGCTTCTCTAAAATATGAGGGCTCGGTATAGAATTGTCCTGGTGAAATCATGGGGAAGCACCCATGACTACGAGCGACAAGAAATACATTTCTTCTCCTTTGCAGGGAATGCACTGCATTGTGAACAAGCTTGCTCTTTCCAAATGAATTCTATTAAATCGACAACCACAACCACCGCTGCCACCACAACAAAAATCAGGCCAGCCTAGATCAAATTACTAGGAATAGGTCTAATGTTACTTTTACTACCAGAGGTCCTGGCGCTCATCAGAACCTCTGAGTTACTCATCCTATCACTTGGTAATGAATTTCATATACGTATATGCTGTTAAGGCAAAAAGAAAAAAAAAAGTAAACTCATAAATAATTCAACACACTGCCTCCTGCCAACTGACCATATACTATTCATGTTTCACCTGCCATATTAAATAAAAATTTAAAAGTGTTTCCTTTTTTCATTTAAAAACCCAGTCCATAATTGGAGGTGACCACACAAAGTGTCTTGAATGTAGTGGCCATTCAAAAAATCATTACTTAAATTGCACAGTTACAAAATACTCACTAGAAATGGTTAACTTAAAGAAGAAAAAAATGTTAGGTAATCTTAGGGAAATGTTTCTCTTAAATGGTGTCCCTAAAACTGCTTTACTCAAAATCTGTTTTGAGTGACCTGATAAAAAGGAAAGAGTTTCCAGCTCAAACTCAGGAAAGAAAGGCTGTGCCGGTTTCTTTGGATTGGCACATTAAAACAGGCCATTAATGAAACACTTCTTGTGCCTTTGTGGCTAATTATTACATAATTGACCTTTAACATTTTTTTTTAAAGATTAGGGAAAAAATTAGAAACCGAGTGAAAGTATCAAGAACAGTGTAACTTTTTTGTTTAAAGATTTATATCATGAATCAAAAATCAGAGGAGATGGCCATTTTGGCCTGGTCTCTGCCCTTTTCTTCTGTATTTTGATTGAACTGGTCTCTCCTTAAGCCATCAGAAAACAAGCACATTTAGGCTCTTAAACTGCTTTAGACACAAAGACAAAAATTTTAAAAGCAATAATCGTGTGACATCTCAGAGATAACAGCATATACCGTTATTTCGCTTGATGATGATAACACAATTCTTTCTGAACTAAGTAACTCTCTAGACTACTGGGTCAAAGTTACAGATATTTTTTGTGGCTCTGGATGAATTTTCTATTTGCCAATAGTGAAAAAATGATTCAAAACTAGGTTGACGCCTAAAGACAACGCTCCAACTGTTTGAGGTAATTTAATAGTTCATTTCAACAGACATTAAGACTGAAGGGGAGTCATATATTGCTTAGGCAATTAGAAATTTAAAACAGTTTCAAAGAAAAGAAAATAAAAAAGTTATGTCATAGGAAGCATGAAGCATCATTTACCAAGGAGAGAAACATGTTTTATTTTATTGTCCTTATGGCGTCCATTGCCAGTTTTGACATGTTTTAAGAATTTCATGCTGTGTTTTTGAATGCTGAGGTCAGGCCTACCATAAGCTTCTCCTATTATATTACCAAATGGCTAATTCCCTACCAGGTATTGGAGAAAAAAGTCAGAAGCGCAGCACCGTAAGAGAATGGGTGTCCAGTATGACAAAGAGCTGCTAAGATAAAACAAACTTTCTAACTAAAAACTGAAAAGAATCTATAAAATTGATTTTAAAATCTGCAGTACACTTTTTAAAAAAAAATAAAGGATAAATTGACTCTGAATATATTGAGTGGTTATGAAACTAATATATCTTAGCATGACAGAGACAGCTTTAAACTTTTCCATGACACTCCTGTAGTTATATTTATGATGGTCTAATACGTATGGGGTATATAATGAAAAAGAAGTTGTTCATGGATTAATTGTATTGTATTTTTTTTTTTTACTCCTTCCAATTTAGTTTGAAGAGTCTGCCCAAAAATACTGCTTATAAATCCTATCAAAAATGCATCAATTAAAACCACAGTTATGTTTCCTAGGAAAGAAAAATCAAGAATCAAGATTTAGAAACCGACGATCACATTTTACTTAATTGCAAACGAAGACATAATGTATTATTTTCCTGTATCCACAGAGAGGAGAGAAATGTGATTTTTATTGCATGTTAAGTTTTCACTGAATTACAATATTATTAAGCTTTAAATCAGGGGATTGTTTCCTTCGGCTAAGTCTAACAATACTAGAAAGTAAAAGAGGGGGAGAGAAACCCCACCTCATCTGGGGCTGTAATATTTGCTGAAAAAAATCTACTTCAAAACATTAATCAAATTTTTCGCCTACTGGGCAACCATATGGTACAGCAGCATGTGAATCTCACAAACTTGCTGATCTCCTGTAACTGAGTGCAATTAATTACGCTGGCTGCATCCATCTCTTGGATTTTCGCCTTGTGAAAAAAGTATTTATTGCAACAGCTTTTACAAAACAAGGGAATGAAAATCACAATTGATTAATGAGCTGAATGGAAATATTTCCGTTAGCAGATTTTTTTAAATGAATAAGGATTAATACCACGGACCATAAGGAACACAAGTCGAGTACTTTTTGGACCCCCAAAAAGGTGGCAGAAGAGTGGGCAGAGACGGTGCTGTGAGTTCTAACATGCATAATTCACGCAGGCTTCAGGTCGCAAGTAATAAAGCCTTAAAACTGGTGAAGTAATAAAGAGGTTGGCTTTGCAAGATACTATCCTGGGAGACAGAAAGCTTGTTCGTTGATTTGAAAACACAAATATTAAATACTCAGTGGGTGAGGAACATTACAGGCCTGACAAAGAACAGAAAGGGAAGGGCTCCTGAAGTAAGCAATCTACTTTGTCCTTGGCTATTTAGATGCAAAGATTGCTGCACATATGGACCGATTACTGTTTTAAGACCCCTCCATAAAACCAAGCAATGCATAATTGCAAAATCTTCCCCTAACAATGTTCAGCCATCATGCACTTGACTTTTCTTAACAGTCAGACCCAGTTCTGGGGCTGAGCCATCCTATGTGGCTTCACGGAGCTTATTTCTTGATATGCATGAGGGTCGTAATCCCTCCGTTCTAATTTAATTTTTTTTTTCTTTTTCAGACACAGGGTCTCAGTCTGTTGCCCAGCTGGAGTACAGTGGTACAATCATAGCTCACTGTAACCTCGAATTCCTAGGCTCAAGTGATCCTCCCGTCTCAGCCTCCCAAGTAGTCCTCTCAAGGACTACAGGTGGGTGCCACCCAGTCCAGCTAATTTTTTTTCTTTTTTTTTTTTGGTAGAGACAGGGTCTCACAGTGTTGCCCAGGCTTGTCTCAAACTCCTAGCCTCAAGTGAGTCTCCCACCTCGTCCTCCCAAAGTTCCGGGATTATAGGCATGAGCCACCTTGCCTGGCCCCAATCCTTCCCTTCTGAGACAGTGATAAATCCAAGGCTGACAGTCTATGAACAAAGCAGAAGCAACTGCATTTTGCCCCAGAACTGCCCTCTGAGTTTAAGACCACCCAAGCTAGCCAAGCATTAATGATGTCATCATTACATGCATGCCTGTTTCCGAAAGATCAGTTCCATTTTCCCTAAATAGACAGCAGAGGAGGCTGCTTTCAACATTTTGCTAGTTGTTAAATACGTATCTTGAGAAAGCGAAACAAATACTAAACAAAATGGAAGAAATACTTAAGTTTGAAAGGTCAAATATCCTCATTCCTGCAACTGATAAAGGAAAAAGCTATTAGGACCAAGCTTTGTAATTCAACTCTTAATACGAACCTTTTTCTTTACCGTATCTACCGTACTTAAACTTCTATCAGGAAATTCTGCAAAGGGCTTGGTTAAGAGAATTTACTATCATTTTTTTAAATTTTATTTTATTTTATTTTTTGAGATGGAGTCTCGCTCTGTCATCCAGGCTGGAGTGCAGGGTTGTGATATCGGTTCACTGCAACCTCTGCCTGCTGGGTTTAAGTGATTCTCCTGCCTCAGCCTCCTGAGTAGCTGGGATTACAGGCACACGCCACCATGCTTGGCTAATTACTGCATTTTTAGTAGACACAGGCTTTCACCACGTTGGTCAGGCTGGTCTCAAACTCCTGACCTCATGATCTGCCCCCATCGGCCTCCCAAAGTGCTGGGATTACAGTCGTGAGCCACCGCGCCCAGCCAAGAATTCACTATCATTTTATTAATGCCTGCATAGTGTGTGTGGCTAGTATGATGACTTCTCTGCTTGAGTTTGTTGATTGGTTTTGTAGAAATGTCCAGAGGAGATAACATCTGCAAACGCCTCAAAGATGAGAGTACCCAAGAAAAGAGTAATGACATTTTATAAAAGAAGAGGTCAGTGACATTGGAAATGATGGTACTTCATTTCAAACAACACATTTCTTCCGATGTTCATGTTTATGTTAACATGTAAGTTAAGAATCATGATATAACAGACAAAGGTAACTTTTGGCACTTCAAAGTAGCAGGCGCACCTAGGTGGGCAAGAGGATCAGAAAGCCAACTCTTAAGGTGTTGAAAGGGTACTTTTTAAAATCTTATGAAAATCATTCCATTTGAGAATCGGAGCCACCTTACCATCAAAGAAGCCACTGTTTTGAAGAAACCACCATCCTGCAAAAAGTAGACGGAGTTTACCGAGAAAAAGTACTTGGCTCCAGAAGAAAAAGAAAATCAAAGTGGGAACTGGGTCGTCCAACCCCTTAAACCAGTGACCCCACAATGTCCACCACCACCCACCACCACCTCTCAGATGATCTCTAAACCCCTCCTACATGCAATGGTTGCTGGCTTAAAAGTTTAAAGAGCTAACAAAATGTTTTAACGAGATACAAATCTCAGAGATCATTAATCAATATGTTCAATGTTATTTGTGATAATTCATCATGACATGATATTAATGGGTTACTGTACCCTTCAGAGGTGAGATTAATGCAAATGAGCTGCCACAATTAACTTTACTGCTCCCAACTCACAGGAATGGACAGATGATTATAAATGACAACTGTATGTCAATTACAATATTCAATAAAGTGAAGCTTAGAGAACAATCCGTCTCCTTTTATTGCTCTTCCTTGATGTAGCTGAATTTAGCTCAACCCACTGTTGTCACTACGTAACCATTGTTTGGGGGGAGAGGAAAGGGATTTTTCTTCTTTTTTTTTTTTCTTTTTTAATTTTTCAATGTCTTAAGAAGTACTTCAAAAACGTCCATGTGAAAACGTTTTCTAAAGGAGGAGAGCCACAGGAAACCAGGAATAAATGCCACATTCATCCAGTGTGAGTTTAGGAAAATTGTATCCATTTTCAAATTGTAGCAGTAAGGCCAGCAAGGAAATAACCTACCCAGCTGTGTATAATATATTTACTCAATTAAAAAAGGAAGACATTAGCACAGCATCCTGAAAAGGCTTGAGTTTCACTAAACAAAAGTTATTTGAAAATGACTCCATCGAAGTAAATAGGTCAGAGAGTGGAAAGCAGGCACGAGGCTGAGAGTGGGATGAAAGGTTGGATGTAAATCTGTACACCTGCACTTGGGGGTGGGGACGGGGGAGCGGGTCAGTAAATATTACGGTGCTGGCCCTAACTGCAGAGAATTTCCATGCCTACCTCGTTCCTCTTTGCGTGGATGGAGTGATTTTTGAGAGCAGTCTCTCTGCTGAAGATGGGCACGTTGTAATGGTGCCTCAGCCCAGATTCTCCTGCACCCAGAAGCTGTGAGAATTAGCTGGTATCTCACAGCTTCCCCTTCCTGCCCAACTTAGGAGGCTATGTGCACGCTGCCCCTCTTCTCCAGCAGACACTGGCTCATCATGGACTGCCATTGGTCACCCAGGCCCTTGTCTCAGACAGGACAAACTCTGCTGTACAATTCACACTCCAGAGCATCCTGTGGGATCAACCTGAAGCTGATCTACAGCTGAGACACATACTTCCTGGCCATCTTCATTTTCCCTGTTCTTTTTTTTTTTTTTGAGACAGAGTCTGGCTCTGGTCACCCAGGCTGGAGTGCGATGGCATGATCTCACTGCAACCTCTGCCTCCCGGGTTCAAGCAATTCTCCTGCCTCAGCCTCCTGAGTAGCTGAGACTCCAGGCACGTGCCACCACACTCGGCTAAGTTTTTGTCTTTTTAGTAGAGACGGGGTTTCACCAAATTGGCCAGGCTGGTCTCGAACTCTTGACCTCATGATCCGCCCACCTCAGCCTCACAAAGGGCTGGAATTACAGGCGTAAGCCACCACGCCTGGCCACATTTTCCCTGTTCTAAGCCACTCTTCTCACTCCCTTTCTGAAAGCATCCTGCCCCCACCAAATCAGTGGAACAAGAATCCTACCTTGACTCTGCTTCCAGGGAACATAACCCAAGGTAGGTATCTATGAGATGGAAATAGGAACCCTCTTAATGCAGTGCAATTTACAAAAGAACTGTTCTTTGCCAGCTCCTGGTAAGAGACCATGCAACATGCTCCTTTCTGAAGCCACATCCAGAAAAGATCCCTTCCTGGTGTCTTTAGAAACATGCAAAAACAAAATTGCAGTGTTAGAACCATAAAAAGGATCACAGCAGATTGACGGCAGAAGCTATAGATTTATCTGTCCGGGATGTTTTCCCAGGTGCCTCCTGTTGCCAAAATGGACCTCATTGTTCCATTAGGGAAGGAGGTCTCTCAGACTCTATGGAGAAGCAGAGAATTGATCTCCAGCCTTGACTCGCCAGGGTGCAGAGAATGTCATCGTCCCCGGGTCATGACTGATTCAGGGATTGGTATCTGCCTCAAACTAGGCCAATCCTGGTTCTCCTTGTGGCTTCTGGGCCAAGGCTAGTGGAGAAAACAGCTTCTTATCACTGGGGAAACAAGCTAAGATGCGACAGTGCTTGTCTGCCAGCAGCATCGCCACTCAGAGAGAATTTTCTTTCTTCTTTTTTTACTTTTTTTTTTTTTTTTGCCTGCCACCACACCCCGAGAATTTTCTCTCTGAAGAATATAACTCATAAAAGATCATCAAAACTAAGGGAATTAAATAAAGAGGGGACCTCGATAACATATGTAAGCTTTGAACAGACTCTAAACAAGAGTTGGCAAACTATAACCACTGAGCCAAATCTGGACCATGCCATTTGTTCTTGTACAGCCCACAGGCTAAAAATGCTTTACACTTTTAAATGGTTGAGGGCAGAGGGGGAAGAATAATGTTTTGTGACACATGAAAATGTATATGAAATTCAAATTCCAGTATCCATAAATAAAGTTTCTCGCAGCCATGCCCGATTCTTTTTGCACTATGAGGCCAGAGTTGAGTAGCTGCAACAAAGGCTGCAAGGCCCCAAAATATTTCTTATCTATCCCATTAGAGAGAAACTTTGCTGACTCTTGCATAAAACTTTGCATTTTGTCAGCCAGTAATGACCCTTTCCTCATAAGCTACTTTGATTTTGGAGCTTTTCATGTGTAAGAGGAAACTCCTGATCAACTAAAAGAAAAAGCTATTCTTAGCCCCTCCAAGATATCCCTACACCTACACCCACCAAGTCTGCTGGGATTCTGATATAGTTGGGATATTCCTCCCTGCCCAAATCTCATCTTGAAATACCTCCCTGGTGGGAGGTGTTTGGATCATTGGGGACGATCCCTCATGGCTTGGTGCTGTCTTGACGATAGTAAGTGAGGTCTGTGGAGATCTGGTCATTTTGATCCTTGTCCCATTTACCCCAAGAATACTTACTGGTGGCACTTGCGGCTACAGTGTTTACGCTGTGATAACTTTGCCGTGAAATACCTCACTTTTATCATTTCTTTCACCTCACTCTAGCATACCGACTTTGGAAACGAAGGATATCATTCTATTTATAGCATTCTGTTTTTAGTAGTGGTATTTCTATTTACAAAATATAATCAGTCTCCATCACTGAAAATGGCAAACCCTAGAAAATGTACCATTCCTACATGTGATGTTAACGACATGCTCAAACAATTGTTGGTGGAAGATTCATGTGACGAATCCGATTTTTCCAAAATACACAATTCTGATGATTCAGATGATTCTGATGTTCGTTTTGTTTCAAAATAATTTCAAGAACTGTTTTTATATTTTATTTTCACATTGAACATCAGTCATATTTGCTTCAGCCTCGAAGAGTGTGTTTATGTAAAGTTAAATAAGTGCTGGCAGTGAGCTGCACTTTTTTTTCCTAAACGGGGAAAGGGTTAAATTGGGGCACCTCCCACCCTCTCTCTCTCTCTCTCTCTCTCTCTCTCTCTCCCTATCGCTCCCACTGTCACCATGTCACTTGCTTGCTCCCACTTCGCCTTCTGCCATGATTGTAAGTTTGCTGAGGCCCCCCCAGAAGCAGAAGCCACTATTCTTCCTGTACAAGCTACAAAACTGTGAACCAATTAGACCTCTTTCTTACACATTACCCAGTCTCAGGCATTTCTTTACAGCCAGTGCAAGAACCGCCTGGTACAGATCCTACAAGCAAGTATCAATATCCAGATCAAGTGACTGGTTGTTTCTCTTACCTGTTCTCAGAAGTTATTGCAATCTTTGCTGAATGTCACAAACTATTAATGTGTTCATCTTAAAACAGGTGAAATATATGTACTAGCTATCATTCCAACTACAATTCCTAATATTTATATGTAATGTCAACCATGCCGGTGGATATACTATTATAGGTCCAGCAAGGGACAATGAAGTAGCTTAAAAGTCGGGGGAGAAAACTGGTTTTAAAAAACCGTACCTGAAGAACATACTTAACGTAAAGAGAAATCCCAGGACAGCTAATGTGTTCTCCCAGTTGGGTAGAGACTGCCATGATTAGCTGCAACAGCCTGGAAAACTCTGGAGTCAGCTAACGAAACTCCAGTGCCTGGTGAGAACAGAGTGTGATTTTGATGACTTTTACAGAGGATCAGAAAGAGGTGAAATGGATTCATTTGATTCATTTGTGGTTTCCTGTTTTCCATGAGGAGATACTTCCAGGAATAAATTTCTCCTCCCTTTTCCCTATGCGCTCATCTGGGTCCCAGGACAGCAGGACCAATCGTCAGGAAAATAGATCCATTCCGCCTCCCCTGATACATTCACTCAGGTCGGGCAGGAGGGTTAGAAAAGAGTTATTTTCTCTAGTGAAGACACAGGATATCTCACTTTTGTTTTAACAATATGAAGACAACTATCGTTCCTTACTATTACCAATCTACTACACTGGATTCTACGAGCTCTGTTCCATGTTCCATACATTCTCCTGGCATGGGGCATAAACGGGCAAGACAGCTCTGGGTAAATCACTGCCGGCAGCAGAGGCATTTTCTTTAGGGAATGAAGGCTTCCATACAGCATTTAACCGACTCTCTTTGGAAACACCCCATCACAAATGAGTCTTTCAAACTGAAGATATTGAAATTGATTTCTTAGGGTAATAATTAACCTCAGAAAATAATGATGAAAAGTTGCTTATTAATTATTTTTAGAATATACTTTGGGAATATTTCTTTCAAAAGTAGACACATTTTATGATCATATAAAACGTGATTAGATTCATATTTTATAGGACAATGAAACTCACTTAATTTGCAAAATACTTAATATGAGAGGGAGGTGTCCCCCCCACACACATACTCTTTTCAAGACTCTTAAATAGCCCTTTTTAAAACAACACAATCTCTCTGTTCTGTTCTTTATTTCTTCACACATAACTGCCTTGGCGTTTTTAATATATTGTTGCAATTTCAGTCCCCCATGTTTTTCTCACTTATTCAAAAAGAAGGTATTTTTCATCCAAATAGCCATTGACAGTGAACTCTGGTGACATCCTCAGTCTTTCCTGACAATGGGAGGAGGAGTTGTCACCAAGAAACTTGGCACTATCCCAAGTAACGAGCTAGCATCCCTCAGATAATACAACAGAGACGCACTAGTGTCTTCCAAACAATTTAAAACACACACTTATGTACACACAAAAACACATGTATGCACATAAACACAAACACACACACTTTAAGACAACCTTTCTTTAGTCACCTGAAAAAGTCGTACAGCATAACTGCAAACTAATAAAAGTGTAAGTTAAATCATATAATCGATTATGTTACAAATAGTATATGTCTGTCAGATCACCAAATTGGAACTCAAAACATGAACAGACCAGGAAATGCCCCCAAAACAGGATGTCATCGATGAGATTATTCAAGATCTTTTATTTTTTCCTTCTTTTGCTGGTTGAAAATTTTTATTCTGCACTATTTTGGTGGAGGGTGGTATTTCGTTTTAAGATACAAACAAAAGAGTTGTATAAAATTAAGTTATGAGAACAACACAGAACTGTTCTTGAAGCATTCCAAATATAAGTTGTCGCTAATTAATTAACAAATTCAAGCTGGTTAAATAAAACCTTCTTCCAACACCTCCTATTTAATTGCAGTTTGGCACCAACAAATATATATCAAAATTATAGTATTTCCCTTGACAGGAAGCTCCTTCCTTCCACACACTATTATGGCTCTCTGCAGAGTAAGCCAAGAATTGCTGACAACCTTGAACACTGCTACAACAATATTACTGTACTTGGCAGAGAAGTACCCTTGCGGCAAGAGAAAAGCTGTAATTTTGACTGTCACTTCACATTACACTAGATATTATTTCACTGTATACACACATACACACTCACAAACTCTTAATAGACTACAGTCTTCACACTGCCTGCCTTTCCAATATAAATGGCAATATAATACCAGCGGACCGCCAATGAGATCCTGGAGAGAAACAAATGTTTTGCATTATGGAAACATCATCTGAGGACGCCTTTTAAGGGATATTTCATTCCTTTGTCCCCTACTCACACCGTTCACACCCCATCATCAACTTCATCAGATCATCACCTTGGTTATCAAAAAGAAATTCACTTTTTTTTTTTTAACCCCACGGTGGGCAAAGTCAGCATTAACAAATTCCATGTTGAAAAATTTCCATGGTGTTAGCAAAGGGGGTGCTATGATTTGTAGTATGTTGGACATTCTTCAAATCTGATGGCTGTTTTGTAAAATTTCCAGATTTCAAAATGTATTCTCATTCCTGGATTTATCTCTCTTTTCTTCTCACCCGGAGGAGTTTGTTAAATTGCAGTGACCACTTGCCATGTCCCAAGCCAAGCCAAACCGTGCAAACATCAAACGGCCCCACAAATCTTGCAAACCCTACACGCTGTCCCTGCCAGAGAGCAGCGCCTGCCTTTGCAGAGAACTAAGTGCAACATATGCTTCCTCCTTACCAAGCTCACACTGAAGCAGATTGGGCCAGGTTCCCCGCTGTGCCCTCCCCCGACCCCCCGCCCTGCTTTGATTTACAAGATGCTATGTTAATATTCCGTCTATTTGTCCCAGGCAAGGAATTCTGTGGTGTTGGTAAGAGTTCCAAATTGAGAACTCCCTGAAATCCAGAGCACAGGTCAGAAGGAGGAATACATAGAAGGAGAAAACTGCAATTTGCCCCAAGGAGAAAATGCTAGAAATGGCAACGGGGCAGGACAGAAAGGATCCTTACATCACTTTATACAGAATCATTCATCCCTTACACAAACCTGGCCAAAACCCACAGAATGCTTAGGAAACACCGCTATTCAACAAGAAACTCGGAGCTTCCCTCCTTACTTCATCTCTGCCATCCCCCTTTTTTCCCTCTCCTTTCAAATTGCTGCTTCAAACGATTTAAATAAGATTTAAACTTGTTTTACTGAATCCAGGAAAAGCAACGGCAAACTCTTTGCCCTCTGTGAAGTGAACGTAACCAAAACTTCACCGGGTCTGCTGACCACGCCAAATTTAACAAGAATCGCAAATGAACTAGAGTAAGTTTCCCACCGTGACACATTAATAATAAGTTCCTTATCCCATCCATCCCAAGCCATGAATATGTAATGTTATAAAATGAGTCCTTTTCACACAACGGAACCTCAGACGTGAATAAATAAAAACTATCCATCACAAGCCTGTGAAAAATTAATGAGAGTTCGGAGATGCAAAGAAAAATGGGGACCAAGGAGAGATGGCCCAGTTCATAAAAGCCTCCCTAAAACTTCCCGATTGTAAATATCCGAGCCCCCCGTCCCTCACCAAATTTCCAGGTGTGGGCATAAAGCCATGGGTTTTATTTTTATTCGGCTAAAATGTTACAATCTCAAAGCACAATTCAGGCAAGCAACCGAGAGATCGCGGCTATAAACACTGGACTTTCTATCTTCTCAATGCGATCCCAACTTCAGCCGCAGAGCTAGAGTTTATTTATTTAATTATTCATAATTCATAACCAACCTACTTCCACAAGGATTTGAGGTGGCTCACAGCGGTTCCGAGAAAAGGGAGAAGAGGGGCTGGTGTAGGGCTCAAACATAAGGAGACTGGAAAATCCCTGCTTTGTCCATCATTCCTTGACATCGCTCTAGACACACAGTGCCTGATTAAATTGTACGAGTCACTTTGGTTACAATTAATATTGTGGTCAACACCATTTGCTGGGTGATCACTCTGTGTCCGGCACTATGCTAGTGCTCTGCCCTGCATAAACTCTGATTCTCTCCCACTATGACCCCATTTGAGAAACAGGGAAACTGAGGCTGGGAGGAGCTAACTAACCTACCCCAAGTCTAACAGCTGGTGACAGAGCCAAAGAAAGGAGGCTAGCCAGCTCCAAATCACCTGTGCTTCCCCACCCCGGGGGCCACCCGCTACTACTGATGCGTTAGGGTGTACGAACAAGGCTTTCATAACCATGAAACTGCAGCATGCTAATACTATCAGTCTATCTTAGAAACCCCTGACAGCCAGAAGGCTTAACTCTGAGATGAATGCAAGGCAGAATGAACCCCCAGGAACTTTGGGTGTGTGGGCTAAGGCTGATGCTGGGGAGTAGATTAGAGGCACAGCAGAGCCCGGAAGTCCAGCCTCCCCCTTCAGTGCACTCCTCGCCAAGAGGCTGCACCTCCTCATCAGAAGGACTCCAGGTCCCACTTTGTGGTCACACATGCTGCAAAAAACATGAAGAAATTCACCCAAACTGGTATGCCCTTTACTGGGTTTTCCTGGGGCTGAAAGTGTTGTCTTAAGTGACACTTACCAAAAGGAAGATTTCAAAATGGACCAATGGGGACAATCTGCTTGATCTGGTCAAACTTTCCTCCTCCACCCTCCATTCTAAAAAGGGTAGGAAGAACACATGATTCATGGGATTACTGGGAGCCTGCCATGCTGGGTTTTTTTTTTTTTTTTTCCAAAGTCTCACTCTGTCGCCCAGACTGGAGTGCAATGGCATTGTCTCAGCTCACTGCAACCTCCGCCTCCCGGGTTGAAGCGATTCTACTGCCTCAGCCTCCCGAGTAGCTGGGATTACAGGCGGGCACCACCACACCCAGCTAATTTTTGTATTTATAGTAGAAACGGAGTTTCACCATGTCGGCCACGATGGTCTTGATCTCTTGGCCTTGTGATCCGCCCACCTCAGCCTCCCAAAGTGCTGGGATTATAGGCATGAGCCACCGTGGCGGGCCCAGACCTTCTTCCAGTTTTTTAAGGGAAACCAAGAATCCAGATTTTTATGTGAACTTTTAAAAATGGGGGCGTGGGCGGTGGGGGACAAAATATGCCTGCAGGCTGAATTCACCACCCCTCTCCATGTTTTAGATCTTATCATCACGCCTTCTCTTTAGGCTCCTCAAAGCTTAAAGACAAGAGCCAAGTCGTAGTAAACTCTGCATGGCCCACAGCTCAGGAAAAAAAAAAAAAAAAACCTGTTATATCATGGGACCTCAGTGCTTGCAAAACTGAACTGACTCACATCATGACTTAGGACTCATGGACCAGAAGCACAGGAAATTAATACAAAAATTAAAAACAAGCCAAAGAGAAGGGAAAGGGTCTCTTATCACTGTTGAGAATGTTACGCTTTATCCCTGCAAGCAGCAGAGACTCAGTGCACTTCCATGAAGTGCTACTTGGGCATTCACAAGGCATTAACAGAGAAAGAATTTTGTAAATTTCTTTGTCTTCTCAAAAGGGAACACCACAGTGGGGATATGTCCAGAGTGGGGTCTCTAAGGTGATCCTAGGGCCCTCACCCAAGAAATGAAACCAGCATTGAACATGCCCAGGAAGGATGTGAAGCCTGAAGCCAACACAGAGGACCAAGCTAGAAAATAACCCCTGCCTTTCAGGCATATGGACTTAGAACTCCGAGCAACAATGAACACTGGATGTGTCCACCAGAATGAAATGAGATACACTCCTGCCAAAATCATGAAAGGAAAACTGACCCAGAAAGACAGGTCAAGGGAGATACTAACTCTGCATAGTTCTAGGTGTCCTGCATAACTCATTCAGGAATTTGGGGCCAGAGGGACATCCAACAGGAATTCTAACCCGAAGAGTTTACAACCCAGTAGGAGAATCACAATAAATTCAGCAATTACTGTAATATGCATTTTCAAGTGATAAATTCCATCAAAAACAAGAACAAGTATTCGAAGAACTGGAAGGAACAGTGATCACTCTTTTCAGATGGAATCTTCAAATCCAATGGGTTTCAAAGTATGAGCAGGAGCTAGACATGAAGGGAATGGAGGGCGGCAAATGGAAATGGGGAGTGCGTTGCAATCAGAAGGAAGAGCAGGAAAGGAACACAAGCAAGCAGTGTTTGGGGAGACCAGGATGTGATTCCACTTTGGCCAACATATAGGGTATAATGGGAGAATCTCTTGAGGTTTTGGGAGTGGATTTGTTTGAAAACACCTAAGCAATTCTGAAGACAAGCAGACTCTTTAAGTTAGATGCTGGGTTCTCCAGTCCAAACATGCCAGTATATTGTGTCTGGTCAACCTCTATGCTGTCTATCCCTCCTTAGTGCCAGATCTAAATCCAGGTGCCAATGGACCACTTCCACTAGGGTGCCCCATGGGCGTCCTGAATTCAGCATGACTGAAAAGGACTCCTCCTATCTTCAGGGATGGTTCCACTACACAATCTACTGTCCAAGCCAGAAGCAGCAAACTAGCCTTCTATCCTTCCTTCATCGACCATGCCTGTCATCCCCTTTACGGTTGCTGACCAAATCTTATTGATTTCACCAAGTGTCTCTCAAAATGCCTCCTTTTCCTCCCTGTACTCACTGCAACCACTTTTGCTCAAGAGCTCATTTTGTGCCTGGGTGACTAGAGCTGTTTCCCAGCAGGTCTCCCCCACCCTCCTTTCTCACATGGCTGCCAGAATGGTCTCCTGAAAGGCAAATCTGATCATTCCACAACTCTGCTCTAAATTCCTCCTATGGATCCCCATGGCTTGGATTTAATAAATGTTTATTGAATGAATGAGCTCTCTGCATACATGCTGTTCTCTGCCTGGTACAGTGGAGGTCAGGCTTGCACAGAAGCATACTTATGATCAGAGTTAGTAAATAAAAAAGTGATTTATTCTGAATTCCATACCACCCCAAAACACAGATCAACTTGGGTAAACTTAGAAAGTTCAACCTCACGGGGATTAAGTTTGGGAAACTAGGCTAGGACCAATTTAAGGAAGAGCTGGAGGCTGGGAAATTTGGAATAGGATACAATTAAAAAGATGAAGGCAATTGGAGCTATACTATAGGAAGGCACTAGACAGCAGGAAGAGAATGGACTTGAGAAAGACTTGGGAGGTAAAGAAACAGTTAAAAGAGCCTGTCTCTGACAAAGGTAAGATGTAATGCCCGGAATTAAAAGAGTGGAGTTAAAGGAGTGATGCATAAAAGAGATGACCAAGGGGAAAAAAAAAAAACCTCCGGTAATTAATAACCATTTATTGTGACGTCCCAGAATCTGGAAATGAGACCCTGATGACAAGCACTCTTAAACCTGCAACCTAGCTGCTGTTAAGGATGTTGCCATGTATGGGTGAAAGGCAGACCGAAACGATACTACCACCCTACTCCTCACCGATTAGTCCTTTCTGATTTTAAACAAATGGCATACAGTGTGGTGAATTAAAAACAGCATTATCCTTATTTTATTATTAATATCATTATTATTAGCATTACTGCTACTCTTGTTATGGATAACGATGGGAATGTCCTGAACTTTTCCCATTGCCTATCCAAGGTGCTCTGTACTTTACATGATATCTCACTTAATCATCAGAAAGCTTGGATTTCTTCGATAGGTAATGAGGGAGATGCTATTATTACCTGCTGTGGTGGATTAAAGATGGATGCCACTTCTTTGTCACTTCTACCACCACAAAGTGAGGTGTATACCTTCTCCCCTTGAATCTGAGTGGGTTTTGTAACTGCTTAGTCCCCAGCAACCATGCTGTGTCAACCTCTAAGCCAGGCCATAAGAAACTGGCAGCTTCTAGTTCCATTCTTTTGGAATACCCTAGGAGCCTTGAGCCACCATGGAAGAAATTGGATGGCCCGACATCTGCCATGCAAGGAAGGCCACGTGTAGGTCTCTGGGCAACAACCCCCAGTTGAGCCAATGTGGGAGTTCAGTCAAGGTGGTGGCAAAAATATTCAGGGAAAAATATTAAAGAAAGTTATAAAATATAGTCTCAAGCCCTTTTGGAAGGCCTAAGCGTTTTTTCTATAGTTCTTGGCTGAAAACAGCCTTGTCCCCCCTTAGTTAAATAGAATAGAAACAAAGAAATGTGGTGAATTCACCTAACTAACTTGTTTACTCGTGTTATTTTTCCCTTAGTATTTTTGCCACCACCCTGACTGAACTCCCACAAGCCAAGCATCCCAGTCATCCCTGCGAAGGTGCCAGACCCATGGGTGACCATCCTGGACCAGCTGAGCGCCAGTCCAACTCATCTTGCAGCACAGCACCACTCACTGACCCCAGTCAACAGCACAAGGAGCAGAAGAGTCATCCAGCTGAACCCTGCCTGGATTCCTAACTCAGAGAAATCAGAAGATAAAACAATATGGTTATGGTTTTAAGCCTCTAAGTTTTGGGGTAATATATTATGCAGCTATATCTAAAGTGGAACATCCACATTTTACAGATGAGCTACCTGTTACTCCAAAAGTTTGGCTGACTTACCTGTAATCTCCTGGCTGATGAGGCATGCAGCCTGACAAGAACCTCCATCTGCCTGACCTGGCTGCACACAATGCTTGTTAAGTTATCCCTGAAAACATAAGGCCAGACAGGAGTGACAAACTCATTACATTCGCCATGCTCTTTGGATTATGTGAGTACTGCCAAAGTGTCCTACCCCACCTCACATATTTCCTTGTTAGGTAGAGAAGGCTGGATATGCTAAAACTGCTTCTCCACCAGGCCTCCCAATGCCCTCTCCGGGCAGAGTCTCACGTGATTCTTTTCAGTACTAGAAAAATTAACTTGCAATAATGACCAGGAAGTAAAGATAAACTCAAGGATGAGAGAAAACCTCCCACCCCAGAGGCTCCACCTCACTGGCGTGAACAAGTACTGACCTTCTATAATCCTATAAGGAAAGCAAGAAGAAGAGATGTTTAACTGAATTACTACATGAGCTCCCTGCCTCAATCCAGATCTTGAAGAATTCTGAGCTGTGAAGCTCTCATTGTTGGTTCCCGGGATCTTGAGATTTCCAACGATAATCAAATGCTGAAACAACCCAGGAAGGTGACACATATGAGCAAGCTTGTAGGATGTAATAATGTGCAACTTTAGCACATTGTGGTTATGTTGCAAAGCACGAGGTGACGGAAGCAGGAGTGAGTTTACATGGGCTTGTGATTTCCTTTGACAAGATACACGCACTCATTCCTTCAACATAAGCAAAATTCCCAGGACTACAACAGATTTGAAAGTCAGGTGGACCAAAAAACCATCTGTGAATGGGATAACATACAAAATCATCAAAGGTAGGTAACTTTTAAAAATATGACTCAAGATGGCACAGAATAGCATCCACAGATGTATTCTTGGTTACTTAAAAATGTAATTTAAAGTAATTAGCTTAATGTTGATATAATTCTAGAGATCTAGAAAATAAATCTAAAAATCTTCATTTGATATTGAATCACCCCAAATCAAACAATGTATTTTCAAACCACTAAATACTGATTCATTTGTAAGATGATGAGGCCTTTCAATGCAAGTATTTGACCTGAACAAAAACAAGGAAGGGTTGGCACATTTTTTCTGTGAAGGGCCAGATAGTTAAGTACCTGCATCTTTGGGCCAGGCTTTGGAGTTTATTTTTGTTTTTTCTAATGGGTCATAATTAAAAGGCTACATACGGGCTGGAGTTAGCCTGTAGGCCGTAATTTTTTTATTCCTCTCTTTTTATAATCTCACTTATTGATCAGGTGATTTTCAAACTGTGAAGGGACTACACGTTCACCCTCTTCCTTGTAAGTTAAAGAGTTAGCTACCAAGTTTTGAGGAAGCTAGCAGAAAACCGAAGACCCCAGGATCAGATACAGAGGACTTTGTTACTCGTGGCAGAGCAAACAGCATAAGCTTTATTTCTGCATTGATTCCGTTGCCCACTAGTCCCACGGGGATGATATGAAACAGCCCAGGTTCCACATCATGTGGGAACAGCTCAGTCACCGCTGAGGAGCCCCAAGCTTAGAAATCCCAATCGTTATCAAGCAAGTCTGCCAAAACTCTGTCCTAGAAGGAGGAACTGTCTTTAGTATTCTGGAAAGAAAGCAATCCTGTCCTCTACTCCTGAGGGAGACACCATCTCTACCTTCCAAGTTTCTTTGCTATATCACGTTCCTTGGAAAGATGGCCTGAAACTAAAGCTGCCACCACTTCTGGTCCCAAGACATGTGAAAACAGAAGAGACCTGAGGATCACTGTCCAAACAATGATAGCTAGGAGAAAGTGCAAAAGCTAGCATTACCTCAATCGGAGGGGACTTTTTCTATGAACTAACCGAGTACATTTATATATATTAAGTGCCCATAAAAAAAATTTGATGATTTTGAGGCTTAACATCAAATACCAGTGAGTGAAATCAAAAATTAGATATGACATCATACACATCATTTCTGCTGAAAAAAGTACCTTTACTTAAAAACAGAAACCAATTTGTAAATGTGAATTAAATGCACACTCCACAAAAAATATCTGGTGAAATCAAAAAAAAAAAAATCCTTATGTATAGATATGTTTCCTGACAGACGTAAATGAAAACTAATATGGTGACATTTTTCAAATTAGTCACTGGAAAACTCTGTGTTATGTGTTTTAAAACAGCCTAGGCAACTTTCATTTATGTCGGCCTCAGAAAGTATTTATGAAAAGGATAATAAATAATTAATTCTACTGGCCAGAAACTGCAACTCCTTTCTGATTTGACAATATACGCTGAAAAAGCTGTCTAAATTATAGGAGCAAATTGATTCAAAAGGCTTCCATTAGTGAGCTGGCAAACAGGTTTGAAGTTGACTAATAAATTTTAGATAAAGCTATCGCTTTGGGTGAGGATGGCAACGCTGGAGTGCTGATCTCCGAGTCACCAGTTTGTTAAATCGGTGGCTAAAGTCTTGATTTCTCCCTGGCTCATAACTCACTGTGTTAAACCGTATGTCACAAGGCAGCAAGAGCCCGGTCAAATCAGAACGGCTGCTGCAGGAGCCATCAGCATGACTCTGCGGCAGCTGCACACAGAGCTGGGATTAACATGGGATCCAGGTTAACTTGAGTGTCCCTTTCCAAGTCTCTAGTCTATGCAGGTTGGCAGAACATTAATCAAGGTTAATTAGGCCCACCTGTGACATAAAAATTTCTACCGATGCTATGCCTTGCAGCATAAAGTCATGTCTGACATATCTATTAAGAAGATTCTTAGCCAAAATCAAGAAATTATGCATGAAGCTCTTACTTCCACTTGGATATATATACTTCAGCCGGCTGCAAGCTGCTCCTCTGGGTTGTGGAATATTACACAGCTATCCAAAGGAATGATTTAAAGCTGTACACACATATTAGCCTGGAAGGGTATCCTACCTAGAGACGATGGAGTATGTGTCCCCTTATTTCAGAAAACGAGAACAAACCTTACATGTATGTACATCTATATTAACATGAAGGAGGATGTATGAGAAATACAAATTACTAATCATGGTTGCCTCAGGGGGATAGAATTAGAGGGAGGAATAGAAAAGGTTTTTTTAATGTCTCCTTTAGACGGGGCTATAATTTTTAAAAATTATTCAAATATGCACTCCAGCCTGGGCAACAAGAGTGAAACTCTCTCAAAAAATAAAATAAAAAATAAAAAATAAATAAAAATAAAATAAGTAAATAAATAAATAATTCAAATAAGCATGTATTTCTTTTGTAATTTAAAAAAAAATCTAAAACCAAGAAATAAACAACATGAAGGCTTATGTGACTTTCAGAAAACTATAAAATGGGCAAGTTGTTTGCTTGCTTAGCTTATTTCTACCTGGCCAGTTTGGGGAAGCCTGTGGAGGACTGATCTATCTATCTTCCCGTCCATCCACTCTTCCATGCATTTAACCAAGAAACCAGTCGTAGGAAACAGGAGATTAAGAGTAAACAGCTTTTGCATCCACCCGGCCTGGAGAGGAATTGGCTCCACCCCCTTGCAACCTATGCAGCTTTGGACCATGCTCTTGATGTCTTCCAAGAATTAAACAAATAATAATTGTTCCTGGGGTGAACCTTCTGTGTAAGCAACATATGAAGCCCCTCCAATGCTTTTAAGGTCTAAAATTTAAAAAAAAAAAACAGAAAAGAAAGAAAAAAATAAAGAAATAATAATTGTAAGAGCTATAGCAAGTCCAGGTAGTGACCCTAAGACTTCATTCACAAAGGTTAGCTCTTTCCCTGTGCTCAGTAGGATCTCATTATGGCTACCCCTGAGCAGAATAAACTACACTTGGCCGTAATGGTAACTCAGGATAATAACAGCAAAACACATTACAGAGATTCGATTATTAAGGAATATAAATTTACATTTTCTCAAATTTGTACTACTTATCAATGGGGGAAAATAGAATGCCCCCCTTTTTAAGGAATACCATATTTTCCCTTTTATTTGTAGCCACTTTTCAAATGGAGCCTTTGTGAACTATTTCCAGCCTTGGCCCCACCATGGGAAAGGTTTAATTCATAGGCAAAAATAGTTGGGCAAGCTAGACCCAGTGGCTCATGCCTGTAATCCCAGCACTTTGGGAGGTCAACGTGGGCAGATCGCTTGAGCCTCGGGGTTCAAGACCAGCCTGGGCAACATGAGAAAACCCTGTCTCAATGTATGAAATTGTGGGCATGGGGATTGCCAACAAACATTGCAACCATACCACATGTACAGACCCTGCCTGTTGAAGAATGGGTCAAGAAATGGGGTGGGTGTTCTGTTGATGATAAGTCTTGCCTATCACCCCTGTAAAGTGCTGCAAGAGGAATCTCATATACGAGATGCAAGTGATGTGTGCTTTCGGCTGACAATAGCACCGTATCCATTCCAAAGCTCCAGTTAGCCTTGATTCCTGATGATCTGCAGGAATTCCTCCTTCTCTCTTAAAAAAGAAGAAACATGATATGCCACTTCCAAGACTATAAATTACTTTAATAAAAAAAAAAAGAGGGAATAATTTAAGTGGGGTTAAAAAGAAAACAATGGAAAAGGCTGACATCCCCCTGAGCGTGGCTCGGGAAGACACACTTCCTCCACATGTATAAGAATAAAAATTCTTAACTCATCTCGCAACACACTGATGCGATGGCCCGAAATAGGCTTTCACGCCAGTCACCGGGACAAATGTTGCCTTATGGGCTGTAACTCACCTTGTCCCTGGGGCCCTCTGTGGTGATGAGCAAATTAATGCCAAATGTCACTTCATAATGATCAAGACCCAAGAAGGAATCACCCTTACAGTATTCACAGATACGCTTAGGGCAGGTGGCCAGAAACAAACCATTCAGAGATAAATGTATATTTCATGCTCCACAGCAAAGGAAAAAAAAAAAGGTTTAACAGCCAAACACATATTTCTCTGTTGCATTAAGGGAGAAGTCGTGAGACGGCAAGCAGGTTGTATTTTTAAAGGATGAAATACGGCGAGGCTCTTTCCATGTTGGCCAGCATGAGAAGCACACTGGTGAATCCATTCCAAGGCAGAGACTTCCAGAGCCTGAGAGCCGGCTTCACTGGAGGCAGGGGTGCTGGGGAAAGCTGATATCCCTTCTACTTACTCCAGGTAAGTGGCAGATAAATCTCTGGGAAGTCCTGGCTCAGGCATTCTTCTCATCAGTAATTACAAAGCTAAAAATTACGATCTACATTTGAGTGGAACAAAATGGACTGGTGGCCCTTTCTTGTTCTCTCTCTCTCTCTCTCATTCTTGCTTTCGCCCCGTCACAAAGTCTCTGCAAAGCTCTGATAACCTAAATGCAAGTAACAAATCAACTACAGTCAACAAGGATTGATTAAGACGTGTTTAATCACTGCATGGCCTTAATGAGCATTTGTTGTTCTTACCTGCCCTGCAACTATATCCCCCTTCTCCCCATTCACCGTTGGACAACTCCTCTCCTCCTGCGCACTTCAAGGGGGTCTGCCCCCACCTCCTAAATTAAAGGGTGAGCACATGGCCCTGAATGGACCAATCGGAGATGGCCACATGACTCAGGTTTGTCGAATCTGCCCTGGGCACTGATGGGAACTTTGGGGAAAGAGAATCACTATTGTCCTGGGCTTGCTGAGAGGACAAGGTGTTTTTATTTTTTTGAGAGGCAGTCTCGCTCTGCTGCCCAGGGTGGAGCTCAGTAGCGCGATCTTGACTCACTGCAACCTCCACCTCCTGGGTTCAAGTGATTCTCCTGCCCCAGCTTCTCAAGTCGCTGAGATTACAGGCACACACCACGTTTCCCCCAACTGCTGGCTTGCTACACAGTGTGGAAGATGGCTGCCCAAGAAGACCAAGGTAAGGAAAGCAGAGTCAAGGGATGGAGACAGAGCGTGGCCTGAAGAAATTATGCAAGCCCATGAGAGGTGAGCAGGACTAAACATTGTTTTCTCTCTCCTTGTTGTTTGATAGTGTTTCAAAGCCCTCAGGAGAATGCTGCAAATAGCTTTTCAAGCTACAAGAATTTCAGGTCCTACTTTTATGACCAACAGAGTAAGGGCATCTCAGAATGACTGTTTCTCAGGCTGTCACCTCCCATAGCCCAAATGGGCCTATATTTAAAGACCCAAGACTTAGCAGTCCAGGGCTATCTGTTATCATAGACCATCTGTGGGACCTTAGGAAGGGGAGGTCTGCAAATCTCAATATCCCCTCCTCCTGAGTTCCCATCCTATCCCCTTTGTCTGGCCTTCTTTGATGGCTCTCATTACATTATGCGTCATGTAAAGGGTCATAAATGCCTTACATGCTGGATGGTAAGCCAGGGATAGGGGCATGTCATCTTTGGTGGCCAGAGGAAGTCAACTGAATGGCTGCATCTGCCCCCATTATCATCCTGAATTCTCAGCATAAGGACTAGGGTTTGCCATGCAGTTGGTTCTGAATAAAATTTACTGAATAAATGAATTGATAAGGAGATGTCTCCAAACAGACTGAAGGTCCCTTGAGAGCAAATGTAGACTTCTGTAACTGTGATCTTCCAACAGGAAGATCAGAATAGCAGAATACTTTGTATCTAACAGAGATACTTTGTATCTAACAGAATGCTCCGTATCTAACAGACACACAGTATCTACCAGAGAGTAAAATATATTTGTTGAATGAAGACAGATGCCCCATTAGCAGCAAAAAAAAGTAATTTTAAAAAAGTAATTTTACAACCAGCTGGTACTGTCTGTAATTTATCCCAGGTAGGAGGATGTGTATTTCCTATTTCTTGCTTTCTTAAAGCCCTACTCAGATATAATGAGACCTTGGCCGATACTAGGTCTTCCAATTTGCATTATTGATCTAAAATGTAACTTACACAGACAAATTCTTAATGTAATTTATAAGAATTGGTGGAGAAAAGTATGAATTACAACCGTGATTACAGATCCCCACATTATAAATTTATATGTATCTATATGTAGAGAGATAGATATATGGAAAATGGGTCTCATACAACAGGTTTTATGTGGGCCTCAAGCTGAGATGTGAGAATTGTTCTTCCATAGTCTCCGTTATTCCCAAACGTATAGTTGCAATCACAGATTTTTTTTTTTACAGTTAAAAGGACAAATGCTTGCAAGTATATATGCAAAAATACATACACAGTTGATCACAGATGAAATGCAAAACTAAAAGAAAAAAATCTGCAGAGGAGAAATGCAATTGGAGTGGCTTTCTTTTTATTCATTTCTTCATGATGATGATTATTATTATGAGACAAAATCTTGCTCTGTCACCCAGGATGGAGTGCAGTGGTATGATCTCGGCTCACTGCAACCTCCACCTCCTGGGTTCAAGCAATTCTTCTGCCTCAGCCTCCTGAGTAGCTGGGATTACAGACGCGCCACCACACCCGGCTAATTTTTGTAATTTTTTTTTTTTTTAAGTAGAGATGGGGTTTCACCGTGTTAGTCAGGCTGGTCTCGAACTCCTGACCTCGTGATCTGCCTGCCTCAGGCTCCCAAAGTGCTGGGATTACAGGCGTGAGCCACTACACCTGGCCTATTCTCTTCTTTTTATACAGTTATGACATCTTTTTTTAAAAATACTTATTTATTTATTTATTTTTAGAGACCGGGTCTTGCTCTGTCACCTAGGCTGTTATGACATCTTTTTAAAAAACACCTATTTGTTTATTTATTTAGAGACAGGGTCTTGCTCTGTCGCCTAGGCTAGAGTGCAGTAGTACAATCATAGTTCCTGGGCTCAAGCCATCCTCCACCTCAGCTTCCCAGAGTGCTGCCATGACATGCATGAGCCTCGGCGCTCGGCCAACAACGTATTTTTAACAGTACGCACTTCCGCTCCCACCTCAGCCTCCCAGCTGCTGGACAGAGTCTCCTGGGAGGAAATTAACAAGACAGTAAGCAGAGGCAGCCATTTCACACCAGCCAGACCTGAAGAAGGGAAGCGACAAATCCAGAAACAAAGATCCTAACAAACGCAGTCACACTTGAGCAAGTCTGAAAGTGTGGATACCCTAGGAGCACAGACGGGAGAACCAGAAAACAGCTACATCAAACACTCCTAGAGACAAGAAGTTAGCCAGGAACTTCCTAATGAAGCCTAAAGAACTGGCTTAGCACATAAACCTTAGGAGCTGGGCTCTCCCACAGGCACTTCTGCTGCCTTGGGCGTAGGAGGAGGTTAACGGACCATGTGCACGGGGACAAAAGAGCTGCTCAGGCAGAGCCACAGGTCAAAAGGAGGCCCAACAGATTTCAACAGGAGAAAACAATGTCACTTTTTTCAACATGACATGGATTCACTGCGAAGGAATGGTGGTGCCATAAAGGATGGCCACCACCTTTGTCATGCGTTCTGACTTCTAAGGAATGATTCAGACTACAGGCTTCACTTCCAATTCTAGGCAGTTGTTATAACTTTTTTATCCTCATTTTCCCTTCCTGAAAAACTAAGACAATCCCACTCACAGCATAGGAATAAGGATAGAATAAATACATGAGGATCTGTGCAGAGCACCTAACACAGCATCAGTACCCACCAGGCATAAAATAAATGGTAGCTATTAGCGTTGGTAATATCATACTATAATATGACGGGAGCTACTCTCATCATCATCATCATCATCTTAGTCAGCGAGTTGGCTTACGGTCAAGGTGGACTTACGACCCACCAGCTGAAGGTTAACTATCATACCATTAACATATTATGAATTTCTATTTAAACAGAGCCATGTATGCCAAGAAGTAAAGGACTATTTCTCCACAATCCACCCCTTACTCAAGGTACCCAGGAATTTGCATTAAAGATTTCTCATCTTTTGGCAATTATGTGTAGACACTGTAATTTTCATGACCAGGTACCATTTCTGTGATATCCTTGAGAGGTGTATGCATTAAAAGAGAAAAGAAAAAGAAAAGCAGCCGAGTTATACGGTCCATCCTAAAGTTTCAACTGAGTTTCATTTTTTAATTACATCCCCTTATAAACAAACAGTACAATATCATCAAACCAAGACTTCACATGGACTGATCCCCCAAGGCTACATCGTGTATGTTAAGAGAGACCAGTCCCACGTCTAATGGAGCCCACATGCTGTATACATGAAGAAGTCAAAAGAGAACTGTCCCTGTGCTATTCCTCTGGGTTGACAATTGTTTAATAGCATGCACAAGAAGAATAATGGTTCTGTCCAGTGAACCACTGGTTCTGAAGTCAGTCTTCAGGTTTGACCCAAACAAAACACAACTCTCCCATATAAAAGCAGATTAAATGCTCCTCCCACTTCCCAGCTTCCTGTGCCAGGATCTCAGCAAATTATTCAGGAATGCCTCTGTATTTATACAAAGCAAGAGGCTAGGTAATGTTCGAAGGAATTGGGCTTGGAGGGGTCAGGGAGAGATGGCAAGTCTCAGAAGAAATTGCTCAACAAATGCTGGTTAAAGTTTGTTTTGTTTGTTTGCTGGTTTGTTTATTTTCTTTTTCAGACAGACTCTCACTCTGTCGCCCAGGCTGGAGTACAGTAGCGTAATCCGGCTCACTCCAACTCCGCCTCCTGGGTTCAAGCGATTCTCCTGCCTCAGCCCCCGAAGTAGCTGGGATTACAGGTGTACACCAACACACCTGGCTAATTTTTGTGTTGTTAGTAGAGATGGGGTTTCACCATGTTGCTTGGGCTGTTCTTGAACTCTTGACCTCAAGTGATCCACCCGCCTCGGCCTCCCAAAGTGCTAGAATTACACATATGAGCCACTGTGACTGGCCTTTAAAGTTTTATAGATAGATAGAGAGATACAAACATACATATAAAATTAGGTAAAAGGATGCTGAGAATCATCTATAGATAATACAATAACAATAAGAGATCAGAAACAAAGACACCACTAATCTCAGCATAGATAGTGTGGAAATTCATGGGACCCTAGGAAAATTTCAATAGAATCAACCAAACAAGGAAGTCCAGACTAGATCAGAATGGGGAGCTATGACTTTCGTCACAGTATGGTGCGCCTGGGCTTGGAGAAGGATTTATCAGAACCTGCTGTAGATCATCTATAGTGGCTAGGAACATTTATGATGAACTGCAGCTGGTTTCCATTATAAAGGGAATGTTCCCCATTGGTCCTTCCTGTTGTTTTCATAAAGGTGAAGAACTCCATTAAGTACTGTAGGCAAGATATTAGTATCCAGAGTGAACAGGCAATGTAAGTTGTCCCCGCCCTTACAAAACATGGGATTCTGCCTTATTGAGAGTCATTTTTCTCTGAGCTATACATTATACACAGCTCCAGCTGATCAAAGATGTTCTCATCTTGCATCCAAGGTGATGGGCCAAGGGTGCGCTATTGACAAGACAAAACGTGGGGGAGCCACGGTTTTGTCAATAGGACATGGGATATACTTTCCATGTGTTTCCAGGTGACTGACAGACAGTTCCTGTTTCCTAATGACCATAGATTATGTATTAATAACAGCGTCAGCTTATTTTAGAAGGCATTATCTGCCACGTGGACTTCTAATAAATAATTTTTTAAATGCATACTATGGTTATTTCAATCGTCATGGAAATAAAGCACAATTTTGATATAAAGACGTCACACTTCATCAATAAGTCCCAGAGCTGAATGAGGAATTTGAGGTTCAAAACATAGACAATAGCAAATCTCCAGGGCTGTAGCATCAAACAGACACAGGTATAAAAGCATAAGTAATCATTTGTGAAGATAATTTATATGAATTGCACGTGATATATGTCCTACAATACCTACAATGAATATAGACACAGCAAAAGACAGCAATCACTATAAATGTTACGTCTTCATCACTTCCCTTTAAAAGCAACTTTTTTTAATCTGTATTTTTACAGACAGGACATGACTCTGTCACCCAGGGTGGAATGCAGTGGAGAAATCATAGCTCACTGTAACCTTGAACGGCAATCTTCCTGCTTCAGCCTCCCAAGTAGCTGGGGCGATAGGCGCACGCCACCACACCTGGCTAATTTTTATTTATTATTTATTTTTTGTAGAGATGCAGTCTTGTTATGTTGCACAGGTTGATAAAATAGTTTTAATGTTAAAAAGAATTAAAAAGCAGTAGTAAATGCACCGTAGTGGGAAGAAAACGGAGTACTAAAGTGTCCTAAGAAACATTCCCATTTTAATTAGGGTGCTGGGAAAATTAAATTCCCCTCATTTCTGACACTCGTCAACTCACCAGCATGCTAAACTTGCAATCTGTAATGCTGTGCATAGAGTCACGCAGCTTCATAGTCATTTGTTCATATGCATGTTACCTACCACAGCATAGCCCTTTCTGGAAGCTAAAAAGAGGTCAACTGTCTCCATGGAATTTAAGGTATTAAGAACCTTGGTCGGGCGAGGTGGCTCACGTCTGTAATCCCACCACTTTGGGAGGCCGAGGCGGGCGGATCACTTGAGGTCAGGAATTCAAGACCAGCCTGACCAACATGGTGAACCCCCATCTCTACCAGAAATACAAAATTAGCTGGGCGTGGTGGCACACGCTTGTAATCCCAGCTATGTGGGAGGCAGAGGCAGAAGAATCACTTGAACCAGGGAGGCAGAGGTTACAGTGAGCTGAGATCATGCCATTGCACTCCAGCGTGGGCAACAAGAGTGAAACTCCCTCTCAAAAAAAAAAAAAAAAAAAAAAAAAAGAACCTCAAATTAGGAACACTAGTACGTTTCACAAATACATTCATTATCTTGAAAGTAATGACCAAAATCAGTTGGTCTCTTTATAAGTAAATAAATAGAAAATAACATAAAATTAATAAGCCCCCAGTTAATGAAGCAACCTTTTAACAAAGCTTTCGTATGAAACCAAAACTTCTCTTTTGTCACTATTTGCCAAGAAAATAATCCTAGAAAGAAAAGGGCACATCCATTAGTATTAAAAAACAAAAACAAAACAGTGACCCCCCCCAATTAATCAGTCTAGAACTGATATAACTCAATTTTAGCTTTGGAAGTGTTTAATATTTTATCCTTATAATTAAATAATGACTTCATACAACACTGTGAGATAACTCTTATGAAGATCTTGATTTCCCTAAATAACCAATTTCCTATTAAAAAACCAGAACAAAATCTCACCAATTCCTGTTCAAATTCCTAAACCAGACACTTAAAGCCTTCCTTGTGTTGATCAAAACTCACTTTCGAACAATACAGAATTTGAGTACAAACTGACTTTTGTAAATTCCAATTTTTGCATTCTATAATCTTGTACAAGGTTTCTGTTTTTACCATGCTTGAATGACCTGATATAACGCACCCTAAACATTCTCCTGCTTGTCACATTAATACAGAATGTTTGCTGGGGACATGTTCTGCCTTATTTGGGATTCAAAGTCTTGGCTTACTTGTTAGTTTCTCACCTCTGCTCTAAGGATTACAAATCAGGACATTTTAAAAAGGCGAACCCAATGAGTGTTGCTGTCTAGTGGGTGTGCCTTCTACCGAAAGAGCAGAGCATACAATGTTAATCCTCTCCAAAGAGCTCAGCTGCAAAAATATGGAAAGAAATGCCATTGGTCACTTTTTCCCCTCTGAAATAAAATATTTAAAGCAAAAAAACAAACAAAACAAAACAAAAATAACCTCACTTCCAGTGTGCCTATACATCCCATAGAACACGACATCCATGAGGGAAGGCTTTCACTTCATTCACTGCTGTATCACCAATGCTTTAAATGCTGCCCATCACTACTGGGGGCCACATTTTCTTGACTGGTTGAATGAGTGTCTGAATGCAGTATTGCTCTTAGACCTAGGCAAGACAGGCCCCTGTTCTAGACCCTGATCTTTATTTGTTTTTTATTTTTTTATTTTTTTGAGACAGGGTCTCACTCTGTCACCCAGGATGGAGTGCAGTGGTGTGATCTCGGCTCACTGAAACCTCTGCCTCCCAAGTTCAACTGATACTCCTGCTTCAGCCTCCCAAATAGCTGGGACTACAGGCATACACCACCATGCCCAGCAAATTTTTGTGGGGTTTTTTTTTAGTAAAAACAAGGTTTCGCTATGTTTGCCAGGTTGGTCTCAAACTCCTGACCTCAAATGATCAGCCCGCCTTGGCCTCCCAAAACGCTGGGATTACAGGCATGAGCCACCACACCTGGCCTGACCCTGACCTTTAGAAAATACCGTATGTCAAATGCACACAAAATAAATGTATTAGAAAACACATGGGTGCTTCCAAACCCTTGACATCTGTGGCTGAGTGCTGGCAGGGTGTGACAAGTGACCCTGGCATCGATTCTCATGACAAACTCCGCTCAGGCCCCAGACAATGACTGCTCCACATCTCTCTCTGACTTGTAACTGAAGGCCCTGATGGTTAGTGGCGTCATGTTCCCAGTCTCAGAAACACTAAAGGTTTCAGAGTTCCAGGAGGGTTTGAGTCTTGTAAGCTTTCAGATACCAGAAAAGATAAACTAATTAAACTTGTCAAATCCTTTCTCTCGGCTAGTCTAAATCTGACAGACTCTTATTTAATAAGGTACTGTGTCCCAGCAGTACAGAATATACATTGTTTTGTGTTCCAATTCAGAGTTTAAGAGATACTTACTAATTGGCAAGAATCCACAACAGGTGTAAGTGGCAGTCATATGAAAACATTAAAATCACTCTTACGTTTCTACATATGCAGGCCTAGAACGAACATGCATAAAGCATGCTACGAATCCTCTATTTTGGTCACCATATAAACATTCTATGCTAAAATTTCAAGTTGTTTCATTTTTCTAAAAAAAAAATGTGAATGTGATGTGATTTAATTTTTGTTTTGTTTTGAGATGGAGTCTCGCTGTGTCGCTTAGGCTGGGGTGCAGTGGCACGATCTCGGCTCATTGCAGCCTCCACACTGCAACCACTGCAATGCCTGGGTACAAGGGATTCTCCTGCCTCAGCCTCCTGAGTAGCTGGAACTAGAGGTGTGTGCCACCACACCTGGCTCATTTTGTATTTTTAGTAGAGACAGGATTTCACCTTGTTGGTCAGGCTGGCCTTGAACTCCTGACCTCATGATCCACCCACTTCGGCCTCCCAAAGTGCTGGGATTATAGGCATGAGCCATCCACACCCCGCTATGATTTAAATTTTCAAAAAAAAAAAAACTTCAAACATCAATAATTTTACTTATAGCTTCACATCATATTTGATTAAAACCGAATATTTATGAATCAATACAAAATTTCATATTCTTTCATTATTACTTGTAGTTTATATTTAAATTTTAATCAATAACTTTTTTTTTTTTTTTGAGATGGAGTCTCACTCTGTTGCCCAGGCTGGAGTGCAGTGGCGTGATCTCGGCTCACTGCAACCTCTGCCTCCTGGATTCAAGTAATTCTCCTGCCTTAGCCTCTGAATTGCTGGGATTACAGGCATGCACCACCACACTCAGCTAATTTTTGTATGTTTGGTAGAGATGGTGTTCCACCATGTTGGCCAGGCTAGTCTCAAACTCCTGACCTCAAGTGATCTGCCCACCTCAGCCTCCCAAAGGGCTGAGATAACTGAATGTTTTTGTTTGTTTGAGTCTCGCTCTGTCATCTAGACTGGAGTGCAGTGGCGCAATCTCGGCTCACTGCAACCTCTGCCTTCCAGGTTTCAAGCAATTCCCCTGCCTCAGCCTCCCAAGTAAATGGGATTAGAGGCACCCACCACCATGCCCGGCTAATTTTTTTGTATTTTTAGTAAAGACAGGGCTTGGCCAGGCTGGTCTCAAACTCCTACCCTCAAGTGATCCACTCGCCTCAGCCTCCCAAAGGGCTAGGATTACAGGCATGAGCCACTACGCCAAGCATCCTGAATATTTTTAAAGAGAAACTACTGGAAAGTATATAAAAATAAATTTTAAAATTTCGATTTCTTTAGTTTACATTTTTGTGAGTTTATCCAGCTTAGATCTTTGAGCTGCTGACCTTTGGATGGGGTTTTTGTGGGGACTTGTTTATTGATGATGCTATTGTTTCCTGTTTGTTTTTTTTTTAACAGTCAGGCCCTTCTTCCCTGTAAAACTGCTGTAGTTTGCTGGGGTTCAACTCTAGCCTCTATTCACCTGGGTCCCTGCCACCTGTGGAGGCTGCAGCATGGCAAGGATGGCTACCTGCTCCTTCCTCTGGGAGCTCTATCCCCTACAGGCACCCAGCTGATGCCAGTGGGAACGCACCTGTGTAAGTTCTCACCCAGTCAGGAGGCATGGCATCCAGGATCCACTTAACCAAGCACTTACTTTACTTTTTTTTTTTTTTTTTGGAGACAAAGTCTCACTCTATTGCTCAGGCTGGAGTGCAGTGGTGCAATCTCAGCTCACTGCAACTTCCAACTCTGGAGTTGAAGTGATTCTTCTGCCTCAGCCTCCTGAGTAGCTGGGATCACAGGCATATGCCACCATGCCTGGCTAATTTTTGTATTTTTAGTGGAGATGAAGTTTCACCATGCTGGTCAGGTTGGTCTCGAACTCCTGACCTCGGGTGAATTGCCCACCTCGGCCTAAAAGTGCTGGGATTACAGACATGAGCCACCACGCCTGGCCCTCAGTTTACATTTTGGTAGACTGCATGGGATTTTATGGTTTACATCATCATAAAATAATTGTTAAATATTTTATGTTCTTTTTAATTGTATAAATATAAGCATAAACATCACTGTACATATATTTGTGGGTATATCTTTAAATATTTCTTTACAATATTTTCCCAGATATGAAATTCCTAGGTAAAAAACAAACATTTATAAAACTTTCAATAGAAATCTCCAAATTACATCTCAAAAATATAAAAATAAATTGTTCTTCCCACCCAGAGTACATCAGAATGCCCACTTTTATACTTTTCCAACCCTGTGTATTAATAATTTAAACCTAAGTTAATTTTACATGTATAAAAATGGGGCCAGACATGGTGGCTCATGCCTGTAATCCCAGTACTTTGGAAGGCCAAGGCGGCTGGATAACTTGAGCCCAGGAGTTCGAAACGGCCTGGCCGACATGGTGAAACTCATCTCTACAAAAAATACAAAAATTAGCCGGGCGTGGTGGTGTGCACCTATAGTCCTAGCTACTCAGGAGACTGAGGCAAGAGAATCGCTTGAACTCAGGAGTCAGAGGTTGCAGTGAGCAGTGATTTTGCCACTGCACTCCAGCCTGGGCGACAGAATAAGACTGTGTCTCAAAAATAAATGCATTAATTAAAATAAAATGGAATACAGTCTCTCTTCTAAATAGTTTCTTCTCTACTAATAAATTTTAACATTTTTCAAACATTCATTGGTCTTTTGTACCACTTTTTAGAGTTTTGCCAATTGTCCCATTATTTGTTTGTTTTATTTGAGCTTGTTGATTTGCAAGAGCTGTTTACTTATTAAGCAGATGAACTATCTGAACAGTTTTTTATAACTCTAAGTCAAACATATCTTACAGAAATAACTCAAAATTGTGCTTCTTTTATTAATGTGGTGCTAAATTACTTTATGAGTTCTTAAAGATTCTTATTTTTGGCACGTCTGAGGTAAGGAATGAGAATTTCTCTGTTTCCATATGTGAGCGCTAGTAACACTGTTTGCAGGCCAAACACATGTTTAAAGCAGGCAGGGAAGTGAACTCTGTAAAGTGGAGATTTGTGGAGTGTGATAATGAGGCAAGTCGTTATGTTCTAACTGGTCTTAACTGTTCCATAAATGTTTCTTTTACCCTGTAAACTTTAAGGTCAAGATAATATGAGGAGCACTTATAGTTAAGAAAAGCCATGTGGGCTTTGGCTAGAGAACACGTCTTTTTTTTTTTTTTTTGAGGGGGGGGGAATCTGGAATACTCTTTAACTGTCGAATGAACATGTAAAAGTACATTTTATTCTTTATCATGATTGCCAAACTCAGAATAAAAACAACTGGGCTGTGTCATTTACCTTCTAGGCAGTTCCTAGGAATTCCATGAAAGTGTCAAGGCCTTTAAAAGGGTTTGTTTTTTGGTTTTCAAGCGCTCTGGCAAACACATCATAAACTTAGAAGAGACTGGACCTCATAGCATGCCAGTGGTAATCCAGTTTTCCAAAGGACAAGATCGTCTGTGCAGGCATTTTACTTGCCACACCATTACGATATGTTAATACCAAAATACAGTACGTTGGCATTAAATCTTCCAGTGAAACTATATTCAGTTTACAGTCTATTTTTAAATCCCTTTTTAGTCCCAGCAAATGGAGAGCTAACATTATATGGCAGAATTTGCTGGTACATTAAATAAACAGTGGAATTTTTCCCTTATTAATGCTATAATATGACTGGTTTCTTTTTGTACAAGTGGCTAACACAATTTTTAAAACTTCTTCAAACATCACTAAGAAATGTGAAATTAATGGATTATTGGTTAGCATCTGAAACATTTGAAATGGCACAAGCCATGCCTCTGAAATAAAATATTTTTTATTATAAGGAGAAATTTTAATAAAAGAGCAGCTCAGAACTCCTAATTGTCACACAATTAACAGTTTTTCCTGCATCACACTTATATACAGTGTGAGCTGGATTTAAATATAGCTGTTTTTCCAGGAAACAAAGTCTGATTTTTTTAGGATAATTAAAAAATATTGGAAACATATTCAGTTCCTGTTTCATGAAAGAAAAGAAAATCCTATGGAAGGGAGTGGCTATTTGTCCCAGGTCACACAATCAGAGAGTATCAGAATCTAAGTCTTAGAAGGCCAAGAGTTTTGAAAGTTATCAAATCACTTTCCACTCAAAGCAGCAGAACATGAGTGATAATTGTTCTAAATCCTTCCAGAAGAATAAAAAATCTGTGATATAAATTTTTTTTTTTTTGAGACGAAGTCTCACTCTGTCGCTCAGACTGGAGTGCAGTAGCACAGTCTCAGCTCACTGCAACCCCTGCCTTCCAGGTTCAAAAGATTCTCCTGCCTCAGCGTCCTGCGTACCTGGGACTACAGGCATGTGTCACCATGCCCGGCTAATTTTTTTTTTTCCTTTTGTTTGTTTTTTTTTTGTACTTTTAGTAGAGACGAGTTTCACCATGTTAGCTAGGATGGTCTCCATCTCCTGGTCTCGTGATCCGCCCGCCTCGGCCTCCCAAAGTGCTGGCTGGGTCCTGGCCACTAAATTTTCCTTTTTTTTTTTATAGCCATCAATGCGGAAGGAATGGAGGTGAGGAAAACCCCTGTGGTAAACATCAGGTTCCACTCCTTGGTTTTCATTGTGTGGTTGCAGAGGGGAATGAGCAGAATAAACAGCAGTGCCTCCCACAGAGCTCTCTGCAGGTTCTCCTTGTAGGAGTGAGATTTTGCTGGTGATTTATATTGTTTGAGACATACCCAATGAGTCTTGTGTCGCTCAATCCCCAGCTCCATCGCTGGCTCGGAGGAGCCTGCACTACCTCATGACAGCCTGTAACTATCAAATGGCATTCCCCGAATCCATCAGTACTGTCTGCTGACAAATAAATACCCTGCTGCTCTACAGGTGGCAATATTTCAATCATTGAGCAGTTCTGCAGCAGCATCTGTGCGAACTTGGAAAGAAAACTCATGCAATCTCACGGCCTTATTTACCCCCCCCCCTACCTAAGAGAAACATATATCCCAAACCTTCACTTTCCAAATGTTTACTAGAAGATAAGAAAAAGAACAGATGACAGCCAAGGTGTCAGCCTGAAAGAATCACAAAAATCCTTCTTTAAACAATCTAGTAGCCAGATGAAGATCCCAGGCCAGGAGCCTGTATGTGGTTAAGAAGTTCCTGGGGCCAGCATTCCTTCCAGTTGCTGAGAATGTAAAAGACACGGTCTCAAATCCAAAGCCTAAAGTGCCATAAAGACTGGCCTGCCTTGGCCTCACCTGAAGCTAATGCATCTAGACCTGTCTGACTCTTTGAACCAGAATGCAAGAGATTAGGGATGCCGTGTATGGTTGTTCAGTCTGTTTACTGAACAACTCAGTTGTTCACCATTTAGACAGACAACGAAATGATAGACTTCTACAGGTATGCAATCACAGATTACAGATGGCATGATTCTAAAGAGGGGCATCTGAGCCAGTCTACTACCATTCACCGATGTTCTGCTCTATTCTCTGTTCATGTTTGTGTTCATCAACCATTCATTCATTCAAGTATTCACTAAATGCAAATGAGATATGAATCTCATCCAATCTTGCAGTCACCTCATTTAGCAGACACAGTTCTTCCCAATGGTCCCATTTAGCAAAGGGCACAACTGAGGCCGGGAGAGGGTCATTACATTGTCCAGGAGGGTCACAAAGCTGGGGTGCTCCAAGTCTGAGTCCAGTACATTTCTCTCCTGGACTGAGCTGCCTGGTTTATTGGAGCAAAAATTTCCTTTCTCACCAATGAATTTAAGAGTCAAGTTCTCAGGAGAAGCTGGGAAGTAGGGTCAGGGACATTACAGCGAGAAGTGAAGCCAGGGGAGCCAGTAGGTTTAGAAATCAGTGCTGTGGGCTAACAGGGGGGTGACAATTTCCAGCTTTTGCTCCCCCTTATTTAGCAGATGAATGAAGTCACGTGGTGTGGTAGGCCACACAGGGTTGGAAGTCTGAATTGTGCTCACTGAATTGTGTAGCCTTCAATGAGTTACTCTTTTCTTCAGACTTTAAGTTCTTCATCAATAAAATGGAAATAAGACCTCATTGTGCTACTGGGAAGAGTACATGGATTTATAAGAACAAGAAAAATGCCTGGTGGCCGGGCGTAATGACTCACGCCTGTAATCCCAGCACTTTGGGAGGCCGAGGCAGGTGGATCACAAGGTCAAGAGTTTGAGACCATCCTGGACAACATGGTGAAACCCCATTTCTACTCAAAATACAAAAATTAGCTGGGCGTGGTGGCACATGCCTGTAGTCCCAGTTACTTGGGAGGCTGAGACAGGAGAATCGCCCAGGAGGTGGAGGCTGCAGTGAGCCAAGATTGCGCCACTGCACTCCAGCCTGGCGACACAGTGAGACTCCATCTCAAAAACAAAAAAAAAATGTCTGGCTATTGTGGATGTTCAATAAACAGTGGGTATTATTATTATATACTATTCTTGGGATGTGTTCTATTTGGGTACGTCTCTGGCATCTCAAGTGTACATAATTTCCTAAGAAGCACGTGTGGGTGCAGGAAGAACGTGCCCTTCTCTAGTGCCTCACCTTCCCCAAAAGACATCAAGAGAGTACACATGCCCCCTATATTGCCGAGAGAGACAAATGTAAATTCTTTTGGATCAGTTAGCTTTGGCGGCTACCTCTCTTTTTGCCATGACTTCTGTTTCTCCTCTGCTTGACCAACAAAGGGAGAAGTAACCGCAAAAGCTAATTTATCCAGCGGAATTTACGTGTCGCTTTCACGGCAACAGAGTTTCTTAGTGTCATCCAGGTTTTTAAATCCTTTAGGTTTATTCATTTACGTTTCTTTTTCCTGCTTCTAAAAGGTAGCTGTTCTTGCCCACTGTTTTGGAAGTAAGAAAACCTAAGAGCTGTTCTGTAGGCTCATAAAGAGAGTGTGCCAAAAACGAGAAGGACAGCAGGGGGACGGGGGATCTGAACATGCCAAGGCAGTCATACCCTTATTGGTTATGGCAAATGTTAAACGGTCTAGAAAATCAGAGGCCTTGGAAAAGATTTGTAAAAATAACAATCTGAGAACTGAGCATAAAGGTGAAGAACATGAAAGGGGAAGCTGTGGGTGGCACACGCTGGAAATGGTGCTGGAAACACATCCTGAACTGCTCTTGCAAAGTGCAGTTCCTGCAGTTCTCCTCCCAGCCCTCCAAACCAGGTAGGCTAAGATGTGCTCTCAGCCTGTGGGCAGATGGAGGCTTTTCAACCCTGGCTGGGGCTGACGGGTAAAGGTGCATATCACAGACTACATCTAATGCTTTCCAAGAGGGCTCTTAGAGAGGGAAGTTGGCCAGACGCGGTGGTTCACACCTGTAATCCCAGCACTTTGGGAGGCTGAGGCAGGCAGATCATTTGAACTCAGGAGTTTGAGACCAGCCTGGGCAACATAGTGAAACCTCATCTCTACCAAAAAATATAAAAAATTAGCCAGGCATGCTGGTGGTAGCATGCACCCACGTGCTGGGGAGGCTGTGGTCTCAGCTACTCGGGAGGCTGAGGTGAGAGGATCACTTGAGCCTGGGAGATAGGGGTTGCAGTGAGCTGAGATTGCTCCACTGCATTCCAGCCTGGGCCACAGAGTGAGACCCTGTCTCAAAAAAAAGGGAAAAAAAAAAAAAAAAGAGAGGTAAACATCTAAGTGATGGAACAGAGGTGATGAACCAATATGCAAAAAGATAAAATGGATTTTTGGGCGCAGGGTGGGGGTTAATGATCAAAAGAGTAATTCAGCAGAGTATGGTGTGGCTCACACCTGTAATCCCAACACTTCGGGAGGCCGAGATGGGAGGATTGAGCCCAGGAGTTCAAGACCAGCCCTAGCAACATAATGAGGTGCCCCCACCCCCATCTCTACAGATACTTTTAAAAAATTAGCTGAGCTTGGTGGTGTACACCTGTAGTCCCACCTACCAGGTAGGAGGATCACCTGAGCCTGGGAGGTTAAGGCTGCAGTGAGGCAGTATCACCACACCACGCTCTAGACTGGCAACAGAGCAAGACACTATCAAAAACAAAAAAAGAAAAAGAATTCTTCATGAAAGACATTTAAAACAAACAAAAAAAGAACATCCATCACCCAGAGACCTCTCAAAAGTCATACTGGCTAAGCCATGCTAGCTAGACCAGATTTTCTAAGTAAGCAGCTGTGTGGATGAGCTTCCTGGGTGCACTCAATTTACACGGCAAGATGAAATGCCTGTTGATCTGTGCCAGGTGGATGCCAGGCTGGAGGTGGGAAGCGTACGCTGAAAGCATGTGCGTAACTTTACCACCTTCCATGCGTCTTTCCCGAGTCACCATGACACGTCTCCTACAATTAATCCTTGGGTTTTATTTAGTAATGTCCATTTTAGTTGAAAGTCATGATGTTTATGCTGCTCTACGATTCTTTAAAACTAATTGAAGCTTTATGTTAGGAAAGCTAAATATCTTATTTCTAATACCCTGAATAGATTTAGGATATCTCTGGAAGACCCATTTGAATCAACCGTTAAAGCCATATGGCTCAAACAGGTTCATGAAATCGTGTCATTCATGGGTCATTAGGAGATGGTCAAAGCACAGAAGTGTGAAACCTCTGCAGATACTGGGACAGTGATGCCTTTCATCATACCATTCTGCCACTTACTAACCCAGGGCACCTCAGTCCTTTGCACCTCAGTTTCATCTATAAAGTGGCCATCATAATCCTGTCTTATTCACAGGGTTTCCGTAAAGGCTCAAAGTCAAAGCACATGCAAAACACTTTGGACACAGACTGGCAAATAAGAGTGAGTATGTATGAGATATGATTACGATTTGTTTGTTTGTTTGTTTTTTGAGATGGAGTTTCACTCTCGTTGCCCAGCCTGGACTGCAATGGCATGATCTCAGCTCACCACAACCTCTGCCTCCCAGGTTCAAACGATTCTCCTGCCTAAGCCTCCCAAGTAGCTGGGATTACAGGCATGAGCCACCACACCCAGCTAATTTTGTATTTTTAGTAGACACGGGGTTTCTGCATGTTGGTCAGGCTGGTCTTGAACTCCTGACCTCAGGTGATCTGCCCACCTTGGCCTCCCAAAGTGCTGGGATTACAGACGTGAGCCACAGCGCCCGACTGTTTGTGATTATCATTACTATTATTAATAAATCACTGGCTTCAGACATGCTGACAGTGTTATATGATGGAAAGAGTATTTATAACCTTAGGAGCATGACCTTAAGTAAATGACTTAATCCATCTGAACCCCAATTCCCCCCTCTTCAGTAATAGAGGGAGAATACCAAAAACCTTGCAAAGATGAAAAGACACAAAGAAGTAGATGCCAAATTCATCTTGACTCCCTTCCAAAACAGAGCTGGAAAATACGAACAATCATTCCCACCTAAACAGAGGGTATGGTCCGACATTTATAAAGGGCCTATGTATATAGATGATATTACTGCCACTGTTTGCGTTTCTATCAGCCCCTATGCTGAATAATCAATAATGAATGTTGTTTAAACAAATGGTGTAATTTTCCAATCTGTGTTTTTCTAAACTGACCTTTACTCCTTATTGCCATTTGTAATGCATGCATAATTCAATGATGAAGCTGAGGGAGAAATAAGGATGTTGGTGTAAGTTGCCCTTTTTGGGTTGTTTCGGGATGATTTGCTATAATCCTATAAATAATACAAAGCTTGTCATCGTAAATATGTATTGTGTTATCTAGAGGTATATTCAGTGGCTAAAAAAAATAAAAGCTCGTGTCCCTCTCCTGGCAATCTCAAGGCATAATTAATTGCTGGTAAGATGTATTCTAGAACTTGAGAGCCCTAAAGTAGAAGGAAAAATAAAGGCCATTGTCAAACCAAATGCTAAAAGAAATGCATAAAGGGCGTAGTCATTTGCCATTTGGGAAAAGTGTTTGCTAGTGTACTTGACTGGAAGGCAAGAAGGATGATTCAAAAGGTATTTTTGTTCAGGTGGAGAAGTGTGTGCATCTGTAGGCGAATATACCCACGTACTTTTCGGTAAATTATAAATCAAGATGTTTACAGGGCTAACTTGTCAATTTTAACTCCTTTCTGTTGTTTACACACACCTCCACCTGACAAATATATACAAAACAATGCATGTGTATGCACGTGTACGTATATATGATTTTTACAAAATAAAGCATTAATCAGGAGGTGCTCAGAGCTAGCTTCTGTCCATTCTAACTAGTCTGCTATTTGTTCACTTGCACAGTCTCACTGTGCAATAAACCCTTTCAATATGGGAGACAAGCGCAAGACGCCCCTCTTTCCCCAAAGGGCACCTCTGTGTGCTCCCTCAGATCATAGCTGATGACATGTCAATGAAACGGTGCTTGCTCTCATCCCGGAGATCAAAATGAGGGCTTAACCTGCAATTTACTTTACAAGTCCCATGACACTTGCCAGATCTGAAGACTTCATTCTAATCTTCCCTGCTGAAAAATAATCAAATATTCCAACAAAGATGTATTGACAACTCTTAATTAACCATGCTAATGGGAGGAAGAGATAGCATGGATAAATGAAATCCACACATAACCCAAAACCTTCCTTCCCCATTAATTTCCAACTTTTTCACTAAACCTTACTGAGAGAAGTGGGTGTGGGAGTAGAGAGAGACAGACTAATCCTTTAACAATAGAATTACCAGATGTTTACATCTGTACTACGGCAATCAGCTGTTGGAAAAGGTAACAAGCAAGGAAGTGGCTAAGGACACCATGTATTCTCAAAGCATCAGGTTCCATGGTGATGTTTTTGAATCTTTTTGGGTTCAAGTAAATATATTTCAGGCAGCTTTTAGAATGAAGGTAGCTGGAAGAGTTTTGCAGCAAGAGAAGCTGATTTGATGGAGACTTTCACGTTTCTTATCTATTTATTGGTGCCACTCAGTTGGATGGGAAGGAGAGAAGGAGTTGAGAGAAATATTTCAGTCATTGCACAGTTGCGCAGTAGCATCTGCGCGAACTTGGAAAGAAAACTCATGCAATCTCACGGACTTATTTACCCCTCCTACCTAAGAGAAACATACATCCCAAACCTTCACTTTCCAAATGTTTGCTAGAAGATTAGAAAAACAACAGATGACAGCCAAAGTGTCAGCCTAGAAGAATCTCAAAAATCCTTCCTTAAACAATCCAGTAGCCAGATGAAGACCCCAGGCCAGGAGCCTATATGTGGTTAAGAAGTTCCTGGGGCCAGCAATCCTTCCGACTGCTGAGAAATGTAAGAGAGGGCCTCAAGTCCAAAGCCTAAAGTGCTATAAAGAGTGGACTGCCTTGGCCTCACCTGTGAAACAGGTAATGCTTTGTAATGAGCAGCTGACGGCCATGAATAGGTTGCAGAAATGGCAAATTCACCAAAGCCAAGGGAAGATGAGGAAGTCAGAGTATTCCGTAAGGGAGCAGATGAACTAGCATTTATTGAGCACCTTCTATGTGCCAGTGCCCATAAGAACATAGTGTGATAAGGAACCCATGAAATATGACCTTTGAAAGGAAACTGGGCAAAAAATAAAAGCAGGCTTCCTTCTCCTCAAAACATCGAGTGCAGCCACATCAGATGGGAAGAGCCAGAACTAGGCAACTTCCTCCTCTCCCCTGATCCTCATCTGCCAGGGTTGCCATCTCTGCACCTGTAGCGTAAATGCACCCAATAATAACGTGAGCGTACCCTTAGAATGATCCTGTATGGGAGACGCACCTGCATATGTGCTCCAACCTACGGAATCCATGAGGGACCAACCTGGAGATTTGTTCCTTACCTATATCACACATCTGAGTCCCGTGGAACACAGGCCAAACAGGGGAGTGAGGTCCTGAGTTTAGAGTTAAATGAAGGTTGCCAGGGAGAGGCTGTTAGAGGGAGGCTGTTAAATGAAAGTATGCTATTAACTACATGACATTTGCAGGTGATTATGGTTTTCCTGCCCTGCCTACTGCCACCATGGGACTGCAGGGAGATGGATATCCCATCCAGCCTAATGCCACTGGATCATTTCTATATGTAAGGAGGGCAGCTGTAGTATCCAGACTGCCACCACTGGACTCTGTCCCCTGTAATCCCCTAATAAAGTCCCATGTCTCATTGCTTGGCTCTGAGTCGCTTCTTCAGCTCTTGAACCTGGTGCCTTTCCTATTGAGGTTAAAAGGAGTTCAGCATACGGCATCTCCACCTCCCCTGACACAGCATATGTACCCAGTAAGCAGTCCTTACAATACCAATGGCTTCTACCTGCTGGGCACTGCCATTAACCAGGCACATCAAATGGAAGATCTCATTTAATCTTGCCAGGAAAAAATGAAACACCTTGTTTGTTGCTGTCTTTCTATGACAGAGGTAAACACACAGGCAGACGGAAGGTGAAATGATGTGTGTAAAGTCACACAGCTAGAAAGGAGCAGAGTTAAGAATTAGACCCTGGCCATCGAGCTCCAGAACCGAGCTTGTGACCATGACATTGACATTTCTGGAGTACTCACTAAAGTGCCAGATAGACGTTGCGCTAAATAAATGATCTGTGTGTGTTTTCTCATTTAATATCTGCACAGCCCTCTAAATTAGAGATGACTCTGTTATACAAATGAGGAAACTGATCTTGCAGCAGGGCAGTCAGCTGCCAAGGTCACAGAGCCAGGGAGTGGGGGGTGGTTTGCCCAAAGCCGTCTCTGTCCCTCCAGGTGAAGGTAATGATTAAGAACACAGGTCTGGAGCGCGTTTGAATCACTCTGTGTTCTGCCGCTCCCTGGGGACCCGGCCTCTGCCCCCCTGATTACTGTGGGGCTTTATTACTTTCTGAATTCTGTTTGCTATCACACTCACCCTCTCCTCCCATTTCCCTTCTGGTGCCCTTTTTCCCTTTCCAGGTCCCCAGCCCCCACGCTACAGCCACCTCTGCATTAAATGTCTGTGGAATGTTCACTGTTCAAAAGCCACGTTCTAGTTTGCGGCTTTCAATTCTTGGGAGGAAGGGGGCCATATAAATACAAACAATCAGGTCCCAGATGTTGTTGAAATGATCATTTTGGTCCACCTAAGTTTATACGAAAACATTTTCCACGCTCTGATGTCCCCCCACTTGCACTGGTGGCTAGCTCAAGCTCCAGACGAACGGGCCTTCTCACCTGCATGCTGAACCCAGCCGAGACTGCTGCCAGACGAAAAACTCAGCCCAGGCTGCTCCTGAAAATGTTCCTGGCCTCCGAGTCACGTACTAAAAATTAAGGGGACTCTAGATTTACATTTAAAATAAAGGAGAAACTCACTCGAGAGGCTAATGCGGCATGCACTGGAGGTAGCTACCATCACTAAGCATTAAGATAAACAAGACGACTGGCATTCTGGACTCTGCCTGGCACGGCGCAGGAATCACTGGAGGAGGCAGAGGAATGAGAGTGCATCGGCGACCTCGTGAGGCAGCGCAGCTTTGCATTACTGCCTGCCGCTCTGGAGGCGGACTTCCTGGGTTCAAATCCACACGCCTCCACCGCCACCACTCCATGAGCTTGGGAAAGGCGTTTAACCATTCCATGCCTTGTCATCTATAAAATGGGGCATGAGACCGGGTGTGGTGGCTCACGCCTCTAATCCCAGCACTTTGGGAGGCTGAGGCAGGCAGATCACAAGGTCAGGAGATCGAGACCATCCTGGCCAACATGGTGAAACCCCGTCTCTACTAAAAATACAAAAAAATTAGCTGGGCTTGGTGGCACGCGCCTGTAGTCCCAGCTACTCAGGAGGCTGAGGCAGGAGAATTGCTTGAACCCAGGAGGTGAAGGTTGCAGTGAGCCGAGATCACGTAATTGCACTTCAGCCTGGTGACAGAGCAAGACTGTCAGAAAAAAGAAAAGAAGGAAAGGAAGGGAAGGGGAAGGAGGGGGAAGGGAAGGGAAGGGGGGACGGGAGGGCAGGTGGGGAGGGGAGGGGAGGGGAGGGACATGAGTACCTCCTCAGAGGGTTGTCATGAAGACTGATGTCAATGAATCTACGCTGATATGGTGTGGATCTGTGTCACCACCAAATCTCAGTTCAAATTATTTATTTATTTATTTAGAAACTGAGTCTTGCTCTGTCGCTTAGGCTGGAGTGCAGTGGCGCAATCTTGGTTCACTGTAACCTCCACTTCCCGGGTTCAAGCAATTCTCCTTCCTCAGCCTCTCGAGTAACTGACTATAGACGTGTGCCACCATGCTTGGCTATATTTTTGTATTTTAGTAGAGATGAGGTTTCACCGTGTTGCCCAGGGTTGTCTCAAATTACTGAGCTCAGGCAGTCTGCCTGCCTCGGCCTCCCAAAGTGCTAGGATTAGAGGCATGAGCTACTCAGGAGGCTGAGGCAGGAGAATCGCTTGAACTCGGGAGGGAGAAGTTGCAATGAGCCAAGATCGTGCCACTGCACTCTAGCCTGGTGACACAGTGAGACTCGGTCTCAAAAAAAAAAAAAAAAAGAAAAGAAAAGAAAAAGAAAAACAAATGAGGCATAAGTACCTCCTCAGAGGGTTGTCGTAAGGACTGAACGATGTCAAGCAATCCACGTTGATATGGTTTGGATATGTGTCCTCACCAAATTTCATGTCCAGCCTTCATGTCGAATTGTAAAAATCCCTAATGTTGGAGGTGGGGCCTGGTGGAAGGTGACTGGATCATGGGGGACAGATTTCTCAAGAACGGTTTAGCATCATCCCCTTCCTGTGTAGTGAGTCAGCTCTCTTGAGATCTGGTTGCTGAAAAGTGTTTAGCACCGACCCTGCCTTGCCCTCCCTCTTGCTCCTGTTTGCACCATGTGAGATGCTTTGCTTTCCCTTTGCCTTCCGCCATGATTGTAAGTTTCCTAAGGCCTCCTGGAAGCCAAGCAGATGCCCGCATCATGCTTCCTGTACAGCCTGCGGAAATGCAAGCCAATTAAAGCTCTCTTTTAAATAAATTACCTAGTCTCAGGTATTTCTTTTTTTTTTTCTTTTTTTTTTTTTTGACACAGAGTTTCACTCTTATTACTCAGGCTGGAGTACAGTGGCGCGATCTCGGTTCACTGCAAACTCCGCCTCCCAGGTTCAAGCAATTCTCCTGCCTGGGCTCCCGAGTAGCTGGTACTAGAGATGCACGCCACCACGACCAGCTAATTTTTTGTGTCTTTAGTAGAGACAGGGTTTCACCATATTGGCCAGGATGATCTCGATCTCTTGACCTTGGGATCCGACCGCCTCTGCCTCCCAAGTTGCTGGGATTACAGGCGTGAGCCACTGTGAGGGGCCCCAGTCTCAGGTATTTCTTTACATCAGTGCAAGAATGGACTAATACACACATAGAGTATGGAGCACTGTACCCGGCCCACACCAACACTCGGTCAATGTTAGTACTTAGCATCAGCATTATGTTGCATAGCTGGTGATTCATATACACATTATTCCCTGCAATAAATGCCCAAGCCTTGGGAGATGTGCGCTTCAATCCCCACTTTACAGAGAGCTATGGATCACCAAGACTCCACTTGCAGTTGGGTTCAACCTCAGCGTCCCCTTTCCCCACATCTTCAGTTAAGGTATGCGCCCTCCATCAATGCCTGCATGGATAGGAGCATGGGTGGGTGGAAGGTAAGGGGAACAAGCGGAACCCCATATCCAGGGCAGGCACAGTGTGGACCAGAAGAGCATCCCTAGGACAGTGAGGTGATCCAGGGACTGACTTGCCCCAAGGCCGCAGTTGGAGGAGTGGAGAGTCAGATGAAACCATGAGCTTTTATAAGGTGCCATGGGGGCTGGGAAACTGCAAAATGAAGGCTTGAGCAGGCGCAACAAATCCGAAGGAAACAGAGCTCACAGGTGAAATCTGGGTCCAACTGGCCCTATCACCCGTTACCTCCCTGGTCAGCTGTACCCACCTTCAGGATTAGGACTGCATCCTTACCAGTGCTGAGTCCTCTGGGGTCCCCAGTGGCACCTTTTGCACCCATGGCCAAAGCAATAATGGGTACATTGTTCACCAAGGACTTCAAATCATTAATAAAACTGACCAAAGCTCAACTGCTTTTTATTATCAACATGCTCCGCGACTCCAAACAGTGTCAGTGAAAGCATATTCCTCCCGCCAGAGTGGCCCATGCCCATCGTAGCCCCTCTTGGCACCGCACGGTTTTACAAACTGCACTCAACAAACATTCTCTGAAGGACTGAAGACAAGGGGGGCTGAGGAAAGCAGAAATCCTGTTGATTTCTGGGCAGCAAACATGTAAACATAACTGACATGGAGATATACAAAATACATCTTTCAAGGAAAGACGTGCCATTCTTTCTTGGGTGAAATAACAACACCCCCCCCCCACGCAAGAGTCCAACTACACAGACTGATATTGCTATGGGCTGATTGGAAAGGGGATATCTTGCATTTTTGTGGCTCCGAGAATCACTCTGTGGTCCTAGGATTTATTTTCCTCTCTCGGGAGCCAGGGACAGATAATAAATACCCCTCATCAGCTGATCAATTGCTCGCACTTCCAGGCAAGCACCCATCACTCCCCCACCACACACACCGCCCCACGCCACCTGAACAAGGTTAAAAGAACAGACTCGTGACTGATGGTCACGGGAGAACTGGCTTCAGAAGAGGAAGTTGAAAATATTAAGAAATCAACATGGGCATTTAAAAGAAAACCCCTTTCCATGCCACAGAAGATGTTTTGCTATTCATCTTGTTCCCTGACTCTGCTTCACCAACTTGATGGAAGATGGTTTAACTGACATAAAAACCAGCTATACGTGAATAGCGGTGATTGATGGAAGCATTCCAAACATCAGCCAAAAATGGCACTAAAAGATGCCTGGGGCTCCCTGTTAACTGTTTTATGAGGGGACTAATAGGTTTCCCCCTCTCTCTTTAAAGAATAAATTAGCAAGACAAGTACTTTCAAAAACAGGGTAGTGTTATACGGGGGAGGGAGGGGGGGGGAGAGAGAGGGAGAGAGAGAGAGAGAGAGAGAGAGAGAGAGAAAGGTAGGAAGCTTTGGCATGCCAGTGTATGAATTAGGGGGAGTTAGGACCTGGCAAACTGGGTCATATGAGGCTTTTTTCATACGCAGCTGTTCAGTTTCAAGGTACATGATTTAACTAGGTTTTATTTCATTCCATGTAATAACAAACTATGCCATTAAATAGTCCTACTGTACACATGCAATATTTCAATGGCAACAGAAAGAAAATCTAGCCTTTAAAAAATGCACAGGCGCTCCAAATGAGCCATGATAAAGAAAGGGGAGGGGGAGGGAGATGGTCTGCAGAAAAGGATGAGGGAAGGCAGATTCATATGACTTGTGCAAAAGTGTGGAGTCTTTCCATTCCGGGAGAATGAGACGTTTGCAAAACGGCATCGTGTTCTTTGAATGCTTCTTAAAATGGAACAGACGAGAACAGAGGCTGCAAGAGTGTTAGAAATCCCCCTTTTTGTTCTCTTTTCTGGAATGAAGAGGACCTTTTCCTGCCTTTCTTTGCTGTTATTTTGAAAAAGGTTAATTATGACCTAGACGCGCCTGAAGCACCCGGGCAATGGGGTCTCGGCTATTGTCGAAGAAGAATATTGTCCGCGCCGTGCTGCAAGAACTAACTTAAGAAGCATTCAAATGTGGAACTCCTTTCAGAAGCCTCGGGACCGATCCCATGTCACGGCATTCTATGGGATGACAAATCCCCTCTCCGTTCCCACTACTTGTCTTTGAAGACATGCACATTAGTGGGGCATAAAATTCACTTGACTTTTAAAATGAAATAAGCTGGTTAGCTGGCCCATCTAGAATACATTTTTATCTCAACATTTCTAATCAAAAGGCCCACTTATCCCTGTCCCTATCCTGGCTCTGAGGCCGAGCTCAAGGTGCTCTCAATTACATGGTAGATTTCTGGCCCGAGTTAATATGTATCAGGACTTCTCAAGCGTTTGTCCCTTTGACCTAGAAATTCTACTTCTGGCAAATCAATCCCACAGGAATAGCCTTAAATGGGAAAAATGCTTTAGAACCAAAGATGTTCGTGACCATGGAAATGACAACTGAAAAGAGTTCGTAACAACCTAAAAACCCAGTGAGAAGGAGTAAGATGAACTGAACTATGATTCATCTCACTGGTTTCTTATCACGTGTCCATTCAAAGCACTGTCAGGACCGTCTAGAACCACCTGGAGGTGTACTTTTAAAATGTTAAGAGAAAGGGAAAAAAAAAATATGTGTATATATATATATATATATATATATGGAATATTTGAATTGCAGTAGCAGAATTAATTTAGAGGTAACAAGCAAATCCATCATGAGTATATATGCCACAACTATAACAAAACAAAATAAAGCAAAACGGGCTTGGACTTTTTTTTTTTTTTTTTTTTTTTTGCGATAGAGTTTCGCTCTCATTGCCCAGGCTGGAGTGCAATGGTGCGGTCTCGGCTCAACACAACCCCCACCTGCCGGGTTCAAGCAATTCTCCTGCCTCAACCGCCTGAGTAGCTGGGATTACAGGCATGTGCCACCACGCCCAGCTAATTATGTATTTTTACTAGAGACGGGGTTTCACCATGTTGGTCAGGCAGGTCTCGAACTCCCAACCTCAGGTGATCTGACTGCCTTGGCCTCCCAACGTGCCAGGATTATAGGTATGAGCCACCGCGCCCGGTCTGGCCTAGGAATTTTAAACTACTGTAAAAATATGTGCCAAAATGCTAAGAGTAGATATATATTGGAGGATTTTTTTTCCCTATCTTTTTTTTCAACTTTTGAGTAGTTTCCCTTTTTTTTTAATGAATATGTCCTTATTGTATATGAGACATAGCTAATTTTAATAAGAATCAGAACTCCAAGGGGGAAAGAGAACACTTTTGTGTTTTTTTGCTACCATCAGAATCCACTGAATAAGGCTTGTACATTTCAGGCCCACCCACTTCATTCCACAGGAATTACTAACTAACTGCAGGTGCTGCTGTTGCTGGAACGCTAAGCCCCAAGAAGGTCTGGAGAGGCCGGGAGACTAACAGATGGGTTTCTTCCAGGATTTTGCTGCTGATTGATCACTGCATTTAATCCTTTCCAGAGACAGTTACTCAAAAGGATCGAGAACGGTACATTTACCAACACAGGCCGACGTTGACTAAAAGAGAACCATAAAAATCTTGGGGAGAGGCAATGTGGCAAGACCACGGTCTTCATTCAGGCAGGGCTGGAGGCAGAATCCTACTCCAGATCCTTCCCAGCTCAGACCTTTTGCCAAGCCTCCCGAAGTCTCAAATTCCTCATCCTCAGCAGGAGTCATCACAGATTGCAAGGAGGTTTAAATGAGGCAGTACATGAAATGTGCCATAAACCCCAATTTATCAGCATCTAGGATCCCTAAGATTAGACACTGACCACTTCCTTATGTGCCAGATACTAAGCTGAGCACTTCACACGTACCGCTTCACATACTCCACCTCGGATTATTTTATTTATCCCCCATCGGGAAGATACTGTTAAAGTCTCCTTCTCACTCACAGGGATGCTGAGGTTGTGAGGGATCAAAGGACCTACCCACCACTGCACAGGCAGAAAACAGGAGAGTCAAGACTGACACCCCCAGCAGGAGATGCTCCAGCCACCCTGGACCCCTTCCACCACAGGCTGAGCCGCAGTGAAGTCCTTTCAGAGGGCAATCCACACTGGACAGCAAACAGTAGAGTGTAGATTTGGTCAAGGATAGGAGCTTCATTATCCTAAGTGAATTAATGCAGGAAAAGATAACCAATTACTGCATGTTCTCACTTGTGAGTGGAAACTAAACACTGAGTACACATGCACAGAAAGAAGAGAACCATAGGCGGGTACAGTGGCTCACGCCTGTAATCCCAGCACTTCAGGTGGCCAAGGCGGGCACATCACTCGAGGTCAGGAGTTCAAGACCAGCCTGGCCAACACAGGGAAACCCTGCGTCTACTCATAATATAAAAATTAGCTGGGCATGGTGGTGCACACCTGTAGTCCCCACTACTCAGGAGGCTGAGGCATGAGAATTGCTTGAACCCGGGAGGTGGAGGTTGCAGCGAGCCGAGATGGTGCCACTGCACTCCAGCCTGGGCGATGGAGCGAGACTCTGTCTCAAAACAAAAAAAAAAAAAGAAGGGAACAATAGACACCGGGGCCTACTTAAGGGTGGAAGGTGAGAAGACAGAAGGGACTGAAAAACCATCTACTGGGTACCATGCTTATGACCTGGGTGACAAGAGAATCTGTACACCAAGCCTTCGTGACATGTCACTTACCTATCTAACAACCCTGCACATGTACCCCAGAAATAAAGTTTTTTAAAAAATGAAAATTAACAAAAATTAAAAGAAATCACAGATGTTTTCATATCACATCACAGTTACTGCAGATATTTCAAAACATCATTTACACTCACGCTACTTCAAAAGTATAGGTGTTATTAGATACATTACTACATCTTATGATTTAATGTGTTATAAAAGAAGCATGTATATTACTATAGAACAATAAAAAATTTGATATATGTATGTCTAAAACAGAAACAAAACAAAACAAAGGAATAAGGGTTTCCAAAATTTAAAACGCCAAGAGAGCTTCATGGGATTATAGTGAAGAATGGAGATGGATGAGAGGAGCTCAGGATGGGGAGAGGGAAGGGGAGGCTTGCATGTCTCTCTCTTTTTTTTTTTTTTTTTTTGACACAGAGTCTCCCTCTGTCACCCAGGCTAGAGTGCAATGGCACAATCTCAGCTCACTGCAACCTCTGCCTCCTGGGTTCAAGCAGTTCTCATGCCTCAGCTTCCCAAGTAGCTGGGATTACAGACATGTGCCACCACACCCAGCTAATTTTTGTATTTTTAGTGGAAATGGGGTTTCACCATGTTGGTCAGGCTGGTCTCGAACTCCCAACCTCAAGTGATCCGCCCATCTCAGCCTCCTAAAGTGCTGGGATTATAGACGTGAGCCACCACACCTGGCTGGCTTTCAGGTCTCTTATTCTTGCTGCTTTTACTCTTGTTCCCCAGTAGCCATGGGTTCCAGAGAGGACAGAAGGCTTGGGAGAGCAGGGGACTCAGGAGCTTACCCTACTGCCCCCACCTTTTTAATAACGCTCCTCAAACCCTGGTTCCACATCTCCCTCACTCAAGGATTTATGTCTCATTTTCAATGGAATGTTACACTTGGTCAGACCACGAAGAAAACTCCTCATTATAAACTAGGAAATGTGTGGAGAGAGAATTATTCACCCAAGGCAGTGCTCAATCAGTGTTGCCTGAATATTTATTTAGCCCACACACGGAGAAGTTGTGTTAATGTTTGCCAAAGAATGTAGCTTTATAAAGTATCTGGGTCAAAAAAGACAGCATATCATTTTACAAATAACTTTAAAATTGCTGAAGTTAAATAGCCGGGCTCTCCCAGGTTTGTCCTTTCAAAAACGCTGCAGAAACAATATCCAGAATTATGACTCATAAAATACAGGTATTACAAAGTGGCTGTTTAGCCCATTAAAGAAAATGGAGAGTGAAATCTGAATTATTTCTACCCGAGGCAGAAGCAGACAAAGTTACCAAAATTATGTTAGGCGGACGTCGCAATTCTTCAAGTGTGCAGGGTGGCAAGGCTAAGGGCACCTGCACCAAGACTCTATTAGGAGAGCTGTATATTTCAGTCAACAATGACAGGCATTCCATTTCTCAGCCTCAGATCCAGTGTAGCTACGGGGAATTCACCCAAAACATTTTCTTTTGCTTTATCAGTGGCATTTGTCTGCCTCAAAAGCCCTGTGAGGGAGAGGGCAACTAAGAGACACTGTCAGGCAATGTTGTCTCAGGCAGCTAATTTAATGGGCAAGAAGGGAAGCAGAGACCACTTGGGTGCAAACCGTGACTCAAGTGAATCTGAGCAATGACGTCATAAGAATCATCAATAGCAACAGTGGCCAGGTGCGGCGGCTCACCCCTGTAATCCCAACACTTTGGGAGGCCGAGGTGGGCAGATCACTTGAGCTCAGGAGTTCGAGACCAGTCTGCACAACACGGTGAAACCCAATCTCTACTAAAACTACAAAAAATGAGCCGGGCATGGTGGCGCGTGCCTGTAGTCCCAGCCACTCGGGAGCCCAAGGCAGGAGAATCGCTTGAACCTGAGGGGGAAGACGTTGCAGTGAGCCGAGATGGCAACACTGCACTCCAGCCTGCGTGACAAGACCAAAACAAACAAACAGCAACAACTATCATCATCACCATCGGGGCTGGAACAAGGATGAGGCAGGCAGGCTCTGATAATAACAGGAGGAAGCGAAGCAGGGAGGGAGGGAAAGGAAGGCAGAGAAGAGGGTAAAAAACACAAATGATAATAATAGACACTGACATTTACGGAGCACTCACTATGTACTGGGAATCATGAAGAGGACACACAGGCTCACCTAATCCACTGAACAGCTGGGTAAATATCATAATATCACAGGTCAATATCATTCTCATTTTAATGTCGGTAGGTCACAAGATTTTCATCTGTACAATGGAGGCACCACTGGCTCCCAAGGCCAGTGCTGGGTGGAAAGCAATGAGTAAAGGTGAGTACCGTGTGACAGGAAGTGGGGGCAGCCAGCCAGGTGAGGAACATGGCCACTAAGTTGGGGTCAGGAGGTTGCGGGATCCCCCAAACTGCAAGTTGTCATCTCGAGACAACAGATACATTTCTGGATACTAATTCATTCTTGGAGTCTCCCTCTTAGCTCTTTGGCTGCAAGTTCTGGGGTGAATGAGCACAGAGACCCATTTACTCCACTCTTCTCAATAGACAGGGATCTTCTAAAGGGCACTGTCTTCCATAGATCTTTGTACCTGCAATACCTGCCTGGCCCGACCTGGCCCTAGTAGGTTCTCAGGAAATATTTACTTATGAGTAAGCAAATGCATAACATGAGACGGCTGCTCTGGAATGACTGCTGTGAGCAGAGGAGGCTGCTGAGACTACCAGAGACTGCAGATCAAGAGCAAAGACCCCATGGAGTTCCTCCGGGAAACCAGGTGTGGCAGTGTGCTAGGGCTGCCCTAGCCAATCAACACAAGTGGGACAGACACTGACTCTCAGCAGTTCAGGAGACCACAAGTCTGAAAACCAGGTGCTGGCAGGGGTGGCTCCTTATGGAAACTGTGCCAGGTTTCTCTCCTAGCTTCAGGGGGTTGCCCATGACCTTGGCATCTCTTGGCTTGTAAATGCATCATTCCAGTCTCTGCCTCTGACTTCACAGATCTTCTGCTCTGGGTCCTCTCCTCTTCCCCTTTTTGTGTTTTTGTTTTTTGGTGGTGTTTTTTTTTTTTTTTTTTTTAGAGATGGGGTCTTGCTATGTTGCCCAGGCTGGCAGTGAACTCCTAGGCTCAAGCAATGTTCCCTGCACAGCCTCCTGAGTAGCTGGGACTGCAGGCGTACCCACCGCTGTGCCCCCTGCTTTCCTCTTTGCACGAGGACTGTTGTCATTGGATTTAGGGCCCACTCTAAAGCCGGGATGATTTAACCTTGAGATTCTTAATTAATTACATCTGCAAAGCCCCTATTTCCCTCTAAGGTTACATGTGCAGTTCTGTGTGGATGTGGATTTTTGGGAAATGCTAACTAACCCATACCAGCAGACTGTAGCTATCCACACTGATAGGTTCCCTTGCCTGTGTCTGTCCAACGGGCTTCAAAAGCTAGAAGACTCAGCCAGGCGTGGGGGCTCACACCTATAATCCCGACACTTTGGGAGGCCAAGGCGGGAGGATCACGAGGTCAGGAGTTCAAGACCAGCGTGGCCAACATGGTGAAACCCCATCTCTACTAAAAATACAAAAATTAGCCAGGCGTGGTGGCATGTGCCTATAGTCCCAGTTACTTGGGAGGCTGAGGCAAGAGAATCGCTTGAACCCAGGAGGTGGAGGTAGCAGTGAGCCAATATCGCACCACTGCACTCCAGTCTAGGCAACAGAGTAAGACTCTATCTCAAAAAAAGAAAAAAAGTTAGAAGATCCAAATCCCTAATGCCTAAGCAAGAACAGAGGGGACACACGGGCCTGGATTCAAGTCCTGTAGGATCCCTTGATAATAACACACCAGTCCCATGGGCAGGAACACAAAACGTTATCCCAGGACCCTGTTCTCCATCAGTGTCTCAGCCTGAATGAGGTTCTTCCTTCCTAGTGGGGTTGGGAGGGCCACCCTGCTTTCCCTGCCCTTCCCAGGAGGAAGGGAATAGCACCTGCCCCATCTCCACCAGCGTCTGTCCATCAAGGCCCAGTCAACAGCTTAGACCCAGGGGATGCCACAGTCCCCATTACAGTGTCACCAGGCCAGGGCTGGGGGAAGCCCGGAGAGAAATGCAGTCTGCGGAGGCTGCGGCAAACTCACAATGAAGGAAAACGTCGGTGGGCACCAGATACAGCGGGCACCTGAGGAGGAAATGCGCTGCAGCTGGGAATCCATGGGGGATGCATGGCAGGGTTAGAGCATCCTGGCATCTGGCAGGCACGGGGGAGTCCTCGATGCAGAGAGGCAATGTGAACCTGCAGGCCTTGGGGGGGCAAAAGCACATCAAACCGCTGGGGACAGATGCCGTCAGTATTCCTAATTTCTCCATGTTAGAAAGGTAATTTGCCTGTAATCCCAGTACTTTGGGAGGCCAAGGTGGGCGGATCACGAGGTCAGGAGTTGGAGACCCGGCTGACCAACATGGTGAAACCTCGTCTCTACTAAAACTAAAACAATTAGCTGGGCATGGTGGTACATGCCTATAATCCCACCTACTCCGGAGGCTGAGGCAGGAGAATTGCTTGAACCCAGGAGGCGGAGGTTACAGTGAGCCAAGATTGTGCCACTGCACTCTAGCTTAGGTGACAGACTGAGACTCCCTCTCAAAAATAAAAAAAAGAAAGGTAATTTGGTGCAGTCTGCATATTACAAAATACTCTCGGAGGGGTTTGGGGTAACATCCTATAACAAAGACATTTCTGTTTCTTGAGTGAAAATAGGATTATTTATCCTGGCCAATATAGTGAATGAAACCCCATCTCTACAAAAACACAAAAATTAGTCGGTTACGGTGGCCCATGCCTAAGTCCCAGCTACTTGGGAGGCTGAAGCAGAAGACTGCCTGAGCCCGCGAGGTCGAGGCTGCCCTGAGCCACAGTCGCACCACTGCACTCCAGCCTGGGTGACGGAGTGAAACCTTGCCTCAGAAACAAAACAAAACAAAAAGATTATTCACACTAAAAAGGAGAAACAGGGGACGCTAAAGCTGAAGTCAAATTTCACCACCAAATAAACTGGCTATAAATTTACAATAAAAAAATTTGTTTTCGCTTTTCAGAACTCTTTGGAATTTGGAATACCAAAAAATCGGAACCGAGGCACTTTCTAGACGAAGGCAGCCTTATCCCCAGGAGGTGAGATGTGGAAGTGAGCCCAGGGCTGAGGCCAGCAAGGCTCAGACCACAGCCTCCTGCTCCAAACAGCTCCATCACTTTATCTGTTTTGTAAACCAGGCTCCCTCAAGAGATCTGGTTTAAGGAAAGAATTTGAGACCTACAAAACAGACTGAAAATCATTGTTGGATGTCAGATGTTGGCAAACTTTTTTTGGAAAGGGCTAAACAGTAAACAAGTTAGGCTTTGTGAACCAAGAGGCAAAAACTGAGGCTATTACGGAGATATTTATATAACAGGAGAGAAAATAAATTTCTGCAAATTTTTTATTGATGAAATTCAAAACTTTATGACACTGAAATCTGAACTCCATATCATTTTTGTGTTTCACGAAATAACATTCTTCTCTCTATTCTTTTTTTTGCAGATCATTTAAAATATAAAAACTATTCTGAGCTTGCAGGCCATACCCTGCAGGAGGTACAGGCTGTATTTTGCCCGTGGGCAGTAGCTCATGACTTCTGCTCAAGGTCATTCCAGATCAACCCAGGGGCCTGTCCCGTAGTGAGACCCACTGGTGACTCCCCAGACTGGCCCAAGTGAAAGCACTTGGCTGGATGAGAGGGACATGAATCAGGCTGCTCCTAAAACAAGACGCGCCTCGCCTTTGATGTTCAAGTCTTTAAGGAGGCAATTGCTTTCTACTCCATTTTTCAAAACCAAAATAGCAAATATGGTATGAGCCATAACTTAGCAAAATTATGTTCTTAAACAGCCCCTTTCAAAAAATAATAGATGAAAAAATGCAATGTTTTCCTCCCTCTTTAATTGGAATCATGGTATAGCAGGTAGGATACAAATGTCTCATTTGCATTACACATTTTTAGTGCCATCATTAATCTGAATGATATCAACAAAATGCCCAATGCACATAAATCAATCAGACTTTGGCAGGAACAGATTTTTTTTTTTTTTTAATGAGACCGAGTCTCACTCTGTCGCCCTGGCTGGAGTGCACTGGCACAATCTCAGCTCACTGTAACCTCCGCCTCCCGGTTTCAAGAGTTCTTCTGCCTCAGCCTCTCGGGTAGCGGGACTACAGGCACGCATCACCACACCCAGATAAATTTTGTATTTTTAGTAGAGACGGGGTTTCACTATATTGGTCAGGCTGGGCTTCAACTCCTGACCTCGTGATCCATGGCTTCGGCCTCCGAAAGTGTTGGGATTACAGACATGAGCCACTGTGCCCAGCGTAGGAACAAAGATATTATCATCAGGGGACAAGTCATCTGTTCCCAGATTCCAGGACTCTCTCTGGTGTCCACTGTGGATTACAGCACATGTTTAACTAGGAAAGTCTAGTCACGCTTTTGACATACCGGTTCATGGTATACTAATGTCTTATCCAGCTTGAGCCAAGAATATGCGCTAACAGATTACACAAACCCTGAATTAAAATGTGCAATCTACCATCCAAGTGGGTGGAAACTGATTACAGACAAGTTCATATGAGTAAACTACTTAAAGGCAACTCCTGTGTTTACAATGGCAGTGTGAAAGGTGTCCCTGACATGGAAAGGACAAACCATGAAATGACCTTTGAAGCTCAGAATGTGTCTGCCAAAAAAGCAAAGCCAACTGTCAAACTGTAAAACCAAAATCATCACAAAAATGCATATTCTCCAGAGGCCTCAAATCTCAAACTGTCTCCTACCCTCCTTCGTAAGTATACATAAGGAGGCCAAGGAACTAACATTTGCTGAGATTTTACTCTCAGCTTTGTATGCTTTGCATTAATGATGTCATCAAACACATTGACAGGTGAGAAAACGAATGTGTTAACATTTTAATTACCCTGCCCCATCAAGATGTTAGAAAGATTCAGATATGAGAGACCCAAAGCCTGTGATCTGAATACTAGAGTCTAGTCGGAGGCCGGCAACCTATGGCCCACAGGCCAAATCTGGCCCACTGCCTGTTTCTATAAATAAAGTTTTATTGGAACACAGACATCCATGTACATACTCTCTGTGGCTGCTTTCCTGCCATAACAGCAGAGTTGAGAAGTTGCAACGGAGACCATAAAGCCCACAAAGCTGGTAACATTGACTATCCAGCCCTTTAGAGAAAAAGGCCATGCTCAAGTTCCTGTGAGTATCTGCCATGGTACAGCCCCTCTGCTGGGGAAAACCAGCCCACTCAAAGGTTCCCAATGAGCCAGCATCGCTGAGCAGTTCCTTAGCAATTGGTGGCCCTGTGATCTCCTTCTCCCAAACACCTTGACCATGTTGTCTGGACAATATGAGCACCCGTGATGTGAGGGCAGCCTTGTAGACAAGGTGTCCTGGCTGGAGAGCCTTGTCCAAAAGGCACAACAGTGACTACTACACTGAACCCATCCAATGCATCCTTCTGAGAGTTTGAAGGAGGCAATTGCAAGCAGGTTGCAAACGAAAAAAGACACGAGGCAGCGACACAGAGACTTGGAAACCAGTGAAGCCACAATGAAGGCGCAGACAGAAAGCTAGAGACAAGGTCAGGGGCCTCTGTGGCGCTCCAGACCCGGTCCGGAGGCTTTTCCATGACTTAGGTGCAGGGACTGTCCAGGGTTCTGTGGTCTCTTCCTTTATCCTACTTTATCTTTCCCCTAGAGCATCCAGAGTGCACCTCCACTCCCTGCCACCAGAGGTCAGACGAGCCGACCTGGCAGGCTTGTTTCCCCTCCACCAGATGACAGCAAGGACCAAGACTGGCAGAGTGACACATCCTCTCCAAAATAAAAATATGCAGAAGAAATCAAAGAACACTGACAAACACAGCCACACTCCATTTTAAAGCACTGAGCTGTTTGAACAAAGGAAGCATGACAGGGCCCCTTCCTGCTAATAACAGTAACAACAATACTAAATATTTGATAAGAATTTCAAATAAATTCTTAATTATTTATATTTCCCTCCATTAACATGAATATCATTACTGTGTGTGTGTGTGTGTGTGTGTGTGTGTGTGTGTGTGTGTGTATTTTCCTCATTTTAAAACCAGGAGTTGAGAGTAAAGGATTTCTTTTCCTTTTCCCCTCCTCTTTACAGAAGGACCTACTGTTCAGTTTTCAAGACCACCCAGAAAGAAATTGGAAGTTGGGTTTGTATCCTTAATCCCTTAGTTAGAAAAAAAGAAAAGTAAAGAAAATCCATCTCCAAGATCTTGCTATATCAACTTCAGTATTTTTTTTAAGTTAAATTTGATTTTTACATCCCTTAGCTGATGAGACTACAGAGTTGTTTTTTTTTTAATATCATTTTATTTCTTTTTTTAAAATATAGACTTGTGGTTCTTTTCCAAAAGCAGTCCAACACAAAGTGAACAGTGGTCAATGCATAATAAAATGAGAGTTACCTTTTGACTAGGAAGAATTATCAGCATTTTGATTTGATGGGTTCTTAGCTCTACAGATTCAAAAATACCTTATTCAAATCCAGGACTTTTCCAAATACTGGAGTTCTAAAGATTACCCTTTTTTGATGCTTTTAAAACTAAAAGGGCATATCTGAATAGAAATCCGGCTGTTGAATGACTTGTAAACCCTGCAGAGATGTACGAAAACATGGCCACCTGAGCCAGTGGTGTGGTAGAAGTCTGGCATCCACACTACAACACACACACACACACACACACACACACACACACACACACACGAACTTCTCATGACCCTCAAGTATATTCACATGATATATCACAAATACCATAAAGCAGCATTGTAATTACAGGGAGGACTTGATTTTAAAAGGCCTACATCAAAATTAATAGTCATAAAAATGTAATAACCTAGACTGGAGAATTTAGGGATTAGAGCATTTTGAACATTATACCTCAAATTTATAAAGGTTTATAAATTCATATTAGCATTCACAAAGGTTTTTAAAGATGGAATAGCTATGTACATGGTGAATTTATTATAAAATCCAGATGCAAAAAAAATGCATATTAACCCCTCCCTATCATGTTCTGAACTAAAATCAATAAGTTCCCTTTAGGCAATTAAAATGCTGGTCCCATGACCTGTCATCCTATTCCTAGGCTTAGAATGTTAGGAACACTGTATCTGCTTTGAGAATGGAAGAAAGCAGGTTACCCTGATGCCTTTGGGACCAAACACAGGGGGATGCCTTTTCCCAGTAGAAAAAATCAGCACTGATCCCCAAAGAGCAGAATATATTGCCATGTTTTGGTGAAATCGAGGCATACTTATCTTGGGGCAAAAACTGAAATCATCAAAGGAAAATCTTTCCAATTCTAGGTTAAGCTGACATGGTACGTACATACAATGAAATCCACCCACGGAGGCCGAAGCTAAACCTGAAGCCCAAGAGGCCCACAGCACTTTAGAAACGTCCTGCTGTTCCTATAGCCACCAACAATGTGCTGTATACTTAAAAATTTGTTGAAAGGGTAGGTCTCATGTTAAGTGTTCTTATCACAATAAAATATTTTTAAAAGTCCTCTACATGGCTATGATAATTGGGAAAGGCATACCTTGAACACAGATGAGTAAATCTGCACATCTGTGAAATGTCAGTTCAGCATGTTGACCATTAGTAATCTTTTCAGAACATTTCCAATATATGAAAATAACACCAATGCCTGACTTTGAAGCTGAACTGGTTTCAGCTAAAGTGACCACTTTCAGCCAAAATAATGGGTATTTCCTTCTTGGCCTTCCATGCACAAACTTGTGAAAGACAGTGGCAGCACTGAATGTCCTTTTAGAAACAATTACAAATTAGCTGGGTGTGGTGGCGCACGCCTGTAGTCCCAGCTACTCAGGAGGCTGAGGCAGGAGAATCGCTTGAACCCAGGAGGCAGAGGTTGCAGTGAGCCGAGATCGCGCCTCTGCACTCCATCCGAGTGACAGAACAAGACTCCGTTTAAAAAAAAAAAAAAAAACATTTAAAAACACAAGAAACAATTACAGATTCATTCCTTTTGAATTTCTGGATAAAGAATACACCAGTGAGAATCACATAAAAAGCCATTTAGATTTTTCAAAGAGTTTTTACAGATCCCATTTGATCTTCAAGAGAGCCCCCCATTAGAAGAAACCAAATTCATGTTTAAAATGATCCATTTTATTTCTCCCATAAATATATATTGAGCCCCTGGAAATAATTTCCAAATTCCTCAGATTTTAAAAGTTAATTTTTCTTATTTTGACCCCAAATCTGTAGAAACAAGGATTTTTCACCAACAGGGAGCTCCCTTTTTATAAAATCCTTATCTACCAAGATTCACCTCTACAATCCCTGGCTGTGAGCTCCTGACGGAAGAAGCTAGCATAAACAACTTCACAACTACTGGGGAGATGGAATGACCTGGCAGGTTGCAAACAGGCAAAGAGTGAAAAATTAAGTTAATGGCACAAGAATGTGTGTATTTATAAATGTAGGATAAATAAGATCATGTAGACACTCTTTAGATTTCCATCCTCACTGCTGTAATTGAATGAACAGGCGAACATGTTTGAGTCTGTCCACATCTGCCCTAATACCATTTTTCCCATAAATAACTAAAAATCTTTGATTGTAAGTTTTCCTACTCTGGCAATTTTAAGCAAAGTGATTCTTGAGACAGTGAGTGAAATACCACATTCATTTTTTTAAAAAATAAGGTATACTTATTTGTACTTTCTACCATTTGATACAGATTCTGTTTAAATTGCATAACCCTTAATATACTACCAACACAATGACAGCAAGGGCTTTGCCTTATTCGCAGGTACATCGTGGAACTTAGTAAAGAGTTAACCGCCAGAGCAGGCAGTCAAGACTTATTGAATGATTAAATAAAAGCACTGAATTCCATATTGCACAGGAAATAAAAAATCAAAGTTAGACTTCTGAAAAAAAATGATATATCTAGTAGAACTTATTATCTGGGCAAACTTGAAGAGGAGTCCAATGGGGAGACCTCTTCGATAATGAGATTGCAATCAAGATGGGCCCCGTTCTCACCCTGGATTTCTCTGAATCAGCTACTTTTTAAGTTCATATGCCGCTCCACTCAGCCAATGGCGATTCCAGGAGAGAGGCAATTGATAAGAATTATGTTTTCTGCCTTCTCTTGGGTTATGAATTTATCATGATGCAAAAGCCTAGCTACTCTGATGCCATGTTAACAATGATAAACACCATAAAGACAAAAAGAAACTGAATTTAAGCATCTGGATTCTGCAGAGGAGTTTATTAAACAGATTAACTGAGGAAAGGTAAAGCTACACAATTACGGGAAACAGGTAGCAACAGTCCGGCTGGCTATTTCCGATGGCCACCTGAGAGCAGATTTCCAATGCCCTCATTCCTGTAGGTACATTATCATGTGTTTTACCGTTTGTCACAGCTGCAAGATAATTAATTTGCGTTCAGAAATTCTAAGTGGCAAATGTGCAATGCATAGTAATACACATTTTTTATGGACACAGTGAAAATGCCTAACCCACATCTCATAAGTCCTGCTCAATCAGTGAGCAAAATGCATAGAAGAGTTTGCAAAAGGTTTTGAAAGAGTTTGGTTTGAAAGGAAAATTAAGAGCAAACCCCTCTCCTCTACCCCCAGCCCTCAAAAAACAAAACTGAAGTAAATCTGAAGCAAAACCGAACAACGAGGTAGGCACTATCAAGCTGCCAGAATCATAAATGTTGTCAGTTCATGTGCCCGTCTTCCTGCTCCCTTGGCAATGCCAATAAAATCCACAAACACCATGGATGAGGTAGTACCAGAGTCAGTGCTTAAATAAGGGATAAAGATACCTGTTAAATCCACTGCCTCAATGCAGTCATGGGAGGTTCTTAAGAATACGGCATCGTCTCTCCGTTTTCTGCACTAAAGAGATAAGGAGTGTCAAGGATAATCTAAATGGGTGGAAAATATATACATCATTGGTGCGAGAACACATATTTTGATAGGTGATCCCCCTCCATCAGCCCCCTCGTCTATACTCCTAGCTGCTTTATCTTCCAGATCATGCCTCCTCTACTCAAAGTGATTTTGCATTCCCTTTCACACTGACCTTAGCAGTGGATCTGGAGACCGTGCTTCCTAGCAGGAGAAAACAACTTTTCCAGTTGAAAACCTTTGCGAATTACCCACGACTTTGACAACAGGTGCCAAGCACTTGATAGTATTTTTTTTGGAAAGTTTCATCCACCACTTAAGTTAACGTGAAGATGCCTAACAGCAGTATATGACCAAGCAAACATGTTCATCAATGAATTCAAATGCAATTTTGGTTTACTTTTACATAATTCCCCATGCTTAAAATTCCTAATTGCTTTCCCAGGCTGGCTGCCAACAACATAGCTCAGTCATAAAATGTACCAGTCAAATGCTTGTGTACATCATGTTACCTGTTCATTTCCATCAGAGACATCATGGACACAGCTGAAACACTAGACCTGGCCTTTTCAAGTTCATTAGAGCATCACAAACATAATTGCAGATGTTCTCACTATTTGTGACTCTCTGATTGAAATATTTTCTCAAACCGTCCTTGGCACTGCATATTAGATGGACTGAAAGATGTTAAACCATAAGGCCGGGCACAGTAGCTCACACCTGTAATCCCAACACTTTGGGAGGCTGAGGTGGGAGGATCACTTGAGCCCAGGAGTTGGATATCAGCCTAGGCAACATGGTAAAACCCCATCTCTACAAAATTATATAAATTAGCTGGGTAATTTATATAGTAGTCCCAGCTACTAGGGAGGCTGTGGTAGAAGGATCACTTGAGCCCGAGAGATCGAGGCTGCAGTGAGCCATGGTTGTGCCACCGCACTCCAGCCTGGGTAACAGAGTGAGATCCTGTCTCAAAAAAAAAAAAAAAAAAAAATGTTGAACTATACACAAGAAATGAAAAGAAACACCGGACATATGGCTCTTGGGGGGGAAAGAACAAAGCAACAACTAATAGAATTCAGTAAGAAAAGGAGGTACTGATCAAGGCACTCTGCTAAGGTCTGACTACCGGGATTCCACATGGTTTGCATGTTTATGGCTTAAATGAGCTACAAACACCAAAACTGCCCACTTAATTAGCCCCAAAACAAAAAGTACAGACTGTGAGTCTGAGACCTACAGAGACTCCAAAAACAGAAACTGTTATCTCTTCAAGCTAATCACTCTAAGTTCTAGAAATACATCTGAGGTTGCAAATAGTCCATTTCAGTAATTAAAAAAAAAAAAAATTACAGAAGAAAATCTAAATGTCTAAAGGAACAGATATAGGTTAAATCATAAAACAATCACAACAAAAAGCAAAGGCTTCTTGAGTTAAAAAGAATGGGAAATATTTAGAGTTAAAAAGGAAAAGCAATTTGATCAAGAGTCAGGAATTGTGGGTTCTAGTCCTGGTTCTTTTTCTTCCTTTACAAAATATTTATAAAGTCCTTCTCAGTGTGAAAACTATGATCTGTCACCTCATCTTTGCAATGGAAAATTTACAAGTGTATTAAATTCAACCAATAGGAGAGGTTAGGCAGCTGTATGATCACATGCGGGAAGAAGCTGCAGACAGCATTACACAAATGGGACATGCTGGTATCATGAGGTCAAACAGCACAAGTACTGGCCGGGCACGGTGGCTCACGCCTATAATTTCAGCACTTTGGGAGGCCAAGGCAGGAGGGTCACCTGAGGTTGGGAGTTCGAGATTAGCCTAACCAACAAGGAGAAACCCCATCTCTACTAGAAATATAAAATTAGCTAGGCATGGTGGCACAAGGCTGTAATCTCAGTTACTCAAGAGGCTGAGGTAGGAGAACCACTTGAACCCAGGAGGCAGAGGTTGCGGTGAGTCAAGATCACTCCATTGCACTCCAGCCTAGGCAACAAGAGCAAAACTCTGTATCCAAAAAAAAAAAAAAAAAAAAAAACCAAGTATCTTAGCACAAACCAGCCCTGGCATAATTCAGCATAACAAATAACACACGGTACAAGAATAACAGTAAGTACACATCAAGTGAACATTGAGATTCCTATTAGATTTGACTTTCCACATAATCACCACGAAGGATTTAAAGCACTTAAGATGAAGTTTAGGGACACTTGGCACAAAAAGCCACGAGAGCCTCACCCAAGTAGAGCATTTTCCACATCTCCAAAAAGGAGACAGTGTTAAATTAAGGGTCTTCCAGCAGACCCTGAAATGCAGAAGGGTGAAACTTCAGTGACATACCTGTCAACTAATGGCATCCACCAGAAAGCTCCAATCTTTTTAAAAAAGTTCTACAATGTGAATTTTTAAGTCATCTAGTATCTTTCAATTAAGAGAATATGGTTCCTAGACCAAACACAGTGGCTCACACCTGCAATCTCAGCACTTTGGGAGGCCAAGGTGGGAGGATCGCTTAAGCCCAGGAGTTTGAGACCAGCCTGGGCAATGTGGTGAAAACCTGTTTTAACAAAAAGTACGAAAATTATAGTTGCGCATGGTGGCATGCACCTGTGGTCCCAGCTACTTGGGAGGTTGAAGTGGGAGGGCCACTTGAGCCCAGGAGGTCAAGGCTACAGTGAGCTGAGATTATACCATGGCACTCCAGCCTGGATGACAGAGTGAGACCATTTCCAAAAAAAAAAAAAAAAAAAAAAAAGAGAGAGAGAGAAAATATGATTCCTATTGACTCGCGTAAATGCCTACTGAGGAGAAAGACTGTTTACGCATCTTATACCATCTCCCCCTGGGTGCCGCCTTCCCATCCAGTGAAGATGCTATTTCAGGGGTAGGGGAATACCCGGGACTCTAGAAAAATCTTCTTGTGTCCTGTTGTCTGCCTTCTTCTCTATGCAAAGACTGGAAGAGATGGGTTCCTGGAGAAGAAAGAGACATCAAGGCATTTGTGACAAAGCCAGTCAGCTTCCTCTCCCCCATAGCCCTGGGCAGGTGCTATTTGACGACCATAACTCTATTTGCCAGACAGATGTTCCATAGGCCATGTTGGTGTGGTGCCCTGGTGACATCTTGTGGTGAAATAGAATATAAATCAGCCTAAAATTCTACTCATGGCTACACTGGGGTTCGATAGAATCTGATCTCCCTGTATGTTTCTTTTTTTATTTGTTTTTTGACATGGAGTCTCACTCTGTTGCCCAGGCTGGAGTGCACTGGTGTGACCTGGGGTCACTGCAACCTTCCCCTCCTGGGTTCAAGCGATTTTCCTCCCTCAGCCTCCCAAGTAGCTGGGATTACAGGTATGTGCCACTGCATCTGGCTAATTTTTGTATTTTTAATACAGACAGGGTTTTACCATGTTGTCCAGGCTGATCTCGAACTCCTGGCCTCAAGCGATCCACCCACCTTGGCCTCCCAAAGTGCTGGGATTACAGGTGTGAGACACTGTATAGGCCCATGCATGTTTCTAGCTGAACAACTTCTCATGCTGTCCTTGAAAGGGTGAAGTCTATTGGACACACACATTTAACCACAAATATAAACAAATACTTCCCACTATACAATATGCAAGAAAGAAGAAATGCTGATTAGAAGAATGAGAGACATTCTCAGAGATGAAAAGGTTCTCCCTCAGTCCCCAGGTGTTCCAATGGAAAGGAACTACATCCTATGGGCAGAGAGCCTCGGGTTACACTTGTCTACCTCCCAAGACTACTTAAATAAAGCCTTGGCTCAGAAGATAAAACTCCATCAAATTTGTGTGAAAAGTCATTCTTACTCAACTATGAATTCCTTAATCTTAAAGCGTACAATTCACAAGAGGTAAACTTAGGGTGTCTGTCTACCTGAGGATAAAAATGAGCAATGAACAGGAAAGAGATTCCGACAAATCAAATGATTCCATGGTAATACTGCGAGCCCGCCTGGCTGTGTTTGCCTGCACAGATAAAGAGATCGCAGCAGAGAAGATCAGAACAGGAAGCTGAACCACCGGCATTTTGAACTACAGAGCAAGAGAAGCACATGGCAGTGCTAACAGAAATCCCCCTTTATTTTTTGCTTATTTTTTTCACATGCCTGCTGTGTCAAAAGAAATACCTCATTGTGTCCAAAGTAATTTCTTCTTCAACCTTGAAAGGCAGAGGGGGCCTATACTGGAAGTGCTATGAATCTGTTTGGATAAAATCCTCAGGCTGGGAACATCCCTTAGCAGATGGGGCAGGCTGGTGGAAAGTACTTCCTGTATATGACACACTGGACAAGCTCTGATGATAGTGTGCCCATCGCCAGGAACCACAGTACAGCCATACCTGCCGCTATTACCTGTTCAATGTGACAATGAACGAGGCCAGGTGCACACCTTTGTTACCTATTACTGTCCACAAAAGTAGGAACAAAGCAGTAAGACCAGAGCTACACAAGAAAATATCACTAAGAAAAAGGAAAGGAAGAGAAAGGGAAGGGGAGAAAAAAGGAAAAAGGAAAAAGGGACTAGGGAAGGGAAGGGAAAAGAAAGATAAGAGGGGAGGAGACGGGAGGGGAGGGGAGGAGAAAGGGAAAGAGAAAGGGAAAGAGAAGGATCTTCTTTCTAGTATTTTCTAGGCAGCACCAGAAAAAAATCATTATTAAGGTTTTTCTGCCAGACTCTGTATCCCTGAGACTGCTGAGATTTAATACAAAGGATCTGGGCTGTAAGATTAATGGAGATTCAAAATGTGAGGTACTCTTTTCATTGACGGCTGGGAGGCATCAGGCTTGGTGCAATCTGCAAGCTGAATTAAACCTAAACTCAAACCAGAGAGGGCAGAATTAGAGCATATTAACCCAAAGGGCTCAGCTTTGAGGCCTTAAGGCTGTTCATCTCCAACTATTTCTTGAGGACACTCAGATGTTGCTGAAGAATAAACAGTTGAGAACAGTATATGCTTTCATTCACAAAGTGAGCCAACATGCCAAGTTTTTGTTGTTTTGTTTTTTTGGAATAAAAATACAATTAGTACTAGAAATTTTTATTATTATTTTTTTTGAGATAGAGTTTTGCTCCTGTTGCCCAGGCTGGAGTGCAGTGTCGCGATCTCGGTTCACTGCAACCTCCGCCTCCCGGGTTCAAGTGATTCTCCCGCCTCAGTCTCCCGAGTACCTGGGACTACAGGCGCGTGCCACCATGCCTAGCTAATTTTGTATTTTTAGTAGAGACGGGGTTTCATCATCTTGGCCAGAATGGTCTCTATCTCTTGAGCCAGTGATTCGCCCACCTCGGCCTCCCAAAGTGCTGGGATTACAGCCATGAGTCACTGCGCCTGGCCGTGTTTTGTTTTTTTAATATACAGCAGTGCCAGTAAAAGGAATAGCAGTATTAGAATAAAAATACAATTAGTACTAGAACTATTTTCAAAGTCCTGGGTGGAAAATAGACAATGCACTATTGAGATGTAGAAGAGAAGTGAGTCAAATTATAAAAACAGAAACCACAATAGAATTCAAAGAGAGGTGCCGCCCGGAAATAAGGAAACAATACTAAAACATGGGATGCCATGGTTTTTCCATGTTAGCCTAAGATTTCATAAATTAAGATGGAATAATGACACTGAAGCACAGACTTCTTAATTAGCCCAGGTATATTTCCTGGGGAAGGAATAACTTACTGCAATAACTGGTGTTGGGACAATGAAATACTCATCTGGAGAAAATAAGCTGGATCCTTAGCCACTTCCTCATGGCAAAACAAATCCTCAATGAATTTAATGATTTCAAAGTCAAACACAGACATGTTTAACCAGTAAGACATCAAAGTCGATATAATGTTAGCACGGAGGATTTTTAAAGCATAACAATTAAAAGCAGAGATCATAGAAGACAGGGTGATAGATTTGGTTGCATTACGATTAAAAAGACACAAAAGTCAAAAAAAATTTAAAAACTTAAAGACAAAAGGAGCAGAGATCATGAGAAAACATAGTCATATACCACATACCAACCTTTCAGTCAATAATGGACTACGTATATGATGGCGATCCCATCTGATTATAATTTTGTATTTTTACTCTACCTTTTCTATGTTAAGTATATGTTCAGAAGCACAATACTTTCCATTGTATTACAATTGCCTGAAGTATTCATTACACTAATATACTGCATAGGTTTGTAGCCCTGGAGGAATAGGCTATCCCATATAGCCTGGGTATACAGTAGGCTATACCATCTATGTCATTGATGTTCACCCAATGACAAAATACCAACAATACATTTTTCAGAATGTATCTACCTTGTTAAGAGACTGCATCTGTGATATGTATCATCAAAGGTTAATGTCCTTAACATTGAAATCGTTCCTGAACACATCAGAATTCTTACCATTCACAAACATAAAGACATCAAGATAGAAATCAGTCACAGAACATGAATAGATCATTTGCAAAAGAAAGAAACTGTTAACACGTGTGTAAAAAAAATGTCTAACTTTGCTGATAATCAAGAAAGTGCACAGTTAAATTCAATTCTACCTTTCTCTTACGACTCAGCTTTAGAAAAACGTTATTTATTCATAGTGAAGATAGTGGAAAGTAGTAGCCTCTCAATATTTCAAGAACGCAATTTAGCAATTAATCTCAACACCTACAGATAATCTTATTCTTGGAACCAGCACTTCCAAGCACACCAAGGAATCACTCACTGGTGGTGTGTGCTACAAAGACATTCATTGCAATTCCACTTACAATTGAGAAAAGCTGTAAATAACCTGTATGTCCAACAACGGGGGATAGGTAAGTAAATCATGACTCCCCATCCATTAGGATATTGGGCAGCTATTAAAAATTATGCTGTTGAAGGATTTAGTGACACAGAAATACTATTAAGTGAAAAAAATCAGTTTCTTGAAGAATTCCATTTTCTTTTTTTGGCTGGCTTATATTTTTTTATTTTTTAAAGAGATAATACATATATGTGTATCAGAAATTACATATTGGAAATGACCGCCAAAAAATGACTTGGCCCACTTAACAGAGAAGGAAAAATAATGTTGATACTACCTTTGGTCTCTTCCTTTCTACAGACAAATCATGGGTACTTCAGCAGACACTTAATCCATCTGGGCCTCTGTTTCCTCATCTACAAAACAGGAATAATAACAACTTCCCCACCTTAGACATATGGATTCTATGCATGTGATCTCAACATGTAAATGGCTATTTTGTTGTGTTGCTGTTTTGGAAACTCTGCCATCATGCCAGCCATGTGAAAATCACTTGACACACGAGGCCACTCCACTGGGCTCAAACACCCTTCCCCCATATCCCTGCCACTGAACTCAAACACCGTCTCCTTTGGGAAACCCAGGCTGGAAAGTGAAAGGAGGACCCCATCCTCTTTCTTCCCAAGACTCTGCACCACTCAGGGGCTCTGAGCACTGTGCATGTTTCCTCCCACATCACTCAGTAGCCCCTGCCTTCCACCATCCAACGTGACTATGTATCCTTCTCTCTGCCTAAACCACCTTCCACGTGGTAGGAACTCAGGTACCCCCTATCAACCTCTTGTGGACCCATCAACACATCAGTGGCATTCTTCTCTGCCCTATTAGTGCATCAAGGTTGAAAAGCACAAAGGGGCATGGTCCACACAAGTGCAGGGCTTCTCAGCCTCAGCACTACCGGCTTTTGGGACCAGACAATTCTCTGTTGTGGGGCACACCTATGCACTGTAGGATGTCTAGAAGCATTCCTTGCCCCTACCCACTAGATGCCAACAGCAGCCTGTTCTCCTCCAAGACATAACAAGCAAAATATTTCCAGACAAACTGTCCCCTTGATGGGCAGAGTCACTCTCGGTAAAGCACCAGGCACACAGTGAAAAGGCAATATATTTATTTCTGCTGCTGACAGGCACAGCCTACAAGCAGCAGGTACCCAAATCACATAAATGATCATCGCAAACACACTTCTTGGGCAGGCAAGTCCATGCCAGATCTTCAGCCAGAATCTCCTGAGACTGAAAGGGGAAAGACAGAGAGCGCATCCCTCCCTGCCTTCCTCTGGCTCCCCTCTGAGCCTTGAGCAAAAGGAAGGGGACAGCCCCCTGAACCCGGAGCCTAAGTGCGTCTCCTCTGAGAGCATGTCCTGGAAGCGCTCCACAGCGAGTGTGAAGATCTTTTACGAGATTACTTATCTCGGGCGTGTGTCACTTCTTCAGCACCATAAAACTGAAATACTTGAAATAGATGTCACTACATTTGTCATGAACTGACATGGCCAATTAATATTACAAATTCACCATGGAGAAGTGCTTCCAGCTCCCAAGGTATAAACTGCTGAACATCACAATTTCATCTTGTAACAATGGGCCAACCTCGCCAGGGCTATAAATACGAAGTACAGGCTGATTAAATGGTAAAAAGTGCTGTTCACCAGGAGTCTCTTTCCAGGGCTGACACTAGCGCTGAACCTGAAGTTATCAGATACCCCCGATGTCTCGGCTGCAAAATATGTGTTTTTTTCTCCTCCCTTTCTTCAGGAAAAGTTGACTGCTGCATAATGTCATTTTTTTCTCCTCTCAGTGAGCAAATGGCACACTCATTAGAGGATATAAAAGCCTGTGGCATAGGTTGGCTCAAGTTATGGTGCTATTTAGCTAGTTGGACTTTTCCTTTCTTTTTTTTTCTATTAAGTGGTGTCACAGCCAAACTCTCGCCCTTAATGAGGCACAGCTGGGCCCTTGGCCCTGAAGAAATACGCGTTGGAAATGAACTGGAAAACACTTGGCCTCCCTTGAACCTCCCAGGAGACAGTTTTGCCCACTGGTGCCCCCTGGGAGTCAGTCAGCTTCTTTTCCAGGGGCCATCTTCATCATCAGGCAGAAAACTGCCATTGTTCCAAAGTACACAATGGGTTCTGGTGGTTTTCAGTCTCCATACACCAGTGCAAACGGAGGGGCATCTCAGGCGAATTCCACGGGATGTTTCAGGAGCCCAAAGGCCTTGACTCTCTTTCTCAGCAGAAGTTTTCCATTCCAGTCCTGAGGTTTCATTCTTTATATCGTTGGTTTGGAAGACAAAGGCAGCAGTAAGAAAACAGATTACGTACAAGGAAAATGAATAGGGGCCAATGAATTACCCAAACCGAATAAACAAAGTCTGCCTGGGAAATAAGGTTTTGGAGGAAGGCGAGACCCGTATGCATGAGTGTATAAAATCAGAGAGAAATGTGTCAAAAACAAATTACAAACCTTCCAAATACAGGATTACACATGAATGGATGGTAATAATCACACATCACTCAAAGGCAATCTGTGTATTACATCTCGCATTTCATCAAATAAGACTTAGCTCTTGGGTCATTAATTAGCAACCTCGATTCTAGATAGCAGATATCAGGTCCTGCTTCAATATTGTGATTCATTTTTCTTATCTACTTCTCTTTTTCCCCTTATTTTGCTCAAAATGTCATCTGAGGAAAGACAAGACCTTTCTCATAAAAGGAAAAACTATCCACATCTCTGCCCACAGAGTCCACCATTAGTGGAAACAGGAGATTACTTTCTCCAAAGTACACTGAATTAAAGTAATTTACTAACTCCTTTACATCTAATACAAGAAAGCTAGAGGAAGTTTTATGCATTGCTATTACACTTTTTTCCTTCTTCTCTTCTCAATATAGGAATCTTTCTGTTTTATGAAAGTTAACCCACTCCATACAAAGAATAGTTTACTCCAATACAAATAGAAACTATAGAAAATATAAAAATCCTAGTAAACCCTTTAATCTCTAACTTTCCAAGCAGATGAATTAACATAGAGGACATTCAAGACTTACTTTCTTTAAGCTCCAACAGTAAAGAGTGTTTCAAAGTCATTCTCCAAGCTCTAGAGATTTTCAAAATCCAGATGAACTGAGCTTAACTCTGTGGTGTGATATATAATAAAATCTACTCCAAGATTCACCTACTTAAAGGTATATGATACATTTGGATAAGAGAAAATAAAATTAGAAAATCTAAATATATATGAATCAAATGGATAAAAAAATTAAATAGAAGTTTCTTGCCTCGAGTAATAAATGCAAGCTTCTTGGTGGATATCTTTGATCTTGATTTTAGAATGAATCCAAAAAGGAATTACCAGAGTGAATACCAGTTAATGGAAAAAATGACGAGCATGTTTCTCTACAGAACAACACCCCTTCCCTAGCCTGTAACTAGGGTGCTACTTACCCATCGCATTCTAGCTCAGAACTGCCATTCTGGTCCTTTCATTCTAGTTAGTCACACCAGCATTTGTAAATTACTTTCCAAATTAAAAGAAAGGTAAATGGTTCACTCCTCCCTCAACTTTCTGTCTTACACAAGACAATATTAATCAGATTTCAAATAAAAATTTTTAATTGTCACCACCTGTGTCAAAGGTTAATACCCAAGCTACAACCACAGAGTTTTAAGAGATGGTTAAATTGAACAGAAAGCTTTGATTTTCAAGTTATGATCAGAAAATAGCCCTGGGAGACTGTTGAGAAATCAAAAAATATAGTCAGAAAGGCTTTAAGTATTACTTAGCCATAGTTACGATTCAAAGCATCTGTTAAATGTTTGTTATCCACTTTAGTAATGACTGAAACTGAATAAAGAAAATCTGCTTGGAAAATAGGGTTTTGAAGGAAGATGGAAACTGCACGTATAAATGTATGAAATCAGAAAGCTACAAGGTAATATAAGTATCCATCACATAACTGGCCTGTAAAACTCATTGATAGCCACACAGGAGGCCAAAGAAATGCAACTCTCAACTCAAGAAACTATCAAACAAAATCCCAACACATTCTAGACACCACTGGATAAGGAATCTGAGGGAGTACCCCAGATAAACAAACATTCACAATCATTCACCATTACCTCCCATTCCACAGGGGGACAATCCATTTTAAATTAATTTTGAATTCATCAAAATACAGTTCACAGAGTAATTATACTGGTAATGATTCAGGAGACACTTTAAAAGAGTATTACAGCTTTATAGTGATATACATAGTTCTAACATATTCTGCCCATTTAAAGTGTACAATGTTTGGTGAGCCTCAATACAATCACAGATATATGCAAACCATCACCAAAGTGAAGAGAAGTGAAAAGAATCTTTCTGTTTTATCAAAGCTAACCCACTCCATAAGAGTTCTCTTCTCAAAAAGAGAACAGAAAGAGAAAGAAAAAAAAAAAGAGGAGAGAAGCAAAAGAAGAGAGACTTGGAGGTATACATTCCATAGCGAGTTCCCAGGCTCTTTATTTATTGTTTCAGGATTTCTCAGCATTCCTCGTGGTAATACAGCTTTATTTGCCTGGTTGCCAAATAATCTCTCTTCCCAAACAAAATGAGAGAGAAAGCAAAAGAGAACGGTTCATTCGCAAAACTGAGACTCACTGAGTTAAAAAATTAAGTTGTACAGATCAGAAATGTAATCATGGGAGACAAGCTCTGAGAGTTTTTCAATCACTGTGGGGCTGCATCAATTTAAAGTCATGTTACATTAAAGAGAAAAACGTCTGGGAGAGTCTCTTTGTGTCACTTTAGATTAGATTTGTTGTTGTTATCGGGCTGTGCATTTTGTCGGCTTCATTTTACATTTTAAAGATATTGCTTAATGCCCACAAATAAAAAAAAAACAGAACTTACAACTTTTTCTCTGCTGCCCAGAAATTAGTAGACGGCACAAATTAACAAGAAGAGCAAAACACTCAGTATTCATATAGATTCATATTAACTAACTTCCTTGGAGTTAGGCCAACTGCAAATCCAGTGATTTTTTTTTTTTTTAACTCTGCTCCACTTAATTTAAGAGTTACATAAAATCAATTTGTGGACTATCTGCCTCCACCTATTCTATACCATGTAGGAGGGAAATGGAAAATTCCACCCGTTGTGTTTCAATGTTTCCTCAAGTGCACCTTCCTTTATCTCACCAAGATCTTGTTAAATTGCATATGAGTTTAGTCCTGGACTCCGAGGACTTCTAAACATCAAGTTGCATAAAAGTGACATTTCACCAATTTAAGTGATAAGTTTTCAAATTGTGAAGCATCTAATTGCAACGATAAATCCACCTTGCTTTCCTCTATGGTCAGACATCTGTATCTTTAACAAACAAAAGTGGCAGTTAAAAACAATTAGACTCAAAAACTCTAATGAATAAAAATCACTGTCTCTACAGATAGCACATAAACTTAGATGTGCACCAGAGTGTGCTTCTACACTGCATGGCACACACGGGCCGGGGACATTCTGAGCCAGGAAGGGCCCTGGTCCCCAAAGTTGTGCTTTCCCTACTTTGCTTTCTAGAATGGAGACCACTCCAGCCATCACAAATCTAGACAAGACATTAAAACCTTGACGCGCCTGTCATCAATGTAGCTGCTCTATCACTACATTCTTTTTTTCCTTCGAGGAAGGAGAATAGTTTTCCTGTGGGTTGACAGTAAAATTTAAAAAGCATTGTTTGTGACCTCATAGAGTCAAATCATGGTTCCTGCCAACAGCCTCCTGGCCTCCTGACATACCCGTAGTCCTAGAGAGTTACATCAAACACACATTTACCTGAATTGTCAAAGACATTAAGAAAGTCAAGCAAAGGCCAAGCATGGTGGCTCATGACTATAATCCCGGCACACTGGGAGGCCGAGTCAGGAGGATTGCTTAAGCCCAGGAGGTTGAGACCAGCCTGGGAAACATGGCAAAATCCCATCTCTACAAATATATTTATATTTATCAACACACACACACACACACACACACACACACACATACACACACATAAATATAAATTAGCCAGGCGTGGTAACACATCTGCAGTACAAGTCACTCAGGAGGCTGAGGCAGGAGGATTGCCTGAGCCGGGGAGTTCCAGGCTACAGTGAGCTGTGATTGCACCACTGCATTCTAGCCTGGGTGACAGGGCGAGAGCCCATCTTAAAAAGAAAAAAGAAAAGAAAAGAAAGGCAAGCACAGGGAGAAAGAGGGATAGTAAAAAATTGAGGCGGTGAGATGCCCTGGCCTCTGCTTCTTGGGGAAGTGGAGGCTGCTGCATTCATACAAGGAAGCAACCAGCATAGGCGTTTCCAAACTGACTTTGAGTTGCCAAGGGCATGAAGCCTAGAAGGATCTTTGAGGGTCATTTGACTCCATTCTGCTTCCAGCTTATATACTGACTTCAGAACCTGACCTGTGCAGAAGATGAGTCTCCACGGCCCACACGGCATACAGAATTATTTATCCCTGTATCCCTATATATTACACACCCTTTCCCGGTAGGTGAAGTAACTGTTTGCTGAGAGAATGGATGAATCTTGCCTATAACGTTTCAGGCATGTGTGAAACAATTTCTGAGACACCTGGCACCTAGTAACTTTCAACAGATTTCTCTTCTGAGCCCTCTGTTAAGTTTCTGGGTCTCTATTAAGGTTGGAAGCCCAGAACCTGGCAGAAGAGTCTGGTTCAGCTCTCCTCTCGTCGGCAGGATCATGTGTCTCAACACAGCCAGGACTTAGGAACAGCAATATTCCATCTTAAGCAGTTCACCACTCCATGTGATTATTTGGCATCCTCCATTTTTGTTCTGCTGCTCACATCATACAAAAGCGATTTCTCTCCACCTTATATCTTCAGCATTTTTCCCACACCAGAGTTATACCTCTATACACGCTGTTTCTACCAGCTGGAAAGCAGGAGTGCAACCAGCTATCCTCACTTTGGTCAGTGGTGCTGGGAACTAACAACTCCACATAGCCTGCAAGACAGGCAGAAGTCAGAAAGAATCAGGGAGGAAGAAAACAGCCTTTATGACGGTGGATTCAGGACCATGGGCTCCCATGTTGTGGCAGGCAGAATGATGCCCATTTCCCGACCAAAGATGTCCAGGTCCTAATCCCTGCAACCCGGGAATATGGTAGACTGCCTAGCAAAGGGGAATTCAGGTTACCAGTGAAATTAAGGTTGCTAATTAGCTACAATTAAAATAGGGAGAGGAGCTAGGTGTGGTGGCTCACCCCTGTAATCCCAGCACTTTGGGAGGCCAAGGCAGGCAGATCACTTGAGGTCAGGAGTTCAAGACCAGCCCGGCCAACATGCTGAAACCTCATCTCTTTAAAAATTAGCCAGCTACTCGGGAGACTGTAATACCAGCTACTTGGGAGACTGGGGCAGGAGAATTGCTTGAACCCAGGAGGCGGAGGTTGCAGTGAGCCAAGATCAAGCCACTGCACTCTAGCCTGGGCGACAGAGCAAGACTCTGCCTCAAAAATAAAAATAAATAAGTAAATAGGGAGAGGACCCTGGTATTCCCACGTGGGCCAGATGAAATCACAAAGGTCCTTAAAGGCAGAAAAAAAAAAAGGTAGGAGAGGAGTCCTGCTAAAATGTGACCACAAAAGAAAGACAGAGAGATGGCACCCTTGCTGGCTTTGAAAAATAGAGGAAGAGGCCATAGCAAAGGAATGTGTCAGCCTCTACATCATGGGAAAACGCCAAGGAACGATCTTCCCCCAAAGACTCCAGAATGAAATGTCGACACCTACACTTTAGTCCAATAAGATCCCTGTGGGACTTCTATCCCACAGAACTGAAAGATAATAAATTTGTGGCATTTAGTGGCCACACTGGTGATAATTTGTTGCAGTGTCAAGAGGAAACTAATACACTCGGAAACAATGCTTTTAACGCATCCATCAGTCCGCTGGTTTTCTAATCTGCAAGTGTTCAAAGTGTTGATTTACTTTAAAATAATTAAGTCAGGCTCTGGGGACGACAAAGACCAAAAAAATCTGGATCCTTGATCATTATGATTTTCACCATCATTTTTATGTTTATATTTTCTATTTTACTTTTCAGCTGTTCTTATTGAATTGACAAGAATCAGAAACAAACTGAAATGGAATGGTCCACACAGGTCACCTGCTAAGACAGTCAGTGTGGCTGACGGATGACACCACTGGTCAGCCATGTGTTTGTGTATCTGCTGTGCCCCCTATTCACTGTTCTGCCTGGAGCCAGTTAGTGGGTCACCTTTGAAATGGGAATAAAAACAGTCCCAATATCTCAAGGATTATTGTAGTAGTCTGTTTTCTTTTTTTTTTTTTTTTTGAGATGGTATCACCCAGGCTGGAGTGCACTGGCACAATCTCAGCTCACTGTGACTTCTGCCTTCCGGGTTCAAGCGATTCTCCTGCCTCAGCCTCCCGAATAGCTGGGATTATAGGCACATGCCACCATGCCCAGTTAATTTTTTTATATTTTTAGTAGAGACACAGTTTCACCATGTTGGCAAGGCTGGTCTCGAACTCCCGACCTCAAGTGATCCACCTGTTTTGGCCTCCCAAAGTGCTGGGATTACAGGCATGAGCCACCATGCCCGGCCTGCATTAATCCATTTCATACTACTCTGAAGATACTATCCGAGACTGCGTAATTTATAAAGGAAAGAGGTTTATTGACTCACAGTTCCACATGGCTGAGGAGGCCCCAGGAAACTTACAATCACGGTGGAAGGCAAAGAAGCAAGTACCTTCCTCACAAAGCAGCAAGAAAGAGAGAGAAGGCCGGGGGAAACTGCCATTTATCAAACCATCAGATCTCGGAAGAACTCACACACTAGCACGAGAACAGCATGGGGGAAAACTGCCCCCATGATCTAATCACCTCCTCCCAGGTCCCTACCTTGACACACAGGGATTATGGAGATTACAATTCGAGGTGAGATTTGGGTAGGGACACAGCCAAACCATATCCATCATAATGAGGACTGACAAAGATGAAACACGGCATAAAACATCACACACAATACCTGATACACAGCAGGTGCTGGATACGGGGGAAGAAAACGACCCGTGGGACTTACGTGATCGTACAAAGAGCACACAGTTAAAGAGCAAAGACAGAAATATCTTGCAATCTCCCATCCTCTAGCGCTCTTTCCCCCAGCCGTATTCTGCATCTACTACCAAACCCTGCCGTGTGTCAAACCACTGAATTTTGGCCCATACTGGCTAAACAGCAGAGACCATCCTCTTAATTTAACCTGTTCTCATGGTAGTCCCTGTAAAGCTGCCCGAATATGATTAAGTATCAAATGCTGTCATACCAGCAGACCTAAAATATACCAAGCAGTATCCCTGAGTTCTAGTCCAGCTCCAAATTTATAAACAATGAACATTTTTTTTTTTGTAATATTTATTCACTGACTATTGATATTTAACTGTTTTCACAATGATAATGTAGCTCATTAACAAACAAACGAAGACATAAAATCAAACTACGAAGCTGACTGCTGGTCAAACTGAAGGCAGCATCGCTGGGCATTAAGGTTACAAAGAAAGAAAGGCCTGGCCTTGCTTTTAGCAGGCTTAGCAACTTTTCCAGAGACCTAGGGCATGAATGTTCAGAAAAGAAAGTGCCAGGCAATGTGGCTAAACGGCATGATTAGAAAGGACAGCATATTCAGAGGGAGGTGCAATCCTTGAGGGCTGAGGTCTATCCAGGAAGAGGCTTCAGGAGGAAGCCGGACTTGGAGGATGACAGGGGTGGGAGTGCAGACGGTGACCACAGGGCTGGCAGCAGCAGACGCTGACTGCGCATACAGAGACACGGAGGGACAGAGAAAGAGGAGACAGAGAAAGACAGACAGAGAGAGAGAGAGAGACAGAGAGACAGACGGAGACAGAGAGACAGACAGAGATAGAGAAAGGGAGAGAGACAGAGAGAGAGGAGAGAGACAGAGAGAGGAGAGAGACGGAGAGAGGAGAAAGAGATGGAGAGAGGAGAGAGAGAGAGGAGAGACAGAGAGAGGAGGGAGAGAGAGAGAGGAGACAGACAGGGAGAGGAGACACAGAGAGAGAGAGGAGAGAGACAGAGAGAGAGAGGAGAGAGACAGAGAGAGGAGAGAGACAGAGAGAGGAGAGAGATGGAGAGAGGAGAGAGAGAGAGAGAGAGACAGAGAGAGGAGAGAGACAGAGAGAGGAGAGAGATGGAGAGAGGAGAGAGAGAGAGGAGAGACAGAGAGAGGAGAGACAGAGAGGAGAGAGAGAGGAGACACAGAGAGAGAAGAGGAGAGAGACAGAGAGAGAGGAGAGAGACAGAGAGAGAGAGAGAGAGAGAGAAAGAGAGAGAGAGACAGACAGAGAGAGAGAAAGAGGGAGAGAGACAGAGAGAGAGAAAAGAGGACAGAGACAGAGAGAGAGAAAAGAGAGAAGTAGAGAAGAGACAGAGAGGAGAGAGAGACTGAGAGAGACAGAGGAGAGAGAGAGAGAGAGGAGAGAGAGACAGAGAGAGAGAGAGAGGAGGCGGGGGAGGAAGAGGAGAGACAGACAGATTGCGCATCGTTGCTTGGTGGTTTATCACGTAAACCCCCACAAAAGCCCCAAGAGGTCGGCAGTCACTAAACCAGCCGCCTTTTACAGATGAGGAAACTGAAGTTCCGAGAGGTTCAGTACTTGGCCAGTGGTCACACAGGTAGGAATTAGCTTGAACTGGGACCCCTCGTTCGGACCTTGAAAGCACTCCTAAAGAGGAGCCACAGTGGCTTTGGGTGACAAAGTGGTGACAGGGAGACAGGGATCCTGAGGCTTGAGGGTCCAGGGGGTCGGTCTGCAATGCAGAGTTGATGTGGACCCAGTCATGAGCCCAGCCCTAGGCAGCAGGGCAGGGGCAGTGGGGGAGGCAAGGCGAGTGTGACGGGCCAGGTGACGCTGCCCCAGTGGCTGAGAGGGGCAGACACCCAAGCACAGGTTACACCTCATTTCAGTGCTTAGACGAGCAGAGGCAGCCGCACAGGGGAGGCGCAGGGCACAGTCTGACATGCTCAGACCCAGGACAGGTCTGGAGACAGCCTCCTGAAACCGCCCTGGGGGCCCCAGAGGCCCTGAGGTCTCCAGGGCTTGTCACTCTGGCACCGAATACACTTAGTCTAATTGGATATTATTCCTTCTTTATGAAGCCAAGCAGGTTGTTACCTAGTTCCCTGGGTAAGACATTGGCAGCTTCATTTTGCAATTACATCTCCCTGGTATTTGTCATGGCACATAACTGAAATTTCCGTGTCTCTCTGGTCCCCAGTGTCATCTTTTCCGTCTCTTTAAAATATAGGTGCTATGCCAGTTCTTTTTTAATCCGTAAGCTCTTTTCCATCCTCTCCCCCTCCCAAAAGATCCTGTAATATCTGACCAATTATTTTCTCAGCCACATTAAAAATAGATGCCATTCTCATTGCAACTATGGCAGTTATGAGAGCGGCTTGCACGTGTCCACATCTTCAATTCTTTAGGGCACACAGTAGGATTGCACTTATCTGACCTTTAGAATTGGGACAAGGCCATGCACTTGCTTTGGCCAATGAACTGTAGGAGAAGCAAGATTTCTGGGTGGGAACATTCAAGCCAGACACTAATCTCCCATGCTCCCTTCCCCGTATTAAGGAAACAACAGAGGGACACGTAAGAGATGGTGCCAAGGTCAGCCTGGATCCCTGAAGGACTTTTTTTTTTTTTTTTTTTTTTTTTGAGACAGCGTCTTGCTCTGTTGCCCAGGCTGGAGTACAGTGGTACAATCTCAGCTCACTGCAGCCTCTGCCTGTGGGGTTCAAACGATTCTCGTGCCTCAGGTCTCCCAAGTAACTGGGATTACAGGTGCATGCCATGCCATGCCTAGCTAATCTTTGTATTTTTAGTAGAGATGGAGTTTCACCATGTTGGCCAGGCTGGTCTCGAACTCCTGACCTCAAGTGATCCACCTGCCTCAGCCTCCCAAAGTGCTGGGATTACAGGCGTGAGCCACCAGGCCTGGCCAGATCCCTAACGACTTCAAAGCACAGTGCCTTACCTCCCAGGTGTGGTCGGATATCATGAATGAGAAATGAATTCACCATGCTAAGCCGCTGGGATCTGGGCATTTGTTACAGCAGCATACTCCAGTACTGTTTGCCTGAGAAAAGCCATTTTAAGCAGTTCAAGTTCCATCCTGTGTTCCACCTCTTTCTCATGAGGTTGGCTTTTCCTTTGCCTTCCAGCGTGACCGGACCGCTCATGAGTTATCAAGGGTAGACCAGGCAGGCCTCCCAAGGTGCCATATCTATCCTAATCTTGTGTCCTTTCTGATTCCTCTCTCTCTCTATGCTGCATACCTTCTTTCTTGGACCTAATTCAGATTTGTAGAACAAGAAAATGTTTCTCAACGCCTTTTCTTGAAGGGGACATAGGTGAACTCATCCACATTTCAGCTACAAAATTCAAATGCAGACACAGCCTACCGATCAGTCCCCATGGGACTTGGCAGAATCCAATACAAACTACACAGGGACTCAAAGAAGGGGTTACTCCTCCATTTCCCCCTGGCAAATCACCACCATTCCTGGGGCCTTTAGGGCATACAGTAGGATGACACTTCCCTGTCCTTTTGAATTTGGGCATGGCCATTGACTCACTTTGGCCAACCCAAATTGTTTCCTCTGTGGTTACATCTATTCCTACCAGCCTAGATTGATCAGCCTCTGCCCTCAGAGAAGAAATCAATCCACTCTTCTCCATGGAGTGAGCCTTCCTTCTGTAACAGCACTAGACTGCCAAAGAAGCAGAGAGCCGAAATGTTCCCAGCAGCTCTGCTGCTGAGACCAGATGCTAAGCTCTGGAATAAGGCTGGACTGGGCAATTCCCAGCCCTGCATTCCAGGCAGGACGTTCACCTGCTTGCTGTGCCCACATACCTTTCCCACATACACCAAATAACAATAACAAAAGAATACGATCAAATAAACAGAGCTCCCATGATCATGTACCATGGCAGCAAATAAACAGAGCTACCAGGATCTTAACATGGACCATCTCCATTGTCCACAACAAATTCAGCTCAGAGAAGGTAGGAGCAGTTAATGACAGAGCCTAGATTTGAACCACGTTCTTTCCACACCATGCTCTGGTCCCTCCCGCTCCAGCAACCTTCCTCCCTTCATGCATTTTGAGTTCTTCTCCCTGCTGGGAAGATCTTCTCCCATCCTAGCTGTGCTGCAAAGCCAGTCCCTGTTATTCATTCTCACCCTGAACTCTTCTTTCTGGAACCCCTTTTCTTTTTTTTTTTTTGATACGGAATCTCAGTCTGTCGCCCATGCTGGAATGCAGTGGAATGACCTCAGCTCACTGCAATCTCCGCCTCCCGGGTTTAAGCGATTCTCCTGCCTCAGCCTCCCGAGTAGCTGGGATTATAGGTGCGCACCACCACGCCCAGCTAATTTTTGTATTTTTAGTAGTGACAGAGTTTTAGCATATTAGCCAGGCTGGTCTCGAACTGCTGACCTCGTGATTCACCCGCCTCGGCCTCCCAAAGTGGTGGGGTTACAGGCGTGAGCCACCGCACCCGGTTGGAACCTCTTGGCTACCGTGTTGGAAACAGAGTTAGCACACTGATTCTAAGCACACAGTCCAGCAGCCTATTTGTTCCGTGTTTCCAACACATCAATGTAGTCTTGACAATGCAGCAACAGCAGGAGCAATGGCAACTGTCCAGGTCTGCAAGTGGCTTCAAGACACCGGGGACTTTAATAAGCCGTTCACAGGTGTGACTGCTCTCTCTTGCACTCAGACACTCAGCTCAAATGTCAGCTCAACAAGGAAGCCTTCCCCAAGAACCTGACAAGATCAGTGCTCAGCACACAGTAGGCCCACGGCACGTATTTGATGAGTAAGTGAACAAAAGGAAGAATGAATGAAAAGAGCTCTTCAAATCCATGCCTCTGGACTCCTTGTGATGCGTGAGTCCCCTGCCACAACCATGAGAAGTCCCATCCGGTTCTAGCATCCTCTTGTTGAGAAGTTAATACCCACCTGAGACCCATGGGAAATTGGCAGCATGGGAATTAAACTCACAGTATCTGTTCTCTTCCACTGAGCTGCGCCCAGGGCAGAAACCAAAAATAAATTCCTCTCGGCCCTGTAGCCTCTCAGTAGGCTAGTATCTTTTGAAGTATCTTTAATCAAACGTTAGAGGCTCAAATTGCCCACAATTCTAGAAATGCCTCCAGTTACTATGGATTTATCAGTGAAGAGAATGAAATAAAGAAAATTTGTTTCGTAGTTAAAGCCAAGGCCACTTTATCCCAGAAGTACTTAAATCACTTAGCTCTTAACAGAATCTTTAACTACAAATATACTAAATTTGGTAGTAGGATAGATTAACTACAAAAGGAAATTAACACTGCCTTAGAGAATGGAGATAACATATTAAACCACTGATAGGCTACTTTGGAGAATTATAACTGGGTAGACCTAACATTTTTAAATGGATATTAAAGATGATGAAACGCCACTCGGCCACCCTCTGAAATGCAATTGAATTTACATTGATTAAGGAAAAGGAGGGAAATCTAATATTATATAAACCCTGACATTAAAAACTTTAAACAAGCCCCAAAATGACTCCTTAGGAAATAGGTTTTCGATGACTAAGGAGTGTGTCATTAGCTCTCTGGTGAGAAAATGCAGGATTTAGTTCCTTATGAGACTTGTGTGTGTGTGTGTGTGTGTGTGTGTACGTACAGGGTTTCATTTGTGGGTAAATTACCACTTTCCTTACAAAGAGGTGTGTGTGTGTGTGTGTGTGTGTGTGTGTGTGTGCATGGTTTCATTTGTGGGTAAATTACCACTTGCCTTACAAAGACGTGTGTGTCTGTGTGTGTGTGTGCGTGCACGCAAGCGTGTGCATGTTTGTGTGTGTGCAAGGTTTCATTTGTGGGTAAATTACCACTTGCCTTACAAAGAGGGGGGTGTGTGTGTGTGTGTGTGTGTGTGTGTGTGTGTGCAAGGTTTCATTTGTGGGTAAATTACCACTTCCCTTACAAAGAGATGTGTGTGTGGGTGTGTGGGTGTGTGTGCAGGGTTTCATTTGTGGGTAAATTACTACTTGCCTTACAAAGAGATGTGTGTGTGGGTGTGTGGGTGTGTGTGCAGGGTTTCATTTGTGGGTAGATTACTCTTGCCTTACAAAGAGATGTGTGTGTGTGTGGCACACATGCCGCGTGTGTGTGTGCAGGGTTTCATTTGTGGGTAAATTACCACTTGCCTTACAAAGACACGTGTGTGTGTGTGTATGCACACGAACGTGTGCGGTGTGTGTGTGTGTGTGTGCAGGGTTTCATTTGTGGGTAAATTACCACTTGCCTTACAAAGACACGTGTGTGTGTGTGTGTGTGTGTGTGTGTGTGTGTATGCACACGAACGTGTGCGTGTGTGTGTGTGTGTGCAGGGTTTCATTTGTGGGTAAATTACCCCTTGCCTTACAAAGAGATGTGCGTGTGCGTGTGTGTGTGTGTGTGTGTGTGTGGGCGCGCGCGTGCACAGAGTTAGACCGGCAGCAACTACAAAAGTTTGCAGGTCTTTGTCATTAGCCTGCTTGCACTCTCCAAAGCAAACTGACAGTCTCATGACACAGGACGTTAAAAATCCTCAGTGGTATTGACTGCCTGAAGCCCATGCTTCCCAGTTAAATACAGCACGGCTCAATTAACAGTTCTTCAATACATAATTTAATTTTTCTTTCATCTTGATCCACAGCCTGGCTCAAAATGAGGAATGCTGGAATAGATGTACTTTGAATATTGAAGCGAGTCTTTATAAATAAACCTATCACCCTTGTAATGATTTCTGTCATAACATGACAGAACACACGAAGCTCTGCATCTGGAACTTCAGCCCACACGTCGTTTTTCCAACATCACCAGGACCTACAATTTTTTTTTTTTCTTTTTGGCTTTTCTCGTACTTTTTTCCAGATATCTCTGAATGGCATTCTGCTGTTTGAGAAAACTTTATCCTTTTTTCTTTTCATTCCCTGGGTGGTAATTCTCCAGAAAGAACAAAGAAAATAACAATTCTGCTACTTACATGTAAGGGAAAGCAAGTAACTTATAAATGAATTATGAAGGTCTCAGCCTTGGAAAGACATACATATTTCATCATAAATGTGATCCATAACACTTACTCTACATACAGTATTTATATTTATACACGATTATTCAAGGTTTTTTTTTAAATCTCAGCAATCCCATACTTTCATAAGCAAATCCAACATTCTCCTTTAACCTATAAGCCTCAAAATAGAGGACACAAAAGGTACTCCCAATTGACCCCACATATATTCTCTCTCTCTGGATGGAAGGTATTAGATTTACAAAGAATACCGAGAATCACGTGATTTCTCAAAGGTGTGTATATTATACAGTTCAGTGTTCAAATAGCTCCATGAGCTTGCTGTGAGGCAAGGAGGAAGATGTTTCACTTTGGACCAGAGGCAATTTCTTATATTTAAACATATTCATAAAAAACAAGTATGACAACAGTTAACGCCTTGGCTAGAATTACGTAGCACTGAAGTGATTTCTGACAGTTGGCTTGAGCTGGATGAAGAAGGAACAGGGCTCTCCCTCCCGAAGTTGACCAAGTATCAGCAGAGACAGCCTAACACCCATTCCCTTTCTGATCTAATCATTCTAGTCAGTCTTTTCAGGCTGCAGAGGTCCTTGCTGAGTGGACATCCCAGGTAAAGTCACAGTCACATCATGACGACAAATGTGAACTTATTGAAAATTTACTGGTTTTATCCCATTATATCTGATTTTCATGTTATAATTTATAACCTATTTTAAAAATTCAAACTGCAATTCATATTTTTCAACTCATTCACTCCCTATTTAGCATGAAATAGACATTACACATAAATGTGCATACGTATATACATTCAACTACAACGATTCCCCACAGTAACTGACAAAACCACCCATATTCTATTCTATTCTAAACACACTCCTTCCATTCTTATTCTTCTTTCCCCAGATGCTGTACTTATATAATTTGGAAAGAATTTTTTTTTAAAAAAGCTGCAAGACAATTTTTAATTGTCAGTGATGGAATACTTGGAATTTACAGCAATTAGCTAGTCATTACTTCAAATAAGAACATTAATTGGTATGTTCAGAAAATCTGCAGCATTGCAAAATTTAAAATAAACATTACAAAGATATCATTTACAACTAATCTATATTTACCATATAAGTGAGATTCAAACTATATTTCTTTCTATTATGCTTTTATTGGCTAGAGCACACAGTAAATGGAGTGTGTTATGCACAGCTTCCTAAATACCTAAATTTATAAAACCCAATTACATAAATTAATTAGGAATGAACGCATGCATTTATGCCTTTGTTTGCAACTGCAACACATTAAACATGACAAAATTAATAAAGAGACCCTAAAAGAAAAAACAGTGCCACATATTCATTTTCCATAGCAGATTTTTATGAGATTTAATTTGACTTATCTAGTCCTAAGAGTCATGACTCTTAATAAATACGCAGTTTCTCACCATTTCATATTTAAGGGTATGTTTTTATGGGTCCTAAAGGGCCACGAATATATAAATTCAAGAGTATTTATCTCAAGATCCAGAGACAGAATGGCAAATAATTATTCTAATGTTATTCCTGTCTTCCTTAGTTCCTACATTGTTATCAAAGACAGGGTTTTGATTAGAGTGATTTGCCATCACTTAGCTTTATCATAGAAAACATCCGGTAAAATAAGCTAACTCTGAGCTCCATGAAGGAATAAAACATTGACATATGATCAAGCTAGTCAGAAGAGCATTGTTGAGGCCAGGTGTGGAGGCTCATGCCTGTAATCCCAGTACTTTGGGAGCCCAAGGCAGGCGGATCACCTGAGGTCGGGAGTTTGAGACCAGCCTGGCCAACATGCCAACATGGTGACATCCTTTCCCTAGTAAAAATGGAAAATTAGCTGGGCATGGTGGTACATGCTCATAATCCCAGCTACTCAGGAGGCTGAGGTAGGAGGATTGCTTGAGCCCAAGAGGTCAGTGCTGCAGTGAGCCAATACTGTAGCACTGTACTCCAGCCTGGGCAAAAGGGAGAGACTCTATCTCAAAAACAGAAGAAAAAAAAAAACATGGTTGAACACAGATTTTTTTTTTTTTTATTTGAGATAGGGTCTTGCTCTGTCACCCAGGCTGAAATGCAGTGGCGCAATCACAGCTCAGTGCAGCTTCAACATCCCGGTGAGGTCCTGCTATCCTGTTACAGGATGTAACAGATGCTACATCTATTATATCCTCAAATGAAAGAGACTCTGAAACAAGTCACCAAAAAAAATATGCTCTGCTTCTCAATTAAAGGAGTGAAAAATAAAACAAGAAGCTACTTTAATGCTAACAAAGTAACCAAGATTACCAAAAAAAAAAAAAAAAAAAAAAGAAAGAGAGAGGAAATACTTAGTGTTGACAAAGAGACAAAGATGTAATAAGATAGGCCCTCTTAAATAATGTTGGTAGAAAAACTACTTGGTCCACTTCTGCTAAATATTTGGCAATCTATATCAGAGATGTAAAACTTATGTATACATTCGAATCATGTATTTTTTAAGATTCTATGCTATAGAAATAATCGGATCAGTAACAATTTATGTAGAAGAATAGTCATCAAAGCACATTATTTAAAAATGAGAAAACAGCATAAATACGTAACAAAAGAAAACACTAAATAAATTGTGCCATGTCCCTGGGATAGAGTAGGTTCACGTGGGTAATTAAGAGCACCATATTTTAAGAAAGTGGGAAAATGCTCATAAAATAGTGTTAACTGGTACAAATGAGCAATAGGTATTACCAGTAGACAATGTAGAATTAATCCCAGTTCTCCCTTTTCTTAGCCCTCTGGCCCTGGGAAAATTAGTCTTTGTATGCCTCAGTCTCCTCATCGGGAAAATGAGGATAACAAGGAATCTATCTTGATGGAACACTATGCAGTTTAAACTTTGTAATTCACATAAAACATTCAATTCTCAGTAAGGGAAAGATATCATTAACGATTATCATTATCTTCATTTTGCAACACGGAAAAGATGAAAAGAGTCTGAAACCCTATTTTGCCACTTTTTTTTAGCTGTGTGACCTTGGACACATTCTTTAAATATTGCAGTTGTCTGAATAATCTAAATTTTAATACATTAATAATTAACACTATAGTCAAAAGGTAGTTCTGAAGGTGAGAGAAGACACTCAGCCCAATACTCTGAACCCTGGAGGTAATCAGTAATGATTCTCATAACTATTAATTGTATCTACATAAAGTATTCACCAAGAATCCCTTCAGTCTTAAACCAGAATTAAGAATAGAATTAGGGCCAGGCACGATGGCTCACGCCTGTAATCCCAGCACTTCCGGAGGCCAAGGCAGGCGAATCACGAGGTCAGGAGTTTGAGACCAGCCTGGCCAACATGGTAAAACCCCGTCTCTACTAAAAATACAAAAATTAGCCAGGTGTGGTGGCAGGCACCTGTAATAACAGCTACTCAGGAGACTGAGGCAAGAGAATCACTTGAACCCAGGAGATGAAGGTTGCAAGGAGTCAAGATCGTGCCACTGCACTGTAGCCTAGACGACAAGGGCAATACTCTTTCTCAAATAAATAAATAAATAAATAGAATCGGGTGAAATTCTAAACTTCTGACGGAAACACCAAAGGTCATATTTACAGACAGTTTCTCAGTTCTACTCCAGGTAATAGAGCGGCATCAGCTTAGAAACCTCTCTCAGACTTCCTCCCGTCTTTTGAACGTAAAGACCAAAATGGGGCAACATTTAAAGTTCCTAATCTTAGAAACCCTAAAGTACCAAGGTACTTTACTTTTACCTTTTTTTTCCTCCTAATTCTTCTCCTCCTCCTTTCTAATGGAAAGTTGTTCCTTTATTTTAGTTGTTCCTTCAACAACTAAAATACTTTGGCTGGGAATTTTAAAGAGAAAATAAAGTATATTTCAATGACAAGCTCATTTCAAAAACTATTTATTTTCATTCTGGATGGATATTCCACTACTAATAACTTCAAAGAATTTAGCATGGCTGTTGTTATATCATACTATACCTCAAAATTCCGGAATGGTTTCCAATGGAAGGTAACATAAGAAGTTTGAAACTCCTTAGCCTAGACATTCTAGATCCTACAAAGACTTCACCTGATTTCTTCTCTTCTTCTACAAATTGTCTATTGATAAACACAATGCAATGGTGAAACAAAATACCAGCAAGTTAATAATGGAGAGAAGGGAGAAAGGGAAGGGAAAGGAAGGGAAAGGAAGGAAAGGGAAGGGGAAGGGAAGGGGAAGGGAAGGGGAAGAGAAGTGGAGGGGAAGGGAGGGGAAGGGAGGGGAAGGGAGGGGAAGGGAGGGGAAGGGAGGGGGAAGGGAGAGAATGGAGGGGGGAGAGAAGGGAGGGGAAGGGAGGGGAGGGGAGGGGAGGGGAGGGGAGAGAGAAGGAAGGAAGGAAGGAAGGAAGGAAGGAAGGGAGGGAGGGAGGGAGGAAGGGAGGAAGGTAGGTGAGAGTGGGTGGGTGGAAGGAAAGACTTGCTTTGCTTCCATCACAGACTTTGATGGCCGGATGGATGGACGGATGGGTGAAGGACAGGTGGATGGGTGGGTAGATGAATAGATGGACAGAAGGAAGGAAGGCTGCACGGATGGACAGATGAATGGACATATGGATGTGTGGATGTATGGAAGGGTGGACAGGTGGGTGGCTAGATGGATGGAAGGGTGAATAAACGGAAGGGCGGATGGAAGGATGGATGGATGAGAGTCTGAGTGGAAGGGTAGGTGGACTGGCAGATGGATGGACAGATGGGTGGATAAATAGATGGGTGGATGGATGGATGGATGGATGGGTGGGTGGATGGATGGATAGATGGATGCATGGAAGGGTGGATGGGTAGGTGGGCAGATGATGAATGAATGGTTATGTGGATGGATAGATGGATGCATGGATGGGTGGCTGGATCAAAGAATGAAAGGATGCATGAATGAACAGATAGGCCCATTGACAGATGGACACATGGAGTTTTCCTATCCTAACTTACCGTTTCATGACAATTTTTTCTATTTGTCTACCTACCTTTCCATCTCTTTTTCGACAGTGATCATTCTACTTCCAACTCTTCCACAAAGTCTTCCATGACCCACCCCCCCCTACATTCCATTCCCATCACTGGAAAACAGTGTTCTGTGCTCTGAAGTTTTATGTCATTTATCCTGTGTAGCTCAGCACAGAGTTTTTAAATAACTAACTCCTCTGCCTCCTAGATTTGAGCTTCTAGATGTCAGGACTGATTTAAGCCTAGGTTCATTTCTGCCATAATACAGCATCTTAAACAAAATGGTTCATTTATTAATAATTATCTGTTAACTTATTGGATATCCCAAATAACTTTTGATTCTTTTTAACATCCACAAGGTAAGATTCTTGAATTTAAAATTTTCTATTCTCTGACCTTAGAAAATGTGGTGGTCTAAATTTACCTAACTAATGGCAAGGAGGTAAGACATAAAAACCAACAGGGTCTAACTCTGCTTCCATCACAGACTTGCTATGCAATCTGAGGCTCATCTTTTCTCTCCTCCCCCTCAAATCCCACATCCAGCACCCAGCTGTGTAATCAGGTACTTCTCAGGGCCTTCCTGCCTCTCCAATTCTGCAATCCCATGATTTAGATGGCAACAGAATGCACCCACTCTGGGTCTAGCAGTGTGTTTCTTGGACCTAGAAATCAAAACAACTGAACTCACAGAAATACAGAGTAGAAGAATGGTTACCAGAAGCTGGGAAGAGTAGTGGGGGAGTTGATGGGGAGGTAGGGATGGTTAAGGGGTACAAAAAAAAATAGTCAGGGACCGGGCGCGGTGGTGCACGCCTGTAATCCCAGCACTTTGGGAGGCCGAGGCAGGCGGATCACGAGGTCCAGAGATCAAGACCATCCTGGCCAACATGGTGAAACCCCGTCTCTACTAAAAATCCAAAAATTAGCTGGGCATGGTGGCACGCACCTGAAGTCCCAGCTACTTAGGAGGCTGAGGCAGGAGAATCACCTGACCTGGGAGGCAGAAGTTGCAGTGAGCCAAGATCGTGCCACTGCACTCCAGCCTGGCGACAGAGTGAGACTCCGTTTCAAAAAAAAAGAAAAAAGTCAAAAAAATGAATAAACCTACAATCGGACAACACAACAGGGTGACTGTAGTCAGTAATAACTTACACTGCACATTTCTAAATAACTAAAAGAGTCATTGGATTGTTTGTAACACAAAGGATAAATGCTGGAGGAGATGGAGACCCCATTCTCCATATGGGATTATTACACTTGCATGCCTGTACACACTTGTTACCCACCAGCTCTCCAGAAATTCTATGTTTTATTTATTAAAAAAAAAAACACATAGAATTTCTCCCCATATAGACACAGAGAATTTTGCCTTTTCCTTCATAAACTTCTATCCAATTATACTCAAAATATTTATTATACAACCTCACAAACGTGCCTTCTCCATTAAAACATATTTCCTGGCCAGGCGCGGTTGGCTCATGCCTGTAATCCCAGCACTTTGGGAGGCCGAGGTGGGTGGATCACCTGAGGTCGGGTGTTCGAGACCCGCCTGACCAACATGGAGAAATCCTGTCTTTACTGAAAATACAAAATTAGCCAGGCGTGGTGGCACATGCCTGTAAACCCAGCTACTTGGGAGGCTGAGGCAGGAGAATCGTTTGAACCCGGAAGGCAGAGGTTGTGGTGAGCCAAGATAGCACCACTGCACTCCAGCCAGGGCAACAAGGGGGAAACCATCTCAAAAAAAAAAAAAAAAAAAAGAAAGAAAGAAAGAAAGAAAACACGTATTTCCCTTTTGAATGAAACTACCCATCACTAAACTTGCTTAATATTGATTCATCCCAGAACATGAATCAGTGCGACAGCTGCCAAATGTACTTCCCCAGTTATCGTCTCTTTAGGGCCCCCCCAGACCATCGCAGCATGGCCAGGGCAAAGGTGGATGTCTTGATTTTGCAATCAGTGCAACAGAAGCACAGCGAGGTTAAGTGAACTCCACCAGGCTCTGCAGCTTCTCACCTGTCGCCAGGGCTCTTTCTTCCCCACCATTCAGACTTATGACGTTTACTTGACCTCCCCTTTCTGAAGACACCAGTTCAAGGATAGGCTGAGGCAGGAATGTGACTGTGCTTTGTTTTCCTACCATAATCCAGAGGGCCTAATTCCCTTCCCTTTGCTTGTGTACCTGGCAGACAGCCTGTGCAGGAACCGCACTATTGAAACATGTTTTTATTTTCTGTTTTGACCTTCTCAACATCAGTTATAGCACTGAAGACAAAATAATTGCTCATTTATTCACCTACGCTGTTCTGGGAACTATTCCAGGAATTCAGGTGGTAAACACAACAGACATCTTTTCTTCATGGAGCATTTTCAAAGACCAAAAAAAAAAACCAAAAACAAAACAAAACCACACAATGACAAACACAATAAATATAATGATGAGAGGTTGGGTTATTTTTTTATAGTGGGGGCACATTACAGAGACACCATACCGTAGAGGACACTATTTCAGTCAGGGTATAAATACTGCTGACAAATGGATTCATTCTACCTTCCCGGTACTCCAGATGAATGAAATCTCTTTCCCAATAAAATGTCATTTTTAAAACGTTAAAAGCTGAAATACATGCACTTAAAAAATGTTCCCCAAACGGAAAGCTGATCTGACAAACAGATCAACAACCCAGTCAATGAATGTCACGGTGACAAACAAGGCCTAAATGGCTTTTTGGAGTTTCAGTTTCTGAAAAGTTGACCAACTTAGCCATGTTCCAACAATCTAAGGCTTAAGATGCATAAAGCCAGACCCACTGAATTTAAGAAACCTGACCAGCTACATACCCCGAGAAGAAAAAACAGAAGGATGAGGTATGGGCCACAGGTTGGGAGAACCACCCTTCACCCCTTCCTTTCCACCAGAGGCCTCATGGTCATGGCGTGTTGCACCAGAACCAACGACTCTTCCATGTCAGTAATCTGAGCCCAGCCTAGAAGGGAAGATAGAGCAACAGTATCCCCAAAACATTCCTGGTCTGGAATCACCTAGGTTTGGGGGGTGGCGGGGGGGCTCAGGAGCCATGTCAAAATTGTCCCCTTATGTAGCAGGTTTTCAGCCAGATTGCAAGACCAGCTAGTAAAAGTTTGGGAAATGAAAGAGGCAGTCACAAGTGGCATGTAAAGAGGGAAAATCAAAAACAAAATGAAGGCTGGGTGTGCTGGCTCACACCTGTAATCCTAGCACTTTCGGAGGCGGAGGTGGGCGGACTGCCTGAGCTCAGGAGTTCATGACCAGCCTGGGCAACATGGCAAAATCCTGTCTCTACTAAAAACACAAAAAATTAGCCAAGCATGGTGGCACGTGCCTGTAGTCCCAGCTACTCAGGAGGCTGAGGCAGGAGAATCACTTGAACCTGGGAGGCGGAGGTTACAATGAGCCGAGATCACAGCACTGCGCTCCAGCCTGGGTGACAGAGCGAGACTGTCAAAAAAAAAAAAAAAAAAAAAAAGGAAGAAGACAGAAGAAAGAAGAAGGAAGAAAGAAGAAGGCATCTAGGAATACCCAGTGAGGGGACTGGGGGTCTTCAGGAGAAGGGTAAAGATGAGCTTAAGAGTGACTCAGAATTTGGGATGAAGCGTTCTGTATATGTCTATTAGATCCGCTTGGTCCAGCTCTGCATTCAAGTCCTGGATGTCCTTGTTAATTTTCTGTCTCGTTGATCTGTCTAATACTGACAGTGGAGTATTGAAGTCTCCCACTATTACTGTGTGGGAGTCTAAATCTCGTTTTAGGTCGTTAAGAACTTGCTTTATGTATCTGGGTGCTCCTGTGTTGGGGGCGTATGTATTTAGTATAGTTAGCTCCTCCTGTTGGATTGATCCTTTTACCATTATGTAATGTCCTTCTTTGTCTCTTTTGATCTTTGTTGGTTTGAAGTCCATTTTATCAGAGACTAGGATTGCAGCCCCTGCTTTTTTTGTTCTCCATTTGCTTGGTAAATCTTCTTCCATCCCTTTATTTTGAGTCTGTGTGTGTCTTTGTATGTGAGATAGGTTTCTTGAATACAGCACACCGACGGGTTCTGACTAGAAAGCCAAGCACCGTATGTTCTCACTCATAGGTGGGTGGTGAACAACAAGAACACGTGGACTCAAGGAGAGGAGCATCACACACAGGGGACAGCTGGTGGGGACAGGGGGAGAGACAACGGGGGGTGGGGAGGGACAGGAGGGTGGGGGAGGGATAACATGGGGAGAAATGCCAGATACAGTATGCACCAAAAGTAAAATAAATTAAAAAAAAAAAAAAAGTGACTCAGAAATAATCCCACAAACACAACCCGGTAGGCACGGCTGGATAGGACTCTCTTCCAGAAGGGACTAAATTGTTTTGGAAAACCGTTAACATCTACTGTCTCTTGTATTTTTTTCAACCTGCTACTCATTTATTTGGCTTTGCCAAACATTTCTCATTTGAGGTCTTAATTATCAACATTTTAGACTTAGAATACAGTCTTAGAATAATCAAGCCCAAATCCTAAATATGTTACAATACAGTCTTAGAATAATCGAGCCCAAATCATTAATACATTCTCGTCATACCTTCTCATGCTTTCAACATTCTCTTAAGCTTCATAAGTTTTCCTTATGACCTTAGCCTCTCCACACTCCCCACATAGTGATGTTATATTCATTTGTCTTCTCAAAAAATACGTGTCTTAACAGACAAACATTTTGGTTCTTAGTTGAAATTCCTTCCCCACTTCAATGATCGCAGAAGAAAGGGCATATGCTGTCACGTGAATGAGTACATTTTAAAACCTCTTGACAAAAACATTTTATTAAGATGTTTCCAAATAATACAGTCCCCTTATCCAGAGTGGATTAATACGGGCGTAGTTAAAGACCAGAAATGATCATATTCTTTTTAGCTCTATGTTCCTTATAACTGCTTCCATGAGAGTGAAGACACTTGCTGTGCCTATTTAAAAGGCAGAAGTAAATGTTTACCTTCCAATTGAAAGCTTTTCTTCTGTTTGCTGTCCGCTGCGCACCCATAATACCCTCTCACAAATAAAAATGACATGAATTTTTAATTGCATGAATTGAATTCAGGAGCAATGGCTGTTTTCCATTGCAGCACAGCCCATCGTGAATGCACACGTGCAAAGCGCTGCCACCCAGGATCCAGCACATACAACCGAGCAGATGGGCCCAAGACAGAATTTGGTAACACTTTCTATACACAGACAGCCTCACCTTCGGCAAAGGCCACCACTGTAAAATTAATCCAGCTCCACAGATAACAAAACTTCCCTAGGGCCTTAAACAAGGAAGTCAGATCTCCCAGTATGTGGATTAACTGTTTAAAAAAAAAAAAATCAAGGGAGAGCAAAACTCACTTGCTCACCTCACAAGGAAAGGGCCCCAGAATAAGAGCACAGTAATAATGACAACAGTAAAAATATCTGTGACACTTTATGGTGTAATGGATGCCCTGCCAACCACCCGGACAATACCAGCGTGAGTCCTCACACCAGCCTTCCAAGGCAGATATTCATGCCACGTTTTACATGGTGGGAAACTGAGGCTCAGAGAAATCAGACATCTAAACCAAACTTTTGTTTGTATTCCTTTTTTCTCTTTTTTATTCCTTCCTCCTGTCTTTTCCTATTGTTGTAAGAGTGAATGCCACAATCTTTATTGACATAAAGAACTGTCGGCAAGGCCGGGCACAGTGGCTCATGCTGGTAATCCCAGCACTTTGGGAGGCCGAGGCGGTTGGATCACGAGGTCAGGAGTTCGAGACCAGCCTGGCCAACACAATAAAACCCTGTCTCTACTAAAAATATAAAAATTAGCCAGGCGTGGTGCGTGCCTGTAATCCCAGCTACTCAGGAGGCTGAGGCAGGAGAACAGCTTGAACCTGGGAGGCAGAGGTTGCAGTGAGCCAAGATCGTGCCACTGCACTGCAGCCAGGGTGACGTAGCTAGACTCCATCTCAAAAAAATAAAATAAAATAAAGAACTGTCAGCAGAGAAAGAGAAATTAAAATAAACCCAGATAACTCAGCAGAGAGTCACATGAACATCAGAAGGCTGGGGAGGAGTTTTTAAGCTGCCTACTAAGGGCAGAGGGGATCAGGGTCAGCAGCCGAGGCAACAGTCGGCAAACATTGGCTCCTTCCGGTTTTACAGCTGATCGATGTCTGGCCTTAGAAATCTCATGGCGACACTCAGTAACTTAAAAGAAGAGCTATAAAGAAATGCATTATTTATTTCCTCCCTTGCCATCCCTACAGCTTTCGAAAGAAAATTAGGTTGCACATTGACTACCAGGTCCTCAGCAATTTCTACTGAAGCCACTACCTTTGTGGCTCCATACATAAATCTTTCTCTTCATATGAAATGGCTCTTCTTGCGTACATTAGTGTTGTCCCTCATGCCATTGATCGCTCCATCCAACAGCCTGCTAAGTCTGTCAGTGACTCACTGACAGTGAAATCTACAGACCTAAATGCCATCAGCTGCTGGATTCAGACAAGAGAGAAGAAGGGATCTTGGAGTCTGGAACTCAGCCTAAGAGAGACATTCACAAATGTGATTTTTTGTGGGAAGGGGGTAGGATGTCAGGTGTATGTGACACAGACATCTGATTAAAAGAAGATCATCTACTCAGGCTCAGAAATATCAGGTAAGTAGCACTAAAGAGATTCAGAACCTGTGTCCTTTAAGCCTCTAGTGAGCTAATGGCATGTCACCATGCTGGCATCTAGTAGAGCATAAAAGAGAAGAGCCCATGAGAACACTGGCTTTACCGGGTAGTACAAAGTCACGATGCCAGATCCACAGAGCAGGAAATATAACACAGGGGAAGATTAGTTGGCCCTTGGATAAGAAGTTTCTAGATGGCCATAGTGATGGATATATCTATTGCTTCTCATCTTTTACAGTCAATCAGTAGAGAATGCATGGGAGATGAACTATGGCTACAGAAGGGAAGGTGAATGCTATGGACCATGACAAAGCAGAGGTATAAGTAGCAGAAGTTACGGGTGAAAGGGGAAAAGAAGAGGTGAGGGACTGATCAGTGCACCAACAGCCTCTTCTTACGAGAGAGGGAGTAAAGAACTCCCAGAGCAAGGAACTGTCTAGAGAAATCTGAGCAAAAACGGAAATATACATGCATATATACCATAACATATATGTTTGTGTGTGTGTGCATGCATATATATATAATTTTACATATTGAAATATATAAAATACACAAAATCTGAAGTCATAGACATAATGGGAGGAAGGAGATACAACCATTGAAGATGGTAAAAATGAGCTAAATCCATATCCACAACAGCAAAAGTCATTAGATGGTACCTAAGTCAACAGCAGAAGAAGTGACAGTTTAAGCACTATATATATATATATATATTTTTTTTTTTTTTTTTTTTGAGATGGAGTCGCCCACTGTCACCTAGGCTGGAGTGCAATGGCGCGATCTTGGCTCACTGCAACCTCCACCTCCCCCAGTTCCCAGGATTCTCCTGCCTCAGCCTCCCAAGAAGGTGGGATTACAGGTGCACACCACCAAACCCGGCTAATTTTTTGTATTTTTTAGTAGACAGAGGGTTTCACTATCTTGTCCAGACTGCTCTCGAACTCCTGACCTCGTGATCCGCTCACCTCGGCCTCCCAAAGTGCTGGGATTACAGGCGTGAGCCACTGGGCCCAGCCTTAAGCACAATATTAAGACACAGGAAGCAGCCAATAGAGCAGCAAAAACAGAAATTTTTCATAGAGGTTGCCTTTGTTCATCCCCGCAAGCCAACATCCAGAGAAAAATCCGACAAAGAGCCCATTCTCAATCAGTATTTACTGAAGGAACAAATGAATGGACGGAGTGGAGGGTGAGAAGGGAAGGGCAAGAGGCCATTGCTTGCTATGGTTTGTCTCCTTTAACACTTGACTTTTTTCCTACTGATATCAAATGTTACTTTGCATGTGTATTGGGCGTGGGGAAGGTGGGAGAGTGTTGCTTTCGTTTTTGTTGGTTTTATTCTAATTCCTCTGGTAAAAATCCAGCTCCCAGGATCTTCTTTGAATGGTGGGGATGTCCTGCATAAAAATGCAAGATCTGGGAATCAGTCTGGAAGTAACCGCATTACCAGACAAGCCCTGGCCGAGACCCCCCCGAGGTACCCACTCCAGGAGCAAGGAGGCAGCTGATGCCTGCAGGGACTGGATGTCTTACCAACTACTACCAGGAGACAGTGGCCACTTTTTAGTTAAACTCCAGTTTTAGAGAAGAGGTGTGAAAACTGCCCTTTACTTTGTCCTAACCACAAATTTGCTGTAAAAAAAGAAAGGAAATAGAAAAAATTAAAGAAAATAAAGGAAAAACTACCAGTACAGGAAAGGAGGAGGAAAATGTGACCTTGTCAATTTGCAATGAGCAATTAAAACATACGGGCTCTTTTTCAAACTGTGCTTCTGCCAAGGACTTAGCAGTGTGGCCTCGGGCAAGTCACTCACCTCCTCTCCTTGTCAATATGTCTTCATTGCACTGCCATCTCACTCATATGTCAAGTGAAGAAAGTGACATCCCTTTTATACGATTATTAAAGGATTTAATCAAATAATGTCTGTAAACATTTGGCATGTGGTAGAGACTTCAAGTGTTATTTCCCTTCCCCCACCACTCCTTGGGACAAATGCTGGAAGAACACACAGCCTTCCGTCACAAAATGAGTTTATTCATAAATATTTCCTAAAAGGATGGGAGAAATGTTTCATGGTAATATTTATTAAGCTCAGATTCAAACTGACCTCCAAACATATGAAAAAAATTTCTTAATCCCATAGACATTTTGAGGTACGGTCAAAAACGTTACGAAACGTAACGCTCGGTGAGTAAGTAGCTGAATTGTGAAAAATCATATCACATCCATTATACTTGATGTGGTGTGGTGGGAGGTAACTAATTTATACCATCATTCACAAGACATGCTTGTATTACTGCTGGGTATAATATCATATTAGAAACTGTGGTATATGGGAAACAGTCAGGTGGCTTTGGAGTCAGATGGTCCTTGATCTGGGTCCTGGCAAGGCCACTTGACAGCTGACTGATCCTGGCTGAGTTTCTGAATATCTCTGAGCCTCAGTTTCCTCTTGGTAAAAAGGATCTGATATCACAGTTGGTGCAGACGCACCAAGAAATAAGGAATAATGGAGGTCAAGTGGCTGATACGAGTCTCCTGCAGAGCTGGCTCTCAGCTCCCACTAACTGCTGTTATTTGCAATGCAATATCACCTTCTCCTTATGCCTGAAATTTTATATTAGACAAGTAATTTTCTCTTCTTTGCGGGAAGGAATTCACTAGGAAACAAGGAGATCAGAATCATGTTTTGTCTTCACTTAAAATGCTCAAACCAGGCAGCAGTCAGTTGGGGGGTGATAAAATTGCCTTGTGGATCTTACCATGACTTTTGTCCAAAATGATCAGAGAGTACATTAAATCATTAGCAGAAACTTTGCTGCCTGCTGATTTTACAATGCAGGCAATGAAATTCATTGCAGAAGCAAAACAGGGCCAATAATATAATTACAGCACTCTGCCTATGCAGTCAGAGCTAATGCTATTATTTGACATTGCAAGGCTGTGCTTTTCCCCAGAGTCTCAGTGGAGACAAGGTTCGCCCTAATTGGTTCCAAAGCACAACCTCCCCAACACAATCTTTCCTCAGGACCAGTAAATGTTAATTTCCACACGACTTTAAATAGTATTTGCAAACAATACAAACATGGTAATAAGAGGCTAGGTGGGTAATTAATGTGGTTACAAAGTAGCTTATTTGCATTTTTATTTAAAAACGGCCTTCTTTAAAAGCAGCTCAGATTTCTCTCTGCAATAGGAGCCTTGGTTAAGGAGTACAGCAGTAATTACTCTCTTTAGGGGTTCTTTTATATGTCCTTCAGGGAATTAGAATGAAAAGATAAGCAGAATTATAAAGGAAATCATGTAAAATATGAAATGTACTATAAACACTTAGTAGTGTATTTACCATGAGCTAGGCTTACCTTCTTCATTAATGGAATATTTTAAACAGCTTACAATACATTCAAATTAATTGTAGATATGGCTAAAAGGTACAATCATCTAGTTAAACTTTTTCTCGTGGAAGGTGTATTACATCAAGATTTGACATGCCATCACAATAAATTCCACTTGATCATCTGCAGAAAAGTGCTCTCAATAAGACAAAGGGTTAAGTGTGGCCCATCTGAGACAAGGCACAGATTTGCATTCTTCTCTAATAAAAGGAAGCCAGAATGTTAGAGCAATGCTTTCATCTATCTTTTCTTAGCTTACATCTTGTATTCCTAGGCTCAAAAAATAGGAGGTGCGAAAATACATTCAAAAACTCATTTGGAACACAATTCAATCTTTTTCATTTCTCTCGTGTTCTACACGTTCAATCTTAGTATTATTATTATTATTATTTTTGAGACAGAGTCTTGCTCTGTCACCTAGGCCAGAGTGCAGTAGCACGATCTCAGCTGTCTCCCAAGATCAAGAGATTTTCCTGCCTAGATCTCCCCAGCAGCTTGGATTACAGGCGTCCGCCATCATGTCTGGCTAATTTTTGTATTTTTCATACAGACAGGGTTTTGTCATGTTGGTCGGGCTGGTCTCAAACTCCTGACTTGGGGTGGTCCGTCCGCCTTGTCCTCCCAAAGTTCAGGGATTACAGGCATGAGCCACTCTTCTTATTCTTAGCACTTACAACCCACTAACATACCCATCCCCACATGTCAATCTTAACATGTGGAATTTTCTGGAAGAAGGCAATGGTGTCAGGACCAACAGTAGTTAAGACACCTGAATTCATCTGGAAGCCATTTCATCATTACCCACTAACCAGTGGGAGGTGAGCCAGGAGCTGGGTCCCAGGGGATGAAAAGTCATATCTCCCTCCCTCAAGAAGTTCATGGTCTTAGGGTAGAACTGCCAGGGGAACGCACCTGTCAGGCTTAATGAAGGAGCAGGTTCCCATCCGTCTGCAGGCATTGGGAAAAGCTTCACACAGGGCACAGTGTTCAAGCAGACCCTCCCGGAGGAGAGAATGGGGTCTGAACAAGTGGAAGGGCTGGGCTCTCCAGGCACAAGAACCAGCAGGCACCAAGAAAAGGGGGATGGAACAGCTTGGCAGGTCTGGGGGAACCTCAGAGGGTGCAGCGGGGGAAGCCCACTGGGGTCCTGGTTAGCAGAAGGCATAAAAGAAGTTGCAAACTCTCCTTGAACAGATGTTTATGGAGGGCCTACTACTGTGTCACGTGGTGCTGCTCTATAGCAGAATGCACATTCTACTGGAGAGAGACAGTCAAGAAACAAGAAATGGATCACGTAAGACAATTAAAAAAGTGTTAGTGGGTTCTAAGTACTAAGAATAAAAAGAGTAGAGGAGGTTTAAAAGGATCAGGAGAGGCCGGGTGTCGTAGCTCATACCAGTAATCCCAGCACTTTAGGTGGCGAGGTGGGTGGATCACCTGAGGTCAGGAGTTTGAGACCAGCTGGCCAACACGCTGAAACCCCGACCCTACTAAAAATAGAAAAATTAGCTGGGTGTGGTGGTATGCACCTGTAATCCCAGCTACTCAAGAGGCAATCACTTGAACCTGGAAGACGGAGATTACAGTGACCCGAGATCGTGCCATTGCACTGCCGCCTGGGCAACAAGAACGAAATTCCATCTCAAAAAAAAGAAAAACAAAGGATCGGAGTTAGAGAGTTGATGGTTAAACCAGACAAGGGTAACACTCAAAGGAGGAGAGTTAAGGGTAGGGGTTTGGGGTCAGGGGGTGATCTCCTGGCCCAAAATGAAGCAGCTCCTATTCAGTCCTAGCTAATTATTGCCATGTCTTCCAATATTTTTAAGAGAGGCCAGAAATGTGGATTCTTGAGATTTTTCTTTTTCTTGAGATGGAGTCTCGCTCTGTTGCCCAGCCTGAAGTGCAGTGGCACAATCTCAGCTCACTGCAACCTCCGCCTCGCAGGTTCAAGTGATTCTCGGCCTCAGCCTCCCAAGTAGCTGGGATTACAGGCATGTGCCACCATGCCCAGCTAATTTTTGTATTTTTAGTAGTGATGGGGTTTCACCATGTTGGCCAGGCTGGTCTCGAACTACTGACCTAAGGTGATCTACCCACCTCAGCCTCCCAAAGTGCTGGGATTATAGGCATGAGCCACCGTGCCTGGCCAATCTTTTTTGATTATAAAACAGAAAGGGCAGAGATCGCACCATCACACTCCAGTCTGAGAGACAAGAGCAAGATTCCGTCTCAACAACAACAAAAAAAAAAACCAGAAAGAAAAACCTATCACCTACCAAGCAGTTGTAATAAACCTGTCTGCAAAACATCACTGTAACAAACTCCCTGACTCCAAAGAGACATATTGTTTTAAAAAATTTAATTAAAATTTAAAAGGATATGTCTTTACTCTCATTCACTGACCCTCCAACAACTCAAACAAACAAAAATCCCAAACTAGTTTTGGCTAAGTCTGCCATTCTTCATGTAAGCATCGCTATTCACATATCCATATGGTGATAATATCTTCTCACTTCCAGCCCCTAGCATCCTCTAAACAGTCAAAACATCTTTTCCATTGGAATTCTAATGATATTTCAATGATACAAGACCAGATCTAAATAACACCAGCTTCTTGGTATTGTTTTGAAAATAGTCACCCGGTAAAATTTATTTATACTTTCGATAGAATTCAGAGGCTGTAACGATGTTTTAAATATGATTTCAAAATACTTCAGAAAAGCAATGAAGTGGAAGAGAAGGATAATAAGTTTATGACATTCAAGTAAATATATCCAGAAAACTGGGTCATTTACACCAGAACCGCAATCTTTTCTGTTAAAAATATGCAAACGACAGTATAAAAAATGGTTTGTGATTTTAAAGAAATATAGCCCTACAAATGTCAGCGTGCAAGAACTCAATAACACTTAATGAAACTTTGGATTTCAAATTAATTACTGATTGACTAAGACATCTAGAGGGAAAACAGCCTCGATTAGAGAAGTCTGGGATGGGCCATAAATCTGGATACTTCTTTCGGGGACTCTGAGCTGGCATTTCCTACTGATGCAATTAATGTGTGGTCAATGGGGTGACTGGTCACTGGAAAGACCACTGGTTTGATTCTCAGAAATAAGACTGGTTAATGTTTTCCTGACTCAGATGTACCTTCCTTTTCTTTTTTCCCTTTTTAAAATTTCAACATGTATGTTTGTGGTTTTAGCTGCTGCTGGGAGCTTGAAATAAAAGATTAAACAAATTTGTGAAGTTCTATTTTACTGAAAGGTCAGTGGCACTTACTCAAGAAAACCATCTTTGGTCAACTGAAATCTTCTTCACAATTATCACTCCCTCCCTGCCTTTGCCTCGCTTTCCTGGGGTGCAGAATACACTTTCCTGCCTCACTGCTGTTGGTCTTGGCCACTGCCATTGTCATATGACAATATGACACAGATATGAGGTACAACAATGTATGAACAGAAGCCCTCGTGAGTTTCTGCCCTCTGCAGGCCCTGGTGACGTCCCCTGCAGCCCGGGCCCTACGATGAGCAGCTGTGAGAAGCTGAGCCCCGGAAAGCCCATCTGAGTCCACAGAGCCACAGCCAACCCTCAGACACATGTGTAATAAGCAAACAAACATTTGTTGTTGCAAGCCCTTGACAGTCTGGGGTTGCTTGTTACTGCAGCAAAAGCTGGCTAAGATGCCATCCTTGTCAATCAACTGAGAAGGTTTTTAAACACAAAATTCAAGTCACAGCTTTATATTTCACGTAAGTTACATAATTCAAAACATTCAACTATAACAGCACTAGACATGTAACAAGTAAATTCTCACCTAATAATTAGAAACTTTTTTAAAAAAGATACTGTCCAAAAATAAACAAAGAAGAGACTATATCCACCATTCTCTGTAACAATAAAGCTTCAAAGTTTCAAATGGTCGCCAGTGAGTCAACAATGGTAAGAAGACACCAGTAACATTACAAAGTGCTTACCATATGCCAGGCACTGTCATGCGGGTCACATACATTCACATATTTCCTCAACAACCCAGGGATATGTGTCCTTTTTAGTAATTTAAACTTTTATTTCAGGTTCAGGGAGTACATATGCAGATTTGTTACATGAGTATGTTGCATTACGCTGAGGTTTGGGGTATGAATGATTCCGTCAACTAGGCAGTAATGGGCCCTATTTTTGTCCCTCTTTATAAACAAGAAACAGAAACACAGAGAGGTTAAGTAACTTGTCTAGAAAAGAAATGGATAACCTCATCTTTGTCATTCTTTATATAACTCCAGGTAGTGCCTCATCCAATTTTAGTGTTATAGAACACTATAATTATAGTGTTAATGAAAAAAGATTAATTTTAAAATATTCCAAGTACAGGCATTCCATCCATCACTCCTCAGGAAAGTTGCTCCTCTCATCAACCAGCCTGTAAATTCTGAGAACTGTTGTAATAATTATTCCAATTCATTTTTCCACATAGCAGCGCCTCCCACTCTGCAATGCCATTCTCAAATCCCCCCCCTCAGATAAGAATCTCTTCCGAGGATCAAGAACATGCCTTGCTCTAAATCCTCACCCAAAGCCTTCCCCATGTGGGAAATCTATGCTAATTCCACCAAACTGGAGCTATAAAACAGCAATCACGTATAGGAGGGCGAAAAAAGGCTGAAACTCATAAAAAGGAATTAACATATTCACATGGGATGCTATACATAATATGTACAAAACAGGTATTCAAGTTTTTTCACTGCAACTTCCTAAAACATTGGGACTCTACATTGATATATTTTGGAGGCATTTTGTTCAAACCTGAACAAATACCGTAGAAACTCATTATGACGCTATTTTCTGTTGGCAGATTTTTTTTTTTTTTTTTTTTTTTTTTTTTTTACCTTTCCTGTCTATGATCAAAGAAAGATTCCCAAGCCAAGATTCCCAAGTTGGTCCAACTTAGTAGCTCAATGGTCCAAAAGCAAGGCAGGGCTGTATTCCAGCATGCACCCTGGTCACCAGGCTGGGTGCCCAGCTGGAGGAGCTGTGGGCCCCAGGAGGAGGGGGTTAATTCTCACAAAAGTGTGTGTGGCTGGCGAGCCTGGCCTTGGGAGGCTCCAGGGCCTCTGTGATGCGCAAAGATCCAGTGGTCCAGCAGCATCATCTTGCTGATGTAGTCCTCATCACTGGGGTTAGAAAGGGGTCTCATCCTTTGTAGGGACTTGGATGAATCTGGAAATCATCATTCTCAGCAAACTGACACAAGAACAGAAAGCGAAACACAGCACATTCTCACTCATAGGTGGGTGTTGAACAATGAGAACATGTGGACTCCGGGAGAGGAGCATCACACACTGGGGGCAGTTGGTGGGGGGGGTAGGGGAGAGACAGCAGGGGGTGGGGAGGGAGGGGAGGAAGGGGAAGGATAACACGGGGGAGAAATGCCAGATATAGTATGCACCTAAAGTAAAATAAACAACAACAAAAAAAAAAATGAAAAAAAGAAAGAAAAAAAAGAAAGGGGGGATCATAAAATATATTTTCTCCTAACAAGGGAATGGACAATGAAACAAGGAACCATAAAGCTGGTGTGCGGACATTTGGGACCAGAGGTGCCAGACTCCAGTAAAGGTCCTTGAGAAAGTCACACAGCGATCAGATGACTCATAACCTGGGTTCCAAATAAACACCAGCAGGTGGGGGATTGGGAGGATGATGTAATGGGAATTAAGTAAAGTGAACCCATGACGTGGAAGGCACCCTGCCCGGCATTCCCCCGCTCATTATCACAGTCAACGTCCCAACTCTATGAAGTATGCAGAGTCATCTCCGAGATTAATTATCTGGCTCGGGGTGGACATCCACTTAGAAAATGAGCTGGGTTTTATGCCAAGTGGTTTTGACGCTGAAATCCAATACAGTTTCCCCCGCCATGCCAGTGTGATTATAGTCAGCCCCGGAAAGGATGCAGGATCTGAGCAAACGGCTCTACCTGGGGCCCAGCGCACCCTGCGAATATGTGTGTACCACAGAATTGGCTGGAACGGCTATGCACTGTAGCCATCATGGGGCTAGGGGGGAACACTGACCCACCAGCATGGCTTTGGAGGCCAGAGAGTCACTTGGTATACTAGATAGGACCCATTTGGTTGCAAGTAGCAGAAACTCAGCCAAAACTAGCTGCAACACAAAGAGGGATTTATTCGTTCCATCATATTTCAGGAGCAGGAAACAGGTTGGCCAAAGAACTGTTTTGCTCTCTCTCTCATCTCAGGTTGACTTGACCTTTCTTACTGTCTCCTTGTGGCAGGAAACTAGACTGCTGGCAACCCATATACACATCCCTGCACCTCCTAGGCCCTCAGATAAGAGACCACATCTTCTCCACCGCCTAGGGATTGCTTTGGCTTAAGCCAATGGCCCATCTTGGCAACAACCACTTCAGCGAGGGTATGATGGACCACAGCTGGACCAAACTAGTTCATGCAAATTACCACCGTCCCTCACTTTCATAGTTCCTAATATGGAGCTATTAATGCCAAGTGTGGACAGAGGTGCTGGACAAGGTAACAGCTGCCACAGTGAGAAGGGTTTGGGTAGGAAGTGAGCTCCTGAGGAAAAGTAAGAAGGATTTGAACCGGGCACGGTGGCTCACGTCTGTAACCCCAGCACTTTGGGAGGCCAAGCCGGGTGGACCACTTGAGGTCAGGAGTTTGGGACTAGCTTGACCAACATGGTGAAACCCCATCTCTACTAAAAATACAAAAATTAGCTGAGCATGGCAGTAGGTGCCTGTAATCCCAGCTACTTCGGAGGCTGAGGCAAGAGAATCTCTTGAACTCGGGAGGTGGAGGTTGCAGTGAGCCGAGATCGCACCACCGCACTCAAGCCTGGGTGACAGAGTGAGACTTGTCTCAAGAATAAATAAAATAAAATAAAAAAGAAGGATTTGTTTAGGTGTCATTATTATGACAGCCACTGGCTGGTAACTACTCGATCTCTTCTCTTTCTCAAACATAGACTTCAGAGCTCTTGTCCCAGTTGTATACGCCCTCTGTGTGGTTTCACTTAAAACTGTCTTCACTTGTCTCTGAAGGTGGACAAGTGATCCAGCATTATTGCACAGACACACAGACTTTGGCATCCCCCCATGGGCATGCACCAATAAAGTGGGAGACGGAGACAAGAACAATGTCCCTCTTACATGCCAGAGCAGCTACAGTGCCCATGGCTACCAACAGGCAATGGGAAGGGAAACCCCTCGGGGTGGGGCTACAGCAGGAAGGGGCTCCTGGGAGGCCACCACTGCACAAGTGAGCTGCAGCCCCACAGATCATGCTGTTCACTTGTCGAAATGTGCCCCATGCCCACCCCACCTCTGGAATCTGCCTATTTCTAGTCCTGAGAAGCCACATTTTCTCCTGTTTCTGTCTTAGCTCAAACCTGAACCCGTGTCTCGTAGCTCCACCCTCCAGATCAGCTGCATGGTCTCAGCCACAGCTTCCATCAAACACCAGCTTCAACAGGAAGGTCGGGCACTCTGGCATGACCTCGCCTCTGCCTGCACCCCTAAATTTTGCCTTCCTGCCCCCTGCCCCCATTCTCCTCCTCAGCCCCTATACCTCCCCCCTTTTCCTTGTACCCTTCCTTTATAACAGACTCTGATCTTCACTAATCTTTTCTGTTAGTCAAATGCAGAATCAAAACAGAGCATGTGTCGTATCTTGTCAACAGGAGTATCTCTCCAGTGATCCCAGGGAAAATCACTGATACGATTTCAAAAGGCATGCCATTTCTCCACAGTACCTATGAAGGATCTTAACACCCATGGGTCTCTCAATACCTTTATGTAAGCCAGTGATTTTCCAGCCTGGATCATATCATGTGGCCTACAGTTAAGTGCCTGTAAAGTAACATCTGCTGTTATGTTTCCCTGATATTAGCTCCTTGAAACTTCTAAATGATGGTTTTACTATTCCAGAATTCTTCAAGTAAAGCCCTAATACTCCAATTCAATAGCCTTATACCTTTATTTCTTCCCAACTGAGGCAAGCAATCTATTCTATGTTCGGATGTAAACTCGTCTCTCCACTTTGATAAATTTAACTGTATTGATTTAATATACATTGACAAGTACTAAATTTCATGTTAAATAGCTAGTTAGAAAACCAAAGTAAGTATCTTTTAATCAGCTGAACAAGAAACCAAACACTCCCAAGTTCTCATAACCCTAGTGAGGAATTACAATGAATGAAGTCATGTTATATTAATTAAATTCTTGGAATGCATCCATAATGCTTAATGGAAATGGAAACCTTAGAAGGTCTTAATGCCTGGGAAACACCTATTACATCACTGAAATCCCTAGAACCCACTACATTTACCTTTCTCCTTTAAAACTGGGTGAGAAAGTAACTGCCTTCTAATGTGGCTTGAACCATTCTTGCCCTGCTGAAGTTAAGGTAAAGGAAGGACAAGTCACATGTGTCCCAAAATGTGGAGAATAGATTCTGTGCTATTTTCTTCTCTTTGGCAGGTCAAGGCATCCATTTCTGTTACACAACGTCACACTTGTAGTGAAACCGTTTCTGTAACCCAGCAAAGACTAACTTCCTTTGTGTCTTTTTTTTTTTTTTTGGAACAGAGTCTAGGAGTCTCAGAGTCTTGCTCTGTGGCCCAGACTGGAGTACAAGTGGGGCTATCTCAGCTCACTGCAACCTCTGCCTCCCAGGTTCAAGCAATTATCCTGCCTCAGCTTCCCAAGTAGCTGGGAACTATAGGTGTGCACCACCACGACCAGCTAATGTTTTGTATTTTTAGTAGGGACTGTTCGTCACCATGTTGGCCAGGCTGGTCTAGAACTCCTGATCTCAAGCGATCTGCTTGCGTCAGCCTCCCAAAATGCTGGGATTACAGGCGTGAGCCACGGTGCTTGGTCTCAAAGACTAAGTTCCTTGAGTGAAGCCCTCTTTTCTTTGTGCCTACCTGGCACCTCTTGCAAAGCTCGGCATAACTCAGCCATGTGTGAAGGGTGGGCTGGATGAACAGCAAGACAGACAATGAACCAAGAGCATCATTTACTACTAACTTGCCTAAAGCATTTACCCTCAGTGACAGCCCTGGTTAAGACATAACTCAAACCAAGTAAAGGGTGTTTCTTTGGGGAATAAGGGACAGTTTTGTATCCTGACTGTGATGTTGGTAAACCAAATGTATATATGTGATAATTTTTCATAGAAACACAGACACACAGAGCTACACACAAATGAGTACATGCAAACATTAGCGGAACTCGAATAAAATCTGTAGTTAGTTAATATTCTCGTGCAATGTCAATTTCCCAGACTTGATTGTTATACCGTGATTATCACTGGGGAAGCTGGGTTAAGGGTATTCGGATCCCTTTACGCTATGCTTCACAACTTCTATGAGAATGTAAACTTGTTTTAAAATAAAGCTTTTTATTTACTTATTTTTCTTTTGAGACAGGGTCTCGCTCTGTCACCCAGGCTGGAGTGCAGTGGCGTGATCTCGGCTCAATGCAACCTTGCCTCCCAGGTTCAAGCAATTCTTCTGCCTCAGCCTCCCAAACAACTGGGATTACAGGCACGTACCACCACACCCAGCTAATTTTTAATTTTTTGTATTTTTGGTAGAGACCGAATTTCGTCGTGTTGGCCAGGCTGGTCTTGAACTTCTAACCTCAAGTGATCCACCCACCTCAGCCTCCCAAAGTGCTGGGATTACAGGCGTGAGCCACTGCATCTGGCCTAAAATGAAGCTTTTTAAAAGACAAATGTAAAGTAGAAAATTCCAACAAGTCAAAGGATATCAATCAACTATCAGATTAAACTGTGAGTTGTAGCAACTAAGGATTTGTGAGAAAAATAGTAAATAGTACTTTTTTTCTCTCCAGTGGTTACCCTCTAGATCAGCAATGTCTGATGGAAATAAATGGTCACTTATATAATGTTAAACTTTCTAGCAGCCATGTCAAAAAAAGGTAAAAATAAACAGATTAAATGAACTTCGATGATACTTTATTTAACCTAGCATGTCTCAAATATTATTTCAGCAAGGAACTAATATAAAAATGTTAATTAAATTTTTTAATACTGTTTGAAACCTGGTAGGTATTTTATTTTACATCAACAACCCATTTCAATCTGGACCAGCTATATTTCAAGCACTCAACTGCCACACATGGCCAGTGGCTAGCATCCTGGCACAGAGCTGGTGCCACCTTTAAGTTGCTGTTAAAGTCACTTTGAGGCTGGGTGCGCTGGCTCACGCCGGTGATCCCAGCACTTTCGGAGGCCAAGGCAGGTGGATCACTTGAGGTCAGGAGTTCAAGACCAGCCTGACCAACATGGTGAAACCCCATCTCTACTAAAAAAACAAAGATTAGCTGGGCGTGATGATACCTGCCTGTAACCTCAGCTACCCAGGAGGCTGAGGCAGGAGAATCACTTGAACCCAGGAGGCAGAGTTACAGTGAACCAAAATTACACCACTGTACTCTAACCTGGGTGACAGAGTGAGACTCTGTCTCAAAAAAAAAAAAAAAAAAGTCACTCCGGGGAGGTTTTCATAATTACACCTTTTTATTTCCTTTGAATGAATGTATATCTCCAGCATTTCATGCCTACTTTACGGTAGCAGGAGGCACTATCCTGGAGGATAATGTATCTAAATCTCTCTACCAATGAGCTTCTACATGTAAACTTACTTAAAAACAAAACAAAAAAAACCCCACAGTTCCCAGTTCAACTTGAAAAAGTTCCGTGGCCTAGATATGCACTGGGACGTATTCTCGGGGAAAGCTGTGAATCCTTCCTATCCGATCATCTTCAAATGAAGATAGAGTCTCATCAGTTTTAAACAGTGCAGTTACAGAAGCAGGAGGGTCTTTGATGCCTGTTCTATAGTCTTCTGATTCCGTGTTGCATTAAAAGTAGAATATCAATTAAATCATGACAAAAAGGCTTGACATGACCGTGGAAAGCAATCTTTGGCTGCTCTCTAGAGTCCAGTTCTCGGCCTCCTTCTTGCACACACGTGGGTTTGTGCACAGCTCACCCTACCACTGCCTGACCCTGAGACTTGCTTTGGCCAATGTACTGTGAGCAGAGATGGCAGGAGTCGCTTGTGAGCCGGAGCAAGGGGCAGCATGCCCTTCTCCTCCTCTGTCACAACATCCAGCACTGCAGGCTGCTCCGTGGGCCCCGGGGAACTGAGTGAGATCCCCCATCGCACAGAGCCCTCCAAGCAACTCACGATGAAAGTGCAGTTTGAGCAAGAAATAAACCTTTGTTGTTTCAAGCCCCAGAGATTTTGAGGTTGTCTGTTATTACAGCATAACTTAGACTGTCCTAACACATAATTCCATTGTTGATCCTGTACCTGTGACATCAACGATTCCTTCCAAGGCATCTCCCTGAGTATGAGGGCTTATTGCATCTGCTATATAACCCAGACTCCGTTTTACAGTGGTTTCATTACCAATCATAAAAACTGTAACAGTGGAACTGTATAAACAAACCGAACAGTGTTTTTACTGTAAAACATGAATGTAATATAAATATTTGTCTTTGCCTTCTCTCAGCATCTGTAATGAGAGCAGAAATTCATGCCATATGTTTATAATATAAAGGGGGAAAAAATAGATCTCAATGATTCATCCAAGTGGCTGCCGGCTAAGCTGTTTAATATTTTTAATTCATCCATTTTCCTTCACGTATAAATCCTCCACAAATCATAAAACGCTTACGACTGTCAGTCACTAAATGCATGATTATTTCTAGAGGGGTCCTGGCTAAGGCAAATGTGAGCACGGTGATAATGAGGTCGGTTTCTCTGGCATCATGAAGAAACACCAGGTAAACTGCTACAGTACGGCTCTTGCATACCCCAGCCCAGCCCAGCCCAGCTCCGCAAATTTGAACGTGAAACCACTTCTCCAAAGACTTCAAAAGCCCTATCCTACCTCTGGTTGAAATGCCACTGAACATTTGGGATCCTGACAGTTCCTGCTTTTTAAAATCCTCCTTTGGAGAAGCAACGAGCATGTTAAGTGGCTTTGGCTGCTTAGGACCCTCTGATACGGTGGAAGGAAGCGTTACCGTGCGCACAGAGGTCTGTGCCAAGCACGGAATCCAGCTTCACACGCAGAGAGCAACGGGGGAGTGTTTCTATATCGGAGCTGTGATTGAGCCCTTGATGTGAAGTTGCTGAAGCCTGCCCAAAGTGTTTGTGCAGGCTTTTAGGATGCAAGCCGAAAGGCACAGAGAATGATTCAATTTTCTCCAAATTGGCTCACGGACCAGAAGTTTCTGGAAACTGTCACCATCCTACAAAAGCCAATACTGCAGCGAGGAAGCTTTGTTTGAACACGAAACAAATCCACCCAGAGGAGGCTCTGTCTGCCACTGAGGATGCCAGTCCCCTTGTGGGCACAAGAGTTGTGGATGGGAAGAGGGAAAGGTGGTGGCACCTCAGTGAGTCAGAACCAGGACATGCAAGGCATGAAGAGGTGGCATTCAGGAGCTTTCAGCTTGGTGAGTGGCACTTGGCAGGTGTTACTGAGCATGTGCCACTAACAAGGCACTGTTATCTCATTTAATCCTGACAAGCATCCTATGGTTCAGAGATGCAACATCCCCATTTCCCGTAGGAAGATAAAGAGGCACCAGCAGGAACGCCTTGTCTGAGACCCACAACACTGCTATGGAACCGCACAGCCAGGATTCCAACTTCCACTGGTCTGTTTCCAAAATCCATGTTCTCAACCACTAACGAGACCGCCAAAGTCAAAGAAAACCTTTCACGCTCATAACCAACTGGTCCTATGCCACCCAAAAGTGATGAGAAATACAGGCATTGCATCTGCTCTTGCCCAAATATGAATACGTTTGATCTTAAGGCATAACTCAGGTGCCTTGCTTCCCTCCCCACCCAGACCTCCCACAACACAGACACACAGAGACCCCTAGTGGGTGGTAGATATTATTATTACTATTCTCACTATTAATTTATGTGTCTGTCCCCCACACTTAAGACTCCTTGAGGACAAGGACAATGTCTCAAGGAGTCTTATGTGTACCCATATATGCCGAGAGTCCAGTGGGATGGCTGGCATAGAATAAAGGGTCAATTAATGCTTATTGACTAAATATGGAGACCTACAGGCGATCAATGTACAATGTGATCAGTGCTGTCACAGATGCAGATTTAAAAACCAACACCTGGGGCCGGGCGTGGTGGCTCATGCCTATAATCCCAACACTTTGGGAGGCTGAGGTGGGCAGATTACCTGAGGTCAGGAGTTCAAGACCAGCCTGACCAACATGGAGAAACCCCATCGCTACTAAAAATACAAAATTAGCTAGGCATGGTGGCTCATGCCTGTAATCCCCGTACTCGGGAGGCTGAGGCAGGAGAATGACTTGAACCCGGGAGGCGGAGGTTGCGGTGAGCCAAGATTGCGCCATTGCACTCCAGCCTGGGCAACAAGAGCAAAACTCCACCTCAAAAAATAAATAAATAAATAAATAATAACAAAACGTGGATCATGAGCCCTTGGGAGGGAAGAACCTTTGCTTTCTTCATCACTGCCACATCACTGGTGCTCAATGCTGTACCTGACCCAGAGAAAAAGACTGACAACAATGTGCCGGACAGAAGAAGGGAGGCAGGGCAGGAGAGAAGAAAGAGAAGCCCAGGAAAGCTCTGTGGGAAAGATACCCCCTGAGCAGAGACTCACAGGATGCAGCGGCAAATGTGGGAAGGACAAGCTTAGCTGAGATCCTTCGAAGCAGAACATAGTCTGTGCCAAGACGCAGACAGACAGGAAGGTTTGGGAATAGCAGTGAGTTTGATATGGTTGGAACAAGAAGAGAATGGCCAGACAGGAGCCTAGACAGGAGCCTAGACAGGTAGGCAGGAGTCAGACCACTGAGGGGCCCCAAACAACATTTTTCTTATCTTTGCCAGCACTTGGAAATGCTGGGTACTGCTGCAAGTACTCAGGTGCCATCATGAGCATCTTACATTAGCACTTTAGGTCATCTTCACAATGATCTTTGTGATCCAAGTACTATTATCATCCCCAAGTTACAGATGAGGAAACTGAGGCAATAAGAAGAGGTGAAGGTCACATGGCTTTCCTAAGTGACATAAACAGGATTTGAACTAGGGAAGGCTGAATCCCAGATGTGTTGCTTAGGCCCCCATAACACATTTTATAGCTCAATCCTTTCAGACTGATGAAGTTAGCAAGTCTTTGCAGTCTGTCCCTAAGTGGAGCCTGGTGCCCAAGAGGGAACTTGCTGAGGCTAAATGAGCGCTTTCCAAGGGCCATCATGTTAACGGGGTGGGCTATTTATTCTCCTTAAATAAAGACCTTCCATACCTCTAGCTTATCCACTTATACATTTAAAATATATACTATCTTTCTAAAAAATCTATATTTAATTATACAGCATCAGTGAAATTTCACTTGGGGAACAATAATCTAACATAAATGAATGCTTCCAATAGAAAAAGCTGTAATTTAAAATAAATTACTGTGTTTGTCAGGAAAAAAATAATTTACTCTCATTATAGGAAGAAAAAAAATATTAACCGGTATTAGGTAGCCCCAGTCAATTAGAAAATTTCACCAACAGCAAAGAACCAAATTACCACCCTAAATTCCTCCTCGCCCAGTGTAGATTTCACTGTTGATCCCAGCCATGGAGTCCACCGCCCACTCTGGCCTGGGTTTCATTAAGGCTTAAAGTCAATTAAGCCACGAATTGGAACAATCATCCCTCCTTTGCAAAGTATTGATATTTTTTTTCTTGGCTGCTTTAGGGCTTTTCCAGAGCTCACGAAGAGATTTATGTTAGACAATTTCTTTCTGATTAAAACAAATCATAGCTCAACAATTCTAATTTCCTCCTTTCTAAGCAAGAAATGATCAGAGAACGCTGAAAACAGTGATCAACACCCCCCACCACCACCACCGTGCAAAGCTCAGTACTAAAAATCTCATAAAAACAATGCTAGATAGGTTCTCTCTCTCTCCTTCTGTCTCTCTCCCTGTTTTTCTGTCCCTCCTCTGTGTCTCCACCTCCCCTATGTGTGTGTTTGTCTCTTTCCTTGTGTTTCTCTCCTCTATTTTCTCTCTCTCTCTCAATTTCTCTTTCAATATATATTTATATTCACACACTTCAGGACAATTACTTCTAAAATAAAAAGGAAGAAGGACATTAGAAGCAAAGCCAACCCCAGCTGAGTTTTTAGCTCTAAGTAGTAAAAAACAAGAAGGCTTTTATATTCACCTCCAAAATCCTAACATCATCTTAGGCCTTTTCATTTTTAAAGCCTTTACTAACTTCAGATCAATGTTCTGTCTCTCAATGACACTCCCTTAAAGCACAGCCCGGGTATCTGCTGGATTTACTCACTAGCACTCATGTATACCACTGGTCTCGGGTGCAGCTGGGTTTACCCACTAGCCCTAACATATGCCCCCAATTCTCAGGTGCAGCTGGATTTATCCATGTTATAGTGAACCCCATTTCTCTTCAAAGAATCAGTATGCCAGTATGTTCAGCTCTCTTGTTCTTTAATTCTCTGAAGTTTAACTTCCTTGTAGTTCCAGTAAACAACGTTCTCCACCAGTTCTAATCAGTAGTTCACATCTGTTCCCCTGGCTCCCGGGCTCCATTCTGACTCATCCCAGTCACCTGCTCCAGTCACCTGCTCTGATCACTTTCTTTGACCTAAGTCACCCCTGGCTACCTGCTCTGACTGGCCTATAACCATCCTTCCTGCCAGAACACCCACCTTGCCACTCCAGCTTGGACCCCTGCTCTCTTTAAAATAGCCAGTCGGGATTAGTCTAGCTTGTGCCGTCTAACCCTAGCCAATAGGGGAATGGCACAGCAGTAGGACGACCCCCATCAGGCATAAGTACCCCCAACTCTCGGGTACAGCTGGAGCTACCCGCCAGCCATCATGTATGCCCTTAACTCTCAGGTGTAGCCTTTTAAGCTGCTTACTCTACCTAAAGACCCAAGTTCCATCCCCTCAAAATCAAGCCGGTTTATGAGTCCACTCTGCATCACAGCCGGCACCCACTGCTCCAGAATCTCTAGGCAAGCTACAGATTTTCCAAATCAGGATGGGTCATTTTCAAAGAACGGAAAAAAAAAACGCTTAACATAATAGATTGTAAATAAGGACTCTTTCTTCAACAAGCGAGAAGGTCAAGGAGGAACTGGGGAGACTTCAGTAGCATCATCATGAAATCAATTCACACAGCTCAGTACTTAGGAAGAAACATCAAGTTATTTGCACCTTCTGCTGGTCTGGTTTCTAAAACCAACCAGCTGATCCGTCCTTCCTACAACAGCAGGATTACTGTGGCCCAGGGGGATAACTCCCCTGGCTCAGCTGTTTTACCCTCTCACTCACTCAATAAATATTTACCAAATCACTCCAACTGACCAGGCACGATGCTACTCACTGGGGTTATACCAAGAGGAATAAGACTAGCAAGGCTTCTACCTCTGTACGGCATTGCGTATCTGCAGCTGTGTGAAGCTAGACATCCCTGTGGCATTTCAGCTCTCTGCTGTGTGTTCCCTGTGCCTCAGCCTTTTCATCTGAAAATAGGATTCATAATATTAGCTATCTCATAGGGTTATCATAAAGATGAGCTGAATTAACGCATTTAAAGTGCTTAGCACAGTAACTGCAACACAATGCTAGCTACTATCTCCTCATCACCATTATCATTAAGATAAGAATTTAGGCTGGGCACGGTGGCTCACGCCTGTAATCCCAGCACTTTGGGAGGCCAAGGTGAGCGGACCACAAGGTTAGGACATCGAGACCATCCTGGCTAACACAGTGAAACCCCGTCTCTACTAAAACCACAAATAATTAGTAGAGCGCAGTGGCACGCGCCTGTAGTTCCTGCTACTTGGGAGCCTGAAGCAGGACAATCGCTTGAACCCAGGAGGCGGAGGTTGCAGAGAGCCCAGATCACACCACTACACTCCAGCCTGAGCAATAAAGCAAGACTCCATCTCAAAAAAAAAAAAAGAAGAATTTAATAAGCTATCCAATTAAGCAAGAAGTGTTGGAAGAATTAATTATTAAGAATTATTAACTATAATTAATTAATTGCCAAAGTTACCTTCTGTGGACCTCAGTTTTCTTGTCTGTCAAGTGGGGAAAGTTAAACTGGATGGTCTCAGAAAGTCCTTAACAATCTGAAAATTTTACCTTTTCACAACCACAGCATACCCAAATGCAATCTGTTAATTCATAACTCTCCCTAGAAGGACGAATGCCTTTACTAATTCATACCTTGATTTTTCTTCATATTAGGCTTGCACAAATTTGCTCACATCTTTGCTATTCCTGAAAAGCAATGGCTAAGTTATACAAAGCCCAATGGATCATATTCCACTAAAAGAAACTTTATTTTTAACAGTTTCTTTAAAGCACTGCAGAATTACTTCTGCGTTTCTATCTCCCCAAAAACGTCTATGTTGGCAGGTCCTTGAAGATGCCACAAACAGCGACCCCACCCAGCCCCCTGATTATCATCATTAACAACCCTGCCAAGTACCCGGGCATCTCCTCCAAGGATACAAAATGGCCCACGGCCCTACGTAAACATTTGACCAGCTCCTGGTTAACTGCATTTATAGACTAAACACAAGGAGAACCATCCGAAACACAAAGCAATTCTAAAACAACTGTTTTTTTTTTTGTTTGTTTGTTTGTTTTGAGATGGAGTCTCACTCTGTAGCCCAGGCTGGAGAGGTGCAATGGCATGATCTCGGCTCACTGCAACCTCTGCCTCCCAGGTTCAAGCGATTCTCCTACCTCAGCATCCCGAGTCGGTGGGATTACAGGCATGAGCCACAACGCCCGGCTAATTTTTGTATTTTTAGTAGAGACAGGGTTTCAGCATGTTTGCCAGGCTGGTCTCAAACTCCTGACCTCAAGTGATTCACCCACCTCGGCCTCCAAACGTGCTGGGATTACAGGCGTGAGCCACCACACCCAGCCTGCTATCTATTTTTAAATGTCACTATACTAATTCCAGGTATGAAAGGACGTGATCCAGTCTAGCACTGAAATGCATTCCTATTCCTCAAGTGTCCATCACTACCCATAAGAGCAAGAATCCAGAAGGCTCCAGACAGTGCAGGGAATCAGATGAAAGAGTCTCTAGAATAAAAGCTTAGCAGCCTACTTGACCCAAGAGCTGTGGAGTCACAGTGACATTTTCAACTGTCCAAAAAGCGACAATTTTGAACTGGAGGCTGGCTGAGCTTTTGCAGGAATGAAAACAGCAACATCTTAAAAAAGAAAAGTGCTTAGTAATGGCAGACAGCCCAGAACTGCAGGAACGAGGGACAGTGAGGTTTGAATCTGCCCTAATCCCCTCTGTACCAAATCCAGCCAGGCTAGGCCACTTGTTTGTAGCTGTCTTGCCTGCTCTCCAGGTGTAATTATGAAGAGCTCCTCGCTCCACCATCAACACTTGCTGATTCAAACAGTGCAGTGTCTCATCACCCTCCTCCCAAGAGCAGGGTTGCAGACAAGTAAACACGCTTCTATTTTCATGGAGTTTCCACAGGTAAGGAATGCTTTCTCTCGTAATTTGTTAATGGTCCTCACAATGGGAACTACAGAAAGGGATGATTATTTTTAGCCTTTGAGACACAGTGCATGGATCTTAAAGTACTTCCTGGAATGTCAGGAACTAAGCAAGTCTGTTCAGCCCCCTTCTTGTTCTTTTCTGCTCTTTGCAACCATTTCAACCACAGCTGAGCAGGACCATGGCCAACAGGCCAACAGTGTCTCCAGACCCTGCGCTCCCCTCCCTGATTCAGCCCAAATGTCCATCTCTCTCAATCACTGAGTTTGGACTGCCTCACCACTACTCAGGCCCACAGTGATGGCTGCCAGGACCTAGAGAATGAAGTCCATCTCCTAAGACTGGAATCCAAGGCCGTGAGTGATCTGGTCTCAAAGAGCAGCGTCCAGCCCTTTCCTGGACACCACATCCAAGCCTGACATCTCCATTCCCAGGACTCACTCTGAGGATGCCCTTCCTACAGCTCCAGATGCACCCTTGCCGTGGAGGCTGATCACGCTTCGCCAGCGCTTCCTCCTGCAACCATCCTGCTTTGAAGCAGGTGGAGAGACCATCCTTCATGAGTCACGGGAGTATCACTCTTACGACACTACCCAGATGCTGGCAACGATGTCAGGTTAGGGTATCACTTCATTAGCAAAGTCCTTCTAGACTATCTTATGTCACCTACTCTACCTAGCACATAATCAATGTTGGATAAATTAAAATTGCCCCCAAATTTTAAAATTTCAGCCCATTTTGAAAATAGCCTGAAAATTTGGGAGCTAGTTGGTAAACTGGTTTGGAAAATCATTTGATTTTCATAAGCAAAGATAAAAATGTGTACCCGCCCTTTATAAAAGAAAGAGCAAACTGCATGAGAACTGTGGAGCCATGCTTCTCAACTTTTGCAGATATCAGAATCTCCTAGAATAACTGCAAACCACAGATGGCTGGGTCCCACCTCCAGAGATTCTTACCTAGTAGGTCTGGGGTGGGGCCCAAGAATTTGCATTTCTAACAAGCTCTCAGGTGACAATGATGCTGCAGTTCAGGGACAATGCTTTGAGTAGCACCATGTACATACCTGCAGCATTGGAGACCACAGAGATTAAACAATGAAACACCACAAAGACCATTGCAGATGTATCCTATCCTTCCCTGCCTTAAAAATAGCACCCATCGCTAGGCGTGGTGCCTCATGCCTGTAATCCCAGCACTTTGGGAGGCCAAGGCAGGTGGATCACAAGGTCAGGAGATACAGACCAGACTGGCCAACATGGTGAAACCACATCTCTACTAAAAAAATACAAAAATTAGTTGGGCATGGCAACGCATGCCTAGAGTTCCAGCTACTCAGGAGGCTGAGGCAGGAGAATTACTTGAACCCAGGAAGTGGAGGTTGCAGTGAGCCAAGATCACACCACTGCACTCCAGTGTGGTGACAGAGCAATACTCCGTCTCCAAAATAAAAAATAAAAAGCACCCTTCCTGCCCCTTCCTTTATTTTTATCTTCTTATTGCTTACAGTTTGATGCAGATTTCAAGCATCCTGTAATTCATCAACTAATTCTCTCCTGGCTACGCATTCCAAGTAATTAAAGTTCAGTAATAACTTATTCTTTCTGCTCCAGCACCTGCATTTCATTTGTTTATTTTCGAAGAGTCATAAATCTGAAGGGCTGTCAAAGTGCCATAATATTAGTGCAATAATCAAAGTTAATTAGTCCTTCTCAATAAACAACAACAAAGCCATTACAAAGATGCATTGAAGTTTCTCCAAGCTACCCGGTTTACAGGATGCACTGTAGTCGGAACAATTAGAATCTGTGAACTGTCAGTAAATAAGTGCACTGTTCCTCTGCCATTTGAAAGAAGACTGTGCTCTTCATTCATGCTGATTCATTAACTCCAGGGGAAGGCAAGGCGGGTCTCGGCTCCCAAGTCTGCACACTCCCCAGCTGCCTAACCTTACCAAGTGCATCCCAAGCTTCAATAATAAAAAGAGGGACAGGGGTTACAAAGAAATGAGAGAGGCCAGTCTCACTGCCAACTTTTAGTAACCCAATATCTTCAATAACTTTGGATTTATTATTTAGGGAATTTGAGAGATGAGAGTTTTAGCTGGGTTCAGTTTGAGAGATGAGAGTTTTAGCTGGGTTCTGATGAGTAGGCAGCCAGCAGAACTTGGGAGGGCAGAACCACAGCTGGTGCCTAGAAGATGCTCGGAAGAAGATTCTGCCTCCAATACGAGGGAGAACTTTCTAATTAAGAGGTGTGCAGAAATGGGATGGGCTGTGTGGGGAGAGAGAAGCTTATGCCAAAGTGCGGTGATTCCTGATCAGGGATGTTGTAAAAGTGTTGGAGAGAGGTGAGACAAGGTGACCTGGGAGGCGGATGCAATCCTGGGAACTCAGGATTCCTTGCATGCAGTGGAGCTTACTGGGTAAGTACACACGTCTTGTCCTTAGACTGTCCAGTCTCTCTCAAAGATCCTTCTTGTTAAAACACACTCTCTGAATGAAGAGATCCCCAAAGAGGCTTTGCGTGAGTAACATGGCCATTTATTCACCTGGGTGCAGGTGGGGCTGAGGCCGAAAGGGCGTCAGCAAAGGGCGATGGGATAGGAGTTGGTTTTACAGGTTGTGGGGGAGGCAGTAGAAAGTTACAAAAGTTAAGTTTAGGGCAGATTTTTGCAAGCTGGGGAGGGGGTCATAAGTTTGCAACCTGGGAGAGGGTCATAGGGTGTAGAGTCATGAGGTTATAAAGTCCAATGGCCTTATCAATTAGGGCAGAAATAAGGAAGGATAGAGAATGTCTTAAAGTGAAGTAGGTGCCACAGGGGTTGATTGATCGTGTACCTCCGGTTTATGGGGGTCACCATGCCATCCACAGCGTGGTCAGACCTTCCACTTCTCCCCTTAAGGCCATGGATCCTGTGACAGTTACCTATCACTATATCATAAATTTCCCCAGAGTATAGTGGTTTAAAACAATAAACGTTTGGTATCTCACCAAATTTTGTTGGCCAAATTCAGAAGTGGCTGAGTTGCTGGGTGGTTCTGACTCAGTATCTTCTCATGACATGAATCAGCCAGGGCTTGACTGGGCTGGAGGATTCCATGGCAGATCGTGCACATGGCTGGAGGCCTCAATCCCTTGTTGCATGGGCCTCTCCTCAGGCCTTCTTGAGTCTCCTCACAACATGGCGGCTGGTGAGTGATCCAAGAAGCCGAGCAACGGGAAGCCGCAAAGCCTTCAGGACTTACCTCAGGAGTCATTCTCCGCCATTTCTGCCAAATTCTATTCATGGCGAGTGAGTCACCAAGTACAGCCCACATTCCAAGGGAGAAGAATCAGCCTCTACTTCTTGAAGAACAATTATCAAACGATTTGTGGACAGATTTTAAAACAATCATGACCACTTCTAAGGCTTCCTTTATGGGGTCTTCAGAACCTTGGGTATAGCTGTATCTTCCTCCTCAGGGTCAGGGACTAGTTCCAGATGAACCCTCCTAGGAACACAGGGGTAGGCTCTGCCAGCTCTACCTTTCTCCAGCAGTAACTCCAGCCCCTGTGAAAAGCCAGCTAGCTCCATACCAGGGCATTGGCAATGAAGACATGACAGGCATCTTTCTGCCCTCTAAGGATGGAAGAGGCTCCCTGCTCTTTAGCGTGGCATATCTTAATAGTTAATAACCTTAGTCACCTTATTAACTGACACACTGGTGGGAAGCTGAAGAAAGCGGCTACTTCCCAGTGCTTTGATCATTAGAAAAAATTAAAAAGACATAGACTTTACAGCTGATCCAGGAATGAGTTAAGATTTTGAGGCTATTTGGATGGAATAAATGTATTTGGCATGTCAGAAGAACATGAATTCTGGAGGGCTGGGGTAGAACGCAATGAATTGAATGTTTGTGTCTGATATGGTTTGACTGTGTCTCTACCGAAATCTCAACTTTAATTGTATCTCCCAAAATTCCCACGTGTTATGGGAGGGACCCAGGAGAAGGTAACTGAACCATGGGGGCGGGTCTTTCCCATGCTATTCTCATGATAGTGAATAAGTCTCAACAGATCTGACGGATTTATCAGGGGTTTGCGCTTTTGCTTCTTTCTCATTTTTCTCTTGCTGCCGCCATGTAAGAAGTGCCTTTCACCTCCTAACATGATTCGGAGGCCTCCCCAGCCATGTGGAACTCTAAGTCCAATTAAACCTCTTTTTCTTGCCAGTCTCAAGTATATCTTTATCAGAAGCGTGAAAATGAACTAATACAGTATTCCTCCAAAATTCTTATGGGGAAACCCTAATTGCCTAGATGGTGGTAGTTGGAGATGGGGCCTTTGTGAGATGATTAGATGAGAGTAGAACCCTCATGAAGGGGATTAGTGCCCTTACAAGACGCATGAGACAGTGTGCCCTGTCCCCTCCCCTCCCCCTCCCTCCCCTCCCCCTCCCCCTCCTCTCCACCATATGAGGACGCAACAAGAAAAGGGCTACTTATAAACCAGTTACAGGGACCTCACTAAGAACTCAACAAGGTTGGAACGCTCGTCTCGGACTTCTAGCCTCTAGAACTATGAGAAATAAATATTTAAGCCGCTCATTCTATGATATTTTTGTCACATCAAAATTTTTATAACAAATTTTTGTCCACTGGGCTGAACTAAGACAAAAAAGAAACACCGCTCCAACAAGATTTCTGAGCGTATTCGTATATGTTAGGGATCTGTATTGGACAAGTTAGCCTCCCCCTGCAGCGACCATTCACTGAATCTTTACTGTGTGCCCAGAATCTGTGCAGAAGAGTATGTGTGTCACTTCACTTCATCCTCAGGATGACCCCGAGAGTCATATGAGCACCCGCAGGTAAATCAACAAGGTTCAAGGAGATGACTGACACCAGGCACAATGACTCATGCCTGGAATCCCAGCACTTTGGGACACCCAAGAAGCAGGATCGCCTGAGCAGAGGAATTGGAGACCAGCCTAGGCAATGTGGTGAAGCCCCTCCTCTACATTAAAAAAAAAAATTAGCTAGGTGTGGTGGCATGAGCCTGTAGTCCCAGCTACTCGGAAGGCTGAGATGGGAGGACCGCTTGAGTCCAGAAGGTCAAGGCTGCAGCGAGCCATGATTATGCCACTGAACACCAACCTGGGTGGCACAGCAGATTAGTATTCGCACTGGGATTAAACTCACAACTGTATGACTCCAAAGCTGAGCTACCTCTCCTCCACTGGGCTGCCTCTGCATACGTAAAAATTAGCTATATTAGGCCAGGTGCAGTGGCTTATGCCTGTTATCCTGAAGTCGGGAGTTCGAGACCAGCCTAGCCAACATAGAGAAACCCCGTCTCTACTAAAAATACAAAATTAGCTGGGTGTGGTGGCGCATGCCCGTAATCCTGGCTACTGGGGAGGCTGAGGCAGAACTGCTTGAACCCGGGAGGCAGATGTTGCAGTGAGCCAAGATTATGCCATAGCACTCCAGCCTACGCAACAAGAGCGAAACTCCATCTCAAAAATTAAAAAAAAAAAAATGAACCGTATTTTAAATATTTGTCTAAAATAAGCCTTAATCTATTACAGGGTATGCTGCCCCAGCCTGAGACTGGCTGTTCCATCTACAGCTGTTTCTCTATTTGTCCTTGCATAAGGAAGTTTCATCGGCGCATGGACCGTTTCTCCTCTCTGTTTAATCTAACACCTGCTAGTCTGAGATTCTCTAAGTGCCCTGTAACAAATGTGAAAAACAGTCTCAGGCCTATTTTTTCCCCTCTTAAATAATGGAGCCTAAATGCCGAGTGGCCAAAAGCAGGCCTTTGAGCCATTGGCTGAGCACCGTCTGAAGATGAAATCCGTCTCTTCAAACTATGTCAAAATTGCTTAATAAGAACTCAGGGGACCCCACATTAATGAAAGGATGCATCTGCTTTGGGTTTCACATGATTGGGAGTGATGGTTCAGAGCCAGCCACCTACGCTTGACTTTCACTCTTTAAAACTCTGCGGTTAATCACAGCCCTCATTATACAAAGGTTACAATGGATATAAAGGTTGAAAGATTCGGTTCAAGACTGCGAGCAGTGGCCAGGAAAAAAAAAAAACAACAGAAAGAAAGAAGACACAAAGACCATGATCAAAGAACAATGAATAACAGTCAAGACTAAATCAGTGCAAAATTTTCAGAATGAGAAATGAAATGGAAAACTTAGAGGAAAACTACCAAGCACAAGTTTTAGGTATTCTGGAGACAGAGGAAACTCAGAATATTTTAGCAACCGATTATGTCTATAAGGGGGATGAATAATTTATTTTCTGATAAAGAAACTTCCCCTGAGCCTGTGTGACAGGAAAGGTCAAATAGGCTACTGAAGTAAAGCAGTAAATACACTCTATACCACTTGCAAAGAAGACTGCAGGCTGGGCGCGGTGGCTCACGTCTATAATCCCAGCACTTTGGGAGGCTGAGGCAGATGGATCACAAGGTCAGGAGATCGAGACCATCCTGGCTAACATGGTGAAAACCTGTCTCTAGTAAAAATAGAAAAAATTAGCCAGGCGTGATGGTGTGTGCTTATAGTCCCAACTACTCAGGAGGCTGAGGCAGAAGAATCGCTTGAACCCGGGAAGCGGAGGTTGCAGTGAGCCCAGATCGTGCACTGCATTGCAGCCTGGGTGAGAGAGCAAGAGCAAGAAAGAAACAAAGAGAGAGAGAGAGAGACAGAAGAAAGAAAGAAAGAGAAAGACAGACAGAAAGACACAGAAAGAAAGGAAAGAAAAAGAAAGAGAAAGAAAGAAAAGAAAAAAGAAAGAAAAAGAAAAGAAAAGAAAAAGAGGGAAAGGGAGGGAGGGAGGGAAGGAGGGAAGAAAGGAATGAAGGAAGAAAGGGAATTCTGGAATCAGACAGGAAGGAAAGAGCTTCTTCGGCTCATGTTCATCAACTCTATCAGATTTCAAGTAGCACAGGGGATATACTTTTTAGGTACCCTCATATTAGAAACCCAGAAATATTCATACAAATATATGCAAATAATATATGACTACAATACTTGGCTAAGTCCTTAAACAGGGTAATCTTCCAGCATCACCCACACACCAGCTTCAAATCCTGGATCCACCCCCCAATCTCCCAGCTGTGTGAGCTTGGGCAAGCCCATGCCTCCTCCAGCCTCTCAACTGCTGCATCTGCACAGTGGGTTTTACGGAGAACATAAATACTTCACTGTGAAATGCTAAGCACAGTTCCTAGTACAAAGACAAATATGAATATCCAACCCCATCTGCAGGTGACATTAATGTGACATTTTGTAAACGCCCCAAGGAAGAAGCTCAGAACTTTACCTGCCTTTGTGAGTATGCGCCTATCGATCTGAGCAAGTGGTTTATATGGTGCTTGCTGGTTTGCAGACTTGTTTATATCATACTTTATTTATTGAAAATCCAATACTATACAGAAAAACAATCTGTAAAGCAAAGAAATGAGGAACAAATCTAGCCGCTGATTTAGGATGAACTCTTCCCAATAATCTACAACTATTAATAATATTAATAGTTTTTCTCTTTTTGTTTAGCTAAAGATCATTAAAAACAATGGGGATGAGCCCTGTGACTTGTGATGCGTGGAAGAACAATCATCTTTTCCAAGCCAAGTCACCAGCTTAGACAGGCATGAGGCTCGTATATCACCCGCCCCATATACTGCACACCTCTCCCCAGTGCATATACCATAAAAGAAGGCTAGGGCCTTCTCTTATAAGAAGATTTCGGGGAATTCCCACAAACAAGGAAGCTATACCAGCTCATAAAGTCACTGAGTGGATCTGAAGGACTCTAAAAGTAGCTGGAATTTTGCAGAAGTCTTTAGAAGTGCAAGCAATTTGGCTGGGCACGGTGGCTCATGCCTGTAATCCCAGCACTTTGCGAGGCTAAGTTGGGTGAATCATGAGGTCAGCAGTTCGAGACCATCCTGTCCAAGATGGTGAAACCCTGTCTCTACTAAACACAAAAAGGCAAGGTGGCAGGTGCCTGTAATCCCAGTTACTCAGGAGGCTGAAGCAGGAGGATTGCTTGAAGCTGGGAGGCAGAGCTTGCAATGGGCCGAGATTGCACCACGGCACTCCAGCCTGGGCCACAAGCACGATACTCCATCTCAAAAAAAAAAAAAAAAAAAAAGCAAGCAATGTATTCCTCAGCATCCTAGCCCTAGCCCATCTTTCCTTAACATGCTATGAAACACAGGATGTGGCAGTTTCGAAGCCGGGCAAGCAAAAGCAAGAACTAAATGAAAACACAGGCGTCAGTATCTTTTAAAAGCACAGCAAAGTGTGAAGCCTATGTGCCTAGTACAATGGTTGGTACTGAGTGTTCCATATCTGAAAACAGCGTTAAAGTCATTATTTCCGATGCTTATCAATGAGTCTGCAATCATATCATGCTATCAGTACTATCCCTATGCCTTCACTCCCACAGAATAAATAGACCTGGTATTAACTCTACTGAAAATGTGACTCATGACAGCACTTGAGCATCAAACCGTGTGCTTGCAATCAACTGAGCATGCGCTCTATCCCTAAGACATGCACATTCCATTACCTCTGGCTAATAAATCTTTTATTTCTACCCCTCATCTCTCTGCTTTCTCAATAACCATTTTGATATAAACCACTGCTTGCTGTTCCTGATGACTAATCCCTTAATCACCTTTCCTAAATATATGCAAAGTGTATTTCTTTGTAAATACAAAAGAAAAAGCAATCACATAAATAATTAAGATGGCTTTTCAAATGACAGTTGAGTGCTAATATGAGCTACACTGGAAAATACTCATCAACAAACTAAATACACATCTATTAAAATGTAGGAGGCCAGACATACGAAGACAGAAAAAGGATTCATCGCGACTCTATTGCAATCAGGCTGATAAACATCCGACATAGAGCTCCTCGTTGAGCCAGTTGGGCAGGTTAAGAAAAGTAAGCACTGGCCGGCCTCGGTGGCTCATGCCTGTAATCCCAGCACTTTGGGAGGCTGAGGCGGGCGGATCACGAGGCCAGGAGTTCGAGAACAGCCTGGCCAATATGGTAAAACCCCATCTCTACTAAAAATTAGCTGGGCGAGTATCTCTAGTCCCAGCTACTCGGGAGGCTGAGGCAAAAGAATCGCTTGAACCCAGGAGATGGAGGTTGCAGGGAGCTGAGACTGCACCACTGCACCCTAGCCTGGGCAACAAAGCAAGATGCCGTCTCACACACACACACACATAAAAAAAAAGAAAGAAAAAAGAAAAGTACGCATCATTTGCACTTTCATGTGTGAAGAAACTATTATTGTTGTTGTTATTAACAGCAGCTGCTAACATTTAATTGCGCACTTAATTTATCCCACAATAGTTAAGACTCTATATGCACAGAGTCAATGTGTTTAATACAACCACCTAGATCTCTCAATGTAGATATTATGATGTGCATTTCACAGACGAAGAAACTGAGGTTTAAAGAAGTTAAGAAACTTGCCCAGGGTCCTAAGATGTATCTGATTCTAATCTTTGCCACTATCATACAGCATGTTTTAGTGCCATGGTTATAAACTGGGGATGATTTGCACCCCCAGGAGACATCTGGCAATGTCTGGGGACATTTTTGGGTGTCACAAACATACTTGGGTCATTCCTCCTATATGAGAGGGGGAATGGATTCAAGACACATTCTGGGAAGTTAGGGGTGAGTCGAACAGTAACTCCAAAGGAAGGTCACCTGCCCCTCTTCCCATACCAGCCCCTTCTGCCCAACCTGTTGGCCATCTCAATTTCCCCACTCTGTACTAATGGCCAGTCTCCAACAGAGGCTATTCTGCACTCCCTGTTTTGCTTTCTACATCCTAAACAGACCTAGTGAGGGCCTGGCGTGCACGAGACTCATTGGTTACTCATAGCAATCCCTCCCCCTCTCTCCCAGTCCACCACCTCGGCCTCCCAACCTTAGCCTCATCCCTTCTCCTCCTGCAAACAACGCAAGGAGATGGATGCTATCGGGCCCATCTGCCCCCACTCCACCCTACCTCCTTCCACAGGACCAGAAGTTCTAGATCTCAAGTTCTGGAGATCTAAAATTTAGAAACTAAAATTTAGAAATCTAACAGAAGGACTAGGCGTCCCACTGGGGTCTTTCAAGAGCCCTACACTGGCATGTGGAGGTCTTACTGTGGCTGTTCCTAAAGTGTGTTTGGATAGCGAATGAGCTCTTGTTCTTTATATGCAGTGCCCCTCAGAGATCCTCAGATCTCAAGACCGGGAGTGGGATACGCAGATCCTGAGAAATAAAGCAACAGAGGCCCTACTCCAGTAGATACTGAGTAAAGGAAAGAATAAACCACGGCAATGCAGAACTCAGATACGCCTCTCATTGTCCCAGATTTAGAGAACTGTGGGGGAATGCTCCCCTGTGAGACCCTACAGGAACTGGGTCTCACCAGAGGGTGAGTTTGAGCCCAGACACAGTGTCTCCAGTTGAGGGAAGTCAAGCTATGGGAAAGCAGGAACAAAAAGAGGACTCAGACTAAGATAAACTTTTATGGGCAGTCACTAGATGGCTATGTGGTCATAAGGTGCATTGTGTCCCTATATTTAGCTAGTTTTAGGAACAAGAACTTTTATCTGGTGCATTGTGTCCCTATATTTAGCTAGTTTTAGGAACAAGAACTTTTATCTTTACTAATTGTCTTGAAGGGTAATGAGTACCTTCTTACTAGTTGTAAAAGTCATATGCTTAGTTTTTATGATTGTGCTGACGTTCTGCAGTGTATAGATAAGTAGGGCCACCTGTTTAGCTCAATTGTGAGTTTGAAGTTTCCATTGTTCTTATATGATAAATGTGGTACCTTGTTTTTCTCTTTTGTAATTTTCTGTTCCCCCTTTATCTCATGAAAACATACATGATGTTTACGTAAGCCTGTGTGTTCGTGAATCATATATAAGTAAGCTGTAAGCAAATAAAGTTGTTGGTGAAGCATTGCTTCTCAACCCTCCAGACCCCGACTGTCTGTCTTCTTTCCATTCCGCGCACCCACCTATCCAGGTTGGAACTGTCTTGCTGGACAAGAGTTTCCTGGCGGACGCGCTCCTGACAGAGAACTCACATGGAATCCTAAACGTAGATGCTGCTGCTAAATAAAAGAGGGTCCACTCCATCTCGAAAACAAGAAAACATCTTATTCCGCCAGCCACACTGGCCTCCTGGAATACACAGGAAGACATTAGGTGCTTGTCTTAAGAGGTGAGGGCACCAGTGTGTAATTCACATAAGGATGTGAATGAGGTAGATGACATCTGTGCATGGTTCCACAACATAGGAACATACCCCACTGACACATTTTCTGTATTTAAATCTGACTGAGGGCTCTTTTTTTAATTACGCTAGATGGATTGGCCTTTTAAGATAGTGCTTTACTTCTTACTATCCATAGTATCCTATTTTAATTGTTTCCATTTCTTCTCTTACTTCTAACTTTGGAGCATCTAAAACATCTCAGCAGGAGGGCATTTTCCCATGAAATAATTAGTAGTAGCAGTAATTACATATAGGTTCTTAATATACTGCTATATGGAATGTGTTTTCACTTAAGTTATATTTTATTAAATAGCTGCATCTCCCCCGAAAGTAATTTGAGAGCTCTAGGAAGGCTGTCTTGAATACAAAGGGATGAAAGGGTAGATCAGAGTGGCTTCCTCTAAGAAATAGGATGGATCCTGAAATTCATCACTAAAACCACAGCCAGAGAATTTAAAAGCAAAATGTGCAAAGTATGAACATTGATATTAAACATGGTAGAAAAGACGGGCCGTGGGTGGAGCCAACAGACTTGGAGTTTGGAAGCCAGATGGACTGAGCAAGGAGCCTGACTCTGAGCTCATCAGCTGTGCAACTCAGGTGAGTTTCTTTACCCTCCTGAGGCATCCCTTGGCTCTTTTGTAAAATGCCAAAAAAAAAAAAAAAGCACCAGGCTTTTGCATCCTCCTGGATGACGAATATAAACTTCCTGGCCATGGCACAGCACATGACAGGGAATTGATAAATGGGGGCTGTTAGCTGTCCCACTGTGGATGTGAGAATAGCATTCCACTGGCTAAGAGGCAGACATGAATGTTCTAGAACATGCCGATCCTGGAATGTGTAGCGAAGGCAGGAAGAGAAAGAATGGGTAGGGAAAAACAAGTTGGGAAGCAGGAATGAACTCTTATCTCCAGAAGCAGAGCTAGGAATGCCCACGGGGCCTTGACACATGACAGCGTCCGCTGAGCCAATTGGCCCAAAGACTTCTGAAAGAGCCTTTGCTGCAACAAAAAACTTTGGATCATTTTGAGAAACTCCTGTGAGGCGCCAATATGCTGCAGTACCGTCCCGGCCCCGACACTGATGTGATTCATCGTAGATAACATACGGATGTGTTCAAGCTGGTCAGCAGCTTGAAAAACTGGAGTCTATCAAATTGACCATGAAAAACACAAGAAGGTAATATTTCCTGATATGCAAGATGAAATCGTTGCATAGAGACATGAGATAAGGAAAGACCTGAAGGGAAGCAGACCAGCAATTATCAAGGGTCAGGGAGTTGGGGGATGACATAGAGACCAAGCCTAACATAGGTCACCCAAGCAAGGAGGCCTTACAATTTCACACCCTCTCTGCAGTGTATGAATGGTGCAATGGAATGAAATGGTAATGACGGCTTCTGGTGCTAAATTTGAGTTTCCATCATCACGATCTTGGGGAAAGAAGGAACACAGTACAATGGCATACACAGAGAATAAATGAACACATGTGAGATTATGAACAGGTTGAGTTTCTTCAGCCCACAACCTATCAAATCTAATTTTAAACCTTCAAAGACACATGTATTAGTTTCGTTTCTGTTCCAGTTTCATTTTCCCGTGTCCCTGACGGTGAATGATTTTGGATAATTCTTATTTTGGGATCACTGGTCTACCTCAAGGTACTATATGTTAGAGTAAAGCTACACAACAATAAATTCTATCATCTGAAATTGACTCACGGACACCCAATTATGACTCAAAATATAAGAAGGACTGAACAGTGAGTCTTTGAGCTCATCTCATCTGATCTTTTTCCTTAAAGATGGGGGAAAAAGGCTCCATATAGATCCAGAGGCTTACCCAAGGTCCCATCATTAATTGAGGCAAATCCAGGAATTTTTGCCTCTAAGCATCAAACAATAATTAAAATAGATGAACATGTTATCATATATATTGTGTTCTCAGAAAAGAAGAGGATACATTTAATAATGCAAAAATAGGTGTGCTATAGATTATCTTTCAAGACCAGTTTAAACATAAGTATCATTGTACAATAAGGTTACTACATTGTCACTAGGGTCCCTGGAATTGTACTTTTCTAGTTTAAAATATTACATCAAATGGGCAGAGTTTTACAATTTTGACATGCCCTTCTGCTAGTCCCAAGAACGCTACAAGCCCTCAACAGTTATCTACCTACACCGTCAGTGGGAATGGAAATTGGAGCAACAGGACAAGAAAATGACTCCGAGGCCTGGTACAGTGGCTCACGCCTGTAATCCCAGCATCTTGGCTGGTCGAGGCAGGTGGATCATGAGGTCAGGAATTCGAGACCAGCCTGGCAAACATGGTGAAACCCCGTCTCTACTAAAAATAGAGCAATTAGCTAGGTGTGGTAGCACACGTCTGTAATTCCAGCCACTCAAGAGGATGAGGCAGGAGAATTGCTTGAGCCTGGGAGGCGGAGTTTGCAGTGAGCCGAGATCGCGCTGCTGCACTCTAGCCTGGCGAAGGAGCGAGACTCCATCTCAAAAAAGAGAAAAAGAAAATGACTCGAGAACTGTTACCAAAATTTACAACGCATATGCCCTTTGAATCAAGGAGTCCACTGCTAAGATTCTGCCCTAGGCATGTACTCACAAAAGCGTAAATAAAGAATGTTCACGGCAGCATAGTTTAGACCCAATATCACATGAAATTGTAAGAAGGACTGATACAAGAAAGAGAGAACTGTAAAACACCATTGCTTGGAATAACAAATAGCAAAACAATGCAAACGACCTAAATGGCCACCAAAGGGAAGACTGGTTATAGCATCAGCACATGACAGAATATTACGCAGCAGTTAAAACAGTGAAGTAGATCTATATGCACTAAAAAGAGATTTCCTGGACTGCGAAGTTTAAAAAAACCAAGTACAGAACAGCATGTGAGTGTTTTTGCTGGTATATATAACCTTTTCTGGAATACACAAAATAGTTCATAACGTTTATCTTCCAAGAGAAGGACCAAGAAAGACTTTCCCATTTCATTGTCTGCCTTCCCATTCTGGCTGTGGATTCAGGTCAGATGCACGTACGCTTCTTCGTATTCTTCTCAATGCATCTCTAGAGATTACCGCTATTCCACCTGATAGAGGTTATTACTTTTTAACATTAGTGAGAAAGACACTAAAATAATCACAAAAAAAGCCTCTTTTTTTTAAATTTTACCCAAAAGAAAAAGTCCAGTGAGCTCAAGACAACAGCTTATTTCAAATATACTGAATTCCAAATATTTCATCATAAATATACTGAAAAAGCAGAAATAAATCTTCCTTTTCTTTATTTTCCTAACTTTTCAGTCCAGAATACCAGAAATTTTCTTAAGCACACTGTGGTCTGTTTCTTCAAATGGCAAGAAATCGTTCATAGCATTCAGAAAATGAAGATGGCCTCCTCAGGGTTTATCCAGCCCACTTCAGGCTCTGTTCCCAAACCTGCTGTTCTGTCTTCTCCTCCTCATGCTTCCAGGACCTCTGCGCCTACCATTCGCCTACCCCATCTGACCCTTCTCCACCTTCCCCAGCTCTTTCTTGAGATCTTAGCTCAACCACATCTCCCAACTCCCTGGCATCAACACTATTTCGTAGGACCACTTACTGTTTTTTCAAGTTTACATTAATATCTATGTTTCTTTGACTAAATCTGTCTTCCACAATAGGCTGAAAGCTCTACAAAGACAGTGGCAATGTCTGTTGTCCTTCACAGTAGACCCCAGCACCTGTGACAGAGGTGCACTTCACCAACATGTGAATGAATGAAAAGTGAATGAATGCAGTCTAGACTCATGCTGAAGTCCAGTGATGTTTAAAAATCAAACAGCTCGCATCACTCTCTAGCTCAAACCCTCCAATGTCTTTCTCACCACTCTCTCAGAGTCTCCCAGATGCTCATCCCCAACAGCACCTCTCCTACCCCGTCCATCATCTCCAGCCACACTAGCTTCCCTGATGATCCTTGAATTCTCCACTGAGCCTTTCCATATGCTGTTCTCACTGCTAAGAGAGTACTTCTCAACATTTGCATGGCTTACCTCTACTTCCTTCAGGTCTCAGATCAAATGTCACAGCTTTGGAGGGCTTCCTGCAGATGACTCCATGATGCTCACGCTGTCACTCACTCTCCCTTCCTCTGCTTTACTGTTCTTTTTTATTGACATTATGGGAAATATTAAGCCTGATTATGATCTATTTTTCCTACCTAGACAGTAAGCCTACGAGGGCAGGGATTCTGTTTCATTTGATACTAAATCCTTGGTTGCAAGACTAATGCAAGCCCTCAATAAATATTTACGTAGACACGTATCAACATCAACTTCTGTACACGGAGAGAAAAGTAAGGAATCGGAGATAGGGTTAAAACCTACTTCTTTCTAATCTTAAAAACCACAAGCATAACAGTCTCCTAGTTGTAATCATGGGCGTTTACCACGTTTTATTTTTCTTAATAAATGAATTAAACGAGTAAACATTCTCAAACCCCTGATTAGTAAAGCAGATGACACGGACAATGAACCATAAACAAATGCGTGGATAATAATGGGCTTGCTCATGCTTTCATTCATAAAACAAACAAAGTCAAGATGACTTCAAAAATAAAGACATGATTCCAAGAGCAATAAACTGTACAAGCTGCACTAAAATCTCCATGTGGTTAGCCCAGCATGTGTATTTGACGATCAAAAAAAAAAAAAAACAGTCGAGCACTTACCCATTCTTCTAAAATGCGTGACACTGCTTCACTCGCCCTTGCCATGTTCCTGCAGGCCAAGATCACGTGTGCACCATGGAGGGCAAAAGACTTGGCAGTTTCGAACCCTAAGGGGTAAAGGAAAGTCAACGTTAGAAAACACGGCATCAACACAGTGAGTCATGTTGAATGGCCTTTACTGGAGCACCGCTTACATTACCGCAAGTTCTCAACCAAGGGAGATTTTGACCCCCAGGGGACAGGTACTAATGTCTGGAGACATTTTCAGTGGCCACAGTTGTGGGGTAGAGTCCCACTGGCATCTAGTGGGTAAAGGCCAGGTATGCTACAAAACATCGTTTTGTTTTGTTTCGTTTTGTTTGATACGGAGTCTTGCTCTGTCACCCAGGCTGGAGTACAGCGGTGCAATCTGGGCTCGCTGCAGCCTCCGCCTCCCGAGTTCAAGTGTTCTCCTGCCTCAGCCCCCAAGTAGCTGGGATTACAGGCATGCACCACCACGCCTGGCTAATTTTTGTATTTTTAGTAGAGATGGGGTTTCTCTACGTTGATCAGGCTGGTCTTGAACTCCTGACCTCAGGTGATCCTCCTGCCTCTACCTCCCAAAGCACTGGGATTACAGGCGTGAGCCACCATGCCCAGCTTACAAAACATCTTATGATGAATAGGGCAGCCGCCGACAACACAGAACCATCTGGCACAGACTGTCAACGCTGTGATCGCAAGAAAACTTGTCCTAGGGATGCAGTGATTTCAAAGACAAAGACTGAGCCATAGACGAGTTAACGGCATGTCCAGCCATTTAATCAACAATAATGACCAGATCCTTTGCCCACGGTAAGGACATTATGCTCTGCTCTGTGGTGATGTTCCCAGCACCTCTGCTTCCACCAATGTTACCTAGGTTTCTTAGTCCCATTTCCTATTGAGAACAATTAGAAAAGCTGGAGAAAATAACACACGTGCACACGTGTACACACACACACATCTGCTTGAAGGCATCAAAACGGCACTATGAGAATTCTGGGGGCCAAGATCTGCAAAAATTGCAAGGCCAGCATTTGGCAGCTTTTTTCCTTCAAGGCATATTTCATTTCCAAACATAGTGGTTGGAAGCCTAAGAAAATGGGCTGAACTTTTGGCAATCTCCTAACAGGGAAAAAGACACAAATTTAAGCTCAGGACCCACCAGGAACGGGCCGTGGTAAATACAGCAAACCTTTGGCTGGGATCCTAAAGAGTTATACCCTCCTTGTAATAACAGGAGACAGTCCAGCCTTCACAAGAGTGGAAACTCAGGTTCAGGCCATTTCAATTCCTAGTTTGATTAAAGTGATCAGTCCCTATCTGTCCAATTTCCAGAAGCAAGAGAAAATATTCTCTGGAGGAAGATAGTATTACCTAGAGTCTCAAATTACCACTATAATTATTTCAAATACTCATATAAAATCTCAGACATTCAAACAAAATAGCAAAGTATACAAAAAAACAAGACTTCATGATAAGCCAGAGGGGAATAAAATGGAAATAAATGCACAGGAGATCTATCTAACCAAGTTATTCAGACACAGTGATTAAAATACCTCTGACTGATGAGTTCAAGGAATAAAAAGGCAAGATGGAGAATTATCACAGGGAACTAAAAACAATTTAAAAAAATCAAATAGACATTCTGAAACTTAAACACAATAAAAATTCAGCCTGGCGCAGTAGTTCATGCCTGTAATCCCAGCACTCTGAGGCAGAGGTGAGCAGATCACGAGGTCAAGAGATCGAGAGCATCCTGGCCAGCATGGTAAAACCCCGTCTCTACTAATACTACAAAAATTAGCTGGGCATGCTGGAGAACACCTGCAGTCCCAGCTACTCAGGAGGCTGAGGCAGGAGAATCACTTGAATCCAGGAGGGGAGGTTGCGGTGAGCCAAGATTGCACCACTGTACTCCAGCCTGGCAACAGAGTGAAACTCTGTCTTAAAAATTAAAAAAAAAAAAAAGAGTTCAATATGTAGGTTAACAGAAAACAAGACACAGCTGACAAGATTAAGAAAACTAGAAAATAAGTTAAAAAAAACAAAAGTGAAGCATAAAAAGAAAAAAAATAACACAGTAAAGCAAAGCACATAAGAGACATGTGAAACACATTCTCCTATGCTTTTCATTCTTCATTGTTCAACTTGATCTCCTACACTCTTACACATACATGTAATCTGAGTCCCAAAAGAAGTAAAACAACAGATTAAGATATAAGCAATATCTGAAGACAGAACGGCTGATAATTCTACAAAATCAATGACAGATATATAGCCACAAATTCAAGAAATATCCTGAGCCACAGCAGAAATATATATGGGTATGTATCTACACATATATGTATAAATGTGTGTGTGTCCACATGTATGTGTGTATATATGTGCAAGCCATAAGCAGAAACATACATATATATATTTATTTGTGTGTAAGCCACAAACAGAAATATATATGTGAGCATATATCTGTGTGTGTAGACACACATATATACACATGCATGTCAAAGCTAGGCACATCACAGTAAAACTGCTAAAGATTACAGATAGTTTTAGAAGTACAGACAAGTACCTACAAGACTGGTGGTTATACCTCTCAGGAAAATGATGGAAGCCATGGCTGAAAGAAATAAACCTTTCATCTTAGAATTCCACACCTAGAGAGAGATCCAAGATGGCCGATTAGCAGCAGCTCAGGATTGTAGCTCCCACTGAAAGCACAGGGAGTGAGTGGACGCCACATTTTCAGATGAATTTTTATTGCCCACGGACCAAGAGATTCCCGGCGGAGGAGCCCCACGGGTCGCCAGCACAACTCTTTTGGCCGGCGCGGCGGTTCTGAGTCCTGAGTATACGGGACTGAGTGGCCTTTTAGTTGGCGTTTGGAGCTCTGGGAAGGCAGAGTCTCCCATTCAGCGGATTGAAAAGCGGACTGAAGTGGGGAACCAGACCGGGAGATTCCCGGGCAGAAAAGCGCCACGAATCTTAACGCCACTGTTTCAGCCAGCATAGTGGGTCGCTGCAGGGGAAGGCTGGTCCCCCACTCCACACACACACAAAAAAACAGCAATCGGAACTGCTGAGGATTGAGAGTTTCACAGCAAGTACAGCTGAACCCGGGAAGGTCCAGCTCTGTGGGGGGAGGGGGTGTCCGCCAAAGGAAAACTAAGAAACAGAAAAAACTTTACCACCAACAAGCTGGACGGACGTCCACTCAGAGACCTAATCTGAAAGTCAGCAATTACACAGACGACAGGTGGATAAATCCACAAAGATGGGAAGAAACCAGCGCAAAAAGGCTGAAAACACCTGAAATCAGAATGCCTTACCTCCTACAGAGGATTGCAGTTCCTCATCACCAATTGAACAGGCCTGATGGAGAATGAATGTGAGGAATCAACAGAATTAGGCTTCAGAAGGTGGATAATGAGAAACTTCTGTGAGCTAAAAGAACATGTTCTAGCCCAATGCAAGGAAACTAAGAACCTGGAAAAAAGGTTTGACGAAATGTTAAAGAGAATGGACAAATTAGAGAGGAATATAAGTGAATTAATGGAGTTGAAAAACACAATACGAGAACTTCGCAAAGTATGCACAAGTTTTAACAGTCGAATTGATCAAGCAGAAGAAAGGATTTCAGAGGTCGAAGACCAACTTAATGAAATAAAACGAGAAGACAAGATTAGAGAAAAAAGGGTAAAAAGGAATGAGCAAAGTCTCCAAGAAATATGGGACTATGTGAAAAGACCTAATCTACGTTTGATAAGTATACCTGAATGTGACGAAGAGAATGAATCCAAGCTGGAAAATATTCTTCAGGATATTATCCAGGAAAACTTTCCCAACCTAGCAAGGCAGGACAATACTCAACTCCAGGTAATACAGAGACCACCACAAAGATATTCCTCAAAAAGAGCAACCCCAAGGCACATAATCATTAGATTCACCAGGGATGAAATGAAGGAGAAAATACTAAGGGCAGCCAGAGAGAAAGGTCAGGTTACCCACAAGGGGAAGCCTATCAGACTCACAGCTGATCTCTCAGCAGAAACCCTACAAGCCAGAAGAGAGTGGGGCCAATATTCAACATCCTTAAAGAAAAGAACTTTCAACCCAGAATTTCATATCCAGCCAAACTAAGTTTCATAAGTGAAGGAAAAATAAAATTTTTTACGAACAAGCAAGTACTCAGAGATTTCATTATCACCAGACCTGCTTTACAAGAACTTCTGAAAGAAGCACTATATACAGAAAGGAACAACCAGTATCAGCCATTCCAAAAAACCCATCAGTAAGCTGCATCCAGACCCATCTCACATGCAAGGATATACAGAGACTTAAAACAAAGGGATGGAGGAAGATTTGCCAACCAAATGGAGAGAAAAAAAAAAAAAGCAGGAGTTGCAATTCTCATCTCCGATAAGATAGACTTTAAAGTAATAGAAACCAAAAGAGATAAGAAGGACATTGTATAATGGTAAAGGGATCAATGTAATGGGAAGATCTAACGATCCTAAGTCTATGCGCACCCAATATAGGAGCACCCAGATACATAGGGCAACTTCTTGGTGACTTACAAAGAGACTCGGACTCCCACACAATAATAGTGGGAGACTTTAACACTACATCGTCAATATAGGACAGATCAATGAGATGGAAGGTTAACAAGGATACCCAGGACTTGAACTTAGACCTCGAACAAGTAAACTTAGTAAACATTTACAGAACTCTCTACTCCAAATCCACAAAACATACATTTTCTTCAGTAACACATTACATCTATTCTAAAAGTGACCACATGGTTGGGAGTAAATCACTCCCCATCAATTGCATAGCATTTCATAGGTTTAAATGAAATATTGGTTGGCTGTTTGTTTGTTATTTTCCTCCCTTATTCCTTCCTGTCTCCATTGTATAACACGGTTATTAGTATAAAAGAGCTTTTCAATACCCATTTTTAGACTGCATTCTAGCCTGGGCAATAGAGCAAGATTCCCGTTCTCTCTCCCTCTTTTTCTTCTTCTTTTTCCCTTTGTTTCATTCTCTTTTTTTCCTTCTTTCTCTCTTTCTTTTCTTTCTTTTTCTTTCTTTAAAAAAAAAAAAAAGAATTCCATACCTAGTGAAAATATTCCTGAAAAATAAAGGAGAAGGAGAACAAAAATTTTAAGCAAATGAAAGCTGGTTTTTGTTTATCACCTGCACTACACCTAGTGTCGTGTATAGACCTATACTACAGGAAACACCAAAGGATGCTCTTCAGGCAGGTGGAAAATGACCCTAGTTATAAACCCAGAGATGCAGAAAGCAACAAAGAGCAACATAAAGGGTAAAGATATGGAAAGATCTAAATGGTAAGAGCAGTAAACTCTCTGAGTTTTAAAATACACAGCAAAAGTTACCATATCAATAATAATAATAACACTTAACCTAGGAGGTGAATAATGGAAGTAAAGTATCCTAAGTTTCTTGTCTTGACCAGGAAGTGATATAATACTGATTTATATTAGACTTTAATAAGTCAAAGATGCAAGCTGTAATCTCTACAAATTTAACAAGCTACTAGAGAAGTGAAGTAGAATAATAAAAAGGAAACAAAGGAGAGAAAATGACGAGGTACAGTGGCCTGTAATTCTAGCACTGTGGGAGGCCACGGCATGAGGATCACTGTGACCAGCTTGGGCAACATAGCAAGAATCTGTCTCTACAAAAATTAAAATTAAAAAAGAAATACTCATGTGTGGTGGGGGCACCTGTGGTACCAACTACTCAGAAGACTGACATGGGAGGATCTCTTGAGTCCAAGGGTCATAGCTACAGTCAGCTATGTTCATGCCGTTGCACTTCAGCCTGGGTGACAGAGCAAGACCCTGTCTCAATTTAAATAAAAGAAAGAACGGAAAGAAAAGAGAGAGAGAGGGAGAAAAAGAAAAAAAAGGAACAGAAAGAAGGGAAAGAAGAATACAGAAATAAGTTAAACAGGAAGCTGATGTGGTGGTATATTTCAGCCCAAACCCAAATATATCTGTCATTACATTAAATATAAATGGCCTAAAGATAGCAATTAAAAGAAAAAGTGTGTCAGACTGAAGAAAACACAAATATACATATATTCTCTTTATAAATTAATGTACATTATGTTTTGTATCTTTAAACATAAGGATAAAACAATTAAAGTAAAAGAACAGAAAAGGTATATCGTATAACATGGCCAAAAGAAATCTGATACACCTATACTAATTTCAGAAAAAGAAGATTTTAAAGCAAGAAGTTTTACAAGAGAAAGCACTGACTGTTTCACTATTTCAATCCATGAAGAATACATGACAATTCTAAATTTATATGTACTTAATAATAGAGCCTCTCATATATGTCAAACATTAACAGAAGTAGGAGAATAAATAGAGAAATTCACAATTATAGTGGGAGATTTTAACATATCCCTCTTAGTAACAGATAAAATAAGCAGAAAAACACATAGTATATAGAAGATTTGAACAACCTAATTGATAAACTGGTAATAATTGAATATGCTAAACACGGAAAACACCAGCAAAATATACTTAAGTACTTAAAGAATATTTACCAAAACTGGCGATTTGCAGAGCCAAAAGCAAGTCTCAACAAATTTAAAAGATTAAAATTAGAAAGCATGCTCTTTGACTGCAGTGGAATTATAATCAATAACAAGATCCCAGAAAATTCTCCTTTATTTATATATACATATGCATAAATAAATAAAACATTATGGCTCAAAAAATTATAATGAAAGTTAGAAATATTTTAAACTCAATAATTACAAACACATATACAAACTTATGGAGTATAGCTAAAGCCATGGTTAAAAGAAAATCTATACCCTTAACTACATATATTAAAAAGAAGGCCAGGCACGGTGGCTTATGCCTGTAATCCCAGAAATTTGGGTGGCCAAGGCAAGCAGATGGCTTGAGCCCAGGAGTTCAAGCCCAGCCCGGGCAACATGGCAAAATCCCACCTCTACAAAAAATTAGCTGGGCGTGGTGGCGCACACGTGTGGTCCCAGCTACTCAGGAGGATGATCATGCCACTGCACTCCAGCTTAGGTAAGATTCTGTCAAAAAAAAAAAAAAAGAAGAAAGAAAAAGAAATAAAAGAAAAGAAAGAAAGAAGAAAAGAAAGAAGGAGGGAGGGAGGGAGGAAAGAGAGACAGAGAGAGAGAGGGAGGGAGGGAGGGACAGGGAGGGAAGGAAGGAAAGAGAAAAGATGATGTAAGCATCCATTACATTTGGAAAATAACCCAGCACATTAAACCTAAAGAAAGCAGAAGGATGGAAATAACAGGAGAAAGGAGAAACTTATAAATCTAAAACAAACATAAAATACTGAGCAAAAAAGAAGCCAAAAGTCTGTTAATTGAAAGAACTAGTAAAACCAAGAAAGGGCTAGCAAGACTGACAGAGAGGGCACGAATGACCAATATCAGGGATGAACAAAGGACATCACCATGTCACATAAAAGCACAGGCAACAAAAACAAAACCAGACAAGTGAGATTACATAAAACTCAAAAGCTTCTGCACATTAAAGAAAACAATCAACACATTGAAAGGGCAAGCTACAAAACAGTAGAAAATACTTGCAAACCACAGAACTGTTAGTGTTCATATCCAAAACACATAAGGAACTCCTAAAACCCAATAGTCAAAAAAAAAGAAAGAAAGAAAAAACAGCCATACAGATTTTAAAAACAAGCAAAGGAACTGAACAAACATTTCTCCAAAGAAGACAGACAAATGACCAAGCATATGAAAAGGGGCTCACCATCACTAATCCTCAGGAAAATGCAAATTGAAAGCACAGTGAGATGTCACCTCACACCTTAAGATGGTTCTCATCATAAAATGAAAGGTAAGTGTTGGTTGAGGATGTAGAAACAAGAGACCCCTTGTGCACGAGAAATTTACATTCCTTAGTGGATTGTAAATTGGTGGAGCAGTTACGAAAAACAGTATGGAGTTTCCTCCAAAAATTAAAAATAGATTTAAAAATTGCTGCATTGTGATCCAGCAATCCCACTTCTGGATACACATCCAAAGGAACTCAAATCAGGATCTCAACAATATGTCTGTCTTCTCATGCTCACTGCAGCATTATTCATACTAGCCAAGACATGGAAGAAGTCTAAATTTCTACTACTGAATGAATGGATAAAGGAAATGTGGCATATATATATATATATCTACAAACACACAGAGTCACACACACAATGGAATATTATTCAGCCTTAGGAATGAAGGAAACTCTGCTATTTGCAACAACATGGATGAACCTGGAGGACATTATGCTAAGTGAAATAAGCCAGACACAGGACAAGTACTATATGATACCATTTATATGAGGAATCTAAGACACTCAAACTCACAGAAGCAAAAAATAGAATGGTGGTTGCGAAGGGCTTGGGGGAGACAGAAACAAGGAGGTATTAGCCAAAGGGTACAAAGTTTCAGGTATGCCAGATAGAGAAGCCCTAGAAATCTGCCATACAGCACTGTGCCCATATTGTATCATGCACTTATAAATTATGATAATGGTTTCACAGGTATATACTTATCTCCAAACTTGTCAGGTTGTATACATCAAATACATACGGCTTTTTGTATGTCAATCACACCTCAAAGTTGTTTTTAAAAATGAAACATAAAGAAAAGGACTACAGCTCTATGAACCCTAGAAGATCTTAAGATATGGTGAATGACTTTATACCAGTGAATTTACAATACAGGTAAAAAAGACAAATTCCTAGAAAACCACTACAAAAAAAGTTGCTCTAAGAAGAAATGAAAAACTGAAAAGTTCTCTATAGTTAAAAAAAAATGAATCTATAGTTTAAATTCATCTCAAAAAAGGAAAAAGAGAAGAGGGGAGGGGAGGGAAAGCAGAAAAAGAAGACACAGTCTAATCCAGAGCTTGAACAGCAATCCATTAATCTAAACCTGAAAAATACCGTATGTTGTAAGCTATGTTGGAAGACCCTACAGAGTACAGTAGAACAACAAAGTAACCAATTCTACTAGAGAAGGCAACAATGCAATCCAGCCAAATCCATGTCAAACAGCCATAAATTATCATTTGCAAGATAATGTTAATATGTATGGAAAATCAGCTTATCGTTATCTTACTGACATCCCCATATGAAGAGCCTAGTAAGGTTCATTCATTCATATCACCTCCATAGGCCTAATCTTCATGGAGAACAGTCTATTTATATAAATTACTTTTCAAGGAAAGTCAGCATAGCACAGCAGAAAACTCGAGTTGGACACATTTGTGTTGATGCCAGTTCTAAGCACATACAAGCAGTGAGATCTAAGGTCACGCCTTGAACCCACGTGAAACTCAGTTATCGTTTCTGTAAAATGGGGATAAGTAGTCAACATATACTAAGAGCCTAACGTAACCACAGTAAGTGGAAAACAAATGTTAGTTGATTGCTTCTTGCAAAATCTTTGGTGTTCTATGCCTCTTCTCCAACTTGTATGACCTACCAAATCCAGTACAGTCACAATGACTAAAAAATTAAAACTTGCTCCTAGATGTGCTACCAGTGGCAACCCAAGGACTGAATGGCTTTAATAGCAACCAGAATTCAAAGAAATCAGCCACAGGCTCCAGCATCTTATTTGTCTAAATGTGGCCTCCAGAGCACAATTTAACCTCATTGTTGAGACAATCTGAAATTATTTTTTTAGATTTTGCCAAATTCCATATTCCAAAATACTTACTACCTAAAGATGACTTCTGATACTTAAATCAGATGCTGAAATAATGCACAAAGTATTTCAAATCTGAAGTATTTAACACATAAATCTGTTTGCCTCCACTTGGGTGTGTGTGTAGTAAAAGGTGTTTGAAGCTGTGTCTCCAAGCTTTAAAACAAGAGGATAATAATCTCAAATTTATTCATTTTTACCTGTGATGCCAATGTCACCCCTTATCACCGGTGAGCAAAAGACACCTAGATCATTTAGGGAAAGAGAGAGAAGTAAAATGCCAGGTTTCATAGTCCAGCTGGCTGGCGACAGGCATGGGACGATGTCTTGCTGACTGATCTGCCCCATCAATCCGGCTAATGAGATGCTGACAGCCATATGCAAACCACGCAGTGACCAAGTACAGTTGCACTTGTGAGACTGGGACTGCACGTACCCAGATCTTGGAGGAAATGGTGGACTCTGGGTCCCTTTGAAATTTCCAGGACAAAGCAATGATCAGAAATATCTTTCTTCACATTTTCATCACAGGGCATTAAAAGAAAAACAATGATGTAACGGAGTGGAAATGATAGTCAACATATTCTTAGTCATTCATTAGCAGCTACATTTTTAACAGATTGAGAAAGCATGGATATAACACAACGCCAGGCAGATTCCAGAGCTTGAGTGATCGACTCATTGACTGAGACAGTCTCACCCTGTCTCCCAGGCTAGAGTGCAGTGGTACAATCTGCAACCTCCGCCGCCAAGATTCAAGCCATTCTCATGTCTCAGCCTCCCCAGGAGGTGGGATTACAGGCATGTGCCACCATTCCCGGCTAATTTTTGTATTTTCAGTAGAAATGGGGTTTCACTGCGTTGGCCAGGCTGGTCTCGAACTCCTGACCTCAAGTGATTCACCCGCCTCAGCTTCCCAAAGTACTGGGATTACAGGCATGAGCCACCGTGCCCCCATCCAGAGCTTTATTTATTCAATTTCTCAGGTTAGCAGTGATCTGCTGAAGGAAAAAGGTTCTTGCAGACTGCTAATAGGCTGCGGTTCTTGGACTATTTTAAAACAATCCAAGCTGTTTCAAACTGCAACACAGATGGCCCCCTTCTTCCTTTTTAATAACGAGTAATTTTTTTTTTTTTTGAGACGGAGTTTCACTCTTGTTGCCCAGGCTTGAGGGCAATGGTGCGATCTCGGTTCACTGCAACCTCCGCCTCCCAGGTTCAAGCGATTCTCCTGCCTCAGCCTCCTGAGTAGCTGGGATTACAAGCCTGTGCCACCACACCCAGCTAATGTTTTGTATTTTTAGTAGAGACGGGGTTTCTCCATGTTGGTCAGGCTGGACTCGAACTCCCGACCTCAGGTGATCCACCTGCCTTGGCCTCCCAAAGTGGTGGGATTACAGGCATAAGCCACCGCACCCAGCCATGAATAAATATTAAAATCCTGCAAAAATACCGCTCACCATAGTTCTGAATGACACTACCAAGAAATACGTAGGGGGGAAGCATGCCGTTTTTCTATCGAATTTTATTTTCCCAAGGAAATCTGCTAAGTCATCCTATCTCACTTGACAAAATAACCCACAGCAAAGGACTTTTTATTACCACAAAGGGCACATCTGACAAGTCAGCAGCAACAGGCTATCGGCTCAAGTTTCCGCCCTCTCTCCTTTAGAGAATTCCTGACTGTAGTTATGGGTAAGCCATCTGTCTCTGTGTCTTGTGAAATTACACTCTGGTTCTTACAACTTCCTTTACCTAAGCAATGCATTACCCTTTGCTAGTCTACTTTTAAAAGCTGCAATAGACAACTCCATTTTCTTACCCTTTACAATTGCCTTTGGAGCAGAAACAAAGCATGGCTATTTCAAAAGATGACAGTTTGACAGGAAGGACAATAACACTTTTATAGTAAACCATATCTCTAGAGTGTGGAGTTTTATATAAAAAAAAGTTTAATAAAGCTACCTACTGTTAAACGTCCCAAATAAAGCCCATGAGAATAGTATCCCTCACTCTTGTAATACTGCAGCTGATGGCCAGTTTAATTTGCTAAATGTAGTAGTGCTAAGCCAATTCTGCACAGTGCCAAAGTTTGTGCAAAATAATGAAGGCAATGGTTTACTAAATTTAATAACCTGATTCATCTCATAAAAAATTAACTTGATGACAATGTTTAAATTGAACTAGCTTAACCGCATAGAGATGGCAAGAGTGTGTTCCAAGAATATTTAAACTAATCATACCAAGAAAACAAAGAAAGATGTTTTAAAGCAATGAGCTGCATCCGTTTTTCTAGCACTTGTTACAGCAGATCCAATCAGAAAAATGAAGTGGTCATGAGGCTTAATATCTCACTGTCTTGGGTTTTAAGCTTTCAACACAAACGTTCAAGTTCTATAAAATGGAAAAGGTGCAAAGTAACTTAAATACCTGCTTATCTTACACTACCTTACATTATCTTCATTTGTTAGAACAGAGGTTACAAACTGACGATCAGAGGACAAGTCAAGCCCAATGACCTGCTTTATGTGGCCCATACTTTCTTCTCTTTCCTTCCTTCCTTCCCTTTCCTTTCCTTCCTATTCTTTCTTCCTTTTTCCCTCCCTTCCTCCTTCCTTTCCCTCCTTTCTTTCCTCCCTTGTTCTTTCTTTCTCTCTCTCCCTCCCAACCTCTCTTCCTTTCTAATTTGAATTAGTTCCCAACATTAATACATTGGGGAGATCTCAGGTCCAAAGCTAGATGCGCAGCTTCTCTGAAAAAGCTTACAGCGGAAGCACACTGAGTCCCCCCCAATCCCATTTGGTGAAAGGTTAGCTGAGAATCCATTGTCAGCTAGAGGTGGGGTTTGGGATTTCTAGTTGGTCATGTTGGCCATGGTCATCACCCGTGCTGCTGGCATTCCCCACCAGGCCACTGCAGGCACTTGAGGCCCAGTGCACGTCATCCAGAAAAAATCACTGCTAGAGACGTGACTCGAGCCTTATCACAAAACACTCTCAGTCCAAATGCTTACATCTGAATCACTGAATCTCAAAGAACATTTCCCACTGATCTGGTTGAGATTTTTATTGAAACCACGTCAAATCCTACTATGACAAGCGTGGGAATATTAGGATGCCAGCTATGCCTTGCAAAACCCTGCGGGAGCACTTGGCTTTGCATGGACAGAGAAGTACAAAGGTAATGGCTCAGGACTCTGCAGGAGTGTGGACCCATGGTGCCAGCACCTTTGCTTTTCACACGTGTCACTGAGTGGCTGCAGAAACTCTGGGCCAAGAACTCCATTGGAATGAGAGATAAAGATGAAATAGACAAGCAAAAAGGCAGGGTGCTTGGCGAAAAACGATCAAGGATTGGTGGGCAACTCCACGTGAATAAATCGCATGAATGCAATGGAGATGAAACTCCACGCAGCAAGTGAAAACTGTGGGATGCCTCTGCAGGTGGCGGAAGCCTATGGATCTAGGCAGGGAGTAAACACCATGAGTTATTCATATTATTATTTCATCCATTTACAGTACCTCCAGTGGTCAAAATGGACTCGCTCAAGATACTGTGGCCTTGTGACCAGCCAGGAATGGATGAGGTGCCCTCTTAGCCTGAGCAGCTCATGATGTAAATTAGAAAACCACGTAGGAAGCAAAAAAAAAAAAATCTACAAAGCCAGTGACTGCCTAAGTCGAGGTATCCAAGGTGGCCCCTGGGCCACTGGAGAGCTTGGCAAGTTGTTTACCCAGATGGGGAACACAAAGGGAGAACTGGGTGTGGTGGTGGAGAGGGTGGGAGCAGGCGGTCACACCCATGAGACTCACTGGTCAGTTGGACAGGTGGGGACAGAGTTGCCCACTGAATCCTCAGGCACAAAAAACCTCAAGGTGGGAACCCTGTCCCTACAAATACTGACAAAGCTCCAGGGAAGTAGGAGCTAAGAACAAGGCAGTTTCTTTCCCCGATACCAGAAAGGTTTCTTCTGGTTGAAGTTTTTAAATGTTCTCCATATTGTGGATGTACTTGGGCAGTGTCCCCATTTACTGTAAATTATGGTTTTCATTATCATTTTTATTAAGATGCCCAAAGGAGTTGGGGCTTACAATACCCATATTTCTAATGGGTTGTTATTATTAATTTATAATTGTGAAACACTAGAGACAAATGTTACTGGTAACTGGGCACAATTAAAAGGCCACAGAGATGGTGATTTCCACCCCCTACCCCCGCCCCACAAACATGGCACTAAAATGATCTTTAGGAACCAATCAACAAGTTGCCGAATCTTCCAGCACACATCCTCTCCCTCCCTAGAGATCGGCCGTTTTGTACGGAGCAAGAAGATAGACCTAATATCTTTCAGCTTGAGTTAGATTTGGGGGACAATTCAAATTTGGGGACTGCTTTTGTATTAACACACTGCTAGCTTTAAGGATAAGAGTTTCTCCTATATCCTCTTAAAAGTAGGAAGACCATACTTTCCAAACTAATCTGATTAATGTAAATGAAATTACAGTGACGTGACATTGACGATGATATTGAAATCCAACTCCCCCAGGGGCATTTTCAGATGAAATTCTAGGACGTACATTCACCATGCCTATATGGTCAATGCCACATTTGCAGTGACTAGATAATTCATACTGCTGTTTCTGTAGTTTATTACCTGAATGAGCACATTTACCTCCCACTCCATTTCAATTACATAGTTCTGAGTTCCAAAGAGTTAGAGAGCATGCTTACTAGACACGATCCACAGCCGCCAACTCTTAAGAAATTACAAAACTACACAGGTCTCTCCAGAGGAAAATAAGTCATAGCCAGCTCTGCTTTTTAAATGTATGTGTTATACACAGAGAACAACAAATACCCTACAGAGCTTCCTAAATAGCCCTAATAACATAAATACATCCCAAATATATTTATCAAAAAAAGAATGTCAATTCAAGAAGTGGGAAACGGGTCAGTTCATGTGGAATATCTGTAAAATACACCAGGCTGCATCTGCATGCTTTGGGCAGTACAAGGCTGAGGCTGTAGTGTTTTGTAAAGTTGTACAATAAATCCCAAGTGACTGCATGAGATCTCTCGAGAGGCAAGACTGACCCCAGGCTGGCTACTAGTGCTGCCACTGTGCCGTGTGGGTAAGTTCTCATTTAACCTGCCAGTGATAGTCCTGATTAGGAATCAGTAAGAAAAGTGCCAGAGATTACAATTAACATGGTCCTAGACAGGTAAATGCAGACAGATTCTATAAGGGTAACTACAGCGAGTGACATCCTGTTGGTCAAGATGTGGGGAAACCAGGCAACTTCACAGATAAATGGGGGAGGGGGGGATAGGAAATGGCTTAATATAATTGGGGGGCAACTGAGACATAGCTATCAAATTTGAAATGGGCATGCCCTTTGACCCAGCCACAACCAGAAATGTATCCTACAAATAGACTTGCCAATATGAGCAAATATGTGGGAGGAATATTCAATACGGCATTATCTACAACAGACTGCAATGAACCTAAATGTTTTATCAGTCAGGTTAAATAAATTATATTGCATGAATAGGACAAAATACAAAGTACCGACCAGTGTGCACGTAAGACACAAAGTGGTTAAACAGGTGCCAACCCTGATTACTGCAGGAGAGGGTTATTGGTCGGAGGCAAGGAAAACTGCTTGTGCATTTCATAATGCCCACCTTATTTCAATTTTTAATACATGTATACATGCCTGCTATGAGAAGAAACTGAAAATAACAAACCAAATGATACCGAATTGATAATTCATGGGCCTTTATGAATTTTAATACAGAGGAATCAAGGCAAGTGAGAAGAAAAGGGAGGAGCCTATTCCTATTCCAAACAAGGTACTTCCTGAGCATCCTGATTTGTAGAGAGGATGCTGAAGTGTCCAGGTAAGGAGGAGGACTTGAGAGTGTTACTCTTTGCTGGGTACCACGTCAACTGCTTTATGAAATACATTAACTAATTCTAAGGTGTTCTCTACAGAAACTCTCTGAAGTGTCATTGTCATTTCATATAAGAAAAAAACAATGATCTCAGAGTTTAAAGAACTCACAAGATAGAAGGGAAAAAGGAGGAGGCACCAATGGGCATTGTGGTCTGAATTCAAGCAGGCGGACCCCACCATAGGGCCCCCAAACTACCACGATCACCATGTGACTGGGGATTTGTGATACTGTGATATAATATGAAGTACACATTGGGTCTTCATCCAGGTTCCTGGCACAGAGCTCCCAAGATCCTTGAAATTGGACAGGCACAGGGTCTCATGCCTGTAATCTCAGCACTTTGGGAGGCTGAGGCAAGAGGATCACTTGAACCCAAGCGTTCGAGATCAGCCTGAGCAACACAGTAAGATCCCATCTCTAAAAAAGAAAAAAAATAGTGGGGCATAGTGCCATGCACCTGCAGTCACAGTTACTCAGGAGGCTGAGGTAGGAGGATCACTTGAGCCCAGAAGTTGGAGGCTACAGTGAGCCATGATTGCGCCACTGCACTCCAGCCTGGGTGGCAGAGTGAGACCCTATCTAAAAAAAAACAAACAAAAACCTTTGAAATTTTCTAAGCAATATGGGTGAGGGGGAGTGTCTTTTATTATTCATGATTAGAGAGTTGGACCTTTCAGCTTCATTGATACCCTCCACATTCCCCACCTTGGAGGAAGGGGGAGGGGCTGGAGATTGACTTAATCACCAATGGCCAATGATTTAAGCAATCATGTCTAGGGTAACAAAACCTCCCTAAGAAGCCTAAATGGCCAGGCGCAGTGGCTCACACCTGTAATCCCAGCACTTTGGGAGGCCGAGGCAGGAGGATCGCTTGAGCTCAGGAGTTCAAGACCAGCCTGGGTGACATATTGAGACCTCGTCTCTACTAAAGCAAAACAAAATGAAAAAAACAGCCAAGCACAGTGGTACACAACCGTAGTCCCAGCTACTCAGGAGGCTGCGGCAGGAGGATGGCTTTAGCATGGGAGGTCCTGGCTGCAGTGAGCCATGATTGCATGATTGCACCATTGCACTCCAACCTGGGCAACAGAGCAAGACCCTATCTCAAAATAACAACAGCGAAAACCTAAACGATAGGATTTGGAAAGCTTCAAGATTGCTGAACATGTGGTGCCTGGAGAGGGGCATCCCCACAGAGGGTATGGGGAGCTCCGCACCCCTTCCCTGTGCCTTGCCCTATATACCGCTTCATCTGTATTCTTTATAATATCCTTTATCATAAACAGGTAAACACAAATAAATATTTCCCTGAGGTTTATGAGCCATTATAGCAAATTATTAAACCTGAGGCGATGGTCATGGGAACCCCAATTTGTAGCCAGTGTGTCAGAAGTACAGGTGACGATCTTGAACTTGCTACTGGCATTTGAAGTACGGGACGATCCTGTAGGACTGAGCCCTCAGCCATGGGGTCTAACTCTGGTCGTCAGTGAATTGTAGGACATCCAGCTGGGGTCCAGAAAATTGGAGAATTACTTAAAATGAGGGAACACCCCACACGTTTGGCATGGGAAGGTCTCTGTATGACAGTAGAGGAAGACAGCGTTTCCTTCCTTTAGGGTTCAGAGCACACATGAGGAGCAGCTCCTTGAGGCAGGAGAAACCAGCCTGGAACCCCCCCCCATCATCCTCACACCCCTCAGGGTCTTGACTGTCTGTCAAATATGATTCATGGGATTTTCTATTTATTATCTGTGGATATTCTGAGATATATGCTTCTCCTATATGTTGTACATGATTGGCCTGTGTGTAATTTAAAAGCTAAATCTACTATGAAGTAGTCCTGAGAGAGGGAGAAGGGGTCCAAACGACACGTGTTTTATCAACAGCCTACCAGACCTTCCTTCCGTATGATCCCATCAAGGCACGGAACTGAGGTCTCTTCAGCCACTTGATTACATAAAACTACTGCTTTATGGAATCCACCCCAAACTGTGACGCATTTACCAATGCTCTTCTCTCTTACTTACTATTTAGCTTGGGGCTCAGAATTAACACTGTCCTTTGCTTTTGCAAACAATTCTCTGCATAAGGGCTGTGAGATGGGATCACTAATCCACAGAAATAAAAGTTTATTTCTCTATTCTTCCAAGGTCAATAGTTTACAATTAGAGACTTCATTTAACCCCACTTCTATACTTCCAACCAGTAAGGAATGATCTTAACACCATGACCATTACAAGTTATACTCACTTTTTTTTTCTTTAATTTCCAGAAGTCTTCACTGCCAAACTTTAAAGAATCAACTGTATTAAAGTCCAATACAAAGGCCAGCCAGGCACAGTGGCTCTAAGTATAATCCCAGCACTTTAGGAGGCCAAGGCGGGAGGATCACTTGAGCTCAGAAATTGAGGTTGCAGTGAGCTATGATCGTGCCACTGCCCTCCAGCCTGGGTGACGGGGCAGATTGTGCCTCAAAAAAAAATCATTGTTGAGAAATGCTGAGTGTATGATTGCTGAGAAATCCTGAGTGTATGATAAAGTATATCGATGCTAAGAACCATGGCAAGGAAAATCTAGCCGCCCACCCAAACAAATGGAAAACTGCTTGAGGCATTCCAAAGTAGCAAAACAGTCTATGTTTATCATACGCCAGTTAAAACAATTCTTTAAACACGGGATATGTGACCCTGTCCCTGTGGCTTCCTCACGGAGAATACTTTCTTTTTTGGGGATTGGGGGGGGTACTGAGTCTCCCTCTGACACCAGACTGGAAATGCAGTGGAGCGATCTCTGCTCTCTGCACCCTCTGCCTCCAGGTTCAAGTGATTCTTCCACCTCAACCTCCCGAGTAGCTGGGACCACAAGCACGCACCACCATAACCAGCTAATTTTTGTATTTTTAGTAGAGACAGGATTTCACCATGTTGGCCAGGATGGTCTGGATCTCTGACCTCATGATCTGCCCACCTCAGCCTCCCAAAGTGCTGGAATTACACATGTGAGCCACCGTGCCCGGCCGAGAATGCTTTCCAGTATCAGTTATGAGCAGGCACCAGCTGCCTACCTAGTTTATCTTGGTTCTATGAGAAAACACAGAACACCTGTTTGTTAATAATAGTCACCTATTCAGAGAAAAAATACGTGGGTCAGGATCTGCTCGAGGCCTTCAGCCGGGAATTCCGTCAGTCCCCTAAGGCTCTCAGCTCGGAAGGCTGTTAGCCCCGGATAGTCCCACTTCGCTGTTATATCTGGGCGTCTGCTTCCCAGTGCATTCAGCACAGCCTGGGTCGGGGTCTCTACAGCCTAGCAGGCCTTGGTAAAACATAAAGACCCTCCACCAATAAAATGAAAGTGACACCACATGAATTTTTTTGTAATCAAAGTATATACGGCACTTTTATAAACTTGTCAGAGAACCTTAGGAAGAAAAATAAAACAGGACAAAATAAAAGAAAAAATAGAGGCCTCATGTTAAAAAAAATGTAATCTAGCTTTTTAGAGGCAGAGACACCTGTGTCTTTTAAAGGCTCTCAACAAGATACAGCTCTTTTGCTCACTTTCTTGTTCAACACAAGAAAGTACAATTGCTCCATAATTCCACCCCCTACACGTGCTGTCTGGGGCAAGCTTGTTCTTCAGAGGGCAAACGTGTTAACAAATGACACACACAGGTGTGTGCATACACGTGCACACACACCCATGGCCTCACTTCCTGTAATTCTGTACTCACGCCCATACCTACTAAGAGAACCAAAGTGCTTCTGGGTATTTAGAAGTGGAAAGATTTATCCTGAAGTTTGGCCTTTTTAATTTTGATGGATTAATTTATCGCCACTTCAAGAGAAGGGAACCCAACTCTGAATTTGCAAGCACGCTATATTCTATTACTGAACATTTCATTGTTTTCACAGCTGGTGGAGGATTTCCTTTCACCACTGAGGCCTCCGCTACTCTTTCTCTTCTGCTTGAGACAGGGTTCTTTGGGATTTAGAGCAAGCAGACCAGCCACCAGGGTCCTGTACCCACACTCATCCAAAGGGACACTGTTCTTTGACTTTCTTAATGACCAAAAGTGCTGTAAGCCCTCTTAGAAATGTATTTTCCACTCCTGTCAATTAAGAAGTGGTTAGGAAAGAATTGTTCAAAAAAGAAAAATTAGCCCAGGCACTGTGGCTCCTGCCTATAATCCCAGCACTTTGGGAGGCTGAGGCAGGCGGACTATAAATCAGGAGATCGAGACTGTCGTGGCCAACATGGTGAAACCTGGTCTCTACTAAAATACAGAAGATTATCTGGGTGTGGTGACGCATGCCTGTAGTCCCAGCTATTCAGGAGGCCGAGGCAGGAGAATCGCTTGGACCTGGGAGGCGGAGGTTGCGGTGTGCTGAGATCACGCCACTGTACTGTAGCCTGGCGATAGAGCGAGACTCCCTCTCAAAAAGAAAAATTAAAAAAGAAAAAACCATTCCATTGCGAGCTCCCAGAAGTGAAAAAGCCTGCCCCATCCAGCATCCCCAATGCGGACAGTGTGCTATCTTTCTAATTCAAGGACCTTTAAAAAAAATTCAGATCAACCTTGGCTCTCACCTTTTAAAAAGTGAAAAGTGCTATATTACTTTGCCTCTTGAAAAGATTGCATTCTTTATGCTCCCAAAGTCACGTGGAGGTGCTCAAACACAATGTTGGGAAAATTCAGCAGTTTTTTGAGGCTCACTTTTAAAGTGTTCAAATTGACTTTTCATTCTCCATCGCTTATAACTTTTTAAGATGCAACTTCTCAAAAATAGGACTTAAATTCAGGCTTCGAAGCTAGATGAACGCCCAGAGTTCTATTAACTGTGTGTGCTTTGTGGGTTCACCATGACCTTGCCTAAAATACTCCTACAACTCCAAACCGGACATTTATTGTGATTGGTTAGGAAGTGGTAATGACTAAAATGAAAGGTTTGCTCAGAACATACAATAAAGAGGCAAAATGTAAACCATTTTAAAGCAAATCAAGTTTAATAGGAAAACACCTAATTAAAAGATAATCCTTGTAGTTGCTATTTTACAAGTATCTCTGATTATATAACCAGATCACTGTCTTAGATATCTTTAATATAATTACTTGTTAAACTTTTATAAAATCTAACCGTGACTTGTGTGTGTTTGTTACTCTTATTGTTTTAGTCTTAAAAAAAAATAATAATGCTGACACCATCTCAGTTCAAAGTGATAACGTTTAAAGCAAGCCCTAAGTTTCTGCTTCTCTGAGTTTTCTTGCAGTGGTCAAAAATCCACAACAGTGCCTCGTGGAAGGCACAGGCAATGCTAGCTTTAAAATAAGGAAGTAACTTACACTCTTCACCTCACTTCTTTCACGTGCCAGGATGCATGGAACAAAACACAGAGAATCACGGCTAGTTTGACGCTTACCTTTTTGGTTATAACACATTCAGTGATTACAGCACCCAGGTTCCCACAGGGCATACAGCTGGTAAAAAAATTTCTCCATCACTTTTTACACTGAGAAGCCATCTGAGCTTGAATAAATTCAGACTCACTCAGAACGGAGAGAGGGGAAGGAGTTTTCCGTTTGATAACAGTTCATTTGGGGATACCATGACGAGGGATTGGTGAAATACACCAATTTTAAAATCTATACCTTTCAGGAAACGTGTAATCTAACCATCAGCTGTGATCAGGCACCTGCTTCCGTGAATGTGAGTGCTACACGAAGCGGCTTCCAGCTGAGGCTGATTTTGCATTACGTCTGGAGACTCCACAGCTGTAAATTTTTCTTTCATTTCCCTCACCCAGCTGCTGCTTCTGGGCCAAAAAGAGGGTCTTGGTAGGATCCTAACATACGTAATGTGAACAACTTGTGAGAAGGATCCATTTAAATTCAAAAAAGAGACAGACAGAGAAAGAGCTCTAGTTGGTGAAGGCTTTGGAACGCTAACAGAGGATTCCAACTCGCATGGCTTGCCAGGCAGGGGGTCTCGTCAGCAGGGGGAGCGAGTGCTCCCCAAAAGATGCCAGTGGAGAGTCTCCTTCCTAGAGTAGATAGCTTAAGGAAGCATGCTCAACTAGAACTTTTATTTAGCTTAAATATGCAGGCTGCCCCTAAGCACACATCATTTTAAAGTCTCTATCAGGGCAAGGTATACTTGATTTTCTTCAGTGCTTTCATACCAATATGGAAAAGGAGGTAAAATCAATATGAAACCAAAGAATTTCTTGGAAGAGAAACAGATCAGGAGTGTTACGATTCTTAGGAGCTGAATTGCTTCTCCGCCATCCTAAACTCATACATTGAAGCTCTAACCCTCAACACGACTACATTCGGAGATGGGGCCTTTATGAGTGGAATTAAGGATAAATGAGGTCATAAGGGCAGAGTCCTAATCCAAGAGGACTTGTGTCCTTATGCAAAGGGGAAATCCGGACACAGCACAGTGGGGAGACCATGTGAACATGAAGAAGCCCATTTGATGGTTAATACTGAGGGTCAACTCGATTGGATTGAAGGATACAAAGTACTGTTCCTGAGTGTGTCTGTGAGGGTGTTTCCAAAGGAGATTAACAATTGAGTCAGAGGATGGGGGAGAGGCAGACGGACTCTCAATCTGGGGTGGCTACCATCTAATTAGCTGCCAGTGAGGCAAGAGAAAAGCAGGCAGGAGAAGATGGAAAAGAAGACCTGCTGAGTCTCCCTGCCTTCATCTTTCTCCCGTGCTGGATGCTTCCTGCCCTTGAACATCTGACTCCAAGTTCTTCACCTTTTGAACTCTTGGACTTGCACCAGTGGTTTGCCAGGGATTCCTGGGGCCTCTGACCACAGCCTGAAGGCTATACTGTCAGCTTCCCTACTTTTACGGTTTGGAGACTCAAACTGGCTTCCTTGTCCCTCAGCTTGAAGACAGCATATTGTGGGGACTTCTCCTTGTGATGATGTGAGTCAATACTCCTTCATAAACTCCGCTTCGTATATATTAATACATCTATCCTATTCTGCCCCTGTAGAGAACTAATACACCCATCTACAAACCAAGGAGGGAGGCCTGGAACAGGCATCTCCTCCCAATCCTCAGAAGAAACCAACCCTGCCAACACCTGGACTTCAACCTTCTGGCCTACAGAACTGTGAGACAATCAACTTTTGTTGTGTAAACCACCCAATTTGTGATGCTTTGTTATAGTAGCTTTAGCAAACTAATAGATTTAACCTCTGTGAACCTCAGTTTCCTCATCTGTAAAAGAATAATAATAACATGTACTCCTCAGAGCTGTTAGGAAAATCAAATCAGATAACGGCAGAGCTCTTGGCAAGCAGCAAATTCTTATTAAAATAATTATTTTAAATTTTAATTATTAAAAGAATTATCTTTGCCATTAAAAGTAACGGCAGGCCAGGCATGGTGGCTACGCCTGTAATCCCAGCACTTTGAGAGGCCAAGGTGGGTGGACTGCTTGAGGTCAGGAGTTCAAGACCTGCCTGGCCAACACAGCAAAACCCCGTCTCCACTAAAAATACAAAAATTAGCCAGGTATGGTGGCATGCACATGTAATCCCAGCTATTGGGAGGGTGAGGCAGGAGAATTACTTCAACCCGGGAGGCAGAGGTTGCAGTGAGCTGAGATCACGCCACTGCAACCAGCCTGGACAACAGACTGAAACTCTGTCCCCCTAAAAAAAAAAAAAAAAAAAAAAGCACTGGCAAAAACCGAAATAACTTTTGCACCAACCTAATAACACATCAGGCTTATTATTACTACACTAGCTAAAAGGCTCTCCATGTGAGCTGCACAGAAGATTCTCCCATGGAAATGTAAAAATTTGTACTTAAGACTAAATAGAATAAATGAATCTTAGCTTCTCTAGCTATACTATTCAACTATTAATCATTGGTGCTCCAACCATTACCAGAAAGTATTTAAAACAGCTTATAATAAACAATTGCATACAACCCAGGGTTTTAAAATAACACAATAATCAGTGGTAAGGGAAACTGACAAATAGCCTGAGGCAAGGGGCAGGTGGGAAATTTCTTTGAGATGTAAATGTTCTATTATCTTGACTGGCGTGGTGGTTTATGTGTGTACACATTTGTCTAGACTTCATGTGTATGATTTTACATATGATTTTACCCATACATCAAGTGTATGGGTTTTACTGTATGTAAATTATACCTCAAAAAGTTTATTTTTTTTAAGTGAAAATGCGTGCCCATGTTAAGAAAAAGAAAGCTGATCCAGAACTTGAAGTGAGCTGGTTACTTAAGCATTTCAATGTTAGTTCTGAGCTTCCTGGCAACCAAGGTAAAGAAAGGAATATAATACTTTATAATATATAATACTTTATAATGTCCTCCTCATTAAACAACAGCCACCAAAAAAAGCACACCAATTATTTAGGAGAAATAAGCTTTGTTTTCTTAACAATTCTAAAACTTATTACAGAAATCCGTATACAGGAAAAACATGTTAAGAGAATAAACCAAGAGTTGCCAAATTTTTTCTGTAAAGGGCAAGAGAATAAATATAAATATAGTAAATAATACAGTAAATATCTTGGGCTTTTCTGGCCATAGGGTCTCACAGCTACTCATTTCTGCTGTTACTATGTGAAAGCAGCCATGGACAATATGTAAATGATGAGCACCCCTGTGTTCCAATAAAAACCTCATTTACAAAAGTGGGCCTGGGGGGCTGGATTTGGTCCACGTGCCATAAATTTGACCCTTGGAATAGACAATACCCTTTTAACATTCAGTTCTAAACTGACCTGAAGCAAAACAAGAACTAAGCCTAGAAAGACATGATGAAGACCTTGACCTGTAGATTTTCACTGCAAGAAAATGTGAATAATTAGAGCAGCAAGTTCAGAACCCGTGTGGATACCAGCCACAGAAAATTTAATTTTAGACAATTTTCAAGTTTCTGTGAAAGCAGATATAAAGAGAATCTCATTAACACAAATATAAAACAAATTTTCTAAGCATTCAATATGCATCAAAATCTTATTACACGGTTTGTTTCACCCAGAATGTCACTCAGTGTACTACAGCTACATTGGCTTTTCATTGCAAAGCTGGATGTTTAACTATAAACTACACCCTGCCTCTCCTTTTGTGTGTAAAATTGACAAATGTGTTGTTTTTGGATTCCAGAATTCTGGAGAAAGCCAACTGAAATGAATTAAGATGACTAATGTGTTGATTCTGCTTTCAGTCCAACAAATGTAATGTAAGACTCCATGTCATATGATGCTATGTGTTTTAGTTCAAATTTAACATCGAATATTGAATAAGGCAGTTTCTAAGTAAATTACTAAGCTAAAAATATTCCTTCAACATAGCAAGAACTCTGTCTTGTTTAAATAAGTGGAAATTGGAACATCTTGCTCAGATCAGCCTAAATAAGAAATTAGAAAAATTGTAAACCTCCATCACAGTCAACAGTATTGGTTCCACCTTTCTGTGGAAAGTAGCACAATATTGTATAAGGAAAACGATGTATTTCTTCAAACTTATTCACCCACAATCATGACTTCACACAAAGTTCTTCCTACATACAACACTTGCACAAGACGATGCTTTTCTGGGGGTACTTAGGAATCCCATCCAAGGTGAATGACCACTAAGATACCACAAACCTAACTGTGAGAATGACAAGTGTTTTTGAACACCCAGCTACTAGGGAGAATCTAGCATTCCTAATTCTTTTGCAGCTTGATAATGGTTTTACAAATGTTTTCACTGCATTTACTTAACATTTGGCTGAGGGGTTCCTGTGGCTATAACACACTGCTACACGGTTTTGTTTTAAGTACACCAACCTTAGTTTTTCATTACATAGTAGTTGGGTAATTTCTATTTCCACAGAGGTACAAACGATTTCACTTTTTAAAAAGCTGTTGAAAGTGTTGCAAAGCCTCAATTAAATTCCGTAAATATTGACCATGTCGCTTCCATGAATAGGACACTTAGATGTTCACCTAATTCTAATAGCAAATATTTATAGTTTTCTTAAACTAATTATATTTATTGACTACCAAAGGAGGCATTTTAATAATTACTTTCAGTGTGAAAATCAAATCCGTTAGGAGATGATACAATGAAGGAAATCAATTAGGGAATACCATCTTTAAAAAAAAAAAGAAATTTAAAATTTTATAAGGAAGAATTTAGAAATCCAGGGTCTAGAAATGGAAACTATATAGAATATATGTATTTTGCCCCTAGCTTTCAGATTCAACTATGACAGGCTGTCAGTAACTGAATTTTTTTTATTACCTGCCAGTTATTTAGGAAATTTCCATTGTTTAGCACCGTATAATCCTGAAATCAATAATACTTTATTAATTACACACTGATAAGTTTCTCTCAAAAAATAACCATCACAATGAAAAGTTAACAAATATTTGTATGCATATTTTTATTTCTAATCCTATTCAATGAATTTTAACGAAGAAACACACTCTCTAAAACAAGTATGTGTATTTAATGGAAGTATGTGTACTGAACTGCTACTAATAACTACAATTCCCGAAAAGTCTAAGGATTTCTTAAATCAGTGTCTACGAACTATCCTTACCTCCCCTACAAAACTGTACACAAATGCCTGGTTAGGAATACATTTATTTTTCCCCTGTGGAATGGGGCCAGAAGTTCCAACATATTCTCAAAGGACTACACGATGCAAAAAAAAAAAAAAAAAAAAAAAAATGCCAGGGCAGGGGAGGGCGGTTGACATCCAGTGCTCTGAAATCTTTTTATTTAAGCAGAGAGCTGTGAAAACACTTTGTTTGTTCCCTTTGAAGATAAACAGAAAGAAGTGCTGTATACTTGACAAAACACACAGAGGCTCAGAACAAGTCCATCGGTGCAATCGGATCATCTCCACACTGGAAAGGGACTTGAACCATCACAAACACAAAGTCCCGCTTGGCATTTTTTTAAAAAATATATTTTATTACATTTTAGGTTTTGGGGTACATGTGAAGAACACGCAAGATTGTTGCATAGGTACATACATGGCAGTGTGGTTTGCGGCCTTCCTCCCCATCACCTATATCTGGTATTTCTCCCCATGTTATCTCTCCCCAACTTCCCACCCCCTGCTGTCCCTCCCCTAGATTACCCCCGCAGACCCCAGTGTGTGATGCTCCCCTCCCTGTGTCCATGTGTCCTCATTGTTCAACACCCGCCTATGAATTAGAACATACGGTGTTTGATTTTCTGTTCTTGTGTCAGTTTGCTGAGAATGATGGTTTCCAGGTTCATCCATGTCCCTACAAAGGACACAAACTCATCGTTTCTTATGGCCGCATGGTATTCCATGGTGTATATGTGCCATATTTTCCCTGTCCAGTCTATCATCGATGGGCATTTGGGTTGATTCCAGGTCTTTGCTATTGTAAACTGTGCTGCAATGAACATTCATGTGCATGTGTCCTTATAATAGAATGATTTATAATCCTTTGGGTATATACCCAGTAATGGGATTGCTGGGTCAAATGGAATTTCTACTTCTAGGTCCTTGAGGAGGCGCCACACTGTCCTCCACAATGGTTACACTAATTTACACTCCCATCAACAATGTAAAAGTGTTCCTGTTTCTTCACATCCTCTCCAGCATCTGTTGTCTCCAGATTTTTTAATGATCGCCATTCTAACTGGCGTGAGATGGTATCTCAATGTATTTTTGATTTGCATTTCTCTAACGACTAATGATGATGAGCATTTTTTCATATGTTTGTTGGCCTCATATATGTCTTCTTTTGTAAAGTTTCTTTTCATATCCTTCACCCACTTTTTAATGGGCTTGTTTGGTTTTTTCCTTGTGAATCTGTTTTAGTTCTTTGTAGATTCCGGATATTAGCCCTTTGTCAGATGGGTAGATTGCAAAAATTTTTTCTCATTCTGTTGGTTGCGGATTCACTCTGATGACTGTTTCTTTTGGCACTTAAATTGCCTCTGCGACATCCTCACTAAGCAGCCACCAAGCTATGCTTAAACACCTTTGCAGTTCGGAACTCACTTGCTCGAGGCACCTTGCTCTGTGATCCGAAAGCAGGCAAGCCCCACCTTGGTTCCTCATGTCTGATGATAATGAGGCCAAGGAACACCTACTTCTGAAAATCACGCTCCGTAAGAAAGTGAGCTGCACGTGGGCAGGAGCACTTTGTTCACTGCTGTAATCACCAGGTCCCAGAGTAGAGCTGAGCACACAGTGGGCCCTCAGGAAATACCTGTTTCTTTTGAATGACTTCTTGAATGATTGCTATGTATCTGGATAGCATCAGTGATGAAAAGCAACACTTCTTTTACAGCACAGTTTCTGTAAAAGAGATGAACTGTATCCCCCCCCAAAAAGATACGAACTCCTAAGCCCAGTGCCTCAGAATGTGACCTTACTTGGAAACGGGGCCTTTGCAGAGATCATCAAGTTAAACTGAGGGCATTAAGGTGGGCTCTCACCCAAGATAACTGACACCTTTATAAGAAGAGGAGATCAGAACACAGAGACAGACAGGAATAGAGGGAAGATGATGTGAAAAGATACAGACAGAATGTCTTGTCAGGATGGAGGCAGAGACTGGCATTACCCTGCCACAAGCCAATGAGCATGTAGGGCTACCAGAAGCTGAAAGAGGCCAGGAAGGATCCTTCCCTACAGATTTTAAAGGGAGTAGGCCCTACCAACGCCTTGATTTCAGACATCTAGCCTCCAGAACTTGGAAACAATAAAATTCTGTTGTCCTAAGCCACCCATTTTGTGGTACTTTGCTACAGCAGCCCCAGCAAACTAACCACAGCAGATAAGGCTAAAGCCCCAGAATTCATCAAACTGGGACTCATTTATATTCCCATCAGAGAGCCTTATAACTTGAAGGATACCCCGTGGTGGACTTTGCTTACTCAGAAAAGATCTGAGCATGGTGCAAGGAGTGGACTGCCTCGGGTACCTCTCATGCACCACTTCAAATTCTCACAGCTCCATTTTATTCAAACTACTGTTACAACCACCAGTTCTATGCAGTTTTCAGCCAACTTCGCACAAATGCAACCAGATGGCCTCCCCTGGGGCTACAGTATGGATCCCCCCATTCCCATCCTTGAGATGCTCCACTCTGCAGCATCAGATGCCTACAGGAACCGGCCTGGCACTTGCACATGTGCAATCCCAAAATCCTGGGACATCAAAACCTAAGGAACTCCCTTGTCCAATGGGGTCAGAAGCCGGTGGATGAGGTGCCCTTTTTTCCACAGGAGACAGCTGTGAGACACATTTCATAAAGCACCTGGAGTTGCACACTGGTTGCCTCTAGCAATGACCAACTAAAAAACACATTTTTATATTGCCTCTCCTTCCTTCCTGAATTCTCCCATCCTTCTCTCTCTGTAATCGCATCCCAAATTATGCACAAATATGTCTTTTCTCTGGTTCTGCTTTTGGAGGAACCTAAAGTAAGACAAAGACCTCTTAAAACATTTTCAATACAAAAAACTTACTCTCCACTTTTTATACAATGTGAATCATTAGAAAAGCAATACCCTCTCTCCATACCCTTGCAATTCTAATCAGTTACATGCTGCCTCCTTGCAGAATTCTGTCCATTGGTCCTGGTTCTGTCTCTTGAAGAAAGCTAGGATTATCCTTCCTAGATAGCTACTGAGATAACTAACATGCAATTCTTTTCTTCTACCAACTAACAAACCATTCACTCTTCCTTTAAGCCGTGTTCTAGGACATGACTTGATGACTTTGCCCTCCTTAGAGCTTGTCCGTGTGCCACCCCCCAAATAAACATAATATTCTACATACGGTCTGATTGGTGGGATTGTTTACCTTTCTTTACAACAGACTATGAAGGTTTCAACCACCCAGAGGTATAAACAGGTCGTCTGCATCAGAGGCCTTGCAGTTGCAAATGTTAAGAGTTGCAAGAAACAGTTGCATGGGGGGAAGATCTTTGAGCAGCTGTAGGTAATAGAGATGCCAACGATGATTGCAATTCAGAAGCCCCATTTTCAGCATTTGCTCCCCACTTACATCCGTGGAGTGGTACATTAAGCCCTTCACTGGGGCTCTCCCGCAGCGTGCTGCACATGGTTCTCCAAAGCTTGATTACCGTCTACAGCAGTTGGGTGATTGCTACTGAAGTGGGGCAGATGCCTGCCAACTTCTCAGGGTGGGCTGTCCCAAATGTGTTTTACTACCATGCAGGAAGAAAAAATAAGTAGTTAAAAAATATTCTATCAAAAGATATGGATTCTATTATACTATTATTTCTTAGTAGAGTCGCATTAAACCCAGAGACACTTCTTTAATTTTCCCTGTTCTCCCATATGGAAGGTAGGAAGAATTTGCACTGGGGCCCCACTGAAAGGTAAGTGCCAGATTCGCGCCTCTCCGCCTTGACCTTCTGGCTTTCACATCTTTATTCTGAGCTAACCACATCAGGAGCATATCTTCACTGCTCAACTGAGCTCTACTGAAGCACTATAAAAAAAAACAAAACAAAACAGTTGCATGTTTTAAATGTCCGTTGGCAAGCATAACAGCGTGGCTCTTCATCTGAGAAATAAACTTAATTAAATTAAAAAGAAATAAGTCATTGAAGATGCAGCAATTAAATGGCAGACTGTGCTGTCAGCAAAACTGTGTTGGGTCTTGCAGGATTATCAGAGGGACTGGCGCTGCTGTGTGACGTTTTGTAACTCTTCTACAGCCCTGCCGTCAGCTCTTCCGGAGAGGATGAGCGAGCCATTCAGAGAGTTGGCCAAGAGCTGTCTGGTAGATAACTTCCTCATTTCAACCACTCGGATACTGATCAGAAGAATTCCCAATTCCCTTGAGCAAGACTCCCTCTCCTTTGAACAATGGTTTTCTCACCCACTCTGTTCCTTTTGCTTCCTCTTGTGCTATGGATAAGACTTGGGTCTAAACAGACATGGAAAAGACCAGCTTTCATCTGTCAATTCTTTTTAAGAGTACGGATACTGCTCAAGTAGAGCACATAGAACCATAGCTTTGCAAAAAACCTTTTATTATCTGTTGACAATTTTGTACACTACCGAAGAGCTGTCAAATAAACAGGCCAATTTTTATCAAACTCCCAAAGTGGAAGAGACCGCAACAACTGTACAGTCCCTCGGCAGATTGGTTCATGACTCTAAAACTCAAGCAAACCCTTTTTCCCTGTTTCACAGGAGGCTGCAGCTTAACCCAGCAGAAAAACTGTAATTCCAGCCAGGCATGGTGGCTCACACCTGTAATCCCAGCACTTTGGGAGGCCGAGGCGGGTGGATCACGAGGTCAGGAGTTTGAGACCAGCCTGGCCAAGATGGTGAAACCCTGTCTCTACTAAAAATATAAAAATTGGCCAGGCGTGGTGGCTGGTGCCTGTAATCCCAGCTCCCTCGGGAGGCTTGATTACAAGAATTGCTTGAACCCAGGAGGCGGAAGTTGCAGTGAGCTGAGATCGCGCCACTGCACTCCAGCCTGGGCCACAGAGCAAGACTCCATCTCAAAAAAAAAAAAGGAAAACTGTAATTCCCTCTTTGTTGCTATATGTATATGAAATTGTCTATAAGAAGAAAATAAGAACTTGGTCCTAGACACAGAACAGTAAGTAAGGAAATTCCTCATGAATAAATACAAACTGTCAGACACCATGCTAGGTGCCACATATTCTCCAGTGTCAGCTTCATGAATGACTCAGGTGATGTTTTAGGCTTCCATTTGCCTAACGGGTGGTCTTACTGCTCAGTTAGGTAGCAACTTGGGGAAGGGGAAAATGTGTTATTTGACAGACGTCTCAAAACCCCAACATCTCTTTACAGGTTAACAAACCAACCTGTGCTTGGATTTCTCTGGTGAGAGTGAAAAGTTCTATGTTCCTAAAGTCTCTGTAATTTAAGAATAGCATGGCTACACATTTCACATCAGTTTAAAACTCATAAACGGACATGATATGACAACACGTTATTAGGTTTTGTCCTCTAGACCCGAAAGAGCTCACAAGCCACATAATAAAGACTAGATCCAGTAAGTTCTAAAGAGAGAGACATGAGTCAAAGTATACACACTCAGGAAACAGCCTTCTTTGCTCAACCTGTCCTGGGAATCAAATAAGCCTATTATGAATCTGAATCTATATTACAAGTGAATACTTTTTTCCAGCTATACGTTATTCCTTATTTCACTGTATCACAATAATTTTTTAAAAGCATAGGCATATCATGAAATCCCTTGCTTTGTAAAAGATTCCATTATAAGAGTAATCATTATTGAACCTTTTAGCCCAGATGTAATTTCTTACATGTTACAACAAGTTTGGCACGCATTGTGAATTTCAGCCAAGGTTGATAAAGTTCAATAACTTGGCTAACCAACCATGTGTACTACTCATTATAGAAGTAATAAATAGATTCATCAAAATGGACATGAAAAAGCCGTAAGAACATCGGATGCCATTTCCAACCCGCCTCATAAAAGCACCTCGTGGACTTTAATATAATTTTATATATAGTTATCACACCTACCCATCATTCAACACCAGGCCTCTATAAAACAATCACCCACCCACATTTGCATGCAGAATAAATTCCAGTTACAAAGGTGAATTCTCTATTCTAGACATCTCAAAAGTCACATAAAGGTACATGTGCTTATATGTTCAACTCCCAAAAGGATTCACAAGTAAAAAAGGAATCACAGACTGACATGTCATTTCCCCTGCTATTATCTTTTTGGGTCACTTTTAGTGGAAGTTTTTTTTTTCCTCAGTAATACTGTCAGTCTAATTATGCTCACAGCCTATTGGTAATTGAAAAATTTAGTAGAAAGAAAAGAAAGCCTGATACAGATAAATGTCATGGATAGAAAAAAGAAATCTAAGTTCACAGAATGGAAGAATCTCCTATGATTACACATGCAGAAGTCAGTAAAGCTGGCTTCTATAATATCTGAACAACATTAACAAATTTTAATTTAATGAGAGAATTGGAGCAACGGTATAGTTGAAAATCCAAATTCTGCCAACTGTATTTCTATCTTCTATGCTTCTAAAAGGAAACTCAACACTATTAGACATTCGAGGAAATTAAAGCCTCCCCTTGTCAGAAAGAAAGCGTCCCGCTCACTTGGTAAACCACAGTAGAGCTGGCTAGTGTCACGCTCTGAACTAAACATAAAAAGGCATGCTGCACATTTCAAACACTGGCCTGTGAATACTTTCCTAGGTAAATAACGATTCTTGAGTTGTTGCACGTGGGTGAGTTTTCTCTGCATCCCAAGAAGGGAAGACTGAGGGTGGAAACTGCAACCTCTATTTCTCAGCAAGGTCCCATCTTCATTTACAGAGACCGGTGGGGAGTCAGGTTCGTCTGTATTGCCGGGTCTGCAGTGTTATGGCACTGGGATTTTTCAGTGTGCAGGTGACACCCTTTCTATCTGCGCATTGCTTCTGCCCTCTCCCGTTCTCACTGTGCCATCAGCACTGTGCGTCACCAGAAATGTCCCCAGGCTTTGGTGAAATGCTTTCTTCAGGATTCTCTCTCTTGCATATTTATCCACAGTGGGATCACCATATGACAATACGACCAACATACTCAGACTCTCCTGGTTCTTTTCACATGTAACATGGAGAAAAACATGATCGAGCTTTCTAAAACCAATGCTATACTTGTAACGACAAGGAAAATATTTCCTGCCATTAATTGCAAACAACACCTAAATGATCACAAGTTTAGCCAAATATTGTGAATTTTTCACTCGTCAGAAGCAGCTCGAACAAACGTGGGGTACTCTATTTTCTCAAGAAGTTAACAACTGCCTGATTTTTCCAAGCGCTTAAATATCATAATGGTAGATACTGATATAAAGAAATCAAAGTAAAATATGCAACTAAACAGAGTGAAGAGATAAGCTAGAGATGTGCTCTGAATAACAGAAGTAATAAAAAAGAAAAATCTCATACCAATTGCCATAATAAAAACAGATGCCAAAGGAAACTATGAAGGGGGGCTCAATGGTTCCCAAAAAGACATACAGAATAGGTAAAATTCAGGAGGCACTGCAAAGTGTTCACTGCACCCCCAAAAAATAGTCTTTGCAAAATCTATACTATTGTTGACTGCAATGTCCAGCATTAAGAATATGGTTAAATTTCTAAAGAAAAAGCTTCTGACAGCCATCCAGAAACGCTATCAATAACAGCAGATCGCTTTCTGTCACATGGTTTTAAAATAAAGCCATCCCGCTAGCATGTTGACTCTGAAATCCAATACTAATATTTGAGCAAACAGTACAGTCAACATTAACAACCTTTGCCATTTCTTATTTGTCACAAGGGTTAGTTCTCCTCACCAACATGAGAACACAGACACACAGAGGCGTACCATACAAAGCAGTTCTTTAAGGAAACAGTCCAGGTACATTTAAGAAAACACTTCTTAGGGGTAATACCTGTGCAAAAGGCACCAAATCTCTTAAGAAGATGGAAGGAATCTATGGTCCACTGACTGTAAATTTGGAATCACTTATTTCTAAATGTGACAATTTTTCTTCCCTTGCAAGCTCAGCTCAGCCTTGCAGGTATCTCCCTTGCTTTTGTGAGCTAGCTTCCCTAGGATTATCCTTCTATGCATGCCGTGCAGTCTGGAAGCCCTAGTAGTTTGATTTTTCTATTCATTTAAAGTCATGAGCATTTGTTCCTCAGGGGTTAATTTGAAATTATTTCAGGTCAGGTGGGGGTGGCTCATGACTGTGATCTCATACTCTGGGAAGCCAAGGCAAGTGGATCACCTAAGGTCAGGAGTTCAAGACCACCCTGGCCATCATGGTTAAATCCCATCTCTACTAAAAATACAAAAATCAGCTGGGCATGGTGGCACACACCTGTTGTCCCAGCTAGTCGGGAGGCTGAGGCAGGAGAATCACTTTTACCTGGGAGGCAGAGCTTGCAGTGAGACGAGATCGAGCCACTGCACTCCAGCCTGGGTAACAGAACAAGACTCCATCTTTAAAAAAACATTATTTCACTTTCACTCGTCAGAAGCAGCTCGGAACAAACGTGGGGTACTTTAAACAGAACACGTGGATAACGTTTTTTTTAAAAGCATCCTTTGAAAAGTTAAACATGATTAAATTCCTCAATCCAAACAAAACTAGCTTTATAACCACTAATACACGGAATCTAGAAGTCACTCCGTCAAGGCTGATGGTGAGATCTTCATTTGGCTAACTTTCCCATTTTACTTAATAAGTAGTAAAAAGTTTGCTTGGAATTTGTAGATCCAAATATTATCCAGAAACATGACTGCTTTCCCTGCAGTCTTGACAGAATGTAAAATCCTAAGTTGAAGCGACGATTCTCTACTACATGTTCAAATACTGTGCTTTGCAGCTGCCACTCCGTTTGAGAAGCTGGGAAATGGAATCGAGCAAAGAAGAATTATGGCAATTATAAAACCTCCCTGCTATAGATTGTCAGATTAATAACCGGCGTTAGCAGAGCTCAGCTATACCATCAGCACGTGAGAAATGAAGACCCCAGAGCAACAGGGCTAAGTTGAAACAGGAGCAAAGCAAAGAAGCCAACTGAAAGAAACATAGCAAGAACTGTAAAAGAAATCTGCCCACAAAATAAAATGGGTAAGCCTGCCACTCAGACTAGCTATTCATTTTTAGCACATACCATCTGAAGAGTACATAAACTGCTCAGGTTGTAAGCATGGACATCGAGAGACTGGATGACCTTTTAAAAAATCATCACACGGCCGCATGCTTATTAACATAAGGCAAGCAATGGAACCGTGATTAATGTAAATTACAGAATAAGCAATTACACTTGACCACATATCCACATGTGTTCAAGCTGATGATGACTCCGCACTTACCCCATACCTATTGTAGATTTTGCTTTTCTATATAGTTACTCAGAAGATGCATAAGTGGAAATAAAGGTTAAGAAAAATCAGAGACTAGTGGTAAGACTTAATGAGAGTGTCACTCAAACTAGCTAAAGTTCTCTTTAACTTAGAAGAACATATTTGCTGATTCCTTTCTAGATGCTTCCTCAAGTGAAAAAACATCCTTTAGTATCCTGTGTTTTAAACACTAATAGAAATACAGAAATAATTAGAAACTAACCAGAGTTTGGACAGACGTGGTGGCTCACACCTGTAATCCCAGTACTTTGGGAGGCTGAGGCAGGAGAACTGCTTGAGCCCAGGAGTTCAAGACCAGCATGGGCAGCACAGTGAGACCTCACATCTACTAACAATATGAAAAGTTAGCCAGGCATGGTGGTGCATGCCTATAGTCCGAGCTACTCAGGAGGCTGAGGTGAGAGCATCACTTGGGCCCAAGAGGTAGAGGCTGCAGTGAGCTATGATCACGCTAATGCACTCAAGCCTGGGTGACAGAGCAAGACCCTGTCTCACAAAAGCAAATCAATTCAAATGGTCTCTAGAAGCACAAAGACCAAACTGCTGATACAGTCACACACTGTATAACAACAGGATGGTCAACAATGGACTGCAGATACAAGGGCAGTATTTTTACTGCACCATTTCTGTTTAGACACACAAACATCCACCACTGTGTTATGACTGCCTATAGTATTCGGTACAGTAACATGCTGTAGAAGTCTGCAGCCTGGAAGCAATAGGCTATCCCATATAGGCTTGGTATATAGTAGAATATTCCAGGTAAGATTGTGTAAATACAACCTATGATGGTCACACAATGATGACATGGCCTGACGCATTTCTCAGAACATATCCCTGTCATTCAGTGAAGCCTGACTGTATTTCATTGTATTTTATATCCTCCATAAGGGCAGGGGACCCTGTCTGTTTCTACCCTGAAGACTTACCCATCTCCTACTCAGTAGTCAATAAATGTTTATTAATTGCACAAAAGACTGAGTAAGGGCGTGGCAATGGCTGTGAACCAGCCAGTCCAATATCTTCACATAGTTTTCATTGCAGGCTCCAAACCAAAGTCCTAAGCTCAAGTCTCTACAGGAAGCAGGCAGGTAAAATGAGCGTGGAAAACAGCCTATGCCCGCCTACAGGGGTCAGCCTATAGGAAATAGCTCTGGTTGGCCTCGGTGCAAGTATGTTCCTTGATAGACGTAAGCCACAGTCAGCTGAAGCTACAGTAACAAAATATCATGGACCCAGTGGCTTAAACAGCAGACATTTCTTTATCACAGTTATGGAGGCTTAAAGTCCAAGGTCAAGGTGGCAGTGTGGTCACATTCTTGGGGAGGGCCCTCCTACTGGTTACAGATGGCTGCCTTCCCACTGTGTTCTCACATGGCTTAAGGAAAGTTAGCTAGCTCTCTATTCTCTTCTCATCAGGCCACAAATCTTACTTATGAGGGCTCCCTCGTGATCTAATCACCTCCCAAAGGCCCCTGTATTACTCTGTTCTCATGCTGCTCTAAGGCCATACCCAATTCTGGGTGATTAGTAAAGGAAAGAGGTTTAATTGACTCACAGTTCCACATGGCTGGGGGAGACCTGAGGAAACTTACAGTCATGGCAGGAGAGGAAGCAAACATGTCCTTGTTCACATGCTAGCAGCAAGAAGTATGAAGCAAAAGGAGAGAAAGCCCCTTATAAAACCATCAGATCTCATGAGAACTCACTCACTATCACTAGAACAGCATGAGGGTAACCGCCCCCATGATCCAATCACCTCCCACCAGGTCCCTCCCACACCTGGGGATTATGGGAACTACAGTTCAAGATGATGTGGGTGGGGACACAGCCAAACCATATCACCCCCATGTCCAGATACGATGACATTAAGATTAGGGTTTCAACATAGGAATTTTGGGGGGAAGACATATACATTTAGTCCACAACACTCATTCTGATTTTTCGGAATTGCCATCAATCTACATTAAAGTAAAATATCCTGATTTTAATATGTTGGCAAGGAGTCCAATAAAAAAAAGAAAAAAACTTCCACTACAGACCATTTTTGTGTGGTCCATATAAAAAACATCTGGAGGCCAGATCCAGGCTCCAGGCCACCAACCAGTTCTTCCCTTTGTCCTAAAGGCTGCTTGGGAAGCTCTACCCTTGAGCCGATGGAAATAATCAAACACAAAAATGTCCACCTCCCTTAATCACTATCACATGACAATGGACTGCACATACAACGGCAGTCCCATAAGATTACAACACTGTGTTTTCACCGTACCATTTCTATGTGTAGATACACAACACTGTGTTACGACTGCCTATAGTATTAGGTACAGTAACATGCTGTACAGGTTTGCGGCCTGGAAGCACTGAGTTTGTGGTGGTCCATTACAGCAGCAACAAGACACTAATACACCTTCCCAACAATCAAGTAAACATGTAAGAAACATACAAGCAAGGGAGGCACACGTGTACACTCGGGTAAGTCAATCACGAACGGTATGATGATGATACACCAGTGTGACCAGCTTCCCGAAACCCCACCCGGATCAGGCCACCAGGCAACAGAAAAGAAACACTGGGCAAGTGGCGACGCTAAGCCTGGCAGGAAAAAGGCCCTCGTGCACACACAGGCTGACAGCTCCCAAGTCAGCTTTGCAGGCTGAAAGGATGGTATGCCTTGCCAAAAGTCTGACTCTGCTCCCTAGATGCTCCCCATTTGGATCTGTTACAGAGCTCTCTACCCTGTCAAACACTCCATCTAGTAACTGTACGTGAACTTAGAATTGAAACTTCCTTTGCTAATAAAGTTGTAATAGTATTTTTAATGCCGTTTGGAATGCACTGATGATCTCTCAGCTGACAGAAGCTTCTCTAACCTAGCTGCTGAATCTGGAAGCCACAGCTGCCTTGCTGTACCACACAGCCACGGAGTAAAATCAAAGGCAGTCAGAAGATATTATATTGCAAGATGCAAAAAGTTTTGAGAGTTCATCTTTATAGCCGATGGTGGCTGATACAGTGGAGTCTCTCCATTTGAAAGATTCATTATTTTCATTCTTTTGCTTTGTGTGATCACCAGCAAAAGAGTTTCTATAATCAAGATGAGGCAGGCAATTTTGTTGACGTTATATAAGCAAGCAGCATCCAGTTTGTGTCTGAATTCCCAATCTGCATCAATTGGTGCTGCATTGTGAGCAGAAGTAAGGACCTGGGCAGGTGAAACTTATGGCAAGCAGGAAGAAACTGTATCGTCCAAGAACTCACAACATTTCCACCTATGTAATCTCAACACAACTCCAACCACGGAAGTTTTCTGCCTCTGCAGAGATTCCCTTCTTACTGTATCAAGTTTCTGCTCCTGAATATCTGGCTAGAGTCAGAGCCTGTCAGCTTTAAATGGGATATCATCCACTAAACTTTTAGTCATCACTGAGCAATCCATTGCATAGCGTGCTACCCTGTCACCTGACATCTGGTTCACTTTGTAAATCCTTAAGAAGATACTTGCAGGAACCTCTCCCTATATCCTAACAACAAGAAAAAAGTTAAGAGCTCTTATTTTATTCCTTCCATTATGGAATTAAATGACTCTCTTCCTCCATCTTCTTCCAACCCTAATCTTCCCTTTAGGACTCTTTCTTCTATAATTGTTATTTTTCCCCAACCGCCGGCAACCTTATAGTCATACAGTATTTGAATTCTTCATTACGGCATTTCACATATTGTTTTATTTGATCTGTACAAAACAGTATGTGACAGAGAAATTATTATTCTCTTGATTTTACAAATGAGGACAGTCAGGCTCAAAATGGTTAAGTGACTTGCCTTAGGTTACATAAGTTAAGGACCATCTGTGTCAAATTACAGCTCTCTTCCTAGCATGTCCAGTAGACTCCAATAAAAGTGCCCTACCTTTTTAAGTGCCAATAAAACTGTATTCAAACACTGACACATTCTTGGATATGAGCAAGAAAGTGGGACAGCAAAGCTGAACATTTATACTTAATACGCCAGGCAGGCCGATAAACTATCACAAACTTGAGTGAGCAAGTGTGCTAATGCAGAACTCTCAGTAACAAAGATGTTACCGTAATGCATGGTATAACAGTAACAGTTTTAAAGAATAATAGTTTTCCTCCCCTTTTTCCCCTAAATTTAATATATCTTTTTTTGTTCCTTGTCTGGGTATTTTGTTTCTTTGTTTTGTTTTCCATTTGATTCTTTATTTCTGGATGAAGCTATTATCTGACTTCCAACCAAAAAAATATCTAAAATGCTTTCTTTCATACCAAAGGCAAGTCAATGTCTAAAACAGTTATTTAGAAAGGTCATTTTAGGACAAATTCACAGAGATGATGGCAGCCTCTTGAGGATCTGGGAACCAGGAAGCTAGGAAAATACCAAACTAATTTCAGTGGTAACTCGATCCTCTTGCCTCTCATTCCAGAAATGGCTACACATTATTAAACACCTGCAATGATGAGCAGACAATCCCTGGGCACTCTGGAGTTCCCCATCTTTAACAACTTTGCAAAGCAGGAGTACTGTCCATGTTGTATAGAGGTGGAACAGGAGTTTCGAGAAGGAAGTAACTTGCGCGGGTCATTCAGATAGGAAGTGGTTATCCCAGGTTTCTGAAACTAGGTCACGTCTGCTTCCAGAGTTGGTATTCCTCCCCTACATCTTCCCAGATAGAAACCTGCTACCGATCAAGCTTGCCGTTAACTGTCAGCAAAGCTATTTTCAGCAATGGTACAATTTCTCCACATGAGAGCAGGCTCATCAAATGAGAGAATGCATAGAAAAGCTCTGAAGTGATGTTACTAACATTAATAGAAGATCTGAGGGAAATTTGCAAAACCAAAATAATCAAATCTCACCTACTGTGTCACCTTGAGACTCCACCACCTTTGCAAAGCTGGCCAAGTTTAAGTTTTCTGGGGTATTCCTCCTAAAATGGGGTACCAAAGCAACAGTGCCTTTGATTTCAGTTGTGGCTGGCGTAACAGATAAAATGTGTGCTTAAAAGATTTCAGTGACACAAACTGAGGAGTTAGGCCAATCTTTCTCTGTGAATTTCCTCTTGATCACAGGATTGAATAGGTACTTAAAGTAACAGACACTTTATAAATTAACTTCTAAGGGATATTTTGAAAATCAAATTATAGCAGGAGGCAAGCAATCAATTAGCAATCGATACACACCCAATAGTCATGCATATAAGATGAAAAGGCAATTCGTTAATAAAACAAAAAGCCAGACATAAGAAAAGTTTATCAATCTTGCTAATCATCAGAGATATGCAAATGTAAGTGATACTTTTTAAAAATTCTAAATCTCAAGTCTGGCAAGGACACTGGGCAAAGGAGCATTCAAATTGGTACAACCTTCCAGGGCAGTTTGACAAAACGAATCAAGATATTAAGGTCTGGGAGCAATTCACTTGATTCAGCAATTCCACTTCCACAAAATAAAACTATAGTAGAGTCACAGATGGGTACAAACCTTTAATTACAAAATGTGCTTCTCCATTCCATAGTTATTAAAAAGCTGGAATCCACCCAAATGTACCATACTGGGAGAAGAGCTGGACCCACATAATGGAATACTATGCAGCCATTTCAGATGCAGAGTATTTAGCAACACAGAAAGACACTCACAAGTTATAGCTAAATGGAAAAATCACAAAAGCAGGGAATACATGCTTAGAATCATACATGCTAATTATTAATAGTACACTCCTAATTGGTAGGAATTTGGGTTTTTTAAAATCTTTTATTCTTATTTTATCTTCATTTTCTAAATTTTCCGTAAGACATGTTAATCACAACAATCTTTAAAATAATTATTATATTAAATGAGAAGGCATATCAAGCTAATCTAGCCTAACCCCTGGCATATATAAGAGCTTGACAAATGCTGCCTCCCGTTCCCCGAGATTTATTCCTCAATGCTTATTTTGCAATCATAACACCAAACGGGTTTTGGTAAAGGAAGCTTCAGTTTAATAAGAATTTTTTTTTGGTAGAGATGGGGTCTTGCTACGTTGCCCAGTCAGGTCTCGAACTCCTAAGCTCAAGCAATCCTCCTGCGTCAGCCTCCCAAAAGGCTGGGTTTACAGGTGTGAGCTACCGTGCCCACCCTAAGCTTCAGCTTCCAAATCCAGGATCAACATGGAGTCCAGAAAATATATGTGCCGTGGCCCTCCCCACAGATGCCACTCCCAACACTTGGCCGCGCACAAAGGGAGCCTTCACAGGTTTAAATAAAATGGTTGGTTCCAAACTTGATATTAACAACAGTGAATAAGCTGCTCAGAAACAGCTCGTTCAGGACTGTGCGCTGTTATTCCCCAACAAGATGGTGGCATGTACAGAGGAAGGGGCCCCAGGCACAGAGTCAATTACCCTCTGCTCTATCCTGCAGGCACCCACCCTACAAAAAGCCGTATGATCTCAAGTACGTCACCTCACCTCTTTACACCTTCCCTTTGACATCATCACAAGACAGCTTTAAGCACTGTGGTGAGAATTAAATATGACAAGAATGGAATCTTCATGAATTTTAGAGCGCTATCATATATATAAGACAATATTATCATTAATAAATATTAATCTGTAACAATTAAATACATTTTAGAGGTAAGTGTAAAAACGAAAAGCATTATATTATCTTTAACTTCAGTTTCTGTGCAACCACAGGAGAAATCTGATTCTGATTTTGTTCCTCTTTATATGAAATAAACTTTATACAAAAGGCTTAGCTCCATTCATTTGGCTTGCTACCCTCCACCTGGGAAGAAATAGCAACACTGAAATATGAGTTTCCTCCCTGCCCACCATCTCTCTGTCTTTCATTCATGCACACCATCTCAGATGTCCTCTTACAGTCTAGTGAAGAAACCTTGTTTTGCTCTCAGAGAGCACCATCTGAATATGGCTTCTGACATGAAGGGTCCAAAAATCACAGAAAGTAAAACCACCACGCAACACAGCCTGGTAAGCAAATAACTCAAAGACTTAGAACAATCAGATTGAAACCATGTCACACCACACAACCCTTCCTACGTACCCCATTCAGTAAGGCTTGTGTAGACCGAGACCAGCACTTCATGAAATACACCGTTACTTATGAAGCCAAAGGGAGATCACGAATGTAGGCAAGAAACCAAATTTAGGCAAGAAACTAAACACGAGCTACTGGAACTTGCTTTTTGATCCATCTTCTGGTGCCTTAATTTAAGGGATCTTTCCAAGAAGCCCTCCTAGTGACCCAAACGTTATTTTGGAGAAGGCTGAGGATTCATATCTGCTCATGTATAGGCTACAAAAGTCCAGGAAGGACTGCATCATACCAAACAGGCAACAATCAGGGGGGTTTCCACCATGGGCATCTCATTTATTATGAAGTCTATAATAACTCCCAGAATAGCCATCTAGTTTTTACAATTTATTTGATAAACAAATACATTTGTATATGAACAACCAAAACATCTTGACTCTGGTGAAATAGTTTTGCAATGTTAAAGTATATTTGCAATGTTTTTCAGGTTCTTGCATTTTTGAAAAAGTTGCTGAGAAAAAAAAATTTATAAATAAAAGTATATAATATAGCATATTTGTTTTGTCCCCCGTTTAAAGATTTGAAAATAAGCAGTTTTGTGAAGCCAAAGTGTATTCTTTTCCAGGCCAAAGTTCTATTTGACAGCTGAAGTATGCGATTAATGGGCTGCCTCAAACCGTAATTATAGAGCCAAAATAAAAATTACCCTCCTTAAGACTGTACACGGAGAACACTGGCTACCGGCTTCACGCCGAGTACCTAGTTTAATATGGACCCTCTTATTTAAGAAACATATACTGTACTGAGCCCAAAAGGATACGTTTTCTTCTAGAGCAAGAATACATCATTAATAAACAATTTAATTACAATAAATTATGTAACACTGGGTAAGGCTGGGGCAGGAGCAAGGGACATTATATTCTTTAGAAAAAACACAGGGTCGAGGGTGCAGTGGCTCATAACTATAATCCCAGCACTGTGGGAGGCCAAGGTGGGTGGATCACGAGGTTAGGAGTTGAAGATCAGCCTGGCCAAGATGGTGAAACCGTCTCTATTAAAAATACAAAAATTAGCCAGGCATGGCTGCGGACTCCTGTAATCCCAGCTACTCGAGAGGCTGAGGCAGAGAACTTCTTGACCCCTGGAGGCAGAGGTTGCAGTGAGCCAAGATGGTGCCACCGCACTCCAGCCTGAGCGACAGAGCAAGACTCCATCTCAAAAAAAAAAAAAAAAAAAAAGGAAAAAACACAGGGTCACCGAGGCATTGAAAATGAACCTTAAACAGAGGTATTAATATGTCAATATTACAATTTCCACTTAGGAAAAAAAAATCATATTATTGCTAGGCCAGTACACCCAAAACCAATAATATCATGAAAACACATGCCCTTGTGTGATTTGGCAGGACAGGCTGCTCCCTGAATACAATGGTCCTTTTTATTAAGTGGACCCCTTCATCCCTGGCATTTTATACAAACAAAACAAGAGACAGAGGAAAAGAAACAAACATGACACTAGTAAGAGTCTTCAGTTTGAACTCTATCACAGAGAAGTATAAGACCTCAAAGACATGTTAGAAAAGTAAAAGACATTATTTAACAAAAATGAAAGCAAGATGGACTGGAAGGAAGAAAACTATATTGCGACGCTACCTCTTTTGTTTAATTATATCAAAGGGCAACAGAGCCCTCTAGTGGAAAAAAAATAAAAATATATAAACACATTTCTGCTCTTAAAGAAAATAGGTAGAATACCACCAGCCATGGTGGCTTATGTCTGTTATTTCAGCACTTTGGGAGGCCGAGGTGGGCAAACCACTTGAGGTCAGGAGTTCGAGACCAGCTTGGCCAACATGGTGAAACCCCATCTCTACTAATAACACAAAAATTAGCAAAATTAGCAAAATTTGCCAGACAGGGTGGCTCATGCCTATAATCCCAGCTATTCAGAAAGCTGAGGCAGAAGAATCACTGGAACCCGGGAGGCAGAGGTTGCAGTGAGCTGAGATCATGCCACTGCACTACAGCCTGGGTGACAGAGTGAGACACCATCTCAAAAAATAAAACTATGTAGAATACTGTCTTTCATTACAATTCTTACTGTGTCACTACATGATGTAAAAGCAAAAGATCAAATTATTTTAATTGGGTTTTAAGTAAAACAAGTTCCAAATTTTCAAGCTTTATGTAACACTACAAAACCTCAAGTAGAACAAAAATCTCTTATTAGTTTTTAAATTATGAGTTTGAACCACTTTATCACTGAACAATAGTTTGTATGACCCTCGTTTGCTATGCTGACACTACAAAAAAGCAGTTAAATTCTAAACCTACATGCAAGCATGAAATTCAACTGATGACCTCATGTGACCAAAAAAGTTTCAGATGAGATCTAATCAGGTTCACACAGACAGTAGCCCCCCTTATCCTCTGGAGAGGCGTTCCAAGACCCACAGTTATACCTGAAAAACTGGATAGTGTCAAACCCTATGTATTCTATATTTTCACCTATACATACATACCTAGGATAAAGTTATAAATCAGGCACAGTAAGAGAACAACAATAATGAGAGAACAACTATAACAATGTACTGTAGGCCGGGCGTGGTGGCTCACGCCTGTAATCCAAGCACTTTGGAGGCCAAGGCGGGCGGATCACCTGAGGTCGGGAGTTCAAGACCAGCCTGACCAACATGGTGAAACCGCATCTTTAAAAAAAATTAAAAAATTAAATTAAATTAAAATTTTAAAAAATGTACCGTATAAAAGTTATATAAATGTGGTCTCTCACACACTCTCTCTCTCGAAATTAGTATTTTCAGATGCCTGTTGACCTCAGGTAACTGAAACCTCAAAAAGTGAAAAACCATCTGGGCACACTGGTTCACACCTGTATTCCCAACATTTTGGGAGGCTGAGGCAGGCAAACTGCCTGAGCTCAGGAGTTCAAGACCAGCCTGGGCAACATGGCGAAACCCTGTCTCTACTAAAAACATAAAATTAGCTTGGCATGGTGGTGCACACCTGTAATCCCAGCTACTTGGGAGGCTGAGACATGAGAATCACTAGGACCTGGGAGGCAACAGATGCAGGGAGCTGAAATTGCACCACTGTATTCCAGCCTGTGTGACAGAGTAGAACTCCATCTCAAAAAAAAAAAAAAGTCAAACACCATGGATAAGGGGGCACTACTGTATATGTGATCACAAATCTATTTTAAAAATACATGTATACAGATACACACCCCTATCAAAAGTATTTTACATGAGATTGTCAAATTATGAGATGAAGCTCATTAGAATGTTTTAAATTGGTCTCTTCCATGTGATCTCCATGTACATTCAATGTCCAATAATATTTCAGTGTAAAATGGTTAAGTCATAAGGTACTAATTCTCAATTTTTATATAATTATCATTTAAGGACTCTTTCTAATATTGTCAATAATCTCCATAGTTTCTTAGGACAAAGTAACTTCAAAATAATTTTACTTATAATACCTGGATATAATTTAGCATCAGGGAATAGTAGACACAAATGTTTTTAATTCAAAATGGAGTTTCAATGCCCAAAAGTTTATTTCAATTATTTCAGAATATTTTCCTTTCCTTAATGAGAACCAGGTTCTTAAAAAGATAAATGCCAAGATCCCACTAGTTTAAGTCTTGTCAACAATCAGAAAGGAAACTAATCACACATTTCAAGATCCTAAGTGTAATGATTTCATATGAGTATGTTTTACCCAAGAAAAAGATTAAATCTATGTTAGCTATGGCCTCACATTTATGGGACCTTTCGGAATAACTGGAAAAAAAAACATCAATAGCATGGTTTAGGCTCAAAGGCAAAATTTAGTAACATCTAGGTAAGAAAAAGAAAACAAAGAACCAAAGGAGTAAAGGAAGCTGGTGTAGGCTATAATTGGGAAGTGTGGGTTTAAAATCTTAGCAATGAACACCCTTCTTCTCTACATGAAGACAAAGTCATGCTCTTGTATTAGTGTAGAATGGGTTGAACTTGCAGCAGACAGGAAGCGACCACGGTGACGATGTGTAGGACCGAAGAGTACGGCAAGTACAGTTCACACGGTAATTTCAACACACCATTTAGAAACAGGTCCCCCAAGTTTTAAAAAGTAGGCTCTCTAAGCTAAGACCATCAATTTCCACATCACACCATGATAATACTTTGGGATTCCCTGCATGAAATTTGATACCTTCATTTTGTTTCAAGGAAAACAAATTGAGGAGTGACTGATACCTTGAGCACGTACTTTTATACCTCAAAATATATACATTTTGATATAGAACTTGTGTGTGTGTGTGTGTGTGTGTGTGTGTGTGTGTATATGTATATGTCCATGTAATAAACCTTAAGAGAGGTGATTTTGTGACATAAATACCAATACAAAATTCAAATGTCAGTCCCAAAATACATTTCACTGGTATTTACCAATGTGGCCAGCTTGTATTTGTTCAAAGGTAGAAAAGTTTTGTTTCTGTTAATGGGTCCTTTGGCTCAAAAACTGAAACCAAGTGAGGTTATTCTAGCTTTAAAGTCACAACATATGATGCAGCCCAGCATTCTAAAGGTTCACAAGGTGACAGAAACTTTTCATCTGGAACGAATTCTGGAAAAAACTTTAAAATCAAGTTTTAGCCACTACTGGATTAGGATTGAAAGTTAAGAAGTTTTATTATCATCACCACTGAAGATTAGACTGAAAATATCTAATTTGTTCATACTTGTTAACAGCATCTGGGCAGGGTGGCTCACACCAGTAATCTCAGTACTTTGGGAAGCTGAGGTGGGAGGATTACTTGAGCCCAGGAGTTCAAGAACAACCCCTGGGCAACATCGTGAGACCCCATCTCAAATATTGAAAAAAAAAAAAAAATTTTAATGGATGTCTGACAAAACCCTGCATGTCACTCCTTAAATATGATATTAAATCTGTCTGCTTACAGAAAATAATTTGCATGAGCTCTAACAAACATCTAGCTAATTAAGACAGTGAACAGAGTAGATGGTCCCATATTTAGGCATCCAGCTAATCCCTCATTAGAAGGATCCTGCCTTTGAGGAGCAACATGACAGCCTGCAGGTAGCAGGAGGCAGCATTTTATACTCAAGTATTTATATGCACAGCCAAATTAGTTGACTGATAGGCTGAGTCTAAAAACGAAGCAGGGACCTTCCTCAATGGGAAATTCCCTCACCTAAAAAAAAAATTCCCTTTCCTAACGCTTCCCGACACATGCATGTAATGATCACCGTGCTGAAGGCATTTCCAATCATTTTTATCAAATCAGAGCCATCAAGCTGCTAACTCCAAAGAGCCGTAAAACACCTGGCCCTTCCTGCTCAGTCTACGTTGAACACAAACAGAAATGAATTCCTCCCTTGTCTCTACTGGTTAGCATTCAGGACTGCGGGGTTCCGGGCCTCTTGATCTGCTAGCAGAAGCTTTGGGGTGAAGAGATGACTTCCCCCTGGATACTGAGATGCTGATCTCCACAGAGAGAGGTCCACAAGCTACAGCTTTCAATCTACAAAGTTCTTCGGGTTCAGAAAGCTGGTTAAACAAAGGTCAAGGAGAGAAGAGTGTTAGTTTCCGAGGAGGCAACATTCTAACCCTTGCAGCTCCCTAAAAAAAACGGGGGGGTTGAGACAAGGGGCACAAGGGGTACAGGACACTGGTGCAACAATTACATACAATGGGCTGCCAAATATTGCTGTGGCCTGGGGCATCCCATTTGCCTAAATTTCATCTAAGCTGTGGCTAATTTAGAGAATGTTGGGGTGATATCATTTTGAATGAACTGGATTATCTAAGGCAGGAGTCAGCACATTTTTTTTCCGGAAAAGGCCTAAGAGTAAATATTTACGGTTTTGCAAGCTATAGGATCTCGGTCAAAATTGGGCAACTCTTCCGGTAACATGCAAACAGCCATGTTATTTTGGAATAACCAGATACACACATACAGTAGTTCCCCATTACAGGAATGGGAATAAAAGGGCGTGGCTGTGTTTCAAAAAAAATTCTACTTACAAAATCAGGCAGTGGGTCACAGTTAGCCCAGAGATCGTAGTTTGTTCACCCCCCGACTCTAGACAGCTGAATCCAGCTGACAGTGGTAATACCTGCCTATAAACCTTAACTGTAAAAGCAAGGATTTCATGAACCCACAGTGCTTTATTCTGACATTTCCTCCAAATCCTTTTATCTGTCTGAATCACTGATTTTTTTAGATGAATAAAGAATCTCTCCAGTTGCCTTAGCAGAATCAATTATCAAAAACTCAAAATACAGTTCCGTTTCGCTAACAGCCAGGGAGAGGAAAATTATGACAAGATGGAGCTTGCTTAGAGGCCGCTTCAAAGGGTGCACAGCACTAGCGCAACCCTGAAGAATGTCAAGCGAGGGACGCCCCTTCCATATCAGTGAGAGCCTCACCAATGGCAATTCCAACAAAGCAGTGCCTTGTGGGCATTAAAACAAAAAGAACCACTGGAAATGCCAGATTTGTAAATCGGCCTTTATGAGGCAAACTAGGTATCTATGTTTTTATTTGTGGAGTCACCACTTTCAAAATAAATCCTGCTATGTTTTGTTTCAGCCCACTCTGCCTTAGAGAAAATGGACGTTCACAAGCTTAAGGATTTCACAGTTTATCCAAAGCACACAGGCTGCCTTGAGTTGCCAAAGGAAAGGGAACACCAGCACCATGAAAGCTTAGATAGAAGATGACTCTTGAATGCCCCAGAAATCTTGGAACTAAAGATGCCCAAATTCACTCACTCGGCATTCAGCTATTTCATTTGAAATGAGCAGAACTAAAGTAGTGATAGCAATTTATAAATTGGCATGTTTCACAGCTTAGTAGAAGGACTTTATCTAGAAGCCACAGCCTACCTGGGCAAGGACACTTGCTAAGGCAGCCACTCAGGATATAAAAGCTAACTTTGCAAAGCCATGTGCCTATCTTCAGCCTCTTCCTTTCTTCAGGCCTGATACCACTGCTGCAGAGTGAAAGTGATTTGTGAGTTTTTGATTGCCTGGATTTGCAGTACAATGTTATTTCAAAAATTCAGAAAGAAAATCTGCAGCACTCACCTAGACTTATGTTTCCCAAGAGCGGAGGGGAATGGGGTGAGGTGGCAGTGTTAAAGGCCATTTCTGAGGAAGGTGACCGCTGGGGAAAGAGCTGTGGGCACTTGAATGGGAAAGGCTGGTCTCCCTAAGACCTTGCGTGACATCTGTGCCGTCCTGAGCATTACAATTTGCCAAGAGCTCCAATGGAACTGCAGACACCTCCTGCAGTGTCCGCAAAATGAATGATGAGTATCAGGAAGGAAGAGTCTTAGGGGGAAGTGGGAGCTGCAAAGAGGCACAGAGAGTTTTTGGCTTTACTCCAAGATGCAAGGGCCATTCTCAGCAACCACAAATTTATTCTCAACGCTTCAGAATATCCTCCTCTCCATCACGACTTCGATATCTAACTAGACATCACCCTTTTCATATTCTGAACTAATTCTATCAGTCCTGGATTACCATGTTGGGGGTCCGCTGTTGCAAATCTCTGAAAAGAGTATTAGCTGTCTTCAAAGGTCTGCTATCTAATGTCAGATGGAGCAGTTTGAACACTTAACATAAAAAAAAAATCAGCAGTCACGTATCTTACTCATTAGGGAAAAACAGTCTAGCTGGAAGATTAAGGGAATAAGATCTTTTAATCTTCTGTTTAACTTGTTAAATTTTTAAAAAGATATTTTTAAGTCCTTAAATCCTTTTTTCTTAATAATTCCACAACTGTATGGCTCCACACATTCACCCTAACAGTAGTTAATATGATCGACACAATGTATTGCTTCCTGGATGGGGGGGTGCCACCATTGTTTTTACTATTATGCCATCAGTTTTGACTTCAATGACAATGATATAAAACTTACTCCAATGTAGAAAATTCAGACAAGTGGATTAAACATATTTGGAGCCCAGGATGAGGTATGAGAATTGATTTTAAATAAATCCCTTTCAATTCTTAGAAGACATTCCAATTTGCCTATTTACCTTCATAGGCAAATACGGACAAAAATTCTGCACTCGGATTGCAGCCTGTTAGATTCTAGACCTTGTACAAGACAATAATCGATCCTTGAACAATGTATTTTTACCTCCTGTGCTTCCCTAATCATGCTAGACAGTATTTCTGTAGCTTCAAGGAATTGTTCCAAATTAAGAAAGAAGTGGAGATGCTTAAGGGGTACAAAAAAAAAATAGAAAGAATAAGACCTACTATTTGATAGCACAACAAGGTAACTATAGTCCATAACTTAATTGTACATTTTAAAATAACTAAAAGAGTAGAATTGAATTATTACTCAAAGGATAAATTCTTGAGGGGATTGATGGATACCCCACTCACTAGGATGTGATTATTTCACATTACGTGCCTGCATCAAAACATTTCATGAACCGCATAAATATGTACACCTTTACGTACACCATCAGGACAGAGAGAGCCTGACAGAAGACAGCCCAATGCAATGTTTTATCTGTCACCAAATCCAAAGATGCAAACGTGTACTCAAAGCGGTTGGTTCTCACTGATTCAGACACTTATGTAAATAGACCAAAGCAAAATAAGAATAAAATCCTAGGAAGGGTTATGGTTTGCTTCTGCCTTGCTCCCGTTTCCTTAACAGCCCACCCTATCAAGCAAGGACACCCCTCTCAAGCCATCAACCCATGAGGGTCCCTGTGGGTAAACACTGGCAATTAAGAGGGTTAATTTAAAGGTGAAGACAGGAACTCATTCTCCAATTTTATAAGGAAATAAGATCCTGTGCCCAAAAGAAAATGATATGCTCAGTGACCAGTCGAAACCCGTAGTATCCTTTGTTCCCAGGTCATAAATACCTTGTTGTTCCCCATATTCTATTACCAACCACTTTTGGTCTGAATAACCCAGGTAATTGAAAGGCGTCCGTACACCATGCAGACCAGGTCAAAAACTCTTAGACGGAGCCTGCTGTCTCTTCTCCCTGAATACCAAAACAGCCACAGTCTTTTGCTGAGTGTTCAGCTTTCAGAGACTTCAAGGTCAGCCCGTACAGAGCCTTCCATGATGACATTAGGATTTAAAGAAGATGGTGATTTTAATGAAATGACAGCTGAAAAGGGTAAGATTCATGTTTAAATCAGAGAACCACTATACAAAATTCCATTATAGTTAGATTTAAGTGGACATCATTATAGCAGTCCCACAAATAAATAAATAAAATAAGTTAACTGCCTACCTATTCCTGAATTAGCTCCAGTGACCACGACCACTTTGCCGGTGAAATCCCGGGCCCTGGAGAATTTCCATGGCAGTGGTGCTGCCGTCGTACCTCTGCCGGGTGGTCGGCTTTGTCGGATTATCATCCACAGTAAATGCCAGTCTTGGGTCCAAGTAGGTAGTCCTTTTATTTATATGGCTGCCCAGAAAAGGAGAAAGCAATGAACACTGGCATTTATAAATATAAGATAATCTTACAGTTTAGGCAAACCCCATTTTTCATGTGTCAAAACGCTTATTTCTTAAACCTGAAAAGAACTGGGGCCCATTTAATCTATCTTCTGGCCTCCAGAAGGATTACATTTCTGCCAGGAAAGATAGTCATCAAATCCTTTCCTCCAGAACTGCCTATAAAATATGCTGTAACACTTACTGACTACTGCCATGTATCCTTAGATCTGAAAAAAGCCTTCTTGAGAAGGCTTTGGGTCTTAATCTAATTCATGTAAACATAGCTATGAGATCTGTCAGCTACTCTTTTCAATAGATTTCAATTAAATCTCTTAGCCCTGTGCAAGGCCCTAAAGACGAAGAGAAGTAGAAAACTCAAAATGATAAAGCCTTAGTTGTAAATAAGAAATTGCCGACTAATAAAATTCTAACAATCTTCCTTTTAAGACTGCACTCATACCTCCTACAAGCACTCTTGTTTTGATCTGGAACTGATTTAAATCGTGGAAACAGTATTAAAATATATTGGATGCTGGGTACAGGGGGCTCACGCCTGTAATCTCAGCAATTTGGGAGGCCACGGCAAGAGGATCACTTGAGCCCAGGAGTTCAAGACCAGCCTGGACAACATAGTTGGACTTCGCTTCTACAAAAACCAAGCAACATTTCGATGTGACAGCACACGCCTATAGTCCCAGCGACTCGGGAGGCTGAGGTGGGAGGATGATCACGTGAGCCCAAGAGGGGGGAAGCTGCAGTGAGCCATGACTGTGCCACTGTACTGTAGCCTGGGTAGATACTGGAAATTGTTCTAAAGTCGGAATCAGAGAGGTGAAAAAGTCTTACAGATAAGGATGCTCAATACATTATTTATAATTATAGGTTCTCAATAGGAATTTAACATCATCGATGTCCAATAGGCAATTTGATAAATTATAGTATATCTATACAAGATAACTCTAGAGCCGCTGAACAGCATCCATTTGAAAAACAGATACGGATATGACAAAATGCTCACAATATAGTATGTGGAAAAAGCAGGTTACTGAACAGTCCACACAGTACATTCCCTACTTTTTTTTAAGGATGCATGTGCAGAGAAAATAGAAGAATAAATCCAGAGTTGTTAAAAGTAGTTACTTCTGCTAAGATTACAGTTATATACTATTATACTTTGTAGTATTCTACAGTTATTGTATTACTTTTATAATTAAAAATTCCTATTAAAAAGCAGAACAGCTGAGAGCGGTTTCTTTGTATACACTTACTCAACAAAAAACACTTGTCCGTTCTCATCAGTTTCTTGTTCCCATCCATACGGCAAATCTGAAACACAGGAAAGACAGGTCGACAGGTGCCAGGGCGAAGTGAAGATGGTCCCCAGGTCAGGAAGGGGAGGAGCCCTCCCGGCCCCTCCCCACAAGCCTGTCCCTCCCACCCACCAGTTGTCACTTCAACTGGATTTGGTCACATGTTCCAATTGTGGCGGCTGCAGAAGGCCCCTGATCCCACCTGGGCTCCACATTTTTGCCTCTTGCTTTGAAGAAAACCTATTTTATTCCTGATCACTCTATGAACCTTACTGGTTGTGCCAATCAATGGGAATTCTCCCGTGAATGAACTCACAGAACGTATCTATATGTAGAGCAGCACCCAACGTCATTCATACACTGACTCACAATGCCTCGTACGGTATTAGAGGGCAGTGTCATTTTTTTTTCATGTGCACATGTTGACTCTTCAACTAGACCCTAAACCTCTTAAGGGCTCGAAACTTCTCATACATTTTTTTTGAGACAGGGTCGCACTATGTTGTCCAGGCTCATCGCGAATTCCTGGGCACAAGTGATCCTCCCACCTCTGCTGCCCAAAGTGGGGGATCACAGGCACAAGCCGCCATGTCTGGCCCCTTCTTATACTTCTATTCTGTGCATCACACCCTAGCTCAGAATCACCTAGAAATCATGATAATCTTTACGAAATTCCCAAAAATATTTATATGTTTACTTCCAAGGTATAGCCAAGAGCAATCGTATAAGCAACATGCAACTATAGGAAAACACCATGAACTGTGAATCAAAGGCCTCAATTATTTTGATACTTTGTGTTTGTTGTTGTTGTTGTTGCTATTTTTGAGACTGCATCTCGCTGTCACCCAGGCTGGAGTGCAGGGGCATGATCCTGGCTCACTGCAACCTCCGCCTCCTGGGTTCAAGCACTTCTCGTGCCTCAGCCTCCAAAGTAGCTGGAATTACAGGCACGCACCCCCATGCCTGGCTAATTTTCACATTCTCAGAAGAGACGAGGGTTCAATGTGTTGGCCAGGCTGGTCTCGAACTCCTGACCTCAAGCGATGTGCCCGCCTCGGCCTCCCAATGCGGCGGGATTATAGGCATGAGCCACCGTGTCCAGCCATTTTGATACTTTAACACCAGTAAGAAATCATCCTCAGTCTACGCTACCATCTCATCATCGTCTTCTGCCAAATCCGGTAAGCTCCTCAGACTAAGAATCTGGTTCTCTACCAGAGAGCCCTTCCAAAGAGACACAATAACCTGTCACCTCTCTGCCTGTGACATTTTCCCCATCTACTTAATGCTTTAATCCGATATCCTTTGACAGCAACATACAAACCTCCTGCCACTCGTTTTCTTTTCCAGTTTTTGGATGTTCCCATTGAGTCTTCTCCTCGGTGTGACTGTTAAGAAAAAAAAGTCCACAGTAATAAATAAAAATTAACTCTTCTAAAAAGTAATCAATTGTATTAAACTTTTTCTCTCCCAGATAATACTCTCTCAAGAGTAGTAAAAACAGACATTCAGAGAAGGACTGTGCAGAGTGCAAATGTCACTGTTTGCATCAGGTCAAACTCCCCAGGTTGGAAGCAGCAGCAGTCCTGTAGAAACTCCCAACGGCCTCCCTTTAGAAGCCAGATATAAGAAGGAAGCGGGGAAAGAGGAGAAAGAGGACTGTGATCCCAGCTACGGGGTCTTTAGAAAGCTGGCTGAATCACTCAAAACATCTAGGGGCATTTTGCTTTGTATTTGTTTTAATTGTATTCCAGGATGTAGTGATAAAATTCTAATACCTAATTTATATAATCTCTTAAATGTTTACTTATTTATTTGCATTTCTTTTTAAATAATCAGGGTCTTACTATGTTGCCCAGGCTGGAATGGAACTCCTGGACTCAAATGATCCTCCTACATCACCCTCTTAAGTGGCTGGGACTAGAAGCAAGTGCTACCTTGCCCAGCTAAAATGTTTATTCTTTTTTTTTGTTTTATATATATATATATATATAATTGTACTTTAGGTTCTGGGGTACATGTGCAGAACATGCAGGAATGTTGCAGAGGTATATACATGGCAATGTGGTTTGCTGCCTCTACCCCCCGTCACCTATATCTGGCATTTCTCCCCAAGTTATCCCTCCCCCAACCTCCCTATCCCCTGCTATCCCTCCCCTACTCCCCCCTACAACAGACCTCAGTGTGTGATGCTCTCCTCCCCTGTGTCCATGTGTTCTCACTGTTCGACACCCACCTATGAGTGAGAACATGTGGTGTTTGATTTTCTGTTCTTGTGTTAGTTTGCTAAGAATGATGGTTTCCAGATTCATCCACGTCCCTATAAAGGACACGAACTCGTCGTTTTTTATGGCTGCATGGTATTCCATGGTGTATATGTTCCGCCTTTTCCTTGTCCAGTCTATCATTGATGGGCATTTGGGTTGGTTCCAGGTCTTGGCTATTATAAACAGTGCTGCAATGCACACACGAGTGCATGTGTCTTTATAACAGAACCAATGTTTATTCTTTCTGCAAATGAAACTTCGAAGTGTTGCATTAAGCACTGGTTCCTAATTGGTCCCAAAAGGTACTTAAGAAATGCAGTAAGTCAGCCCCATAGGTCACCTAGCTGTGTGCTGTGCACCTGTGGTCAAGTGACCCAACTCCTTCATCTCCATTCCCTCCTCTGCAAAATGGAAATGATCCGAGCACTGATTTTGGGGTCTACAATAAGAATATTGTATATCCAGTGTTTCACATAGCTCCTGGCATACACAAAGCTCTGGGAAATGTAAGCTATTATTTTGAACAAATCAGTTACACAAACTAGCCTGATTACTGTGTCAAACTAAACATTTCATCTCAGACCACCACCCAAAGTTGTAATTAAAATAGTAGGCCAATAACTAGAAACACCTGTCACCAGGTAATAAGGTATCCAGGAAAACATACAAATTTCATCAGGGAAACAGCCAGGTGCTCCAGAGGCACTCAAAGGGTAGGCTGGGTTTCCTAAAAGTTCACCTACTCGCGCAAAAACAGAAAGTTATATTACTAAATCAGCAACATCTAGATGATAAGACATGAACATTCTTTCCCTATCAATTGTTTTAAAGAAAATAAATAGACCAGGTACAGTGGCTCACGCCTGTTATCCCAGCACTTTGGGAGGCCAAAGTGGACAGATCACAAGGTCAAGAGATCGAGACCATCCTGACCAACATGGTGAAACCCTGTCTCTACTAAAAAGACAAAAATCAGCTGGGCATGGTGGCGCATGTTTGTAATCCCAGCTACTCGGGAGGCTGAGGCAGGAGAATTGCTTGAACCCAGGAGGCGGCAGTTGCGTGAGTTGAGATCATGCCACTGCACTCCAGCCTGGGTGACAGGGCGAGATTCTGTCTAAAAAAAAAAAAATACAGAGAACATGAATTTTCTAAAAAATCTGACAACCTGCAAGCAGGGTCTTTTCATGAAATGCTGGCTTCTGATCTGTTTTGACAAAGTCTTGGCCGCTGGGTCTCTGTCATGGTGCAGGAATGAATGCCTCACTCAGGACGCAGAAGACCAGAACGTCCTGTGCTAGCTGTGCCCAGCCAGTCTCCTCAGCACTACTGCCACCTCACAGAGCTGCTGAAAGGCGAGACACATGACACCTGTGACACTGCCTGGAGAACGATTAAATCCTTGTATCAGCTTAGATAACAGCAGCAAAGACAAACTCCTACTTTGTACGTCAACCACCACCCAATATCACTTGCAAAAAAAGCAGTCTCTCTGGTAAGGGTAACCCACTCTCCGCTGGCACAGTGGGAATATTGGTATATCAACTCCTGCTTCTCCTCACAATGGAAGGGAACAGCAATCAGATAAACCAAGTTGGCAATAACAAGAAACCTTCCTGCCCCTTGAGGGGCTGTGTCTCATGCTCCTTCAAGAAACTTAAGAGATGGAGTTGCATTTTCCTTGCCTAACATTAAAAGTAGTCTTCATCTTGGCCAGGTACGGTGGCTCACGCCTGTAATCCCAGCACTTTAGGAGGCCAAGGAGGGCGGATCACCTAAGGTCAGGAGTTCAAGACCAGTCTGGCCAAAATGGTGAAACCCCGTCTCTACTAAAAATACAAAAATTAGCCAGGTGTGGCAGCAGGCACCTGTAATCCCAGCTACTTGGGAGGCTGAGGCAGGAGAACCACTTGAACCCGGGAGGCAGAGGTTGCAGTGAGCAAGATAGTGCCATTGCACTCCAGCCTAGGGGGCAACAGCAAGACTTCGTCTCAAAAAAAAAAAAAGTAGTCTTCATCTCATAGGCATACATCAAATAAGCTTGAAGCCTGGCTCCAAAAATCTCTGACCTCAAGAATCCACAAAGTGGCCAGGCGCAGTGGCTCACACCTGTAATCCCAGCCCTCTGGGAGGCTGAGGCGGGCAGATCACTTGAGTGCAGGGATTCATCGACCCTCTGGCCAACACGGCAAATCCCATCTCCACTAAAAATGCAAAACTTAGACACACGTGGTGGCACATGCCTGTAATCCCAGCTACTTGAGTGGCTGAGGCATGAGAATTTCCTGAACCTGGGAGGTTGAGGTTACAGTGAGCCAAGATCACGCCACTGCACTCCAGCCTGGGTGACAGAGCAAGACTCTGCCTCAAAAAAAAAAAAAAGGGGAGATGCATGAAATGACCCTTAACAGTGGAAGCTGAGCCCTGATGCAAGGCATGCTGGCGCAGAAAGAGCCTCCTGGCCCTTAGTAGGTGAAGCTGGGCCCTGACACACCCAGCCTCAAGCCTGGCCCACGGCAGGTGCACAAATGTAAACATACAGAATGAATGCTTTCCAAAGGAGCTACAAAACTCACTCACAACACTTTTTATCTATTCAGAAAGACATTTAATAACCAAAACAAACTCTGATCAACCTCTTGTTCTTGACTTGTCAACCTATGCCTAGACCAGAGTTTCTTTCTTTTTTCTGAGATGGAGTCTCGCTCTGTCACTAGGCTGGAGTGCAGTGGTGCAATCTCGGCTCACTGCAACCTCCGCCTCCCGGGTTCCAGTGATTCTCAGTCTCCCAAGTAGCTGGGACTACAGGCACCTGCCACCACGCCCGGCTAATTTTTATATTTTTAGTAGGGACGGGGTTTCACCGTATTGGCCAAGCTGGTCTTGAACTCCTGAACTTGTGATCCACCCACCTCGGCCTCCCAAAGAGCTGGGATTACAAGTGTGAGCCACTGCACCCAGCCCTAAACCAGCGTTTCTTATCCTCACTGCTAGTGGTGCTTGGGGGATGGATTATTCTTCGTTTGTTTTTTGAGACAGAGTCTCGCTCCGTCACCCAGGCTGGAGCACAGCGGTGCAATCTCAGCTCACTGCAACCTCTGCCTCCAGGGTTCAAGCAATTCTCCTGCCTCAGCCTCCCGAGCAGCTGGGATTACAGGTGCCCACCACCACGCCTGGCTAATTTTCATATTTTTAATAGAGACAGGGTTTCACCATGTTGGCCAGGCAGGTCTCGAACTCCTGACCTCAAGTGATTCACCTGCCTCGGCCTCCCAGTGTGCTGGGATTACAGGCGTGAGTCACCGTGCCCGGCCTGCAACATACTTTGTTGTGGAGCTGTTGTGGGCATCACTGGCCTCTGTCCACTAGATGCCAATACCCCAGTCCCACAGTTGGGGCCACAGAAAGCGTCTCCAGACGTTACCAACTATCCCCTGCAGAACACAACCATCCCTGGGGAGAACCGGGAACCAGCTGAAGCGGGGGAGAGTAATTTGGTCATAAGGATTCTGGAGCCCGACTGACCAAGTTTACTGGATCTCCCATGTGCCAGCCACCCTGCCCTTGAATAAGTCATTTAATCCCCTGTGCCTCAGTTTCCTCATCAGTTAAGATGAGGACAGTAACGGTACCTACTTCTTGGGGTTACAGAGGACCGAGTGAGTTAACATGGGAAGAACCAAGAACAGTGTGTTTCAAGAGAAGATTTATTTTAAATAAATATAAAAATTAATTAAAAGGTATTCTTTTTAATTATAACCTTAAATGACTTTTTAATGAAGAGAAAATTAGAACACATGTCCTCTAAGTGTTCTCCTATTCTCCTTTAAATAGAAGCCGTCTTTTATGTTTTATTCTTTCAATAAGCTTGTGATTTAAAGAGATAATAGTAATCTAAACTTAAACCAAAAGATTCAAAATTAAATGGACACCATATTACGTGAATACCACACTTCCATGCATGGAGTGTTTTCTTTTTTTTTTTTTTTTGACAGGGTCTTGTTGGTGACTCAGGCTAGAGTACAGTGGATCAAGCATAGGTCACTGCAGCCTCGAACTTCCGGGCTCAAGCGATCCTCCCACCTTGGCCTCCCACCATGCCCAGCCTATGGGTGGGTGGGTGGGTGTGTGTGTGTGTGTGTTTTGAGCACAGTGTAAGTTAGCAGAGAGAACTAGAGCTGACGGTGAGGATGGCCAGCCCCGTAGATGCTGGAGTCACTGAGGCCTCTTAATGCCAAAAGGCCTGAGCTTCCTAAGAAAAGGGGGACGGGGGGAGGGCAGACAAGGACGGCTTAGACACTGAGACCTCATCCCTCAGTCCCCCAGCTCCCATGAAGCAGCTGCTCTGAGACTCTTAGGGGAGAGGGATAGAAGACAGGCCCATCAGCTCTCTCGGGGCCCCTGACCCTGTCCCCTGGGAGCCCAGCCTGGTGGGCTTTGGAGTCCTAAGACACGTGTGCCTTTGAAGCCTACAAGTGTACCATGGGCACGGGGCAAGCAGAAGAGGCCCACAGCACCCACTCAAGGCAGGGCTTCCACCAGACCCGGAGGTGTCAATGGGAGCTCCAGCCTCTATCCCTGGGCGTGGCCCTGACACAGCAGGGGAGACCATATGGAAAAAGAAATGACTCAAAGAGCGGCCCCCTAGAAAGCACACACTGCAAAGTTTCCCAAACTCCAAGAGAAAAACAAGTGTCACTTCCAGAGTCAGAAATGAAAAGGGGTTGGAGTCAGCGCAAACATTTACAAAGAAAATAAAAGAAGGGCCAGGACACTCACAGGTCAGGAGGGATCAAGGGAATGTGGGGTTCGGATGTGTCAGGGGCATCCTGACACCCAAACAACTTCAGCTTTTCGGCCCTGACACCCTGACAACTTGAAGGCCGGCAGGCATGGGAAGAGGTCCAGAGAGATGAGCTCTCCAGCTGGGGAGCCAGCCAAGCCCTGACACCTCAGGTGGAGTAAACACTACACAGCTAATGCAGGCAGGGCTGATACCTCGGTGATGGGTTGAGAGGCGCAGCAAGCCATCACGGCACACGTTTACCCTACGTAACAAAGCTGCACATCCTGCATGTGTATCCCAGAATTTTAAATTATAAAAAAAAAAAAAAAAAGAAACAGTGGAGCCAGAGAGGCCAGCTAGAGACATAAGACACTGGTCGGGCGGCTGGAGAAAGGGCTTTTGGAGACCACGTACGTGCCGAGTCACCCTGGCCATGGGCCACTCAAGAAGAAAGCAGATGGGAGAAAGGCCACGCAGCATGACGGCAGGCACAGGGGCACGCAGGGCGAGCGGGAGCAAGGGAGCCCCATGGCCCTAGCGCCAGGCTCCAGGACAAGCCTGCAGGGAAGCAGAAGCGCCTCCGGGTCTGAGTGACAAAGGAAGAGACACGCCACAGAGCCGGAGGCAGAGGTGGGCTCAGGAAGCTGGAAGCAGGTGATGTGCATCTTTGTACTCTGGGCTCAGTGCACCATCCGCCCACAGAAGCCAGCGGCTGACCTTCTCCAGATGATTATCTACTCATCCCATGTGGGTTCATCTTACAGCTTCCAGTGGTAAGCACTGGGGGACACGCAGGTGGACATGCTACCCTCATGGAGTTTGCAATCTGGGCGAGGGAGACAGAGCCAACGAGGAGGACGAGCCAAGGCTAAGCACGAAGCAGCAATCAGGTGACAGGTACAAGGTAGAGGGGGACAGCCACAGTCAGGAAGGTCTCTTGCGCAGTGACACATAAGCTCAGCTCTGAAAGATAAAAAGGACCCTCCCCCCACAGATGGACAGGCGCGAGGGACAGCAAGTGCCCCGCTCAGGAGCCTGCCTCGACCCCTGCAGCGGTTAATGGTTCTCTGCTGCTGCTGGAAATGTCCCTTTCATTCTCCAGAGCCAGAAATCCTTCCTGCAGTCACAAGCCTAATGCCACTGTGGCCCTGTCAACAAAGGCCGAGCTTCTCAGCAAGGCAGAGAATTCCAGCAACTGGATCCTTCCTTCCCTGCCTCAACCTTCACATTCCTGGACCTCACAAAGACCACAAGTCCCGCTGAGGGCGGCGGCTCATGCCTGTAATCCCAGCACTTTGGGAGGTTGAACTGGGGAGATCATGAGATCAAGAGATCGAGACCATCCTGGCCAACATGGTGAAACTGTCTACTAAAATACAAAAAATAGCTGGGCATGGTGCTGCATGCCTGTAGTTCCAGCTACTCGGGAGGCTGAGGCAAAAGAATCACTTAAAGGCGGAGGTTGTAGTGAGTGGAGATCATGCCAGTCTGGCGACAGAACTAGACTCCATCTCAAAAAAAATTAAAAAAAAAAACAAAACAAATCACAGGTTCCCGGACAGGCCATACTGGGGGTTTCTCCTCTCACTGTTCCCTCTACCTGGACTGTCCTCCTGCCCCCACCACTTCTACCTGTACTCAAAACACTGCTCTGGACTTGGTGCCGTGCCTCATGCCTGTGATTCCACGGTTTTGGGAGGAAGGCTTGAGTCCACGAGTTCAAACCAGCCTCGGCAACATGGTGAGACCCCATCTCTACAAAACATGTAATAATTAGCTGGGCATGGTGGCATACACCTGTGGTCCTGGGGACTCAAGAGGCTAAGGCAGGAGGATCACTTGGGCCCAGGAAGTCAAGGTTACTGTGACTGCATCACTATACTTCCTAACGTTCCCAAGGACTACCCACACACGCCTCATGCCAGACACATTGCTTCCTGTGACACACACTGCATGGGGACTCTCCTATATGTCAGTGTGCCCTATAAGATTGGGTACCAAGGATGACGACTGGCTCTTACTTGCCTTGGTATAACCACTGCCAGCAAAAGGCCCGGCACATAATATCCTAGTGTGTCGTGAGTGAACTCATCAGAGCTTTATTGTTTTTCTTCTACCTTGCCACCAAAGGCAGCAGTGGTTCACATCCTTGCACAGATTAGAATGACCTGGGAGGGGAAGAGTTTTACCACCTACCATGGGAGAGAGGAGGGCCCAAACCAATTACATCAGAAATTCTGGGCCGACGCAGCAGCTCACACCTGTAATCCCAACACTTTGGGAAGCCGAGGGGGGGTGGATCACTTGAGACCAGGAGTTTAAGACCAGTCTGGCCAAAATGGTGAAACCCCGTCTCTACTAAAAATACAAAAATTAACCAGGCGCGGTGGCGGCCACCTGTCATCCCAGCTACTTGGGAGGCTGAGACACGAGAATCACTCGAACTCAGCATGCAGAGGTTGCAGTGAGCCGAGATCACACCACTGCACTCCAGTCTGGGAGACAGAGCAAGACTTTGCCTAAAAAAAAAAAAACCCTCTGGAAGGGGGGCCCAGGTGCTGAAAATCAGATTTACATCCATGTTTCTGAAAACCAAGTCGGCTACTACAGGTTCTCTATGGAGACCCAAAACGTGTATTTAGGACATTTCGACATTTCCCAGGTGATTCAAAGGTGCTGCTATTAAGAGGTACTGTCATATCTGAGGAGCAATCAGGAAAGACAATTAAGGAACAGAGAGTGCCTACTAGACAGGGTGCTATGTGCTTTATGCAGAGTGCCTGAACTGACCCTCATATCAACCCATTTTACAGGTGAAGAAAATTGAGATTAAACGTTCTTTCAATGGCCCAAGGTCACTCAGTTAACGACGAAGGCTCTGCTGGGGTTTCCAAAACTTTCCCAGGAAACGATAGTGAAACTATGTAGGACTTCTGTTAAAAAATACTCCTGGCTGGGTGCTGCGCTCACTCCTGTAATCTCAACAATTCTGGAGGCTGAGGCAGGCGAATTGCTTGAGCCCAAGAGTTCGAGAACAGCCTGGGCAAGAGGTGAGACCCTAGTCTCTACAAAAAAATTAAAAAGTTAGTTGGGCATGGGGGTAGTGCACGCCTGTAGTCCCAGCCACTCAGGAGGCTGAGATGAGAGGATTGCCTGAATCGATGCTGCAGTAGGCCGTGATGGCACCACCGCACTCCAGCCTGGGTGACACAGCGATACCTGCCTGGAGAAAATAAAACAAAACAAAACTCCTAGCCATGCAACCCAGAGCCTGAAGGAGAAAGCTGAGTACGTGCACTTTTTTAAACGTCTTTATTTTTTGGCGGTGATGAGGCCACCTTGCCCTCGCCGCGCCGCGCAGTGCTGCCTCCTGAACAGCAGAGGGCGCGCCGGGACGCCGCCAGGTGACTCCCACTGGACCCAAGGCCCACAAAGGGGGCCGGCCCCTCCTGGGGGACCCTGGACCCTTTCCCCTAAGCTCCTTAACAGTCATTTCCACTCTGCACCGCACTCGCTGCACTGGAGCGCGCGCCCTCCCCGCGCAGGTGGTGTCCGAGGGCAGTGCAGGGTCCCAGGTGCGTCCCCGGCCCCACTGCGGCCCCCTTACTTGGCGTAGTAAACCCAGCCGTCCTTGGTGGTTCTCTCCTCCCAACCCGGGGGCAGCTCGTCCTCACTGTCCGTGTCATCCAGGCCCGCGTAGCGCAGCGCTGCCATGGCAGACGGAGGAGGCACCCGACCCGCTCGCACGCTGCCGGGTCCGGTAGCCAAGGAACTCACTCCGACTCCAAACGACCGCCGCGCGCGTCGGGTCTCGACCACTCACGCCTGCGCACTGCGCCCTCCGGGGGCCACTCCGCCGACCAAGAAGCTAAAATCCAGTTTCCGCAGTAGTCCGGCTGCCAGCTTCAAAGGGGCTGGGCCTGGAGAGCAAGGCGGGGGAAAGCGCCTAAGAGGTCGCGCTGCCGCCGGGCTGGACAGCAAAGCCGGAGAGTGCTCCGATATGGAACGGAGCCTCGTCAACCTCCCTGCTGCAGTGAAGGGGCTTGCGCATCTAGTTTCGGGCCAGGACTCCGCCCGTTGCTGGGCGACCCGTAATCACTTCCGCGTTGTTCTAGCCAATCCCGCAGGAGCCCGGCAGTTGGGCATCCTGGGAAATGTAGTCCAGGCGGCGCCTGATTGGAAAGCGCCGCCCATGCTGGTGTCCCGGGCTTCTGTCTCTCCTTGCCTTGCGACCTCGTGAAAGTTCATGATCACAAACCTTCCAGAGCTTGCCAGCATTGGTGCTGATTCACAAACTTTGTTTTGCGTATGAACACAATGTTATGTAAACTGATGAACTTAAAAATGCTGATTCCTGATTTCCTGGTTTTAAAGAAGTTTCTTCCAGCCAAAACACAGTGCTGTTCGTAAGAGAGTGACGTTAACAGAGCGCTTAATGTGGGGTCCAGGCCAGAAATGCAGAGACATCTCATGTTCCTGACACCTTTGTGTAGTGGGCACAACTCAGAAAGGGGGAGCTTTGGGCTGGACTCAGTGGCTCACGCCTGTAATCCAAACACATTAGGAGGCTGAGGCAGAAGGGTCACTTGAGGCCAGGAGTTTGAGAACAGCCTGGGAAAGGGAAACATAGCAAGACCCCCTTGTCTCTACCAAAAAAAAAAAATCAATTTGCTGGGCATGGTGGCATATGTCTGTAGTCCCAGCTACTCAGTGAGGCTGAGGTCTGAGATCAGTTGAGCCCAAGAAGTTGAGGCTGCAGTGAGCTATGATCGGGCCACTGTACTCCAGCATGGGAGACAGAGAGAGATCCTGTCTTTTAAAAACTGCCTCACCTTTAGAGAATTTCCTCTAGCAAGTCTGCAATGGGTCCAGAATCTGCATTAAAAGAAAAAAAAAGAAAGAAAGAAAGGGTAGCTAACTATATGAGAAGGCACAGGAAGAGAGAAGAACCAGGGACTTCCTGGCCGTTGAGATCCCATCACTGCATTACAGTTATTTACTCATCTGTGTAGTCCCGACAAAACTGACAAACCACACCTGGGGCTTCTTTCTATTGCCATCACTCGGTAAAATGCTTCAGCCTACAAATTTATTAAATGAATGAATGATCTGATCCTTTAGGTTTGGTTCTCTGTGAATCAATCTAATTAAAAAACAAATTCTGGCCAGGCGCAGTGGCTCACGCCTGTAATCCCAGAATTTTGGGAGGCCAAGGCAGGTGGATCATGAGTTAAGGAGATTGAGACCATCCCAGCCAATATGGTGAAAACCTGACTCTATTAAAAACACAAAAGTTAGCCTGGCGTGGTGGCTTACATCTGTAGTCCCAGCTACTCAGGAGACTGAGGCAGGAGAGTCTCTTGAACCCAGGCGGCAGAGGTTGCAGTGAGCCAAGATTGCACCATTGCACTCCAGCCTGGGCAACAAGAGCAAACTCCGTCTAAAAACAAAAAAAATCCATATTTACAAAGTAGACTCAAGTCCTCTCGGACCACCAGTACAAATCCCATAAAAGTTCTGTATTCAAAAACCTCAAATGTGTCTTCAACTTGGCCCTGCCTAAGGAGTTTTCCAGAACATTTCCTGTTTGGCGCTTGCTCCCCAGCCCTATGTTGCAGGGAAATTTACTGACCATGATCTCTCTGGGCTAGGTCCCAGAGAATGCAAGCCTCCATCAGAATAATTACATATAGTTGATTCTGCTGAGACAGCAAAAATACTAAAATGAAAAGAAGAAATTTAAAAAGTATATATTTTAATGGGCTGTGCGTGAAAAGGGCAGCTGCTTTTTGTCTTCAAGTGCTCAAATTCATGATTGCTTAGGATTCCTGCTCTACATACTCTTTAGAGAGATACTTGCCTTTCTGTACTTGACCAACCAAAAACAAGCTTAACAAACCACAGTTTAGTTTCAACAGGCCTGCTGTCTCATCTTGAACCTATCATAAGATTTTTTGCAAATCCACCTGTGTTTAAACCTGCTACCATTGGATTGGGTGTGGTGGCTCACAACTGTAATCCCAGCACTTTGGGAGGCTGAGGCAGGAGAATTGCTTCAGCCCAGAAGTTCATGACCAGCCTGAGGAGCATAGTAAGACCTCCACTCCCACCCCCACCCCTAATCCATCTCTACAAAAATTTAAAACTTAGCCAGTGTGGTGGCACATGCCTGTACTGTGGTGGTGCATGCCTCCCCAACTACTCGGGAGGCTGAAGTGGGAGGATTACTAGAGCCCAGGAGTTCAAGGGTACAGGGAGCCGTGGTTGCACCACTGTACTCCAGCCTGGGTGACAGAGTGAGACTCTGTCTTAAAAAAAAAAAAAAAAAAAAAAAAAGATAAATAAAACTAAATCTGCTAGGCTGGGCACAGTGGCTCACACCTGTAATCCCAGCACTTTGGGAGGCTGAGGCGGGGTGATCACCTGAGGTTGGGAGTTTGAGACCAGCCTGACCAACATGGAGAAACCCCGTCTCTACTAACAATACAAAATTAGCCAGGTGGGGTGGTGCATGCCTGTAATCCCAGCTACTCAAGAGACTGAAGCAGGAGAATTGCTTGAACCCGGGAGGCAGAGGTTGCAGTGAGCCAATATCGTGCCATTGCACTGCAGCCTGGACAACAAGAGCGAAACCCCATCTCAAAAGTAAATAAATAAATAAATAAGTCTGCTACCATTAATCTGTTACTCCACTGCTCACCTCAATTTAGCCCCTTTCCCCCTCTCACCTAAGCCTACTGATTCCTTTGCTACTTGTAGGAAATCCAGTCACAAAGTCCCCTGACTGTGGGGGGAGAGGAAGAAATGAGGTCAAACTGATTAGACTCAGTTTCTCCATTCGTTATCTTTGACTCCATTCAGTTTCACAAGGACTGTCTGCGTAGGTTTAACTGGTCACAGCTTCTGCTGGCACCTCTTACCTGTAACTTGGCATCAGGCCACAGCTAGTGATATAGCATGGTGTTTCCCAACCTGGGTAGCAGTCCCCCCTGGAAGACTTTAAACTTCAGGGTCTATCCTGTACTGATCCTACCACTTTGGAAATTCCTTCTACGGTTTCTCCTGCCACTGACACCATGGTTTCTCAACCTCGACGCTACTGATATTTGGAGCTAGATAATTCTTTAAGGTGGGGGCTGCCCAGTGCATTGTAGGATGGGTGGCAGCATTCTGGCCTCTGCCCACTAGATGCCAGTAGGAGATGCCCCTCTCCTAGTTGTAACAACCAAAAATGTCTCCAGGAGTTGCCGGTTTGGGCCCCAGTGGAGAACCTATACTGACAATCACTCAGTGAATGACTCACTTCTGAATCACATGAGATCTGCTGAGATTCATTTCAGGCATTGAGGAGCCTGCTTCTGTCAGGAGATTACAGGGTGGTCCTGGGCCCCTGGTGGCTCCAGCACAGACTCTGGATGCACCTGCCTCTCACCTTCCTTTCCCCCTCTGCAGGTCAGAGACCTCCTGTGGAAATCTGGCTGGCTGGTCCAGACTCCAGGAACGGGCACAACGGTGATCATGATCACATTTTCTTCTGCTTTTCTTATGGCTTATTTGTTGGGCTCTGTGAGATTAAAGAAGTAAGACATACAAGCGTTGGGAAATTTTTCCTTTTCAGGTTTGTCTCCTCCCTTTCATGGGCTATGTTTTCTGCTCTCTCCTTACTCATTTCCTGTGTTTACTCACAGTTTCTGGTCCCCTGCACTTTAGCTTTGGCTTTGCCCTGATGAGAATCTGTTAGTAGGCAAGACTACTTAACTTGGTGAGGGTTAGATTATAATCGGTTTGAGAAAGCTTATGTTTGGGAATGAGCCAACGTCCTCAAAATGTTACCCTAAGAAAGCCCTAAGGATGGTTTGTTTTCTCTGGGCACGGTGGCTCACACCTGTAATCCCAGCACTTAGGGAGGCCAAGGCAGGTGGATCACGAGGTCAGGAGATGAAGACCACCCTGGTCAAAATGGTGAAACCCCTTCTCTACTAAAAATACAAAAATTAGCTGGGCATGGCATCATGTGCCTATAATCCCAGCTACTTGGGAGGCTGAAGCAGGATAATCACTTGAACCAGGGAGTCAGAGGTTGCAGTGAGCCAAGATCACACCCCTGCACTCCAGCCTGGTGACAGAGAGAGACTCCATGGCAGAAAAAAAAAAAAAGGTTTGTTTTAAACAACCCTTCTAAAAAGTGGGCAAAGAACATGAACAGATGCTTCTCAAGACATACATGCAGCCAACAAACATATGAAAAAAACCTCAATATCACTGATCACTAGAGAAATGCAAATCAAAACCAAATGAGATTCCGTCTCATGCCACTCAGAAGGGCAATTATTAAAAAGTGAAAAAAAAAAAACTGCAGTGCTGGCGAGGTTTCGGAGAAAAAGGAACACTTTTACACCCTTTGTGGGAGTATAAATTAGTTTAACCACTGTGGAAGACAGTATGACAATTCCTCAAAGACCTAGAGGCAGAAATACCATTTGACCCAGCAATTCCAGTACTGAGTATATACCCAAAGGAATATAAATCATTGTATAAGATACATGAATGCATATGTTCATTTCAGCGCTATTCACAATAACAAAAACATAGAATTAACCTAAATGCCAATCGCTGGTAGACTGGATAAAGAAAATGTGGTACATATACACCATGGAATACTATGCAGCTGTGAAAAGGAACAAGATTACGTCCTTTGCAGGGACATGGATGGAGCTGGAAGTCATTATCCTCAGCAACCTAACATAGGAACAGACAACCAAACACCACATTGATATGGTTTGGCTGTGTCCCCAAATCTCAACTTGAATTGTATCTCCCAGAATTCCCACATGTTGTGGGAGGGACCCAGGGAGAGGTAACTGAATCATGGGGGCTGGTCTTTCCCAAGCTATTCTCGTGATAGTGAATAAGTCTCACGAGATCTGATGGGTTTATCAGGGGTTTCCGCTTTTGCTTCTTCCTCATTTTCTCTTGCCACCACCACGTAAGAAGTGCCTTTTGCCTCCCGCCATGATTCTAAGGCTTCCCCAGCCATGTGGAACTGTAAGTCCAATGAAACCTCTTTTTCTTCCCAGTCCCAGGTATGTCTTTATCAGCAGCGTGAAAATGGACTAATACACACATGTTCTCTAAGAGGAAGCTGAATGATGAGAACACATGGACACATGGAGGAGAATAACACACACTGGGGCCTGTCAGAAGGGGCATGTGGGGAGGAGGACAGCATCAGGAAGAATAGCTAATGGACTCCAGGCTTAATACCTAGGTGACAGGAAGATTGGTGTAGCAAAACACCACGACACACATGGTTTTGTGTAAAAAACCAGCACACTTACATAAGCAGAATATGTATGAAAAAAAGAATTAAAAAAAAAAAAAAGAAAAAAACTCCTGCACATCCTACACATGTACCCCTGAACTTAAAAGTTGAAGAAAAAACAAAAGAATGGTTTGTATTTGTAAAGACAAATTAATCACATTATTAGCAAGGAGGTTTAAAAAGAAAACAGCAATGTCTAGTTATGCAACTGCACAGTAGATGGCCCCATCCGCCTACGATTTTAAAAGCTAACGCCCAGTAACTAACAAGGATTTCTATGTTGAAACTTTCTTTTCTTTTGGGACTGTTACTTCTGTGATAACTAACAATTTATGCACATAAGATTGATCAGTTTTTGCCGAACACAATTTGGCGTTACCCAAAAGAAAAATATGCAGCAGGTGCAAGGTTTTTGTCTGTTTGTTTTTGTTTTGTTTTGTTTTGTTTGGAGATAGTGTCTCGCTCTGTCACCCAGGCTGGAGTGCAGTGGCACAATCTCGGCTCGCTGCGACCTCCGCCTCCCGGGTTCAAGTGCACACTGCCACGCCTGGCTAATTTTTTGTATTTTAGTAGAGTCGGGGTTTCATCGTGTTGCCCAGGCTGGTCTTGAGCTCCTAAGCTCAGGCACTCAGCCTGCCTCGGCCTCCCAAAGTGCTGGGATTACAGGTATGAGCCACTGTGCCCAGACTAGGAGGCACAAATTTTAATGCATCATTCCTGGAGCCACATTTCCTTAGTTTATTATCATTATCCTGAAGACGATCATTTACCTCCCCTTGCAAACTCATATTCACAAACACCCTGACAACTCTGCAAGCCCGATTTGACTTCAATTGCCATTCTTTGGGAAATTAAGCCTGATGCTTTGGTACCAAACTCAATGTGCTCGTGAGATCTGGGAAGCATCCTGGCTCTTCTGATAATATTCTCATTGGGAGGTAACCAATAAGGTAGAATACTGAACAGCAGTCTTATGGAAAGCTCTCTTAATCAATGTGTCCTTATTTAGGAGGATGTGTTTGTATTTCATTTATTCATTCAGACAGACAAATGAACAAAAATGCTATGTCTCTGATATATATATAGAGAGACTCCTTATATCCAGAATTCGCAGTGAATTAGCATAAGATCAGCAGTTAACCCAAAGAACTATGGGTTGAAGGTTCTAAGAGAAATTCAAATCAAGACCGATAAGGTATGCAGCAACAGGGGAGAGTTCCCATGTTAGTTTCCTGTAATTTATCTTTCGAACCCAACTAATGTCACAAACTGTGACGGTGGCCAAATCCCTCAACTTCCTTAGTTTCATTGTCTGAAAAATGAAAATATTAATAATGCCTACCTTATAACAGTGTTAAGATATTAAATAAGTCAACACATGTTATCATCTGCATAATGGTGTCTGTTCAGGAAAATAAGCCAGTATTAACACTTTGGTGTTTTTTTAGAGAGAGACAGGGTCTTGCTCTGTTTCCCAGGCTGGAGTGCAGTGGTGCCGTCATAGCTCACTGTAACCTCGAACTGGCTCAAGCAACCCTCCTGACTTGGCCTCCCAAAGCACTGGAATTACAGGCATGAGCCACCAACATCAGCAAACATTTGAAATTTGACAGAGGGAATTCACTACACGGGGTATGGAAGATCTGAGAAGACAAATTCGAGGTAATGATGCAAATGAGAGGTGAACCACAGTGAAAGTCCTTTCCAGGACACAGGCTGGAGGGATGAACCAGGAGCTATGACACAAGCTAGGGAGCCAGAGGCAAGCAGGGAGCTGTGTGGAATCCTAATTAGGAAAAGGAGTCAGGCTGGCAGGACCAGCAGAAAGTAAAGAGGAAGCAGATAAGCTGTAGATCTGACTTTCTTTTTTTTCTTTTTTTTGAGGCGGAGTCTCACTCTGTCACCCAGCCTGGAGTGCAGTGGCGCAATCTCGGCTCACTGCAACCTCTGTCTCCTAGGTTCGAGCAATTCTCCTGCCTCAGCCTCCCACGTAGCTGGGACTACAGGCATGCACCACCATGCCCGGCTAATTTTTGTATGTTTAGCAGAGACAGGGTTTCACCATATTGGCCAGTCTGGTCTCAAACTCCTGACCTCATGATCCACACGCCTCAGCCTCCCTAAGTGCTGGGATTACAGATGTGAGCCACTGCACTCAGCCAGATCTGCCTTGCTTTATGGCCCCAAACATGTGGTCCACCTTCACAGATAACACACAGAGCATACAAGCTTCCTGCTTATCACCAAATACTTCAATTTATCAGACACCTCAGCTGACAGAAGAATACAAGTTAGGTCCCTGATGCCTTGATGTTATCCATCAGCCCAAGAACCATTTTAAAACCATATAAAATCTCCAGCAAGCCTTTGTTTCCTTGCAGTCAGCTCCTCTTCTGCTAATTCTGCCCACTGCAACCTTGCAACAGATTTTCCTACTGTCTTTAATAATAAATCTGTCTTTCTTTACCTTGAACTGTCTTGGTTCATTCTTTTAGGCCATGCCTCCAGCCCAGATAGTCACTGCTCATCCATGACAGGCTGTCCTTCGGGAACTGGACCCTGGAGAAAGGACAATTGCTGCAGGAAAACCCTGCAGAACTCTTGGGAAGAAGAATAGCTGGCTCCCTCCAGTCTCCTGCCAGGGCGTCTCATTGGATGAAACCACACAGAAGCCAGAAGCCTTGGGCACCCAGGAAGAATCTCCTCTGCAGAAGAAAGGGAGGGATCTGAGGACAACAGGAGGAAACCCCAGGCGAGGACCAGCATCAGCACTTAGGACCGTCTAAGTGTTGGCTATAGCTGCAGAAGCCTGCGATGGGCTGAGGAGGGGGAAGTAGCAGGATCACTCTGAGCCCCTTAGATAGGGTGACCATATAACTTTTTTTTTTTTTTTGAGACAGAGTCTTGCTCTGTCACCCAGGCTGGAGTACAATGGCTCAATCTCCGATCACTGCAACCTCTGCCTCCCGGGTTCAAGCAACTCTCTTGCCTCAGTCTCCTAAGTAGCTGGGACTACAGATGTGCACCATCACGCCCAGCTAACTTTTTGTATTTTTAGTAGAGACAGGGTTTCACCATGTTGGCCAGGATGGTCTTGATCTCCTGACCTCCTGATTTGCCCACCTCGGCCTCCCAAAGTGCTGGGAGTACAGGCTTGAACCTCCGTGCCCACCCTGACCATATAACTTTATATTCCTAACGGAGACACGCTGGAGAGAGAAAGAGGCTGTTATTAAGAGTTACTCTGAGACACCTCTAGGATGTGTAGCCAAGCACCTCTCTGGCCTAGTAAGCTTTTTAAGCAGGAGAGCGACTCAATCAAATTTACATTTTTAAGCCCTCTAGCAAATAAGTGGCAAACGGATTGACAGAGAATTAACCCATTCAAGCTGCTCTCAGAACTAAGTGATTTAATTTGGGTAATAGAGTGACAATGTGGCCCATGGGGGTAGGGTAGGAGAGGAGGATGTAATCGCCTGGGAGGTGGTGACCTAGGGTGCCAACAGAGGCACAGTTAAAATAATTAGGTCAGAAGTTCGCAAACATCTAGGAGGCCTCAGTGACCCTTTGGCAATTGCTCTCTGTCTCCACCTCTTCCCTCCACACCCATGGCTCAGCCCAGTGTCAGGCCCCACTGATACTGATATAGGAGTTAAGAAGAAAATTATTCAGACCGGGCAAGGTGGCTCATGCCTGTAATCCCAGCACTTTGGGAGGACTAGGCGGGCGGATTACTCGAGGTCAAGATATGCAGACCATCCTGGCCAACATGTTGAAACCCCCGTCTCTACTAAAAATATAAAAATTAGCTGGGCATGGTGGCAGGCATCTGTAGTCCCAGCTACTTGGGAGGCGGAGGCAGGAGAATCTCTTGAACCTGGGAGGCAGAGTTTGCAGGAACCGAGATCGAGCCACTGCACTCCAGCTCAGAGACAGAGTGAGACTCTGCAAAAAAAAAGAAAGAAAGAAAAGAAAGGAAGAAAGGGAGGAAGGCAGGGAGGGAAGGAGGAAGGAAGGAAGAAAAGAAAAGAAAGAAAGAAGGAGAGAGAAAGAAATTATTTAGGCAGATAGGATACAGGAAACCTTGGTAAGGTTTTCCTTTTCATGAAAAGCAGCCCCCAAATCATCTTATTTTCTAACAAAGAGCAGCCTGTAAAATTGAGCTGGAAAAACAGACAAGCAAGCTAGAAGCTTGCACAAGTGAATGCTGGCAGCTGTGCCAGTAGGAAAAGGCTATCTGGGACTAGACATATTCAACATGGCAGCTCCATCTTTTTTCCTTTCCAACCATGTGTGCAGTACAGAGCAGACAACATGACCCTGGCCAAGTGGAAAGCCTATTTGCATAATAAGATGAGGGTGGGGTGGCCAGCCTTCCCATGCAATATGTAAACGTCACACCTGGTGCAACCAATCTGTGGGCCCTATCTAAATCAGACACTGCCTTCTCCAGCCTACCTGTAAAATCCATGCCTGGCTAACTTTTTTGTAGAGATAGGGTCTTTCCATGTTGCCCGGGCCAGTCTCAAACTCCTGGCCTCAAGCAATCCTCCCATGTCAGCCTTCCCAAAGTGCTGGAATTGCAGACATGAGCCACCATGCACGGCCACATTGCCTTTATTTTTATGAACAAAGTGAGACATGGAGGGATTAAGTAACTTGCCCAGGGTGACCCAGTAAATGTCAGAGCTGGCATTTGAACCTCTGTTCTTACCCATTATGCAATGTAGCCTCTTGTTACTCCGGCATTCACACCTTTATGAGTTCATCTCCCCCATGCTTCTGTTTCTCTGCATCTGTCCATCTGTCCATTACCACCTGATCCACCCCCTCAATTTTTTGGTCCACTCATCAGTCTCTCCACATATCCAGCCTGTCAGTAAAGTCTTGAATGGTGACTTTAGCCTTACTTTAACATTGCTTCATACAGGGAAGCAAACACATATGAGAAATTTACAGTGGAAATTGCAGAAGCCAGAATATTTTAAACCATTAAGCTAAAATTAAGCAGTGAAAGTTCAATATTTGCTTCAATAACAGAAAAAAAAATGGATTATAAAACGTTTTCCTGTTTATTTCAATGTGTCTGCCTGTTAATGCCTTATCTCTGTTTGCACATGTACATTTCCTATTTTCCAGCTGGCATTAAAGGGGGTCTGGAGGACTTTCGATTTCTTTGGTTGAGCAGCTAACAGAATAAAAGAGTGTTGGCCTTGGAGGCCAGTTCGTCTACCAGTATTAATGAAACGACAGTTATATGCAGGTACTGAGGAAAGACTGTTCTTCTCTAGTTGATTCCAGGAACCAGCCACACATGCTGGCCAGCCAGCAGCCACACTCCCTCTTGCTGAGATATTACTATGTCTCCTGTTATTTCTTTTTGTTTGTTTGTTTTGAGACGGAGTCACTCTGTCACCCAGGCTAGAGTGCAGTGGCTCGATCTCTGTTCACTGCAACCTCTGCCTCCCAGGTTCAAGTGATTCTCCTGCCTCAGCCTCCCGAGTAGCTGGGACTACAGGCACATGCCACCATGCCTGGCTAATCTTTTGTGTTTTTAGTAGAGACGGGGTTTCACCATGTTAGCCAGGATGGTCTCCATCTCCTGACCTCCTGATCTGCCCGCCTCTGCCTCCCAAAGTGCTGAGATTACAGGTGTGAGCCACCGTGCCCGATCTTCTCCTATTATTTCATAAACATGAAAACCTCTTCTTTTTTAGTTCCTGCACTCTGTGTAGGAAGTTCCAACCACATACCTGCCTTATCATATGCTCTGTTCCTGATGAACCTTTCGTCAAATGTGGGATTTATTCCCTGAAATAGTAATAGTAAAGGGAAATCCTACAGCTGTGGGCCAAGTCCAGTTGGTGACGTGAGTCCTCACACTAGTCTTCTTCTAGTTGCTTAGCCAGTCTATTCACTTCACTCCGTCAAAAGTTCCTGTGCTGCGGTAGGCAGAATAAAGGCTTCCAAAGATGTCGAAATCCCCAGTCCTCAGAACCTGTGAATGAATTATGTTACAGGGCAAAGGGGAATTAAGGTTGCAGATGAAATGAAAGTTGCTGATTAGGGAGGAAGATGGAGGCCCAGCTCAGTGGCTCACGCCTGTCACCACAAACCCTGGGAGGCCAAGGCTGCAGGATCACTGAGGCTGCCGAGAGTTTGAGACCAGCGTGGGCAACATAGTGAGAACTCCTTCTCTACAAATGATACAAAAAACAGCCAGGCCTTGTGGCCCATGCCTACAATCCTAGCTGCTTCTAAGGCCAGGGATTGTTTAAGGCCAGGAATTCGAGGCTGCAGTGAGCTGTGATCATGCCACTGCACTCTAGCCTTGGTGACGGAGCAAGACCTGGACTCAAAAAATGAAAAAATAAATAAAATAAAAAGGAAGATTGTAAAGGGTGGGCGGTCTGCAGGGACGATGGTGGCAGAGCCTCCCAGAGCATTCATCTCTGGCCTGCTGGACAGCACCGGGAGCAGGCAGAAGTCAAGCACACCCCAGAAGTGAGGGTCCCTGACCCAGGTCAACAGTGGTCCCCATAGGATCATAGGACAATCACTGTCCCCCCGACCTCACAGCAACAGCAATGCTGAAGAACCCTGTGGCTAGGCGCGGTGCCATGAGCAGGGCTCCTTGTGCACTGGGCCCAGAAGCCTCTTCCCCTGCCTCCTTGGTTTTCCATTTTGGGGATTTTTTTTCTTTTCTTTTTTTTTTGTTTTTTGAGACACGATCTTGCTCTGTCACCCAGGCTGGATTGTGGTGGCAAGGTCTCAGTTTACTGCAATCTCTGCTTCCTAGGCTCAAATGATTCTCATGCCTCAGCCTCCCGGGTAGCTGGGATTACAGGTGTGCACCACCACACCTGGATAATTTTTTGTATTGTTAGTAGAGACAGGATTTCACCATGTTGGTCAGGCTGGTCTCAAACTCCTGGCCTCAAGTGATCCACCTCACTCAGCCTCCCAAAGTGTTGAGAATACAGGCATGAACCACCACACCTGGCCATTTTGGGGAATTTTTATTGTTATTAAGCTGATGAGACTTAGACTGTTTTTATATTGTCTCTGTGCCATAGGCTCTTTCATAAAGCTAGACTATGACTTTGTTGCAGCTTCCTTTTTTTTAAAAAAAAAAAAAAAAGGAAGATTGGGCATGGTGGTTCATACCTGTAATCTCAGCACTTTGGGAGGCTGAGGCGGGAAGATGATGAGGTAAGGAGATAGAGGCCATCCTGGCCAACATGGTGAAAACCCGTCTCTGCTAAAATATAAAAAATTTTCACCTATAATCCCAGCTACTCAGGAGGCTGAGGCAGGGGGAATCACTTGAACCCAGGAGGCGGAGATTGCAATGAGCCGTGATCAGGCTGCTGCACTCCATCCTGGGGACAAAGTGAGACTCTGTCTCAAAAAGCAGAAAAGAAAGAAAACAAAACAAAAGAAAGAAAGAAAAGGGAAGATTATTCTGGATCATCCAAGGGAGTCCAGTGTAATCATAGGGCTCTTTAAAAATGGAAGAGGCAGGCAGAGGGGGAGATCAGAGAGCTGCAATGTGAGAGGCACCTGACCCACCACTGCTGGCCTTGAAGAAGGAGGAAGGGGGCCTTGAGCCAGGAAATCCCAATGGGAAGCCTCTGGAAAGCAAAAACGGCATAGAACCACATTCTGCCCTGGAGTCCCCAGAAAGGCACTTCCTGGCTGACTCCTTGATTTTAGCCCAGCTTCAGGCATCTGGGCCACAAACTGTGAGATAATGTGTGTTGTTTAAGCCACTCAGTTTGCAGTCATTTGGCGCAGTCATTTGGCACAGCCGCAATGGAAAATGAACACGCGTAGCTCTAAAGAAATGGATTTTATTATTTAACAAATCCGCATGTAGCACACACTACAGGCCAGGCGTGGTTCTAAGCCCTTCACCAATATTAACTCACTTCATCTTTACAACCACCTATGAGCAGGCACCATTTATTAGCAACCCAGTTTTCATAGATGAGGAAAAGGAGGCACAAGAAACTTAAGTAACTTGCCTAAGGCCACTTGGCAAGCAAGAGCTAACAGTGGCTGGGGTTAGAATCCAAATAAGGGCACTAGCCCCTAGCTCATCCTCTTAACCAGGTGCCCTGAGCGCTGCCTCTCCAGGACACTGGATCCCCAGCTCTTGTCCTCTGACAGATGCCAAAGGATTTTCACTACTCCATGGGAAAGGGGAGAAAAATGAGAAAAAAAGAAATGGCTCACACCTGTAATCCTAGCACTTTGGGAGGCTGAGGCGGGTGGATTGCTTGAGGTCAGGAGTTCGAGACCAGCCTGGCCAATATGGCGAAACCCCACAAAAAATACAAAAATTAGTTGGATGTGGTGGTGCACACCTGTAGTCCCAGCTACTCGGGAGGATGAGGCATGAGAATTGCTTGAACCTGGGAGGCCACAGCTGCAGTAAGCCGAGATTGTGCCCCTGCACTCCAGTCTGGGTGGGAGAACAAGCTAAATATATTCCACCTAAAGTACTGTCCTTTTATTTTCTGAGATCACATGTGTCCTACTTTTGTTCCTTTCTGATGATTTTTTCCTCTTATCCCAGCATATGTTATTAAGAAAATATTTAGACATCCAGAAAAGTTGAGGGAAGGGTATAGTGAATGTCCAAATACTCCTGCCCCCGTATTTGCTTTATTATATATATGGTAGAGATGGGAGTCTTGTTTTGTTGCTCAGGCTCATCTCAAACTCCTGGTCTCAAGCAATCCTCACGCCTCGGCCTCCCAAAGTGCTGGATTAACAAGTTTAAGTCACCTTACTCAGCTCATGTTTGCAATAAAGAGCCCATTCTGTTGTGTGGGCTCAGTTATATGAAAATGCACTGCCAGCATCATGACAATTGACCTCTAAAAATGTCAGCAGACCTCTCCTAAGATTGAGGTTATGATCTTTTATATCCCCAATGCCATTTTCACACCTAAGAAAATGACTGATACCTCCATTATATGAATTATTTGTACCTAAACTATTATTTTGAGTTTTTTAAAAATTGAAATACAATTCATAGACCATAAAATTCACCACCCCATCAAAGTGTAGAATTCAGTGGTATTTAGTATATTTTAGAGTTCTGTAATAATCACCACTATCTAATTTTAGAAATTTTCCTCACCCCAAAAAGAACCTGCTAGCAGTCACTCTTCATTCGCCATACCCGCTAGTCCCTGGCAACAATTAATCGACTTTCTATCTGTATGAATTTACCTGTTCTGGGCATTTCCTGTAAATGGAATCAAATGACAAGTAGTCTTTTGTGTCTGGCTTCTTTCACTTAGCACAATGTTTTTGAGGTTCATTTATATTGTAACAGGGATCGACACTTTGTCCTTTTTTATGACAGAATAATATTCCATTTTAAGGATGTGCTACGTTTTATTTACTCATTCATCACTTGATGAACTTTTAGGTTGTTTTCACTTTTTTGGTTATTATAAGTAATCCAGCTATGCACATTTTTGTGTGCACATGTGTTTTCTTTTTTTGTAGAGACAAGTCTCTATGTTGCCCAGGATGGTCTTGAATTCATGAGTTCAAGCCATCCTCCTGCCTCAGCCTCTCAAACTGATAACATTACAGGCATGAGTCACCACTCTCGGCTGATATGTATTTCCCTAATTTTTAAACCATTTTTTTTTTTTTTGAGACAGAGTCTCACTCTTTGGCCAGGCTGGAGTTCAGTGGCACAATCTCAGCTCACTGCAACCTTTATCTCCAGGGTTCAAGCGATTCTCCTGCCTCAGCCTCCCAAGTAGCTGGGACTACAGGCATGGCCACCGCACCCGCCTAATTTTTGTATTTTTAGTAGAAATGGGGTTTACCATGTTGGCCAGGATGGTCTCAGTCTCCTGACCTTGTGATCTGCCTGCCTCAGCCTCCCAAAGTACTGGGATTACAGGCCTGAGGCATCGCGCCTGGCCCTGACATATATTTTCATTTCTCATAGCTAGGAGTGAAATTGCTGGGTCATATGGTAAGTCTCCACTTCACTTTTTGTAAAATGTCTTGTATAGCTTTTCCCCACTCGGAACAAGAACTCACTCAAGGTCCATGCACTGCACTTGGTCGCTTGTCTCTCTGGTCTCATTTAATCTGGAACATTGCCCCCACCTCTTTTCCCAGTGACAATGACATTTAAAGGTTCCAGGTCACGCCACCTTACAGAATGTGTCCCAAAGATTCTTCTGATTATTTCCTCATGGTGCTGTTTACACTGTTCCTCTGTCTCTACGTCTTCCATAACCTGGAAATAAGACTAGACGCTTTATTAGATTCTTGGCAAAAATTGTTCTCAAGTAATATATAGTATTGTCCACTGCTTTAGTGTTAAAATGTTTTATCTTTTATAGAAGGTGACGGGGAGGGTTTTGTTTTCTCATTTTTATGTTATTACTACTATTATTATTTTGAAAAATAATAATATCCAGGCTGGAGTGCAGTGGTGTGATCTTGGCTCACTGCAGCCTCAGCTTCCCAGGCTCAAGAAATCCTCCTACCTCAGCCTCCTGAGTAGCTGGGACTACAGGAGTACACCACATCTGGCTAATTTTTACATATTTTGTAGACACAAGGTCTTACTGTGTTGTCCACGCTGGTCTCAAATACCTGCACTCAAATGATCCTCCTGCCTTGATGTCCCAAAGTGCTGGGATTACAGGCATGAGCCATCATGCCAGGTCAGTGTTTTTTTTCATTTTTAAAATGGTCTTTCTTGACATATTGATAAAGTTGATAATCTCACTAGAAAAATCTTTACTAAAAACCATACACAAATCATAATAAAAACAACAAACCAAAGCTTTTTCTCTATTGAGTGAAATCTAAAAGATTGGGATTCATTAAACTAGGTAACTTGTAAACCCTAGCAGCTATGACAGGATGAAATGAGTTCCCTGAAGCATAACAGGGAGAGCCTGATTTTGTTTTATCGTGGAAGTCTGCAGGACTAAGTAATAAAGCACATTTTCTCGTGGGCCACAGTTAAGCCCACTCACTTGGTGAGAGCAATCATTGCTGTGACTTCTGGAAATTAAGCCCCTAAGACTGGAAACTTCATTGGAAATTTCACTGAAGCCCCAAGCTCCCCTGCACCCAGAGCATATAATGGCTAACTGGCTGGCGTTGGTAAAATCGCATTTCAGTCCAACTTCATTCCTGTCTGCAGGGAAAAATATCAACCTCCAGTGGGAGCAGTTGTGTTGCACCCACTCACTCAAAAATTGCAGCAGAGTCCATTCTGTTTAAAGTTTTTGTTTCGTTTTGTTTTTCTGAGATGGAGTCTTGTTCTGTTGCCCAAGCTGGAATGCAGTGGTGCAGTCTCAGCTCACTGCAACCTTCACCTCCCAGGTTCAAGCGATTCTCCTGCCTCAGCCTCCCCCTTCCATGTAGATGGGATTATAGGCACCTACCACCATGCCTGGCTAATATTTTTGTATTTTTAGTAGAGACAGGCTTTCACCATGGTGGCCAGGCTGCTCTCGACCTCCTGACCTCAAGTGGTCCACCTGCCTCGGCCTCCCAAAGTGATGCGATTACAGGTGTGAAAGACTTTAAAGTCTTTCATCACCTGTTCAGAGTGTTTAGAGTGTCTTACTTTGGCTGCCAACATTTTGAAGATACCACTCTGATCCACTGCTGTTAGAATCTTACAAGTAAGTTCTTCCAAAGACTCCAGGGCTTGGAGCCCAAGATTCACCCCAGATCTTGACGGGCATATACATGAAAAGGTACCAGAAAGGAGGTGAGGGGGAAGAAAAAAAGAAAGGAAGTGATAACTACAAAGCACCCAGCACAGCACCAGGCGCAGAGTAAGCACTCAACACGTTAGCTCTCATCATTGATATTAGTGATTAGAGCTGGACTGGAGGAACTTAAAATTCAAATATGAGGCACCATTGTGATGTTAGATCTGACATTAAAGCACATGCATAACTATAGGGGCGTTTCCAAGCATTATCACCTACACCAATATCAAGAGTATATAGAGGTAGATACTAAAAGCTTCAGTTTATAGAAGAGATAACTGAGGCTTAGTTTAGCAAATAGCAAGACTTAGCAAATGGTAAAGCAGAGACTCAATCCAAATTCTCTCAATTCTAAAGCCTGCAAGTCTGCATTTTTTTTGTTGTTGTTGTTCTTTTGTTTTGTTTGTTTGTTTGTTTTTAGGAGACAGGGTCTCACACTGTTGCCCAGGCTGGAGTGCAGTGGCACAAACATGGCTCACTCCAGCCCCAAACTCCTGGGCTTAGGTGATCCTCCTGCCTCAGTCTCCTGAGTAGCTGGGACTACAGGAGTACACCATCACACCTGGCTAATTTTTAAATTTTTTGTAGAGACAGAGCCTTACCTTGGTGCCCAGGCTGGTCTTGAACTCCTAGCTTCAAGTAATCCTCCCACCTCAGCCTCCCAAAGTGTTAGGATTACAGGGGTAAGTCACCACGCCCAGCCTGTGCAGTGTTTTTAATCACCTTGCTGTACTGCTTCCCATATTTTGTACAAGAAATCTAAACTTATTAAACAAATAAATTGTGTTTTCTTTGCATGTGTAGAATCTTCAAGAAGCTTTGTAGTTAATTCCTTTAAAACGTTGCTGGGCATGGTGGCTCATGCCTATAATCCCAGCACTTTGGGAGGCCGAGGCAGGTGGATTACGAGGTCAGGAGTTCGAGACCATCCTGACTAACACGGTGAAACCCCGTCTCTACTAAAAATAAAAAAATTAGCCAGGCATGGTGGCACACGCCTGTAGTCCCAGCTACTTGGGAGGCTGAGGCAGGAGAATCGCTTGAACCTGAGTGGCAGAGGTTGTAGTGAGCCGAGATTGTGACACTGCACTCCAGCCTGGGTGACAGAGCGAGACTCCATCCCCCCAAAAAAAAAAAAAAAAAAAGTAAAGAATAACATTTTCTCCCTCATATTCCTAGCCTTGCTTCTCATGCTCACCAGCAGCTTCTCCATAAAGCCTTGTCTCAACTGGCAACTTAATCAGAGTAAGCTACTTAAAAAGCAAATCTAAACAGCTATTCCCTTACATAAAAATGTTTTCCCAAGAATCTAAAACAAACTTGTGATGGCTTCTGGATTGCAGAGCAACCCAGAGTAGCTGCAGCAAGTAATGAAAGGAAGCCTTCTGCTGTATACACTTTAAATTTTGTATTTGTATATGAATTATGTATTCTAAAATAAGTAATTATTAAATAAATACATAAATCAAATTTTTTTGGCTTTCCTATCCCAGCCTTTACTATCACAATGATATTGAGTTCAGGTTCTTCTGCCTAATCTTTTGTGACCTGCTCCCTGTTGTATTTAAAGCTTCATTTACCTCCTTCCCCTTTTTGGACTTGAAACTCTTAGTAATATACAAGTATACATACACAGGTGCCTACTTCCTGCCTCTGCCTGTAATGCCCTTTCTTTTTTCCTTTTTTTCTTTGTGTGTGTGTGTGACAGTGTTTTGCTCTTGTTGTCCAGGCTGGAGTGCAATGGTGTGATCTCAGCTCACTGAAATCTCTGTCTCCTGGGTTCAAGTGATTCTCCTGCCTCAGCCTCCCAAGTAGCTGGGATTACAGGCATGTGCCACCATGCCCAGCTAATTTTGTATTTTTAGTAGAGAAAGGGTTTCTCCATGTTGGTCAGGCTTCTCTCGAACTCCTGACCTCAGGTAATCTGCCCACCTTGGCCTCCCAAAGTGCTGGAATTACAGGCGTGATCCACTGTGGCCGGTGAGAAGTATCTTTAAATTGAGGTGCACACCTGTCTCACCCCACCTTTCCTCTTTACGGCCAACTGGAAAATGGACATGACGTAGAGAACTCAAGCCACTTTACTGCACCTTGAGATGAGAGTCATACACCAGCAATGTTAAGAAAGCTGCAAAGAGCTTTCTTACATGAGAGAAATAAACCGCATGTGTTTAAATCACTGTCAAATTGGGCTTTCTGCTACTTGAGCTAAACCTAGTCCAAAAAGTCATGTCACACAGACTTCTTTTGATTTTCAGATTCCAAAATGTTCTGGCTACTATTGTCTCTTCTGCTCTCTTAATCCTTATGCATTTATTTACCGAAACAAAATGAAAAGTACTGCTGTTTGCCATTTTAATGGACCTTCAGGAGAAAGTGGCAATAAATGCATGTGTTCAGAATACTATCTTTTTTTTTTTTTTTTTTTTTTTTGAGACACAGTCTCACTCTGTCATCCAAGCTGGAGGGCAATGTTGTGATCTCAGTTCACTGCAATCTCTGCCTCCCAAATTCAAGTGATTCTCCTGCCTCAGCCTCCTGAGTAGCTGGGGCTGGAGGCGCGTGCCTCCACACCTGGCTAATTTTTGTATTTTTAGTAGAGATGGGATTTCACCATATTGGCCAGGCTGGTCTCAAACTCTTGACCTTGTGCTCCAACCGCCTCGACCTACCTAAGTGCTGGGATTACAGGCGTGAGCCACCGCACCAGTCCAGAGTACTATCTTTAATCAAAAGTCTGCTCTAATAAGATTGTTGAGAAAGTTAAACAGTATAATGAACAAAAACTTTATAGGATAATGCCTAGCTCAGGGCAGGCACTTAATAAGTGACAGTAATTATGATGGTACTTTTATTATCATTAATACCTTTGCTATTATTTCAATTGTGTCATCGGGCGCTCATTTCTACAAGTCACGCTAACATGCAATTTGAAGGAAAAAAAAGACTCATGGCATATATATAGTTTGTAGCTGCACAAATCTAAATCAACATACATTTATTGATTTTTTTTCATAAATCAAGAGAATATTTTTTACTGACTAGGGATTTAAACAGCCTGATTTAGCTCCTCTAGGCAACAAATTATGTTTTGTTGACCAGGCAGAAATTGAATTGTATGCAAAATGTCATTCTGCCACCCTCTCATTTCCTCATGGGCTAGGAACTTGGAAGCTTGATTGAATTCTTACAATAAAGGTCAGAGAGGTAGTAGGTCTACTGCTCTGCTAAGGGAAGTGTCTTTTGTTTTTTGTTGTTGTTGTTACCTTTTTGAGAAGCAGTCTCACGTTGTTGCCAGGCTCATCTCGGCTCACTGCAACCTCTGCCTCCCAGGTTCAAGCAATTCTCTTGCCTCAGCCTCCTGAGTACCTGGGACTACAGGTGCGTGCCACCACGCCTGGCTAGTTTTTTGTATTTTAGTAGAGGTGGGATTTCACTATGTTGGCCAGAATGGTCTTGCTCTCCAGACCTGATCCGCCTACCGCGGCCTCCCAAAGTGCTGGTATTACAGGTGTGAGCCGCCGAGCCTGGCAGAGAAGTGTGTTTAAAGTGAGGTGCATACCTGCTTACAGTGGATGCTTGGGTAAGAATCTTAACCCTCCAACATCCTTTTCTTCAGCCGCAAACGTGAGGATAAATTTATGTCCTTACTTTTTTCTCCTAATCTTTTTATTTTTGCCCTTTTCTTACTCCCTGATGCTCTCTACAACTCTAAAAATTGCTAAAAATATCTCTACAATCCAGTTAAAGACAGTGTAAGTGGATACTTAACACCTGTGTGCAAGTCAAGGCACGTCTTTGGCTGAGTAACCTCTTCATATCTCTGTTTCCCCATGGGGAAAGTGGGGGGTAATGTTAATGACTGCCTCTTCTTAATGACCACCTCCTGAGTGTGTGGTAAAGACTATAAGAGATAATGCTTGCTAAGTGCTTAGAACAGAGACTGCTACATAGTAAACATAAAATAACTGAGAACAATTAAGAGTTATCTGCAGGGACTGTGCTAAACCATGCAGATTATTTAATTATTTGATTATCACAGAAACTCTGTGAAGTCAACGCTATTATTATTATTATTAATATTTGAGACAGAGTCTGGCTCTGTCAACCAGGCTGGAGTTCAGTGGCACGACCTCGGCTCATTGCAACCTCCGCCTCCTGGGTTCAAGCAGTTCTCCTGCCTCAGCCTCCTGAGTAGGTGGGATTACAGGCATGCACCACCATGCCTGGCTTATTTATTTATTTATTTTTTGTATTTTTTGCAGAGGCAGGTTTCACCATGTTGGTCAGGCTGGTGTCAAACTCTTGGCCTGGTAACCTGCCGGCCTCAGGCTCCCAAAGTGCTGGAATTACAGGTGTGAGCCACTGCACCTGGCCGGGTCAATGCTATTATTTTCCCCTATTTCACCAATGAGGAAACGAAAGTAGGGAAAGGTTAGGTAACTTTGCTAATTTAACACAGATTATTGATGAAACCTGGCTTTGAACCTGGCTTTGGATGTCTGCCTGCCTCAACAGTCATCGTCTTATCCACTCCACAGCACCTGTGTGAATCAGCTTTGGTGCTAATGACAGTTAAGGATAAACTTTCTGCAATTTTCTGCATCAATTGAAAATGATACAAAAATTTGAGTTAGATACAAGAAGTTCCAAGAGATCTATTGTACAGCACGGTGACTATAATTAATAACAATGTATACGATTCTTGAAAACTGCAGAGAACACATTTAAAGTGTTCTTGCTACAAAATAGTAAGTATGTTAGGCCAGGCGCAAGGCACGGTGGCCTGTAATCCCAGCACTCTGGGAGACTAGGGTGGGTGGATCACGAGGTCTGGAGTTTGAGACCAGCCTGGCCAACATACTGAAACCCCATCTCTGCTTAAAGTAAAAAATTAGCTAGGCATGGTGGTGGGAGCCTGTAGTCCCAGCTACTCAGGAGGCTGAGGCAGGAGAATCGCTTGAACCTAGGAGGTGGAGGTTGCAGTGAGCCCAGATTGCGCCATTGTACTCCAGCCTGGGCAACAAGAGTGAAACTCTGTCTCAAATAAACAAATAAATAAATACTATGTGAAGTAATGCGTATGTTAATTAGCTTGATTTCACCCTTCCACTATGTATACATATATCAAAACAACATGTTGTATATAATACATATATACAATTTTTATTTGTCAATTAAAAAAAGTAAACATGTGGAATGCAGTGGCTCACACCTGTAATGGCAGCACCTGGAGAGGCTGAGGCAGGGGGATCATCTGCCTCAGGAGTTCAAGACCAGCCTGGGCAACACAGTAAGACCTCAGGATCTGCAAAAAAGTAAAGAATACATAAAAAAGTAAAAGTAAATATGAGCCTGTCTGGAAGTAGAAAAATAAATAACTCAATAAAATGATTAGGAAATTATTTCGCTCATGTTCTGGCCAAGTATAGAAAAACCTCTACAGAGTTAAAGAGAAGAAAAATAATAGCCAGTATTATTCAGCTCTTACTATGTTCCTGTTCAGTAAAAAGCACTTTAGGTGTATTAACTTATTGAATCTCGCAATGATCCTATGAGGAATATAATTTTTTTTTTTTTTTTTTTTTTTTTTTTTTTTTTTTTTTTTGCGACAGAGTCTCACTCTGTCTCCTAGGCTGGAGTGCAGTGGTGTGATCTCAGCTCACTGCAACCTCCACCTCCCGGGTTCAACCAATTCTTCTGCCTCAGCCTCCCAAGTAGCTGGGACTACAGGCATGCCCATGATACCCAACTAATTTTTGTATTTTTAGTAGAGACGAGGTTTCACCATGTTGTCCAGGATAGTCTCGATCTCAACCTCGTGATCTGCCCACCTCAGCCTCCCAAAGTGCTGGGATTACAGGCATGGGCCACTGTGCCTGGCCATGAATATACTATTAATATCCCCATCATACAGATGAGGAAACACAGGCAGAGAGAGGTTTAGAATTAAGGAGCAGCAAGTGGCAGAGACCATTACGTCTTACTGCCCCTGAAAACTCTGCCCTTAGAGAATTTATAATCTACCCAGGAAGACCGACAGTCCCTTGAACCTGGTTGTCTAACACATGTCTCTGCTCCTGTCATCTCCCCCACCCACTCCACTACTCAGGAGCTATTCTAGATGACTAGGTGCGCATTCTAGACAGCTATTTGGAAGCTGCCCTGCACAGTGGCTCACCTGTGTTGAAGCTGAGAACTTGGGTTACTTCCCTCTCCACAATCACCGTTGTGGGAAGTAGAAAAGGTCCTCTTTAAAGTTTCCTTTCTTGGTTAAGAGAAATTCATAAGTGTCATAACAGTTTGTTTTAAACATTTTCTTCAAAAGCCTTCTTGCCTTTTTGCTAAAAGCCCTATATTATGTAGCTGTCAGACATGCTTACAGGCATGTAGTACATTCTATGTCTTTGCACTTTAATCAAGATATCTGTGCTGGATGTGCTCACAGGCATGTCCCAGCTCACAGCCTATGCCCCTTCCTTATTTGGACTTCCTTTTTTTGCTCTCCATTGCTTTGACCTGTTTAGAAAATTTTCAAGTTATTAGCCAATCGGATTTTAGTTTAGATTGTGAGGTCTGACTCCAGCCAGCCGAGATCAGACACAACAGTAAGGACAACCCCAAAAGCGCAAGAAATAAATATGTCTGCTTTCCTTTGTTCTTTGTACTCTCGTGGCAAGATTGCTAGTGGGAGTACCCTTTCTGCAGGAAGTAAAAAGAATCGCTGTGCTGGGAGATCCTTTGTCCCATTACTAATTTTTCTTTGCAGCACCAAAAGAAAAATTGTATACATAACAAGCACCTTGCCTTTGCTCTGGATATAGGCAGCAGTGGCCAGTCTGTGGCAGAGCCAGGTCTCAGAGAGCCTTCTGCTGGGCTGCACTGCACACAGGCACTGCCGTGTCCCTTGCTTGCGGTCTGTGTCCATCTTGTAGGTGTTGAAGGCTTGGTGGAAGATGATCTTCATTACCCATGAGGAAAGAGCAAGAGAGTTGGGAATCTGGCTGTCTGCTTCAGGAAACCCATCATGCAGACTGACAAAAATACTTTCTCAGCATGATTTTAACAGGAACTCTGTAAGCTAGCTAAATTTCTTACAATTGGTGGTGAAGGGTAGAAGTAATGATTAAGCAATTATTTAAAATTTTGTTTGTGAAAGACTAATAATTTAAAAATGCATATGGATGGTGCTGTCTATTTTTTTTTTTGAAACAGAGCCTCACTCTGTTGCCCACATTGGAATGCGTGGCTATCTCGGCTTGCTGCAACCTCTGCCTCCCAGGTTCAAGTGATTCTCATATCTCAGCCTCCCAAGTAGCTGGGATTGCAGGTGTCCACCACCATACCCGGCTAATTTTTGTGTTTTTAGTGGAGATGGGGTTTCACCATTTTAGCCAGGTTGGTCTTGATCTCTTGACCTTGTGATTACATCGTGAGCCACTGCATCCAGCCAGCGTTTTCTTCCACTGTGGTTGTAGTCAAAGTGGCACCTATGGCTTTATCAGCAGTAAAAATAATGGATATTTTTATATGACATTACAGTTGTTGCAGAAATTCCAAACTATAGTTTATGCTCACTGATTTTTGAAATTATATAAGCTATTAGACTTGATTTTAGATCTCGGTATTTCTTTTCTTTTCTTTTTCTTTTTTTTTTATTTTATGGAGTCTCACTCTGTCGCCCAGGCTGTAGTGCAGTGGTGCGATCTCAGCTCACTACAACCTCTGCCTCCAGGGTTCAAGCGACTCTTCTGCGTCAGCCTCCCAAGTAGCTGGGACAGCAGGCATGCGCCACCACGCCCATCTAATTTTTTGTATTTTTTAGTAGAGACGGGGTTTCACTGTGTTAACCAGGATGGTCTCCATCTCCTGACCTCCTACTCTGCCCACCTCTGCCTCCCAAAGTGCTAGGATTACAGGCGTGAAGCACCGTGCCCAGATTAGATCTTGGTGTTTCATGAATTATTAAAAAAGCATATATATTCTATATAATAAATTTTGAAAACATTTTGATACTGTATTTAGTTCTATCAAGTTTTTTAGGCCGGACGCAATGGCTCCCACCTGTAATCCTAGCACTTTGGCAGGCCCAGGTGGGAAGATGACCTGAGGTCAGTAAATCGAGACCAACTGGGGCAACATGGCGAAACCTCATCTCTACTAAAAATACAAACATTAGCCAGGCGTGAGTGGTGCATGCCTGTAGTCCCAGCTACTCAGGAGGCTGAGGCACGAGCATCACTTGAACCCAGGAGACAGAGTTTGCAGTGAGCCAAGATCATGCCATTGCACTCCAGCCTGGGCTACAGAACAAGACTCCGTCTCAAAAAAAAAAATTTTTTTTATCATCCATTTATTTTACTTTATGCATTTAAACATATAATCCTCAGAAGGGGTCTGTCTGTAGGATTCATCAGACTGCCAAAGTGTTCTACAAGGCTAAAGAGGTTGACATTTTGCATACATTTTATGCAAACAAAATTAAGTTTTTTTCTGACTTTCCAAAAAAGCACAATCCTGTGAAGTATGTGCTGCTGTTTCTATGCTCATTATAGAGATGAATTGAGACACAGAGAGGTTAAGTAACTTCCAGAGATCACACAGTAAGTAGCAGAGCTTGCCTTTGAATCCAGGCCCCAACTCTTTTATTTCCCTGTGCGGGGGACATGCTAATCTTCTCTGTATCATTTCAGTTTTAGTATATGTGCTGCCGAAGCGAGTACAAGGTCGCAACTCTTAAGCATCATGTTGGGCTGCCTCTTCCAATGTGGTCCTTGCCCTTAAAACACTTGTAGTCTTTTTTTCTTTTTTTTTTCTGGAGTGGTGGAGTGGGGTCTCATGCTGTCACCCAGGCTGGAGTGCAGTGGCAACTGCAGCCTCAGCCTCCCCCAGATTGGAGCTATCCTCCCATCTCAGCCTCCCGAGTAGCTGGGATTACAGATATGTGCCACCACACACAACTATTTTTTTTACTTTTGTAGAGAGAGAGGGTCTCACTATCTTGGCCAGGCTGGTCTCAAAACTTCTGGGCTCAAGTGATCCTCCTGCCTTGGCCACCGAAAGTGCTGGAGTTACAGGCATGAGCCACCATGCCTGTTTGAAACACTTAGGATCTGCTGAAGAAGACAGATTTGTTCTATCTGCCTCCCTGCCTCCTGCAAACAGTTCCACTTCCTTTCCTACTCTTATGCCCAGAGAGGTTTCTGAATTTGTTATCACATTATATAAAAAGTAAAGATAGATTTTTATTAAATTCAGGCGATAGATTCAGAATGATTTAATGTAACTAAGACTTCTTTTGGCAGATCTTACATCAAGAAGTCACCTAAATTTTCTTACATGTGGATTAACTGGGCACAGAGTTTTAAAGATTTTATGACTTAGCTGGGGGATGTGTTGCACATGTCCATTAAACTTTTCAGGTGATTGGTCTGAGAAAGTTTCTCTTGTAGACCCTTGTAGACATTATTCCAGGGAGAGAAAAAGTCATCCACACCTAATAAAGAATACATCTTTGTTATATCCGCAAGTGGTAAAACAGGAAGAAAAAAGGAATTTTGGGGTGACCTAAACATGTATTCTACAAGGGATGCCGGCCTCAGAGTCTTTAGGAAGAAACAGGCTCCTCTGCTCGCAAATGACAGGGACTTTTGAGAGGAAGAGCCTCCACTGGTCACCTAAGACTCACGCTAGTGCAGACTCTCTGCGATACCTGTCCATAGCTCTTCCCCTGACTCCTTGCAAACAGAGCTCTGAATTTGTCTGGCAGCATTGTGACCTGATGTGGTTTGGATCTGTGTCCCCACCCAAATCTCACGTTGAGTGTAATCCCCAATGTTGGAGGTGGGACCTGGTGGGAGGTGATTAGATCCTGGGGGTGGATACTTCATGAATGGTTTAGCACCATCTCCTGGTGCTGTTCTCATGATAGTGAGTGAGTTCTCGTGAGATCGGCTTGTTTAAAAGTGTGTAGCACTCACCCCGTCCCATCCTTGCTCTTCCTCTAGCTGTATGATGTGCCCACTCTCCCTTTGCCTTTGCCATGATTGTAAGTGTCCTGAAGCCTCCCAGAAGCTGAGCAGAAGCCAGCATTATGCTTCCGGTAAAGCCTGTGGAACTATGAGCCAGTTAAACCTCTTTTCTTCGTAATTATCCAGCTTCAGGTATTTCTTTATAGCAGTATGAGAATGGACTAATGCATGCCCTGACATAGGAATTAATTCACCATTTGTCCAAGTCATTCAAGGCAACCCATTCCTCCTGACCCTGGTCAAGACCTGAGCCTCGTCCCTCAAGGCTAAGCACAAATATGGGTTCCCCTGGAAGCCTTCACAGGCCCTCCAGAACCTTTGCTATGGTTCATTTAGTACCCTATATGTCTCCTTATAGCATTTATCTTTATTTTAGTCGAAAAAAATGGTTTTAAGTGCATTAGTCATTTAATGACTATTTCACCTAACAGAATATTAGTGTCTTAGTCATCACGGTAATCCCCCAGTACCTAGTAAAGTGCCTAGTAAGTAATAGACGCTCAGTAAATACTTGCTTAGCAACTGACTGCTTTCTGAAGAGAAGTCTGAAATGATGCAGATACTCTATCACCTGGCATGCTCTCCTCTGAGATGCAGGTTAGCAAGATGCAACTAGCAGTGGCTTATAAATTAGGACAAAATTATTTCTTATAATCAGAGCTCCTGGGTTAGAGTGGGTTCAGGGCTGGTTAGTTCAAGACCAGGCTTTTTTGTTTTGTTTTGTTTTGATTTTAAGACAGGGCCTTGCTCTGTCATCGAGGCTGGGATGCCATGCCATTATCATTGTTCACTGCAGCCTCAGACTCCTGGGCTCGAGTGATCCTCCTGCCTGAGCTTTCCAAGCAGTTGGGACTACAGGCGTGCAGCACCATGCCTAGCTCATCTAGGCTCTTTTTATATTTTCTTTTCTCTGTCTTTTCTTTTCTTTTTCTTTCCCCCGCTTTTTTTTTTCGACAGAGTTTCTCTCTTTTTTGCCCAGGCTGGAGTACAATGGCGTGATCTTGGCTCACTGCAACCTCCACCTCCTGGGTTCAATTGATTCTTCTGCCTCAGCCTCCCAGGCTGGGACTACTGGGTTCAAGTGATTCTTCTGCCTCAGCCTCCCAAACTGGGACTACAGGCATGCAGCACCATGCCTGGCTAATCAGGCTCTTTTTTATATTTTCTTTTCTCTTTCTTTTCTTTTTCTTTTTCCTTTTTTTTTTTTTTTCCCGACAGAATTTCTCTTTTTGCCCAGGCTGGAGTACAATGGCGTGATCTTGGCTCACTGCAACCTCCGCCTCCTGGGTTCAAGTGATTCTTCTGCCTCAGCCTCCCAAGCTGGGACTACAGGTGTGCAGCACTATGTCTGGCTAATCCAGGCTCTTTTTATCTTATCTTTTTTTTTTTTTTTTTTAACGGAGTTTTGCTCTTGTTGCCTAGGCTAAAGTGCAATGGCACGATCTCCACTCACTGCAACCTCTGCCTCCTGTGTTTAAGTGATTCTCCTTCTTCAGCCTCCTGAGTAGCTGGGAATACGGGCACGCGCTACCACACCCAGCTAATTTTGTATTTTTTTGTAGAGATGGGGTTTCTCCATGTTGGTCAGGGCGGTCTCCAACTCCCGACCTCAGGTGATCCTCCTGCCTCAGCCTCCAAAAGTGCTGGGATTACAGGCGTGAGCCACCACACCTGGCCTAGAAGGGGAGTTTCATAAGCATCCAGGAATGCCTGTCATCTACCCTCACCATGCAGCAATAGGCTAGTAACATGCAGAAACTCATTAGAAGAAATATTGGCATCAAAATATTATGTGTAGTTTTGGAAGAAAAGTGCAATTTTCCTTAAAAAATATTCCTATTTTTCACGGTCACTCAGGTGGCAATGGAGTGCTGATTAAATCCACTTAAGTCAATAATCCACTTGCAGATGGAAAAAAAACCCTCATAGTTACTCACTTTCATTGTAATTCAAATATTAATGGCCTTATGTTCAGAAGTTTAAAAGATGTCAGATTACACAGATTTAGTGACTAATACAGAAACCAAAAGAACTTGAACATTACAAGATAACAATTCAAAATAGTTACCATATAACAGTAACAGCAGTAAGTAAAATTATGTATTTAGTGTTTGTGTTCTAGTGCCAGGTATTGTTAGTGGTATACCTGCATTATTTTATCTGATCACAACTATAAGGAATTCACAGGCTGCCTTGATGGTTTTAAAAATCTTTTCATGGAGTAATTAGAATATTTATATTCAATAGGCAAGAAGAGAGAAATATGTAATATATAGTACTACAATAAAACAATAATATAATAAGTATAATATATAAAGCTAATTGAAGAACTAGACTGGGTGCAGTGGCTCACACCTGTAATCCCAACACGTTGGGAGGCCAAGGCCAGTGGATCACCTGAGGTCAGGAATTTGAAACCAGCCTGGCCAATATGGCAAAAACCCATCTGTACTAAAAATACAAAAATTAGCTGGGCATGGTGGTGGGTGCCTATAATCCCAGCTGCTGTGGAGGCTGAGGCAGGAGAATTGCTTGAATACGGGAGGCAGAGGTTGCAGTAAGCCAAGGTCGAGCCACTGCACTCCAGCCTGGGTGACAGAGCAAGACTCCGTCTCAAATTAAACAAACAAAAAAAAATAGAACTAGATTGGGCATGGAGGCTCATGCCTGTCATGCCTGTAATCCAGCACTTTGGGAGGCCAGTGCGGGTGGATCCCTTGAGTCCAAGACTTTGAGACCAGCCTGGGCAACATGACAATACCTGCCTCTACAGAAAATATAAAAATTATTCAGGCATGGTGGTTCCTACCTGTGTCTTAGCTACTTGAGAGGCTGAGATGGGAGGATCTCTTGAGCTCAGGAGGCAGAGGTTGCAGTGAGCCCTGATTCTACCACTGCACTCTAACCTGGATGAAGTTAAACAGAAAAAAGAAAAAAGAAGTATTTTTTAAATTGATTTAGGAAAGTCAAGACATTAGAAAATGTGAAAACCTTAAATGGCACTAAAAAGTGCCAATTGTTTTTTTGAGACGGGGTTTTGCTCTTGCCACCCAGGCTGGAGTGCAACAGTATGATCATGGCTCACTGCAACCTCCACCTCCCAGATTCAAGTGATTCTCCTGCCTCAGCCTCCCAAGTAGGTGGGAATACAGACGCCTGTCACCATGCCCAGCTAATTTGTTTTGTAGTTTTAGTAGACTGAATTTCACCATTTTGGCCAGGATGGTCTGGATCTCTTGACCCCATAATCTGCCTGCCTCAGCCTCCCAAAGTTCTGGGATTACAGGTGTGAGCCACCATGGTGTGGCTGTAATCCCAGCTATTTGGGAGGCTGAGGCAGGAGAATTGCTAGAAACCAGGCAGCAGAGGTTGCAGTGAGCCAAGACTGCACCACTGCACTCAAGGACTACCAGGACTCTTGTTTCTCCAGCAGTCTCTCTTCTTGGATATCTGAGTGCCTATGAAGGTTTTTTTTTTTTTTTTTTTTTTTGAGAGGGCGTCTAGCTCCGTCACCCAGGCTGGAGTGCAGTGGCATGATTTCGGCTCACAACAACCTCCGCCTCCAGGGTTTAAGCAATTTTCCTGCCTTAGCCTTCCTAGTAGCTGAACTTACAGGTGTTTGCCACCACGCCTGGCTAATGTTTGCATTTTTAGTGGAGACAGGGTTTCACCATGTTGGCCAGGCTGGTCTTGAGCTCCTGACCTCAAGTGATCTGCTCACGCTGGCCTCCCAGAGAGCTGGTATTTTAGGCATGAGCCACTTTGCCCAGCCCTACCTGTGAAAGATTTAAGGTCTTCCTAGTTAATGTGGACCTGAAAAAGGTAGGACATATAGAGTGAGTATAATTGAATTTTTATTACTGTTAATGTGCTAATCTTTCTGGGAAGAGTATTCTCAAAGAGAACATACACCTTTGTTATTAGACTTTTGTGCACTTAGCATTCACACATTTCAAATATTGCAGGTGATTCCCTGTACTGTTTTGGGACAAAGGAAAGCAATGGGACCTTCTTAAGTGGTTTCTATGCTGAGGAATCAAGACTGCCAATTTGAAGTGACACAGATTAGTCTTTTAACCACAGATAGATAATGGACAACAGGCAGTGGATCTGTCTACCTTGTTTTAGGTCATCAGGTTTCTTCCAGTTTAGGTAACAAAGGTTATGTCATTTATCAGTAGCATTTTAAGTACAACTTCGGGACAGATAATTTGTCAGGGTAAATTATCATCAGGCTCTGGTATATATTGGCTGTCACTATTTGTTATAGAGCTCAAGGTCAGTTTTCACTGAATGTGGTATATATTTAGACAGGTAGAGGCAGAAATAGATAACCAAAATCTATTTTTAGAACAGAGGCCATATCTTAATTATTTCAAGAAACATTATTTAATGTACAGATAGCCGACCTTTTCCCAGATTGTGTTTTTGTTTTTTGGAGGGAGAAGCTGAATATGAACTGGCAGTTAAAAAATTTGTAAAGAAATCAACTTGCTCATTTTCATTGTATATTTTTGCTCTAAAGCATTTCCCACGAACTGTGTGTTGATCCACGCCCTAAGCCAGATGATGACGACTTAACTGTTACCACCAAGGTAAAGTGGCCTCTGTAAAGTTAATTTTCTCACTCAGTCAAGTTTTGCATATTATTTACTTTTAAAATTTAGCAGTGGTTTATGTATCTTTTTTTTATGTTGGTAATACAAATTTGGTCAGAGAAAAGCATAGACATGGCTTGCTGATTAAAAACATTTGTTTAACCTTGTTACCTAACAAAAGATTGATTAAGGACTGTGATGGGGTGGGGCTGAAAGAAAAGGAACTGGAAAATACATACTGGCAGGAGAATCACATTAGAAAATGCTTTCCCCAATAAAGGAAATATAAAATTTGGTTCAGGTTTATTTGGATAAATAGTAATGTTGGCTTTTAAATTATACTAGTGTTACTTTCATAATAGCTATGCCTGTATAAATCTTCAGTGAATTGAATTACTTGTAGTTATCCTGGAATCTCCCTGGTACCTTTTATTGGCAAAACGGTACAGCACATAGAATATAGCTTTTTTGGACACTTATTATTTTGGTATCACAGAGTTTTTAGGAAAGATTTTTTTTCCTACTTATATTATTACTTCTGTAGTGAGATTAAAATAATATTAAAATTTGTAGAAAACTAGCTGGGTATGGTGGTGTACACCTGTAGTCCCAGCTACTTGGGGGTTTGAGGCAGGAGGATTGCTTGAGCCCAGGAGTCTGAGAACAGCCTGGGCAACATAACCAGATTGTATCTGCTTAAAAAATATAAATTGTAGAAATGTAGAAATTTAAATTCATGTTATCAAAATTTTTATTACAAATGGATTTTTATGTGTTTTATAAATTGTCCATAAGGGGTATATATAAAGCACTTCATCTAATGAATAACATGTATTTTACTGCAAATAACCAGTTAGATAAGTGGACTCTTAATACCAATATGGTAAGACTTTAACACCATAATTTTGTCATTGTAGTTTATTTAAAATATTCACTCAAAATTTTTATATTACATTCGGAAATTTAAAATTTCAGAAATTTTTATGTTTAGTTGTTTAAATAATCATTTGAAGTTCCTGCTTACTACTGGAGGTCATAGACATACTTGTGTGTATCCTGGAGTACCTGGAATACCGTCTTCCAGGTAAGAAGCTTTGTAATTGTTGCTTTTTGAGATGTAATTGTCACACAGGCTGGAATGCAGTGGTGGGATCTTGGCTCACTGCAGTCTCCACTTCCTGGGCTCGGGTGATCCTCCCACCTCAGCCATCCAAGCAGCTGGGACTGTAGGCCTTTGTCACCATGCTTGGCTGAGTTTTGTATTTTTTGTAGAGTTGGGGTTTTGCCTTGTTGCCCAGGCTGGCCTTTAACTGTCGGACTCACATGATATGCCTACCTCAGCCTCTCAAAGTGCTGGGGTTACAGGCATAAGTTGCCACATTCAGCCTTAATCGTTGTTTAATCTGAATAAATAGACAAATGAATTTTTATGTAATGGAATGTTATAAGTAATATATATAATGTATCTATTGATTAAATACTGCAGTTTAAAATATTGCTTACATTTATATAATTTTTTAATGTTTAATGAAGTATAAGTTTTGATGTGTTATTTTGAGAAATTATGCCATAAATAAAAAGGAAATAAATTAGAAATAGGTCACTAATAGCAAAGAGGGTTATGATATATTTTCTAGTATAATTCAACTGGAATCTTAGATTATGATTTTAGACTAAAATTTCTTAAACCTTTTATTAGCCCCAACTCATGCTCTAATAAATATGCCTTTATAAGCCATGCATTACTCTTTAGAATTCTGGTGACCAATTCTTTCTCTAGGTGGAAAGTTGATGGAAAGTTCTAGTTTTCCCTCTCTGTAATAATAACGGTCTTTCAGGTAGTGGTAGATGACCATGGCTAGCCAATTGAATGTTTTATAGTAATAAAATTAAACTCTGTATCACAGAAATATTTTTAAAAAACTAATTGTAGCATAATTATTAACCTGTATTGTTAGGGCTGCAAAGGAACAAAGGCTCTGTTACATATCTGTTTCTCCATGTACTTTATTGTACGTCATGTTATTTCTTTTCTCTCTTGGCTGAAGCTCATATAAATTGACTAGTTAGGCTTCTTTGTTGTTTCTCCCTTCATCCTCACATTTTAAAAATCATTTATCCCCACCTCATTTTTTTCTCACAGATCTCATGTCTTTAGTGACTGGTCATTGAGTCCATCTGGGTCTTCATTGTCGGCGTATTTAGTTACAGCTTTCTCTTTAGTTATCTATGTGTGGCTTTCATTCAACAATTATTGCCCACAAGATTTACTCTTTTTTTTTTCCTTTTCTTTGTAAGAGCTGAATTTATACACTTATCTTTATCTTTTTGACAAACAGAATAAAAGCAACTAATACTATTTGCAATGCCAACCCACTTAAATAAGTTACTACTATAAACTAAATTCTCCGTTTCCCCTACAAGAAGTGATTTATGCAAATAATTATCTCTTGCATATGCCCATAATGAATTGTTTTCTCATTTTTTAGCTCATAATTAATAAAGTAATTATGTGCTAAATTACTGCTTCATAGTATAATTCTGCTAATTTGCATGATTCATGTAGAAGTAAGTGTAGCATAGTGCCAGAAAAATAAAGTTTAGAATGTGCGAAAAATCTCTTTGTGTTCTGAAAATAAGTTTACCTAAAATCTAAAGAATTATTTCAGGTTAATCTGTGGCCAAATATATCATTCTGTGTTTTATCTGGATGTGCAAAATCTTAAGGAGAGTTAGACAGAGACAGTTTGAATTGTAGTTTTTATTGAAATTGGAACTTGAGAAGATAATGCTGGGATTTTAGTATGTTTATATATTTTGATTGTCCAATATAGATCTACAACGAACATTTCAGGTTAAGAAACAAACGTGGGGAGTAGTAACTATGTGGGACTCTAATAACAACAATGCAGTTTAGTGTTGTAGTAAGTGGAAGTCATTTTCAAAAAGAGAACACACAGTACTTTCGTGGAAGCCACACTTAGAGCAGCAGAAGCATAAAATAATGATGGCGTATTCTAATGTTATGACTGTGGAGAGAAATGGGAGGGGCCTGACTTTTCACTAGAAGCAGCTGGTGCATAGTTTTACCAGCACCAATAGAAGTCAAAAGACATGTTAGCATCCTGGTTCTGCCACTTACTAGGTATGGGACCTTGGGAAAAATTCTTTATTTGATTGTCATTGACCTTGTTCATAAAAATGGTACTAATGGTACCTCTCAGGTATGTGTAATGAACAAAAGTAGTGGGAAATGTAAAAGCATTTGTAAACTGGAAAATATGTTTCCAAATGTGAGACAAAATGATCACAGCAGTATTCAGTGACTTAGGAAAACTTGAGGAAAATTTTTGTAAACCTGAAGAATGATAAAATGGCAGTAGCATTAAGAAAAGAAAGGGAAAGTAGGAAATGGCATGGGGATTCTAAATCTGGGGTAGGGGTGTGTTCATTTTCAGCAGGCTACTACGACTGAAGATGTCCTGAGAGAACATAGTGGTTTGGCACATGAGACTTTCTGATGAAATTTTAAGTGTTTTGACCTAGAATTTATTTTGGTTATAGATCACCAACTGTGCTAGTCAGTGAGACACTGAATATACAAGGTGAGATCTTATGCTTAGTAGTAGGAACAGAAAAGAAAGAGCAAATACTTCTCACTATAACTGCTTTCTATAAAGAAAACAGAAAATGTGAGAAGATACCAAGAAAGTTTGTAGTTAGGATGGGAGAGAAATGGAAGTCTGTGGTCAGAGAAGACCTCTCTGAGTATGATATTTAAGCTGCCAACTAAAGGATGAGAAAGAGCCAGCCATGTGAAAGTCTAAGAGGAGGAAATTCTGAATGGAGAGAACAAAGGATCACATCTATTCACCATTTTGCCCTTAACATCCTGGAATGGGCAGAAATCCATCATCATAATTATATTTTATGATTACAGTATGTACAACAAATGTGAAATAGAATCCTGGCACATTTTAGATGCTTCCTAAATAAGTATTCTTTTTTTTTTCCTTTTAAAGACAGCTTGCTACACTTTTGAAGTTCGTTCTTTCTTTCACTCTCTCTCTCTCTCTTATTTTACTTTTCTTCCTTTCTTTCTCTTCCTTTCCTTTTCTTCTTTTCTTTTCTTTCTTTCTTGACAGGGTCTCACTTTGTTGCCTGTGGTAAAGTGCAGTAGTGCAATTTCAGCTCACTGCAGCCTTGACCTTCTAGGGTAATGTGATCCTTCCATCTCAGTCTTCTGAATATCTGGGATTACAGGCATGCACCACCAAGCCAAGCTAATTTATGTGTCTTTTGCACAGATGGGGTTTGACTGTTTTTCCCAGGCTGGTTTCAAACTCCTGGGCTCAAGCAATCCACCCACCTTGGCCTCCCAGAGTCTTAAGATTAAAGGTGTGATCCACTGCCCCTACCTGATGGATGCAGCCCATCACCGTGGCACGTGTATACCTGTGTAACAAACCTGCATGTTCTGCACATATACCCCAGAACTTAAAGTACAATAAAAAAATAAATAAAATAGTTGTACAGTTGATCACATATTTGTTTGCTTTTATTTAAATATGATATACACATTTTATTTTATTTCTTTTTTTATTTGAAGAGATTTATTCTGAGCCAAACATGAGTGACCAATGGCCTGTGACACTACCCTCAAGAGATTCTGAGAACATGTGCTCCAAGTGGTCAGAGTACAGCTTGGTTTTATACCTTTTAGGGAGACCATGACACATCAATCCATACATGTAAAATACACACTGATTTGGTCCAGAAAGGCAGGGTAACTGGAAGTGAGGGCTTCCAAGTCAAAGGCAGATTCACAGATTCTTGTCTTGGAAGAAATAATTAAGTCAAGAGACATGCATTGATAGATAAGCAGCAGCAAAGTTACTTAAAGGGACAGTACACTCTGAAAGCCAAGTGAGAGCAGGCTGCTTGAGAATGAGTGTCAACTGACACTGGGGGACCCTCTTTAAAGGAATCTTACATCATTATTCACAAAAGTGGCATGAAGGGGTGTTGCCAGCATGCATATTTTGGGTGGCCCCCTGGGGTGTGCATGTGCTATAAACATACATGCTAAGTGCATATGTCATATGTCTTATTAGCATGTTAAATCTCAACCCAGGTGTGTGTATTTTACTATTTTATATATATATATAAAATATATATATTTTTTACTATTTTATATATATAAATATTTATATATATTTATATATGTATACATATAATTGTGTTTTAGGTTTGGGGGACATGTGAAGATGCAAGATTGTTGCATAGGTACATACATGGCAATGTGGTTTGCTGCCTTCCTCCCCATCACCTGTATCTGACATTTCTCCCCATGTTCCCTCCCCTAGTTCCCCTTCACAGACCCCAGTGTGTGATGCTCCACTCACTGTGTCCATGTGTTCTCATTGTTCAACCCCCGCCTATGAGTTAAGAACATGTGGTATTTCATTTTCTGTTCTTGTGTCATTTTGCTGAGAATGATGGTTTCCAGGTTCATCCATGTCCCTACAAAGAACACGAAATCATCGTTTTTTATGGATGCATAATATTCCATGGTGTATATGTGCCACATTTTCCCTGTCCAGTCTATCATCGATGGGCATTTGGGTTGGTTCCAAATCTTTGCTATTGTCAACAGTGCTGCAATGAACATTTCGTGTGCATGTGTCCTTAAAACAGAACGATTTAAAATCTTTTGGATATATACCCAGTAATGGGATTGCTGGGTCAAATGGAATTTCTATTTCTTGGTCCTTGAGGAATTGCCGCACTGTCCTCCACAATGGTTACACTAATTTACACTCCCACCAACAGTGTAAAAGTGTTCCCACTTCTCCACATCCTCTCCAGCATCCGTTGCCTCCAGATTTTTTAACGATCACCATTCTAACTGGCGTGAGATGGTATCTCAATGTAGTTTTGATTTGCATTTCTCTAATGACTAGTGACGATGAGCATTCTTTCATATGTTGGTTGGCATCATATATGTCTTCTTTTGTAAAGTGTCTGTTCATATCCTTCACCCACTTTTGAATGGGCTTGTCTTTCTCTTGTAAATCTGTTTTAATTCTTTGTAGACTCTGGATATTAGCCCTTTGTCAGATGGGTAGATTGGAAAAACTTTTTCCCATTCTGTTGGTTGCCGATTCACTCTAATGACTGTTTCTTTTGCTGTGCAGAAGCTCTGGAGTTTAATTAGGTCCCATTTGTCTATTTTGACCTCTGTTGCCAATGCCATTGGTGTTTCAGTCACGAAGTCCTCGCCTATGCCTATGTCCTGGATGGTTTTGCCTAGGTTTTCTTCTAGGGTTTTTATGGTGTTAGGTCTTATGTTTAAGTCTTTAATCCATCTGGAGTCAATTTTAGTGTAAGGTGTCAGGAAGGGGTCCAGTTTCTGCTTTCTGCACATGGCGAGCCAGTTTTCCCAACACCATTTATTAAACAGGGAATTATTTCCTCATTGCTTGTTTTTGTGAGGTTTGTCAAAGATCAGATGGTTGTAGATGTGTGGCATTGCCTCCGAGGCCTCTGTTCTGTTCCATCGGTCTATATCTCTGTTTTGGTACCAGTACCGTGCTGTTTTTATTACTGTAGACTTGTATTATAGTTTGAAGTCCAGTAGTGTGATGCCTCCAGCTTTGTTCTTTTTGCTTAGGATTGTCTTGGCTATGTGGGCTCTCTTTTGGTTCCATATGAAGTTTAAGGTGGTTTTTTCCAGTTCTGTGAAGAAGGTAAGTGGTAGCTTGATGGGGATAGCATTGAATCTATAGATTACTTTGGACAGTATGGCCATTTTTATGATACTGATTCTTCCTAACTGTGAGCATGGAATGTTTCTCCATCTGTTTGTGTCCTCTCTTATTTCATTGACCAGCAGTTCATAGTTCTCCTTGAAGAGGTCCTTTACATTTTTTGTTAGTTGTATTCCTAGGTATTTTATTCTCTTTGTAGCAATTGTGAAGGGCAGCTCGTTCTTGATTTGACTGTCTTTAAGTCTGTTACTGGTGTATAGGAATGCTTGTGATATTTGTAAGTTGATTTTGTATCCGTAGACTCTGCTGAAGTTGCTGATCAGTTTCAGGAGATTTTGGGCTGAGACTATGGGGTCATCTAATGTAGTATCATGTCATCTGCAAATAGAGACAATTTGACTTCCTCCTTTCCTAGTTGGATACCCTTTATTTCCTTTTCTTGCCTGATTTCTCTGGCTAGAACTTCCAATACTATATTGAATACGAGTGGTGAGGGAGGGCATCCTTGTCTAGTGCCAGATTTCAAAGGGAATGCTTCCAGTTTTTGCCCATTCAGTATGATATTGGCTGTGGGTTTGTCATAAATAACTTTTATTACTTTGAGATATGTTCCATCAATACCTAGTTTATTGAGAGTTTTTAGCATAAAGCGCTGTTGAATTTTGTCGCAGGCCTTCTCTGCATCTATTGAGATAATCATGTGGTTTTGTGTTTGGTTCTGTTTATGTGGTGAATTACATTTATAGACTTGGGTATGTTGAACCAGCCTTGCATGCCCGGGATGAAGCCTACTTGATCGTCATGGATAAGCTTTTTGATGTGCTGTTGCAATCAGTTTGCCAGTATTTTATTGAAGATTTTTGCATGTATGTTCATCATGGATATTGGCCTGAAGTTTTCTTTTCTTGTTGAGTTTCTGCCGGGTTTTGGTATCAGGATGATGTTGGTCTCATAAAATGATTTGGGAAGGATTCCCTCTTTTGGATTGTTTGGAATAGTTTCAGAAGGAGTGGTACCAGCTCCTCTTTGTATGTCTGGTAGAATTCAGCTGTGAACCCATCTGCACCTGGGCTTTTTTTTTTTTTTTTTCCAGAAAGTGGGCATATGCTGTAATGAGAAATATCTCACCTTAGGGCTTTTTTTTTTTTGGTTTATAGGCTATTAATTGCTGCCTCAACTTTAGCCCTTGTTATTGGTCTATTCAAGGTTTCACTTTCTTCCTGGTTTAGGCTTGGGAGGATGTGAGTGTCCAGGAATTTATCCATTTCTTCCAGGTTTATGTACATAGATTTGTTTGTAGTAATCTCTGATAGTGTTCTGTATTTCTGTGGAATCTGTGGTGATATCCCCTTTATCCTTTTTTATTGCATCTATTTGATTCTTCTGTCTTTTGTTTTTTATTAATCTGCCTAGTGGTCTATTTTGTTAATCTTTTCAAAAAATCAGCTCCTGGATTTATCGATTTTTTGAAGGGTTTTTTGTGTCTCTATCTCCTTCAGTTCTGCTACGATCTTAGTTATTTCTTGTCTTCTGCTAGGTTTGAGTTTTTTTAATCTTGCTCCTCTAGCTCTTTCAATTTTGACGATGGGGTGTTGATTTTAGATCTTTCCTTGCTTCTCATGTGGGCATTTATTGCTATATATTTTCCTGTGGACACTGCTTTAAATGTGTCCCAGAGATTCTGGTATACTGTGTCTTCATTCTCGTTGGTTTAGAAGAACATCTTTATTTCTGCCTTCATTTCATTGTTTATCCAGTCAACATTCAGGAGCCAGTTGTTCAGTTTCCATGAAGCTGTGCGGTTCTCAGTTAGTTTCTGAATTCTGAGTTCTAACTTGATTGCACTGTGGTCTGAGAGACTGTTTATTATGATTTCCATTCTTTTGCATTTTCTGAGGAGTAATTTACTTCCAATTATGTGGTCAATTTTAGAGTAGGTGTGGTGTGGTGCTGAGAAGAATGTATATTCTGTGGATTTTGGGTGGAGAGTTCTGTAAATGTCTATTAGGCTTGCTTGGTCCAGGTCTGAGTTCAAGTCCTGGATATCCTTGTTAATTTTCTGTCTCGTTGATCTAATATTGATAGTGGGGTGTTAAAGTTTCCCACTATTATTGTGTGGGAGTCTAAGTCTCTTTGTAAGTCATTAAGGACTTGCTTTATGTATCTGGATGCTCCTGTATTGGGTGCATATATATTTAGGATTGTTAGCTCTTCTTGTTGCATTGATCCTTTTACCATTATGTAATGTCCTTCTTTGTCTCTTTTGATCTTTGTTGGTTTAAAGTCTACTTTATCAGAGACTAAGATTGCAACTCCTGCTTTTTTTTTGCTCTCCATTTGCTTGGTAAATCTTCCACCATTTCTTTATCTTGGGTCTATGTGTATCCTTGCATATGAGATGGGTTTCCTGGATACAGCACGCCAATGGGTTTTGGCTTTTTATCCAATTTGCCCGCCTGTGTCTTTTGATTGAGGCATTTACCCCATTTATATTTAGAGTTAGTATCGTTATGTGTGAATTTGATCCTGCCATTTTGATGCTAGCTGGTTGTTTTGCCTGTTAGTTGATGCAGTTTCTTCATTGTGTTGATGCTCTTTACCATTTGTTGTGTTTTTGGAGTGGCTGGTACTGGTTGTTCCTTTCTGTGTTTCGTGCTTCTTTCAGGAGCTCTTGTAAAGCATGCCTGGTGGTGAGGAAATCTCTGAGCAATTGCTTGTTCGTAGTGGATTTTATTTCTCCTTCACTTATGAAACTTAGTTTGGCTGGATATGAAATCCTAGGTTGAAAGTTCTTTTCTTTAAGGATGTTGAATATTGGCCCCCACTCCCTTCTGGCTTGTAGGGTTTCTGCTGAGAGATCCGCTGTGAGTTTGACGGGCTTCCCTTTGTGGGTAACCCAACTTTCTCTCTGGCTGCCCTTAGCATTTTCTCCTTTTCAACCCTGGTGAATCTGATGATTATGTGCCTTGGGGTTGCTCTCTTGAGGAATATCTTTGTAATGTTCTCTGTATTTCCTGGACTTGAATGTTGGCCTGCCTTGCTAGGTTGGGGAAGTTTTCTTGGACAATATCATGAAGAGTGTTTTCCAGCTTCGATTCATTCTCTGTCACATTCAGGTACACCTATCAAACATAGATGAGGTCTTTTTACATAATCCCATATTTCTTGGAGGCTTCGTTTGTTTCTTTTTACTCTTTTATCTCTAATCTTGCCTTCTCATTTTATTTCATTGAGTTGATCTTTGACTTCTGATATCCTTTCTTCTACTTGGTCAGTGCGGCTATTGAAAGTTGTGTATGCTTCACGAAGTTCTCATGTTGTGTTTTTCAGCTTCATCAATTCATTTTTGTTCCTCTCATTAGCATTTCGTCAAACTTTTTTCAAGGTTCTTAGTTTCTTTGCATTAGGTTTGAACATGTTCTTTTAGCTCAGAGAAGTTTTCTTATTACCCACCTTCTGAAGCCTGTTTCTGTCAATTCATCAGACTCATTGTCCTTCCAGCCTTGTTCCCTTGCTGGTGAGAAGTTGTGATCCCTTGTAGGAGGGGGAGGTGTTCTGGTTTTGGGTGTTTTCATCCCTTTTGCACTGGTTTCTTTCCATCTTTTTGGATTTATTTAGCTGTGGTCTTTGTAGTTGGTGACTTTCAGATAGGGTCTGAGTGGATGTCCTATTTGTTGACGATGAAGTTATTTGTTTTTTTTGCTTAGTTTTCCTTCTAACAGTCAGGCCCCTCTGCTGTAGGACTGCTGGAGGGCCACTCCAGGCCCTGCTTGCCTGGGATTCACCTGCAACGGCTGCAGAACAGTAAGGGTTGCTGCCAGTTTCTTCTTCTGTTATCTTTGTCCCAGAAGGATACCTGCCAGATGTCAGTCTGAGCTCTACTTTATGAGGTGACTCTTTGGATATACAGGGGTTGGGGAGCTGCTTGAGGAGACAGTCTGTCCTTTATAGGAGCTCAAGTGCTGAGCTGTCAACTCTGTTGTTCCATTCAGAGCTGTTGGGCATGTCCATTTAAGTCTGCTGCAGCAGAATGCATAACAGCCTTTTTTTCCCAGGTGCTCTGTCCCGGGAAGGTAGAGCTTTATTTGTAAGTTTCTGCTGTGCTGCTGCCTTTTTTCAGGGATGCCCTCTCCAGCGAGGAGGCAGCCCAGTCACAGTCTGCCAGCAGAGGTGTTTCTGATCTGCTGTGGGCTCCACCCAGCTGCTGTGTGAACTTCCCTGCAGTCCTGTTTATAGGGGTATAGTTAGAATTGCCTCAGCAATGGCAGCCTGCCTCTGTAATGGCAGACTCTCTGTAATGGTGGACTGCCTCAGAAATGGCGGGCCGCCTCAGTAATGGCAGACCACCTCTGCAGTGGTGTACACACTTTGTACATTTATTGTGATAGGTACTGTATATATATTGTGCTTATATATTGATTATATATCATTTTGATATTACAGTAAATGTACATATTGTACACATTATGTACATATGTATTATAAATGTCAATATGTACATTTATATGTACATATATATTGTATACACATATGTACATCACAATAAATGTACATATTGTAGATATCATATACATTTATTGTAATATCCCAATAAATGTACACATTATGACTACCTTCTGGGATATTATTTTTAGTATATTAGATAAAAATTACTCCTAATATCAAAGTGGGTATACACTCATGTGTGTACATTTTCTGATATTATCCATAATACCCTAGGTAGATATTACTCTCATTATGGAAGCAAGTGTACACTCTGTGATTGTTCCAATATCACAGGTGGTGTACAATGCTTCTGTGATATAGTTCCTAATATCCGGAGGAGAGAGGATGATTATACTCTCAGTATTGCAGGAAGTGTACATCACCACTGTAATATTGTTTCTAGTATCAAAAAATGGAGAAAATATTACTCCAAATATCTCAGGAAGCACACAAACCCCCAGTGATATTGTTCCTAATATCTAGGGAATGACAGATGATATTACTCGCACTGCGGCGGGGGCTGTACACCCATCCTGTGATATTGTTCCTAATATCCAGGGAAAGAGAGGATGATATTACTGCCCATACGGTAATACTCTCAATATGGCAAGAGGTGTACACCATGCTCTGATATTGTAACTAAGGTCCACAAAAAAAAAAAATTATATTGAATTAAATATTGCAAGGGGTGAAACCCCCCCTGTGATTTCAATTCTAATGTCAAGGGGGAGCAAGGATGATATTTTTGTGAATATTGCAGAGGTGGAACTAGAACTAGTGTTATTGTGCCTAGTGTCAAAAAAGAAACACGATAACATTATCTTCTCCCTATGGTATGGTTCCCAGTATCATATTACTCCAAATTTTCTAAATAGCTGCTGGGGGCACTGCCTAGCCAGAGGGTTCGGAGCAGCCGTGGGGGGGGGCCAGGGTGCTGCTACTCACCCTCTGGTGGGGGACTGTGGGCACAGCCCTCTCGCCAGAGGGTCCAGAATATCCAAAGGGGGCTGGGGGGGATATTCCTCGCCCTAGGGTGGTGGCTGCAGGCTGCCCCCTAGCCATAGGGTCCAGAATATCCAGGGGGGGGCCGGGGTCATATTTCTCACCCTATGGCAGGGCTGCAGGCAGACCCCTACCCATAGGGTCCGTAATATCCTGGGGGGGGGCCCAGGGTGATACTCCTCGCCCTATGGTGGGGGCTGTGGGCAGCCCCCTAGCCATAGGGTTCGTACTATCCGGGGGTGGGGCCGGGGGTATATTACTCACCCTAGGATGGGGGGTTTGATGTGTGTGTACATTTTAATGGGATATTACTGCTAATATTACCATCTGGCTGATATGGGTGTATATTTTAAAGAGATATTACTCCTGATATTTTCTTTGGGGGGTTTATATGGGTGTATATTTTAAAGAGATATGACTCCTAATATCATAGTCGGATTGATATAGGTGTATATTTTAAAGACATATTATGCCTAAAATCATAGACGGTGTAAAGTATGTTGAACACTTTATGATATTGTTCGTAATATTCAGCATATGACATTACTCGTAATATTAAAGTGTGTGTACAGTATTTAGGTACACCCTGTGATATTATTCGTAATATCTGTGGGAGAGATACTATGAATCACAGGTGTGGGCACCCTCCTGTGACATGGTTCGTAATATCCAGGGGCAGCCAGGGTGGTATTACTCACCATATAGCGGGTGGTTGATATAGGTGTACATTTGAAAAAGATATTACTCCTAATATTTTAGTCTGGTTGATATGGGTGTATATTTTAAAGAGATATTACTCCTAACATCGTAGCCAGGGAAGAGTATGTTTGAAGACTTTGTGATATTATTTGTAATATTCAGCATGTGACATTACTTGTAATATTAAAGTATGTGTACAGTATTTGGGTACACCCTCTGATATTATTTGTAATATCTTAGGGAGAGATATTACTTGAAATATCAAAGTGGCTGCACATCATGTGTGTACAGTCTGTGATGTTAGTGGTAATATTCTAGGAAGAGGTGACACTCCTAATATGACAGTGGGTCTACACCATGTGTGTACATCCGTTGATATTACTTGTAACATCCTAGAGAGATATTACTCCTCACATCAAACTGAGTTTACATCCTGTAATATTATTCATAATACCCTATTTCTACTAATATCACAGTGAGTGCACACAATGCATGTATACCATGTGTGCACACTCTGTGATATTGTTTGTAATATCACAGAGCTAACACAATAAATGTACACATTATGTACATTTCTGGTACATTTATTGTCATATTACCATAAATCTACATGTGTACATATGTACATATTGTGCACATACATGTACATGTATATTGTACATACGTACATAATGTGCACCTATATGTACATGTGTACATATTGTACATACGTACATAATGTGCACTATATGTACACGTGTGCACATATATGTACATATGCACAATACATACACAATGTGTACAATATGTACTGTCCTATTATGTATTGTATATATATTGTGACATTAAAAATAAATGTACATATTGTACACATTATATACATATGTATTGTGTGCACGTTATGGACAATAAATGTACATGTGTACAATATGTACACTTATATGTACATATGTATCGTGTACACGTGTACGTAATAAATGTACATATTGTACATATTATATACATTTATTGTAATATCCCAATAAATGTACACGAGTACATTCTGGGATATTTTTAGTATATTAGATAGGTATTAATTCTAGTATCAAAGTGGGTATACACCATGTGTGTACATTTTGTGATATTATCCATAATATCCTAAGTAGATATTACTCTCACTGTGAAAGCAAGTGTACACCCTGTGATATTATTTCTAATATCCTAGAAAGATATTGCTCCTAAAGTCACAGTGGGTGAACGCCATGTGATATTACTCATAGTATCTCAGTTAGATATTACTGCTGATATCACAGTTGGTGTACACTATGTGATACTATTTGTAATATCTTAGGGAGATATTCCTCCTTACATCAAATTTGGTGTATGCCATGTGATATTTTCTGTAATACTCTAGAGAGGTATTACTCCTGATATCACAGTGGGTTTACATTCTGTAATATTCTTTGTAATCGTCTAGAAAGATACTACTGTAAATATCACACAGGTTGTACAACCTGTGCATTATTTGTAATATCCCAGGACAATATTAACTTTAATATCACAGTTGGTGTACATCCTGTGATATTATTTGTAACATTCTAAAGAAATATTACTTCTAATATTACAGTGGGTGTACACTATGTAATATATTCATAATATCCTGGGGAGATATTACTCCTAGTGTCACAATGGGTGTACACCCTGTGTGTACACCCTGTGATATTATTTGTAATATCCTGGGAAGGTATTTCTTCTAATATTTCAGTGGTGTACACCCTTTCAGATTTTTCGTAGTCTCTTAGAGAGACCTTACTGGTAATATCACAGTGCGTGTACATTCTGTGACATGTGTAATATCCTGGGGGAAGTATTAACCCTGATATCACAGTGGGTGTACACTGTGTAACATCTTCCCAAATAGAATGAGTAATATCACAGGACATACACCCACCGATGTATTAGGAGTAATATCTTTCCAGGATGTTACACACAGTATCACAGGCTGTACACCCACTCTGATATTAAGAGTAATATCTCCCCAGGATATTATGTGTAGTATTATAGAATGTACACACACTGCAATATGAAAATACCTACCCAGGATATTATGCATAACATCACAGGGTGTACACTCACTGTGATATTACACATAATATCCTGGGGGAGATATTACTCCAAATATTCCAGTAATATCCTGGGAAGATATTACACCAATAATATTGTATGGTATATACCAGTTTTGTACAGCATACAATATTATTCAGTATATTTTAAGGAGATATTACATCTAATATTAGAATGGGTATACATTATGTTTAAGACCCCATATTATTTATAATCTTAGAAAGATACTACTTCAATATTGAAGCTGATGTCCACCACGTGTGTATACTCAGAAATGTTATTCATAATATTTTAAGGAGATATTACTTCTAATATCACTGTGGGTGCACAATGTCAGCCTGTCTGGCCCGTGGACAATTGCTCGGCCTGCAGCTGGGGCCTGAGGAGGCCAGACAAGGGGCTGGGTACATAGCAGGGAGGGCGCCTGCCCATCTCCACAGCCATCCTCCTCCTGGGCACACTCACCAAAAGGCACTCCTTAAAACAAAATAAAATGTATTACCAAATATTTCAGGGCGGGTGCAGTGGTTCATGCCTATAATCCCATCCCTTTGGGAGGCTGAGACAGATGGATCATTCGAGGTCAGGAGTTCAAGACCAGTCTGGTCAACATGGTGAAACGCCCATCTCTACTAAAAACACAAAAATTACCCTGGCGTGGTTGCATGTGCCTGGCTACTCAGGAGGCTAAGGTGGGAGAATCTCCTGAACTTGGGAGGCGGCGGTTGCAGTGAGTCAAGGATGACAGAGCAAGACTCCATCTCAAGAATAAATAAATAAATAAAGTAAGTAAGTATTTCAAACATATATAAATCTGTAGGAAGCCCATATGTCAAACACCTGGGTACCACTCTCTGGGGTTATCAGAACATACTCATATGTAGTTATACTTGCTTCAGACTTTCTCTTGTTTCATGAACTAAAACAAACTTATATATGAAATAAAGCCCCAGAACCTCCCTCCACAGGCTTATTCCTCTACCTGTCCCTAGAGGTACCCACTCCTCTGAATTTAGAGTTCGTCACTCCTGTGCAACATTTTATAGTTCTGCTGGCCTCACTGGCACTGGTGATGCTCGTTATGCTCAGGCTCCTCTTGATCTAGCCACGATCAGGTCGATGTCCTCCTCCTGGTCCTCCAAGTCCCTGTCCCCATGCCTCAGGTGGTAGTGGGAGGCGCCGGTGTTCCCGTTGGCCTCTGTGGGGTAGCAGTCCTGGTAGCCCTCTTTGCTGAGACAGTAGTAGCCATCTTCTTCCTGGTCGTGGGCCTCCAGGACAGAGGGCTCATCCTCCAGGATGGGCAGGTGGCCGTTCAGGTAGTCCTGGCTGCCCTCAGCACAGTGGCCATGGAGGTGCAGGCTCACTGAGTCCAGCCACTCCTCTCCTGTCACAGGGAAGGGAGCAGATGGGCCTGAGAGCAAGGGACCTCCTGGTACAGCCCCTGCAGATGCTGAAGAAAGGCGGTGAGAGGGACTGGGTGCCTTGCAGTTCTAATGGGGGCTGAGCTCTTCACCGGTCCAGTTACGAGGCATGTTGTGTGGATGCTCCTGGCACTTGTCGGTGTCCACGGGGTGCGTGCCATGGACGAGGTACTCATCCCCGTTGCAGTCCATGCCCTCCAGGTAGCTGTTGTCCTTGGGGCAGTAGCAGATGTAGTAGGTGATGCCCTCCGTCCTTCTCCTCGAAAGTGTTGTTCACATAGTTCGAGCTGGAGTCCCCATCGGGGCTGTGGTTGTGGCATTCCTACTCCTCGGGCATGGGACTCTCTGGCCGCAGGGTAGCCAGTTCCAGGCCCTTGGGCACACAGTCCTTCAAGGGCAGCTCCATGTCTTCGCTCCTGGCTGTTGGGGACAGGGCCTGGCCTCGCCCTGTGGTCCAACATGCCGCTCCCCCGCGCTCTCATGCTTCCAGTGGGCCATGGCAGGCACTCACGCAGCCATCATCTCCTGGAGGCAGCCACTGTGGGAGGAACATTGGGAAGGACAGAGTGGGAACCTCACAAAGCCCGGCCATGCACAGGGCCACTCCAGCCTGACAGCGCTTCCCACCCCATTCTCCAAGAGCAACGTGAAAAATGACAGCTGAAGGTTTTCACTGCAGCAATCTTTTAAAAAACTGAAAAGGACCTAAGTACCCGTAAATAAAAGAATGACTAAATAAATGACAGCAGAGTTTGCGTGCTGCAAGAGTCAATAGCGTTTTTAAAGAGGCAGGGCAACATGCACCACAGTGAGGGATGTTAAAGGCCTATTTTGGAAGGAAAATGGCAAGTGAGCTACAGTCAGCACACGTGTGTAGATCCCAGTTCCAGCTCCTACAAGATGGCTAGAGAATACACACACACTCCCCAGCCCATACATGGACGCAAACACACACAGAAAGGGGGAGCCCCCGCAAAGGCTTGTTAGCCATGTCCTCTGGGGAGGGGAGGAAAGAGAGGTGGGAACGGGGGGGGGGGGCTTGCACGTCTCACTTTATTAAAGATGTTTGTACTGGTTGAGTCTTTTACCAAATCGCATTTTGTTATTCACAAGCATTACAATCAAACCCACCTGTGCGTCTTTGAGGGTCTCCTCTCTAGCTGGGGAGATGTCAGCCTGGGACAAAACAACCCACAGGGTAAGGGCAGACACCAGGGGGAGGAAGCAGGACTTCCCACACCAGCCACCGCTCTGGGAGTCAGGAGAGGTGGCAAACAGGCCAGTCTCCTCTAGGAAGGCAGCCACTGGGGCAGAGGGGCCGGCCTCCCAGGCGATTGGGATGTGAGCACACCCCAGGGCACAGCCAGAGACACCCAAAACACAGGAGGCAGCAGTGACCCAAGGGAGGGCGGGACCAGGGGGATGTGCCAGCCAGGACAGCCAGGGGCACGCAGATGGGCAGTATTTATTTGGGGAAAACGCAATCATCCCATTTCATTCAATGAGTAGTTTGTGTGGCGGTGGTGTGTGGTGTGCCTGAGATAGTGTGTCTGGCGTGGTGGGTAGGGAGTGTGTAGTGTTGGGGGCGTGTGTGTGTGTGTGTGTGTGTGTGTATGGAGGCAGGGCGTCGTGGAGAGTGTGGTGAGTGTGTGGAGTGTACTGTGTATGGTGGTGTGGTACATGTGGAGTGTGATGTAGTGTGGAAGGGTTCAGTGTGTGTTTTCTGTGTGCATGGTGTGGTGTTTGTGGTGTGTGGTATGTATGAGGTGCGTGTAGTGTGTGTAGTGCATATGGGGTGTGTGTCGTGTGCATTACATGTGTACGGTGTATGTATATGTGATATTGTGTGGTGTGTGTGTGAATAAGTTGTCTGGAAGGTGGTGTGTTGTATGGGTGATGTAATATGTATGTGGAGTGTGGTGTGCTGTGTGTGGTATTTATGAAGTGTGTGAGGCGTGTGGCATGTATGGGGTGTGCAGGTGTATATGAAATGTGTATGGTGTGCATGTATGGTATTATGTGGTGTGTGTGGTATGTGTGGCATGTGTATATAAGGTGTGTGTGGTGTGTATGGTGTATGTGGTGTGTATGAGGTATATGTGGTGTGTAGTATGTGTGAAGAGTGCATGGTGTGTATGAATTATGTGTGTGGTGTGTGTGTGGTGCATATGGGTTAAATGCCTGGTGTGTGTGAGGTGGGCATGGTATCTATGTGGTGTATGTGAGGTGGTTATGATATGCAAGTGGTGTGTATGGGATATGTGTGTGAGGTGGGTATGATACATGTATGGTGTGTGTGAGGTGGACATGGTATGTGTGTGGTATGTGTGTGGTGTATATGGGTTGAATGTGTGGGGTGTGAGGTGGGCATGGTGTACATGTGGTGTGTGGTGTGTGGGGTGGGTACATGTGTGTTGTGTGTGGTGTGTAAGGGGTATGTGTGTGATGTGTTTATGATATGTGGGTGGTGTGTGTGATGTACATGAATTAAGTGTGTGGTGTGTCTGAGGTGGGCATGGTATAAATGTGGTGTGTGGTATGCGAGGTGGGTATAGTACGTGTGTGGTGTATCTGGGGTGTGTGTGAGGTGGGTATAGTATGTGTGTGCTTTGTGTATGGTGTAGATGGGTTAAGTGTGTGGGGTGTGTGAGGTGGGCATGGTATATACGTGGTGTGCGGCGTATATGGGTTAAGTGTCTGGTGTGTGAGGTGGGTATGATGTGTATGGTGTGTGTAAGGTGGGCATGGTAGTATGTGTGGTGGTTGTGGTGTATATAAGTGTGTGGTCTGTGTGAGGTGGGCATGGTATATATGTGGTGTGTGAGGTGGGTATGTGTGTTGGGTGTATGGGGTATGTGTGTTGTGGGGTATGATATATGTATGGAGTTTGTGAGGTGGGCATGGTATATGTGTGATGTATGTGTGGTGTATATGGGTTAAGTGTGTGGGGTGTGTGAGATGGGCAAGGTATATATGTAGTGTGTGGTGTGTGAGGTGGGTATGTGTGTTGTGTGTGGTGTGTATGGGGTGTGTGGTGTGAGGTGGGTATGTGTATGGTATATGTGTGGTGCACATGGGTTAAGCACCTGGGATGTGTCAGGTGGGCATGGTATAAATGTGGTGTGTGTGAGGTGGTTATCATACGCATATGACGTGTATGGGGTGTGTGTGAGGTGGGTATGATATGTGTGTGGTGTGTGATGTATATGGATTTAGTGTGTGGGGTGTGTGAGGTGGGCATGGTATATATGTAGCATATGGTGTGTGAGGTGTGTATGACATGTACATTGTGTGTGGTGTATATGGGGTATGTGTGTGTGATGTATGTGAGGTGGGCATGGCATGTGTGTACTGTGTGTGAGGTGGCTATGATATGCGTGTTGTGTGTGTGTGTATGGGGTACGTGTGTGGTGTACGTGAGGTGGGCATGGCATGCGTGGGGTGTGTGTGAGGTGGGTATGATATGTATGTGGTGTGCATGGGGTATGTGCGTGGTGTGTGAGGGGGGGAGGGGACAAGGGGGGGGGGGGAAGGGGGGGGGGGGAGGTGGGGTGTGTGAGGTGGGTATGATATGTGTGTTGTGTGTGTTGTGTATGAGGTATGTGTGTGGTGTGTGAGGTGCGTATACGTGTGGTGTGTGGCGGGTATGGGGTATTGTGTGGGGTGTGAGGTGCGCATGGTATGTGTGCAGTGTGAGGTGGATATGGTATGTGTGGTGTGTATGAGGTATGTGTGGGTGGTATATGTGAGGTGGGTATGGCATGTTTGTAGCGTGTGAGAGGTGGGTATGATATGTGTTGTGTGTGGTGTTTAAGGGGTATGTGTGTGGGGTGTGTGAGGTGGGCATGGTATGTGTGCAGTGTGAGATGGGCATGGTATGTGTGTGGTGCAGAGTCCAGAGGGCAGCGCTCGGAGCACTTGGGCCGCAACCTCCGCGCCGCCCCACACTCCTCCGGGTCCCTGCGGCGCCACGCAAGGCCGCAAGCTGCCACCGGCGAGTCAGGCAGCCCGGGTCCCGCAGCTTACGTGGCCAGGGCGGGGCGGGGCGGGGGATTGCTGCAGCGCGTTGCGGGTCCCGCCAAGTCGATGCCCGCTCCGTCCACAAAGCCGAGCTCCTCAGCGAGCCCGCGCGGAGCCGCACACGTAGCCCCGGGCGCGTCCCGGAAGCGTTGTACGGCAAGCGCGCAGGGCCGCCTCTACCAGGCGCACGCGCACTCACCTGAGCCTGAGGAACACGCGCCCCCGGACCGCTCCCTTCGCCTCACCCTCTCTTGGGTCACTGGGGCGGGAAACGGTTCCCGGAGACACCGGCCGGCGGGAAGAGATGGAATACAGAGATGATGCGTCGGAGCCGGGCGTGCACGAGGCCCTGCGCCCCATGGCCCCGGCACTGGGACGCTCGGCAGGGTGGGCGGGTGCACCCTGACTCGGGTGCGCGGGGCTGGTCTCCTGGACCCGGCCTGGAGCTCAGATGCTGGAAGGCGCAGCGCCCCCGAATGCCCCGGGACCTGGGGAGCACCCAGATTCCCAAGACACGTCCTGGCCCTGCTGGCTGGGGAGTTGCAGGGATCTGGTCCCGCGGGTAGAGCCGGTGGACACGAGGCTCCCACCTTGCCACGGCTGCGCACTGCGCCCTGCTCACTCTTCCCCTACCACCGCAGTTGTAAGAGGCGACCCTAGAGCAAGGAACCCTCGGGCGATCGCCGCCTCCGAAAGCCCCATCCGGCAGGAGAGGCCCCCTGCTGCCTCCGCACGGCAGCTCCCCTAGGCGCGTGCAAGACTCGAAGTCTTCCCTACGGTCCCCTCTAAGCATCCCAGCACTCCGTTTCCGATACCCTGTGCTGCTTTAGCCCCCAACCCTAGGGTCTCACTCCAGGCCATTCTCTCCTTGCTGTCCTGAATAGAGAGGACCCTGACCTCCGTGGGGCCCTGGGGGAGCACACACATCCCCCAGCGGAGTCAGTCTTCTCCTCCACAGCGTGATAAATTCCCTGGAGGCCCTGGAAGGTCGTGCCAGAGACTCCGATGTCACCTTTGGGCCTCTGGCCCTTTCGTCGAATCCCAGGCAGGTGTGGTAAGCCGTGGGAGATGTACAGGGTGCCTTGTCCGGGCAGAGTGAGGGCTCAGGTGCCTCCCTCCCTGAGTGATTTGCCCTCTTTTCTCCTTGTGGCTGGATTAGGTGAAGCTGTGTCCGAAGTGGGGCCTGGGGTAAAGAAGGACAGGGGACCTAGAGGGTGAGGAGAGCCCATCTTCCTGCTGCCTTGAGGGCCCGAGCTGAGACCTTGCGAAGAAGGGGCCCAGGGAAGCCGAATCTTGAGCTGCACTAGGGTTAAATACAGTGTGGACTTGGCCTCTCTCCACACTCTGCCCCCACCAAACACTCACAAATCCCCAGGGCCAGAGCTGCCAGTGGGCGCTGATCCTGGTAGGGCAGCTTTGTAGCCACAGGGCCAACAAAGGGGCAAAGGCAGAGCTGGGGCAGGCCAGCAAGGTTCGCGACCCCCTCCCCGCTCAGGTCGGCATACCTTCACTGCTTATTTTCCACCTGGATAGACATTCTGCTTACCTGGCCAACACAAAGTTCAACACAGCCTCCTGTGGCCCAGCCTGTCTCCAGTGCCAGTGGTGGGAAGCAACAATTACGAAGCAATGATTCCAAGAAGGTAAATTCAGTCATCTTCTTGCCTGACCGTTATGTGGTCACATCCCATAGGAAACGAGACAGCTGCGCCTGAAGCTGATCCAGACAATCCCCCCACCACCACCTCCTCCCGCCCCACCCCCATCTGTGTGAATTTGTGTAGGCGGGCAAGTTGCATGCTGTTCCTTCAACAGCCTCCCTTGAGATCTTCCCGTGGGCAGGCTCTGGGCCAGTCACTGGAAATTAAACCCCATCCCAGCACCTGGGAGTGAGTGTCTGTGTCCGCAGTCCACAGGATGAAAGGTACAGGCCTAGGGCCAGGAACAGGTGGCTCCCACCTGTAATCCCAGTGCTTTGGAAGCTGAAGCGGGAGGCTCACTTGAGCCCAGCAGTTTAAGTCTGCAGTAAGCTATGATGATGCCGCTTGCACTCCAGGCTTGGTGACAGAACAAGACCCTATCACTTTAAAAAATGAAATAAGTTAAATAAATTTAAAAACAAAGGTACGGGGCTGCCCCCAGCCTCACTCGGGACCTAAACCTGGTAGGCCTGAGCCAACTGCCAGTATTCAGAGAATTTTTAAAGAATCATTAGGACAAATAGCTAATGCAAGCAGGACTTAAAACCTAGATGACAGGTTGATAGGAACCAAGCACATCTCCCCGTGTAACAAACCTACAAGTTCTATACTTGTATCCAGGAACTTAAAGTGAAATTTTAAATAAATAAAAAAAGAATCAGGCTGGGCGAGGTGGCTTACGCCTATAATCCCAGCACTTTGGGAGGCTGAGGCGGGCAGATCACGAGATCAGGAATTCGAGACCAACCTGGCCAACATGGTGAAACCCTGTCTCTACTAAAATACAAAAATTAGCTGTGCGTGAGGGCAGGTGCCTATAATCCCAGTTACTCAGGAAGCTGAGGAAGGAGAACTGAATGAACCCGAGAGGCGGAGGTTGCAGTGAGCCAGGTTCGCACCACTGCACTCCAACCTGGGCAGCAGAGTGAGACTCAACCTTGGAAAAAAAAAAGTTGGGGGAGGCCGGATACAAGACAGTTGCTTCCTGTCTTTCTCGCTCTCTGCCATGTGAGGATACAAGCAGATGGCCCTCTGTGAACCAGGAGGTGGGCCCTCCCCAAGAACCAACCGTGCTGACACCCTGATCTTGGCCATCCAGCCTCCAAAACTGGGAGAAATCAGCGTTTGTTGTGTAAACCACCCAGTCTATGCATTTTGTTAGAGCAGCCCAAACTAAGACACTGCCCCAATCATAATGATATCCCCCCTACGTTTCTTTCTAAATGCTTTCATAGTTGTTTGTTTGTTTGTTTTTTGAGACAGAGTCTCACTCTGTCACCCAGGCTGCAGTGCAGTGGCACGATCTTGGCTCACTGCAACCTCTGCTCCTGGCTTCAAGAGATTCTCCTGCCACACCCTCCCAAGTAGCTAGGACTACAGGTGCACACCACCACGCCCAGCTAATTTTTGTATTTTTAGTAGAGGTGGGGTTTCACCATATTGGCCAGGCTGTTCTCAACTCCTGACCTTGTGATCCGCCCACCTCAGCCTCCCAAAGTGCTGGGATTACAGGTGTGAGCCACCGCGCCCAGCCCACTTTAGAAGTTTTGCCTTTCACAACTAGATCTTTAATCAACTGGCTTCTATTTTTGATATGATGTGAACTAGGGATCTAGTCGTATTTACTTTGCATATGGATAATCAATTGTGCAAACAGCATTTGTAGAATATTCCCTCCTTTCCCCAATAATCTATAAGGCAACTTCTGTCTCAAGTTTCCCTGTGTCATGGGTCTTTTGCTGGGTTCCTCTTCTCTTCCAGAGGCTGATTTGTGCATCCCCTGAACACTTCACTGTCCTAATTCCTTTACTATCATAGTATGCACACAAATCTTCAACCTTGCATTACCCACTGACCTCTACGCTGTTCTTATTCTTTGAAAATATCTTCATTTAAGTTCTGCTAGAAGCAGAGCCTGAGTCAAGGATTCAGGTACAAGCATTTTTAAGAAGGTGCTTCCAAGAAGCACAGGTAAGAGGGTGGGAAGTGAGACAGGGGAAGGGAAGAAAGCCAACAGATGGTGCATTTATGAGCAGGTTGCCACAAAAGGTAACTGGGGCTCAAACTCACTAGGCCCTTCAAAGATACTGTAGCTGAGGGGTGGGGAAGCTGTGGTATTTATCTACCAACTCTCATTCCCTGTGGCTGTTTTATAAAGGACACAAGATTTACTTTAATCAGATATACTAAGATACGCAGATATGGAAATGACTGTCCTGAAGGAAGGAGTTTTTGCTACTCAGAGGTCCCTAGAAATAAGTGCCAGTCCATGCTATGCAGGGATACATGGAGAGGCACCAGGGTCAGTCAAGAAGTCAAAGGAGCTAGGGGAAAACGTGGGCAAGAGCTTTATTTGTGGCATCCAAGGGAAAGGCAGGGTAAGCAGGCACAGGATTAGCTCTTCATAGTTTGAATAATTTCACTGGGCTCTGGGGCATAGGGCTGTCCCTAGGTGTCTGGTTCATGGGCCTGGGGTGATGAGGGCAGATGGACAGCGACCCAGTGTAAGAGCCAGATGAATGGGGTGGTTGGGAGTATGGGCTTTGGATTGACTGGTCTGCAGATGGAAGGTGCACTTGCAGGTGAGTCCTTCACTGTCTCTAGGAACTGGCTCACCCTGGGTGGAGCAGTCTCTCCAGGATCAGCAAGCCCCCAGCTGTCAACACATCAGGAAATACATGAAATGAAAAGGCATGATGAATACACTGAGGGTGCTCTTTAAGGCATCAGCCCCTGGCATGTGTGTGGCTGGCAATGCTGAGGGCCACGGGGATGGCACGAACAGTGTCTACCTCACTTTTTTTTTTTTTGCGACGAAGTCTTGCTCTGTCACCCAGGCTTTAGTGCATTGGCAGGATCTTGGCTCACGGCATCCTCCGCCACCAGGTTCAAGCAATTCTCCTGTCTCAGCTTCTCAAGTAGCTCGGACTACAGGCGTGTGCCACCGTGCCCGGCCAATTTTTTTGTATTATAGTAGAGACGAGGTTTCACCATGTTGGCCAGGATGGTCTCGATCCCTTTACCTTCTGATCTGCCCGCCTCAGCCTCCCAAAGTCCTGGGATTACAGGTGTGAGCCATCGCACCCGGCCAGCTACACTGTTCTATACCCCTCAGTGACTACATGAATTTTAGATCAGCCCATCAAGTTCCAAAAACAACTCTACAGGTGTATGCCACCACACCCAGCTAATATTTTTTGTATTTTAGTAGAGACAGGGTTTTGCCATGTTGGCCAGGATGGTCTCGATCCTTTGACGTCACGATGCACCAACCTCGGCCTCCCAGAGTGCTGGGATTACAGGTGTGAGCCACCGCGACCCACCCAAACTCCTGGTCTTAGGTAATCCTTTCACTTCTGCCTCCCAAAGTGTTGAGATAACCAATATGCACCACCACACCCAGCACTAATCAATTTACTACAGTAAATCTCAGTTTACCCAAGCTGGGTGGCTCACTCTTATAATCCCAGCCCTTTGCAAAACCAAGGTAGCTGGATTGCTTGAGCTTGGAGGTCAAGATGAGCTTAGGCAACATAATGAGAACCTATCTCTACAAAAAAAAAAAAAATACCAAAATGAGTTAGGCATTGTGGTGTGTGCCTGTAGTCCCAGCTACTTGGGAGGCTGATGTGGGAGGATTACTTGAACCTGGGAGGTGGAGACTGTAGCGAGCCAATATCATGCCACTGCACTGCAGCCTAGGCAACAGAGCAAGACTCTGTGTCCCCTGAAGTTTCAATTTAGTATTTTAAAACTAATTTGACTTAAAAAATAAGAGAAGCATGTACTGAAGGCCAAAGCATTCCAGTAGAGAATGTCATCTACACTTTCTAGATCAGGCTCATCTGTTATCTTCATATGTCCATTGACTTGTTTATCCAAGCATGGCAGCCCAAAGGAAACATATTCACAGACAAAATATTAGCATATGCATACTTCAGTCAGTAACTAGCTTCAAAGTACCTAACTCTACTTTACAATCTCCACCAAAAATTAGAAAACATTTAGAAAATACATATTGGCATCCGAGTGTGGTGGCTCATGCCTGTAATCCCAGCACTTTGGGAGGCTGAGGCAGGCGTATCACGAGGTCAAGACCATCCTGGCCAACAAGGTTAAAACCCATCTTTACTAAACAATACAAAAATTAGCTGGGTGTGGTGGCACACGCCTGTAGACCCAACTACTGGGAAGGCTGCGGCAGGAGAGTTGCTTGAACCTGGGAGACAGAGGTTGCAGTGAGCCTAGATCGCACCACTGCACTCCAGCCTCGCACCTGGTGACACAGCAAGACTCTGTCTCAAATATATATGTGTATATATATATATATAGAGAGAGAGAGAGAGAGAGAGACATATTGGCCAGGTGTGTTGGCTGACAGTAATTTCAGCACTTTGGCAGGCTGAGGTGGGTGGATCACCTGAGGTCAGGAGTTTGAGAGCAGCCTGAACAATATGGTGATATCCTGTCTCTACCAAAAATAATAAAATTAGTTCAGATTGGTAGTGCGCACCTGTAGTCCCAGCTACTTGGGGGATGAGAGAAGAGAATTGCTTAAACCCATGAGGCGGAGCTTGCAGTGAAGAGAGATCGCACCACTGCACTCCAGCCTGGTTGAAAGAGCAAGACTCCATCTCAAAAACTTATACACACACACACACACACACACACACACATACACAGAGATATATAAAATATATATAATATAAATATATATATTACTTGGTGTAATACAATATTAAAAAATTTTAAATATCCTCATATAAATATTTCAGTGTTAAGATATTCATGATAGAAAACTTGGAAATATGTCATATTCAGCATCAATAGAACACCATAGAAGATGCTTCATTTAGGTAAGCAAACACTTGAAAAAACCTACATATTTTTTGATAAAATCTTTACTGATAGAAAAAAAGGTTGAATAGAATAATGTGGTAATAAAATGTTTATGTAAAAAACGACGGGGGGGAACCAGATGGCCGAGTAGGAGCAGCTCTAGATTGCAGCTCCCAGTGAGCACGCAGAGGGTGAGTGATAACCACATTTCCAGACGGATTTTTATTGCTCACAGACCAGGAGATTCCTGGGTGGAGGAGCACCACGGCTCTCCAGCCTGGCTGTTTCGGCCGGTGTGGCAGCTCTCTGCTCAAAAAACTCACCCCGGGTCCGAGTGCCATCTCAGCTGGTGACTGGAGCACCAGGGAGACAGAGTCACTCAATCAACTGATAAAAAGGGGACTCAAATAGGGAGCCAGGCCAGGAGATTTTCAGGTGAAAAAGTGCCAGGAGTCTCCATTGAGGTTGTTTTGGCCAGTGCAGCCTCTCTCCACTAAAAAAACTCACACAGGTCCGGGTTTTGTTTCAGCTGGCAACTGGAGCACCTGTGAAACAGAGTCACTGATTCAACTGATAAAAAGGGGACTGAAACAGGGAGCTGGGCCAGGAGATTCCCAGGCGGAAAAGTGCCTCCAGCACAACCAGCGCAGTGGGTATCCAAATCTCACACAAATCCGGGCGCCTTTCCAACTGGCGACTGGAATGCCTGGGAGAGAGTCTCCCATTCAACTGAAAAAAAAGGGGACTGAAACAGGGAGCCAGGCCAGGAGATTCCAGGGTGAAAAAGCACCATGAGCCCCCAGTGTCGCTGTTTCAGCCGGCACAGCGGGTGTCAGCACAAGAACCCACACAAATCCGGGCACCATTTCCACTGGTGACTGGAACAAGTGGGAGACAGAGTCGCCCATTCAACTGAAAGAAAAGGGGTCTGACGCAGGGAGCCAGGTGATTAGGCACATCCAGTCCCACCCTTGCAAAGACCAGTAATCTGAAATGCTCTGGATTGTTTCACAGCAAGCACAGCTGAACCTGGGATGGTCCAGCTCTGTGGGGGGAGGGGCATCTGCCATTACTGAGGCAGTCCACCACTACTGAGGTAGTCTGCCACTGCTGAGGTGGTCCACCATCGCAGAGGCAGTCTGCCATTACCGAGGCGGCCCGCCATTTCTGAGGCAGTCCGCCATTACAGAGAGTCCCCCATTACAGAGGCAGGCTGCCATTGCTGAGGCAATTCTAACTATACCCCTATAAACAGGACTGCAGGGAAGTTCACACAGCAGCTGGGTGGAGCCCACAGCAGATCAGAAACACCTCTGCTGGCAGACTGTGACAAGGCTGCCTCCTCGCTGGAGAGGGCATCCCTAAAAAAAGGTAGCAGCACAACAGAAACTTATAAATAAAGCCCTGCCTTCCCAGGACAGAGCACCTGGGGGAAAAAGACTGTTATGAGTTCTGCTGCAGCAGACTTAACGGACATGCCCAACAGCTCTGAATGGAACAACAGAGCTGACAGCTCAGCACTTGAGCTCCTATAAAGGACAGACTGTCTCTTCAAGCAGCTCCCTGACGCCTCGTATATCCAAAGAGTCACCTCATAAAGTAGAGCTCAGACTGACATCTGGCGGGTATCCTTCTGGGACAAAGATAACAGAAGAAGAAACTGGCAGCAAACCTCACTTTTCTGCAGCTGCTGCAGGTGAGCCCCAGGCAAGCAGGACCTGGAGTGGCCCTCCAGCAGTCCTACAGCAGAGGGGCCTGACTGTTAGAAGGAAAACTAAGAAACAGAAAGGAATAACTTGATCATCAACAAACAGCACGTCCACTCAGACCCCATCTGAAAGTCACCAACTACAAAGACCACAGGTAAATAAATCCACAAAGATGGAAAGAAACCAGTGCAAAAGGGATGAAAACACCCAAAACCAGAACACCTCTCCTCCTACAAGGGATCACAACTCCTCAACAGCAAGGGAACAAGGCTGGATGGAGAATGAGTCCGATGAATTGACAGAACCAGGCTTCAGAAGGTGGGTAATAAGAAAACTTCTCTGAGCTAAAAGAACATGTTCTAACCCAATGCAAAGAAACTAAGAACCTTGAAAAAAGGTTTGACAAGATGCTAACAAGAATAAACAACTTAGAGAGGAACTTAAATGAATTGATGAGGCTGAAAAACACAACGAGAACTTCGTCAAGCATACACAACTTTCAATAGCTGAATTGACCAAGCAGAAGAAAGGATATCAGAAATTGAAGATCAACTCAATGAAATAAAATGAGAAGGCAAGATTAGAGATAAAACAGTAAAAACAAACGAACAAAGCCTCCAAGAAGTATGGGATTATGTAAAAAGACCTCATCTATGTTTGATAGGTGTACCTGAATGTGACAGAGAATGAATCGAAGCTGGAAAACACTCTTCATGATATTATCCAAGAAAACTTCCCCAACCTAGCAAGGCAGGCCAACATTCAAGTCCAGGAAATATAGAGAACATCACAAAGATATTCCTCAAGAAGAGCAACCCCAAGGCACATAATCATCAGATTCACCAGGGTTGAATAGGAGATAATGCTAAGGACAGCCAGAGAGAAAGGTCGGGTTACCCACAAAGGGAAGCCCAACAGACTCACAGCGGATCTCTAGCAGAAACCCTACAAGCCAGAAAAGAGTGGGGGCCAATATTCAACATCCTTAAAGAAAAGAACTTTCAACCTAGGATTTCATATCCAGCCAAACTAAGTTTCATAAGTGAAGGAGAAATAAAATCCTTTATGAAGAAGCAATTGCTCAGAGATTTCATCACCACCAGGCATGCTTTACAAGAGCTCCTGAAAGAAGCACGAAACACAGAAAGGAACAACCAGTACCAGCCACTCCAAAAATGTACCAAATGGTAAAAAGCATCGACACAATGAAGAAACTGCATCAACTAACAGGCAAAACAACCAGCTAGCATCAAAATGGCAGGATCAAATTCACACATAACGATACTAACTCTAAATATAAATGGGGTAAATGCCTCAATCAAAAGACACAGGTGGGCAAATTGGATAAAAAGCCAAAACCCATTGGCGTGCTGTATCCAGGAAACCCATCTCATATGCAAGGATACACATAGGCCCAAGATAAAGAGATGCTGGCAGATTTACCAAGCAAATGGAGAGCAAAAAAAAAAAAAAAAAAAAGCAGGAGTTGCAATCCTAGTCTCTGATAAAATAGACTTTAAACCAACAAAGATCAAAAGAGACAAAGAAGGGCATTACATAATGGTAACAGTATCAATGCAACAAGAAGAGCTAACGATCCTAAATATATACGCACCCAATCCAGGAGCATCTAGATGCATAAAGCAAGTTCTTAATGACTTACAAAGAGACTTAGACTCCCGCACAATAATAGTGGGAGACTTTAACACCCCACTATCGATATTAGACAGATCAACGAGACAGAAAATTAACAAGGATATCCAGGATTGAACTCAGATCTGGACCAAGCAAACCTAATAGACATTAACAGAACTCTCTATCCCAAATCCACAGAATATACATTCTTCTCAGCACCACACCACACCTACTCTAAAATTGACCACGTAATTGGAAGTAAATTACTCCTCAGAAAATGCAAAAGAATAGAAATCATAAGAAACAGTCTCTCAGACCACAGTGCAATCAAGTTAGAACTCAGAATTCAGAAGCTAACTCAGAACCGCACGGCTTCATGGAAACTGAACAACTGGCTCCTGAATGGTGACTGGATAAACAATGAAATGAAGGCAGAAATAAAGATGTTCTTCGAAACCAAAGAGAACGAAGACACTGCGTACCAGAATCTCTGGTACGCATTTAAAGCAGTGTCCAAGAGGAAAATATATAGCAATAATTACCCATATGAGACACAGAGAAAGATCTAAAATGGACACCCTATCGTCAAAATAGAAAGAGCCAGAGGAGCAAGATCAAAAAAACTCAAAAGCTAGCAGAAGACAAGAAATAACTAAGATCATAGAAGAACTGAAGGATATAGAGATATAAAAAACCCTTCAAAAAATCGATAAATCCAGGAGCTGATTTTTTGAAAAGATCAACAAGATAGACAGACCACTAGCCAGATTAATAAAAAAGAAAAGAGAGAAGAATCAAATAGATGCAATAAAAAAGGATAAAGGGGATATCACCACAGATTCCACAGAAATACAAATCACCATCAGAGATTACTACAAACAACTCTGTGCACATAAACCAGTAAACCTGGAAGAAATGGATCAATTCCTGGACACTCACATCCTCCCAAGCCTAAACCAGAAAGAAGGTGAAACCCTGAATAGACCAATAACAAGGGCTAAAGTTGAGGCAGCAATTAATACCCTACTCACCAAAAGAAAAGCCCTAAGGTGAGATATTTCTCATTACAGCATATGCCCACTTTCTGAAAAAAAAAAAAAAAAAAAAAAAAAAACCCAGGTGCAGATGGGTTCACAGCTGAATTCTACCAGACATACAAAGAGGAGCTGGTACCAATCCTTCTGAAACTATTCCAAACAATCCAAAAGAGGGAACCCTTCCCAAATCATTTTATGAGACCAACATCATCCTGATACCAAAACCTGACAGAGACTCAACAAGAAAAGAAAACTTCAGGCCAATATCCATGATGAACATAGATGCAAAAATCTTCAGTAAAATACTGGCAAACTGATTGCAACAGCACATCAAAAAGCTTATCCATGACGATCAAGTAGGCTTCATCCCGGGCATGCAAGGCTGGTTCAACATACCCAAGTCTATAAATGTAATTCACCACATAAACAGAACCAAACACAAAAACCACATGATTATCTCAATAGATGCAGAGAAGGCCTGCGACAAAATTCAACAGCGCTTTATGCTAAAAACTCTCAATAAACTAGGTATTGATGGAACATATCTCAAAGTAATAAAAGTTATTTATGACAAACCCACAGCCAATATCATACTGAATGGGCAAAAACTGGAAGCATTCCCTTTGAAATCTGGCACTAGACAAGGATGCCCTCTCTCACCACTCGTATTCAATATAGTACTGGAAGTTCTAGCCAGAGCAGTCAAGCAAGAAAAGAAATAAAGGGTATCCAACTAGGAAAGGAGGAAGTCAAATTGTCTCTATTTGCAGACGACATGATACTATATTTAGATGACCCCATCATCTCAGCCCAAAATCTCCTGAAACTGAGCAGCAACTTCAGCAAAGTCTCAGGATACAAAATCAATGTGCAAATATCACAGGCATTCCTATACACCAGTAACAGACTTAAAGACAGTCAAATCAAGAACGAGCTGCCCTTCACAATTGCTACAAAGAGAATAAAATACCTAGGAATACAACTAACAAAAAATGTAAAGGACCTCTTCAAGGAGAACTCTGAATTGCTGCTCAATGAAATAAGAGAGGACACAAACAGATGGAGAAACATTCCATGCTCACGGTTAGGAATAATCAATATCATGAAAATGGCCATACTGTCCAAAGTAATCTATAGATTCAATGCTATCCCCCATCAAGCTGCCACTTACCTTCTTCACAGAACTGGGAAAAACCACCTTAAACTTCATATGGAACCAAAAGAGAGCCAACATAGCCAAGACAATCCTAAGCAAAAAGAACAAAGATGGAGGCATCACACTACTGGACTTCAAACTATAATACAAGTCTACAGTAATAAAAACAGCACAGTACTCATACCAAAACAGAGATATAGACCAATGGAACAGAACAGAGGCCTCGGAGGCAATGCCACACATCTACAACCATCTAATCTTTGACAAACCTCACAAAAACAAGCAATGAGGAAATAATTCCCTGTTTAATAAATGGTGTTGGGAAAACTGGCTCGCCATGTGCAGAAAGCAGAAACTGGACCCCTTCCTGACACCTTACACTAAAATTGACTCCAGATGGATTAAAGACTTAAACATAAGACCTAACACCATAAAAACCCTAGAAGAAAACCTAGGCAAAACCATCCAGCACATAGGCATAGGCGAGGACTTTGTGACTGAAACACCAAAGGCATTGGCAACAGAGGCCAAAATAGACAAATGGGACCTAATTAAACTCCAGAGCTTCTGCACAGCAAAAGGAACAGTCATTAGAGTGAATCGGCAACCAACAGAATGGGAAAGAGTTTTTCCAATCTACCCATCTGACAAAGGGCTAATATCCAGAGTCTACAAAGAATTAAAACAGATTTACAAGAGAAAGACAAGCCCATTCAAAAGTGGGTGAAGGATATGAACAGACACTTTACAAAAGAAGACATATATGATGCCAACCAACATATGAAAGAATGCTCATCGTCACTAGTCATTAGAGAAATGCAAATCAAAACTGCATTGAGATACCATCTCATGCCAGTTAGAATGGCGATCATTAAAAAATCTGGAGACAACGGATGCTGGAGAGGATGTGGAGAAGTGGGAACACTTTTACACTGTTGGTGGGAGTGTAAATTAGTGTAACCATTGTGGAGGACGGTGTGGCGATTCCTCAAGGACCAAGAAATAGAAATTCCATTTGACCCAGCAATCCCATTACTGGGTATATATCCAAAAGATTATAAATCGTTCTATTTTAAGGACACATGCACACGAATGTTCATTGCAGCACTGTTGACAATAGCAAAGATTTGGAACCAACCCAAATGCCCATCGATGATAGACTGGACAGGGAAAATGTGGCACATATACACCATGGAATATTATGCATCCATAAAAAACGATGAGTTCGTGTCCTTTGTAGGGACATGGATGAACCTGGAAACCATCATTCTCAGCAAAATGACACGAGAACAGAAAATGAAATACCACATGTTCTAACTCATAGGCGGGTGTTGAACAATGAGAACACATGGACACAGTGAGGGGAGCATCACACACTGGGGTCTGTGAAGGGGAACTAGGGGAGGGACAGTGGGGGGGTGGGGATTTGGGGAGGGGATAACATGGGGAGAAATGTCAGATATAGGTGATGGGGAGGAAGGCAGCAAACCACACTGCCATGTATGTACCTATGCAACAATCTTGCATGTTCTTCACATGTACCCCAAACCTAAAACACAATTATATATATACATATATAAATATTTATATATATAAAAATATTTATATCTATACATATATAAATATATATTAATATTTATATCTATACATATAAAAATATATATTAATATTTATATATATAATAGTAAAATATATATATTATATATATATAAAATAGTAAAAAACACACCCCTGGGTTGAGATTTAACATGCTAATAAGACATATGACATATGCACTTAGCATGTATGTTTATAGCACATGCACACCCAGGGGGCCACCCAAAACATGCATGCTGGCAACACCCCTTCATGCCACTTTTGTGAATAATGATATAAGATTCCTTTAAGGAGGGTTCCCCAGTGTCAGCTGACACTCATTCTCAAGCAGCCTGCTCTCACTTGGCTTTCAGAGTGTACTGTCCCTTTAAGTAACTTTGCTGCTGCTTATCTATCAATGCATGTCTCTTGACTTAATTATTTCTTCCAAGACAAGAATCTGTGAATCTGCCTTTGACTTGGAAGCCCTCACTTCCAGTTATCCTGCCTTACTGGACCAAATCAGTGTGTATTTTACATGTATGGATTGATGTCTCATGGTCTTCCTAAAAGGTACAAAACCAAGCTGTACTCTGACCACTTGGAGCACATGTTCTCAGAATCTCTTGAGGGTAGTGTCACAGGCCATTGGTCACTCATGTTTGGCTCAGAATAAATCTCTTCAAATAAAAAAAGAAATAAAATAAAATGTTTATGTCATATTTAAATAAAAGCAAGCAAATATGTAATCAACTGTACAATTATTTTATTGATTTTTTAAATTATACTTTAAGTTCTGGGGTATATGTGCAGAACATGCAGGTTTGTTACACAGGTATACACGTGCCACGGTGATGGGCTGCATCCATCAGGTAGGGGCAGTGGATCACACCTTTAATCTTAAGACTCTGGGAGGCCAAGGTGGGTGGATTGCTTGAGCCCAAAAGTTTGAAACCAGCCTGGGAAAAATGGTCAAACCCCATCTGTGCAAAAGACACATAAATTAGCTTGGCTTGGTGGTGCATGCCTGTAATCCCAGATACTCAGAAGACTGAGATGGAAGGATCACATTACCCTGGAAGGTCAAGGCTGCAGTGAGCTGAAATTGCACTACTGCACTTTAGTACAGACAACAAAGTGAGACCCTGTCAAGAAAGAAAAGAAAAGAAGAAAAAGCAAGGAAAGAAAGAGAAAGAAAGGAAGAAAAGAAAATAAGAGAGAGAGAGAGAGTGAAAGAAAGAACGAACTTCAAAAGTGTAGCAAGCTGTCTTTAAAAGGAAAAAAAAAGAACATTTACTTAGGAAGCATCTAAAATGTGCCAGGATTCTATTTCACATTTGTTGTACATACTGTAATCATAAAATATAATTATGATGATGGCTTTCTGCCCATTCCAGGGTGTTAAGAGCAAAATGATGAATAGATGTGATCCTTTGTTCTCTCCATTCAGAATTTCCTCCTCTTAGACTTTCACATGGCTGGCTCTTTCTCATCCTTTAGTTGGCAGCTTAAATATCATACTCAGAGAGGTCTTCTCTGACCACAGACTTCTAGTCCTCTCCCACTCCCATCCTAACTACAAACTTTCTTGGTATCTTCTCACATTTTCTATTTTCTTTATAGAAAGCATTTATAGTGAGAAGTATTTGCTCTTTTTCTGTTCCTACTACTAAGCATAAGATCTCACCTTGTATATTCAGTGTCTCACTGACTAGCACAGTTGGTGATCTATAACCAAAATAAATTCTAGGTCAAAACACTTAAAATTTCATCAGAAAGTCTCATGTGCCAAACCACTATGTTCTCACAGGACATCTTCAGTCGTAGTAGCCTGCTGAAAATGAACACACCCCTACCCCAGATTCAGAATCCCCATGCCATTTCCTACTTTCCCATTCTTTTCTTAATGCTACTGCCATTTTATCATTCTTCAGGTTTACAAACATTTTCCTCAAGTTTTCCTAAGTCACTGAATACTGCTGTGATCATTTTGTCTCACATTTGGAAACATATTTTCCAGTTTACAAATGTTTTTACATTTCCCACTACTTTTGTTCATTACACATACCTGAGAGGTACCATTAGTACCATTTTTATGAATGAGGTCAATGACAATCAAATAAAGAATTTTTCCCAAGGTCCCATACCTAGTAAGTGGCAGAACCAGGATGCTAACATGTCTTTTGACTTCTATCGTGCTGGCAAAACTATGCACCAGCTGCTTCTAGTGAAAAGTCAGGCCCCTCCCATTTCTCTCCCACAGTCATAACATTAGAATACGCCATCATTATTTTATGCTTCTGCTGCTCTAAGTGTGGCTGCCACAAAAGTACTCAGTGTGTTCTCTTTTGAAAATGACTTCCACTTACTACAACACTAAACTGCATTGTTGTTATTAGAGTCCCACATAGTTACTACTCCCCATGTTTCTTTCTTAACCTAAAATGTTCGTTGTAGATCTATGTTGGACAATCAAAATATATAAACATTCTAAAATCCCAGCATTATCTTTTCAAGTTCCAATTTCAATAAAGGCTGAGGCAGGCGGATCACCTGAGGTCAGAAGTTGAAGACCAGACTGGCCAACATGGTGAAACCCCATCTCTACTAAAAACACAAAAATTAGCCAGGTGTGGTGGTGGACACCTGCAATCCCAGCTACTTGGGAGGCTGAGATATGAGAATCACTTGAACCTGGGAGGCAGAGGTTGCAGCAAGCCGAGATAGCCACGCATTCCAACGTGGGCAACAGAGTGAGGCTCTGTTTCCAAAAAAAAAAAAGACTGCACCATCCATATGCATTTTTAAATTATTAGTCTTTCACAAACAAAATTTTAAATAACTGCTTAATCATTACTTCTATGCTTCACCACCAATTGTGAGAAATTTAGCTAGCTTCCTGAGTTCCTGTTAAAATCATGCTGAGAAAGTATTTTTGTCAGTCTGCATGATGGGTTTCCTGAAGCAGAGAGCCAGATTCCCAACTCTCTTGCTCTTTCCTCATGGGTAATGAAGACCATCTTCCACCAAGCCTTCAAGACCTACAAGATGGACACAGACCACAAGCAAGGGACACGGCAGTGCCTGTGTGCAGTGCAGCCCAGCAGAAGGCTCTCTGAGACCTGGCTCTGCCACAGACTGGCCACTGCTGCCTATATCCAGAGCAAAGGCAAGGTGCTTGTTATGTTTACAATTTTTCTTTTGGTGCTGCAAAGAAAAATTAGTAATGGGACAAAGGATCTCCCAGCACAGCGATTCTTTTTACTTCCTGCAGAAAGGGTACTCCCACTAGCAATCTTGCCACGAGAGTACAAAGAACAAAGGAAAGCAGACATATTTATTTCTTGCGCTTTTGGGGTTGTCCTTACTGTTGTGTCTGATCTCGGCTGGCTGGAGCCAGACCTCACAATCTAAACTAAAATCTGATTGGCTAGTAACTTGAAACTTTTCTAAACAGGTCAAAGCAATGGAGAGCAAAAAAAAGGAAGTCCAAATAAGGAAGGGGCATAGGCTGTGAGCTGGGACATGCCTGTGAGCACATCCAGCACAGATATCTTGATTAAAGTGCAAAGACATAGAATGTACTACATGCCTGTAAGCATGTCTGACAGCTACATAATATAGGGCTTTTAGCAAAAAGGCAAGAAGGCTTTTGAAGAAAATGTTTAAAACAAACTGTTATAACACTTATGAATTTCTCTTAACCAAGAAAGGAAACTTTAAAGAGGACCTTTTCTACTTCCCACAACGGTGATTGTGGAGAGGGAAGTAACCCAAGTTCTCAGCTTCAACACAGGTGAGCCACTGTGCAGGGCAGCTTCCAAATAGCTGTCTAGAATGCGCACCTAGTCGTCTAGAATAGCTCCTGAGTAGTGGAGTGGGTGGGGGAGATGACAGGAGCAGAGACATGTGTTAGACAACCAGGTTCAAGGAACTGTCGGTCTTCCTGGGTAGATTATAAATTCTCTAAGGGCAGAGTTTTCAGGGGCAGTAAGACGTAATGGTCTCTGCCACTTGCTGCTCCTTAATTCTAAACCTCTCTCTGCCTGTGTTTCCTCATCTGTATGATGGGGATATTAATAGTATATTCATGGCCAGGCGCAGTGGCCCATGCCTGTAATCCCAGCACTTTGGGAGGCAGAGGCGGGCAGATCAGGAGGTCAGGAGATGGAGACCATCCTGGCTAACATGGTGAAACCTCGTCTCTACTAAAAACCCAAAAGATTGGCTGGGCACGGTGGCATGGGCCTGTAGTCCCAGCTACTCGGGAGGCTGAGGCAGGAGAATCACTTAAACATGGGAGGCAGAGGTTGCAGTGAACAGAGATCGAGCCACTGCACTCCAGCCTGGGCAACAGAGTGACTCCATCTGAAAACAAACCAACAAACAAACAAAAAGAATTAACAGGAGAAATAGTAGTGTCTCAGCAAGAGGGAGTGTGGCTGCTGGCTGGCCAGCGTGTGTGGCTGGTTCCTGGAATCAACTGGAGAAGAACAGTCTTTCCTCAGTACCTGCATATAACTGTCGTTTTGTTAATACTGGTAGACGAATGGCCCCCAGGGCCAACACTCTTTTATTCTGTTAGCTGCTCAACCAAAGAAATCGAAAGTCCTCCACACCCCCTTTAATGCCAGCTGAAAAATAAATGTACATGTGCATACAGAGATAAGGCTTTAACAGGCAGACATACTGAAATAAACATACTGAAATAAACAGGAGAATGTTTTATAATCCATTATTTTTTTCTGTTATTGAAGCAAATATTGAACTTTCACTGCTTAAATTAATTTTAGCTTAATGGTTTAAAATATTCTGGCTTCTGCAATTTACACTGTAAATTTCTCATATGTGTTTGCTTCCCTGTATGAAGCAATGTTACAGTAAATCTAAAGTCACCATTCAAGACATTACTGATAGGCTGGATATGTGGAGAGACTGATGAGTGGACCAAAAAATTGAGGGGGTGGATCAGGTGGTAATGGACAGATGGACAGATGCAGAGAAACAGAGGGATGGGGAGATGAACTCATAAAGGTGTGAATGCCAGAGTAAGAAGAGGCTATGTTGCATAGTGGTTAAGAACAGAGGTTCAAATACCAGCTCTGACATTTACTGGGTCTCCCTGGGCAAGTTACTTAATCCCTCCATGTCTCACTTTGTTCATAAAAATAAAGGCAATGTGGCCGTGCATGGTGGCTCATGTCTGCAGTTCCAGCACTTTGGGGAGGCTGACATGGGAGGATTGCTTGAGGCCAGGAGTTTGAGACTGGCCCGGGCAACATGGAAAGACGCTCTCTCTACAAAAAAGTTAGCCAGGCATGGATTTTATAGGTAGGCTGGAGAAGGCAGTGTCTGATTTAGATAGGGCCCACAGATTGGTTGCACCAGGTGTGACGTTTACATATTGCATAGGGAAGGCTGGCCACCCCACCCTCATCTTATTATGCAAATAGGCTTTCCACTTGGCCAGGGTCAAGTTGTCTGCTCTGTACTGCACACATGGTTGGAAAGGAAAAATGTTGGAGCTGCCATGTTGAATATGTCTAGTCCCAGATAGCCTTTTCCTACTGGTCCAGCTGCCAGCATTCACTTGTGCAAGCTTCTAGCTTGCTTGTCTGTTTTTCTAGCTCAATTTTACAGGCTGCTCTTTGTTAGAAAAGATGATGATCTGGGGTCTGCTTTTCATGAAAAGGAAAACCTTACCAAGGTTTCCTGTATCCTCACTATCTGCCTAAATAATTAATTTCTCTTTCTTTCTTTCTCTCTCTCTCTCTTTCTCTCTTTCTTTCCTTTCTTGAAATAAAGTCTCACTGTGTCACCCAGGCTGGAGTGCAGTGGTGGGATCTCAGCTCACTGCAACCTCAACCTCCTGGGTTCAAGGGATTCTCGTGCCTCAGCCTCCCGAGTAGCTGACATTACAGGGATGCACCACCACACCTGGATAATTCTTGTAGTTTTAGTAGAGATGGGGTTTCACCATGTTGGCCAGGCTGGTCTCAAACTCCTGACCTCAAGTGGTCTGGCCACGTCGGCCTCCCAAAGAGCTGGAATTACAGGAGTGAGCCACTGCTCCTGGTCTAGATGGATGTTTTATTAATATAATAGGAACATGAGGACAGGTCCCCTATCCAACGCACTTTATCTCACTTGAGCCCTCTGCTCCTGTTGGATGATTTTCAACTGTATTCTTGGCTCATTTTAATCTTTTCTCAAGATTTAAGCAATTTGAAGTGTCAAAAACCAAAAATATAACAAATTTAGTTTAAAGATCTCAATTGACCTGATGATTCTAGGACAGGGCAATGCTTCATTCCATAAAAATAGAAAAAGTATCCCAGTGAGCTGAGTGGAGGAGGCTGGATTTATAAGACAGACTAAAGTTGAAGAAAACAGAAACCAAGAACAGAGTGTATGCAGTGTGTATTTGTTACTTTTCAAAGTTACTTTTTCTTGTAAGGCATGTAGAAGGAGACAGAACAATAGAAAAATTGAAGATTTAAACTGGCCTCTTTAGGAACTTGTCTATTTTTCTTTCTCCTGATTTTTAGGAAGGTCAGACAAAAACTTAGTTTAGGTTTGGTGACACGAAACTTTAGCATGAGTGACTCTATTCTGATTTTTAATCAATTCTGTTGGGGCCTAGTGCAGGAGCTTAGTTAAAAACAATGGCCTCATAATTTTTATCTAACAGAAGTCTCCTTCATATTATTGTAACAGAATGCAGGTCCACATGCTTGCCATTTGCAGAATTCAATTAACAAAAGCAAGCTCTGGTAGAAAGTGACTTTATTAACCAAAACTATTGAAGGGGAAGCTGCAGGATTCCTATCGAAAGTAATTCCTTCAGCTGTGGTTGAGGGGGGAAGGCAGGTGTTTTAAAAAGGGATACCTTGATATGGAAGGCATGCAAGAATTGGGCTGAGTACAATATCCACGTGTCTTGTTCTGGTGGCCATCTTGGGTCCCAGTCCACCTGGACATTAGGCTGACATCATCTCAACAATGGCCGGGTTGTTAATTTACCACCTTGAAGTCATCTCTGGAACTTTGCAACTGGGTCTCCAGGCTTGGACTGTGTGTTTCAAGATTAGCTCCTAGAACTTCTAAGAAGACACATAATTAGATACTAGCATACAGTTAGATAAATGTGAAGACTGTATATACAGTTATAATGTGAGGGATGTGGAGTCTCTTTAAGAATAAGGAAAGGCTTCTGCAGTGTGCCCGAAGGTTGTATCTTGAAACCCAAGAGAAAGGAAAAATAAAAATGTTTAATGCATTTTCAGGCTAAGTTGACTGACTACATTATGTCTATTTTACCAAATACCTTTTCCTGCACTATTTACTGATTCACCATATTCATTTTAGTACCTAAGCCCTTATACTACAATAGTTAATATTTTCATCAATATTATCCAATGCTTGGTACAGAATAGAACACTAAATAGAAAGTAACGACTGTCATTGTCACTATTAGGACAATCATTACACATGTAAAAAGACTGTTCAAACTGTAGACAAGATTGAATGACAAACAAGAGGTTGTCTTTACACGGATATCTGAGTCTCCAGAGTCACCATATTACAATCAGGAGAATTAAAACATGATCTGAAATTGCTCAGTAATGAATTTATCACTTATAAAATACCCATAAAACGTATCTTTGTTATTGACAGTAACTTCTAATTTTCCCTGCCCATTATCAATATCTTTTTGATTGACCTAACTGATAGCGAACATCTAGCAATACAGTGCAAGTATGATCAATGTAAATAGATTGCAAAGCAGAATTGCAAATCTCTCCAAAAGTGTGGGCTTTCATAAAATCAGTTTGGGTGATGTCAGAGAACTATTTCAATCACAGGCAAAGGAACTCACAGAAATAAACTACTTAGCAATTGAGTTAAATAAAGGACAATGATGGACATGTAAAAAAAATACGTTTGAAGGGTTGGAAAGAGCCACTGTTAAAAATTCATGAAGTTCTTTTTTTTTCTTCCATGGGGGACGGAGTCTTGCTCTGTTGCCCAGGCTGGAGTGCAGTGGCACGACTCAGCTCACTGCAACCTCTGCCTCTTGGGTTCAAGTGATTGATTCTCCTGCCTCAGCCTCCCAATTAGCTGACTACAAGCTCATGCCACCACGCCCGTTGGATTTTTTGTATTTTTAGTAGAGAAGGTGTTTCACCAGGTTAGCCAGGATGGTCATGATCTCTTGACCTTGCAATCTGCCTGCCTCGGCCTCCCAAAGTGCTGGGATTACAGGCGTGAGCCACAGCGCCGGGCCCATGAAGTTCTTGACCATGCTTTTGCAAATAGGACCCTCTTTATGATGTTAATGGTCAAGTCAACTGTGAATGGTAAGGTCTGTAATGCTGTCACACAATTTTGTAGAAAAAAATTAACCATCTCTTCCAAAAAATTTTATTTTATTCATTTTGTATTCTACGATTCAGCTAAGTTGCTATTATGAACTACATTTGGATAAATATAAAATAAACATTCTCATAATTTATAGCTACAGCTTTTCTTCTATTTATAACAAAATATTGGTTACCTTTTAATAGGTTGTAAGGCCTTTCTTTGAGAAAACAAATAATTTTGCGATCATGAAGATCTCTAGTATGTTAAAATGATGGTGCTGCCAGGCATGGTGGCTCAAGTCTGTAATCCCAGCACTTTGGGAGGCCAAGGTGGGTGGATTACTTGAGGTCAGGAGTTTGAGACCAGCCTGGCCAACATGGCGAAATGCCATCTCTACTAAAAAGATACAAAAATTAGCCAGGCATGGTGGTAGTGAATGTGTGTAATCCCAGCTACTTGGGGGGGATGAGGCAGGAGAATCATTTGAACCCAGAAGACAGAGGTTGCAGTGAGCTGAGATCACACCAGTGCACTCCAGCCTGGGTGACAGTGAGACTCCATTTCGATAAAATAAAATGATTATGAAGATTGTCTAGAAATGTGGTTAATGCTCTGTAATATGATGCCAAGTGTTAAACAGCGGGCACCAAAGACTATTAAAGATACTTATAATCATGTAAAAATATATATATATATTTGAATAAGAGCTAAAGACAAAATTAAAAATGTATGTTAGTGTGGAGGAATTAAAGATAATTTCCTTCCTTCTTTTCTTGTCTGCCCCCAATATATTTTATTCTTAATAATTTTTGGCTAACTAAACAATAAGCTCAGAAAAATAATCCAATATGCCTTTGAGTCATTTAGTCTGGAATCTTAGTAATGCTGCATGTTGATTAAGGACATCCCTGACTTAATGTGCAAAGAGTATAAAAGACAGCCTCCAATGTGGCCTCCAGTGACCCTACCCCCCTGGTATTCATGCTCTTGAAATCCCCTCTTCTTGCATGTGGGCTGGACCGACTGACACTCCCCTTATGTAAAGAACAGGGAGAAGAAATGGAATAGCATATCCAAAATGAGGTCATAAAAAGTCTGCAGCATGTACTCAGGAGGCTGAGGCAGGAGAATGGCGAATTGCTTGAACCCAGGAGGTAGAGGTTGCACTGATCAAAGACCACGCCACTACACTCAAGCCTGAGCTATAAGAGCAAAACTTTGTCTGATAAAAAAAAGTCTGTGGCTTCTGTCTTGGGTACTCCACCTCTCTGGCTCTTTGCTCACTCACTCCAAAGAAGCCAGGGGTCACACAGTGAGCTGTTCTATACAGAGGCACATGTAGCAAGGAACTTATGTCTTCTGCCAAGAGTCACATGAGTGAGCTTGGAAACTGAGTCACACCCTGCACATTCATGTACACAAGGGATTCCGTTAAGCCTTGAGATGACTACAGCCCTTGCCAACATCTTGATTGCCACCTTGTGAGAGACCCAAAGCCAGAAGCAGCCAGCTCAGCCTTCCTGGATCCCTGACAATTCCATTTTTTTTTAACTGACACACTAAGCACATACAACTTTTATCAAACCCCACAAAAAAAGTACCAAATGTATAAGTGAAAAAAATCCAAACAATTTGTAAGAAGTAAAAAGTTCCTCTCCAAAATTTCCTTTCTTGTTAAAGAATTAATCGTGTTAGAAATAATAGTTTGTTTTAAAGACTTGCTTCACAGCCTTCTTGCTTTTTGCTAATAACTCTTTAAGCTCTATCCTATGTAGCTGTTAGACATGCTCACAGACACGTAGTACATTCTATCTCCTTGTACTTTAACCAAGATATTGATGCTATTACTTTTCTAAGTCTTTTGCAAGCAACTTCCTGTCCCTTCCTTATTTAGAGTTCCTCTTTTCCTTTTGTTCTCCATTGCCTTTACCTATTCAAGAAAGTTTTAAGTTATTAGCCAATCAGTTTCAGAGATCAGACACAGCAGTAAGGATGACCCCAAATGCATAAAAGATAAATATGTCTGCTTTTCCTTTGTTTGTTGTACTCTCGTGGCAAGATGGCTGAGCAGGAGCACCCTGTGTGCAGAAAGTAAAATTTCCTTGTTAAGAGATCCTTTGTCTCAGTGCCGATTTTTCTCGCAGCACCGACCATGTTTCCAACACAGTTCATACAAGCTTAACTAATATCAGCTGTTTTTATATACAACTGTATACATGCAAAAAAGCTATCCTATATGTATATACAAAAGTTGTTTACATAGGTCTGTACAGAAGGATAATGGAAAGGCAAAGAAAATTGACATCATAAATGCTGTTTTAAGCTACTAATTTGTGGGGGGGCTCATTTGTTATACAGCAATCAACACATATGGAAATTTATATTCAAATCTCTGGAAGTTTGTCCTTTAAGAGGACATGATAATTTACTTGATTTACAATTATTGTGCCTATAAACATTTTTAATATCTCTGGGTTGAGAGTTACAGAACTGCTTTTTGGAAACAAATACAAGAAGTTGGAGTGTATAGAGGAAGGGATTATTAGCCAAACGATTAGGGTGACCTCTAGGAGCTGAAAAAGGTCAGGAAGGCCGGGCGCGATGGCTCATGCCTGTGTTCTCAGCACTTTGGAGGCTGAGGCGAGTGGATCACCTGAGGTCAGGAGTTCATTACCAGCCTGGCTATCATGGTGAAACCCATTTCTACTAAAAATACAAAAGTTAACCAGGCGTGGTGGCATGCATCTGTAATCTTAGCTACTCAGAAGGCTGAGACACGAGAATTGCTTGAACCCAGGAGGCGGAGGTTGCAGTGAGCCAAGATTGCACCACTGCAACCCAGCCTGGGCGACAGAGTGAAACTCCGTCTAAAAAATGAACAGGAGAGAGAGAAAAAAAAGGCAAGGAAACAAACTCTCCCCTCAGAATTTCAGAAGGAGCCAACTCTACTGACACCTTGATTGGAGCCCAAGGAGACTAACTTTGGATGTCTGACCTCCCACACTGTAAGATAATAACTTTGTGTTGTGTTAACCCACAGAGTTTGCAGCAATTTGTGACAGCAGTGATGAGAAACAAATAAAGCTGACTGAGCTTTAACAGTGCAACTGTTTCCTCATCCATAAAATGAGGATATTAACAAGTGCTCTGCCTCCCAGGGCTGAGGTGAGGTTAACGAGTCAATATGCGTGTGATTTATAGACGGGTCCTGCACCAGCTCTGAGAGCCTGAACTCCATTTCAGGCCTTTTTCTAGTCATTGGGCTGTGGCCTTTCTCCAGCAGTGTCCCGCAGGAAAAATTAGCCCTCCAGAAATTATTGCAGTGACCATTTTCTCATTCCTCCCAAGGATGACACAGTGATGGTACCCTAGATATGTAGAGAAGAAGCTCATCATATCATACTTAGGAGCACAAGAGTTAAAGAATGAGGAAAGAAACATGAAAAGTGGCTTAACAATCAAAACAGGCTTATTCTCCAAAACTAAAGAACTCTCCATGCCCTGACCCCACCACCTCAGCCGGAACTAGCCAGAAAGGACATGTCGCCCCCTCGTCCTTTTTATAACTATAGGGACTGGACTGACCGAGGAGGAGCATCACACATCACCATCTTCGACAAACATCACCATTCTAATTTTCCCGTGATTAAAACAAAAAAGAGAAGCCTAAATCCAGCCCCCAAACATCAGCCTAATGGCAAATGTCAACATAACCAGAACGATTCCACCCTTAAGATAAACGGTTCTCCAACCAGAAACATGCCAACCCCGAGACAGCCTCCCCCTCTTACCAGAGACATTGTGACTCTACAATAAACTTTTAATAGAAACATTGTGAACCTACTATAAATTCCCTGATTCCTAAACGCTTAAGTATCCTTAGTCTGTAAAAGAGAATGCTCCTGACTGAGATCGGCCGGAGCTCCATTTATTTTGGAGAATAAACCTGTCTTTGACTGTTAAGCCGCTTTTTGTGTTTCTATCGTCTTTCTCTAACTCTTACAAGGGGTGTGGGGGTTCTCAGGGAAACCATTTGAGAGGTGTTACATAGAAAATGTGGAGGTGAAGAATGTACCTTGTTCTAATTAGCTCACAGTTAAAGAGGTACAGGTGGAGTATTTATGATCTGAAACGCTTGGGAGGAGAAGCGTTTCACATTTTTTTTTGATTTTCGAATATTTGGGTATATATAATGAGATATCTTGGGGATGGGACCCAAAACTAAACATGAAGTTTATGTCACATATACACTTTACACACATAGCCTGAAACTAATTTTATAAAATATAAATAATTTTGTGCATGAAACATGATCCAACATAGGAGGTCACCTATGGAAGTTTTCACTTGCGGCATTGTGTTGGCACTCAAAAAGTTTTAGATTTTGGAGCATTTTGGATGTGGGGATGCTCAACCTGTGACAAAACTAACTGAAAAGTTTGAATAAAAAATTTAAAAAAAATGAAGGCCAGGTGCGGTGGCTTATGCCTGTAATCTCAGCACTTTGGGAGGTTAAAGTAGGAGAATCGCTCGAACCCAAGAGTTTGAGTGCAACCTGGACAACGAATGACACTTCTATTTCTATTAAAAGAACAAAAAAAGATTTCCAAATTGCTGGGGCCCCAAGGCTTATGGCGGGGGGTGCGGGGGGGTCGATAGGAGCCGAGCCCACATTGCAGGCTCCAGGGGAGGAGTCTGATAAATTGAAAAATGACTTTCACCTTGAGATGCTTAACTGAAATCAGCAGGCGGTAAAGGACAACTTTTCCCCACCCACAAGGCCTATGGTATATGCAGGATAATGCACAGGGGCTGGTTTCATAAAACTTTGAATAAAGGAGAAGGAGTTGAGGGTACTTTAGTGGGATGTGCTACAGATAGGAGATGAATGTTGCTTTCAAATTGTTCCTGAAAACCTTGACTTTAGAATACTTAGGGAGAATACTTAAAATACTTAGAATACTTAGAAGAAAGAATACTTACGAGAAAGACGATAGCGTAGAATTACCAACTAGTTGATTACAAACAGCTACAGCAAATTCTGCTGCAGAAGAAAAATGCAAATTTGCAGCAAGTTCAGGAAGGGCAAGGGGAGTTGAAGGAAATAGAAAATACTTGCTAATTTCTTTGTTTCTTTGACCTATTTTTTGGCTGGCTGTACCTGGGAAAATGAGTCTCTCTCTTTCCTCTCCCTTTGTCTGCATGTGCACCTTTAGCTTGGAAGGAATAAAGAACTTGCCCAAGTTTCCTAACTCGTAGAAAGAAATAATTGTCACCTTGTAAGATCATTGGGACAATTTAGAACAAAAACTTCACAAACCTAGTAGTAGGTAGACAATACAGGGTTTATTTTACCTTTCACTTAAGTTTTCTTTCCTGAAGCTTGAAAATTGCCCTAACTTAAAAAGCTGTGCCAGTTACACTGAAATACTGAGCAGTAGAAAATTACCTAGTAGCAATGTCAGGAGAGAAGAGTATACTCAAGAACACCAGAAAAGTCAGTAAGCTTACTTTCAATGTCTGGCCATGGAAGATCAAAGCAGAAGACTTACTTCAAATGGGTTTCTCTGATACTTTTTTTTTTTCAGAGGTGAAGTCTCGGTTTGGAGTGCAGTGGTACAATCTGGGTTCACTGCAATCTCCACCTCTCAGGTGCGAGCGATTCTCTTGCCTCAGCCTCCCAAGTGGCTAGGATTGCAGGTGCTTGACACCACGTCCTGCTAATTTTTTGTTTTTTTTAGTAGAGACGGTTTTCACCATCTTGACCAGGATGATCTTGATCTCTTGACCGTGTGATCCGCCCACCTCGGCTTCCCAAAGTGCTGGAATTACAGGTGTGTGCCAATGTACCCGGCCAATGTTAAAAAGTGTACTTATATTCAGTGTGATCATGAAACAGGATTTGCATCACCTGGGTAGCTAGTTAGAAATACAAATTTTAAATTAGCTAGGCTTGGTGGTGCGTGTTGGTAGTCTCAGATACTTGGAAGGCTGAAGTGGGAGAACTGCTTGAACCTAGGAAGTCGATGCTGTAGAGAACCAAGATTCTCTAGAATGTTAGGTTTTTCTGTTTCCTTTGTTGACAAAGATTGTTTCCTTGACCAAACTTGAATCGGGCTTCTCTAAACCCTTTCTCCTTAAGCCCTAACTTTTGGGCTTCCATTTTCTTCTCTGTATTGTCCAATTTTGGCAGAAATCCTGCTACGTCAGTTTGCCAGAATCCCCCCATCCTGGATATCTGATCTGGTCCTTCCTCCGCCACTATCTCCAGGTGATACCTATCCTGATCTGCTTTCAGCAAGGATTCTGTAAAGTAGTTTAGGCAGAATACTCTTGCCCTAAATGTTCACTTTTTCCTTTTGTTCCTTCTGAGACGAAGTCTCGCTCTGTTGCCCAGGCCAGAGTGCAGTAGTGCGATCTCGGCTCACTGCAACTTCTGCTTCCCTGGTTTAAGCAATTCTTGTGCGTCAGCCTCCCAAGTAGCTGGGATTACAAGTGCGTGCCACCATGCCTGGCTACCTTTTGTCTTTTTAATAGACATGAGGTTTCACCATGTTGGCTAGGCTAGTCTGGAACTGCTGACCTCAATTAATCCACCCGTTTCAGCTCCCAAAGTGCTGGGATTACAGGTGTGAGCCACTGTGCTTGGCCAACCCTAGATACTTTCTGTTAGTAATTTCTCATTCGCTGACTCCCTCACCCTTAGGGACACCATGGACGTGCTTGTTCTTCATACTGAGGGGTTCTTCATTTCTCTTAAGGAATTCTCAGTAAACGCTGGAAAGTCCTTCTAACTTTAAATGAGAGAGGAGGACTGTCAGCATCCCAGGGGTGGAAATATCAGAGGAGGGTGAGTAAGAGGGGAGCTGAGCAAGGACCCTCTACTTTTCCCCTCCTGCCAGCCATTCTGCTTGTTTTAGAAGAAAAGGTTCATTCTGACTAGCATGGTAGAATTTTCAGAATTGAGAGATTTGAGTGGAGTAATACACTAGAATTTCCTTTTTTCTGGAAAGGAAACTGAAGCCTGAGAGAAACGGACTCTCAATGTCATCCACACAATTTGTGACTAATGTGTCCCTTTCCAGTCTGACCTCATGTCGACATGTGCCTCTAAAGCATCTTTGTCTTGCTGCCTCTTATTTCTAGAATGCCGAAGCATGATCAGGGCTTGAGATTGAATGATTTACTGTGTAATAACACATGCTGTGTTTGAATACAATTTCCACCTTCTGAGTGTATCTTTACCTATTAGATTATACTGAAAGCACTACAAAAGGGTCTGGATGGGGGAGAGCTCAGGGAAAGGTCATCCCAAAACTCAGTGCTAGGAAGGAGACCAGTGCTAACTGAACATCTCCTTTGGGCAAAGCCCTGCATTTCACACATCCACATCTCATTCCATTTAATCTTCAATAATCCTCTGAGCTTGGTATAAGCATACACAATTTGCAGGGGAGGATACTAAGTTTCTGAGAAGTTAAGACATTTACCTAATCTCACCTGGCCCCTAATTACTGATGGAGCCCATATGTGAACTCATATTGGCCAATTCCTACTCTTTGTCCTCCACAGCAGGCTCCCTGCCAGTGTTTGTCACGGAAGATCAGCACACAGGTAAGCTGATCTGAGAATCTGATCTCCAGGGATCTTCCCCCAGCTATTCTGTTCCCCTTGGAGGATTCAGCAGATGCCTGGAGTTGGAGGATAATGGGAGGGAGTCATGGTCTTCACATTTGGGAAAATGAGCTTATGTGAAATGATGCAAAGGACAAAAATAGTTGACCGGGCGTGGTGACTCACGCCTGTAATCTCACCACTTTGGGAGGCCAAGCCGGGTGGATCACCTGAAGTCAGGAGTTCAAGACCAGCTTGATCAACAAGCTGAAACTCCGTCTGTACTGAAAATACAAAAATTAGCTGGGTGTGGTGGCAGGCACCTGTAGTCCCTGCTACTTGGGAGGCTGAGACAGAATTGCTTGAACCCGGGAGGCAGAGGTTGCAGTGAGTCAAGATTGTGCCACTGCACTCCAGCCTGGGTGATGCCGGGAGACTCCATCTTAAAAAACAAAACAAAACAAAACAAAAAAGTTGGCATGCAATTCATTGCATACATATGTGCTTTGGCGAGGGATCTATCAACATTACTATTTAATTCTCCCAATTACCCGGAAAGTTAAGTACCCTAACAATTCCCACCTGTAGATAAGCTAAGCACTCAAGAAGTTAACTTGTACCAGTCTGGTAGCTAAGTAAGTAAAGGATCCTTAATTCATACCCGGGTCTGAGTTCTGAGCCTTTCTTGGTTGAATTGCAACTGGTGTTGAGAGTGATAATTTTGCTCCCATCAACTGGTAGGCCGCGGAAATCTTATATTTATGGGCAGTTCAGGCAAGTAAATTTTATTGTCTAATGACATAGCTTTTTTTGTTTAGAGCTGTCAATGTGCAATAACGTCCCGTTCTGGTTTGTTGGTAGTTACTCATTTAGTCAGGCATGCTGTTAATTTAATTGTTCAACTTTTTGACCACCATAAAGTTAATCTGATTAAAACATTCTTAATATAGAAAATTGCTAAAAAATACCAAAAGCTCTAGGTCAACAAAGCCAGGCATGCTTGATTAAATATCCATGGAGCTTATGAAATGTCTGTGTAGGTCTTTGGCGTTTGTAAAGAGACATTTAAGATTCCAGCACAATCTTTGCTGTCATTGGGCTATTGCTAACATATCGATCTTATCTTGACCATCAACTTTGACTTTTCCCCTGGAAAAACAACTTCAGCTTTCTACATTTGCTACATTTCTGACACCACACAGAATTCATGCATTTTAAGACATACACTTTCTCAGAAAATGAGACTTTTAAGAGGCTAAAATAATATGAATACTGCATACTTTAAAATCTATAAAGTGACATAAATCTTCCACAGGGGATGGGGAAAAGAAGGCTTCAAATCAAGAGGAATGTACATTAAACGTGAAAGGGAATTTCCTGTCTCTGAGGCTGCAGGACAATGTTTGCCAAGAATGTCTTTCTTTGAAGATGCCTGTGAAGAGAGTCGGTTTCTTCTCTGCAGTAGTTTTTGGATTCAGGGAAAGAGTCTTTTGAATTTTTAAATTTTCATTCCATATATTCTTAAATCTATTGACTGAGTTCTTTTGCAGTGTTGTATAAATTGTTAGGCAAAAGTAACTTGGTGAAAAATATTTGAAAAAACTGAAAGGAGAAAGTATGAAGTTGTTCTGCTTCTGGTGAGAATTCCCCAATATAATTTCTACATGTGAATACTACATTGTGTTCCACTGTTTTGAGGTTGAGTATCCAGTCATAATCGACTCCCTGTATTATAATTTGGGATAAAGCTGGTCTCTAGGTAAGAGATTCATTTTACTGGCAAATGCAAAAGTTAAGATGAGTCCTCTACTTCATGTAACTCTTCTGTCCTCAAGCCCCTTTATTTGAATTTGTGAAGGGGGCACTCTAGCTGTTAAAAAATCTTTTTTATAAGGTGGTCTGAAATTTAATGGAAATCTTGCATTACTGAAATACTAAGCTCTGAAATCAGTAAGATGTGTCTAACAAGTACCGAAGTATTAAAATAAGTTGGTGCACTGAAGTCCAGTTACATAGATAAAATATGGTTCTTGATTTACAAGTAATGTATGCTCCTGGTAGCAAATGTGAAATAAGAAAAGGTCATCCAATTATCATGTCATCCCGAGGTAACGCCTATTAACCATTTAATGCAGTTTCCTTCAATCACCTGTGTTTAATGGCTGGCTGTCTCAAACCGTGGAATAGTGCCTGATATGCTGGAAACTGAAATTATCTTGTCCATATACTACAAATATTATGTGTTTCATTTGATCACAGTTCGTTTTGTTTTTGATTACTGTGAAACTTAAGTAAGTTACAGCTATAAGCAACGTTAACCCGTTTTGCAAGTCACTCCTGCTTGGTACTTGATTTTTGAGGGGATGTTTTGTCTTTGACTTGGAGAATCTGCTCTTTAGACTTATCTACATAAATATGAGAGCTTGCATTACTAATGCTAATACATTAATTAAGTAATATAGTTAGTTTTAATAGGTAAAACACAACCCGAAGGGCACTGGTCCTGGACTAGGCAGATCTGGAGTCCAGTCCTGGCTCTGCAATTTCAAACCTGTGCAGCCTTAAGCAAATCGCCAAACTCAAATCTCTTTGATCCTTACTTTCCTCATCACTAAAATGAGAGTAAAAACCCACATCATATGATTATTGTGAGATAAAAATATGAATATTCAAAGAAAATCACCAGCTAAACTTGAGTTGTCACAACAGTGTGACAGAATTCTTCTAAAAAATCAACACTTATCATGCCATGTAAGTTTTTCTAAGTGAAAAAGCCATACTGTTAAAACGTTAAATGGTACCTGGCCTTTTATTTTTCCTTCAAATTATACTGTGCTGAAAGATAATCTAAAATGAGAGTGTTCACTTTTTGAAGGGAAACTCTAGGGCTGATTCAGGTTGTTCATTCTGGCTAAATCTATACCTTAGAAAATTACTGTCATTTTAATTTCCTTCCCATTGTTCTTTGAGTACTCAAAGTTCTTAGAGCCACCTGATATTTCATTTTTGAGCAAGTGCTTCTGAAATTATGAAGGTGTCTTTTATCTCCACTTCTTAGAAATCATTTTGCAGCTGGCAGTAATTTTAATTTGCTAAGCACCTCTTATGAGCAACAGACTTTCAATGCCTTTCTACCTATGTTATCTAATGGTTGCAAAAATTTGAATGAAACAGGAATATTATTCCAGTTTCTACATGTTCTTCTGTTTTTATTTTTGAGATGGCTGGAGTGCAGTGGCGCGACCTCGGCTCACTGCAACCTCCGCCCCGTCCCCTGGCTTGAGCAATTCTCCTGCCGCAGCCTCCCGAGTAGCTGGGATTACAGGTGGCTAATTTTTGTATTTTTAGTACAGATGGGATTTCACCATGTTGGCTAGGCTGGTCTTGAATTTCTGACCTCATGATCCACCCGCTTCAGCCTCTCAAAGTGCTGGGATTACAGGCATGAGCCACCACACCCCGTTCTTTCGTCACGTCCATCCTGTCAATTGTTTATGTTCTTTTACCATGTTAACCTTTGGTTGACATCTTGTCATATTTTCAGAAATGATGTGGTTTCTTTGCTTGTTTATTATATATGTTACCTATCTAGATAGAAGCTTTGTGAGGACAGAAGTCCTGTCTGAGTTTAGCTCATCTGTATCTCCAAAAGCTAGCACAGGGTGGGACTCAGCTCAGTAAGACACTTGTTGAAGAAACTGCAAGAATGGAAGTATATGTATGATTATAAAGATAGGATGAGCTCGCTTCTCCACAACATCCCCTACTATTACCGGGAATTTACCCATTAGTCTCATCAGGAAATAAAATGCTAGAGCGGTAGTTCTTGACTGGGTGATTTTTTGCTTCCCGAGATGACATTTGGCAATATATGGAGATTCTTTTGCTTGTCACAATTGGGACATGCTACCGGCATGCAATGGGCAGAGGCCAGGGAGGTTGCTAAACATCATATAATGCACAGGACAGCCCCAACCTACTCCACCTCCTGATAAAGAATTGCCAGATCCTAAATGTCAACAGTGCCAAGCTTGAGAAACTGTGCTAGAGAGAGTGAATGAGGTTAGTTTGCTCATTTTAAAGTTTTCATTTGGGTAACTTGAAACAATCTCAAACATACAGAAAAAGTTGCAAGAAAAATACAAAAAATGACCTTCACCCAGATTCTCCCGTTGATATATTACCTTATTACATTATCATTTTCTCCGTGTATCTCTAATTATTTTTTCTTCTTGAAGTACTTAAGGGCAAGTTGCAGACATGATGTCCTGTTACCTCTATATAAATCAGTGTGTAGTTACACAGCACAGTTATCAAAATTACAATGACCCAATAACACCTTAGTCATATTTCACATATTATCCCAATTGTGTATAAAGCAAGTGTTTTATTCCTATTGGACTTGGGATGAGGATCGAGGTGGAGTCCCTGGCTCTAACCCATCCCAATGTTACTTAATTAAAGCTTTAGGCCAAGCACGGTGGCTCACACCTAGAATCTCAGCACTTTGGGAGGCCGAGGTGAGCAGATCCCCAAGGTGAGAGTTTGAGACCAGCTTGGTTAACATGGCGAAACCCCATCTCTACTGAAAACACAAAAAAATTAGCCGGGCATGGTGGTGCATGACTGTAATCCCAGCTACTCAGGAGGCTGAGGCAGGAGAATGACTTGAAACTGGGAGGTGGAGGTTGCAGTGAGTCGAGATCACGCCATTGCAACTTCAGCCTGGGGTGACAGAGGTGGACTTCATCCCTAAAGAAACCTTTTAAAGAAAATTCTCCTGGAGCCTAACACTGATGTTGAACTCCTGCAATTCACCACCTTTGTTTGGTTGAGTCTGCCCTTTAGATATCACCCCAAGTGATACCTTAGACATCGCATCTGGACCTGTCTATCAGCGGAATTTTATGCAGTGAGGATGGTACCAAAACTCCTTCTGGCTTCCAGCTGGAGTGTCGCATCCTACTTCAGCACCAGACACATCCCTGACAAATGGAAGCTTTGTGATAATGACTTATATCAGGAACTAATAACTCCCAAATTGAGGATTCTTCACTCAGCATTAACCTGAACAATAACAGAAATCCTTCAAAAGGCTTTTTAGGTTAAGTGTTCCCCAGTGACAGCGTCATCTGCCACTCTTTTTCTCTCTGCCTTGCTTCCGTAATCTTTCTTGACATTTCAAATGAATTCTACCTGCAATCCATGGACCAACTTTCTATAGTAAAGGTTTATAAGTGACTATTCTTCACCAGATATTAGGTATTTGTTAGAAATTATTTAGGGCATAAAATTTCATAAGACTTACTGGATGTTGTTTTGCTACTTTCCTTTTTAATTTTCCTTTGATTCTGCTGCTGCACAGTTTCTTCTTCCATCCTAAGAAGTCCGGTGTTAGAGGCACATTTCAGGTGCTACATAAATGATGGCTATTATTAGTAATGTGTTGCTAGAACTGTAGCCAATGGATTAGTTCCCTGGGGCTGCTGTGACAAATGACCACGCACTGGGTGGCTGCGAAAATAAGACAGTAGCTGGATGTGGTGGCTCACAGCACTTTGGGAGGTAATCCCAGCACTTTGGGAGGCCAAGGCAGGGGGATCACGAGATTGAGATTTCGAGACCAGCCTGGCCAACATGGTGAAACCCTATCTCTGCTAAAACACACACACACACACACACACACACACACACACACACACACACAAGCCAGGCCTGGTGGTGGGTGCCTGTAATTTCAGGTACTTGGGAGGTTGAGGCAGAATCACTTGAACCTGGGAGGTGGAGGTTGCAGTGAGCCTCAATCGGGCCACTGCACTCCAGCCTCGCCACAGAGACTCCGACTCAAACAAAAAGAAAAACACATGTATTCTGCTATGGTTTAGGAGTACAGAAGTCCAAAATCAACATGTTGGCAGTGCTGGCTCCTTATGGAGGCTCTGAGGGAGAATCAATTCCATGCCTCTTTCGTGGCTTCTGGTAGTTGCTGGTGATCCCTGAGGTGACTTGGCTTCGTGCTGTATCACCCTAGCCTCTGCTCCGTTGTTACTTGCCTTTCTTCATGTGTACATCTGAGTCTCGTCTCTTCTTACAAGAACATCAATTTTTGAACTTAGAGTCCATTTTAATCCAGTATGACCTGATTTTAACACATTATATTTGTGTCATAGCCCCTCAAATTCCTCTGTTGAAGTCCTGATCCCTGTACCTCAAAATGTGCCTGAACAGTCCTGGGGTGCATAATGGCTTCAATCAGTGATGGATCACATCCACGACTGTGGTTCCATAGGATAATACCATATTTTCACTGTACCTTTCCTACATTTAGGTAAGGTTAGAACACAAATACTTGGCAGTGTGTTACAATTGCCTGCAGGATTCAGTACAGTAACACACTATACAGGTTTGTAGCTTAGGAGCACTAGGCTATACCACATGGCCTAGGTGTGTAGTACGCTATACCACTTAGGTTTGTATAAGTACACTCTATGATGTTTGCACAACAAAAATTGCCTAATGTCACATTGCTTAGAACATAACCCTGTGGTTAAGTGATCCATGACTGTGTTTGCAGAATAGGGCCTTAAAAGATGTATTTAGGGTGAAATGAGTTTATAGGGGAAGATCCTAACCCAATATAACTTATGCCCTTATTTGTATTTTCGTTTTTTTGAATCAGAGTCTCGCTCTGTCGCCCAGGCTGGAGTGCAGTGGTGCGATCTTGGCTCACTGCAACCTCCGCCTCCTGGGTTCAAGCAATTCTCCTGCCTCAGTCTCCTGAGTAGTTAGCACTACAGGTGCATGCCACCACATCCGGCTAATTTTTGTATTTTTAGTAGACATAGGTTTTTACCATGTTAACCAGGAGGGTCTTGATCTCCTGACCTCGTGATCCACCCGCCTCGCTCTCCTGAAGTGCTGGGAATATAGGTGTGAGCCCCTGCGCCCGGCCCAATGTAGGCCCTCATAAGAAGAGATGAGGACACAGACACACATAGAAAAGACTGTGAAGATAGCAGAAGATGGCAATCTACAAGCTACGAAGAGAGGCCTCAGAGAAAACCAACCCTGCTGACACTTTGATCTTGGACTTACAGCCTCCAGAACTGTGATAAAGTATATCTGTTTAAACCACCTAGTCTGTGATATGGTGTTAGGAAAGTCCTAGCAAACTCATTCAGTCTGCAAAGGCCCTATTTCTGGCTGGGTGTGGTGGTTCATGCCTGTAATCCCAGCACTTCAGGAGGTTTAGATGGGAGGATTTCCTTTGAGTTCAGGAGTTTGAGGCATTGCAGTGAGTTCTCGTCTCTACAAAAACATTGAAAATGAGCTGAGCCCCGGAAGTTGAGGCTGCACTTAGCTGTGATCATGCTGCTGCACTCCAGCCTGGTAACAAAATAAGACCCTACCTCTAAAAAGAAGACCCTATTCCCAAATAAGCTTGCATTTGGAGGTTTTGGATAAGAAATGAATTTTGTGGGTCTCTACTAAACCCACTATACATAGTACAAGTGAAAGAGTGTAATGAGAAATAAGGCTAGAGAGATAGTCTAAGACTAGATTATGGACAGCCTTGAATGCCAGGGTCAGCGTGTCTGGCCTTCTTTTCTAGGTGTACCAAAATCTGCCAAACTGAGGATGAACATGTGAAAAGCTTGGAGAGGAACCACAATGAATAGATATGGAAGGTGTGTTGTAATTTTAGATCATCTACTCCTCCTCTCAACGAGCATCCATGGTGTGAAAGAGTTAGGGGAACTGGTGACCTTGAATTGGTGGGAAAGGCTTTCAGCGTGTTCATAACCCCAAGGGGTAATGAATGTGTTCTCCTATGCCAATCCTGATTACCATGTGCTGGCTGCTGGGATTTCTCCCCTAAAAAGGACTGTTGGGATGAATTAGGGATGTCTGTTGTGGGCAAGGGAGGGGGGAAATTGGGGCTGCTACGGTTTGAATGTTTGTTCCTTCTAAAACACTTGTTGAAATTCGGTGTCCATTGTAACAGTCTGGAAAGTGGCACCTTTAAGAGATGATTAGGCTGTGAGAGCTCTGCCCTGATGAATGAGGTTAATGCCTTTATAAAAGGGCAAGTTCAGCTCCCTGCTTGCGCTGTCTCTCATGCCCTTTCTTGTCCTCCTTTCATATTGAACCTCTACCAAATGTCAGATGATTCTCTGGAAATACAATAAACAAAAACCAATTCTAGTTCTGACCTCTTGGAGTTTATAGTATAATAAGAGAAACATAAAGGTAAAATCACATTTGAAAATTCAAACAAGCAGGAGGTATTGGTCCGGTGGGAATTTACAAGGTGATTTGATTCTGGCAGAGCCTGTTACTTAAAAATTTTCTATTAATAGAATCCTAATTTTACTTGGGGTGCCAAAATATACAACAAAATATTTCCTTTTCCAGGCTTTCATGGGGTTAGGGCATCCACAGAGCAGAGTTATAACCAGTGAAACAAACTGCAGTCTGTTGGAGAGTATTAGTTATAACATGGGCAAACCAGGCTGCTGCTGCTATTCCATGTCTCTTTTTACCTTGAATGTAGATGTGTGTCTGGAGTTGCAGCAAACAACTTAGGATTACAGGAAAAGGCCAGCAGAATTGCAGAAATATCAATCCTGGCCTTAATGATTTTTTTGAAACAAAGCATGCTGCAATTGCTGGCTTTGCGACTTCTTGTTATATAATAAAAATTGCTATTTGCTTAATCCAGTGTTAGTCATATCTTTATTTACTTGCAGTCAAGTACATTCTTTTTTTTTTTTTTTTTTTTTTTTTTTTGTACTTTAAGTTCTGGGGTACATGCACAGAACATGTAGGTTTGTTTCATAGGTATACATGTGCTGTGGTTGGCTGCATCCATCACTCTGTCACCTACATTAGGTATTTCTCCTGATGCTATTCCCCCAGCCCCCACCCCCTGACAGTCCTTGGCATGTGATGTTCCCCTCCCTGTATCCTTGTGTTCTTCCTTTTCAACTCCCACTAATGAGTGAGAACATGTGGTGTTTGGTTTTCTGTTCTTGTTAGTTTGCTGAGAATGATGGTTTCCAGCTTCATCCATGTCCCTGCAAAGGACATGAACTCATCCTTGTCACTGCATAGTATTCCATAGTGTACATGTGCCACATTTTCTTTATCCAGTCTATCACTGGGCATTTGGGTTGATTCCAATTCTTTGCTGTTGTGAACAGTGCCACAATAAACATGTGTGCATGTGTCTTTATAATAGAATGATTTATAATTCTTTGGGTATATACCCAGTCATGGGATTGCTGGGTCAAATGGTATTTCTAGCTCTAGATCCTTGAGGAATCACCACACTGTCTTCCATACTGGTTGAACTAATTTACACTCCCACCAACAGGGTCAAAGCCTTCCTATTTCTCCACATCCTCTCCAGCATCTGTTATCTCCTGACTTTTAAATGATCACTATTCTAACTGGCATGAGATGGTATCTCAATGTGGTTTTGATTTGCATTTCTCTAATGACCAGTGATAATGAACTTTTTTTCATGTGTTTTTTGGCCACATAAAATGTCATCTTTTGAAAAGTATCTGTTCGTATCCTTCACCGACTTTTTAATGTTTTTTTCCCCCTGTAAATTTAAGTTCTTTGTAGATTCTGCATATTAGCCCTTTGTCAGATGTGTAGACGACAGAAATTTTCTCCCATTCTGTATGTTGCCTCTTCACCCTGATAATAATTTCTTTTGCTGTGCAGAAGCTCTTTAGTTTAATTACGTCCCATTTTTCTATTTTGACTTTTGTTTCCCTTGCTTTTGGTGATTTTGTCATGAAGTCTTTGCCTATACCTATGTCCTGAATGGTATTGCCTGGGTTTTCTTCCAGGGTTTTTATGGTGTTAGATCTTATGTTTAAATCTTTAATCCATCTTAAGTTAATTTTTGTATGAGGTGTAAGGAAGAGATCCAGTTTCAGCTTTCTGCACATGGCTAGCCAGTTTTCCCAACATCATTTATTAAATAGGGAATCCTTTACCCTTTGCTTTTGTCAGGTTTGTCAAAGATCAGATGGTTGTAGGTGTGTGGCGTTATTTCTGAGGCTTCTGCTCTGTTCCATTGGTCTATCTCTGTTTTGGTACTAGTACCATGCTGTTTTGATTACTGTAGGCTTGTAATATAGTTTGGAGTCAGGTAGTATAATGCCTCCAGCTTTGTTTTTTTTGCTTAGAATTGTCTTGGCTATGCAGGATCTTTTTTGGTTCCATATGAAGTTTAAGGTGTTTTTTTCCAATTCTGTGAAGAAAGTCAGTGGTAGCTTGATAGGTATAGCATTGAATCTATTAATTACTTTGGACAGTATGGCCATTTTCACAATATTGATTTTTCCTAATGATGAGCATGGAATGTTTTTCCATTTGTTTGTGTCCTCTCTTATTTCCTTGAGTAGTGGTTTGTAGTTCTTCTTGAAGAGTTCCTTCACATCCCTTATAAGATGTATTCCTAGGTATTTAACTCTCTTTGTAGCAATTGTGAATGAGAGTTCACTCATGATTGGGCTCTCTGTTTGTCTGTTATTGGTATATAGGAATGCTTGTGTTTTTTGCACATTGATTTTGTATCCTGAAACTTTGCTGAAGATGTTTATCAGCTTAAGAAGATTTTGGACTGAGACAATGGGGTCTTCTAAATATACAATCATGACGTCTGCAGATAGACAATTTGACTTCTTCTTTTCCTAATTGAATACCCTTTATTTCTTTTTCTTGCCTGATTGCCCTGGCCAGAACTTCCAATACTATGTTTAATAGGAGTGATGAGAGAGGGTATCCTTGCATTGTGCTGGTTTTCAAAGGGAATTCTTCTAGTTTTTGCCCTTTCAGTATGATACTGGCTGTGAGTTTGTCATAAATAGCTCTTATTTTGAGATACATTCCGTTGATATCTAGTTTACTGAGGATATTTAGCATGAAGGGGTGTTGAATTTTTGTTGAATGCCTTCTCTGAATCTATTGAGATGATCATGTGGTTTTTGTCATTGGTTCTGTTTATGTGATGGATTACATTTATTGATTTGCATATGTTGAACCAGCCCTGCATCCCAGGGATGAAGCTGACTTGATCGTGATGGATAAGATTCTTGATGTGCTGTTGGATTCTGTTGGCCAGTATTTTATTGAGGATTTTCATGTGGATGTTCATCAGGGATACTGGCCTGAAGTTTTCTTTTTTGATTGTGTCTCTGCCAGGTTTTGGTATCAGGACAATGTTGGCCTCATAAAATGAGTTAGGGAGGATCCCCCTCTTTTTCTATGGTTTAGAATAGTTTCAGCAGGAGTGGTACCAGCTCTTCTTTGTATTTTTGGTAGAACTTGGCTGTGAAACTGTCTGGTCGTGGACTTTCTTTGGTTGGTAGGGTATTAATTGCTGCCTCAACTTCAGACCTTGTTATTGGTCTATTCAGGGATTCGACTTCTTCGTGGTTTAGTCTTAGGAGGGTATAAGTGTCCAGGAATTTATTCATTTTTTTCTAGATTTTCTGTTTTATTTGCATAGATGTGTTGATAGTATTTCGATGGTAGTTTGTATTTGTATGGGATCGGTGGTGATATCGCCTTTATCATTTTTTAATTGCATCTATTTGATTCTTCACTCTTTTCTTCATTATTCTGACTAGCAGTCTGTTTTGTTGATTTTTCAAGAAACCAGCTCCTGGATTCCATTTTTTTTTTGAAGGGTTTTTTCTCTATCTCCTTCAGTTCTGCTCTGATCTTAGTTATTGTTTATCCTCAGCTGGCTTTTGAATTTGTTTTTGCTTCTCTAGTTGTTTTGCTTGTGACCTTAGGGCATCAATTTTAGATCTTTCCTGCTTTCTCTTTTGGACATTTAGTGCTATAAATTTCCCTCTACGCACTGCTTTAAATGCATCCCAGAGATGCTAGTACGTTGTGTTCCGGGGGTGCAGCGGCGCCCCCACCTTGCTTCCGCTTGCACTCGTTCGGCTGCACCCACTGTTGCATCCAGTCCCAGTGAGATGAACCAGGTACCTCAGTTGGAAATGTGACAATCACCTGCCTTCTGCATCAATCTCTCTGGCACCTGCTCACTGGAGCTGTTCCTATTTGGCCATCTTGCCCAGGGAACTCGCTAATTGCATTCTTAAGTGCTGTTAAAGGAGCTCAGAAAGTTTCCCTGAACAAGTCTTGATTAACCAGTGTTTGAAGAATGAGCATGTTTTAACTAGATAAAGGAAGTGTTTCTACGCAAATATTTGTAGTGGGAGGAGATTAGTGCCTACAAAAGGTGGCAATACAGGAGTAAAATGAAGAGAAAATAGAGAGGGAAGAAAGGCAAGGCCTTACAGCCTTTCCAGGTCAACTTTTGTTTTTAGTCTAAGAAACCTGGAAAGCCATTGAAAGGTTTGAAGGTAGGGGTGGATAATATGATAATGCTTGTCCATTGTTAGACAAATGCAGTAAGGGCTGTGAGTTATACAAGGTATTATGAACGCACAGAGGAAGAAATACGTCTTTAGGGAGGGCAGAAAAGGTCACCATTGTGCTGAATATTAACAAGAAGAAAGTCACCAGAAACACAATGTGGAGAAAGTTCTAGACAGAGGACAGACAAATATGATCAGAGTGCTGCTGGTGTAAATTAATGGTGCATTTAGGTTCCCATAAGTAGCATAGTTTACCTCAGGTATAGGGTTCCTCTATGAAAGGAATGGGAGATGAATTTTAAAACGTGGATATGGGCAAGATCATCAAACCTCTGAAACAAAGCCTGAGCTATAGTTAGGATGACAGTATAATTACCCAAACAGGGAAACTTTCAGAGTGAAAAAGGGTGCTATAAATCTTAGAAGAATTGTCATTCATCACCTATGGTCACTCTACTTGGGTAGATTTAAATATAGTGGACAACTGGAATAATTGGTTTTTAATAAGACAAAATTTGCACATACCATCTCCAATCCAACTTAAAAAGGCATATCCCAGCCGGGCGTGGTGACTCACGCCTGTAATCCAAGCACTTTGGAGGCCAAGGCGGGCGGATCACCTGAGGTCGGGAGTTCAAGACCAGCCTGACCGACATGGTGAAACCCCATCTTAAAAAAAAAAAGAAAAAAAAAATGCACATCCCACTTCTCTTAGAAAGCTATCACAGATGGTAAGAACCTCCCTTTGGAGCTGCGTAAAATTCCTATTTGTACAGTTAAACAGAGTAAACTGACTTCCAGCTTTTGAAGCTTTGAACTCAGCTTCCACTTACCAAGTATGAGATACTTTTCTGCTGCTATCTACTTAACTACATGAACCCACTTTATCTTTCTGTTGGAATGCAGGTCTTTCTAGTCACATTTATCTTCATAGCTTGTGTTAATCAGACTATTTTGATTGCAAGTGACAGAAACCCAACTGAGGGAGACAGTGCTGACCACCACCAAATATTCAAGCTCTCTATCTCCCAGGCATATGGCTGAATTGCACTTGCAGGTCTCCCTCAGGAAATGTTTACCATTTCTGTCTAGATTGTATAATGGCTGCTGTGAGTCTCTCCAGGGCTCTTTTCCTCTGCCGTAGAGAAGGACAGCATTGTACACAGTTGCTCCTCCATCAGCTGGTTTCTAGAGGGAGCACCATGCAGGGAAGAGCCCCCCTTTTAATGCACAACGAACATGAAACTGAGGGACAGCAGTAAACGTTTGGTGTTCCAAGCCACTCAGGTTTTGAGATTGTTATTGTATCATAACCTAGCCTTTCCTGGCTGATAAGCCAACTCAAAGTAGCTCAAATGAAAAGGAGAAATTGTATTCTGTGGTTTGGAGGACTTGTGGGGTAGCTCAGAGAATGTATAGAAATAGAACCAGGGCCTTAGGGAATTGAATTGATGAACTAAGAACTACCTGAACCCACAGGCTTTTCTCCCTCTTACTTTCCCTTTCCTCTCCTTCCATCCTTGACCCCTTATTTCTCATCACTGCTTATCTTTGTTTTGCTTCATTCTGTATATCGCATTCATCTAGACAGTAATTCTGCCAGAAGCCCTAAATTTACCTTGTCTCAGTTGAGCATGTCCAGGGGAAAATGTTTCATTGCTCCCAGTTTTCACTGAAAATAATCTGATTGGCTCTGTGTGGGCTGTGGATACCTCCGTGTATCACCCACAGTGGGAGAAGTGTCAGTTTTGCTTGCTGGCATATGTGTCCGTGTTTTGACTATGGTGTATTCAGTTTATAGTTCTTTTGCAGGATTTTATTTAAACTATTTGCTATTTTGTGGGTATCCATTTAGAAAACATTAGGTAGTAATTTGCTTAATGCCATGTATAATTAGAGCTACTAATAATGTCTTCACAGACCCTCATAGGTAGTATTGCTCTCCTGCGTGCCATGACTTTCTCTGTCTCTCCATATTACCTGTTATAGTTAGTAGATACTCTTTGAATTTCTTGCTTCAGATTAAATAAGATACCAAGCTTGCTAAAATTTGATGTTTATTGCATGCCCCAGAGACTAAATTTTACGGGTTTCATTTCTTAGATGTCCTTTTTTGGTGATATTATGGACGTTATTGCTAACCTGAGAAAAAAACACTTAATATTTCTTTTCTTATTTTATGACTATCTTTTGAGATGGAGCTTCACTGCGTTGCCTGGGCTAGAGTGCAGTGGCTATTCACAGGTGCAACCATAGTGCACTGTCACCTCAAACTCCTGGCCTCCTATCTTCCAGAAGATGTCAGTTACATTCAAAGTGACATCTCCTGACACTTACATGATACAATGGTGACATCCTCTGACCATGACCTTGTGGGGGAGACATTGCTAATTGCTTATGTCATTCTTTCCACCAGGCTTCAGGAAGCTTCTGTACACTGTAGTCCAGACAGCTTTTATGGAGATGTAAGAGTTGGGCAGAGGCTGGGAGCATTGGTTCATGCCTATAATCCCAGAACTTTGAAAGGCTGAGACGAGAAGATCGTCTGAGCCCAGGAGTTCTAGACGAGCCTGGGCAACATGGCAAGACCCCTGTCTCTACAAAAATTAAAAAAAAAATTTTCTGGGTGTCACAGTACTGTGGTCCCAGCTACTTAGGAGTCTGTGGTGAGAGGATTACTTGAGTCCAGGAGGTTGAGGCTGCAATGAGTCATGTTTGTGTGTTTGTGCCATTGCACTCCAGCCTGGGTGACAGAGCAAGGCCCTGCCTCAAAAAAAAAAAAAAAAAAAAAAAAAAATTGGCCTGAAAGTTAAGAACGATTTATCATTTCTGCCTGAAGATCAGTTGTTTGCCAGATAGTACCCAACAGTCAAAACTGACAAAAGAGAAGTGTGGGTTAGGGAATCTTGTGGGTGTGGCCTTCAGTTGGTGTGTTGGCTAAATAACAAAGTGAAGGTCATGAGTTAGACCTGGGAACAAACCAGGTAATCTCTTAATCCACTCCTTCCACTTTTGCTGTTTCCCACAATCTGCACTTTGTCTTGCTAACTGATCTTGATATTAGCTAACCCTTATCTTGATATCACTAACCTTCATCTTATCTATTCCTTTGAGTTAACTTACTGGCTTGGACTTGTTAGGGCACTTTGTGAAGGATTGTTTTACCTCATGAATCATCTTCAAATGTTAGTTGTCCTTTTTTTTTTTTTTTAAAGAGATAGGGTCTCACTCTGTTGTCCAGGCTGGAATGAAGTGGTACAATTATAGCTCACTGTAGCCTCGAACTCCTGGGCTCAAGCAATCCCTCTGCCTCAGCCTCCTAAGTAGCTGGGACCACAGGCATGTGCCACCACACCTGGCTAGTTAAAAAAAATTTTTTTTTAGAGACAATGTCTTGCTGTGTTGCCCAGGTTGGTCTTGGGCTCCTGGCATCAAGTGATCCTCCCACCTCAGCCTCAGTGTCACTGGGATTAGAGGCTTGGGCCACCATGCTCAGTCACGTTGGTTGTCTTTGTCTTTATGTGGGCCCTTGCAAAGCGGGAAGGAAAAACACTGTCTGTGAAGTGGTCTTAGACAACGCTTCTCAAGATCAGCTGTTTCTCCAAATTGTTACCTCACCTAAGGAAATTGAGAAACGATTAGAATCTATGCCTATTGCCTGTCTGAATGGGCTTCTCCTTTTATTGCTCCCCCATGTTGGCTAAGTATATAGTTCCAGTGACTGTTCCACTATTTCCTGGCATGTCACTTAGGGCAATGGCATGTCACTTAGGGCAATGTATCTTTTTTTTTCCCCTTTCTGTAATATGAAATGATTGAGAGCGTAATTCTTATGGTTGTTCTGAAAAAGATAAATGAGAATTATCTAAGATCTACCGCCTCAAATGTGAGGAGAGTGCCCTACTTATCAGTGTCCACCCATTTCATTATGGTCCTTACCTTTACAAAGACTGTGGTTATGTTGGAGTCTAGAGTTGGCCAAGGTCAACCAGATAGAATTGCAGATTCATTTTTTGTTTTGAGACAAGGTCTCTCGTCCAGGCTGGAGTGCGGTGGCACAATTTAGCTCACTGTAGCCTCAAACTTCTGGGTTCAAGAAATCCATCTCAGTCTCCTGAGTACTTGGGACCACAGGCGAGCCTTACCATGCCTTGCTAATTTTTGTAGAGTCAGGGTTTTGCCATGTTGTCCAGGCTGATCCTGAACACTTGAGCTCAAGTGATCTGCCCACCTCAGCCTCCCAAAGTGCTGGGATTACAGGCATGAGCCTCTGTGCCCAGCCTCTGCAGCTACAATTTTTTTAAAGTTACCTTCCTCTAGCTAGATTGTACCTCTTCGTTGCCAGGTAAAATTGTTCTGAGTGTATCCGAATCACCAGTTTGATTAAATCCAGGGAAATCCCCGTCAAACTCTGCCAAGTTTAATATAAACCATCATAGTTTGAAAAACTGTAATTAACATTCAAACACATTTTCTATTGATCAGAATTCAGGCTTTATTATTGAACAATGAAAAGAGCTAAAACTTAATTCCAAACATGTGTAGTTGAAGTTTGCAAAGCAGGATATTGTTCACAAAACACATTCAGTATTTCAAAAATACTTATTTGAAGAACAGAATATATTGAAAATTGTTTGCTTCTAAAAGGTCCATTTTCCCCGCCAAGTCTAAACTTTGTAATTTAATATTAAGCAATGACATTATTTTGTCCAATCTAGTTAAACAATGTAATGGGAATAGCAGTTGGCAGAATAAAAAATTTTGTAGATGTATGCAGTTTTCCAAAATTGTGTTCTATAAATTCAGTTTTCAGCTTCCAAAGATTGGTTGCCCATAATAGACTTAAATATATAACGATGGCTAAAAAATACAAGCATACAAAAGTCTAGAAAAGAAACTAACAAAAGTACACTCTCAGTCTCATAAAAGGTGAGAGTACAGATGCTAAAGCGAAATAAATGTAAGTTGTGTTTCTCTTGTTTCTTGTAACATGCAATCTGCTTCTTCGTTCTGCATTAGGGCTACTCATTTAAGTTACAGGTTAGAGAGCATTGCTGCGAATGAAAATCGATCAGATATGCACCTTGTCATTTCCTTTTAAATTGTGGTTTTAAACTTCCAAAAAGGGGGTAGGCATGAAGAAAACACATCGGAACCTCTTCAGAGATTTGTGTTCTGATAGAGCAGACAAGATACAAGTCCCACCAAGAGACACAGCAATTCAAAAGGATAATGGGCTAACAAGGTATTATTGCCATTGTGGGACAGAATGAGCAACAGGCTGAGAAGTTTTTGGATTATATAGCACCTAGAATCTCTGATTTAGGGAATTCTTATTAATATACACTCAATTTCCAAGGGAAAAGCTTTCAGGTAGCCTAAGCTTGGTTTTCTGGAGGGATAAGATGCATGGCTACTGCGGTTTGTTTTTAGAAACACACTGGGTTTATACAAGTGAGAAAGACTAGGAAAGAACAAGATTTTAGTGCATTTTGCAGAAGCCTTTTTATCTGTTTGGACATGGCTGGATCATTATTTCTGATCCCTCAGACCCCAGAAAGAACAAAATCCCAAAGAAATGTGTTGGCAAAATTGGCTGACTTTGTCATATTGCTATGGACTTTGATCCTGTGTTGCAATTTTTCAATAAGTAAAATTTTTATTATTCTTTCAAATCATCAACCTGTAAGTCAGGACAAATCTTGCTTGGAGGACACGTTGGAGAAGAGCCTATGAAGGGATGGTGAACTCACATATGTACCTCTTGCTGCTGCGACAGGCCTCATCGCTCCACTTGCCTTGAGCTGACTGGGAGAACAGGACACAGTTTTCCTGCTTGCCACCGTCAGGCTGTGCACGGTCCCAGTTCAGGAAGGAGATGGCGGCTCCATTGACGTCAACAAACTTGCCTTCCGTGACCATATCATTGATGCCCAGCCAAAAGTCATTGGCACCTGGCAGGCTCCTCTTACCATAGTCTCTGAGGGCGTCGATTTCGTCGGAGTTCCTGGGGATGACCAGGATTCCTCCTTTGGAAATGCAGTCTTCATTAGCCTCATGGAACTGCTTCAAGCCTTCTGAAGCAAGGTAGCATTTCTTGTGAACTTTTGTGCCTCGGAGACAGACTGTGAAGACGTGAAATTTAACATATTAAGATGCATTTTGAGTGTATGATGGCTAGGGCTGGACCTGGCAAATAGCAAGAAGTATTTGTGGAATGAAGTATGATAATGATGGCACAACAGTTTTGTATATGCCAGACAACATGCTAAGCACTTTACGTAACGTAAGTCACGTGATCTTGACAACCCCATGACGTTGTATTTTATTACCCCTATTTTTACATGTCAGGATATTTAGGCTTAGAGAAGTTGTTACTTGTCACAGCTCAGCATTTTTTTTAAAGAGGTAATTTATACAGCTTGTGAGATTTTAGCTACCCAAACCCAGGTCTGCCCTACTTCAAGACATGGCCTTAAACGTCAAGCTGTTCTGATACACACAGGCTTGCTAATCTGTGTAGCTCCATTATGTAACAGATTTCCTTGAGAGTTCTGAAACTAGATAGTGTTTCATATCTATTTTAAAAGCCCGGGTACGACTCGCTCACGCCTGTAATCCCAACACTTTGGAAGGCCAAGGTGGGCCGATCCATGGGGTCAGGAGTTCGAGACAGCTCGACCAACATGGTGAAACCATGTTTCTACTAAAAATACAAAAATTAGCCAGGTGTGGTGGTGCATGCCTGTAATCCCAGCTACTTGGGAGGCTGAGGCAGGAGAATCGAGTGAACCCGGGATGCAGAAGTTGCAGTGAGCTGAGATTACGCCACCGTACTCCAACCCTGGGTGATAATGTGAGAGTCTGTCTCAAAAACAAACAAACAAACAAAAAAACCTGTGTTGGCATGTGGAGAGACAGTGGTTTTCTTAAGCAGATAACTGAGGCTTGGTAATATTGTTTAGATTATTCAGGATAAACCAACCTTAAAGATAGTTTTAGGCCATAGCATTGACGAGTCAGGCCTCAGAGCCACAGTGCCTGGGTTTCGGTCTCACCTCTGACATTTAACTAGCTGTGTACATGTTGAACAAATTAACTTCTTTGTGGCTCAGTTTCCTCATCTGTAAAATGAGGATAATCGTAATAGCGTAAGTTGTTGGAGGAGTCAACGTAAGTTGTTGAAGGATTAATGGATTTGTGTTTATAAGGAGTTGCTAGTACCTGACGGTGTGGGTAAAGGATGAACAAAACTCACCTTCCGCATAAGCATTTGACAATCTTTTAACTCTCTAATTCTGCTTCCCTGGAAACCTGATAAAGGATGTCACCCTTGTTACTAGGCAACATTGCTTACGGTAAAAATGACCCCACATTGGTAATGTGCATCTGGCCTGGGAGTTACAAATCCTTGATGGAAAGCCATAACTTCAGTGTTCCCTGAAGGCAGTTACTTGTAACTAGACAGGTGTCCTGTGTGGACCCTCGATGCCCTGCTTTTGAAATTGCTACAAAGAATATTAGCTCCTTGGGGGAATGAGACTTGTAAACCAAGGCTGTTACTGAACCTGTCAACATGGGTCACTTCTCAGCCCTTGGAGAAGAGCTCGTGGGCAGTGTTGCACGTAGCCAGGTGTGGTGGCATGCACCTTTGTCTCAGCTACTTGGGAGGCTGAGGCAAGAGAATCACTTGAACCCAGGAGGCAGAGGTTGCAGTGAGCTGAGATCGCGGCACTGCGCTCCAGCTGTGGGGAGGAACACTGGTGCTGCTCTGTTGGGAAGCTGAGGTTCTAACCCACATCCTTCCAGCATCTGACACTGGGTATGGCCCAAGTGAGTCCTGGAGGCCTGATAGGCACTTAGTTAACATCCGATAAACGTTAATCATTTTAGTTATTTCCTGCTTGCTTCATTCTATTTCATTACCCTTTGGGGAGTAAGTGTGGACCGAGCTTTTCAAATGTATTCCTGAACTATCTATTTTATTTCTCTACCACCCATATATAGGAGAGTGGGGTTGTAAATGAAGCTGATTTCCTAAAACAATCATCTCCCAGTGTTTGGGCCCTCTTGTTGGCCCCATTGCTGATTTGTCAATGTTTCTTTTAAAAAGATGTCCCCCAAGGCCGGGTGCAGTGGCTCACACCTGTAAACCCAACACTTTGGAAAGCCGTGGTGGGCCGATCCATGGGGTCAGGAGTTCAAGACCAGACGATCAACATGGTGAAACCCCATTTCTACTAAAATTACAAAAATTAGCCTGGTATAGTAGCACATGCCTGTAATCCTAGCTACTCAGGAGGCTGAGGCAGGAGAATCGCTTGAACCCGGGAGGCAGAGGTTGCAGTGAGCTGAGATTACGCCACTGTGCTCCAGCCTAGGCGACAAAGCAAGACTCCATCTCAAAAAAAAAAAAAAAAAAAGTCACCCAGAAATTGACCCAGAAATGTTCCTATCTCCTTTGGGACGAGGCACTGATAAAGCGACTTACCTGACTGCAAGGCTTGCATTTCCTTCAGGGCATTGACTTCTCTCCAGAGCTTTTCAATTTGAGTCTTCAGATCTGCATCCTTTTCTGGGGAAAATGTTAGGGTGGGATGGGGTAGGTGAAAGGAAAAGCATAGGATTAAAATAAAATGAAGCTTTGGAATGTAGGATCTAAGGCCATAGTGGTTTTGATGAAACTGAGCTCAATGTAGACAAAAACAGTGCATGAAAATAACTTGTGGCTGGGCATGGTGGCTCACGCCTGTAATCCCAGCACTTTGGGAGACCGAGGCAGGTGGATCACTTGAGGTCAGGAGCTGGCGATCAGCCTGGCCAACATAGCAAAACTCCGTCTCTACTAAAAATACAAAAATTAGCTGGGCATGGTGTTGAGTGCCTGTAACTTCAGCTATCTGGGAGGCTGAGGCGTGAGAATTGCTTGACCTTGGGAGGCAGAGGATTGCAGAGAGCTGAGATCATGCCACTGTACTCCAGCCTGAGTAAAGGGAGTGAGACTCTGTCTCAACAAAAAAAAAAATGAAAGAAGGAAAGGAGGAAGGAAAGAAGGAAAAATTGGACAAGAAGATTATTAAGAGCTTGAGGGCGATCATAATACTAGAAGGTCCTTCTATGAGATGGGAGGGCTCCTCTCCAGTTCCATCTTATAACTCTAGGCTTTTGATTTTTCAGGGTCATCTGAAGGTGAGCTGTGTCTCTTTTTCCTGTGTGTTCCTTCTGTTGGGATCACTCTTGCTCCAGCTCTTTCCTGTATTCTTACCAAGCTTAACTATCTCCTCTTCTGAGAAGACTTTCCTTGTTATCCTGTAATTTAGTATCCCTTCTGCTGATCTATCTTTGAAACCTATTATTCATTCTCTAGTCTCTATTCACATTTTATTCCATTTTTTATAGAATATTCTCTATATTTTCTGTTCTCTATTTTACTTCATTTCGTCTGACTGGTTGTTCATGGTGCTTCTGATGCTTAACATGATGCTTGGCACTTAATAGGTGCTCACAGTATTGTCTAGTGAATACACACTTTATGGTATACAAGATGGTTACTTTCACATGCTCTTCAAACATAGCTATGAAGGGAGAACAACTAGATTCCCATTGAAGAATGAGGATAAGTCGAATTAGAGAAGTAACTTGATAGATACTTGGCAGAACTCATACTCAAACGTATTTGGGTCCCCCAAGTCCCCTGTTGGCAGTGTTCCTACTCAACCCATGCCTCAGGTATGGTGGCTTCTAGCAGGGTGAAGTGCCAAAGGCTCATGTAGAAATACATCTATATTGGGTATTAACAACTTGTTCTGTCTTGCATGTTCCTGGATGAGGCTAAAGGATCTTCATGGCTGTCCTTGACCAATCTTGGCTATAAGAATGTGGCAGAAAACAAAAGACCTTGGCTAAATCAAAATTTCAGGCCTAATGAGGATTCTCTTAGAGACTGGCAACTTGTGAGCTCTCCAAAGGCATTAATTAAAAATCATAAATAACAAAGTATTAAAAGCCACCATATACTGTTTGTCAGAGATCAATTCTTTCAGGAGTGTTTTGAGAGAGATATTATCCTTGTCTCCATTCTACAGAAGAAACAGAGACCCAGAAAGCTGAATTCACCTGCTGAAAGTCACCCAGAATCGGGATTTGAATTTGCCCAGCTCCAGGCCCATTCTCTGTTCATCCCTCCAATCTGCTTCTCACAGTGAGTACCTCTACCTTCTTGGACCCTAGCACGTGGCCATAGACAGAGAACATACTTAAAGTTTGATGAGAACTGTCCCCAGCTGCTGCTTTGTGGGGTTGCCATAGAGCAAATCTATGTTTGGTATTGGACTTTTCAGGGCAGTCTAAAATTCACATGTGCTAATACACTGTCTTCTTAAACATGTGCTTCATAAGCCAGATGTTGCCTCATTTGGGTTAGGAAGCTCTCTCTGGAATATCTAGGGGTGGTCCCCGATTCTTGTGTAGTTAATGCTGCAAGTCAATTTTCAAAACGTCCCATAGCTCAGCTCAGAAATACAATAACTCAAGGATTTTATTGATGTGATCATTTAATCCAGAAAAAAATAAAAGGGGTACATTTAGACTTGCAAATTCATCAGCTATGGGTTGGGGGGGGCTGGGCTTGCAAAGGCTACTGAAGACTTGCTTCCAAGATATAAGCAGTCACCTCTACACATGTCATCCCCCCATCCCTCTCAGCTTCCTGCTCCATTCTCCTTAAATAAGTGGTCTCTGCTGGGACATGGTAAACATTATAATTAACATGGAGACACATGAATGAATATTAGGCTCCTGGGAGATGGTTATGAAATTCATTATCCAGGGACTGGGCTGTAGCTTCCATCCTCTGTAGCTGATGTAGATGTCTTTCGTGTGCAACAAAGGGAATATGTGGAACAACTACTGTACTGTAAAAGTTTTATTTTATTCAGGAATGTAACACATACATTGGTGAGACCTATGAAGTAAGTACTAGGGAGATCTTCTGTTTGAAGCTAAATTTTTCAGTGGCTATTTTGAGTCCCCCAACAGGTTCCTTTTCGTTTTATTGTTGCTCTCCAGAAGTAGACACAGTGTAGAAACACAAAAAGAATTTCCAAAAGAAAGGGCCAGTGAAACCATTATATGATGTTGGGTTGTCACGGTGTATGGGTATGGGCACTCCCATACACTGGAAGATGGGAAGATGGGTTGGTGTTACATTTGGAGAGACAGTTAGAAAGTATGATTAACCTGCAATTTTAGTTTGGGAAATGTATCATAACAGCCTAACATGGGAGCAATATATGTGTGCAAAGCAGTTCCTTGGGGCTATTGAATCAAAAAGAGAGGTATTGGGAAGTTCAGCAAGAGGTATTAGATTAAGTCATGACCCAACCAAACAATGGAATATTACACAGCTGTTAAAATGAATAAAGCATTGCTTACACTGGTAACTATTCCAAGATTTAATAGGCTGAAATAAATTGATTTGCCTGCCAAACATTTTGCATAGCCAATTCTTTGTTAAAAATATCTTTTAACTGTGCATTTTAAAAACTCTGGGAATAGGCCAGTTGTGGTGGCTCACATCTGCAATCTCAGCACTTTGGGAGGCCAAGGCAGGCAGCTCACTTGAGGTCAGGAGTTTGAGACCAGCCTGCCCAACATGATGAAACCACATCTCTACTAAAGTGTGTGTATATACACACACACACACACACACACGCACAGAGAGAGAGAGAGAGAGAGAGAGAGAGGGAGATTAGCTGGGCATGTTGACAAGCACCTGTAATCCCAGCTACTTAGGAGGCTGAGGCACTAGAATCATTTGGACCTGGGAGGTAGAGGTTGCAGTGAGCTGAGATCACACCACTGCACTCCAGCCTGGGTGACGGAGTGAGACTCTGTCTCAAAACAAACAACCCCACAAAAAACAAAATGTGAAACTTTGGGGAATAGTATTACCCAGTTGTTAATACTGGATAATTTTGTGATGAGGATTGGGAGAGAGAAGATGACTTTCACTTTTGATCTCATAAACATTGGTATTCCATTTCAAGGTACTTAAAGTATTTTGTAAGTATATGGATGGGTGGGGATATCATTGCTTGACAGATTTAGGTTTATTTCTTCACCTATTGTAGAATGTACTTTCTGGACCTAGTGACAAAAAGGAGCAAAAACTGTTGTGAAGGAAGGACATTGAAGAGGTGTGTACACAGTCAGTTTTTTTTTTTTTTAAGTGTGCATGCACGTGTGGTTATGAGGGAAGGGATTGGGGAAGAAGAGGGGAAAGAAGTGGTGAGAAAAAGGTGGGGGGAGAGAGAAGAGAGTGGGAGGAGAAGGGAGGGAGGCCCGTGGATAACCTGGATGTGACCTAAGCTGTGATTACTTCAGGAACACCCACATGCAGATGTAATCACATTCATACCCTCTTTGCACATGGCTTCTGGGTGAGCACCACTCTCACCAGGAGTGCCGCTCCATTCAGTGGTGAAGAAATGCCACAAAAACGTGCCACGTCACCCAACCTCTTCTCTCTCCCCTCTTCCTTTGATACTATCTTCAGCAATGTTTCATCTACTTATGAAAAATATTTTAAACTTTAACTGAAAGAAGCATTACATTTCAAAAGGAAAAAAGATTCCACTTAACCTTGCATCAGACCTAAACTTTGTAAATGCCCCTGAAAAAGAGTACTTCCTAATCATTAAAGCACAAGATCACTACTTACCCACCAGCCATCTGTGTCATGTCAAAGACTCTAACCTGGTTGAAATTTGTGTATTTGTGTGTGTGTTGCGGGGGGGGGGGGCGGTTACTAATGAAGTGAAAACGATAAGGAAATAGTGTCCTAATAGTTGGAAATATCCTTGTATGAAAATGATGCAGAGGATGAGATGAAACACTGCCCTGTGTCTTGCTTTTCTCTTTGGCTTTGATTTCAGCATATTGCAACTCCATTGCTATCATGTTTGTTGTTAAATTTTTTAACCTGTTAACCCAGTTCAAACCGCTCAGAATTTGAGGTTGCCTGGAGGTTGAATAAATTTTGCCTCACAATGCCTTCAAATACTATATGACTTTGAATCTCCCCAACTTAAAGTCAATATGCAATCTCTTTATGGCATGAAAGAGTTAAAATATATGGTATAGACTGTCCGTACACTGCTGAGGATATGGAAATACAAGCCAATGGTAACTAATGAAAAAAGAAGTCACAATTACCAAAAGCTCCATCCACTGCTACACACTGAATAAGATTATAGTTATGTTAAAAATATAACTGAATCCAGTTACTCCATAGCCACTAGTGAAACTGTGCTCTGTTAATGTATTCTTCCTGCCCCATATTAATAACGCCAGATGTTCAGATATCCAGCTAAGCTTTGTCTGAACTACTTACTATTTAAGCCCACCTAACAAAAAATACACAATACAGAACTTTTTATGGCCATTTTTTTTCCCCTGTTTATAAATTTTAAAAAAGCCCAGCAGCGTGGTTTCTTTAAGATCAAACTATCCCAGAGAATTAAAAGGTCACTTAATCCCCGAAATGCCATACAGGCATGATGGCATAGTGCCGTCACCAAAGACAGTCTCCTGGAGGAGTATGGAAATCAGCATTGTCCAGCACCTCCCTTTACTGTGGAAGGCTAGAATTTGGCTTGACTGAGAAGGCCCCTTACCTTTCACTCTGCGTTTGCTGTGTTTCCTTGCTTTTAATCTGGACGTGTGGCTGGTGGTCTCATCCAGGAGTAAGGTGATCACCAGGATGCAAATTACAAGTCCATTCTTTGCCATGGCTCTGGGGCAAGCCTGCCGAGCCACGTTGCCAGCCCCCCTGAAGCAGCTATGCAGAGGTAGACTACACAGCTACATCTTGCTCTGGGATGCCTGGGGCTGGCTTATAAAAGTGAGCTTTGGAGGTTGGCTGGAATCCTGCTGATGAAATGTTTGGATGCCTCTGCTGGCCACAGCATAAGGTGGCCCCTTGTTCTCATGCCTCATGTTGGGCTTATTTATTTCTGCTGCATTTCCTAGTGATTTGCCTTTTCGGAGTGTGTCAATGTTAACTTCAGGTTTTGCCTGCTTGCTTTCTGTTTTAAAGTCTGAGAAGCTTGGGGTCTTTGTGAAAACCTAATATTTAACTCTTTTGTTTGGAGCTCTGAATTTTACTAAATGTTCTGGAAAATGGATTCAATTTAGTTTTCAGGGCAGAAAAAGGAAAGTTACCGCATGCATGTGTGTGTGTGTTTGTGTCTGTGTGTGTGTGATGCTATAGCACCATTCATTTAAGCCAGTGTGTCTACTCACACTTGTGTGTCTCCATAGCTCAAGTGGAGCTTGGAAATAGTTTGCTCAATGGGATTTACGGAGACTGTGGAAATAGATACTCGATGATAAAATACAAGGTTGCAAAGACCTTTTGCCATTTCTAAATCATTTCTCATCTCTTCCCACACCCCCTCTGTGCTTTTCCTCATGCGTTTTCTATGTCACTCCGCTCTATGCCTTCCCAAAATCAATCTCTTGGTGTGAGCTATTTTGTATATGGCCTTTTCCATCTTGTCCTTCGGGTCTGAACTCACATTGCCACCTCCACAGAGATGCCTTCTCTAGGTGCATAATCTAGGAGGGTCCTGCTCTGTGGTTCTCCATCAAAGTACCCTGCTTCCTGAATAGCTTTCATCACAATTCAGTTCTCATTTAAACTGGAGTCACACTAAGAAATCATCACTCTCAGTGCTGGTGAAGCTCTGGTTGTCTTGTGGGTTCTTGGCCGTGAGGCCAGGCAGGGACGGAAGCGGTCCTTTAACTTGCCTTCCTCCTGCCGGAATTCCAACTCCAGCTTATTCTTCAGGGAAAAACCAGAGAAAATTAAATAAACTAAATGGCTGACAAGATTGGCTATGAGAAGAGAAAGTGGGATGAGGGTGTGTGGATGGTGACGGATCTAAGAACATTCTCAAGTGAAAGTTTCTGTCCCTGTCACAAATGCTGACAGACATGGCCTTCCCATTTAGGTGAGCCTCCTCCCCTCAAATGTTAACAGGAAAAGCACCTGGGATGGCAGTGACCTGAAAAAAGTCACATAAAAAAAAAATCACACACATCAAAGATAACAGGGCGGGATGGCCCCTGCCCCACCTTGTCCTTGAAGAAGGCAGGCCTCACTGTTTTATTGGAGGCTGAACAATTCCTTTTTTTGTAGAGCAGGATGATGTCACCAGCCTGTGTCCTGGGCTGGACTTGGGCTTCTGTAAGGACTATTTAAGAAAAAACACCACATTTATAGCCGGGGATAGACACTATAAAAATATTGCCTTTAGACAAAAAGCATTTTGATGAGAATTTTTAAACTGTCACCAGGGTTTCATTTTCTTTAATAAATGACTGTTTGCAACACATTCCCTGACCACCCTGTGCCATTGGTGTGTTTTTTCTATTTTATTCCACTGGTGCCCCTCAAAATCACCCTAAGCTGTTTTCCAGAGTCTCAAGTTCTAATAAACAAATCTATCTGGCCTCATGGTTATTTCTCCATGAATACCCAAGGCCAAACACGTTCAAAGGCTGTGTTCAAAGGTTCCAGAGCAGCGTTTAAAGGAAGCGATAGGACTGAACTTGGACTCAGCAAGGCTGAACTGCTCATAGGAAAGATACGTTTCAATATATGTGCAAAGCTGCCTTTGGCTTTCTACTGGAGTTTCTGCTATGGTTATTACTTGTAGCCGTGGCTGCCAAAAGTGTTAAAGAATTCACAGAAAGGGATGGTGACAGGTTTCAGGGAAGGGAATTAAGAGACTGCTTCATTGGAGCAGTGTTGCAAACAGACCAAGAGCAAGAACTCAGAGTTTGGGGTTGAAGTCTCAGATGTGTCACTGATCGGCTGTGCAACAGGGGTTGGACTTTCTCGTGTCTCTGAACCTTGATGTTCTGATCCCTTTCGCAGCTAGTTGAGGGAATCAGAGCATGTGTCTACAACAGAGCCACATTTGGTCACAGTAGGTGATGAATCAAAGGGTGCTTGGGTTTCCTTCAGTCCCATCCTACAGGTAAACAAGGCCTCATACTTGCATAAGGTCCTCAGAGTTGCCGCTGCCCAGACCCCAACCTCACAGATTTGGTTCCATGAGCACCCATGATAAACACATTGCTGTTAGAGAACTTCTAAAACATGCAATTATTTTACATTACTCCCCCACCCTTGGCCAAAGATTTGGCCTTAGACATGCATCTTATCTTAATCTCTTATTTTCTAGACCAGTGCTGTCCAGTAAAAGTGCTGGATGAGCACATGTGGCCAGCAGCTGCCGTACTTCTTAGCATGGATCTACTGCACAGCAAATGGACTAATACTTAGGGGAGGTACTTCGTAAACGGGTATTACATAAAAATGTTCAACCAAGAAGTTTTGTAGTCAATAAATTGGTGACTTAGATTCAATTCATCTTATCCTTAATCTTAACCTAAGCCCTCTGCTAGGAGATTTTAAATGTAAATCTAGTAAGAAAGTCATTATTAGCCTTGTCTCAAAAAGATGAGACCCAGCCTTAGTGAAGCAAATGTTCTTAGACTTCTCAACTTCTAAGAGTTAGTCAAACATGGCTTTCCCATATCAGGGCTTGGCTGAGGGGTGAGGCCCACCTAGTGGGGAGGGGATATGGGGCTTCATGGGCTTACCTAGGAGGTCAGTGTGAAATTCCTGGTAAAGTCGGGGCAGTGAAATGAGAACAACAGAATCTCACGTTTAGGAAAGACTTGGAGTCAACAAATTCCCCTTACTACTTGCGTCCCTGATGCAACAGCTGACAAGTCTCTGAACATTTCCCATGATGGAAAATTCACTACCCAGCAGCAAGGCAGCTATTTCTATCGCCTTACCCAGAAGGCTTTCCTCCTTCTCTTCTGTCTGCTTTACTGACTCAACTATGACCAGCCCCCTCTCTTGAAAACCTGTCAGGAAAGATTACAGCCCCTGATTTTAACTTGGGAGGTTCCCCTGACATTGCTGTGCTTGACTTGCTCTGTTTCTACCACTTCAGCTGTTACTCTAAGTTCTTTGGGTTCTCACTGCTTAGGTTACAGCAGCCTCTGCCTGGTTCCCTCTGGTTCTACTCTATGCACGTGGTTGTCACCTCTCTGAGCTGGTGTCTCATGTAGGATCTCATCTTAAACCAGCTCCCTCCCCTCTTCTGGGACCCAGTGTTCTCCTGGCTCCTTCCCACCAGACATGATGCTGAGGCCGCTGTCGCCTTGGCCCCACACAGGCAGATACCTCACTTCTTTACTTCCCAAAGCAACATGTACTCGTGGAAAAATGCACAAATGACATCACACAGACCTGGAGTTGAACTGTGGTGCTCACGTTTGCCAATTCTGTGGTTTTTTGGCAAGCTCGCTAACCTCTCTGAGCCTCACATTCCTCTATACGGGGAATCATAAAGATTATTTACCAGCAATGTTGGGGAGATTAAACAGATGCCCTGAGAACAGTTAGAATAGTGGCTGATATCCATCATAGACATTTAATAAGTGGAATTGCTACTAATAATCATTATTATCCTCATAGTTAAAATAATATCTTAGCTCTTACCAACTTCACCCTGAAGTTCATTCCTCTCCAGGCATCCCGCCTGTCCCCATCTGGTTGTCCCCTCTAACCCGTCCTCCAGCACTCACTGCAGTGAACAGTCTATTTTTTTAAGGAAGACAAGTATTTGGTTGATGTGTTATTCCTAGGTGTGCTGACATTTTAAATTTATTGTGAGTTTTGCCTGGCCCTGCTGTCAGATACTCCAAGAATACAAAAAAAGCCATTATTCCTTTCGCTTCCACCAAGAGCAAGGTCAGCCCACAGTGGAAAAACCTTCCTAATTCCTCTCTGTGGCCCTCCCAAGTTTAGACTTGGTAGAAACAATTTTTGGCCTTCAGGTGACAACAACAGGGTCCTTGTTCTTCCTCCAAATTCAGAGGCTTGCTGGCTCTAACAGGGCTTGGAGCAAGATGACTGCAGTTTGCAGAGTGAACCACTGGGAAAGTTTGCCTTTCTGGGGATTAACTAATTTTCCAACCATTATGCTGGTGGAAATTGAGTGATGGAACGAAGGTCATGTGGTGTTCTCCTTGAGCTGCTTAATAAACAGTAAAGCTATTCCTTTTTATTCAATTTACATGAAAAAAGATTGATATTTGGTCACCTTTCCAGCAAGTGCTTCCTGAGTCTGAAACCCTAAATGGAGAAATAGAGGAAATTATTCTTAACGGGTAAACCAAGGAAATTTTGTCCCCTGATCCCTGCTTCTCACCAAGAATCGGAAAAGGAACCAGACAGTTAGATAAATTGTTGGTATAAGGCATTATGTATACTTGTTTTGGTTCTGAGATTAATAAAGAGGAAAAGAAAAAGGCCAGGCGTGGTGGCTTATGCCTGTAATCCCAGCACTTCGGGAGGCTGGGGTGGGCAGATCACTTGAGGTTAGGAGTTACAGACCAGCCATGGCCAACACAGCAAAACCCTGTCTCTACTAAAAATAGAAAAATTAGCTAGGTGTGGTTGTGTGTTCTTGTAATCCCAGCTCCTCAGGAGGCTGAGACATGAGAATTGCTTGAACCCAGGAGGCAGAGGTTTCAGTGAGCGGAGGTTGTCAGCCTGGGTGACACAGCAAGACTTTGTCTCCAAAAAAAAGAGAAAGCAACAGATGGGGAGAATGATGGAAGGATGGAGAAAATTTGGTATTGTACAAGTTGATCTTAATGATTTCATGGGACATGCAGCTGGATTTGTTTAGTTGATGATTAAAAATAAATGTTGGGTATGTAAATGAGGTTGAAAGAGTTGGATTAGGAAATGAATTATTGTTAATAGAGAATTAATATACTAATAGTGGGAAACCTTGGTCATGGGTTTGAAGCCAGGACACATGTGGAGAAATGAAGTAGGCTCAGAGACAAATCTCTGGGGATTCAGGTATTTGAGAGGTGAGTAAAGGCAGCCAGAAAAGATTCAGTGGTCAGGAAAGCTAGAGGAAAAACTGCTTTTCTCTCTATTGATTCAAGAAACAGCTTTTTGAACATAAGATGAAAGTTTTTAGGGAGGAGGAAGGAAGGAGGAGAGAGAACTGGCAAATACATAAAAGAAGCAAAGTAGAAAAGAAAAATAAACCTTGGTTTTGGGACTTAGAAAATGACTTAAAATAAATTCTCTAATGCATTAGATGTGGAAGCCAGATTGCAGTGAGGAAAATACTAAGTAGGTGTTAAAGAGGTGACTTTAATATTATAAAGCTGTGTTACAAGAAAATATCTTGGACATAGGGTCAGAGAAGACCTTCTGAAACAAGCTACGAAGAGAAAAACCCATAAAAGAAAAACTGAGAAATTTCACCATATCAAAATTAAAATGTTTGACATGACGGAAGTTTTTATAAAGTTAAAACAAACAAACAAAACCCATAGGAGAAAATATTAGCAATGCAACATAAAAGGAATTATGATTCAGACTGAATAAGAACTCTTACAAACATATTGGGACAGGAATTTTTTAAAAGAAAAATGGGTAAGAATATGACCAGGCAATACATAAAAGACAATATCAAAATGGGAAAAACAAAACTAAGGTAAGCTCTTACTAATAAGCAGGAAATGTATGTTAAAACAGTAGCTTTGTGCCAGGCGTGGAGGCTCACACCTGTAATCCCACCACTGTGGGAGGCTGGAGTGGGCGGATCGTGAGGTCAGGAGTTCGAGACCAACCTGAGCAACATGGTGAAACCCCATCTCTACTAAAAATACAAAAATTAGCTGAGTGTGGTGGCGCGTGCCTGTAATCCCAGCTACTCCAGAGGCTGAGGCAGGAGAATCGCTTGAACCCAGGAGGCGAAAGTTGCAGTGAGCCGAGATTGCACCACTGCACTCCAGCCTGGGCAACAGAGTGAGATTCCATCTGAAAACACACAAAAAACAGTCGTTCCATCATTTATTAATCTTAGGGTGGTGAGGATTGTGGTGAGTTTGATTATATTGAGTACTGAGGACCTATGACAACCATTTTCACCCATATTGGGGCAAATGTAAATTGGTGTGGCTACTTTGAAGTCTAATAATAAACCAAAAAAATGTGTATGCTTATCCTCTACGATTTCTCTCTAGGTGTCTCTGGTAGAGAAATATTTGCACACGCACACATACAAAAAGGCATGTAAAAGGGTGGTTACTGCAACATGGATTCAATATGAAGAAGCTAGAAATCATGTATCCATTGTTGGATACAGTAGGGGAGCAGCTCAGTATCGGTTGGTATTTTCCTACTGCGGGAAACTCTGAAGCCATCAGAAAGAAGTAGGAAGATCTCAATGTTCCAACATGAGCTAGGTGGAGTGGTGAGCACCTACAATCCTAGCAACCCAGGAGGCTGAGACAAGAGGACACTTGAAGACAGGAGTTTGACCAGCCTGGGCAACAGAGCAAGACCTCATCTCTCAAAAACATTTTTTTTTTTTTAATTAGCTGAGCAATGTGGTGAGTGTCTGTAGTCCTAATTACAGACCCAGGAGGCTGAGGTGGGAGGATCAGTTGAGTCTAAGAGTTGGAGGCTACACTGAGCTGTAATAGTGTCACTGTACTTCAGCCTGGGTGAGAGAATGAGAGCCCATCTCTGAAAATAAAAAAATAAATAGATGTTCCACCATGGACAGAGCTGTAAGACACACTGTAGAGTAAAAATAACATCAGAACAAAATACGTGGTCTAGTGTCATCCATGTAGGGTACACACAAATACTTGGTTCTTTCTGTGGATGTCTGCGTGTTCAGGGAGGTCTGCTGGTATTGTGGGAGCAGGTGGGAAGGGTGTGTTCTGGGTGGAACTGGTGCTTTTGCAATCTCCAGCCCCAATTCCCACCACTACCCCATTTCCTACATAAGCCCAGCTCCCAGATTCAAAATCTTGAATGTACCTCACTCTTCAAGCCAGAAATGTGCTGGCCACAGGGCCACACACATCCACGCCCACAGGCCGGTGGGCAGAAGGTAGCTCTAACCGCAGGCTGTGCTGGAATGGCTGTGGGGTAGTGGTTAAGTTGCAGATCCTGTAACTAGATGGCCTTGTTTGAATCCTGGCTTTCTTGCTGCTTAGCTGTGTGCTGTTACCATGCCTCGTATCTCACAGGAAGAGAGGGCAGTAAGTGTAACTACCTCCCAGGTAGAGATTAAATTTGTGAATACATACAAAATTTCTTGGAACAATGCTTGCCCTATAGAAAGTGCTAACAATGGGCTGGGTGCGGCGGCTCACCACTGTAACCTTACACTTTGGGAGGCCAAGGTGGGCAGATCACCTAAGATCAGGAGTTTGAAACCAGCCTGGCCAGTGGAGTGAAACCCCATCTCTACTAAAAATACAAAAATTAGGCAGGCGTGGTGGTGTGTGCCTGTAGTCCCAGCTACTTCGGAGGCTCAGGCAGGAGAATTCCTTGAACTTGGAAGATTGAGGTTACAGTGAGCCGAGATCACGCCATTGCACTCCAGCTTGAGCAACAGAGCAAGACTCTGCCACACACACACACACACACACACACACACACACACACACACACACACACATAAAACTGCCAACAGTGTTCATTAAATAGATGGTGGTGTTGAATGGTTTTCATCCTGGTTTGAAGTTTCTGTCAAGGGTGAAGCTAACTGTCTATTTAGTGAGTTCTCCTAGGACCTCTGTTGGAAACCTTGCCTCCTGATTCTCCCCTAATGTGACTGGGTTGGTAGGAAGCTGGCTGAAGGCTCACAGGAACCCTGCTTTCTGTATTAAACATAAGCTTTCACTGGTGAGCAGTAGCCACAGATTTACAGCTGTTAGTCTGCTAACAATGCAGGTAATCGAATACCATTTTAATGCCTATATAATACTGATGTACCTTACTTAACCTTCCAAATTGTCTAATTACCAATTTTGCCTCTACTGTACATAATGAGATGAACATCTTTGTGTGTCAATATTTTTTCTGTACTCTAGGTAATTTGCTTAGGACACGCGGTTCTTGAAGGGGATGGATTGAAACGCAGCGTAGTCTAATAGTTAATAACCCAGACTGAGCTAGATCATCTGGGATCAAATCTAGGCTCTCTATTGGCTGTTGTATCAGGTTTCCCCACCTATCAAATAGGGGCAATGGGAGTATTTAAAGTATAGAGCTATTGGGGACTTAAATAAAATGAGGCTCATAAAGTACCTGCTTAGAACAACGTCTAGTCTGTAGTAAGCATGAGTAGATAATAATTACTGGGCAAAAGGAAGTGAATAGTTTAAGATTCTCAATACATATTCTCAATTTTATGTTTGATAGGAAAGAGGAGGTCTTAGCCTGCGTCCTTCCCAGGAGGAAGGGATACTGATTGGACTGGGTCAATTTTTTATTATTATTATGCTTTAAGTACTGGGATACATGTATGGAACGTGCAGGTTGGTTACATAGGTGTACACGTGCCATGGTGGTTTGCTGCATCCATCACCCTGTTACCTACATTAGGTATTTCTCCTAATGCCGTCTCTCCCCCTATCCCATGTTCACAATAGCAAAGACTTGGAACCAACCCAAATGCCTATCAATGATAGACTGGATGAAGAAAATATAGCACATAGACACCATGGAATACTATGCAGCCATAAAAAAGGATGAGTTCATGTCCTTTTCAGGGACATGGATAAAACTGGATTGGGTCAATTTTTAGGACGGTGATTGGGCCACGTGGATCAGCAGGGGAAGTCACCGGCTCTTAAAAGGGCTCCACTGGGCCTCTTTGAGCATTCCTTCTGCTCTGTCTCTCTGTGATACACAACTGAATGGATGGTAACAAGGTCCTGAAATACAGGTTTAGACTTAGAAAGATGGGAAGGCTCCTAAGTGTGGGGGGGAGATACTCTGTGCTCTTTGTTCTAGCCCAGCACACCGTAGAGTTCTCTGCAGTGAGGTTTGGGGCATAAGCTCTTTACTAGCAAAGCTGGTCTGTGTGTCCCTTCACCATTATCTCTCTGCATGGTTGGAGGAGGGCTGGATGGGCCAAGGCAGGATTTAGGGACGGTTGTGTTCCCTGATATAATTTTTTTTTTTTTTTGAGACAGAGTCCCGGTCTGTCACCCAGGCCAGAGTGCAGTAGCATCATCTCAGCTCACCACAACCTCTGCCTCCTGGGTTCAAGCAATTATCCTGCCTCAGCTTCCTGAGTAGTTGGGATTACAGGCATGCACCACCATGCCCAGCTAATTGTTATTATTTTTGTTTGTGTTTTTAGTAGAGACTGGGTTTGCCATGTTGGCCAGGCTGGTCTCGAACTCCTGACCTCAAGTGATCTGCCCATCTCGGCCCCCTAAAATGCTGGGATTATAGGCGTGAGCCTCAGTACCTGGCCTGTGCTCCCTGATATAATGTAATGATGCCCCAAATGTCACCATCATATGTAACTGTATATTAAAAAGGGATATGCCAGTTTTCCCACCAGGAAAAAAAATTTGTGTAAGAGGTAGATTTCAATTTTATTTCACCTCTCAGATGTGTCGGGAGGTCTCTGCAGGCTAGGGAGGAAGATGGCAGGCTTAATGGAGAGTTACTGGCATCTGGAAAACACTGCTGTTTTTCTCAGAGGCGAGAGCCTTGAGGGCTTCAGAATATAAGACAACTTTTCTTTCCTTTCAGGAAACCACCAGCACATCCATTTTGAATGTCTGGTAAACAGCGACGGAGTTAGTGTTTTATTAGTGTCTTGTTTTCATCTCAGGAGGCTTTTTCAGCTTTTGCTTTTTCCCTGATCAGCAGAGGGGCTGTCCAATTTGCATTGGATGCTGTTTTTCGCTAAAGGGTTTCTTGAAGTGGAAACCAGACAGGAAACACTCACAGAGCTGGGCCATTTCGGTGTGGAGACATGAAGTCCAGGAGACGGGTTGATGTCTCTGAAGTCCCACATTCACCACGTCTGGCTTCTTCCTGTAATTTATTTCTGCCCGAAGAGACTAGGCCACCCTCCAAAATATATACCAGATAGCTCGAATTGTTGCTGAAAAACCTAGTACTTGCCTTTGAGTATCCCATATTGAAAATAGAGAAACAAACACAGCCTCTGGCTTTTTAAATGGTAGTTCAGAAGGAGTCAGAAAAATTACTTCTAACCAAAAATTAAAAGGGTATTACTCAAAGGGGATTAATATATTGGACTTCTAAACCATCATTAAAATTCTGCTATAAAAGAATATTGATCAATGCAGAAAATGCCCATAAAATATTTCCAAAGGGGGGAAAGGCAATTTATAAAAAGAATGGAGGGGTTGGACGAGGTGGCTCACTCCTATAATCTTAGCACTTGGGGAGGCCAAGGTGGATGGGTCACCTGAGGTCAGGAGTTCTTCGAGACCAGCCTGACCAATATGGTGAAACCCTGTCTCTGCTAAAACTACAAAAACTTTAGGTGGGCCTGGTGGCATGCGCCTGTAGTCCCAGCTACTCGGGAGCCTGAGACAGAATTGCTTGAACCTGGGAGGTGGAGGGTGAAGTGAGCTGAGATCGAGTGACTGCCCTCCAGCCTGGGTGACAGAGCAAGACTCTGTCTGAGGAAAAACAGGTGGTGGAGAGCTGTAGGTAGAGGGGTGTGTGCACATGAGTATCTGTATGTTAGGGATAGATCAAAATAATAGTGGTTCCTTTGAGAGGCGGAGATGATTGTTTATTTTCTCTTATGTTTTATGCGGAAGACTTAGAAAACCAGTGTTTTAAGTAGACGTTTTATTGAAATACAAACACAGAAACAGGCCCAAATTGGAAGCATACAACATTCGGATTTTTCATAAAATAAACATGAATGTGCCACTAGATCTAGGTAAAAGCTAGCGGACACTTGCAGCACTACAGACATGTCATGGTGCCTGTCGTAGCCACGACTCCATGAAGGGTGAACATCTTCAGTGGCTTGGGAAGGTGTCACTTGGCAAGGCTCAACTGTGCCCCAGACTTCCCTGTGTGTGTGTCTGGTTATGGAGAGCCACCAGCTTTCTCTGCAAGATGCCCACAGCATCAAAGTACAAGGCTGTGAGAGATGCCCGTCTCCGTGGCTAGCCCTGTGGACCCCCAGTGCCAGCATCAGATCTTCATAGACAGCAGTTTACAGACTGCTTAACCAGTGTGCACAATTGCATAAGGTCAGATCCCTGTAATAAACCCTTTAGAGTGTGTGCATGTGTGTGCTCAGTGCGGTGGCTGACACCTGCAATCCCAGCACTTGGGAGGCTGGGGCGGGCAGACTGCCTGAGCTCAGGAGTTGGACACCGGCCTGGGAAACATGGCAAAACCCTGTATCTACTAAAAACGCGTAAAAAAAAATTAGGTGTGGTGATATGTGCCTGCAATCCCAGCTACTCTGGAGACTAAGGCATGAGTATCACTTGAACCAGGGAGGTGGAGGTTGCAGTGAGCTGACCGAGATCGTGCCACTGTACTCCAGCCTGGGTGACAGAGCGGGACTCTGTCTCCAAAAATAAAATTGAATTAAATTTAAAAAGCGTGTGTGTACACGCACACGTGTGTATCTCCTGATGGATTTGTTTCTCTGACTGAGTCCTGTGTGACAGCATTAAACGGTGGGTGGTGGGTGGTGGTGGTGAACCAGGTGTTTCCCAACAACTGGTCCATCCTTCTTGATACTCACTCATACTTACATGATCTCCTTAAACTGAACGGCCATGACCCGTGTAATGGATAGGATATTGAGGAGATGGGAGTAGGTGACCTCCGAGAAAACATCATCCAAAGTATTATAACTTCCACTTCTCTCTTGGATTGCTTGCTCTGGGGGAAGCCAGCAGCCATGTCACGAGCACATTCAGCCAGAACCACCCAGCTAAACCACTCCCAAATTCCCAACCCATTGAAGACACTAAGTGTTGATCATTATTTTGAGTTGCCAAATTTTGGAGTAATTGTTTTTATTTTATTTTTTAGAGACATGGTCTCATTCTGTTTTCCAGGCTGAAGTGTAGTGGTGCGATCACAGCTCACTGCAACCCTGAATTGCTGGGATCAAATGGTCCTCCTCCCTCAGCCTCCAAAGAAGCTGGAACTTAAAAGTGTGCACTGCCACACCTGGCTAATTTTTTTAAAGTCTATTGTAGAAACGTGGTCTCCCTATGTTACCTGGGCTTCTCTTGAACTCATGGCCTCAGGCAATCCTTCCCCCTCAGCCTCCCAAAGCCCTGGAATTACAGGTAAGAGACAGTGCACTTGGCCCAGGGGTAACTGTTACACATAGCATTAGATCCCAAAAACTGAACAAATGATTATATTTTTGGCCCTAAGTTTTAGGCTGGTTTGTTATCTAAAAATAGATAGAAAAAACATTTCTAAAATCCTGACAGTCATGCTACAAATCTAAATCGGTTCATTGTATGTTCTGCTGTGAATAACATAAAGTCCAGGCCCAGGATGGTAGCTCACGCCTGTAATCTCAGCAACTTAGCAGGCTGAGGTGGAGGGATCACTTGAGGTCAGGAGTTTGAGACCAGCCTGGCCAACATGGTAAAACCCTGTCTCTACAAAAAAACACAAAAATTAGCCTGGAGTGGTGGCAGGTACCTGTAATCCCAGCTCCTCAGGATGTGAGGCACCAGAATTGCTTAAACCCAGGAGCAGAGGTTGCAGTGAGCCGAGAGTGAAACTCCATCTCAAACAAAACAAAACAAACAAGTGTTCTGTTAACAAGAGAATCGGCTGGGGCAGCTTTTAGATAGGCAGCCGGTAGGGTTTGCCACAGAGTATTTACCTGACAAAATCCACTAATTTTTAGCCATTGGATCACAACCTTTTCAGGAAGGACTCTTCTGACTGTGTCAGAACTTTTTTATAAACTCTTTGGGGGAACATGGAGCACTGGGTACTTTCTCTTTGGAACACTAACCCCTGTGCTTGGGATAATTTGTTATTTAACAGTGCCTGTATCTTTGGCTAGACCACACATCTCGGGAATGGGATCTGAGCTCATCAGAGTGGGTCTCTGATTTCTGGCTGAGGATATAGCATCTGGCACACGTGACTCCAAGTTCATTCTCCTCCTCTGCCTCTCTTACTGTTTGTTACTTCTAGTCAACAGGAACCATCCTGAGAAAGTCAAAATCTGGATTTCTGCTAATTTTGTTTTTTGAAACAGAGTCTTGCTCCGATCCAGGTTGGAGTGTGGTGGCACAATCATAACTCCCCGTAGCCTCAACGTCTAGACTTGAGGAATCCTCCCACCTCATCCTCTCGAGTAGCTGGCACTACAGGGATGTGACACCATGCCTGGCTAATTTAAAATTTTTTTTTGGTAGAGATGGGGTCTCACTTTGTTGCCTAGGCTGATCTCAAACCCCCGACTTCAACGATCCTTCTGTCTTGGCCTCCCAGAGTGCTGAGATGACAGGTGTGAGCCACTGTGCTCAGCCTATTTGTAAATGTGTCCTAGGGATGTTGCATGGTCTCGTTGAGTATAACTGTTTAATAAAGCAAGGTGTTGGCTGTTTAGCAAATGAAATGTTCCGCTCTGAATGGAAGTCCCAAGATGAGAATTGGGTTTCTCCTTAACTTTATATACCTGACAATGCTTGGTTAAATATTAATGACATTCCTAGAGATGGGCCTGAGTGTAGCGATATCATTGTGTCTCATAGTCACAATTTAGGACTCATGCTCCTTCCTGCTTCCTCTGGAATAATGCCATTTCCCTTAAGGCTTGTCAAATTGAGGAGAGTAGGTAGGTAGAGGTGACAGGAAGACACTCGATCAAATCTGGTTTGCTGAGCCATAAATAGAGAAGACCACTGAGGAGTTTTGACGGGGCTGCAGTACCCCTCTACCCACCCTCTTTTAGGTTTGTTTATGGTTAATTATTGGTTGGCCCTACTATGTGCCAGAAAGTGTCCTAGGTGCAAGGATACAAGAGTCAACCTCACAGGCAAAAATCCCTGCCCTCAGAGGGCTTACATGCTAGCATTTACTGACACTTACTCTTTTGAGAGCTATTCCATGAATTTTTAGTTAATGCCCACTATTATCTGTGAGATAAAATTTATTTCACACAAAGCAGATCCATCCATACAGCTTTTTTTCTGCCTGGCATTTTTTTTTTTTACACCTAGATACGAAACCTCTGTTGTGGGAAATGCATTCTTAGTGGTTTGGGTGGAGATGAACAGCTCCTGTACCAGTGTTCCAGAGGTGGACACGTGAACCACATATGAACACCCAGAGCAGCTTATCTCTGGGTCAAGCTAGAAGACTTTCTGGGTATGAAGCATCAGAATTATCAATAAGGCTTTATTTCCTCCCTGTTGAGCTTACTAAAGAGTCACTGGTGCTGAAGGTTCACATCCCATCTGGCCACCACAGAGAGGGTGAAACAGTGTTACAGCTTTGGAGGTCCTGAGTTCCCTGGTGCTAAAGTCAGCTGTCTTACAGAATGGACCCACCTGCTTACTGTTTTTCCTCAGCCATTTCCCTCCCTTTCTACTTTCCTCTCATCTCTCTGGTTTTCAGTTTATTGAATACTATTTCCTATTGCTGTGTAACAAATGACCACAAACTCTAAGGCTTGTTTATGATATGATCATGCTTATTATGTCAGTTTGTTATTTTCATTTTCTTTTCTTTTTTTTTTTTTTTTTTGAGACAGTCTCCCTGTGTTTTCTGTCTCCCAGGCTGGAGTGTGGTGGCACGATCTCGGCTTACTGCAATCTCCACCTCCCGGATTCAAGCGATTCTCCTGCCTCGGCCTCCCAAGTAGCTGGGATTACAGGCACACACCACCATGCCTGGCTAATGTTTTGTATTTTTAGTAGAAACAGGGTTTCACCGTGTTAGCCAGGCTGGTCTAAATCTCCTGACCTCGTGATCCTCCCACCTTGGACTCCCAAAATACTGGGATTATAGGCGTGAGCCTCCGTGCCTGGCCTATAGTCTCAATTTCTGCAGGTCAAGAGTCTGGGCTTAGCTTGTCCCCTGCCCAGAGTTTCGCTCAGTCCTCCAGACTGGAGTGCAGTGGCATTGATTTCGGCACACTGCAGCCTCTGCCTCTGAGATTCAAGTGTTTCTCGGGCCTCAGCCTCCCGAGTAGCTGGAGTTACAGGCATGCACCACAACCACGCCCGGATAAGTTTTGTATTTTTAGTAGAGGCGGGGTTTCACCATGTTGGCTAGGCTGGCCTGGAACTTCTGGCCTTTTGAGAAAGAGACCTCCTCACCGTCTACCTCCCTCCCTTTCCCCACCTCCTGCCTTGGCCTCCTGAAGTACTGGGATTACAGGAGTGAGCCACTGTGCCTTTTTGGGAAAAGGATATTTTAAGCGAGTTACCAGTTGATGAAGAACCCTGTGTAAGCCATGTTCCCTGCTCCCTGGGCTCAGTTTCACCATTGGGAATGACTTGACTTAATGCCAACCGATTCTTTTCCGTGCTATAAGGCGAAGTCGTTCTTACCTTCAGAGCCCAGCAAAGAGCCTGGCAACGTTATAGCTGCTAGACCAGTGTCCGCTGGGTCAATCAATGAGAGTGGAGTGGAGATTAACAAAAATTAGCTGTGTGTCCCGGACTGACCACTAGGTGGCAGGAGGCTCACGCCAAGTCCAAGCTTGGTACTGGGTTGCTGGCTGGCTGGGAGCCTTCATGGAGGAGCCTTGAATGTCCTTCTAGGCTGGGGCTTGTTATGGGGGGTGGAGGTGGGGGAAGGGAGGGAGGTAGACGGTGAGAAGGTCTCTTTCTCAAAAGGCCTGACACTTAGTCTTTCCCCTTTATCGTCAAATGAATTTATTTTCTTTGTTATAGAAATTCACAGATAGGATTGAAGATTTACTTTTCATGCAACTGTAGATTGGTATATTTTTATAAATTTAGCATTTTGTAGTTTTTAAAAATGTATTGAAAAATCTTAGAAGTGGCAAGCTCTTCCTCCCCTTCCCATGAGCCATCCTACACCCCTGACTTATAGACCCAGGTATAAAACAGGGCATCCCCTGTTACGGTAAGATGACACTTGGCTGTCCAGCCTCAGAGATCATTTCCATCGCAGGAGGGGCCTGGCTCCAACCAGCACTTGTCAAAATGCAGCAGAATCACCTGGTGCTGCTGTGCGTAAAAATGCAGAGTCCTAGGGTCCCCCAGACTCCGTAGATCAGAATCTCTGGGAGTGCTTCAGTCTGCAGTTGTGTTGGCTTTTCACAAGGCTCACATGATTTTCAGGTACAATTGAAGTTTCAGAAACACTCCCTTAGGCTTTCTCAGGAGTCTTTCTGGGGCTCTCATCAGCCCTTTTGGAGGTCCAGTGATGCTGCAGCCACGTCCAGCTTCTCTCACACACGCCTGCACACACGTGCATATGTACACACACATACACGTTTTTTCCAGATTACGCACACAATGATGCATGTTCATTTAAAAAAACCATAGATTATAAAAGTGAATAATGTAAGAAGTAGACATCCTTTATGATATTGTAGACTGGAGAGAGCTGCTATTAGTAACTGCTGTTTTACTGCCTGATGGTTCCCCCTATTTAGGTATTAAAAATGTAGCATATTTTTTTTTCTCCCAGGAAAGCTTCATAAAGCAGAATAGGGTGGCCACCCTCAGCTAACAAACATCTTGTGGCTTCTTTATGACCAAATAAGTTTTCTCCCCCTACTCCTCAAGAAATCAAATGTCAGTGTGGACCTGTAGCACTATGGGGTCAAGTTCTCTCCCTCCTGAAGGCGAAGGGCAGGGCTCTTGTACTTGTTTAAGGATTTTCAGGCCGAGCATGGTGGCTCATGCCTGTAATCCTGGCACTTTAGGAGGCCGAGGCAGGAGGATCATGAGGTCAGGAAATTGAGACCGTCCTGGACAATGTGGTGGAATCCTGTCTTTACTTAAAAAATACAAATATTAGCTGGGTGTGGTGGCATGCGCCTGTAGTCCCAGATACTCGGGAGGCTGAGGCAGGAGAATCACCTGAACCCGGGAGGCAGAGGTTGCAGTGAGCCGAGATCGTGCCATTGCCCATTGCACTCCAGCCTGGACAACAAGAGCAAAACTCTTGTCTCAAAAAGAAGGGTTTTCAAGGAGGTGCAACAGGATCTTCAATGCAGGCTCGCTGAGTTAGCTATCACTGGAGCGTGTGTTCCTGGGAAACAGTCCGGAGTCTAAGTTCAAGGATTTCTTAGAACGTTTTTTCTTACTTTACAGTGAAGTTTAAAGTTTGTGAAATAGGTACTTGTTACTGTGATCTTTTGACACTTCCTTTTCTTACTGAGGCTAAAATTGTCCAGCTATGCTAATGTGCTGATGGTTTTTGAGCTCCATGAGCCAAACACTCAGCTAGATGCTTTATGTATATGATCTTGATTCTCTTGACAACCTAACAGGCTGGCAGCTATTATCCTCATTCTATGTATAAGGAAAATGGTGTGGGTACGTAGGTTATGACGAGCCTGCCCAAGGATCCACGGATTGTAAATCAGCAATAGGGCCAGGATTTATGAAATCCATGCATTTTGACCCTTAATCAGTATAGTATACTGGCCATTCAACTTTTTTTCACGACCTGCCCATGAAGAATCATGGTAAATATTTGCTATTCTTAGGAAGAATTGATAGCTCGCTCATTATGTAGGATTTCTTATTTAATTTTCTTTACAATATTGCAGGGTGGATTAAGCTCCTCCCATTTTGCTGTTTTATAAAATGCAAAGAAAATGCAAAACATCTCCACTGGACTACATGATCCTAGATCAGCGTTCCCGAGTGTGTTCCCCAGAGTGCTAATAAAAGCGTCCCTGGGAATTGGGTATTAGAAGTCTTCTCAGAAGGTCACAGGGCAGCTACCAGGGAGGAAAGGCTCTGAGAAAGTCTGTCATTAAAAGAAAGAAAATCTTTGGTACCATTATTCATGGTACCATTACCATGAATAATATCAAAGTATCATTAAAGGAACTTAGAGTATGATAGGCATAATTTGAAGTTGATTGCCCTGCCCTCCCTCCTCTTGGTATCTACACCTGTATCAGTCTCTTTCCACACTGCTGATAAAGACATACCCAAGATGGGGCAGTTTACCAAAGAAAGAGGTTTCATTGGACTTACAGTTTCATGTGGCTGGGAAGCCTCACAATCGTGGTGGAAAAGAAGGAGGAGCAAGGCACGTCTTACGTGGATGGCAGGCAAGCAAAATGAGAGAACTTGTGCAGGGAAACTCCTCTATTTTTTTTTTTTTATTAAATTTATTATACTTTAAGTTCTGGGGTATGTGTGCAGAACGTGCAGGTTTGTTACATAGGTATACACGTGCCATGGTAGTTTGCTGCATCTATCCCCCTGTCATCCACATTGGGTATTTCTCCTAATGCTATCCCTCCCCAATGCCCCAGCCCCTGCTATCCCTCCCCTAGTCCCCACCTGCCAACAGGCCCCAGTGTGTGATGTTCCCCTCCCTGTGTCCATGTGTTCTCATTGTTCAACACCCACTTACAAGTGAAAACATGCAGTATTTGGTTTTCTGTTCTTGTGTCAGTTAGCTGAGAATGATGGTTTTCAGCTTCATCCACGTCCCTGCAAAGGACATGAACTCATCCTTTTTTATGAGTGCATAGTATTCCATGGTGTATATGCGCCACATTTTCTTTATCCAGTCTATCACTGATGGGCATTTGGATTGGTTCTAAGTCTTTGCTATTGTGAACAGTGCTGCAATAAATGTACATGTGCATATGTCTTCATAATAGAATGATTTATAATCCTTTAGGTATATACCCAGTAATGGGATTGCTGGATCAAATGGTATTTCTAGTTCTAGGTCCTTGAGGAATCGCCACGCTGTCTTCCACAATGGTGGAAGTTGAACTAATTTACACTCCCACCATCAGTGTAAAAGTATTCCTTTTTCTCCACATCCTCCCAGCATGTTGTCTCCTGATTTTTTAATGATCACCATTTTAACTGATGCAAAATGGTATCTCAATGTGGTTTTGATTTGGATGTTTCTAATGACCGGTGAGGATGAGCTTTTTTCATACGTTTGTTGGCTGCATAAATGTCTTCTTTTGAAAAGTCTCTTCATATCTTTCACCCACTTTTTGTTGGGGTTGTTTGTTTTTTTCCTGTAAATTTGTTTTAGTTCTTCATAGATTCTGGTTGTTAGCCCTTTGTCAGATGGGTAGATTGCAAAAATTTTTTCCCATTCTTTTGGTTGTTGGTTCACTTTAATGATAGTTTCTTTTGCTGTTCAGAAGCTCTTTAGTTTAATTAGATCCAGTTTATCTATTTTAGCTTTTGTTGCCATTGCTTTTGGTGTTTTGGTCATGAAGTCCTTGCCCATGCTTATGTCCTGAATAGTATTCCCTAGGTTTTCTAATAGGGTTTTTATGGTGTTAGCTCTTATGCTTAAATCTTTAATCCATCTGGAGTTAATTTTTGTATAAGGTGAAGGAAGGGATCCAGTTTCAGCTTTCTGCATGTGGCTAGCCAGTTTTCCCAACACCATTAATTAAGGAATCCTTTCGCCATTGCTTGTTTTTGTCAGGTTTGTCAAAGATCAGATGGTTGTAGATGTGTGGTGTTATTTCTCAGGTCTCTGTTCTGTTCCATTTGTCTATATATCTGTTTTGGTACCAGTACCATGCTGCTTTGATTATTGTATTCTTGAAGTATAGTTTGAAGTCAGGTAGTGTGGTGGCTCCAACTTTGTTCTTTTTGCTTAGGATTTTCTTGGCTATGTGGGCTCTTTTTCGGTTCTATATGAAGTTTAAGGTGGTTTTTTCCACTTCTGTGAAGAAGGTCAGTGGTAGTTTGATGGGGATAGCATTGATTCTATAAATTACTTTGGACAGTATGACCATTTTCACAATATTGATTCTTCCTAATTATGAGCATGGAATGTTTTTCCATCTGTTTGTGTCCTCTCTTATTTCCTTGAGTAGTGGTTTGTAGTTCTTCTTGAAGAGGTCCTTCACTTACCTTGTTGTATTCCTAGATATTTTACTGTCTTTGTAGCATTTGTGAATGGGAGTTCACTCAAGATTTGGCTCTCTGTCTGTTATTGGTGTATAGGAATGCTTGTGATTTGCACATTGTTTTTGTATCCTGAGACTTTCCTGAAGTTGCTTATCAGCTTAAGGAGATTTTAGGTGGAGATGATGGGGTCTTCTAAATATAGAATCATGTCATCTGCAAATAGAGACAATTTGACTTCTTTTTCTAACTGAATATCCTTTATTTCTTTTTCTTGCCTGATTGCCCCGGCCAGAACTTCCAATACTATGTTGAATAGGAGTGGTAAGAGAGGGCATCCTTGTCTAGTGCCGGTTTTCACAGGGAGTGCTTCCAGTTTTTGCCCATTCAGTATGATATTGGCTGTGGGTTTGTCATAAATAGCTATGGCTTTTACTATTTTGAGATGCGTTCCACGGTCATTTCACACAGCTAAGCAGCAGCCACTCTACCGATAGCTCCAGAGAAATTGAGGGATACACCCAGCCCTGCCCATACTAGTGATATGGGAGGGGGGAAGGGAAATGCTAGGTAGAGAAGGGCAGGGTCCCTGGTGAGGGTTTCACCCTTTGGCTTGTGCCCATGGACCTAAGTGAGAACAGGCACTGCTGTTTTGCACCCAAATGTTGCATTTTCCAAGACCACTCTGGCCTGCCACACTTCATCCTGTGCCCATAAAAACCTGAGACCCTTGTGGACACAGATACAAGCACCTGGACATCAAGAGGGGAGCAGAAAAACACAGACAGGTACACCTGCAGACACCGGCAGGACATCAAGGCAGGATGATGTGGAATTCATTTGGGGCAGTCAGACTCTAGCCGCTGGGTGGCCCGACTCCCAGGGAAGATCACCTTCCCACTCCATCCCCCTCTGGCTCCCCATCCACCTCACTGAGAGCTACCTCCAACCCTCAGTAAAACACTGCACCATCCTCTAAGCCCACGTGTGATCTGATTTTTCTGGTACACTAGGGCAAGCACCTGGGATACAGAAAGCCCTCTGTATTTGTTTGTTCTTTGCGATAAGGCATAAGGTGTAATTGAGCTGAGTAATACAAGCCACCTGCAGATGGCAGAACTGAAAGAGTACACCGTAATACATGCCCACTGGGACTTGGGGAGCTGTAAACATTCAACCCCAGACACTGCTTTGGGTCAGAGCCCAAAAACATTCCTTACAACCTGCATGTCTGCATGCTCCCTCTAGGGGTTTGAGTAGCAGGGCACTGAAGAACAAGCCACACCTCTGTCCCACGCTCTGCAAGAGGAATAAGGGAAAACTCCCGTTTCACTAGTCTAGAGCCCAGCACGTGGCCAGAGCACAGTCAAAACGTGCTGAAAAAATGAAGGCAGGTGTGAGCCCAGGTCTGTCTGTCTCCTTGCATTGCACCATACTCACCTCTCCTACCCTAATATTCTGGGTCACGCTCTATGCCAGAGCTGTGTGTCTGTGAAGCAAGCACACCTTACCTTTAAACTTAATCTTCAGTTCATCAGTAAATCTGCAAATATTTACTGCGTGTGACTAGATGCTCTGCCTGACTTGGGAAAACAGGAAAAAGATGTAGGTCTTGCCATGAAGTAGATGAATTTTGTTTGAAGAGATAAATGACCATGAAGCGATCTTCATTACAAGAGTCGGGTATATTGAGGTGAGCCAGTATGTGTGCAGACCACTTCCCCAGCTACAGGCTGTGGCATTGACGCAAGGGGCGGTCTAATCCATGTGCCAATTTCAGAGATTGACCGTGACTTTGAGGAAATGACACCTCACATGGACATCCACTTCTATATAGCTGTTTCATAAATATTTAGTCAGGTGTTCTTTAGGGTGAAAGTTTAAGTGTAGGAATTTCTGGGCCAAGATTTTCTTTTTTTATCAACACACCTTCCCAGAGCTCTTCCTCTCTAGTGGCTGCCCTGTGACCTGGGATTTACTCTAATACTCAGTTTCTATGGAGGATTTTGGCAGAGAATTCTGGGGAGCACACTCGGGGGAAACCTGATCTAGGATCAACCAGTTGAGTGATTTTTTTCCTCCATTACCATTTTAAACTTATTATTATACTTATAAATTAAAGGAGGCTGAGGCAGGTGGATCACTTGAGGTCAGGAGTTTGAGAGTCAGCTTGGCCAACATGGCGAAATCTCATCTCTACTAAAAATAGAAAAATTAGCTAGGCATGCTGGTGCACACCTCTAATCCCAGCTACTCGGGAGGCTGAAGCATGAGAATTGCTTGAACCCAGGAAGTGGAGGGTACAGTGAACCAAGATGATGTCACTGCACTCCAGCCGAGGTGACAGAGTGAGACTCCATCTCAAATAGTAAAATAAAAATTAAGATGTAATTCAGCTATCATAAAATTAACCGTTAAATTGTGTACAAGTCAGTGTTTTTTACTATATTAATGAGTTGTGCAACCATCACTACTATCAAATTCCATAACATTTTCATTGCCTTAAAGGGAAATCCATACCTATCAAGCAGTCACTCCTCATTCCTCCTCCCCGTATCTCCTTATCTACCCATTGTTTGTATAATCTGGATATTTCATATTAATGGAAACAGAGAATATGTTAACTTTTGTCTTTGGCTTCTTTCAATTAGCATCTACTTTTCCAGATTCAATGATCCCAGTTGGTTTTAAATTTCAGGATGCATCAGAACCTCTTGGGGATTTTATTAAAATGCAGTTTTTCTGGCTCCTCTAAAATTGATGGTTTGGCTGGACTGGGGTGGGAATTAAGAATCTACGTGTTTGGGCTGGGAGCTGTGGTCATATGTGTAATAACGTAATCCCAGCACTTTGGGAGGCCAAAGTGGGAAGATCACTTGAGATCAGGAGTTCAAGACCAGCCTGGCCAACATGGCAAAAGCCCATCTCTACTAGAAATAAAAAAAATTAGCTGGGCATGGTGGCAGGTGCCTATAGTCCCAGCTATTTGGGAGGCTGAGGAAGGAGAATCACTTGAACCTGGGAGGCAGAGGTTGCAGTGAGCTGAGATCATGCCACTGCACTCCATCCTGGGCAACAGAGCGGGACTCTGTCTCAAAAAAAAAAAAGAAAAAAAGAAGAATCTCCCTGTTCAACAAGTTCTCTGGGTGACTCTCATGTATGCAGCTGGGGGACCAACCCCGAGATCCTCCAGTCTAGTTCGATGCTATCTTTTTGGGTTTGAGGCTCAGGGAGGAAAGTGATGTCATGGGGGTCACGCAGCTGACAACACTCCATCCAGGGCTTGTCCTGGGTTTGAGAGGTGAGGCTCAGGCTTCAGTCTCACTCACGGGACCCAGTACTGTAGTGATTTAGGAGTTAAGAAGAAATTACTTAGATACTGAGAGTATGGAAGTCCTTGGTAAGGTTTTTCTTTTAATGATAAGCAGCCCCCAAATCATTTTATTTCCTAACAGAGCAGCCTGTAAAATGGAGCTGCAGAGCTAAGCAAACTGGAAGCTTGCATGGGTGAATGGCAGCAGTTGTACCCATAGGAATAGACTACCTGGGAATAGTTAAGTTCAAAATGGTGGCTCCATCTTCTGTCTTTTGCCAGCCACGTGTAGAAGTAAGGAGCAGACACGATGGCCCAGCCCAAGTGGAAACCTCATTTGCATAATAAGATTAGGGTGGGGTGACCAGCCTTTTCCCCATGCCATGTAAACATCACACCTGGTCACACATCTGTGAGCTCTATGTAAATCAGACACTGCTGGCTCAAGCTTGCCTGTAAAATCTGCTGTCTGCTGCCTTTGCTGTTTTTTTTCCTAATGTCTCTGTGACAAGGGGCTGCTCTCTTCTTTCTCCTTTCTTCTGCTTATTAAAGTTTCCACTCCTCAACCTACCCAGACGTGTCCATGTCCTTAATTTTCTTGGTGTGAGATGACGAACCCCCCGGGTTTTTACCCTAGACAACAATGCTGCTTTCAGTAGCTTTTTCCCAAAGATAACCCTGTTCGTTCTTTACAATAATTGCTTGTGGGATTCTCTGGCATCTTGCTAGAACTCAGGTACCGCCACCCCACCAAGCCTCAAAATTCAAAAACCTGAAGGTTATTAGGCACGTAGACATATGAGAAGGGTTATAGAAGATGCAGATTCTGTCAGGCCTCCATGTGCAAGCTCGGATCCAGAAAGTCTAAAGTCCTGCCTGCCTCAGCTGATCACCCCCCACCCACCGCCTGCGTTCACCATTATCCTGATCACCCTACGAGCTTCCCCCACGTAAGCTTCCCTTCACCCCACCCTGCCATCCTAACTGTTATTATGATAATGTATGTGAATATTTCTCACCCCATCCTGCCATCTTAACTACTCTACACCTTACCTCACCCACCTGAACTTATGTAATGAACTTTTATGTAATGAACTTATGTGACTGAACTTACGGTAATGTATACTCCTTGCCCCTACGCCCACCACTGTAACTGATCTTACTCTGTAACTTTCCACTGCCCACCCCAAACCTATAAAACCAACTCCTATCCCACTGCCCTTTGCTAATGCCCTTTTCGGCCTTAGCCCACCTTAACCCAGGTGAATAAACAGCCATGTTGCTCACACAAAGCCTGTTTGGGGGGACTTTTCATTTAAAGTGCACATTTTAACCAATTCCAGAGGTGTAGTTGCATCTTGTGGCCTAATAGTTAAGCTACATACCTTCTGAGCTAGGGGTTGCATAGTTTGGGTCCTAACTGGTATAGGGTTTCCAGATTAAGCAATTAAAAATACAGATTGGATGGATGCCCAGTTACATTGAAATTTCAGATAAACAATAACTTTTGTGGTATAAGTATGTATCATGTTATATTTGGAACACAATTATACTAAAAAATTATTTACCCACTGTTGGTGTGAAATTCCAATATAACTGCATAGTCCATTTTTTAGCTGGCAACCTGCCAGCAAGATGACTCATTTACTTTCCTTGGAGGACCCAGCTTAGTGGTTGATAGTGGCCGAGCATATGGTTTCTGGAGGCAGACAGCTTGGATCTGAATCCTGGTACCAGGTAGCTGGCTGAAGAACCAGAGTGAGTTGGTTAACTTTTCCTAGCCTCAGTTTCTTCATCTATAAAATGAAAGCCTTGATGTTGGTGTGTGTGATGTTACCGAAAAGGGGTCCCAATGCGGGACCCAAGAGAGGGTTCTCAGACCTCGTGAAAAGAAAGAATTCAGGGCGAGTTCACAGTGCAAACCAAAAGCTAGTTTATTAAGAAAGCGAAGTGGTGAAAGTACAGCTTCTCCATAAATAGAGTAGGGCATTCCCTAAAGTAAGAGGAGGAATGCATCCATGTAGGTATAATACTTGTGTGTGTGTGTGTGTACAAAGAAAAGATCATGGGTAGACGTGCTCTGCTACAATGGTTTGTGGCAACAGATTAATTTTCTTAATTACTCTATTTTGCAAGAATCAATATTACCTTTAAAGCAAAATTAGGAATGCTTTTGTTCTCAAGGTAAGGGAATATCAGAACACTCCCAAGTCTGGGTCTATTGACTAAACACTATGAATCTGTTCCCTTAACCATAAACATCTAGAGGCTAGGAATACCTAACTTCCTAAGAATGCAGCCCAGCAAGTCCCAACCTCATTTCCTAGCCCTCACTCAACATGGAGTCACTCTGGTTCGAACTCCTGACAGTGAGAGGATTAAATGAAATAATCTATATAAAGATTGCTTAGCAGGAATTGTTCCTGGTGGTAACAGATAAATAAAAATGACTGGGGATTCCCGGCATTCTCTCAGTACCATATTAAAAATTCAGTGGGGGCTGCTTTGGCAGTTGGTGGAACTGAAGCTTAGCCATTTCAAAGTACTGAGACCATTTTGATGAAGGGCATTTCAAGGGGTTCTATCAATTTTGGAACTGCAGATGCTTGGCAGCTGGAAATGGACTACAGGAGTGGTGGGCAGATGATTTCTCTTTCCATCTGGGTCTCCTGATGTGGGGGAAAACAGAACTTCTCTCCTGATGAATCATTGTTGAAGCTGGGTTTAGCCAGCATTTAAATAGAAACTCCTGGCTGCAGAAAATATTGTCACCACCCAAAAGTGAGATCTGTTTCAAAACTGTTGGGGAGCAAAGTGGATTTCTAACAGGCAAAACCCGTGTGTTAAATTTAACATACTGTCACGTCTTCTCAGCCAAGAGCTCTGCAAAAAAGTCGGGCTGCTCTGGCCTCCTGCCTTCCCTGGTTTTAGCTGCTCAATGGATAAAAGTTTCTGCAAGCCTCTTTTGCTTGAGAGAAGGTTTCCCCAGGTTAAGTGTTCTTACCACTAGCACACATACATTAAAGAGCTTGGGATCACATGGGGGAAATGTTTTTTCTTTTCCAATGCTCTCCAAACCTTGATTATAGTTTCAAGGACACAGTTTTATCTTGATGTTGGTGTGCCTTTTATAATCTCTCTAATATGTGCTTATTTCTTTTTTAAGAAACTGGTCTCCAGCTTTAGAGACTTTGGGAAATAGTTTTTAACTTCCCACTGAGGATTAAGCGCTGATTTTTTTCTTGCCCAAATATCTAAGGGATCTGGGGAGTCATGCCCTGCAAACCAAGAATTCTCATCAGATGGGTTTTATTTAACCCATATATCATGACTTAAATTTCCAGTCTAACTTGGGCATAACATTATGTCACAAAGAATAAAATAAAAATATTTTACCCCAAACCATGTTTCTTTGCCATGTCTTGAAATGGCCCTGCAAAGCTGTCCTTTGTGGGGGAAAAACTTAAATCTGTAAAGAATCATTTTTTTGAAACTGAGTCTCACTCTGTCACCCAGACTGGAGTGCAGTGGTGCAATCGCAGTCTCCACCTCCCTAGTTTAAGCGATTCTCCTGCCTCGGCCTCCCAAGTAGCTGGGATTACAGGTACGTGGCACCACACCCACTAATATTTGTGGTTTTAGTAGAGATGGGGTTTCACCATGTTGGCTAGGCTGGTCTCAAACTTCTGACCTCAAGTGATCCAACTGCCTCGGCCTCCCGAAGTACTGGGATTGTAGGCATGAACCACAGTGCCCAGCCAAGAATCTCTTAACATAGCTAGATGTTTTTCTTCCAAGCCCTCCCAATGTGAAAGAGATTAACTGAGAGTCTAGCACCTTTTACAGGTCTTGAATAGGAAATCTTTATCATCATCTGTTGTCTCTAAGGGCAGCCTCTGTAAGACTTAAAAAGAACCTTGGCCTCACAATCGTTTATCTTAACCTGAACATTTCCTTTCTATTGATTCCACGTCTTTAGACAAACTCAACCAATTGTTAACTAGAAAATGTTTAAATTTACCTATAACCTGGAAGCCTTCTCACTTTGTACAGCCTTCGGGACCAAATCATCGTATTCCTCAAAAGTATTTGACGGATGTTGCATGCCTCCCAAAATGTGTAAAACCAAGCTGCACCCCCACCACCTGAGGCACATGTTCTCAGGACCTCCTGACAGCTGTGTCTAGGGTCATGGTCACTCATATTGGGCTGAGAATAAATCTCTTGAAATACTTTACAAAGATTGATTCTTTCATTGACAACTTTAATAACATGTTTTGTTAATTTTGTTAGTGTTTTTTGGTAACTTTTTATGATTTCCAGCTTATTGAAAAGTTGCAAAAATTATATAAGGAATCCTTTTTATCCTATATCCAGATTCGCCTCCTCACTACATTTTACCCCATTTGTTTTATAATCTTCATTCTGTCTCTTGATGCATGTTATTTCTTTTGGAACCCCGAGAAAATGAATGTTGAAGACATCAGTCTTCTTTACACCTAAATACTGAAGTGTGTATTTCCTAAAACATGATAGTAATGCAACGCTATGCCCTAATCTAGGTCATACTCAGATTTCATCAGTTGTCCTGCTGATGTTCTACATAGTTCCTCCCCATCACTAATGCCTCAGTCCAGAATTCAGTCCAGGATCACACATTGTATTTAGCTGTCTTGTCTACTATTTGGATTCTTTAAATCTGTAACAATTCTTTGAGCTTTCTTTGGCCCTCTTGATTTTGCTGTGTTTGAAGAGTACAGGCCATTTTGGGGGGTTATTTTTTTAGAAGTTGCACAGATTGGGTTTGCCTATATTTTTTTCCTGAGTAAATTTAGCTGTGCCTATTTTGGCGGGGATATTAAGGAAGTCATGTTGTGTCCTTCTGAGTGCATCCTATCAGGAAGCAGCTAGAATCAGTTGGTCCATATTTGGTGGTGTCCCCTTTGATTCCTTTGTTAAGATGTTGCCAGCTGGGCTTCTCAACAATAAACTTACTAGTTTTCACTTTATAATTAATTGGGAATTTGTGGGGAAGCGTCTTGAGCTAGGAAAATAATCTGCTACTCATTGAACTTACACCAACTTCCTGATTTTCTGAATCTATTTTTTTTTTTTTTTGGTATTTCTTTGTTGGCATTTGACTATAATTATGTATTAGTTATTGGTGGGCTCGTGGGTTTTTATTTTATTCATGGGTATGATCTATTTTATGCTCAAATTGTCCCATGTTTGACCAGTGGGATTCCCTAACCTTGCTCCCTGGTATTAATGTTTATGATTGCTTTTTATTATTGCAAAGTGGTATTTATTTTCCATTTATGGTAGTAATAGAATTTGAAAATATATTTATGACTTTAAAGGTGGGTTGATTTAAAGAGAAACATCAAAGATGTAATGGGGTATGTGTTGAGGGGGAGGTGTGTATATGTGTATGTGTGTACATATTATCTGCATGCATATAATATTTAAAAATTTAATGATACCTGGGACCTAGGTATGATAAAAATCACAAAGTGATACACAAAAAATTAAAATTTGGCAAATACTGCTCTTGATCCATGAATATGTTGGCTTTTTTGTTGTTGTTTTTTTGTACTTTAAATATTTGACCATTACGTCTTAACGAAAAACTTGGACGATTTCAGGAAGGACTATAGTTAGGCATTGATACTCTTATGCTGCTCTTATCACTGATATGCAATAAAAAGGCTTTGCCAGCTATGCTTCCTTACCTTTTTAAAATAAATGTGCTTTTTATATGGATATAACCCGGAAGTGGAACCATCTGAGTTATAACCCAAGCAAGTGATCCAAGACTCAGTTCAAAGGCTCTCTTTTTATCAGACAAACAGGGCTGCTTGGTTGCATGTAACACAAATCAGGTCTGGCTAACTTAAGCTCACAGAATTCAGTTCTGAACATCTGGTCTCAGAACAAAATAGAAACTGAAGCAGCTTTGGGGATCTGGGTATCAGGAATTCATGGAGAGTATCTTTACAGCACATCTTCAGAATGAATGAGCTCCATCCATTTATCTATGTTTGCAGCTCTCTTCTTCATCTTCAAATGACTAGAACATTCATTTGACCTTCCGTCATGAGCCTCTTTTGAATAAACAAGGGCTAAGCACCTTGATTTATAGAAACCCCAACACAGTATACAAAGTATGTGTCTTTCTCCAACGGAAAACCAGCTACAATGAAGAAACACATCATAATTACAATTGCTTATTATGTACCAGGCTCTCACATAAGCATCTTACATCTATTGACTCATTTAATAAACACTATAACCTGGTAAGTTTTTAATGTCATCATACCCTGGTAAGTTTTTAATGTCATCATACCCTTTTACAAAGGAGACAATAAAGGTCCAGAGGTCAAATAACTCGGTCAAAGTCATCCAGTTGGTAACTACACAGCTGGTCAGGATTCAAACCCAGGCCATCTGTCTTCAGAGTCTATGCTTTTGACCACACAGCTATAAGCCAAATGAGGCAGGCAAAACCAAGAGTGTCCCTTTCACCTCTATTTCATAGAGCTTCTTTATCCTCTATCCAAATACCACCAAATACCCTCTTCCAGTGTTGCACCCCCGAGCCCCACGCATCTTTTTATGCTACTGGCTCTTTCCTGGTGATGGATGTCCCTGTGTCACATCATCTTCTCAACCATGGGCTTTTGGCCAGCAATGGCCAGGCTGTGTTTATCTCTAACTCCTTCACAACCCACAAAACAGGATCATGCACATAACCAAGGCTTAGTAATATTTGTAGAACTGAATCAAATCTCTTTAATAATATTTACATTAGGGGAAAGAGAACAAGAGAGAAAATGAGAGGTCCTGAGAAAGAATAAGAGTACTAAAAATGTACTCCGAATTTATCTAGTTAATGAAATTATCTAAGTGTGAATTTAATGAAAGATTGACTTTCTTCATTGCTAGTTGATTCATCTCAAGGGACCATTGAGATAATCAAACTTCTCCCTCCAAACAAAGACAGGCAGAACAGCTCTTAACATTAGAGGTCAGCCTGAGCAGCAGCCGGGGCTCAGTAAAGCAATACTTTGTTTTAGCAAAGGGTGAGGAGACCAAATGTATTGGGATTCTCACGGTTGGTCTGATTCCCTTTTTCCCAGTATAGCCCATTAACTCATCACTGCCGTTGAATCCTCTCCTGTTGGCCTTGGATAGAGTTCTCAAGAATCAGGAAAACAGCAATAATCCCTTCTCACTCCCTGGGCAGGCTTTTGAAAGACTGAGAAGGGCTGGCCCCAGAAGTCATTTTAATTATAACACTACAGCTTAGCTTTTGAATAATGTTTTCCAGCGTAAGTCGTAATGTCTGTTTTCAGTGACTTGGGCATTAAGGAGAACTTGGCTTGGTTTCTAGGCCCCAGTTCTGGAAACTCCATTGCTAGCTGTGTAGTTTGGGGTGCTGTATTTTACTTTTCTGTGCTTCATTTTGTCATCAGTAAAATAATAGAAATAGCATCGCTTACTTTATAGGGTTGTTGTGAGTAACTGGCAAGTTAAGACATGGAAAATGCTGTCTTTACTTGGGTTCTGCACTAGTATCCCTCAAGGCAAGGACTTGGGTGGAAATGACTTATTGGGAATGTGATCTCAGAAAGCTGCAGCAGTGGCAGAACGAGGTAAGGAAGGAAGAAAAGCCAATAAGGAGTGTGCTGACAACTGACTTGCCATTGTGGAGAAACTTGAATTTCATCCTGCCAAGGGGTCCTTTGAGCTGTGTGGTACATACCCCCAAATCATGAGACTAGAGGGTGGGAAATCTTGGCATTTAGCCACTGGCTGCCATCTTCCACTGGTTTGATCTGCCTCTTCCCCCACCACAGTAATTCTGGGTTACCATCCCCCACCTCCGTGCATTTGTGTCCTGTGGTGATGGAGGAAGCCTGCAGGCACAGAAGAAAGCCCAGCCCAGGTGCTTGATGTGGAAAGCTGTCCCCATGCCAGGAACTATCTATAGCTGCAGGTGAACTCTGGTGCACTAAGACACTATGTGGAGAGTGTCAGTGGTGATTGCTACAGGGGTTTTAAACAGTGTCTGGCACACAGTGAGTAGTCCATATACTGTAGCTGTAGTGGACATAGGTTTAACCATCCAGCATCACTTCCTATGAGGATCCTTCTGCAGCCTGACATGGTCCTGACTGGCTTGTCAATCAGGTTGCCGGAACCTACCATGGCCAGACACAGCAGTGGGCATGTGACCCAGGGCTACCCAAGCAATAGCCATCCCTCTGCTTCAGTGACTGTTTTACAGGCTGGCATGTGATCTAAGCTTGGGCTAATTGAAGGCTTCCTGAGAGTATATTGGTTTACATTAGAGCTAGTGAAGAGATAGTTCTTTTTCTTTGCCAGAAGGTTAAGTTGGAACTCCTCATTTCCATCTTCCTTCAGCTATTGAGAGAAGCCTTTCTGTCCTACGGAGGCCTGGGTTCTAGGCTGGACATCTCTGTTCTCCAACTGAGTGAACATGGGCAGGCCACCTAACCTCTCTGAAATCAGGGTCCTTATCTGTAAGTGCGGATGATGCCTGCTTTTCCAGGCACTGCCACAATTCAGTGAGGGTATGTGTAAAAATCCTGGCAAGTAGCAAGTCCTCAGCAAATGTTAATTTAATTTCCATGGTTGATCTTGATTCACTTTTACTCCATGGACATCTCTAAACTCTGAGCTGGGGCACATTTTTGAAAATGATTCTGGTCTTTACGAATGTCAGTGTTTGTAAGTATGCCACATGGATCACTTGAACTAGTTTTGACTCCCATGAATGGTGATTGACTTTCTGAGGGCCTCTACTTCCATGGAGAAGCCTCCCCATGTCCCCAGGAAAAGCCTGAACCACCAGCCCCCTCCTTGTCTCATGAATCCTGAGATGTAGAGGAGTTCTTTTGTTCCCATTCATGCCAATTCCAGAGGCGCCTTACCTCATCTACCTCTTGACTACATGGACAATGGATGGATGCTGGGAGACTGGCCAAGGAACTGTTCTTCTAATATGGCACCTTCGTCTGTTCCACCTCCCACAGCCGGACCCAGTACAATAGTAAAGTTCATTCTGGGAAGACTTCCCATGGTCTTCTCTTACTTGAGACCCTCTCTAGCAATCCCTTGATTCATCCCTCAGTGAATGATTCTGCAGTATAACATCTGGAACACTTAAAGTGAAATCCGTGGATTTCCATAATCCAGTCCTATTGATTTTCTACCTTTTCTCTTGATGCATGCAGTAGTTAAGTGGACCATTCCATGAACCTAGCCTAGGCTTCCTCACTGATGTACCTAGTGATAGTTATTTCTCCTAGATGGCTCTCTGCTTGATCCTGATAGACATTTCTCGTCAATTACAGCCTCTTGCCACTCAGCCCACATAGATGCCTAGTACCAAGGCAGCTTCTATGAACAAATTGCCATTTGGACAATACATAAAGCTTATTTATTACCACATCATTAAACTGAGTTCCTGAGTTGTAGGGGCTATGCATTTATTTTTGCAGCTAAGACACTAAGAATATTATGCCTGAAACATACGAGGCATTTGATCAGTGTTTGAATGAGTGGAGAAACCTGGCTTTGGAGGCATTTGTTACCTGGCTTTCGGACCGGAACTTGTGGGTCATAACTTTAGCTGGGTTACACCTACGCTGTTACTTTTGATCTTCTGTGATATATACAATATGATCTCCATTTTAATAGGAGAAAGCTCAGATGCCAAGCAAATTCCCCAAGTTCAATCCCTGGTTTGAAAGATTCTGAGGCTTATACTTTTGCACATTTGTGAGTATGCACTCCTGTGCTGTGTTGATGTTTCAGTTCCTCCTATCTGAGTTTTTTCTTTGTTTCAGTGTTTGGGTGCCAATTTGAATAACATATTTCCCAGCATCTTTGCCTGGCTGGCAATAGGAGTTCTGCTCATGGCAGAGAATACAAAAACATGTATTTTATTTTCTCCCATAAACAAATCTGGAAGCAAAATATTGATATCTATATAGTCTCTGTTTTAAAAAAAAGTAGAAAAAAGAAACTACTGAGTTTTTCCCAAGCATCCCATTCTTCCCAGCATTGGCAAATGGAGGTAGGGAAAGAGAACGAATGTTTACGGAGTGCTTGCGGTGTGCGAGGCATGATCCTGTGTGCTTTAAGTACCTCATTCTCCTGGATAACATGTGCTCAACTTGCATGACTTCATTCCAGCATCACCTCCTCTGTCTGCTTTCGTTGCCATCCCCTTCCTGCTTTGCATCTTCATTATGCCCTCTCCCATTGCATCTTTAAAGCTACGTTTATGTCTTGCAGTCCATTCCTGCCCTTCCTCTAGATCTGCCTGTCCAAAATCGTAGCCACTGGTCACAGGTGCTACTGAACGTTTAAAGTGTGTGTAGTCAAAGTTGAGATGAGCTATAAGTGTAAAATACATACCAGGGCCAGGTGTGGTAGCTCATCCCTGTAATCTCAGCACTTTGGGAGCCTGAGGCATCACTTACATGCAGGAGTTGGAGGCTACAATGAGCTATGATCATGCCACTGCGTTTCAGCCTGCACAACAGTGAGACCCTGTCTCTGTATAAAATGCACGCCATATTTTGGAGTGTTAGTATGAAGAATAGAATATAAACTGTGGCATTAACCTTTCTGTTGATTACATGTTGAAATGATAACATTCTGTATACATTGGGTTAAATTATATTAAAATCTGTTTCTCTTTACTCATCTAATGTGACTACTAGAAAATTTAACTTTGTATGTCACTCATGTTATATTTATATTCGATAGCACAGCTCTAGACTGAATTTCTTGAGGCAGAATCTGTCTTATTTTCTTTTCACTTCTTTCTATTTCTATGACCTAGAACAGGGTCCTGTGTCTAGTAAATGCTCATTTAAAATGTGTTGAACAAACACATAGACTTGTGTAATGGAGAGCCCAGATTTATCTGGTCCCATGAAGAAGGAGACCTACAATTTGACAGAAAGATCCCAGTGAAGGAACACATCCTGACGAGCTGGCAAGGCATTTTGGCTATCTCCTCTGAGCAGAAACTAGTCTCCAAGTGAAGAGACCCATTGACAGAATGAAATGTAAAAGAAGTGTTGGTGTGAGGTGATGGAACATAGCTGGAGTAGTTACTAAGACTGAAACCTAGTTTGTGGAAAGCCTCAGAAACTTTCTCCATTAGCTTCAGAATAAAAAGGAAGTTCTTGAGACAAGTTACAATAGGAGCTGTGGCACTGCTTCCATATCCCCTCACAGTTCCTATACAGACCAAGGGCTTCTTATGGCTTCCCGAGGCCATTGACTGGCCACAGCAAAGTGCTTGGTTCATACAGGGGCCAAGACAGGAAGGGAAGGAAAGGAATTAACAGCCTTGAGAGCAGTCCCCAACCAGCAACGCATGGGAATTGATGGGTAATCGTGACTGCATCCTTATCCTTCACGTGGGACCGTTCTGATCATGCCTGCAGTGTCTTGTAGTGATGCCTCCTCACCAACATAGCCTGAATTGGCTTCTTCCCTCCGCTCTCCTACTTTCCCTATCTCCTGCTCTCTGTGCTTCTTGGGGTCACCACCTCCCCAACACGACTTACATTCAAATCCTTGTTTCAATGTCTGATTCTGGAAGACCCAAACCAAGGCACGAGGAGTCAAGGCATTAGACATCTGGCTCCTTGGCCACCTATGGGCTCTTATTTCTCTTCCCATGAAACCCAGCACCTACCCTCAGAAATCGCCTCCCAAGCTTTTACATCATACCATTCATTGCATGACCTTGTTCCTCTCCTTAACATTTAAGAGGACCAGCTTGGCATTCAATGGCTGCCAGACCTGGTGCTGACTTCCCATGGTGCCCGTCTCCTGCTCCATTTCTTCCCTTCAATGTTGTATTTCAGCTACACTGTTGTATTCTCTGCCCCTAAAATTTTTCTCCTCCTTGCTCATACACAAATGTTTTCTATGCCCCAAATGGCTTTTGAAATGTTACTATACCCTAACCTCCTTCAAACTTTTTAAAAATTAATTTGGGTTGGGCAGGGTGGCTCACATTTGTAATCCAAGCACTTTGGGAGGCTAAGGTGGGAGGATTGCTTGAGCTCAGGAGTTCCAGAGCAGCCTGGGCTATATAGCGAGACCCTTTCTCTCCAAAAAATTAGTTAGCTGGGTGTGGGGGCACACACCTGTAATCCTAGCTATTGGGGAAGCTAAGGTGAGAGGGATTGCTCGAGCCTGGGAGGAGGAGGCTGCAGCGAGTGGAGATCATGCCACTATACTCCAGCCTGGGTGACAGTGTGACCTTGTCTCAAAAAAAAAAACACAAACAAACAAACAAACTTCCAACTCCTAGTAGACCTCTTTCCCATTTCCATTTATAAGTGAAGATGTGGATTTAGTTTAGATTCTAGTGTTAGTGGCTGAGCCATTGTTAAATGTGACAATGCACCAGCACTAGCTGGGTGCAGCAATGGAATTCATACAGAGAACATGAGCATTAAATAAGAGTATACAGCACTTTGAGAGGTCAAGGTAGGTGAATCATTTGAGGTCAGGAGTTCTGGACCAGCCTGGCCAACATGGTGAAACCCGGTCTCTACTAAAAATATAAAAATTAGCCGGGCATGGTGGTGTGCACCTGTAATCCCAGCTACTGGGGAGACTGAGACAGGAGAGTTGCTTGAACCTAGGAGATGAAGGTTGCAGTGAGCCAAGATCGTACCACTGGGCTCCAGCCTGGGTGACGGTGAGATTTGATCTCAACACACACACACACACACACACACACACACACACACACACGACACGGGTCGAATGCAGTGGCTCATGCCTGTAATCCCAACACTTTGGGAGATGAAGATGGGAGGATCGTTTGAGCCTAGGAGTATGAGACCAGCCTGGGTAACATAGAAAGACCCCTGTCTTTACAAAAAATGAAAAAGCAGCTGGGCATGGCTCATGCCTGTAATGCCAGCACTTTGGGAGGCCAAGGCGGGCGGATCACCTCATGTCAGGAGTTTGAGACCAGCCTGACCAACAGAGAAACCCCATTTCTACAAAAAATTAGCCCGGCGTGGTGGCACATGCCTGTGATCACAGCTACTTGGGAGGCTGAGGTAGAATTGCTTGAACCTGGGAAGCGGAGGTTGCAGTGAGCCGAGATGGCACCATTGCACTCCAACTTCGGTAACAAGAGTGAAACTGTCTAAAATAAAAATAAAAATAATAAAACAAAAAGCTAGCTGGGTATGGTGGCATGTGTCTGTGGTCTCAGCTTCTTGGGAGGCTAAGGTGGGAGGATTGCTTGGACCCTGGAGGTTGAGGCTGCAGTGAGGTGTGATTGTGCCCCTGTACTCCAGCTTGGACAACAGAGCAAGACCCAGTCTCAAGACAAAACAAAAGCAAAACCCAAGAAACTTGGTAGTGTGTGACTTCATAAGAATTTCACTGACCGCGTGACTTCCTACTTTCTCAATTCTAGTTTATATACGTGGTGTTTTATTGACATAGCCTTGACTGTTTTGTTGGCTTTCTGCTGAGAAATACGGTAAAACAAAATACACCCTCCCCAGCCATGAATTGTGCTTTTGTGAAACCCTAGCTTGTGGATATTTACTTTTGCGTATCTCTTTGGTGACCTGGAGGATTTTAGATCATGAAAATGAAAACTATTGATGAGACCTGTGGGTTTCAAAATCAGTATGTCACCAAATACGTGCATGGGAGACTGGAAAAATAAATATACTTCTGGACATGCATATTATTTGCTACCAAGCAAGACAAATTTACAAGCATATCCTTGAAATCAGAGAAAACCGAATCCCTAATGGGTTTCAGGTGAATAAGGGATCGCTAATTTGAAATGCATTATATTTTACCCTTATTTGAGGTTCAGGGGAGCATGATCAGGTGGTGGAGAGAATGCATTCTTGAGGCAAGAGTGTGCTTTGAAATTGGTGAGTTCTAGCTCTGTCACTTACCAGCATGTGATCTTAGGCAAAGGCACAAGCTCCCTGTATTTCAATCTTGTCACCTGTATGTGGACATAACGGTAGACCTTACCTGTTAGAGCTGTGGGGAAGGCATGTGAATTAATAAATGGACAGGTTTTAGCAACACATGGTAGGTTGCCTTATAACTGTTTGGCATTATTGTTATTCTATACTTATTGTTATCTGTATCATCACTGTCACCCTGATCATAAGATAAGTTTTTATGGTTTTGTTTCGTTTTGTTGAGACAGAGTCTCGTTCTGTTGCCCAGGCTGGAGTAAAGTGGTGTGATCTCGATTCGCTGCAACCTCTGCCTTTTGGGTTTAAGTGATTCTCCTGCCTCAGCCTCCTGAGTAGCTGGGATTACAGGCATATACCACCACACCCAGATACTTTTTGTATTTTTGGTAGAGATGGGGTTACACCATGTTGGCCAGGCTGGTCTCAAACTCTTGACCTCAAGTGATCCACCGGTGTTGGCCTCCCAAAGTGGTGGGACTACGGGTGTGAGCCACCGTGCCTGGCCCATAGGATGTTTTTAATAGTTTTTTTTTTTCTTTTACCTAATGGTTTTACTTTCTAGCTGGAGGGAACCTGAATTGGTTTTAAAGGTGTTTCTCCTCTTAACCTGTTTTCTTTATGGGGTCTTTAGTTTCTCATCTGGAGATGATCCTACCAGGTTTTTAACTTTTCCTTTTTCAAGTCCCCATTCTTTGCATATTTAATAGTGCAACTGCTTATCCAGCAATGATGTATGTGGAATAACAGATGCCAGGCAAGGTTTGGCTATGCTGAATACTTTATATTTTTATGTAAACATAATTTGCTTTGTAGGCACAATATAACAAAAGCTCTAAAGCCACGAAGACATTAGACAATGTTTCAGTTCACTTCAATCAAGCTTAAATTACAGAGAAGCCTTCACAGTTCCTTTAAGGCAGACTGAGACATTCTTTACACTTCCTTCAGAAATGACAATCAAGAGACAGGAAAGAAGGTGCTTAAAATGAGAGCACTTTAAACAATTAACTTGTGTCCCCCCCATTCTTCATGGCAGAAATTGGTCTTAGTAGTCAAACTCTAGTTTTCTCATTCTGTATTGAGAGGAAGGGGTTTTCTTCAACCACCTGGCATAATTTGTGATTACCAGATTAACTTTGCTAGTTGAACAAACCCAAACCAAACCGAGGGGGATGCCTTTTTATTACCTCTCCTCTGCACATGACAAAGGAGATGTGAATGTAGTTGAGTTCCCACTTTTCTGGGGGAGGACAGCGCGAATATGGCCAATGGCTCTTTACTTCTTCAGCTCTGGAAAATGCCACTTCTGCCCAACTTACTCGGAATGCCACTTGAATGACAGTTCTCCTTAGGGAACTCCCTTTTCAGCATGGTTATGGGAGAAACAACCAATAATATAGCACTTAGCAAAGGTAATAGGGGAATAAATGCCCCATTATCTCTCTGAATGGCCCAGAACTGGAATATTGGTGAGTCCTAGAGCAGGAAGGAAAGATGATGTTGGTGTCCTCTTTTGGGATACTCTCATCACTTGGTCTCCTCAGATGACAGCACCCTTTCTGGTCTTCATATTTTATACACACATTCACAATGAGGAGAAACTCTTCAGATAAATACTTGGCATACATAAGTCATCATAAGCTTAGGATAGGAAAAAAGAACATGATGAATGAAGTGACATTTGCTATAAAGGGACTTTGGAAATCAGACAGGTAATTGCTAAGATGCATTCATTCCTACCACTGGGGAAAGGGTTGGGTCCACCCTAAGGCTTGTTGGTGGAGAAACTGGGCAATGTGAAAGCCCTTTGATATTTTTCAGAACACAAAGAAAGCTGGGGTACCAATCCCATGAGCTCCTACTATTTTCAGATTGGTCTGTGAGTGATAGAGTTAACCATTTTAGCCAAAAGGACTGGAAGGAGGAAATGAGGAGCTCCCTTGGGGGGAGACATTGGGATTCCTTCTCTTTCTCAAGGGTAACTATATTCACCTCTCAAGCGCTGTCAAATGGCATGGGAGTGGGATTCCTTAGGAGCTGAAAAACTGAACAAGGTGTGTAAGCAGGTGGCTTGGTCCTTGGTTCCCCAGGAGCAAGGACACTGAAGATTCTGCACCAGAGGTTTATATACGGGAGGGGAGGAGCTGTACATCTGGCACCAGATGCTGAATATAAACCTTTTGTGTCACTAGAGTTGGTTACATGTTGGCACATGCTTTGGCACGGAAGGAGATACTCACTGATTTTTCTACCTATGGTCTGCAAGGGAACTCTTCCTTGAGGGATCCACGGTAAAAGTGGTCACTTTCCACCAGCAATTGAAAATTGCAGAATTGGTAATGCAGGTGGCAAGTCTGCAAACACCAGCAATTCTCAGGAATGACTTCTGATTGTGTCTTGTATGTAGTGAGTTTTCTTAAAATAAATACGGAGCATCCTGCTGATGAGATGTGTTTTGGAGGAGAAATCTCCATGGCAGGTCCTCAAACTCATGCTGTTGACCCATTGTCTACTGTATAAAAAAATCCATACCTGCCTCCCTGTGTTTATGGATAAGAACCAGTGGATGGGTCGAACACTGAAGGGGGGGTAGAAGAGAATGGCTCAAACATTTGCCCATAGTTGTCTCTTAAATAGGGAGAGAAAAAGCACTACTAGGAGAGTTTCTAAATTTGTGGGCTCATGAAAACATCTCCTGGCCTACTCTCTTTCTGCCGGCCAAATTGGCAAGTGTTCTCATCAGAGGCAAGGGTGGCCGGCAGCGAAAAAGTGTCATTGGCCTGAAGAGTTCTAGGAGCTAGACAGGGCTCTGTGATAACACCTTTCCATCCAAACTTGTCTTTCCCCATGTCTGGTCTCTAGGCACTGAGCCCGGGGGCTTGTATTAATTTGCAAGGCTGTTCTAGAACTGTCAAGAAGAACCCACAGATGGACGGTTTTGATACAGGGGAGAGGGGGAGTGTGTAATACACAGATAGGAGAGGGGACATAATACTGCATGGAATGGGATTGGCACTTAATTTCAAAAAACAACAGCGATCAACAGCTTTTTAGCTCAGCTGACTGCAGACAAACACGACACGCACTGGACTACAGCATTTGTTCACTGGGGCACGGAAGAGTTTGCTCAGCTGGGTCCTCTTCTTCCAAACCATCTTTCACATTCTCCCATCTGGGTTCCTGGGTTACTGGATAAAGGGCATCCGCTCCTTATTCTCGCTGTCTCCCTCGTGGTCCTCTTCCTCTTCTCCCGCTTCACTGGTCTCTGTGCTATCATTGGCCATCTGTAATTCAAAAGAAGATGTTAGGGCTGTGCAACCCGGCCCCATCATCTCTGAGCATCTGAGGAAGTCCCACAGGAGGATTTCTTAGGGGCTGGGAGCTGGGGTTGCTTGTTTCTTTGGAAGGCAGTGCAGGATTAGCCATCATACGATGGGCACCCCAAGAGACGGTGCTGAGGTAAGGATTTGAATGTAAGTATCTGGAATTTGGGAGATGATCCCAGGACGCACTAACAGGGGGAGTGAAGAAATGAGACCGAAAAGGGGAAGAATCCAAGACAGGGTATGTAGGTTAAGTTGGTTCCTGTGTTGGCAGTGGGACTGAGTCCTGCTGGGGACCTCTGAGAAACCCTATGGGGCACATCTTAGAGTCTGCCCTTCTGAGGGAGGAGGAAACCTATGGCTAAGGGCTGCTCTCAGGGGAGGTGAGTTATCTCTCTGTATCTCACGCACGTTCTGTGCAAATAAAGCATGCTCTGGTGACCAGAGTTAGCTCTGAGGCAGTCAGGGGGCAGGTGCCCATGAAAGGAAGCCCCTAGAATGCAGGGGGATCCGAGTGCCAAGGGGAGATGGGTGGGGGTATTGATAACATCAGCCGCACTGAGCCACCAGAGTTGAAGTCCTGATGCTGTCACTTAGGAAGAGCAGATACAACAACCAGAACGAAGGTATATTTATCTACTTTTAGGTCTCTGTTCCCCACTAGAATACAGTTTCTGGGAGGAGAGGGATTTCGCCTGGCTCCTTTTCTTTTGTTAATCACTGGTACCTGGCATAGTTAGGATTGCCCCTCTGGGCCTTCCTTTCCTCTGTCATTACAGTGGCGGTAAATCCACCTGCCTTATAAAGTTGTTATAAGAACCAGGTGAAAAAACATGGATTAATGTCTCTAAAGAGTCTGGCAAAGGGCTGAGCATGAGAGAGGCTCCGAACAAATTAGTTCTGTTCATTAACATCCCCCTGCAAGAGCTGAGCCTCAGATTTCTTTTCTGTTCTAAGCTCCTAGTTCTAGGTTGGGCCCCAGGTCTCCCAAACTTGAGTCCCCACCTGCATCATGGCTTATTCTGACAAACAAGAATTTGGCCCCTGATTTTCAGCCCACCCCGTGTTCTCTCACCCGAAGCTGGGCTTTTCCCCTTGACCACGCATGTGCAATGCCTTCTCCCTGGAATGTCACCCCTCCACTGCATCAGCCTAGTCCATGCCCACTTTTCCTTTACAGCTAATCCTACTTCCTTGAGGAAGGCTTTCCAAAGTTCCCTAACTGGAACAATCTCCCTATTATGAGCTTTCGTGGCCCAAATACCTCTTCTTTGTAGCACTGATCAAGAGTTGCAGTGTCCCATTTATACGAATGGCTCATGGACCAGTGTCCATCTGCCCCTGCCAAACTAGGCACCGTAGGAGAGGACCAGGTCTCTGCAGTTTCTTCCCTACAACTAGGTACCTGTGCAGTAAGTGCTTTTAGGATAACACAGAACTAACCAACTATGGGAGGGGAAGAACTGTACATGTCCCTTAGTTGTGTATTATAATACATAGTCACCAATATGCCAATTTGTTCACAAACACTGGTCCTTTTAATCTTCTCAATGACTCTGTAAAGTAGTAGCAATAGTAGTAATTATTGTTAGTTCTGTTCTACAGCAGTGGAAAGGGAGATACTGAGGTGATGTAGCCACAGATGTTGTAAGGGCAGCAGAGGTCAGGAGCCTTCAGGAAAGGCCACCCTTGTTCTCCAGGGCACTGGTCAGATGGCCAGGACTGGGGCAGGGCTGCCCTCTGGTACTGCGGGCTCTGGAGGCAGCAGTTCTGCCTCTGCTCTGACCCCATGACCCATCATAGGATGAGTTCTGACTTCACTTTCGCTCAGCCTCATCAAGAGGAGGCTCTGAGCAGGAGAGACTCCACTCTTAGGGCTTCCCAGGAAATTTGCTTCTGGAGCTGCCAATAACAATCGACTTCCCCTGCCTGGGTGCTGCCCACACGCCTTGTAGCCCAGACTATTCTAGAGGAGTGGTGTGTCCTGCAGCATGCTGGCTTGGCAGATTCAAGGCTGAGGGAGGGCTGAGAGTAGTCATGGCCAGGCACGGTGGCTGACGCCTATAATCCTAGCACTTTGGGAGGCCGACGTGGGCAGATAACTTGGGGGTCAAGATTTCAAGACCAACCTGGCCAATATGGTGAAACCCCATCTCTTCCAAAAACACAAAAATTAGCCAGGTGTGGTGGTGCGCACCTGTAATCCCAGCTACTTGGGATGGGGAGGCAGGAGAATCACTTGAACCTGGGACGTGAAGGTTGCAGTGAGCCAAGATCACACCACTGCACTCCAGCCTGGGCAACAGAGTGAGACACGTTTTTTTTTTTTTTTTTGAGACAGGGTGGGCATTGTAGTAGGAGAAAGCACCTCTGCAGGTGCCTCCGACCCCTCCTCCATCAGCTGCTGAGTGGACAGTGACACGTCCTCCTGAACCTGGACCTTGTGTTGTTTCCTCTTCCTTCAAGTGCTAACCCTAAAATGACCTCACTGGACCCCTCCTGCATCTCCACATCTTCCATTTAACCTGACTATATGCTCCCTCTCCTTCAGATCTGCTCTTTGCTTAGATGGTCCGCGGCCTCTCTTCTACCACATGGTTGCTCCGAATACCCACTATCTACCATCTTTTTGTTTCTTCGGTCCCAGGGATAAAAGCCTTCAGGAGGGTCAGGCGCGGTGGGTCACACCTGTCATCCCAGCACTTTGGGAGGCTGAGGTGGGTGGATCACTTGAGGTCAGCAGTTTGAGACCAGCCCGGCCAACATGGTGAAACTCTGTCTCTACTAAAAATACAAAAATTAGCTCGGTATGGTGGTGTATGCCTGTAATTCCAGCTACTTGGGAGGCTAAGGCAGGAGGATCACATGAAGCCAGGAGGCAGAGGTTGCAGTGAGTTGAGATTGTGCCACTGCCCTCGAGCCTGGGCAACAGAGTGAGACTCCATCTCAAAAAAGAAAAAAGCCTTCAGGAGGTTCAGAAACAAGGACAACGACATTGTCCCTCCACACATGTTGTGTGTGGCACAGGCAGATTCTGTGCTTTCACCCAGAAAGGTGAGCTTTTCAGCATCTGCTCGAGTAAGAATCCCCACTCGGTAAGACAGGCCTTTCTACCAGCCTAAGGACTTGGCAGTAACTCGTGTGTGATGAACACAGGAGCATCCGCGGATGGGAAATTGGTGCCAACTATTTTGCTTGAAAGCCGTAAGTTTCTAGGATGGCCCTAGAGCCTGTCTGCCTTCTACAAATGGGGCTGAAACAGACTTGGTCATATGTTTGAAGGGTATACAGTAGGTGTACAGGAGACTCAGGATCCTAGCCACCCCCTCCCCAACCTTGTCCTCTAATCTGCTTTGAACAGCCCTGGAACGTAGTAAGCATTTAATAAGCTACATCCATATTATATCAGTCACTTCAGGAGAGGGCATCTTACAATGGTGAAGTTGTCCTTCATTGAATGAAATGACTGTCATCCCCAAACTACATTATGATTACAAAAATCATGGAAATAGTTTTAAAAATACACACATTGGCTGGGCATGGTGGCTCACGCCTGTAATCCCAGCACCTTAGGAGGCCAAGGCGGGCGGATCACCTGAGGTTGGGAGTTCGAGACCAGCCTGGCCAACATACAGAAACCCTGTCTCTACTAACAAATACAATATTAGCTGAACATGGTGGCACATGTCTGTCATCCCAGCTACTTGGGAGGCTGAGGCAGGAGAATTGCTTGCACCCGGGAGGCGGAGGTTGCAGTAAGCCGAGATCACGCCACTGCACTCCAGCCTGGGGCAACAAGAGTGAAACTCCGTCTCAAAAAAAAAACAAAAAACAACAAAACAACAAAACACTTTGGGTGATAATATACAAAAAATTTTAGTTCATTCTCTTTTTTAAAGAATTGATGCAGCGTCAAGAATCAATATATATAAACAAACAAGAAACCCTTCCTAAGTATTTTCTTTGTTAAAGATGACCTGGAACTTAGTACATACCAGACAATGCTTTATGAATGCCATTCTAACTGACTTTTGAGAACTTATCTCCAATTTACAGACTGGGGATCAAAGCTGAGTGGTCAGCTTGCCAAGGTAATAAACAGGGGCTCGGGGTTTTGAATCCATGCAGTCAGCTAGCCCAGGAACTCACTGCTCCCCTACATGTTCCCTCCTTTAGAGGCCCTGGGGGAGAACAGGTGGGGTGTGAGTTTAACATGCTATACTCCTGGTGGCAACCCTGGGATAGAAGGGTTTTGTCCTGGTAAAAGAAAAAAAAATCACGGCTGGGTATGGTGGCTGACGCCTACAATCTCAACACTTTGGGAGACAGAAGTAGGCAGATTGCTTGAGCTCAGGAGTTGGAGATCAGCCTAGGCAACATGGTGAGACCCTGTCTCTAAAAAAAAAAAATTATAATTAGCTGGGCATGGTGGTGCTTGCCTGTAGTCTCAGCTACTCAAGAGGCTGAGGTGGGAGGATCACTTGAGCCCAGGAGGTGAAGGGTGCAGTGGCTCATGACTGTAATCCCAGCACTTTGGGAGGCCGAGGAGGGCAGATCATGAGGTCAAGAGATCGAGACCATCCTGGTTCACATGGTGAAACTTCGTCTGTACTAAAAATACAAAAATTAGCCGGGCATGGTGGCGCACTCCTGTAGATCCAACTGCTCTGGAGGTTGAGGCAGGAGAATCACTTGAACCTGGGAGGAGGTTGCAGTGAGCCGAGATCATGCCACTGCACTCTGGCCTGGTGACAGAGTGAGACTCCATCTCAAAAAAAAAAAAAAAAAAAAAAAAAAAAAAAAAAAAAAACTCAATGGAATCATCAGGGAGCATCTCAGAGGCCGCTGGAATCATTCTGTTAGGAACATGAATGTGACATCATTGAAATTTTCCAGGAGTTTCTCCCAACAGCTGGCAACTGGACTAGGTCTATTATTTCTATGCTTTCATAGAAACAAATGCCTGTGCCTTCAGATTGCTTTTGATATCCTCTCACTGAAGCACTGGTCTTTCCTTTTCAGCATTCATCTCAGTTTGTGGTTAATCCCTCATGTGTGAAATCATTTGATTACCCCGTCCCCTCCACTAGCCCACAAGCTACTTGTACTTCCTACTACCCGCCCTGTGCTGCAGCTGATTAACTCTTGGTGCAGCTCTTGTGTGGAACTGAACAGGCTCCTCTTGCTTTTCACTCACCAGTGGAGTTGGAGTCTTTTCTACATCCAGAATTAACTTGCCAATGTTCCCTCGGTCATGGATCCGCTGCATGGCCTCTTTGACCTGTGAGACAAGGTGACAAACAGGTGCTGGTTAGGTGAGATGTTGCCCAGGTAAAAGGGGCTCGGACAACGCAAACTGTCGAGTGACCATCAGAGGGCGCTGCGGCTCAAGCGTAGAGGCTACAGGGCGATGTTGGACCGTGGGGGTGCAAATAAATTCTGGCTGTGCCATTCACACGCTCTGATCTTGTGCAAACATCTGGGTCGATAAAATGAGGGTGATAGCTCTTGAAATAAGTAGATGAACATTAAAAGGGTAGGGGGAAAGTTCTCTGGAGTTCTAGGAGTTACATGCTGCAGGGTGGCAGGGTGCATTAGTCAGATTACATTCTGACCAATAAAAGTACTTTCTGAAGGTCATTTGTGCCCTGCTTACTTAAGTGTTAATTAATTCTGATTCACAGTTGGGCTAAGTGGACCCATTACCCAAGACTGAACTGCACTGAGGAAAATTCTCATGATTCTGGTTACTGGGAGGGAGATGTTTTCTCTGCCTCAGTGGCGTCCCCCGAACACTCTAGGATTCTCCCCAGAAAAGAGGGCCTACTGTTGCCTTTCAAATGTTAGGGGCCTTGCCAGGCCAACAGGTGGCTCCTGGGACCCTCTGAACTAGCACGGGTGCTGCAGAATCCAATTTGCATTTTGAGGATGTCATTCTATTGCCACGTGGAATTCCAACTGTTGAGATGGGGTTGGGGAGGCATTAGAGTTAAATTAAATCCAGAAAGGGCGTGGAGCTGGGTGGCTGGCCCAGGCCCATGCTCCACATCTCAGTGAAACCTAAATGGAAATGCCACATCGCTTAATTAAGAAAAAAAGCCAGGCTCGGTGGCTCACGCCTGTAATCCCAGCTCTTTGGGAGGCCGAGGCGGGCGCATCACAAGGTCAAGAAATTAAAACCATCCCGGCCGACATGGTGAACCCTGTCTCTACTAAAAGCACAAAAAAATTTAGCTGGGCGTGGTGGCGCACACCTGTAGTCCCAGCTACTCGGGAAGCTGAAGCAGGAGAATTGCTTGAACCAGGGAGGTGGAGTGTGCCAAGATTGCGCCATTGCACTCCAGCTTTGCGACAGAGCAAGACTCCGTCTCAACAAAGAAAAAAATGAAAAGAAAAAAAAGTTTTAATAGATCTAAATATTTTTTCTGAAGTCTTAGATTTTTAAGTATGTGTGCTCATACATTCAGTCCACAAATATTCATTAAAACGTTGCTTCTAGGGCAGACACTATGGTCGAACAAAATTAAAAAGTAAGATAGTGCCTGCCTTTGAGGAACTCACCCTGTGGCTGACTGACAGAGCAGCGTTTGCGTGTATGAAAACCAAAGCCTTCTCACTTGGATAATAACTCGACACAGCCTTTAAAATGTCTGTATTCTAATTGCTTTTCTGGAACTTTATCCTAAAGACATAATTCAAATTAAGGGGAAAAAAACTTACTACACAAAAGATATACAAGTACAGTATTGCTTTTATGGCAAAACACTGAAGCAACTTACATGTCCCAGAGTTAAGGGGATGGGTAAGTAAACAATGGCTCTCACATTTATCTACTGAAAGGAAATCATATGTGGCGGTTAAAGGATATAAAGATACCTAGAGCTAATTACAGAGACCACACAGCACGATTAAATATTATAATATGGCTAAATGAGAACTGACATGATATTTAAAATATTTTAATCTATATTTCCATAAAAATACACATATGCTAACATAACTAGAAAGGGATATGGATATATGATAGAACATCATGTAGAAGAAATGGATGCCTTCTAGCTTTAGTGTTTCGTAACATGTTATCAAATCAGTATTTAAATTAAAGGCATTTTTAAATGCAGTCTTTGGATAACTTGGCAATGGTCAGAATCAACCCATTTTTGTGGGGGGGACAAGGACGATCTGTTGCCTTGGCTGGAGTAGAGTAGTACAATCCCAGATGACTGCAGGTTTGACCTGCTGGGCTCAAGCCATCCTCTCACCTCAGCCTCCCGAGTAGCTGGGATTACAGACAAGCGTCACCATGAGCTCGGCTAATTTGATTTTTCTTTCTTTTTTTTTTTTTTAAAGTAGAGATGTGGTTTTGCCCTGTTGCCCAGGCTGCTCATGAGCTCCTGGCCTCAAGTCATCCTCCCCACTTGGTCTCCCGTAAGTGCTGAGATTACAGGCGTGAGCCACTGTGCCCAGCCTTGATCTCTGACTAATAGTGTCACATGATTGTTAAATTTCTTGGCCCTAATACATAATCCAGTACATTGCTTTTATTTCTGTAGTGAACACTGCTTTTCTTTTTCTTTTTCGTTTTTTTTTTTTTTTTTTGAGACCAAGTCTCACTCTTATTGCCCAGGCTGGAGTTCAATGACGCGATTTCGGATCACTGCAACCTCCGCCTGCCGGGTTCAAGGGATTCTCCTGACTCAGCCTCCAAAGTAGCTGGAACTAAAGGCGCATGCCACCAAACTCGGCTAATTTTTTTTGTATTTTTTGTAGAGATGGGTTTCACCATATTGGCCAGGCTTGTCTCGAACTCCTGACCTTGTGATCCGCTCACCTTGGCCTCCCAAAGTGCTGGGATTACAAGCGTGAGCCACTGTGCCTGGCCGTGAATACTGCTTTTAAAAGTGTTTTCACATTTGTTCATAGTAACAGCCACTACTCACTGAGAATCTTCATATATTGTAGCAGACAGCTTCTAAAATAGTCGCAGTAACCCCCACTGCCTGGTCCTCATCCCCTTCCTCTGAATGTAGGCTGGACCTAGTGACTTGCTTCTAAGCAACAGAATAGAGCAGAAGTGATAGGGACCATGACTTCCATCTTGCAGTCCCTCTTCCTCTGACTATTGATGCTTCCTTGTTCTGATGACTTGAACTGCCATGTTGTGAGCTGCCCTATGGAGAGGTCCACATGGCAAGAAACTGAGGGGCAGACTCCAGCGAACAGTCAATGAGGAACAGATACCCTCAGTCCAAATGCCCCTGAGGAACTGAATCCTGCTGACAACCACTGACAGAGCTTGGAAGCAGACCCTTCCCAGTTGAGACCACAGCTCCAGCTCGTACCTTTGTCAGAGGCATTTGAAGCACAGCAATTCTATTCTGAGTGAGGGCTAGGAAATGAGGCTGGGACTTGCTGGGCTGCATTCCCAGGAAGTTAGGTATTCCCAGCCTCTAGATGTTTATGGTTAAGGGAACAGATTCATAGTGTTTACTCAACAGACCCAGACTTGGGAGTGTCCCGATATCTTGATATCTTTAGCAGAAGCATTCCTAATTTTGCTTTAAAGATAATATCAAGACCGGACACAGTGGCTCACGCCTGTAATCCCAGAACTTTGGGAGGCCAAGGTGGGCAGATCACTTGAGGTCACAAGTTCGAGACTAGCCTGACCAAAATGGTGAAATCCCATCTCTACTAAAAATACAAAAATTAGCTGGGTGTGGTGGTGCACATCTGTAATCCCAGCTACTTGGGAGGCGGAGGCAGGAGAATTGCCTGAAACCCGAGAAGTGGACGTTGCAATGGGCTGAGATTGCACCACTGTACTCCAGCCTGAGAGACAGAAAGAGACTGTCTAAAAAAAAAATATAATATATATATATATATATATATATATATATATATAATCTTGCAAAATACAGTAATCAAGAAAATTAATCCTTGCTGGGCGCCGAGGCTCACGCCTGTAATCCTAGCACTTTGGAAGGCCGAGGCGGGTGGATTGCCTAAGCCTAGGAGTTTGTGACCAACCTGGACAACATGGTGAAAACCTGTCTCTAATAAAATATGCCTGTAGTCCCAGCTACTCAGGAGGCTAAGGCAGAATTGCTTGAACCCGGGAGGTGGACGTTGCAGTGAGCTGAGACGTTGCAGTGAGCCGAGACTGTGCCATTGCACTCCAGCCTGGATGACAGAGTGAGACTCTGTCTCAAAAAAAAAATTCTTTATTACAAACCCTTGTAGCGGAGCACATGTCTCCATGATCTTTTTTTATCCTATATCTTAACAAGCATTGCACCTAGGCTGAACATGTTCCCTCTTACTTTCAGGAATGCCCTTCTCTGTCTATAGAGTAGCTATTGTTTCACTTCTTTACTTTCTTAACAAACTTGTTTTGCTTTGCACTGTGGACTCGCCCTGAATTCTTTCTTGTGTGAGACCCTTGGGTCTGGATCAGGACCCCTTTCCCATGATTGCAGCCTTGTGAGAATCAAATGAACCAATGAAGCCATGCCCAGATTGCTCACTCACAGAAACTGGGAGATCCTAAGTGCCTCTGTTTTGTGAGGGTAAATGCAATAATAGTTAGCTAACAGATTTCTAATCTTACGTGCATAATTCTTACTTTGCAAAATATATGCCCATTTTACAGATGAGTACCCTGATGCTCAAAAACAGAAGCAATTTGTCCCAAGATGACACAGTTATTTGTGACAGAATTGTGGTTAAAACTCAGGGCTGCCACATTTCAAAACCAAAGCTCTTTCCCAATTCTGCCCAGTCTGTACTGCTTCCTTTGGCTCTCAAAAGCAGAGGAACATGGTAGGAAACATCATGGCTCCCCAGCACTCAGTTATTTGTCACCCTGGCAAGTCATTAGCATCTGAAAACTCCTTGGAGACTAGGAGCAACTTTTAAGCTGCCTCTCCAATAAGACAGAGCCCAGGGAAATGGAAAAGCTGTTTTTCTAGCAGTTAAAGCTTATTGTGATGCCAGGAGAAAAAGCCCCGTGCAGGGCAGCATCTAATCTGCATGGTTTTTGGATATTTCTTTCCGTAATGAACTGACTCCTTGAAATCCCTTATGGAAAGGATGGATAAAGGATTACAAGTATTTCCAAGAGGCCATTTAATTAGGCTGACCCCCTAGTCACGCTGTGGGCATTTCTATCCTCTTCTTAGGCTGCTCTTGGAGATGGAAAAAAGAGCCTTTCTGATGACAACGTTGACGGAAAGAAATGATACTGTTTCTGATTAATTCTTTCTTAGGCCACTGTGTGAAGCACTTTGCGTAAGTTGCTTCCTTTATCCACACACCAAGCCTGTTAGCTGAGTGTTTGCATTAGTTTCAGAGATCAGAAACCCGAGGATAAGCTGAGTTAAGCATCACAATAATTAGCTGAGTTAAGCAACACAGTTTCACACATGAGATGCCCAATGATTAAAAACTCCAAGGGTCTTGCCTCTGGCTGCCCATCTGAAAGGTGGTGAGAATCGGGGGGGAATTGAGAGGGGCAGCTTCCCCTTGACAGGGCTCTGTTATCAACACCCAGAGTGCTCTCAAATAACACCGTGGCAAAGCAAAGTCTGCAAAAAGAGACACTGCTCCCAAATTACCATTTATAAGTGGAGGCACCCTGGCAGGGGTGACAGTGCCCAGAAGTTGGTGGTGATGGCCTCCAGAAAGCTCAGTAGCATATGGCAGACTTGTCTTCTCTGTTGCAACTGTCGGAGGTGTTTTTTTTTTTAAGTACTCTTCTGCTTAAAACCTTTCCCCACTGTATTAAAGAGAATCGTCTAGTAGACAGATCGGCATTGCCTAATACTATAGCCATGAGTCAATGTGGCAAGTGAGCATTTAGAATCTGGCTAGTAAAAATTGCCATGTGCTGTCAGTATAAAATTCACACCAGACTTCACAGACTTCATCATCATAAAGAAGAGGCAAACTATCTCAGTAAGAACTGTTGACATTTACTTCATGTCGAAATCGCAATTATTAAAATTGTTTGAGTTTTTTCCTTTTGAGACGGGGTTTCGCTCCGTCGCCAGCCTGAAGTGCAGTGGCACGGTATCGGCTGCAACCTCCACCTCCTGGGTTCAAGCGATTCTCTTGCCTGAGTTTTCTAGTAGCTGGGACTACAGGTGCACGCCATCACACCTGGCTAATTTTTATATTTTTAGTAGAGACAGGGTTTCACTATGTTGGCCAGGATGGTCTCAATCTCCTGACCTCGTGATCCGCCTGCCTCGGCCCCCCAAAGTGCTGGGATTACAGGCGTGAGCCACCACGCCCGGCCCTGTTTGTAGTTTTTAAAACATGGCTAGAAACCAGAAAATGTAAAACTCTGCATGTGGCTCACATTAAAATTCTGCTGAACAGCACTGGACTGCATGTTTCTGGAGCTGGTAACTGCTTTTTCTGACTTTATTGCTTTTCTTCACCTCCTAATGTACTCTTATGCCCACCACTTAAAATGTATCTGAAGTTCAGTGGGCGCTCTGCACTGTGTCTCTATATACACTGGGTCCCTTCCTGGAGTGCTCTGGTCCTAAGCTACCTTGGATTGGTCTTACAGCTGTTGACTTGGATGTGAGCTCTTCTAAGCATTTGCCCTCACCCCCAACCTCTCAGTCTAGCCCAAGCACTTCTCCCTTCACACCTCAGTCAGCTAGTGATGGCAACCCTACCCCAGCCTTGTCAGTTACACGTCAGCCTCTGCTCTCCATTGCAAATCAATAGAACGGCACCATCTAAAATATAAAGCAAACCACAAACGTGGCTAAAATTTTTCTAATTAACCAGTTAAGAAATGTAAAAAACTGGTGAAATTTAATAACATATTTTCTTTAACCAAATATATCCAACATGTTACTTCAATGTATACTCAAGTAACAATTTACACTTTTTTTGTGGGAGACTGTCTAGAATCTAGGGTATATTTTACACTGAGTAAATCTCAATTCAGATGAGCCACATCTGAAATGCTCAGTGGCTTCCCATGGCTCATAGCTCATAGCTACCATATTGGGGATTGCAGCTCTATATGGGCAGGACAATGGTGTTTACCTCAGAGTCCACAGTACAAAGAATCATCTGTCGCACAACAGTTTACAGGATGAATCAATGAATGAACAAGTGGATATGTGGAGAAAGTGAGACGCCATGTGGCGGAGCCTCACCTAGAGGCCATTGTCCTGCCTGCCCCACATCCTAGAGCCCCTGGCCTGCTCTTGGTGGCCTGCTCAGTGCAGCCTGGGTGGCCCAGTGGAGTCTGTTCATAATCAGGACCATGGTCCCACACACAGTCTGGAACAGCACTGCCAGCTGCATGCCTGGCCAGATCTGGTCTCGGCAGCTGGATTTTCCAGGGCTGGGATTCTGGATGGACTCAGGCCATCTCCAACAGAGCTAGTTTCCCATCCAGACAGTGGAGGGGGAGGAAATCTGAGTCATATTATTCAAGCACCTCAAGATGCCAACATTCTAAGCTCAGAGGACATCTGGACTTTCTCTGACACTTCTGGTCTCTGGGAGGCCACTTTGACAGCATCCCAAGTGGACGGTGGCAGGAGGCAGTGGGAACATTCCAGGGCTGAATCCTGGCTCTGCTTTGACTTGGTAATGTCATTCTGACAAGTGGCTTCTTCTCTCTGCATCTCATCTTTCTTATGTTAATGATAATAGCTATACTACTTCATTCATTCATTTGTTCAGTCATTCAACAGAACCAAAGCCCTGGGCCAGGAGTTGGGGGAAACAGATGTGCTCTGTCTGTCCTGGTGGAATCAGTTTTCCTTATTAAATAGGCTTATCATAATCATAAAAAAATGTGCTGCAAAGGGAGTAAGCAGTGATGGAGAATAGATGGTGAGGGGTCAGGGGGAGAGTGATCTACTTAAGATCCCTGGGGTAAACAGACAGAATGACCTTACACTCCCAAGACATCCATTCCCTAATCTCTAGAGCCTGAGGATGTGTTTGTTACCCGACTTGGCAAAAGGGACTTTGTAGAAGTGATTAAGCTAAAAATCTGAGATGGGGGGATTATTCTGGATTATCTGGGGGCCCCATGGAATCATAATCATTTTTGCAAGAGGGAGGCAGGGGGGTTAGGCTCAGAGAGCATGTGATGGTACAGGGAACCAGAGGTTGGAGTGATGCCCTGTCGGGAGGGGCGATGAGGAAAGAAAAAAATGCACGCGGCCTCCGGAAGCTCAAGAAGGGAAGGAAATAAATTTTCCCCTAGAGCATTCGGGGAAGTAAATACGTTCTCCCCTAGAGCCTCCATGAGGAATGCAGCTGTGCTGACACCTTGATTTTGGTGCTTTCAGAACTGTAAGACAATACATTATGTTATTTAAGCTGTCACTTTTGTGGTCATTTGTAGCAGCAGCTTACGGGACACAAATACAGGTGGGTTTAAGGAGGTGATGGGTGAGACCTGAAGAGCAGGAAGGAGTGAGCCGTGGAAAAAGCTGAGCACTAGGGATTCAGGGAGAGTGGGGGAGCATGTGCTTTGGCTCCAGGTGAGTCTGAATCCCACGGGGGGATTCTCTAAGAGGAGGCCACAGTGGTGGAGAGAAAAAAACAAAGGGAGGGGCCGCATCCTGGTGTCTGGAAATGGACAGTGTGGCGGACCTTGAGGTCCCTAACCAGCCACTATTTGCACCACGGAAGGCCCTTTTGTAAGACTTTGGGTTTTGCTCTGAAGGTCTTCATGTATTGCTAATGCTACCTCTTTACTTGTGAGATAGCTCATCTCTGATGGCTTCAAATCATTTCTGTGCTGGGAAGTATCACAGAAAAGTGAACATCACTTTCCCATGACTTCACCAATATTCTCCTGTTTACCAGTTGCATGCCTTTCCTGTGAGGACACCAGCCTGTACTGTGAAGCCATGGGAGTTTAAGAAGGGATCCAGGCTCCTGCATTCTCTGACTGTGTGACTTCGGGCAGGTCACCCAGCCTCTCTGTGACACTCTGGGTTTTTTTTTTCCCCTTTATTTTCTGCAAAGTGGAGGTAAGTTTCTGTATCAGTTTCCTGATTTCCAGGAGGAATTTGTTATTCTTGCTGGAATAAATGACCACCAACAGTGACTTGAAACACAAATTTATTATCTTACCGTTCTGGAGGTCAAAAGTTTGAAATGGGTTTTACAGGGTTAACATAAAGGCTCCATCAGGACTGCATTCCTTCCTGGATTTCTTTCCAAGGAAGAATTCATTTCCTTGACTTTCTCTCTCTCTTTTTTTTTTTTTTTTTTTTTTTTAGCGATGGGGTCTCACCATGCTGGCCAGGCTGCCCTCTAACTCCTGACCTGAGGTGATACGACTGCCTCGGCCTCCCAAAGTGCTGGGATTACAGGTGTGAGCCACCGTGCCTGCCAGACTTTACCATCTTTACAAGAAGCCCTTGCATTTCATTACTTGCAGGTCCCTCCCTCTGTTTTCAAAGTCAGCAGGGTAGACCTTCAGATCTCTCTGACTCTGCCCCTCCTCCTGCCTCCCTCTTTTAAGGACCCAGGAGAATCTCCCCATCCCCCAAATCCTTCACTTAATCTGATCTGCGAGTTCGTTTGTCTATGTGAGGTACCAGATTCACAGGTTCTGGGGATGAGGTTGTGGGCATGTTTGGGTGGTATTATTCTGTCAGTCCCAGGTTCTCACCTACCTCATAGAACTGTCATAGAACCTCATAGAACTGATTGAGGGTTGATGTCTGTTAAGCATCTGACAGTTACTGGCTCCACTAGAAACTTCTTTAAGAGAAAACTTGAGGGCCCAGTTCCCTCTGCTGGGTTTCTGAAAGCCATCTCTGTCATCCTCGCCCAGAACCCTAAGATTGTTTCTTGTTCTTATTTTTGAGGCAGGCTCACTAACTGTTGTCCAGGCTGGAGTGCAGCGGCATGATCACAACCCACCACAACCTCTAACTCTCAGGCTTAAGCAATCGTCTTGTCTCAGCCTCCCAAGTAGCTGAGAGTACAGGCACCAGTCACCATGCCTAGTTTTTTTTTTTTTTTTTCAGTAAACATAAGATCTTGCTATGTTGCCCAGGCTGGTCTTGAACTCCTGAACTCAAGTAATCCCCCCTGCCTTGGCCTCCCAATGTGTTGAGATGACAGGCATGAGCCACTGCTCCTGGCCTGTTTCTTTATAGGATGGTCCAACCTACAGTACACTCAAGGCCACTTAATAAAAGGTGGACTCCAACTGGGTTCTGTTGGACTCCCAAGTCCAGAGGAGAGGTTCTACTCTGAGACCTGGGCTTCACTTAGAGGGGGTTAACCTGGCCTTCCTCTGCCCACACCCCTACCTATGGCTTGTTTGGTTGGAGCCAAAGGTACAGCCACGCAAAGCAAGCAGCCTCCCCTAGCACACACACTTCTAGACCATGCTTTGGGTTCCTGGCCTTCCAGAATTCTATTCTCAAATAGCCCCAAGACCACATAGGGGACTTTTTCAAACTATGTTGGCAAGACCCCTCCTGGTGGTGTGGGTGGGACTCTGGGGTAAAGACAGAAAGGGGCTGACCATGGGCTGGGAGCCTCCATCTGAACTCTTGCCCAGGGCCCTGCAGATGTGAGGGGTGGGCTTGGCTACAGGACACAGTGGTGATGTGGCATGACTGGCACGTTCTGGAAATGAGGGTGTGGGTATGACATGGAGACTGAGGGAGAGAAAGAATTAAAGATGATTCACAGCTGACCGGGGGGGACTATGATGCTCTAGACGCTGGTCCAGTCAGAATGGGACGCTCCAGTGAGGGATTTGGCACAATGCAATGATAGGGCCAAAAATGATGACAACAATATTCACGTCTGTATAGCACTCCTATCATCTTTGCTGAGCTTTATTTTGAAACAATTAACCTTAGGTTCCGAGATGCTAAGTGTTTCACATAAGGTCACACAGCTCACAGTGCAGGAGCTGGGAGTAGGGTCAGAAGACAGGGGGGCAAACCCAGGCATTCTCATTAGACCTGGTTTTCTCTCCAAGAAGAATACGCTGCATTCAAGTCTAGTGCTGTGTCTGAGATCCTGGCTGGGCATCCAGGGGAAAATGGCAAGAAATGCCTGAATATGGGGCTTAGGAGACAGAATGAGGTTGAAGAGGCCAATCTGGGATCATCCTAAGTCAAATAAAGAAGCACGGTGCCACCTAGATGTGGTGAGTTGTGGACTGACCCAGTCCCCAATGAGAAGATGGCCATGGAAACCTCGGAGATCATTGGTTTCTTCTCCCATCTCCATCTCTAAAATGTACATCAGAGACTGAAACAGGCCCAGGGATCTGAGAGCTGGGAGTAGAGCACGGTGAGGGAAACAGAAGGTGAACAGATCCGATGAGGAAGGAGAACGACTGGCAGAAGGCACTTGAACCTGGGTCATGGTGATTTAGAAAAAGCTGACTCAGCAAAGTGGAGTGGGCATGAGCTAGAGCACAGTGCACAAGGAGAGCACCCCCGGGCGACACCATGGAACTCCCGTCTCCAACTCTTCTGCTTCTCTGTGAATAGACGCACAGCCAACAAAGACTCTAGTTCCCCAAGCCCACCCTTTTTGAAAACTGCCCCAGCTGTTTCTCTCAAGGTTAAAGACAGACAGCAGCACAGAGGCTGCAGCATTTTAAGAGATGCTCTCAGAATATTAATTTCAAACCATTTCATTCTGTGTTGCTAGACTCATTAATGCAGAGTTCCTGGTTTGTTTATTTAGCCCCAGTGGATTGCAACCCATTGGAGTTGAACTCATGCCATCAGTTCATGCTGTCAATGAAGTCGGCTGGTGTTCAAGACTCAGCGCATGACCCATGGGGAAAATTTAATTGGCTCACCCCATGCAAGCAGGGGGAGCAGTGGTTACAATCATTTCTGGGGCTGTAGTTATAGTCATTTCTGTCTGCAATGGAATTAGGAGAGGTGGAGTTCCTCAAAACCTCAATTAGGGCTGAGGAGGGCTCATGGGCTGCAACCTTGGGGTCTTGGTTATCGTTAGGGGGTTTCTTTCGTCATCCGTTTTCTGGCCTCTGTTCATTCCCCCATGGACTGTATCTCCTAGGCTCCTTGTGCCATGGTTTCCAGTTGGCTTTGGCCAATGAGAGATCCTGGTAGATTGGAAAACAGGAGGAAGGAGAATGAAGATACTTCCTCTCCCATTCCTGCCTTGTGATAGATCTTTCCCTCTTGACAACTACAGCTTGTACAAGGTCCTAGCTTTTTCTCTACAATCTGTTAATGCCTTTCCTTCCTCATGTCCCTTCAGGCCCTGGGTGGGTAATGCCTTGCTACTGTTGCTAATTTCTGGGCATCTCAACAACCCTGTTGGTTTCCTTAACTCTGATTTCTTTAGAACCCCAGCTAAGTGTGTTGCTTGCTTCCTGCCAGGGCACTGACTGATATATTTGTCTCCAAGCTTTTTTATTCATCAAATACATTGTGTGCACTAACTGTTAAGTCCTGGGAAGACAATGGCAAGCAACCAAAATACCTACAAGACCCCCTGAGCTGGTGAGGCTTACAGTCTCATGGAGGCATGGGTTTCATCAAAGACTGGCTGAAATAAATTAACATTACCACTTGGTAAGATGATGTTATGAGGATGTGGATGGCGATTTACCTGGTTGAGAAGAACAGGGAGTGATTGTCTGAAGAAATGATAGTTGAGCTGGGACTTAAAGAATGAATGGGATTTAGCTATGGCAAGAGGAGAGAGAAGACCATTCCAAGCAGAGGAAGTAGAATGTGAAAGGAGAGACTGAAAAAAGCCAATGGCCTTGGGTACAAAAGAGAGAAAGTTGATGTGGGACAAAATTCTGGAAAGGAAGTTGGGGTTACTACATTCCAAAGAGTTTCCACGAATGTGGTTGCAAATCTAGGACTTCCTTCCATCTCCCTTTACCTACTGCCTTCACACTTGGCCATGAGGGTTAATAATACTCAATCTTTTTTTGGGGTTTCATTTAACAATTCATAATAGCCAAATTCCTTTTCAATGGTGTGAAAGGCACAAAGTCATTAGGGTACAAATGACACCACTTAATAACCGTAGCACTTGGCTTGTGCTATGAACAGTAATAAGCATAGCCATGTAAAAAATGGAAAAAAATCAAGATGGATAATTCCATGGACCCCTACGTCTGTTAGATGATAAATTAAAAGCTTTGAAAAAGAAGAAATGGATAATACTATAATTAAGAAGCACATCTACCGAAGTCATCTGTGAGATATTCCTCATATTAACGATATCCATCTTTGGGAGGGATTGATGATTATCTAAAATATAAAGTGGGTGTTTAAATGTAACACATTCATTGGAAGTAGGCTTGAGCTCTGGAATTGCTGGCTTTTGCTGAGTAGCTTCTGGACTGAAGTGTGTGAGCCCCGAGATGTTGACCCAGAGGGAAGAGTGGAAAAGTAGAAAATCAGGAACCATGAATTAATCCACTGGAAGGATAGGGTAGAGAAAGGATTCAAACACTCAACTCCTTTTTAGACCAGCTGCATACTGGATCTTTGCAATGAAGCAGGGCATAGACTGGGGAGGGGGCAAAGGAGGTGACTGGGGTGCAACTTTTAAGGAGATGTCCATTCTCTGAGTCATGCAAGTGCAGGATAAGCACCTGAAAGTGAGCGCTGCCTGACATTTTATACCCTAGCTGCTTCTCTTGACTCATCCTAGTCTTGGTCCTGCAAGGATGGTTGTTATTTTTAAAGGAAGGGAGAAACATCTAACCAGCTAGTATAAGGAAGGTATGTACTTGGCAACGGGTTAACTAATGGGATTCTCCAAGAAGATTTTTTTTTAAAGAGGATATTAGTAGGAACACTGGCTTACAAGAGACAGAACGTTCTTCGAGGGAGAAGAGAAAGCAAAAAGCAAGGCGTTGTAAGCTGGATGAGCTTTTGTGCTGTGTCCTTGAATGATACTGATTCTCTTGATCAAATATACATCGTGGTCATAAGGGGTTCAAATGAATTAAACACGGAACCAAGAGCCAGAATGTTCTGCAGAAATCTAATTCATAACAAAACCAAACTATATATTCTTGTCCTAGTGGATTTTGAACTAAAGCAGATGAAAAAAAATCTGGTGAATTCCCTCCAATGTTTGTCTTAATGAACAACGATCCACAGTGCTGGATTTGGACGGTTGAGTAGAACTGAAGTGGACACTCAGGGGATGATGATTCCAACGTGGGGAGTGAGACCTGGGGAAGAAGATAAAAGACATGCGAGATACTTTCTGTTCTGGAGATGCTCAGTCTCTCAGAAACAGCTGCAGAAAAATATCTGCTGTGCAATGTGTAAGAGAGATGCTTGAAATATGATGGGCACAGGAGAGGAAGCAATTTATTTGGTATAGGAGGAGGATGAAAACCAAAGGAAGCTATTGAGAGGAAGTGACTTTCAGTTTGGGACTGGAAGGTTGAGTAGAAGTTTGTCACTGAGCCAGACAGAGGGACATATACATAACCCAAGAAGGCCAGGCATGGTGGCTCATGCCTGTAATCCCAGAGGCTGAGGCAGGTTGGTAACTTGAGCTCAAGAATTTGAGGCCAGCCTGGCCAACATGGCACAGCCTCACCTCCACAAAAAATACAAAAACAGCCAGGCATGGTGGCACATGCCTGTAGTCTCAGCTACTTGGAAGGCAGAGGAGGGAGAATCGCTTGAGCCTGAGGGGCAGAGGTTGCAGTGAGCCAAGATCATGCCACTGTACTCCAGGCTGGGTAACAGAGCAAGACTCTGTCTCAAAAACAAATAATAACTCAAGGAAACACTGCTGTCCTTAGAGAATGAGGGGTTAAAGTAAGAACCCGAGCTCCCACCAGTCCTGAAACTCCACATGACAATGGTAGAGCTTAAAAAATAGATTTTAAACTGTTTTTTTTTTTTTTTTTTTTTTGGCTTTGAATCTTTTAGCAAAATCTTCAAGTCAGGAAGAAAGACACCATATTTCTGCATGGAGGACTCTAGGTCTTTACTAATGATGTAATTACCTTACTACCAGATTCCATTGGTTTTATTTATTCACAGATGGGTAACTGTGTCGTTCCGTAATGTCCGAAGATTTTCACTCGGAATTGTCAAACATGAGAATTCATGGAAAAGGGCTGAAAATATAAGGAGTCGAAAGACCCTTCAAAGTCTTGAAAGTTCCCAAGTGGCTAACTATCTTTGAAAAGGATGATAGCCAGACCTAATAACATTTGGGAAAGTACCATTTGTTAAGTTGTTGCAAAGGAATTACGATTTTGCCCTTATTTTCAATGGCAAAACCCACAATTATGTTAATAAAAGTCAGAGGTGATCATTTCTTTGGCTTAGAGAAAAAGGGCTGGTTTGCAGGAATAGGTGGTATTTTTAGTACCTAAGGGAATTGAGATACGTTGACTATATAATCTATATATAACTGTTGTCTAGACAAATGCTAGAATTCCTAGGCTGCAAAACTGGAGTCGGCCAGCAGAGACAGAGGCCGAGCCTGGGATAAAGAGTCTGGGAACAGACTAAAATATGGAATGTAAGTAAAAGAGCGATTCTATTTTCTTAAGAAGCATTTGCAACCAAAGTGTTCTTACCAAAAGCCGGTTCTCCCCCACTTTGTCTAATGGGGGGTATACACTGGATCCTCCACTTGGATAGAAAGGCTAGGAGGAGCAAGCTATAGGCTCTGGACCTAAGAATGCAGTAATATGAGTGTCACCAGATGCCCATAGGTTGTCATGGGAGAAGATAAGTCTCAGGGAAAGAGATGAACCCCAAATTGGGTAAATGTCAAGGACAAGGCGAAAGTGGTAAATCCATGGGGTGGTGGAGGACGCTGCTTGTGATTACTGTGGCAGCTGACATATGACAAATGCTTACCAGGTGCTGTCACTGAGCAAAGCACCTCATATTCGTGACCTCATTTCGTTGCATCAACCCAATGAAGTAAGTGGGAGTTTGTCAGGCTGTCGATCAGGGGTACATAAAAATAGGCCCCCTATTCTTCTGAGTCTCTGTTACTCATAGAGGAGAGTTTAGATGAGAATGAGGTTTAGTAAGGTTAATGGCTTGTCCAAGGTTATTTTTTTTTAATTAAAAATTGAAACAATTTTTTGGCCGGGCGCGGTGGCTCATGCCTGTAATCCCAGCATTTTGGGAGGCGGAGGCAGGCGGATCACGAGGTCAGGAGATCGAGACCATCTTGGCCAATATGGTGAAACCCTGTCTGTACTAAAATACAAAAAAATGAGCCGAGCATGGTGGTGCACGCCTGTACTCCCAGCTACTTGGGAGGCTGAGGCAGGAGAATTGCTTGAATCCGGGAGGCGGAGGTTGCAGTGAGCCGAGATTGCGCCACTGCATTCCAGCCTGGTGACAGACTAAGACTCCATCTCAAAAAATAAAACAAATAAAAAACAATTTTTAATCTTTGTGGTTACATGGAAGATACATATACTTATGGGGTACAGGAGATGTTTTGATACAGGCATGCAATGGCTAATAATCACATTGTGAAGAATGGGGTACCCACTACCTCAGACATTATCCTTTGTGTTGCAAACAATCCAGTTATACTTTTATAGTTATTTTAAAATGTACAATTAAATTACTGTTGACTATAGTCACCCGGTTGTGCTATCGAATAGGTCTCATTCTTTTTGCCTAACGTTAAACAGTGGAATACAGAGAAACTAGGTTTCAGACCCAGCTCCATACAACTACAGGTATGAGATGTACTATAGGTATTGATGTACTGTTGCCAGGTATGAGACAGTGGGTTGGAAGCAATGGAGGGCAAAGAAGTGAGAGGAAGGAAGGATGTGGGACCCTGGGTATCATATTGCAGGACCAGGAATGGTTTATTTTCTTTGTATTTTTATATGCATCTTGCCTGTTTCTGGGTCATCACATTCATTCTATTATTTTATTATTATTATTATTTTTTTGGAGATGGAGTCTCTTTATGTCACTCAGGCTGGAGTACAGTGGTGCGATCCTGGTTCACTGTAACCTCCACCTCTTATGTTCAAGTGATTCTCCCACCTCAGCCTTCTGAGTAGCTGGGACTACAGACATATGCCACCACACACAGCTGATTTTTGTATTTTTAGTGGAGACAGAGTGGAACCACATAGGCCAGGGTGGTCTGAAAGTCCTGACCTCAAGTGATCTGCCCGCCTCGGTCTCCCAAAGTGCTGGGATTATAGGCATGAGCCACCGTGCCCAGCCCCATTCTCTCCTGAAAAGCTCCTCAATCTAGTAGCTATTGGCATTTTGGCCCAGATAACTCTTTGTTGTAGGGGATGTCCTGTGCACAAAAACCAGGATGTTCATTAGCATCCTTGGCCTCTGCTCACTAGATGTCACTCCATTGTGACAAACGTTTCCAGGCATTGCCAAATGTCCCTTGGGGGAGGCAAAGGCACCTCCAGTTGAGAATCACAGTATTTTAAAAAACTTTTTGTGTATCTCTATCCCTCCCATTGGTCCGTTGACTCTCGAAGAGGACGTACCTGCCTCATCCCAGTACCCACATAACACTTTGCACACAGGAGACTTTTCTGCTCTTTCCCAAGAACTAGAAGAGTGTGTGGTACACAGCTTAATAGACATTCATGAACAGAACACAATATGGTCTCTGACTTCAAAACGCTCAGTGGTTACATTAGCTTTTCTCGAAAACAGGAATGAAAGACTGCCTGCATTAACATCATGTGTGTTTCCTATCGCTGGAGTTGATCTTAAAAAAAATTAAAAATCACATATGCTGCTTTTAAAAAGTGATTTATTGGCCTCACCCTAGACCTCTTTTTTTTTTTTTCTTTTTTGAGACTGGGCAGGTAGTCCACTCCTGGTGATGCTGAAGTTCTAACGTTTTAGAACCTTTGAATTCAAATAGTACTTCATTTAACAAATAGTGACTGCCTACTATGAGCAAGGGGTCATGCTTGGTGGACTCATGCAAAGAACAAGAAAGGTGGGTCCCCTGCTTGGCTAAGATGTTCCCGAGAGGGGGGAGATGACGTTCCACTTTTTAATATCTGGATAGGGCCTAGTTTAACACTTGGCTTAAGGGGCCGGGCTTGGTGGCTTACACCTGTAATCCTAGCACTTTGGGAGGCCGAGGTGGGCAGATTGCCTGACCTCAGGAGTTCGAGACCAGCCTGGGCAACATATGGTGAAACCCCATCTCTTAAAACAAAAAACACACTTGGCTTAAATATCCTGGCATGTTGGAAAGCAGCAGAGAGCCGTGACTACATCCCTTTCACTCCAGGGCAACAAGAAATCGGATCTCAGCTTTCGTTCTGTGCAAGTGTCAAACAACCTGATTTCCTGTCAGTGCATGAAGAAACCTTCAGGATATTGCTTTTCTGTTAATTGAACCCATTCACTGTCTCCATGTGGGCCTGCAAAAGACCCACCAGCTGAGTTTCATCTGCTGATGGTTTGGGGGATGAATCTCAGTGGTGTTGGGGTCACAGGATGTGTGTGAGAAGTTAGAATCAGCAGGTTACTAGAGTGACCCACAGTTTATGGTCTAATGAGCCAGATCTTAGTGCAACATGAACAGAAAAGTCAGAAGCCAAGTTGCATGCTGGAAATGCAGTAGGTGGGCTTGTTTCTTTTCAAGGAAGGAAACAGCACGATCTAGTGTGAGCCAATGCCTAGCAGAGATACACATGCTTGAATTAAGAAATGCAAATCAGCCAGGCAAGATGGCTCATGCCCATAATCCCCACACTTTGGAAGGTCGAGGTGGGAGGATTGCTTGAGTCCAGGAGTTCCAGACCAGCTTTGGTAGTGAAAAACAGTTGGTCATGGTGGCACACACCTGTAATCCTAGCCACTTGGGAGGCTAAGCCTCTAGGAGTTGGAGGCTGCAGTGAGCCATGATTGCACCACTAAGCTCCAGGCTGGGTGACAGAGTGAGACCCTTTATCAAAAATATAAAAACTAAACAAACAGAAATGTAAATCAGTGTTTTGTCAAATGAAAAAAAGGCCAGAAATAAAACTGTATTGGGCTATAACTTCAAGTAAACAATTGTTTGCATACAGACAAGGACTAGAAATAATGCTTTAGCAAACCATATCCAGTCTTCAGCTAAACTAATCATGCTTTTCATTAAAAAATTATGAACACATGGTAATGTTTGGGTAATATATGAGTTACCTAGGGTTGCTGTCAAAGTACCACAAACCAGGTGGCTAAAACAACAGAAACTTATTTTCTCACAGTTCTGAGGCTCAGTCTGACATCAAAATATCAGCAGGATTGGTTCCTACTGGAGCTTCTGAGAAAGCAGCTTTTCCATTCTTTTCTCCTAGCATCTAGTGATTGCTGGCATCTTTGGTGGCCCTTGGCTTGGAGACACATCGCTCCAGTCTCTGTGTCCATCATCATATGGGATTCTCTCTCTCTTTCTCTTCTTGTAAGTACACCATTCACACTGGATGAAGGGTCCACCCTACTCCGACATGACCTCATTTTAACTATCTGCTATGTTGTTGAAATACATCTGCAACCCCTCTTTCCATAAAGTCATATACTGAGGTTCAGGGAGAAGCATGGATTTAGGGGGAGCACTCCAACACAATATAGTTAGTAACAGTTTTTTTTTAATTTATAGAGAAATAGTTAAATTGGCTCATGGTTCTTTTATTTTGAGATGGAGTCGCCTAGGCGAGAGTGCAGTGGTGTGTTCTCGGCTCACTGCAACCTCCGCCTCCCAGGTTCAAGCAATTCTCCTGCCTCGGCCTCCTGAATAGCTGGGACTACAGGCATGTACCACCACACCTGGCTAATTTTTGTATTTTTTAGTAGAGACTGGGTTTTGCCATGTTGGCCAGGCTGGTCTCAAACTCTTGACCTCAGGGGATCTGCCCACCTTGGCCTCCCAAAGTACTGGGATTACGGGCGTGAGCTACCAGGGGCTCACAGTTCTGCAGGCTTTATGGGAAGCCTAGTGCTGGCATATGCTCGGCTTCTAGGGAGGTCTCAAAGGCGGGAGCAGGCATGTCTCCTGGCAAAAGCAAATGCAGGTGAGGGGTGGTGGTGGGGGCACAGGGAGGAGGTGCTCCACACTTTTAAACAACCAGATCTGGTGTGAACTAAGAGGGAGATCCGTTCATGATGGACCTGCTCCTATAATCGAAACGCCTCCCACCAGGCCCCACCTCCAACACTGGGGATTACATTTCACCATGAGATTTGGGTTGAGACACAGACCCAAACTATATGAGCAGGTTTCTTCCTGACTGTAGGTCCCTAATCCTCCCTTTCCTTGGAGCATTTACTTAAGAAAAACTTGCTACTGTAAATTACTTTTGCTTCTTTAAGATGTAAATCTTCTATAGCCCAGGAATGTCTTTCTCAAGGACTTGAGAACCATCCCTTCAAAAGGTAATCAAGAAAGATAATGGCATCCCTGTCTCCCAGTCTCTGGGAAGGGTAGGAGCCTAACTTCCATAAGCACCAATTAGCAAACACAGGTGAGCTGATGTGATTAGGCCATCTGTCTTCTTCCCACTATCTCCAACTCCTGCTTACAAATTCTTTACTTTTCCTTTCAAAGGAATTGAGTTCAATCTCTCTGCCCTGTTGAAATAATCTTGCCTAGTAACAGCTTTCAAAATTTGTTTCTTATTTTTGTCTTTTATTTTAAACTTTTTAAACGTATAAAACACAGATACAGAAAACTACACTAAACCAATACATAAACGTAGAACTTCGTCAGCCACTCCCAAATACTCTCTGTGTACCTAGTGCTAATCTCACCATCTTCCCCTTCCTCAAATGTCATTGGCTCAGTCCTGATTTTCAGAGTAATCACTTCCTTGAATTTCCTTAGATTCACCCAACAGGGCATTCTAGGCATCATAGTTTTGTCTTGCTCATTAAAAAAATACATGTACACACTCATACTTTTAAGTCCTCATTTATTTATTTCTTTTTGAGATGGAGTCTCCATCGCCCTGGCTGGAGTGCAGTGGCGTGATCTCGGCTCACCGCAACCTCCACTTCCTGGGTTCAGGTGATTTTCCTGCCTCAGCCTCCTGCGTAGCTGGGACCACAGGATCCCGCTACCATGCCTGGCTAACTTTTGTATTTTATAGAGATGAGATTTCATCATGTTGCCCGGGCTGGTCTCAAAGTCCTGACCTCAAATGATCTGCCTGCCTCGGCCTCCCAAAGTGCTGGGATTATAGGTGTGAGCCACCATGCCTGGCCCTTAAGTCCTTTTAAAACTACAAGTGAGCCTTCCATTTTGCTGCTGTTCCCTGCAAGCTGTACTGAAGGACTCTGATTGTTGAGCTTTGTGGAATTTCACACCATCTGGATTTTATAGATTTTGGACAGCCAGCGCAGCCAGTGTATCTCTCCATTCTCTGTACTTCCTTCAGGTGGGTGGGAGGTTTGACCAGGTTCGTATATTTTCCTTGCCAAGACCATGGGTGCTGCTGTGTCCTTCTTCAGAACCTATACAATGGCTGGCTGGCTCTCTTTCCAGGATACTAGCTTAATGCCTAGACCCAGTAATTTTCCGGGGAGATAAATACAGTTATGCTCATTTATTAGCTGCCATAATTTTATAAGGAGACATTTCCCTTCATCCATTATTTGATTACCAGTGATAAACAGTTTATATAGGAAAGGGAGGATAAATAATCAATTCTTTCATTATGTTTGCCAGTAGAAACAGTCTTTTAAAAGGAGAAAAATTAAAGAAATGGAATAAAGCTGTATAAGTAAAACATTCACTAATTTAACAGTTCAGATATTTATCTTATTCAATATTTAAAAGCAAAAAACTATTTAAATATCTTAATATTTAAAAGCACAAAACTGGAGCAAAATGTCGATCAGGATTAGGATGGTTGGGGGCATCACAGGGCATCCCTGAAGATCACTGCTTCCTATTTCTCATTAACCTGATAAACAGAATAAGAAATTGTATGTTCAGCGTGACCTTATCTATGTAAAATACATATTAATGCAAATTATAGTTTGTATCAACCACCTAACCTTGGCTATATCTGAATAATAGGGTTAGGGCTAGTTTTCATTTTCTTGATCATAATTTGTGTGTGTTTGTGTGTGTTTATGTGTGTGTGTGTGTGTGTGTGTGTGTTTTTGATGGAATCTTGTCCTGTTGCCCAGGTTGGAGTGCAGTGTCATGATCTCAGCTCACTGCAACCTCTGCCTCCCCAGTTCAAGCAATTCTCCTGCCTCAGCCTCCTGAGTAGCTGGGATTACAGGCGCCCACCCTCATACCTGGCTAATTTTTGTATTTTTAGTAGAGACAGGGTTTCTCCATGTTGGCCAGGCTGGTCTTGAACTCCTGACCTCAAGTGATCCACTCACCTTGGCCTCCCAAAGTGCTGGGATTACAGGCATGAGCCATCACACCTGGCCAATTTTTTTGTGTGTTTTAAAAAATGAACATGAGTGCACGTTTGTTGGATAATAAGTTACTAAAAGTGGTGATGAGGAAACCACCAGTTCACTTTTATCACCATAGCAGTGAAATGAGGCTACAGAGCCATGGCTAAGGGAAAGCTTAGCGGTAGGGTGCTCTGGAGTCTTTCACTGGAAGCTGCGTAAGTAGCACCAAAATGAAACTGACAACCAACTGTCTAGGAGAAGTCACGTGCCTCACGAAGGGCAGCACAAGCATTGCCCTGTTATGATCGGCAGCCTCACTTGCTATGTTAGTCTCTTTGTGTTGCTGTAAAAGAATACCTGAAACTGGGTACTTTATCAAGAAAATAAGAGTCATTTTGTCCATGATTCTGGAGGCTGGAAGACTGGGCATCTAGTGCAAGCCCCAGGCTGCTTCTGCTCACGGCAGAAGGTGCAAGGGAGCTGGCACGTGCAGAGATCACACAGCCAGAGAGGAAGTAAGACAGAGAGGAGAGGCGCCAGGATCTTTTTACCAACCAGCTCTGGCAGGAACTATGAGAAATCACTCTCTGTCCCTGCAGGGAGGGCATTGATCTGTTCATGTGGGATCCACTCCTAGGCCCAAACACCTCTCATTAGGCCCCACCTCCAACACTGGGATCAAATTTCTACATGAGGTTTGGGGAACAAGCATCCATACTTAGCACATGCCTATCCCCCCCTTTTTTTTTTTTGAGACAGAGTTTCTTGCTCTTGTTGCCCAAGGTGGAATGTAGTGGCGCAATCCCAGCTTACCACAACCTTCACCTCCAGGGTTCAAGAGATTGCCCAGGCTGGTCTCAAAGTTCTGACCTCAAATGATCTGCCTGCTTCAGCCTCCCAAAGTGCTGCGATTATAGGCGTGAGCCACCATGCCCAAGCCTCTTGACTAGCTGGGATCACAGGCGTGTGCCACCACGCCTGACTAATTTTGTATTTTTAGTAGAGACGGGGTTTCTCCATGTTGGTCAGGCTGGTCTCAAACTCCCAACCTCAGGTAATCCACCCACCTCGGCCTCCCAAAGTGCTGGGATTACAGGCATGAGCCACCATGCCCAGCCATGCCTACCCTTTTTTCCAGGATGCCCCATCATAGGATGCGCTATCACTACCCCAGAGACCATGATCCTAGGAAGAAGAAACTCATTATCTCCCATTGCCTCCACCTCCCTTGACTTACTCCCTCCCGGCCACCAGAATGTAGACTTGACCATTAATTGCAGAAGAACATCTCCTTGCTGCACCCAAGTCAATCAGAGGTCTTGGCTCTAGTCTCCCCACGTGTATTGTCTCCACTCTGTTGCTGTATCATTCACAGTCTCATCATCTCCCTATAGTATTCTTTTTCTAGCCTCCTATTTGTTCTCTGAAGGTCCCAGGTTTTCATGCTCCAATGTGCCTGCATTCTGCTGCCACAGTAATGCATACCGATAGATACAGATTACTAATAGATCTTACGTCTTTCAAGTCCCAAAGGCTTCGTGCTGTGCTGTAAATTCAGTAATAAGTGACAGTGATTTTGATGGCTAACACTGTCCCCTTAGCACATGAGCTGAGTGCATGCTAAGTGTCAAGAGTTCTCCATGAAACAGTCCCTTCACTCATTATAATCCTATGAGGAATGTACCATAATTATTCTCATTTTACATACATAGAAGATGAACATTGGAGAGGTTAATTAACCTGCCTAAGGTCAGATATAGAATGTCAAAAAGCTAGGATTTTAACTTAGATTGTTTCTGAAATATTTACAGATGAAATAATATTATGTCTGGATTTGCTTTAAAATACTCCAGAAAAATAGAAAGGGAGGACAATGATGAAAATATCAACTAAATACTAATCATTGTGGAAACTGGGGGGACAGGGAAGCAGTATGGGTGCATGGGGTGTCAGTATCCTATCACTGATGCTTTAAAATGTTTGACGTTTTCCAAAGAGTTTATAAAATGTGAACTTTGAACTTTCTTCCCCAAACAACAACTATAAACAATAGTTCCAGCACCCAGAGCTCAACTGTGACACCAAATTGCTAGGAACCCAGCATACATTTGATGACAGTGTTGCAAATGAGGGATTTGGATTTCCTAGGAGTTTGGTGCTAGAGAAGTTCAAAGTGCTATTCTCATTTCCCAGATAGACAAGTGTACCCTTTCAATCAAATGGCCGGTGTCTGTGGGGTAATAACCTCCATCTACTCTGTGCCAGGCAGCATGCAGAGATGAACACACATAGCCCCTGCCCTTGAGAAGCCAGGAGAGGAGGGAAGGTGGCCATGGAGATGGTCATTCCAACAGAGTCGACAGCGGAAGAGCTATAGCCTGGTTACGAATGGAGAGGTGCGTGAGTCCCGTGGAGGAAATGACTCAGTTTAGAGAAAAACGACATTTGTGTTGGGTTTTAAGAGAAACTGTGTGCACTCAGGCAAGAGAACAGAGTCTTGAAAGGAAGGCATTGCTCATTCAGGGGACTGAGAGTTAGTGACGGTGGCACTGTGTGTCTTGGGGATATTGTGTGCTGGGCAAGGTCAGCTGGGCTCTGTTCCGTGAGCATTAGGGAACTGGACATGGCCTTCACTTGGCTGCAACCAGAAATGCGTTTCAGGAAGATAACCCCGAGAGTCATGTTGGCCAGTGGGCCCTGGATGGGGAGAAACTGGGAGACCAGTGACAATTGGGAATTAGGGATGTTGGTGAGGTGAAACTGACAAGATTTGAGGTCAGATGCTGAGACATGCTGTTAAAACCCCCTTCATCTCTACGATTGTTTAAGGTTTTTTGGAAGCCAGGTAATTCCCCAAAGGGTGAAAGGATTTCCTAAAATGACCTATGCTTTCAAAGATTCTCCATCAGGGAGAGATGAGATCTGGGGTAATTTGATTTATCTTCATCCACTTTAATTAACACAAGAAGCAGATGGTCTTGTGAGCCCAGGAATCCTCCTTATGTTCCCTCCGCCAGTGTCAGTGTGACTTTAAAGTCTAATTTTTAATTATCTCTGCTCATTTGCAGAGGCATGGAAGGGAAACAAAAGGACTCACCTTTTCTTTCCTGTGACCTTCCCACTTGCCTGTCAGCTCAGTGTTTTCCTCTAAGTGGCAAGGAATATCCATCAGCCTTGAGGCTGTGTTGCCATGGTAATGAGACAAAAACAGGCTCAACAGATAAGGAGTTAAAGTAAGTGGCTGAGGGAGGTGCTGTCTTCCAGCAACTTTCCCTTCCTGCTCAGAGGCTGCTTAGGGATGGAATAACAGACTTCAGCCGCTCTTGTTCCAGCCTGGGCTTCACTGGGATCTCAAATGGGACTGATGCCAGAGGGGTGGCTTTGGACAGTAGTCAGATCTTCTGGAGTCATGAGGAAGGGTGGATCTAAGAGGTCTCCATAACCAAGAGTTTGATAAGTTGGGGGAGGGAGGTGGCAATTCACCCCACTAAGACTAAATTGAAGTCACATCCACACTGAGCAGTGTAGGAAATGTTTGCAGAGTCTTTAAAAGGCCTTTAAAACATCTTGCAAAGTCTTGAAAATTCTGTGACCTAGCAATTCTGTTTCTGAGAATGTATCTCAAAGAAATAAACCTCTAACTGGATTTTATTTAAAAAGTATTTATATCTAAAAGGTTTGTTGTAGCTACACCAACAGAAATGAACAGGGAACCTCTATGTCCAGAACCGGGAGTGGTTGCATAAACTCTGTTCCAGCTGTTTGTTAGAATAGTATGTAGCCATTGCAGTTTAAAATGCTTATGAGTGTACAAGAGGAAAAAAAAGGCAGTCCACAAAATGTTTTGCACAATGTGGTGATAATCTCTAAAAACTGTCAAGTTCCTAAAGAAAACAAAAGCAAAAATAAATCCCCATATGTCCAAAAGAAAATACTGGAGGAAAAAACAATTCACACACAAGGGTTATTGTTGGTAATGGGAGTGTGACTTTTCTTGCCTTGAAGGGACATACTTTTAAATGTCTCTGTTGAATATGTGCTACTTTTCTTATCAGGAAAAATAACAATTGAAAAAAGTTTTAGCCAGGTTTGGTGGCTAACACCTGTAATCCCAGTGCTTTGGGAGGCTGAGGCAGGACAATCGCTTGAGGCCAGGAATTCCAGACCAGCTTTGGCAATATAGCAAGAGCCTGTCTCAAAAACTATATATAAAATTGATATGGGCATAATGGTGAGTGCCTGTAATCTCAACTACTCAGGAGGCTGAGGTGGTAAGATCACTTGAGCCTAGGAGTTCGAGGGTGCAGAGAGCTATGACTGTGTCAGTGTACGCCAGCATGAATGACAAAGTGAGACACACACACACATGCACTGTCTCTCAAAAAAAAAAAAGTTCTATAATCTGGAATTGGCCATTCCAAGTGAGTCAGTGGTTTCACTAAGCACAGATACCGCAAGCCATGTTTTTTGTGCTCTCTTATGTGCCAGAACAGTTCTTGGCTTTGTGCAAACTATAAAATCAAATGACATAGCATCTTTGCCCTCACGGATTTGACAGACTAGGTCTGATAGCTTCTGGATGGTTCTGAAATGGAACACTCTGAATGGCCTGTGGCTCAAGCTGGATCCTCTGTATGAACACACAACTGACAGGCTTTTGTACTATGGTGAATCTATAATTAGCCTCATCATTCCTTCATTACCTGGGCTTCCACACAGGCTTTACAGAAATTATCCCATGGATGAAGACAGCTTGGAAGAGTGTTTAGTGTCTGTGTGTGTGTGATGGGGGGCGGATTAGGAGAAAGCTGGCCCCTGAAGATTCCATCTGTTTGGACTGTTTTCCTTTATTGCTGTTCACCGTTCTGCAGAATCTTGGCACAGAGAAGAGACAGGTACATGTGCCTCTCAGCCACCCACAACTGTTTAAGGAACTAAGATAGACCTAAAAGAATAATACTGATGGAAATAGCTATTTGGACTCTGACTGCTATAGCAGTATAATAGCAACAGTAATGATGATAATGGTTATGTTTGTTGAGAACCTAACAATATGCCAGCAGTAACTGGTTAACTGGCTTACAGGGATTATCCCCTTTAATCTTCACTACAATTTTATATAAGACAGGTTCATTATTTCTGTTTTTACAGTTAAAGACATTGAGGATCCTAGCACTTAATATGCTCATGGTCACAGAGCTAAAAAAAAAAAAAAAGTGGAAAAGCTAGGATTTAAAGATGGGAATTGGACCGTTTGAAATCTGTTCTATCATGCCTATTACCCTTCGGTCATTCATTGCTTTAACAAGTCAGAGCCATCATTGTGCCTCTGCCTGGCAAGTGTAAGACTTAGTTGCAATCTTTAGGGGCTGTGCTACTCTTCCTTAGGATGGTAGCCTAAGGAATTTCTCCAGTATTCCAGTAAACACATCTTTCAGAGGTACCAAGCTTCCGTTATCTTTAGAGCAGGGTTTGTTATTCTTGGCATGGTGACATTTTGGGCTGGATAATTCTTTGTTGCAGGGGACCATCCTGTGTATCACGAGGTGTTTAGCACCATCCCGGGCCTCTATTTGCTAGATGCCAGTCATACTTTCCAGTTGTGAGAACCAAAAATGTCTCCCCCGCAAAGGACAAAACTGCTCCCAGTGGAAAAGCCCAGCCTTTGATGTAGTGTTAGAAATGGAAGGTTGGAGGGCAGCCAGGTCTGTGGACAAGCCCTAGGTAGGCAAAGACAGGTGGCATCAAGCTCTAAAGATGCATCATCTTTGAAACTTTTCTTTAAACAATGCTCACGTGCCCTGGTTCTTCAGCTGCGGGTATGGGGGAAAGAGAGGATTATGCTAATTGCATCCTAATAACTGCCATATGCTATGTGAGAGCCCTATGCTCTGTGTTCCTAGAAATTTTATTGCTTCAAGGCTAAGTGACTTGCCTGAGACCGCACAGCTAGTGAACGCTTGGGCTAGTTTAAGAATACAGGGTGGTAGGCCGGGCACAGTGGCTCACACCTGTAATCCCAGCACTTTGGGAGGCCGAGGTGGGTGGATCACAAGGTCAGGAGTTCAAGATCAGACTGGCCAACATGGTGAAACCCCATCTCTACTAAAAAATACAAAAATTAGCTGGGCATAGTGGCTTGTGCCTGTAATCCCAGCTACTTTGGAGGCAGGGTAGGAGAATTGCTTGAACCAGGGAGGTGGATGTTGCAGTGAGCCATAATTTCGCCACTGCACTCCAGCCTGGGTGACACAGCGAGACTCTGTGGCCAAAAAAAAAAGAAAAGAAAAGAAAAGAAAATTCAGGTGGTTACTGAATTCAAACCACTGCTCTATCTACACATGTAAGTGACCCTGGGGCCTCCCTCAACCTGCTCCTTCTGTTGGGAGAGTCAGTAATTGAAAAAGAGAAACGAGACAACTATGGATGCAAGATTTGTTTCTCCAAATAATTCTCTCTTCAAAGTTGTATGAGCATATGGGAAAAAAAAGGTGAACATCACTGATTGATACGGTTTGCATGTGTCCCTATCCAACTCTCATCTTGAATTGTAGTTCCCACAATTTCCATGTGTTGTGGGAGGGACCTGGGGGGGAGGTAACTCAATCATGGGGGAGGGTCTTTCCTGTGCTGTTCTCGTGATAGTGACTAAGTCTCATGAGATCTGATGGTTTTATAAAGGGGAGTTTCCCTGCACAGTTTATCTTTTGCCTGCCATCATGTAAGTCATGCCTTTCACCTTCCACCATGATTGTGAGACCTTCCCAGCCACGTGCAACTGTGAGTTCATTAAACTTTTTTTCTTTATAAATTACCCTGTCTCAGATATGTATTTATCAGCAGTATGAAAACAGACTAATACACTGATCATTAGAGAAATGTAAATCAAAACCACAATTAGATAATAACTCGCACCAGTCAGAATGGCTATTATTAAAAAGTAAAAAATTAACAGATGCTGGCGAGGTTGCAGAGGAAAAGAAACACTTATACACTGTTGTGTGAATTAGTTCAACCATTATGGAAAGCAGTGTGGAGGGCTGGGCATGGTGGCTCACACCCGTAATCCCAGCACTCTGGGAGGCCGAGGCAGGTAGATCACCTGAAGTCAGGAGTTTGAGACTAGCCTGGCCAAACATGATAAAACCCCAACTCTACCAAAAATACAAAAAAATTATCCAGGCAGGGTGGCAGGGTACGTGTAATCCCAGATACTTGCTAGGCTGAGGCAAGAGAATTGCTTGAACCTGGGTGGTGGAGATTGCAGTGAGCCTCGATCATGCCAGTCTGGACAACAAAAGCAGGATTCTCTCTCTCTGTCTCTCAACAACAACAACAACAAGGCAGTGTGGCAATTTCTCAAAGAGCTAAAAACAGAACTACCATTTCACCCAGCAGTCCCATTACTGTGTATATACCCAAATGAATATAAATCATTCTGTCATAAAGACACATGAACGTATATGTTTATTGTCTGGCTGACAGCGTGAAATCAGCCATGGTGGAAATTGGCAATGGATACAAGTGAGCAACTGCTGATACAAATCAGCATACGACAGCACAACATAACTTGAATCTAAATCTACTGGGGAGAGTAGGATGAATGGCAGTCGGAGGTTCTAAAGGTAGAGAGTTAACTGCTAATGCTACAGGCTGCCACTGGGTATGTCTACCTCCAAAAGGCCCCACTAGCACACCCCACAAGAAGCTGGGCCTCATCTTCTGAGAAGCAAGTGACTTTTGCTTATTCCAAGTACCACCTTAGTATAAGAAACATATTACCTGACATAACATATTTAAAGGAAAACCCCACTCTGCTTCCATAAATCGAAAAAAAAAAATCTATTTGTCATAGGTGGCTGAACATAATAAGCAAAATGAAAAGAAACAGTTCTAATACGTTCTAGCTTGATAGTGTTGCCTGCCTGAAGATTCTGAACTTGAAGCCTGCATCCTCTTTGTTGAAAAGGAAGAAAGAGAAGTGTTTAAGAGGTGTTGAAGCAGAGTATTATCCCACTGAGACTTTAATGTTAATATAATTGGGAAGATTAACAGGGAGGAATGCGAAGGAAACAATATAAGGCTATCCCATGTCCCAGCCCCCAACCAAGTCGTCACACGTAAGAGCAGAGCTGTCTTTTAGAAACATGTGTTAGGTGATGCTGGAAGATTTGAAGACAGACAGAAAACTGTGATTTTTAAATTAAATATGGGTGGAAATTAAGCTGAGTGCAAAATTACTATTAACTTTTTTTTTTTTTAATTGAGATGGAGTCTTGCTCTGTTGCCAGGCTGGAGTGCAGTGGCGTGATCCCGGCTCACTGCAACCTCCATCTCCCAGGTTTAATCGATTCTCCTGCCTCAGGCTCCTGAGTAGCTGGGACTACAGGCATGCACCACCAAACCCCGCTCATTTTTATATTTTTAGTAGAGATGGGGTTTGACCATATTGGCCAGGATGGTCTTGATCTCTTGACTTCGGGATCCACCTGCCTCGGCTTCCCAAAGTGTTGGGATTACAGGCGTGCGCCACCGTGCCGGCCTAATACTAATTTTTAAGTGAAGACAGTGGTGTGTTAGACCTGGCTTTTAGTAGCTCATGAGAATCAATAGCTAAATTTTCAGAATACAGTAAGTCAGTTGACAACACATTTGTAGCTTAAAATTGGCCAGGGTGGAAATCTTGATGCTATGGAGGTTGGCAAATGCTGTACATCAGAGTTTCCCCTACCCCTAAGATTTGGTTGTTAAAACATTCACTAGCATATCACTGGCCAAAGCTTTCATGACGTTTTGAGCTTGTTTAGACAATTTAGACCATAGTCTTAGACATCTGGAAATGTCCATTCTCTTTCTCCTGCCTTAGGAAATTTGTGTGAAAAACCTTGATGCACTGAAAAACTTCCTTAAGTCTGATGATCTCATTTCTATTACCGCATCTTAAAGAAGAGTAATAGAAACGACGGCTGAGAAATTTGCTGTAATTGATCATCGTATATAAAGTAGACTAATAAGCCTTCTTTTCCAACCCACACTTCTTAATGAGCTATTTTATTGCTAGCCCTGCTAAATGTTTGAAATTTATAATGCTCTGGACACTCATCAGTTTCTGAGGGTGTAATGATTATTAGGAAAAATAAACCTCAAGATATAAGACAATAAATTGAGTGCAGGAGTTTTCACCCTTTGTATTCCTTCAAGTCACTACTGTCTATTTTAATCCAAGCCTCTCTGTGTATCTTTTTGGTTTAGAATCTCAAACCCTTTGGTAGCAAGAGGGTTTGAGATTCTCTTGCACCCAGAAAGCAACAGAAGAAACAAACCCAGGTTACTGGATTTAGGGAGAGAGCTTTGGAGTTATGTTCCTCTGTGGCTGTTTCTAGCACATAAGTGTTACCACTGACGTGATGGTCAATATGTAACAACAGATCTCTAGAGGGAGCCCTGATGAGCAGCACTTGCTGAGTTATCACAGTCCTTGGTGTAACTACTCCCACCCCTGCTGGTTTAAGCTGTGATATAACACCACTGATGCCTAGCTAGAAAAAAAAATGCACACAAACAACTGGCTCTCAGGAGCTGGTGCATACTGGCTCCAGCACACTACAGTGTTGCTCAAATAAATCTCCAGTCTTTCCAGTGTTTGAGAATTGGTAAGCGTTCAGTCCTACAGGGAGGTATAGAAAACACTTTCCCAGAGTTAGCCTGGAGAGGTGGTCACGAACTCCACCCAGCTAGCAGAGGAAGGGTTACTCCCGACCACTGTGGGTGGAGCACCTAGGAACTGGGGAGGGCAACAGAGCACTCAGGGCAGGATGCAGCTAGATGTGGGAAGCCCAGATCTGAGCAGTCCAGGTTGGTGCAGACAGGAAAGGTTTAAAGCCTCATTCCTGGAGTGGAGAGAAGCTCCAGAGACATACCAGTCAAGTCATTCCTCTCTCCCATCCCCACACTCCGGTTTCCCCTTTTATCTCCCACTTCTTAAAAAAAAAAAAAAAAAAAGCATCGTTGATCTAACATAAAGTGAGAAGTGATTTACTTGCTATATTTACTGCTTATTATTTTCCTTCCCCACTCACCTATTTTTACTGTATTAGTCTGTTCTCACACTGCTATAAAATACCTGAGACTGGGTAATTTATAAAGAAAAGAAGTTTAATTGGCTCACAGTTCTGCAGCCTGTACAGGAAGCATGATGCTAGCATCTGCTTGGCTTCTGGAGAGGCCTCAGGAAACTTACCATCATGGCAGAAGGTGAGGGGGAGCAGGCATGTCTTACACGGCTGGGGTAGAAGCAGAGAGAGAGAATGGGGCGGAGGAGGTGCCACATACTTTTAAACAATCAGATCTCATGAGAAATCACTAGACAGTACCAAGGGGGGATTGTGCTAAACCATTCATGAGAACCCCACCCCCATGATCCAGGCACCTCCCACCACACCCCTCCTCCGACAATGGGGATTACAATTCAACACGAGATTTAATGGGGGACACTGTTTTTTTTTGCAGGGGTGGGGGATGGAGTTTTGCTCTTGTTGCCCAGGCTGGAGTGCAATGGCACAATTTCAGCTCACTGCAACCTCCTCCTCTCAAGTTCAGGCAATTCTCCTGCCTAAGCCTCTCAAATAGCTGGGATTACAGGCATGCGCCACCATGGCAGGCTAATTTTGTACTTTCAGTAGACACGGGGTTTCACTATGTTGGCCAGGATGGTTTCGAACCCCTTACCTCAGGTGATCCACCCGCCTCGGCCTCCCAAAGTGCTGGGATTACAGGCATGAGCCATCGCGCCCTGCCAAAAGGAAGATAGGTCTTTCTAAAAGGGACAAGGAGTGTGGGCTATGGGTATTGGTTGGAGGTTCATTTGGAAATAAGATGTCTTTTCTGGAAAGGCATGCAGGAAGAAAAATATATCATGTTGAAGGAGGACAATGACTTGGAGAACTCGCTATGTTGTTCAGGCTGGTGGCAAACTCCTGCATTCGAGTTATCCTCCTGCTGAGGCCTCCTAAAGTGCTGGGATTACACACCCAGCCAGAGGGCAATTTTCGAATTACTGTGCTCATTTCAAATACAAGTTCAAATACTTGTTAGCTGAGTCTCCTCAGACAGTTTGCTTAACCTGTAAATGTTTCATTGACTATAAAATGGGGATAATTCCAACACCTACCTGATGTCACCTTGTGAGTATTTAAGCATGTAGTGAGGGGCAGAGTGGCGTTTGTTTCTTTCTGTGAGGGCTCTCTATCTCACCAAAGCATTACCATCTGACTCCCTGTCACCCTCTCCATCCTGAAAATGTTAGTGTCTTGAGATATGTTGACTATTTGGAAAAATGGAGCTCTTTTTCTTCCGCTTGAAATTACATTTATATTTATTTATTTTTTTATTGCATTTTAGGTTTTGGAGTACATGTGAAGAACATGCAAAATTGTTGCATAGGTACACACATGGCAGTGTGGTTTGCTGCCTTCCTACCCATCACCTATATCTGGCATTTCCTCCCATGCTATCCCTCCCCAACTCCCCACCACCCGCTGTGCCTCCCCTAGCTCCCCCTCCACAGACCCCAGTGTGTGATGCTCCCCTCTCTGTATCCATGTGTTCTCATTGTTCAACACCCACCTATGAGTGAGAACATGCAGTGTTTGATTTTCTGTTCTTGTGTCCGTTTGCTGAGAATGATGATTTTAAATGTTTTCTGGAATATATCCATGATTTGCTGGAGCTGAGAATTGCTACTGAGGTTTTACTTATGAAGTATTAAACACTGAAGGGAATTCAGCTTGTCTTGAAATTCCTTAGGGCATAATACAAATATACATAGTGAAAAACACATGCACAGAGAATTCATATAACTCCTCTTTCTACCAATGTTGAGAAAGGTTGCCAATCTTTCTCTCACTAATGATCCCTGCCTGGAAGAGAGTATCCCATTGTTCAGGCAGCACTGAGTCTAGAGACTAATTATTGAAGGAGAGGGGGAGTTTCTGGAGACAAAGAAAGATGTCGCATTCCATCAATCTAGAGAATGCAGAACTCATCTGGAGAGCATTCAGAGTACATCAGTATCACGCAACATAAAAAGAAAAAAAACAGAGCATCCTGGCACAGTGACCTAGAAGACTTCAACACTCATTTTTTTACATTTATTTCCTGACTCCCCCAATAATTTAAGACATTTTTGTGTAATTGTTTTTGATACTGGTTGTGGTGAGTAATATTTAGGAGGGGGCTTGCTTTCAAATCTTATTTCCTTGATTATAGAGATTTCTTTAAATATCATTATAGTCAGGGGAAGGGGATACAAATGGCTTATTTAAGAGGAAATGTTGGATGTCACATCCAAGATAGAGATTTCTGAGATGACAGTTATGGAACATTCAGCTACGACGTCTGTCTCTCACATAGTAATGTTATGAAAAATCTCAATACTTGATCTTTTAAAGGATCAGAGACCACCTCCCTCCCAACCATAATGGAATAATTATAAGAGAAAAATAATAGCAGTCACAATAGTAGGATTAGTAAAAGGCTAATGAGTTTTTACAAGTATGCTAAGTGATTATATAATTTCTCATTTAGTGTTTTCCACACACACATTTGCTAGAGAGAATCCTGGTGACCAGAGAAATCTCAGCTTCCCAGGAACCTCCCAGGTAGGTCTTGCTGTTCTTAAATCTTGACCAAACGAGGCCAGCTCTGGGGTCCCTGATTGAACTCAACAATGAAAACGGCCCACTTGAGCCCAGTAGACATGGAAGATACTGCATTGTTGCATTTTTCTGATATTGTACGGAAGAGGCATCCCATCCTAATGGGAAGGACTGAATTACAGGTCAAATGACTTTTGATTTCCATGAAGAAGAGAATCAGAACTATAGATCAGGGATAGTAATGATAAGAATTTTCAAAGGAAATGGAAAGGTTTTTTATTTTTATTTTTTGAACTGCAAATCAGGACATGTGGCCAGATGTAAATGAATGGGTGTACCTAGGTTAGCCATAGAATGGCTACAAAAGCTAGTGGCTAAAGAGTGCCAGTTCTGGAGATGGATCGATTGGTTTTGATCCTGTTTCTACTTCTTACTAGTTGCATCACCTTCATCAAGGTATTTAACCTTGCTGAGCCTCAGTTGCTTCATCTGTAAAGTAGGAACAACTGTAGTACTCACCATATGCAAAGTCCTCCTAACAGTGTTGGTGTGTACTAATTCTTCAGGAAATAGCTAATGATTTTTATGTGGTCTCGTATATTCCTGACCAGACAGGTAGCATATGTAAATATGTAATGGTCCTTGACAATCCAGAGGAAGTTATTGGTTGATCACTAACTTCAGGAGTGGTCATGGTAGAGTGACCCAAGGAGCCAGAGTCTCTTTCTAGGTCACATGTGGAAGGAGGGAGGGTGTCCCCCACCAAGGGAGACTGCAAGTAGAATGGGACATGTCTGTGTCTCAGGGCTGAAAACAAAGGCTCAGCCAGAGATCTAGAGGGGGCAGTGATATGCTCAGAACAGTCATTAATGGGACATGGAGTTTGGTAAGGACTGTGAGGTCAACCTTAGTTTTCATCCTGAAATACTTTTTAGAAAATCTGGCCATACTTCCATGTCCTTAATCAACCACCGTATCTTTTTGCTCTTCCCCCACTCCTATTTTGTTTTTTTTGTTTTTTTTTTTTGAGATGGAGTCTTCCTCTGTCACCCAGGCTGGAGTGCATGGTATGATCTTGGCTCACTGCAACCTCTGCCTCCCGGGTTCAAGGATTCTCCTGCTTCAGTCTCTTGAGTAACTGGGATGACAGGCCCCTATCACCACACTTGGCTAATTTTTGTATTTTTAGTAATGGGTTTCACCATGTTGGCCAGGCTGGTTTTAAACTCCTGACCTCAAGCAATCTGCCCACCTCGGCCTCCCAAGGTGCTGGGATTACGGTGTGCACCACCCCACCTGGCCCGACTCCTATATTTTAATGACAGATCATCGGCAGGAAATGATTGAATGCCTATGTGCCATTGATGACTCAAGGACCCAACAAAGCACCTAGGCAACTTCATGGTCAAGGACTTTCAAAGCCAGAAGCAGGGGAGGTTGGGAGGAATTAAAGGAAGATGATGCTTCTGGCTTTTCATGTCGTTTTATAGATTGCTCAAAAGGCACTGTTCTGTGACTCAGCAACAACTCTGCAGGGTCACCATCTATTTTATTCTCTCAATTTCCTGTAGTCTCCCCTCTAGGTTTTACATCATCTGCAGAACCAGGGAAAAGCAAAATTGATTTTAGGAAGGAAAACTGTGAAAACCAGTTCTGGCCTAGTCTCATCTCCTGCTGAGTTCATTTCATTAAATGAAGCAGTGAAAATGCTAGAACCCAGAAAGCTGAAATAATCTTTTTTACTTATATTGACTCTGGGCAGAGAAAAGCAGTAGTGATTGAATGAAGTGCTATTGCATATACAGACATCTTTAATGCCCTGAAACAACCCTCTTCCACTAAGGGGTATTATTAAGTCGATTTTATAAATAGTAGGCTGAAACTCAAGTTAACTTGATTGACGTCAAATAGTGACTCTTTAGTAAAGCTGGGATCGAATTCACATTTTTTAGATTCAGATAACCAGAAGGATGGTTTGGTCAACTCCGTAACCAGGGTCAGGATTAGGCAAGAGAAAGACTGGGGGCCAGGGGAGCAGGTCATGTACAATTTAAGGAGGCCCTCACTCTCTAGGCTGCGCGTGAACCTGAGAGTAGGTGCTTTCTTAACTTTTGCACACTAGGTACCTTGCTTGTTTTACCCCAGTCTGCCCTGGCTGTAACCATTGGTTGGTGGTAAGGAAGTCAAATCAGTTACCTAACTTTGAGAACCACCTATGAGCTGAACATTCCATGAGGAGCTTTACATAATGGACCACCCATTTTCTTAAAAGCCTTGTGGGCGGATATTCTTACCTTTAATGCATGCACGATTAGACAGAGATAGTTTTACATATCTTAATTCTTATGGAAAGGGCCATGTATTTGGAAAGAAATCTTTAGTAAAATGAAAAGGTACAGAGACTGAGCTGACTCTCTCCCTACCCAGGGCTTAGGTAAATTATTTGCTGATATTCTTAAGGGTCTTAAGAGAAAGGAAGAAATTACCCTGCTAGACAGAGTGGGGGAAAATTTGAAGGTCTTGGAGCCTGGGTTGAGGGGATGTGAAAATAAGGGGCAGTGGGCCAGGGTGCAGTGGCTCATACCTGTAATCCCAAGCACTTTGGGAAGCCAAGACGGGGGGGATTCACTTCAGGTCGGGAGTTCACAGGAGTTCAAGACCAGCCTGGCCAACATGGTGAAATGCCATCTCTACTAAAAGTACAAAAAATTAGCTGGGTGTGGTGGCACACACCTGTAATCCCAGTTACTTGGGACGCTGAGGCAGGAGAAGCACATGAACCTGGGAGGAGGAGGTTGCAGTGAGTTGAGATCGTGCCACTGCACTCCAGCCTAGGCGACACAGCAAGACTCTGTCTCAGGAAAAAAAAAAAGATGATAAAAGAAAATTAAAATAAAGGGACGTGGGTGGAAGCTTGGAGAAGCTGGGGGTTTGTACATTTTGATGTGCTCTTTCCCACCTCTCATACACTAATGCTCAAAATGCTTGATACCCTTGTGCCAGGAAGGGGCATCTTAGGGGTCCCAGTGAAGGGGCTGAGCTTGATGCTGGGGTGGTCCCGGCTGAACCAAAGACCCTGCCTGCAGTCACAAGGAAAAGTTCTAGATCATAAGCCCTAGGAAACAGCAAAGATTAAAGGAAGAGTTTCAGACTTTCGAAGACCACAAGCTTGAGCTGGGGTGTCTGTGTCAATATAGCTTCTCCCGGATAAAGGGGGATGCCGGCTGACATCTGTATTACATACAAATGGAGGCAAGAAGGTTCAGAAACATTGAATCAGTTGCTCAGTGTCTCACAGCTGGTACGAAACAGTGGAGATGCAACTTCTGGTGTGTCTAGTTTCAGAGCTGCATACATAGATTTCCTCATCTTTACTGGGGGAAGGCAGACCCCAAACCATGAGGGAGAAATCAAGGCTTGTGGAGAGACAGCCAGCTTGACAAATGGGTCCCATACGCACCAGCGTATGGGCTGTTAAGCTCCTATGAGCTGTCCTGGGATGGTTTTCACAGCAGCCTTTTTTTTTTCCTCCAGTGAAGGCACTTTGTTTTTAAAAACTGTGAAACCAGCCTGGGTGCAAACTTTGAGAAGAAGCAGGCTTGGGAGATGCCTTTGTCTATCTCCTTCATTTTACAGATTGGGAAACTGAGGCCTGGAAGAGCAAGCTATGTGACTAGGCAGGAAACTGGGTTCTGAAAAATGCCAAAGAAATTCTACAGAAGTCCAATAGAGAGCAGAAAAACCTGCCAGATGAGGATGCTGGCTTAACTTTGTAGTCTTTCCACGGACCAGGATTTTAAGACCTGATTCTGAGCCCCTGAGGTTATTCCTCTTAATGAATGTTCAGAATTGCCCTCCAGAAGCCAAAGTTCAGAGGGTCACACATGTTGCAGGGTCCGCTGCTGAAGGAGGAATTGAGAGTTGGGGGAACTCTTCTCCAAAGCCCACCACTGTGGCAAGGAACTGCCGGCTTTTAACAGGCTGCAAGGTACAGTGGTAGCTCTCAAGATTTAGTGCACGTACAAGTCAACCAAGATTGGAACCCAACAGGTCTGGGCTGAGGTCCCAGAATCTGCATTATAAAGCTCCCCCAGGAATTCCAACTCATGTGGTTCACAGCGCACACTTTGAGGGGCACTGGCACAATGAGAGTGGTGTGGGTTGGGGAGCCAGGCGAAGTTAGGTTTAAACCCTGGCTCTGTGGGGAAGAGGTTTCAGCCCTCTGTTCCTCAGTGATTTAATCCAACAAATGGGAAGCATTATGGGAGCATGCAAGCTTAAAGGGAGTTTCTAAAAAGTACCTATAATAGTGCCAGGTACATAGTAAGAGTGGAATTCACTTGCATATCGTTCTCTCCCTTTGCCGTATTTTCAAGGCTGCTTCCCTACTTCTCCACTGTATAAGTCCTGTCCTTGCTGGCACATGTCACAACACCTCTCTTTTTATCACATGCCCAGCTGTCAAGCCACCAGCAGCTGCCTGTCTTTTCATTATTAAGAATTAATCTCCTTGCATTCTGAGGCCAAGGCAGGAAAAGAAATGTTCCTTTGCAGCCATTAATAAGCAGCACATTTCTAACAATGCCTTAGGCTCCCTTTGTCTGTTCAACTGAAATGTGTCTACCTCTGCTGCCTTGACGGAACTGGCCTTGGTAATTACTATAATCCTGTCGCTCTGAGAAGCTTAGCTTGAACACAGTGCTTTCTAATTCCAAGACCTAATAAGAACCACATGGATGCTATACGTGCATGTGGACACACAGACACACAGACATAGACAGATACACAGAGATACATACAGACACTGCCCCCATCCCCCCCCCCCAACCCCCTGCCATCCCAAACTCACACAGGGAAAGATTCTTCATTCATCAAATACAATATCCACATACTTAAATTTGCATGTAGTAACAACTTGTCTCAATAGGTGCTAACTTGAAAAAAAGGTTTTTCTAAAATACATATGGCTGGGTGCAATGGCTCATGCCTGTAATCCCAACACTTTGGGAGGCTGAGGCAGGAGGACTGCTTGAGCCCAGGGCTTCAAGACCAGCCTGGGCAACATAGTGAGACCTTGTCACCACAAAAAAATTATAAAAATTACCCAGGTGTGGTGGCATGTACCTGTAGTCCCAGCTACACAGAGGCTGAAGTGGGAGGATTGCTTCAGCCTGGGAGGTGGAGGCTGCAGTGAGCTGTGATTGTGCCACTACACTCCAGCCTGGCCAACAGAGCAAGATCCTGTATCAAAAAAGAAAAAAGTGTTCACGTTTCCTTGATTTTACTTATTCAAGTTGGATTTGAGGTGACTTACAAAAATACAAGTGCCTGAAAGTCACAAATAAAGTGACCAACGCAGAAAAAGCAAAAAAGAAATTGAAGGGGAGGGAAATATATACAAAAGGTCCTGCATAGCTTTACAGGAGAGTGCATATCTGGCTTCCACAGCTGATGCAAAGAGAGGAACGTAACTAATTAAAGGATCTGTAGTCCCAGAAGATAGAGAAACACGTTTCTCAAGAGAAACACAGTTTTTCGCCCACTGGATTTGTTTCTTCCATGGGCTCTCATAAAGGAGAATCACTTCCGTGGATAAAGTTTTAAGCACCCCTATGAGATATACAATAGAGATTCTTCTTATTGCAACATGTCTTAATGCAAAGACAGGGAAATGTCAACATACTGTTCAGTAAAAGCAATTCCTTGAGGAGTCAGAGGAATAGTCCTGATTTACAGAGTTCTTGGACTATGACTTATTCCATCTGGAAAGAGAGGAAGACTGGCTCGCTTCCTTGCCAAGCCCCATGATGCTGTTCCTGTCAGTAACAGCCCTTCTTACCTTTAAGATAAGATTTTGGCATTAGAATCCTTGTACAAACAGATTTCCAGGTAGCCCGTGTCAATCCACTGAAATTTACAAATAAGATAAAGCTGATTTGCCACTGCTGATTTAGTACAGTGGATATCTGTGTTGACTTCTGATGAATTCTTTGTATGTATGTATGTGTACATATATATGCACATACACACTACATACACACACACACAGTCATATGTCACCTAATGATGAGGATACATTCTGAGAATTGCATGGTTGGGGGTTCTGTCATTGTGTGAACATCGCAGAATGTACTTACACAAATCTAGATGGTGTAGCCTACTATACACCTAGGCTATATGGTGTAGGTTATTGCTCCTAGGCTACAAATCTGCATAGCATGTTACTCGAACTAAATACTGTAGGCAATTGTAACACAATGGCAAGCCTGTATCTAAACATATCAATATACGAAGGGCACAGTAAAAACATGGTATTGTAGTTTTATGGGACCACAGTCTTAAGTAAAATCTGTCAACTCTGAAATGTCATTATATAGAACATGACTATATACACACACAGTTATGTTATATACATTCATATAAATAGACATATGTATACATGTATATATTTAGATATTCAGTCTTCTTCTGAGTATAATTAGGGAGTGTTTTCAAGTGCTGATGAGGTGTATGGAGTTGTTTTGTTCCTACTAAAAAATGGCAGCTATGTTTTGGTGAGTCCTTGGGAGGGCATTTTACAGGTCTAATGCTGCTTCCTCCTTCTGCATCACTTGCTACAGGCTATCACTTCTGGCAGTTTTAAATGCACCTGCCTCTATCAGTTTCCTCTACCTTTTGAACATTCATAACTCACACCGGATCACATTAGACCCAGCCAAGATATGCAACGGCCAGACTTGCATGAAAAGCAAAATGTTCCCAGGACTGACAAATAGCCATGGTAAGCTCATGAGAGAACTTATTCCACCGACTAGGTCCTGCATGAATAGGCATAAGCTTGGCAGCTCTCTGCAATCCTTACAGTAATCACTTTGCTTTTCCTTCTGGAATTTTGTTTGTATCTGGATATGGTTTGATTTTTTTTTTTTTTGGCAGAATCTTCCTTTATAGCCCAGGCTACAGTACAGTGGTACCATCTTGGCTCGCTGCACTCTCTGCCTCCCAGGTTCAAGTGATTCTCGTGCCTCAGCCTCAGCCTCTCAAGAAGCTGGGGATTACAGGCACCTTCCACCACACTAGGCTAATTTTTGTATTATTTTTTTTAAGAGATGGGCTTTTTTTTTTTTTTTTTCACCATGTTAGCCAGTCTGGTCTCAAACTCCTAACCTCAAGTGATCTGTCTGTCTCAGCCTCCCAAAGTGCTGGGATTACAAGTGTGAGCCACCACGCCCAGCCAAGGTTTGATTTTTAGATAAATGAGACATACTGAACCTTTCTTAATAGTAACCAGCATCTCTTGCTCTCTGAATTCTCACTTTCTGAATTCTTGCTCTGCAAACTCTGGAGCCAAGGGCATTTAGAAAGCAAGGGTTATTTTGTAATTTCTTTGTCTTTCTCTATCACAGTCATCTTTCCTCTGTTTCACATATTCACTCACTTTAGCTCATCTGCATGAGAGCTGCCAGTTGAAAGAAACGGAATCTGAGAAGGCAGTTTAAACTCGCTCAGGAACTCTTGCAAATTCCCACATCCTAATCATCCTACCCCAGCTCTCCTAAGCAGGGAAGGGAGTGGTGTTTCTCAGTTCCATATATCTCTACCTCTAATTAATTTTAAACAGGCTGCCTGGCAACACTGTTGCTGAACACTTCACATTCCAGCTCCAGCTTCTATTTCTGTTAATTGGAGAATGTTTTGTTTCAACTAATCAGTCCTGCATCCTTCCCAATCAAAACAGCATCCTGGTCTAGGCACAACACCTGTCACTGAAAGGCACGGTCTGGTTTGCAAATCACAAAGCACAAGGGGCTCTCTGTTTTCCCCTGGACATCTAGGGTTGCAGAGAAAGCTCCTGAAACTCACACAAACACATGCACACACATCCATGCACACACATGCAAGCACACACACCCTCATAACTCCAAAAGGACTTTTAGCGTTTTATTACTGGCTAGATTCAATGCCCTTCCCCTCCCCCATTGGCACAGCCTCTACTGCAAAATGCTTCAGCACTGTTCATATAGCCAAGACATTCTTGAATAAATAAGAAGCTAGATAAGAAAGAATGATGGATGGTGCCTGCTTCCTGAGCAACTTAATTTTAACTAATAGCCATGGTAAGCTCATGAGAGAGAGAACTTATTCCATTGAATAAACATTTATTGGGAGCCTCTATGGGGCTGGGTATTCTGTTATGCATTCTGAACCTTCAGATGAGTAAGGGAAGGCTCCTGCCTCCAAGGAGCTCAGAGTTGGAAGGAGGAGAAAAATGGGCAAAGTAAGAATTAGATATGATAAGCTTGAGAGAGCTGATCAATTCATTGCCTTCCCATATTAAACCTACAGTTTCTGGGATAAAGCTGGATATTGAGAAGCAATTGGAAGATGAGATTTTTCCATGTTACAGCACAGGTCAGCCAAATGCATTAAGGGTAGCACACTCCCAGCAGATACTGGGGCCTGACATTTCTAGTGTTGGTCACAGCAAGATGCGGAGAGCAAGGGTTGAGGGGGAGGGGACAAGGAAGCAGGGAGACAGGTAGCCAGTGAAGGAGTTGAACCGCAGGACAATGGCAGGTGGAATTACAGCAGGCCCTGTGGAAGGAAGAGAAAGGACTAGATTCAAGAGACATTTAGAGGGAAGAAGGAAAGATAGATGTGTTTGAATATGTGCCTGCTGAGGAGAAGAACTTTCTACCTTGGTTTCCTGCATGAATGGTAGCACCATTAATTGGGATGTCACAAGAAAAATGTTTCTGAATCTTTGAATCAGGACTTAGCTTCCTGGGCTCACTGTATTGCATTTTCCTGGCTTCTGAGACACCACAGAATAAACAGCTTGCTGGGCCAGCTGGTGTGGTGTCAGTGAGAGAAACTTCCAGTCTCTTGAGCCAATTAGCAAGTTCCTTAATACCTTTAATTTGCATCCCTACACCTCCCCATTCACACACTTATTGGATATGAAATTCTTCAAAATGTTTCTTTTTGATAAAAAAGATTGAGGCTGTGTCTCTACTCTTTCCTTCCCTATTTCCCTGTGTAGCTGGGTGACAAATAATGGATGGTTTCCTAGGGTGACGGGGAAGGGGCAGGCCAGACCTAGAGAGTCTTGTATATCCAGAACTTCATTGTCTGGCCTCAACTGATTTCCATCTCTTGGTCTCCACTAAGTAAAAAGACCAGGGAGGTCTGGGGATTCAGAATCCTTCCAAATTACATATCCTTCCCCCTCAAAGACAGAAGAAATCATACGCCTTCATTATTACTTTTTAGTGTACTCTGGTAATAATCTCTCCTACATTCTCCAGAATTTACTGGAATCAGAAAGGCAAGGCAGCAGAGTGGAGGGAACCTTAGATTATTCAGATAGAATCTAAATCTCTACTCCATCCTCTACCAGTTCTTTTGAGCCTCAGTTTTCTTATCTGTAGCTCTGTAAATTGCCTATTAATGGAAGCTACAAACAAATGAAAACAAACTGTGGTTTATTCTCTCAGCTGAATTAAAAAGTGCTTTTAAAATGGCAATGATTTGAGGTTGAACGGGGACCATTGAGACTGAATTAGGATGAATTTAATTATCTCTGTTACATTTGCACTGAGATCTGAGTCCCTTCAGCAGTTTTTATTTTTCAGTATTAAACGTAACATGGTTAAGGGCAGTACTTTAATAAAAGGTACTATCAGTGAAATTATGGAGCACAGATATGCCTTTCCACCTCATTGCTACATCTTAAGAGCTCAGGATGGCTTGCCCTTTCCTTTTTCATTGCTTCCAATTTTTCTCCCCTTCTGGTCCCATCTCCTGTCTCTCATCTTACTGCTAACTGGGAGGGTGAGCTTAGATTTATTCTGACCTTTCCTTATCCCCCTCTTATCATCTCTCCAAACTGGTCTTCAATTAAGAGCATGAGGCTTTCATGGTGACTCTGAGCATCTAGATTATAAATCAGAGGCTCCATTAGGCTAAGAGACAAATTACTCAACAATATCTCTTATTTAAATCCTTCACATGCTGGTGGATCAATAATGAACTTTGATTACTGAAATAATACACAAAGACGATTTTTAAAAATCAAGAGTGTCTGTTAGAACTCTTGACTGGCATGCCTGTTGCTGTGAAAATGACTAATACCACTATGAGTGCAATCACTACTCATCAGAGGGCACTCTTTGTAAAGATGCCAACAACGAAGTGGGAGAATGACAAGGGCGGCTTTGAAGATGTGTCTGATTTAGAAAAAGAAGAGCAAAGCTCAATGTAGCATAAGAAGGCTTCCTGTAGCAGTAGATTTAAAACGCAACAACAAAAGACAATTGCAGCATAGATTCTTTAGAAAACCTCATTTTTTTCTTTGACATTCTACATGTGATAAAAAATAACAAAATACCAATTTATAAAACACTCTTATATATATATATATATTTTTAATGCTCAGAGCAACTTAAAGGGAGCCAAGCACAGTGTTGCAAGCCTAGAGTCCCAGCTACTAGGGAGAATTGCTTGAGGCCCAGAGTTTGAGACCAGCCTGGTCAACGTATCAAGACTCCATCTCGAAAACAACAAATAAACAAAAATTAAAAAAAAATCAAGTGGGGGAGAGAGTAGTAATGTTCCTGTTTTACAAAAGAGAAGACGGGCTTCACAACCATACAGCTACTTAGTGGCTCAGGTGGGGCTTGAACTCTGATCTTCTCAACCTTAGCCCCTTGCACCATACCATGTTGTAAGGATGCTATCTAGAGGAGGCAGCATTTCCAAGGACACTTCTTTGCTCAAGGACACACAGTGAGTCCCCACTGTTGAGTGCACTAAACCTAAACTTACTGTGCATTGCAAGATGCAAAGAGGTTGGATCATGTTTAAATGACTGTGCTGCCCCTTTCACATCAAAGAACTACTGACAATGAAGGCCGAGCCTGCCTCTCCCATCTGTCTATCTGCGGGAAGGAAAGAAATTGCATGTTGGTGAAGGAAGAAGTAGGGTGGAAGAAGTGGGGGTGGGAGGACAGTGAAATCTAGAGTAAAACCAAGCTGGCCCAGGTGTCCTGCAGGCTGTAATGCAGTTTAATCAGAGTGCCATTTTTTTTGTGTTCAAATGATTTTAATTGTTGGAATGCACAGTTTTTATATGCAAATAAAAAGTTAAAAAAAAAAGGTCATTTCCCTGGCCTTGGCCCCCTTTTGTACAGACCCTACAGTGCTGCTACCCCCATTTCTTCATCTAAAGGCTTTCTCTTGCTGATGCTGCCTGCACAGCAGGCCAGAAATGCAGGAAATTAATGTTCCCCATTCCCAGAACAGCTCTCAATGAATGATTTTTGGGAGTTGATGCTTAAGTATGCCAGCTCCTCTTCCCTGGTGGGTGGCTCAGAGCTGGGTTTGTGCACTGCCTCTCACAGGGCCCCAGCAGGATTAACCTCCACTTACCCGCAGGAGTAGTGGGCTTGACAATGCATCTCACAAAAGTTGCCTTCCCTTCCTTGTTTACCTTTCCCACCTCTTCCACCAGTGTGCTCTGGGGTCCCAAATACAGATCCTGCACATGATTCTCTGTCTCAGGGTCAGCTTCTGCTTTGTGAGACCTTCTTTCTGGTTCCATCTTGTACCCAACCTCACTTGCCATTAGTTCTCCATTGGTTCATTCATTCCCGTAGGTGTGGTCTTGAAATTTATGTAGTGATGGAACACCAACAACAGGTCCTCCTGCCTCTAGGTCTTGCCTTACGCAGTCCTTACCTATGCTTTACATATTTTACAATTTCTTCAAAGCTTTGCTCAAATCCCACTCCTCTGGGGAAGCCTTCTTGGGGACTCACACACAGGTAGACCAAGTCACAGGCCTTCTGTGACATTTCCCTACACTTAGCAATGCCATATACTGCCTTGTCCTCTAATTCTGATTTTATCCATACCACTTGTTTCCCCACAAATGGACTTTAAACATCTGTGTGTCAAGATCATGCTCACAGAGCATGTGAGCTGGTATGAGCCAGATCCAGCATATGCTGCATCTATTTGTAATTCAGATTGTCTAACATGATTCTGGGCTGCAGGAAAAGCTCTCTGAATATTTGCTGTGTGAGTGAGAGGCTTTAGTTTTCAAAAGAACAGATGACCAAAGAGCTTGAGAAAATAAGGCAGCCTTCAGGCATTTTCTGAGTCAATGCTGTTGCTGAATAACAGCCTCTCTACTAAGAGGGAACCCTCCATATCCTCATGAGGTTTATAGACTTGGTCCTGGCTCTTTTGCCTTACTTAACTTACGTCCCTAAATTTATTGCATTTCTTTTGTTGTTGTTGTTTTTTGAGATGGAGTCTCACTCTGTCTCCAGCCTGGAGTGCAGTGGCGTGATCTCAGTTTACTGCAACCTCTGACTTCGGGTTCAAGCTATTCTCCTGTGCTCAGCCTCCCTAGTAGCTGACATTACAAGTGCCCACCACCAAGCCTGGCTAATTTTTTTATTTTTAGTAGAGACAGGGTTTCACCATGTTGGCCAGGATGATCTCGATCTCCTGACCTCGTGATCCGCCTGCCTTGGCCTCCCAAAGTCCTGGGATTACAGGTGTGAGCCACCACACCCAGCCTATTGTATTTCTTATGTCCTAATTCTCTGTCTGACTAGGATCTCAAACTTACCGCATATATCTGACGTTCCAATACTGTCTTAGGCAATTCCTGGCCTTGGTTACAAATTTACGTATGGACTATGTCTCCCTCCAACCATGTCAAAGAATAACCTGACCCAGTCTAGGTGCCAACATGTCCCAGAGTTGAGTCCCAAGGACTGAGTCCTGGGACATTGCAAGATAAAGTGGCCAAGGAGAAGGTCCAATAATGGAGACTAACAAGCAAGGAAGGGTGTCCTAGAAGCCAACTCAAGGGAGCATCACGGTAGAGGGAGGGGTCTCTGTATCATGATGATGAGGATTGAAAGCTGATCACTGGATTTAACTGTGTGTTGGGGAGGTGGTCCCTATTGACTTTGACAGTAGTGGGTTTGGTAGCATGTGAGGGCAGGAGTTTGCTTGGACTAAATTTAAATGAGAATAGAAAAAAGAATTAGAGACAAAAGCATAGACAACTCCAATAGGCATAGAGTTTTAAGAGTTGCAAGACAAAAAGTTACAGAGCTGTGATATATAATGATGCACATGTAGTTAACATTTTGCTATAAACTTAAAAGTTTAAGAGGGTAAATTTATGTTTTACCACAAAAAAAATGTTATTTTCAAGTGAAATTAAAATTAAATTATTTAATTCAAAAAAAGCCTAGACAACTTTTTTTTTTTTTGAGTTGGAGTTTTGCTCTTATTGCCTAGGCTGGAGTGCACTGGTGCAATCTCGGCTCACTGCAACCTTTTGCCTCCCAGTTTCAAGCGATTCTCCTGCCTCAGCCTCCCCAGTAGCTGGGATTACAGGTGCAGGACACCATGCCCGGCTAATTTTTTGTATTTTTAGTAGAGAAGAGGTTTGTTGGTAAGGCTGGTCTCAAACTCCTGACCTCGGGTGATCCACCTGCCTCAGACTCCCAAAGTGCTGGGGTTACAGGCATGAGCCACTGTGCCTGGCAGCAACTCTTTTTAAATGTTTTGTAGCAAAGAGGGTCAGAGAAATAGAGGAAAAGCTGCTATAGACTGAATGCCTATGACCCCACCTCTGCAAATGCGTATATTGAAGCCCTAATACCCTTGACAAATACACCATCATCAAACCTAGGAAGACCAAGTTCCCATTTAGAATTCTCATCCTCCCCAGTTCTGTGCCAGAAGTGGGAGGTGAGGACAGCTAACCCCACCCCGGGGGTCCCTTTCTCCCATCCCAGCCCCGTCCATCCCTATGGGGTGCCTTGTGTACACTGATGTGGACACCCGAGCCTACACGTCCAAGCTGTTTCCCCCAACTCCAACAAATAGCCATTCCTCACGCTTTGGGAAGTGCAGTCTGGTGGCACATTTGACCCACAGGAAGATGGGCTAGAAAAAAAGCTTGTGAAGACACTGCAAGAGTGCTCAGGGGCATTTGGTCATGGGATCCTGAAGTTTTGGATAGGCATATATCCCCTTGGCCTTGTAGACTAGCAAGGGTAAGGCTGGGGGAGAGTCCATATAGGGTCCTATGAAGCCCAGGGCCTTGGGCTGGGGCCCATTTTTATGAATTTAAGGGAAGTACTGAATACTCAGTACTGTGCAGGGCACCAAGCCACAGGATGAGAAGCTCTGGTCTGATAGTGGGGAAATGATCAAGTAATTGAAGTCACCAATCAACTCATTTTTACGCTCCCTCATCATAACCAAGGACCTTGGTTGCTTACAATGTGTATTCTCCTTTTTCTTCCCAACTGGGACACTGGGATAACCAACGATGTTGCACTTCTGAATCAGTGGTTGTGTTTTTCATGGTGAATCAACTAGGATTCTGGTTTGAACACTGGTCTAACTGGGTGATACAGGTTGGTGTACACTGACAGGTCACTGCAAACCAGTTCTGGGGTCCCTGCTTGTAGGATGATAGTAAACGTTTGCATAACAAGCAAGGCTGCTTGGGTTCCGATCCCTGCTGTGCCGCTCATGAGCAGTGTGACTCTGGAGAAGTTAATTTCTCTTTTCTTTCGCCTCATCTATAAAATGGAGATAGCAATTGCATCTTATAGGGTTGTTTAAAGATGTAATGTTGTAAATGCTCTTTGCACAATGCCTGACATACAGCACATATTCAAATAATGTATAATAATAATGATGATGCACTAACAATTTTGAGAAGTGGTAGCTTAACCAATGAGACTTCTTGAATGCAGGGCTTCTCAGAGTCTTTTAGATGTTCTGATGCCTAGTGTAGTCTTAAGAAGTGAAACTGAGAGGGATCCAAGATGGCCGATTAGGAGCAGCTCAGGATTGCAGCTCCTAGTGAAAGTGCAGAGGGTGAGTGGATGCCACATTTCCAGATGGATTTTTATTGCCCATAGACCAGGAGATTCCCAAGTAGAGGAGCCCCACGGGTCGCCAGCACCTCTGTTTTCACTGGCGCGGCTGCTTTGGCCGGCACCCCCGTGCGGCTGTTTTGCCAGCACCCCGGCGTGGCGGTTCTCTGTACAAAATACACGGGTCTGGGCGCCATTTCAGCTGGCAATTGGAGCTCCAGGAAGGCAGAGTCGCCCATTCATCTGATTAAAAAGGGGACTGAAACAGGGATTCAGGCCAGGAGATTCCCAGGCAAAAAAGCGCCATGAATTGCTGCGCCGCTATTTCAGCCAGCCCAGTGGGTTGCCGCACGGGAAATCACACAGATCCTGGCGCCTTTTCAACAGGTGACTGGAACATCTGGGAGACAGCTGACCGTTCAACTAAAAAAAAATGCTCTGAGGCAGGGAGCCACGTGATCGGGCTCGCTTGGTCCCACCCCCACAAAAAAACAGCAATCGGAAAGGCTCTGGATTGAGTTTCACAGCAAGCACGTCTGAACCCGGGACGGTCCAGCTCTGTGGGGTACCAGCGTCCGCCATTACTGAGGCAGTCCACCACTACAGAGGTAGTTTGCCATTGCTGAGGCAGCCCGCCATTGCCGAGGCAGTTCTAACTACAGCCATATACACAGGACTGCAGGGAAGTTCACACGGCAGCTGGGCGGAGCCCACAGCAGCTCAGCAAAGCCTCTCCAGGCAGACAGTGACTAGGCTGCCTCCTCACTGGGCAGGGCAACCCTGAAAAAAGGCAGCAGCACAACAGAAACTCATAAATAAAGCCCTGACTCCCCCGGGACAGCATCTGGGAAGAAAAAAGGGGTTTATGAGTTCTGCTGCAGCAGACTTAAACGTACCTGTCCAGCAGCTCTGAATGAACAATGGAGCTCACAGCTCAGCACTTGAGCTCCTATAAAGGACTGACTGTCTCCTCAAGCAGCTCCCTGATCCCCGTATATCCAAAGAGTCACCTCATAAAGGACAGCTCAGACTGACATCTGGTGGGTATCTTTCTGGGGCAAAGATAGCAGAAGAAGAAACTGGCAGCAACCCTTACTGTTCTGCAGCCGCTGCAGGTGATCCCCAGGCAAGCAGGGCTTGGAGTGGACCTCCAGCAGTCCTACAGCAGAGGGGCCAGACTGTTAGAAGGAAAACTAAGAAACAGAAAGAAATAACTTCATCATCAACAAACTGGACATCCACTGAGAGACCCAATCTGAAAGTCTACAACTACAAAGACAACGGGTGGATAAATCCACAAAGATGGGAACAAACTAGCACAAAAGGAGAAAAACACCCGAAACTAGAACGCCTCTCCTCCTACAAGGGTTCACACTCCTCACCAGCAAGGGAACAAGGCTGGATGGAGAATCAGTTGATGAACTGACAGAATCAGGCTTCAGAAGGTGGGTAATAAGAAACTTCTGTGAGCTAAAGAACGTGTTCTAACCCAATGCAAAGAAACTAAGAACGCTAAAAAAAGATTTGATGAAATGCTAACAAGAATAAACAACTTAAGAAAATATAAGTGAATTGATGGAGCTGAAAAACACAACACGAGAACTTCGCGAAGCAACACAAGTTTCAACAGCCAAATTGACCAAGCAAAAAAAAGGGTATCAGAGGTCGAAGATCAACTCAATGAAATAAAACGAGAAGGCAAGAGTAGAGAAAAAGGGTAAAAAGGAATGAACAAAGTCTCCCAGAAATATGGGACTATGTGAAAAGATCTAATCTACGTTTGATAGGTGTACCTGAATGTGACAAAGAGAATGAATCCAAGCTGGAAAATACTCTTCAGGATATTGTCCAGGAAAACTTCCCCCAACCTAGCAAGGCAGGCCAACATTCAAGTCCAGGAAATACAGAGAACACCATAAAGATATTCCTCAAGAAGAGCAACCCCAAGGCACATAATTGTCAGATTCACCAGGGTTGAAATGAAGGAGAAAATGCTAACGGCAGCCAGAGAGAAAGGTCAGGTTACCCACAAAGGGAAGCCCATCAGACTCACAGCAGATCTCTCAGCAGAAACCCTACAAGCCAGAAGAGAGTGGGGGCCAATATTCAACATCCTTAAAGAAAAGAACTTTCAACCCAGAATTTCATATCCAGCCAAACTAAGCTTCATAAGTGAAGGAAAAATAAAATCCTGTGTGAACAAGCAAGTACTCAGAGATTTCATCACCACTAGGCCTGCTTTACAAGAGCTCCTGAAAGAGGCACTAAACATAGAAAGGGACAACCAGTACCAGCCATTCCAAAAACATACCAAATGGTAAAGAGCATCAACACAATGAAGAAACTGCATCAACTAGTGGGCAAAACAGCCAGCTAGCATCAAAATGGCAGGATCAAATTCACACATAACAATATTCACCCTAAATGTAAATGGGCTAAATGCCCCAATCAAAAACACAGACTGGCAAATTGGATAAAAAGCCAAAACCCATTAGTGTGCTGTATCCAGGAAACGCATCTCACATGCAAGGATACACAAAGGCTCCAAATAAAGGGATGGAGGAAGATATATCCAAGCAAATGGAGAGCAAAAAAAAGCAGGAGTTGCAATTCTCATCTCTGATAAAATAAACTTTAAATCAACAAAGATCAAGAGAGACAAAGAAGGACATTACATAATGGTAAAAGGATCAATGCAACAAGAAAGCTAATGATCCTAAATATATATGCACCCAATACAGGAGCACCCAGATACATAAGGCAAGTTCTTAATGACTTACAAAGAGACTTAGACTCCCACACAATAATAGTGGGAGACTTTAACACCCCATTGTCAATATCAGACAGATCAACGAGACAGAAAATTAACAAGGATATCCAGGACTTGAACTCAGACCTGGACCAAGCAAACCTAATAGACATTTACAGAACTCTCCACCCCAAAACCACAGAATATACATTCTTCTCAGCACCACATCGCACCTACTCTAAAATTTACCACATAATTGGAAGTAGATCACTCCTCAGCAAATGCAAAACAATGGAAATCATAACAAACAGTCTCTCAGGCCACAGTGCAATCAAGTTACAACTCAGAATTCAGAAATTAACTGAGAACCACACAGCTTCATGGAAACTGAACAACTGGCTCTTTAATGTTTACTGGATAAACAATGAAATGAAGGCAGAAATAAAGATGTTCTTCTAAACCAACGATAACGAAGACACAACATACCAGAATCTCTGGGACACATTTAAAGCAGTCTCTACAGGAAAATATATAGCAATAAATGCCCACATGAGAAGCAAGGAGAAGATCTAAAATTGACACACCTATTGTCAAAATTGAAAGAGCTAGAGGAGCAAGATCAAAAACTCAAAACCTAGCAGAAGACAAGAAATAGCTAAGATCAGAGCAGAACTGAAGGAGATAGAAAAACACAAAACCCTTCAAAAAATCAATAAATCCAGGAGCTGGTTTTTCGAAAAGATTAACAAAATAGAAGACCACTAGCCAGATTAATAAAAAGAAAAGAGAGAATAATCAAATAGATGCAATAAAAAATGATAAAGGGGATATCACCACAGATTCCACAGAAATACAAACCATCATCAGAGATTACTACAAACAACTCTATGCACATAAACTAGTAAACCTGGAAGAAATGGATAAATTTCTGGACACTTGCATCCTCCCAAGCCTAAACCAGGAAGAAGTCAAAACCCTGAATCGACCAATAACAAGGTCTGAAGTTGAGGCAGCAATTGAGAGCCTACCACCCAAAAAAGCCCAGGTCCAGATGGGTTCACAGCCGAATTCTACCAGATATACAAAGAGGAGCTGGTACCATTCCTTCTTAAACTATTCCAGACAATCCCAAAAGAGAGAGAATCCTTCCCAAATCATTTTTATGAGATCAACATCATCCTGATACCAAAACCCGGCAAGACTCAGCAAAAAAAGAAAACTTCAGGCCAATATCCATGATGAACATAGATGCAAAAATCTTCAATAAAATACTGGCAAACCGACTGCAACAGCACATCAAAAGCTTATCCACCATGATCAAGTAGGCTTCATCCTGGGATGCAAGGCTGGTTCAACATACGCAAGTCTATAAACAATAATCCACCACATAAACAGAACCAAAGACAAAAACCACATGATTATCTCAACTTATGCAGAGAAGGCCTTTGACAAAATTCAACAGCCCTTTATGCTAAAAACTCTCAATAAACTAGGTATTGACAGAACGTATCTCAAAACAATAAAAGCTATTTATGACAAACCAACAGCCAATATCATACTGAATGGGTAAAAACTGGAAGCATTTCCTTTGAAATCTGGCACTAGACAAGGATGCCCTCTCTCACCACTCCTACTAATATAGTACTGGAAGTTCTAGCCAGAGCAATTAGGCAAGAAAAAGAAATAAAGGGTATTCAAATAGGAAAGGAGGAGTCAAATTGTCTCTATTTGCAGACGACATGATTGTATATCTAGAAGACCCCATCGTCTCAGCCCAACATCTCCTGAAACTGATAAGCAACTTCAGCAAAGTCTCAGGATACAAAATCAATGTGCAAAAATCACAAGCATTCCTATACACCCATAACAGACTTAAGACAGCCAAATCAAGAACCAACTGCCATTCACAATTGCTACAAAGAGAATAAAATACCTAGGAATACAACTAACAAGGAATGTAAAGGACCTCTTCAAGGAGAACTACAAACCACTGCTCAACGAAATAAGAGAGGATACAAACAGATGGAGAAACATGCTCCATGTTCATGGTTAGGAAGAATCAATATTGTGAAAATGGCCATACTGCCCCAAAGTAATTTACAGATTCAACCCTATCCCCATCTAGCTACCAATGACCTTCTTCGCAGAACTGGAAAAAACCACCTTAAACTTCATATGGAACCAAAACAGAGCCCGCATAGCCAAGTCAATTCTAAGCAAAAAGAACAAAGCTGGAGGCATCACACTCCCAGACTTCAAACTATACTACAAAGCTACAGTAATCAAAACAGCATGGTACCTGGTACCAAAACAGAGATATAGACCAATGGAACAGAACAGAGGCCTCCAGAGGCAACACAACACATCTACAACCATCCGATCTTTGATAAACCTGACAAAAACAAGCAATGGGGAAAGGAGTCCCTGTTTAATAAATGGTGTTGGGAAACTGGCTAGCCATGTGCAGAAAGCAGAAACTGGACCCCTCCTGACACCTTACACTAAAATTAACTCCAGATGGATTAAAGACTTAAACATAACACCTAACACCATAAAAACCCTAGAAGAAAATCTAGGCAAAACCATTCAGGACATAGGCGTAGGCAAGGACTTCATGACCAAAACACCAAAAGCATTGGAACAAAAGCCAAAATAGACAAATGGGACCTAATCAAACTCCACAGCTTCTGCACAGCAAAAGAAACAGTCATTAGAGTGAATCGCCAACCAACAGAATGGAAAAAATTTTTGCAGTCTACCCATCTGACAAAGGGCTGATATCCAGAATCTACAAAGAACTAAAACTATATTTACAAGAAAAAACAAACAAGCCCATTCTAAAGTGGGCGAAGGATATGAACAGACACATTACAAAAGAAGACATACATGAGGCCAACAAACATATGAAAAAATGCTCATCATCACTGGTCATTTGAGAAATGCAAATCAAAACTACATTAGATACTATCTCATGCCAGTTAGAATGGCGATCATTAAAAAATCTGGAGACAACAGATGCTGGAGAGGATGTGGAGAAATAGGAACACTTTTACACTGCTGGTGGGAGTGTAAATTAGTTCAACCATTGTGGAAGACAGTGTGGCCATTCCTCAAGGACCTAGAAATAGAAATTCCATTTGACCCAGCAATCCCATTACTGGGTATATATCCAAAGGATTATAAATCGTTCTACTATAAGGACACATGCACACGAATGTTCACTGCAGCACAGTTTACAATAGCAAAAACCTAGAACCAACCCAAATGCCCATCAATGATAGATTGGACAGGGAAAATGTGGCACATATACACCATGGAATATTATGCAGCCATCAAAAACAATGAGTTCGTGTCCTTTGTAGGGACACAAATGAACCTGGAAACCATCATTCTCAGCCAACTGACACAAGAACAGAAAATCAAGCACCACATGTTATCACTCATAGGCAGGTGTTGAACAATGAGAACACATTGGACACAGGGAGGGGAGCATCACACACTGGGGGTCTTTCGGGGGAAATAGGGGAGGGACAGTGGGGGGGGTGGGGGAGTTGGGGAGAGATAGCATGGGAAGAAATGCCAGATATAGGTGATGGGGAGGAAGGCAGCAAATCACACTGCCATGTGTGTACCTATGCAACAATTTTGCATGTTCTTTACAGGTACCCCAAAACCTAAAATGCAATAAAAAAAATTAAAAAAAAATAAGAAGAGAAACTGTATAATGAATTTCCAAACGACTGGGGATTCATGTTTGTGAAACATACCCCGAGAAGCTAGTTTTAGCTTTAACTGGCAATCTGTGAAATGTCCCTTCACCAGAAAAAGAGCAGCTGCCATTTTCCAAGTTTTCATTCTCTCTCTTTTCTCAAAGCAGACATGCTATCCATGCTTATGCATCTGGTTCTGGGACCCTAGCCAGAGTCTACGGGAATCAAGTAGGACCTCGGAGATCCCTTTTTGCCTTAGGAGAATAATTCGTATGTTTGCAAAGAATATACCAACTCTAACTGAATTTCATCTTGAAGGAGCATTCTTGTTTTCTAAAAAGAAATGAGAGGTTTCCTAAAACTGCCCTCTCTAGCAATTTGGCTGTTGTCACATTCTTGAAAAGTGATTTCAAATTGAATTCCTCCACAGGCCTGTGGGTGTTCCCACAGGAACTGCTCTTAGGAAGTAAGAAGGGAGGGTGAGCAGATTAGACTGGGTTGAAGGGCAGGGATGTGTATGCAGGAATGGAAAAATTCAGTGATGTCGGTTCAAATCCCAGGTCCTCCACTGAGCAGATGTGTGATCCTCGGACAAGCTACTGAACCTCTCTGAACCCCGCCTCCTTACCTACCAAAGTTTGATTGGTTGTGGGTGGATTGCACAAGAAAATACAGGCACAGTGCTCAGCACTCAGTAGCTCAAGAAGTCTTTTTTTTTTTTTTTTTTTTTTTTGAGACAGAGTCTCTCTCTGTCCATCAGGCTGGAGTGCAGTGGCGCAATCTCAGCTCACTGCCAGCTTCTGCCTCCTGGATTCAAATGATTTTCCTGCCTGAGCCTCCAAGTAGCTGGGGTTACAGGTGCATGCCACCATGCCTGGATAATTTTTGTATTTTTAGTAGAGATAGGGTTTCACCATGTTGGCCAGGCTGGTCTCCAATTTCTGACCTCAAGTGATCTGCCCTCCTAGGCTTCCCAAAGTGCTGGGATTACAAGCATGAGCCACTGCACCTGGCCAAGAAGCCTTTACAATCCTTTCTGCAGAGAGGCAAGGAAAAGATGTGCAGAGGAGGTAAGGTATAGAAGAAATAGACAGCTTATGACAGAACGTCATTACCTAATTTTCAAAAACTGTTTAAGTTTCTGTCTTTCATGTCTTACTGTGTGACTTTAGGCAAGCGACTTTACTCCTCTATGCTTTATTTTCTTTAATTCATAGGGACAAATAATACCATCTACTTCTTATGGTTATTGTGAGGATTAAATGAAATATGGCCCATATAAAATATTTAGGACAGTGTCCAGTACGTGGTCAATGCTCAACGTGTGTTGATTATTATCATCACTGCTCCATGTTATTGTCATAATATTCTCATCCTTTGTCCACGTTCCACTGCTTCTCCCTTTCCTCCTACTCAGTTCTACTCTCCTTTTCCTGTCTTGATCCATTGAAATGAAAGATCATGGCTATCAGACAATGACCACCTATTCTTCTGCAGGTTCAGGAAGTGTTCTTGGCTTTTTCTAAACTCCGACAGTGCCTATTATCTGAGCTTTTTACTCGACAAGTTATCATCAAGAGACTTGTGATGGCTTATTTTTGTTTGTTTGTTTGTTTTTGTTTTTAGACAGAATCTCACTCTTGTCCCCCAGGCTGGAGTGCGGTGGTGCGATCTCGGCTCACTGCAACCTATGCCTTCCGGGTTCAAGAGAGATTCTCATGCCTCAGCCTCCCAAGTAGCAGGGATTACAGGTACCCACCACCACACCTGGCTAATTTCTTTTGTATCTTTAGTAGAGATGGGGTTTACCATGTCAGTCAGGCTGGTCTTGAACTCCTTACCTCAGGTGATCTGCCCACCTCAGCCTCCTAAAGTGCTGGGGTTACAGGTGTGAGCCCCCGCACCTGTCCCTTGTGATGGCTTTTCTATCATCTTTTGAAGTGGATATTTCAATCTTTCACTGTGAGTCTATGCTTTTATTACGATTATCTCTAAACAGGCACTAAAATCATGGATGGTGAGAAACATAGCTAAGGGTTTTTGCTTTTGATAGAGCTCAGCTGCCCAGCTCAGGGGCAAATCTAGCACTTGGCACCACTCCTCCCTGAAGGAGAGAGAGGAGGAGAACTATTAATGAGGTTTTGGGTACTGAGCTCATACATTAACTGTTGGGGATATAAAACTGAATATGATATCTACACCTGCCTTTAGGAAGCTTATAGCTTAATGGAAAATATGGACAATAAAAATACAATTGTATCTTTGTAAGTACAGGGTGGTGGGGGTACATAGGAGGGACTTGAGTTGGGCATGGGGTGTCCAAGGAGTGGGAGAAAACCAGAGACCTAAAGAATTATGCAGCAATGGACCTAAGGCAGGCCTGATGCCTAGCACTGCTGAGAGAGGTTCTGCCTGGATATTGATTTCTTTATGCAGCCTCACAGTAAAAAACTCTGAATGTCCTGAGATTTTCCCCAGTTCTATTATACCAGGCTGTTTAACACGGACATAGCCAGGGTTTCTGCACACAGGAGACCAGCAAAAGTGAGCTCCATGCCCAGTGGACTCTGCCCTTCAAGCCATTGTATTGTCAGCCAACCCTGTGGAACTGGAGTCCAGGGAATATGTATGGGGCACTTGCTCCGAGAGCTATTGCGCACATCTCTTCCCAACTCTGTATTCAGTGACGTTGCGTTGGTAACTTCTTAATGGTCATAATGGAAGTATTTACAGCATGGAAACTGGCAAATGCTACACAGCAGGAATTCTTTTTTTTTCCAAGCCGGTTGTTAAAATACCAGCACTTGACTGTGTAGACCTCTAATTGGAAGCTTTTTCTGCTGCCTTCTGCAAGATGTAACCAACTTCATAGGTCTCTATATCTTTTCCATGAAAGAAACTTGAATCCACTGTATTGAACACCTATTCTACATCACTTTGAATCTTCTGGGCCCCTTTATACTCTAGCTACTGTTGCTAGTGCCAGTTCCACACAGACTTTGGTCAACTGCATGCATGTGCAAGATAGCAGTTCCTTGGGACCTGCCTGTAGCTCTGCTTCACCCGGATGTATCTCTGATGTGAGAGTAGGGCATCCCATTCACATGCATGCACAACCTGAAAATAATGGGAGTTAGTCCTTTGGGGCGACCCTTGACTGATGGGGAGCGACCATCAATGACAAATGCTTCCCCCGCTTAGTTTTTCAGGAAGACAGTTCTGAGTTGCATTTTCTTACTTTTCTCAGGGATTCGGATCAAACACGCCATTTCACTCACAGCAGTAGCTGCCTTTGATAACCCACCCTTCCTTCCTTTTCCAAATGCTCTTCTTCTCCCTCACTTTTTCTCTTTGGGATCATTCCTCAAATAAGTTCCTACACAGAAGCCTGTATCCTAAGCTCTGATTTGAGGAGATCCCAAGCTAAGTGTTGACATCTGTCCATCAATCATATGACTGTCCTAGTGCAAGTCACAGTCTAAAATGTAAGCATGCTGGTGATGGAGAACCAGGTCAAGCTCACTTTCATCTTTGAAGCCTTGTTTGGTGTTTGCCCCAGACCTGGTAATGTTTTGTTCCCAACGAAGCTCTGAAAGCACTCTGCACATTGCTCTGTAATTATCAAATGAGTTTAAACACCAAATCTCTTCCCCCTGCAGGTTCTCAGCATTAAGACAAAGGGGCTTTGCTGTCTTTACCTGACAACATCCCCCTAGCACAGAGTAGGTGACAAACTTTTGGATGAGTGAATAAGGCACTTTAAAGAACTTTTAAGCACATCTGGAAAGAATTCATTCATTCAACACTCATTACTGGGGGGGACAATGGTGAAACTGAGTTCTTGGTGTGAGCCAAGACCTTGCAAAATTCAGGAGTGATGGTGAGGTAAACCTCAAACATCAAGGAAGGTTTAGGTAAGGAAATCTAAAAAAATTGGGCAAGGGTAAGTAAAAATTTAAGTCTGTAGTAAACGTAGCCTAAACCTCCTAGATCCGGACAGAATGCCTGGAATGTCAAGGAGAGATGCAAAAGCTATTGACTATTTTCAACGACTACTTTTTTAAGAGCATGTTTCTCAACCCTGCAGGCCTATGATAAGCTTATAAACATTTCTGAGGAAGCACAAATGTAGGTGATGAAAGTTAGACACAGTGAGTCATATTTGCAAAGCAAATGCCGTATGATGCTGTAACACAACAAACCTACATTGCATCTGATGATATAAACAGAATAATGATGCAGGGAAGGCTGCCAAGCTAGAAAATAAAACAAGGAAAGTCAACCTGTGAATAATGGTACAACAGAGGACACTTAAAAACGGCAGCCAGGCGGAATCTGAAGCGGGAAAACAATCACATAAAAATTGATCTGAACAGAAAAATGACCTCAGCAGGGGTGGCAAGGCTACTCCATGTTTGCACTCAGAAGCTTCTTTCAGGGAACTTCTGAAAAAACCTCCTTGTCAAATTTTTAAATGTAAAAAATAAGGTTAGAATCTTGGCAAAAGAAAAGGTCAGCGAGAATCACTTCAGGCATCTCCTCTCAGCTATTGCTTTTTCTTTCTTGATTTTGCTTCAATTTCTTTTCTTCTTTGAAGACAATCAAGTTATGCCAACAAATTTAATATACTTCAAATTCTTTTCTTCTTCGAAGACAATCAAGGCATGTCAACAAACTTAACTTTCTTCTTATTTTTCTTTAGCCATAGGAAAATTACTGCAAGATTTGGTGTATCTAAAACATTCCATTTCTTTACAGGTTGACAACAAGTGGCATACAAATAATGCCCAATATATTGATAGATAGGGGATGGCTTATAAGGGTCTTTCCTAACCACATTAGGCAGAGTTGAGTTCCTCTTATTTGACACTGTTATTTCTTATGAACTTCTCTCCTTACTGAGATTGCAACACTATATATTAATCATTGGTTTACATTTCTACTTTGCCACCAGTTGTTTTTTTGCTTGAGGTATTTTGATTTTCTAACTCTTCAGGGCCTTGTCCCAGGCTTGGTATAAGTAGTAGGTGCTCAATGAAGACAAACACGCTTATAGATGAATGAAAAAAATGAAGTGCAACCATGTATAAATTGAAAAAAATTTTTCGTATTTAAAAATATGGGCCAAGGAAGGAATCCATATGCTGCCCAAACAATATTTAAAGCACATTTCTTGGCCCAAAGTTCTTATATCAGAAAAGAAAAGAATGCTCTAAATCTCTGCCTAGGGAATTTAGGAGGTGTTACAGATTGAATGATTGTTTCCGCCAAATTCATATCTTGAAGCCTTAAACCCCAATGCAATGGTTTGAGATGGAGGCTTTGGGAGGTATGGGAGGCACTTAGGGTTAGATGAGGTCATAATGGCAGGGCCCTCATGATGGGATGAGTGCCCTTTAAGAAGAGACTCCACAGAATGAGAGGACAGTCTACAAGCCAGAAAGAGCCCTTAGGAGGAACCAAATCAGCTGACACTTTGATTTTGAAATTTCTTGTCTCCAAAACCGTGAGAAGCAAATTTCTACTGTTTACGCCATTCAGTCTATGATGCTTTGTTATGACAGCCTGGGAAGACTAATACAGGAAGGAAGTAAAGCAATAAGCTAAAAATCATGCTAAAAGTAAAAACCATTAAAAAAGAAGCAGGATGTAAATGAAACCTCAGAACAGACAAACCACATGGATACACCCTTGGTGCTTTTAATGAAAAAAAAAAAAAAGCAAATCAATAACATAGGAATAAAATAGAGGAGTGTAAAATAATACGTACAGAAGTATTAATCTTTTATGTGTTAAATTGGTGCAAAAGTAACTGCAGATTTCTGTCATTCCTTTTAATGGCAGAAACCACAATAACTTTGGCACCAACCTAATAATTTTAAATATTAGGTGGCATTGAATGATCATTTCTAAAAATAGAAAAACACCCAAGGTGGTCTCCAAAGAATCAGAATTTCCAAGTCTAGATAGGGTGGTTGTACCCAATTTCTCTGTAAGATATTTGGGACTGTGTTTTCTCCATTTTTGTATACCCTAGTCCAGTCCAATGCTTGGCTTTAGAATAGGTCTTCGGTAACTAGTCGTGCTATCATTATTTTTAGTATCTATTATAGGTGTTATGTATGTTAATTTTCACCCTCAGAAACTCAGGCTCAGCAAGACTGTATTATATATAATAACTACCTATTGCAAAGTGTATAGCCAAAATTATTTTAAGAAGCCAAATGCATTTTTAAGCCTTGGACTCAAAATAAAAGAATAACCAAAGGCAAATCAAAGGTAGAGCTTGCATAGCAGGGGGGGGGAATATCATATTTTCTGTGTGCTTGTCATACATCTATTGTCATTCATCCCAAATGTACAGGTGAGAAAACTCCAGTGAGCTTAAGTTTCTTGGTGAATTCTCATTTATTAAATGAGATCTGAAATTAAACCCAGGAGATGTCTATTAAAAACAAAGATGCATTATTCTGAAAGAAATTTTTAAGGAAGGGAATGCCACATATTAAAAGCATTATCTGCTATAAGAGTATAGGGTATAATCTTTCTCCTCGGTTCAAGTGATTCTCCTGCTTCAATCTCACATGTAGCTGGAATTACAGGAGTGGACTACCACTCCCAGGCTAGGTTTTTGTGGTATTTTTAGTGGAGACGGGGTTTCGCCATGTTGGCCAGGCTAGTCTCGAACTCCTGACCTCAGTTGATCCAGCCCCCTGGCCTCCCAAAGTGCTGGGATTACAGGCACAAGCCATCACACCTGGGCTTTTTATTCCTTTATTTATTTTATTTGTTAGCACTTCTTCTGGTGGGGGCTGTCCTTATCTTGTACAGCTTGTTGAGGGTCTTACATTGTTTTACTAAATATAATATTGTTTGGCATTTAAATTCCCTTTTAAACTAGTTAAAATTGGTTTTGGTTTTAGTTCTATTTTAAAGCATTTATTGGGTTAAGAAAAAAACTTAGTGACTGAATAAAAAATAGCTGCTGAATTTCATCAAATGCCTTGGCATCTACCAAGATAACTACTCAATGTTTTTAAGGCAATGTGATAAACTATATAAACAACCGAACTCACTATTGTCCCTTGACATACACAGGTGAGGTTAATTACTAAAATGAAAATTATTATGTAGTTGTTAAACCATACATGGCCTTCTGCTTCTTTTTGGCTGATTAGAACCAAGCATAAAGGAATAAGATGAGCTCATCAACCAGTAATCTCTAGGGCTGTGTATACTTTTTTGTTTTCTAATAGAATTTCAGTAAATTATAAACCCAAAAAGTTTGGATTTTTAAAATACAGCACATTGAAAGACCTGAAATAACTGGTGTTTACATGATGTGAAAACACTGTCACAAACAAATCAGTTAGGAAAATGGTGAATGACTTTGGACTGAAAAACTGGTGGACAGCTTCTCTAAAATGCCTGTTAAGACTGCCACTTCCTCAGCAAACCATAATAAATGAGGTAAACATTATCCTGAGAAATAGCAAGAACAAGACGACCATGGAGAGCTGTCTCTTGAAACTGGTAGCTCTTCTTCTCTGCCCAGTTTTGTTGGGCTGGACGTTGGTTAGGTTATTTCAGGTTAGGGGCAGGGGTGAGCAACAGTGGTTCATTTAATGTAACTTCTCTGATTAGAGTGGAGTGGGATGTTGTGCTGAGAGAGATCTGAGGCCGAGTGGGATTGATTAGTGATGTCTGCTGTGGGGTGCAGGAGGAAGTGCTGATGGCCTGCAAACTTGGGAGTTTGCCACATGTGTCTAAAGAGAAATATATTCCACTTATTCTGATAAGAGAATAAGTAAGAGGCATTTGATAGGACTCGGGTAACAATTCTTTTAAATGATTCTGTGACTACAGAAGAAAACCAGCAAAAATATGTATTACATACTGACTAAAAGGTAAACTACTGGACACACACCTAACACCATCTTGTTTGTATATCTGAACAACAGCCCCACCTCTGGGCCCTCTGGCCATCTCTTGCTGTGTGCTCTCCCTTTCCAGTCCTCGTTCACCCTTTGAACTTGATGCTTGCCAGCCATGAACTTCCTCCCTGTTGCTCTGTCAACAATGCCAGCCTGAAGCAAATGCCTCTTGCATTTTGCTGTGACCCCATGTCCCTGCTTAGAAAAGCATCATAACATGCCCTTAATTTGTTCATACCGGCTCATGAGCAGACTTGGAGCATTTATAATGATGACTGGCGGGGTTGGTCAGAGAGGGAAAAGATGTATGGGAATAAAGCCAGGAATGGGGTACATTCTGACAATAACAATGTTTTTGTTTAGGGTGGCACAATTACGGGCAATCTTTTTGCCTTTTTTCTATTTTCTTTTTGAGACAGAATCTTACTCTGCCACTGAGGCTGGAGTGCAGTGGCATGATTTCAGCTTACTTCGACCTCCACCTCCCAGGCTCAAGCGATTTCGTGCCTCAGCCTCCCGAGTAGCTGGGACTACAGGTGTGCGCCATGCCTGGCTAATTTTTGTATTTTTAGTAGAGACAGGGTTTCACCATGGTGGCCAGGCTGGTCTCAAACTCCTGACCTCAAGTGATCTGCCCACCTCACCCTCCCAAAGTGCTGGGATTACAGGCATGAGCCACCATGCCCAGTCTTTTTCAATTTTCTAAATGTTGTATATTGTAGTTAAATATTTATGTAACGTATTTCAATTGCAAGAAAAAATTATGCTGGGGAAAAGGGCAAAATAAGCACATAAGAAAGCACAGAAACACACATAAATATACGCAAACACATAGTCACATGATCTCCAGAATAAGGAATGTGGCTTGGATTCCCAGTTCTACCTTGCACAAATTACCTTACTCGGTCTATGTTTCTAACACACACCTATCTGTGTAATGAACATAACACTCGTCCTGCCTATCTCTGTGGGTTTACTATGGGGCTTGATCCCCACAAAGGCAAGTAAATGCTATGCAATAGAAGCTGTAGAGTCAGGCATAGCCTCTCCGAATTGTCACCTCTGCACTTCCCAGCACAGTCTTCAGCATGGTACCTTGGGATGTAAATATGCTCATGTGGAGTGTGTCCAACTGCCAAACAATAAAAATGCAATGAAACTGAAACCCAACTAGTTGGTAATTTGTAGCCATTTGGGTGAGGCTGAAAGGGAGATGTTGAGGCTCAAGCACTGGCCTTCAAGTCAAGGGGATCTGTGCTACTACTTAGTAGAGCTGAGTGTCTTGGGGAAGGCATCAGCTTTCCTCATCTTGGTCTTCTTATCAACCCTGGAAAGGCTGGGTGAGCATCACGTGGTTTTCAGCTGCTAATGGGAACAGAGCTTAATCACCACGTCCCCATCCTCACTCAGTTGGTGTCTGTTGAGCCAACTCACTGAATGATAATATGTGTGAATGTGCTAGGGAAGCTATGAAAATGACACACGTTTTGGAAGGGAGGTGGAAAGGAAGAAGCAAACTAAAGTTGTATCAAGCACCCACTCTGTGGCATTTCTCTACACAGCACGCGATTTACAGTTTACACATTGCTTGCAATAGACTTTGAAACAGGCAGGAAGAACAAGGATTACAGATGCAGAAAACTACGGTTTGAGATGCAATGTCAGCTGTCTAATCACAGAGGTTAGGAACTAATGAACCAGGGCGTTCAAGCCAATCTCCCCCACTGCAAATCAGGATGCCTCCAATCGGGGAGATGGGGCAACCAGGTTGAAGAGCTCAGGACAGAGTCATCGTCGATCCTGGAGGGAGTTGCGGCCTTGGTGACAAGCACAGCTTCAGGAGACAGCTGGTCTGACAGCTGAGTTTTGGCTCCACCACTTTTTGTCTGTGTGACCTTGACTTTGTCACTTAATGCGCTAAGCCTCAGTTCTCTCATCTGTAAAACGGGGTCAACAATAGTTCTATCCCTACAGGATTGCCTTGAGTCTGGACGAGCTAATGCACGTAAAGTGCTCAGCACAGAGCCTGGCTCTGGGCAGCCATCACACTTTAGCCATGATCGCCACTGTGTCATTTGTCCATGGATCCGCAGGCAGCTGCTCACTTAGAGTTTATTAAATGACTAACTGGAGCGTGGTACTTGCCTGGCAGCACCTCCCAAAACAAGTTAACAGTTTAGTAATCAGAGACTAGATGGTTGGAGGACTGGAGGAATGCAAACACCAGCATGTGTTTATCATTTGTGCTGTTCGGAGCTTCTGTTCCATTAAGCAGCTCCTACAGATCTTTGGAAATGAGTACAAGCACGAGGAAAGGACACTGGTAAGCCTGTTTCCACCATAGCAGTGGCACATCAGGGAGGAAACCAGCTCTTGGAGGTTTGCCTGCAAGGTGGTGGAGGGCAGGGCCCCACACACCCCAATCCTTCTGATCTGGTAACACAGGCTGGCTTGTACTGGGGGCCAGGGCATGCCCTAAGCCCTGCATGCACAGCCTCATGATGTTTTCACAGCAACCCCACAGAGGAGGCCCTGCTATTATCCTCATTTCACAGATAGCAAAAGCAAGGCTTAGGAAAGAAGTGAAGCCACTCTTCCAAGAAATCACAGCTATAACTGGAGGAGGGGGGGACTTGAACTCAATCTGGAGCCTGCCCCTTTTAACCCTTACACAAAATTCTATCTCTTTAGCCCTTTATAATTTGCAAGGTATCTTTCATTTTTGATTATATCTGACTCACAATTTGTTATGGATGAAACCGTGTCTCTCCCCTCTTCCCCAAATATTCGTATGTTGAAATCCTAACTCCCAGGAAATCTACTACAACCTTATTTAGAAATGGGGGTTTTGGAGATGTAATTAGTTAAGAGGAGATTATACTGAAGTAGGGTGGGCTCTAATCCAACACTAGTGTGTCTTATAAAGTGGGGGAATTTTGGAGATAGATGCACTCGGAGAGAATGGCTTGTGAAGATGAGCCACGGACAGGGGTGATGTGTCTAAAGCCAAAGAACACCAAAGATTGCCAGGATCCAGGAGAGAGGCATGGAACAGATTCTTCGTAACCCTCAGAAGGAATGGACCCTGCAGACACGTTGATTGACACTTCCAGCCTCCAGAACGGTGAGACAACACATTGTTGTTGTGTAAGCCACTTGGCTTGCGATACTTTGTTAAAACAGCCCTAGCAAACTTGTACACAAATGTTTTGGGAAATAAAGTCAGCTGTTACTATTTTATAGGGGAGGAAAAGGAGGAAGAGAAAAATGAAGTGCTAAAGACTTGTGCTACCAAACAACTGGAAGTGGAAGGATTAAGAAACCCAGTTTGGGCCGATCGAGGTGGCTCACACCTGGAATCCTAGAACTTTGGGAGGCCGAAGTGGGTGGATCACTTAAGGGCAGGAGTTTAAGACCAGCCTGGCCAACATGGTGAAACCCCATGCCTGCTAAAAATACAAAAATTAGCTGGGCGTGGTGGTTGGTGCTTGTGATCCCAGTTACTCAGGAGGCTGAGGCAGGATCATTGCTCAAACCCAGGAGGCAGAGGTTGCAGTGAGCCAAGATTGCGCCATTGTACTTCAGCCTGGGTGACAGAGAGAAACTCAGTCTCAAAAAACAAAAAAAATCCCAGTTTGTTGGACCAAGTATTTATTTGCCCCATCCAATCAGAGCTGCTTCTGCACATTATGCCTTATGTCAGCAGAGTGGTTTACAGTGTACAAGAGTTCACATATGGACTCAGTTGATTGTGCAATAATCATAAAATCCTATGCAGTAACAGGGGAACATGGTAGTATCTCCATTTGTAATGGAGGAAACTGATACTCTGACAGGAGTGTGGATTCCAGAGGTGGGAGTAGTGGTAATATCCACAGCTTGTTTATCTGAGGGGATGTGACCTTTTATTCATGCATTCTCTGATTTAAATGTATGTCCCAAGATTCATGAATCTTGATCTGCAGCACAGCTCTCTCTTTTATCTAGCAAATAAAGAATCTGTGGTTAACATATCAGTACAGATATCTTGGAAAATTCTTGAAATTGGTCCTCTGTTGCCTTTCTGCAAATAAGATATATAAAGTAATTTCTCCATCAACCTCAAAGGCAAATGGAACCTTTCCAGTCATTGGAAACAGATCAGCAAGATCCTGGTCTGTGTCTTTTAAAACAAAGCCAAGAGCAGGGTGAGCTGACTCTGTTCCTGGCACATAAGGAAATCCAGTTTTGTAAAGTATTTTCAGCTGAATGACAGGTGTAAAGGTAAGGATGAGCATTTTCTTTGTAACAGGAATATATTCAGAGCTGAGCTCCCAGAGTCCTCACAAGGATTGCTGAGCTGTGAATAAACCTAATCCTGCAACACACTGGTCTCTGGTGTAGATGAAATTGTCTGCTTAGAACCTTGATGGGAGATGCTGCACCAGGCTGATGAAAATGTGTTCCCCTGAGGCCCCAGTAATCTTTTGTGGGGCATATCCTGTGTTCTTCTCCCTTGGCACCTTGCCGCAGAGTCCCTGACCTCAAATATCTCAACTCTCTGGGGGGAGATGCATTTGTAATGCACTGTAATGATAAGAGCTAACGTTGAGCACATATTCTCTGTCAGTCATTAAGCTAAGTACTTTTTGTACATTAGGTCATTTAATCCCTTCAAATAGAAACCGAAGGAAGGTAGCATTATTCTTTGTGTTTTTCACAGGAAATTGCCAATGCACATGTCAATGAGGAAGGCAAGCCCATGGGATCTAAAAGCAGTACTTCCTAACTCGGGGTTGGGATAATGGCAAGAGAGGGGAATGGTTTTGTAGAAGAGTCAACACCAGGGCTGAGTCTTAAAAGTGATCCGGAATTTTGCAGGAGGACAAGCATGGCTACATTCCCCGACTGAAGGGCCTGCCCACAAATGCCCTGCAGCCAAAGTTTTGTTATTTGCCCTCCAATTCACGAACAGATCAAGACTCTTGTTCCATGGAGGCAATAAGGTAGAGGGGATCTAGGCCGAGTCCTCATGGGGGGTGGCTCTCCGCCTCCCCAGCCGCACCAGTGGAAAGTAGAAACTGTGGTCCCGGAATCTACCCATCATTACCTAACTTGGCTACAACAGGTCAAGTTAACAGCTGGAACAAAGGCAGGGAGGTGCAAGACTCAGATTTCTGAAAACCACTGTGGTCCAAAAAGGCCAGAGAGATGGGTATATTCTGGCAGTTGGCAGGAGTCCTCCTATCCCATCTCCTCTCCCCCTCCATTCAAGGTAAGCCTCCCCCATCACTCTGTACTCAGCCTGATGAACCTTTTTCCTGTCCTTGAATGTACCACCCTCCACCTCTCTCTCCAGCTTCCAGGCCTTTGCCCAGGCTATGGCACAGGCCTGGGTTTTCCTCCAGTCTTTACTTCCAGCTTATATAATTGTCTGACTGTTCACTTCCATCATCCTGGCTGCCCCTCAGCAGAGGCCCAGGCCTTCTCACTTGCAATTGTGTTTGCAAAGCCCAGTGTGGCTTGGCATGCAGCAGGCAGGCACTCTGTAAGGATTTGTTGAGTGGTATTAGTGGTATGTATTAGTTTCCAGTTGTTGCTATAACAGATTGCCTCAAATTAAGGTAAAACAAAAATTTATTTTATTTTTGAGATGGATTCTCGCTTTGTCGCCAGGCTGGAGTACAGTGGTGCGATCTTGGCTCACTGCAACCTCCGCCTCCCAGGTTCAAGTGATTCTCCTGCCTCAGCCTCCCAACTAGCTGGGATTACAAGCACACACCACCATGCCCAGCTAATTTATATATTTTTAGCAGAGGTGGGGGTTTCACCATGTTGGCCAGGATGGTCTCAATCTCCTGATCTCATGATCCGCCCACCTCAGCCTTCCAAAGTGCTGGGATTACAGGTGTGAGTCACCACGCTCGGCCAACTTATTCTCTCACAGTTCTTCAAGTCAGAAGCCTGAAAATGTCTCTTTAGGGCTAACATCATGGTGTCAGCAGGGCTGAGTCCTTCTGGAGGCTCCAGGGGAGAATCTGAATTTCTGTGCCTTTTCTGGCTTCTATATGCTCTTCCTATTCCAGGATCACATCACCCTTCTTCCTCTGCTTCTGCCATCACATCTCCTCCTCTGATTCCAACCTTCCTGCCTCTCTCTTACAGACACTCTTGTGATTGTACTGGGTCCATCTGCATGATCCCAGGTCATGTCCTTGTCTCAGAATCTTTCATTTAATCACACCTGCAAGGTCCCTTTTGCCATATGAGGTAACATGTTCAAAGATTCCAGGGATTAGGATATGGACAACTTTAGGGGGCCATTGTTCAGCCTCTCACAGATGAATACACCGAGGCAGAGCCGTGCCTTAATTTCTTTGGTCTGTTGGGCAGCTCAGAGCAGGGTTGTCTGCAAATACATGGCAGAGCCTAGGGGCATGATGGTGCTGGTAAGTTTGAGCTGCAGAAAACACATGAGACTAAGGCCAGCTGGGAGAATGTGCATGGAAATGAGAGATTTGGGTGTGAGGGCAAGTGGGTGGGGATGATGACACTGTACTGAAAAATCTACACTTCCACTTGAGGGCAAGAGTTCACACAGGAAGGAAAAAACGAAGGGTAGGGACCTACAGCAAACACAGCAATGGCTTCTGGAGCCCCATTCTGCTCATCTGAAAACTGGGAGAATGGACCAGGTGGGATGGTTTTCCAAGGCTTTGCAGCTAGGATATTAATAAGGATTGAGGCCAGGGAGTCTAAGGCTGTGAATCTAAGAGATTCTAAGGCTGTGCCTCTTTCCCATCTCCCAAGTCCCCGATCCCAGCATTAAATAGCCCTTCAATCTCTCCCTTTCTTATGTGTAATGCATGCGTATACTAGCATATCTATCTTAGCATATATATATATCTGTATATTGGCTTTATATATAATTTATATACTGTATAGTTGACCCACTTAAAGTGTATGATTCAATGTTTTTTTCACATAGAGTTGTGAAATTATCACTATTATTAATTTTAGAACATTTTTCTCTCTCCAAAAGAAATGCCATGCCTGTTAGCAGTTCCTCTCCATTTTGTCTCCAAGACCCCCAGACCTAGGCAGCCGCAAGCCGACTTTCTAGATAGCCCTCGTGGCTCCTCTGTTCCTCCTGGCTGTGTTTTGGGCATTTGTGCTGTTCAACGCCAGGTGGGAGGCTCGTGCTGGCTGTTGGCCTGTCCTCCCTGAACCTTCCCTTCCCAAACCTCTACATTCAGACTTCTGCCCCCATCATTCTACTGGCACTACTTTCTGAAAAGTCAACAGTGAGGCCGAGCCAAACCCTAAGGCTCTTTCTCTATGCACTTCCTGGCTTGCCAACAGCTGCCGACACTAATGACCTGTCAGATGGCCGTGGTGATCCCTTTACTGCTGCCTGTCGGTGGATGTCTCATCCTCTGCCCAAGGACAAAGGATTCACAGACAGGCAGCAATGAAGAGGGGGCTTTAGGGTTCTGGTCTTTCCCACCACAGTGGAGACGCTAATGTCCGTGGCATGGACTCAAGGACTCAAGAGCCAAACTGCCTAGGTCTCACAATGGCTTTTCCATGCACTGGCCGTGTGACTTTGGACAACTTATTCCTCTCTGTATGCCTTCATTCCCTCATTTGTATCACAATGTGAGTAACAATAATCACCACTGGGGGGTAATCATGAGGATTTAATGAGTTAATAAATGCAAGGTACTTGGCACATATAAACATGCTCTGCTAAGCATTTCCTAATAGAATTATTTTACTCATATTTTTGCTCAGTGAGTTTATTTATTATCCCTTTCCAAAAACTTCTATGCATCAGACTTTCCTGGGGTTCAAATTTCTATCACATTCAATGGTAAGCACAGACAACAGGCAAGAATAATCTCTCTAGAGCCTCATTTTTGCCGTCTGTAAGATGAGGGTAATAATACCCGGATACTATTGTGTTGTTGGGAAATTTAGACCAGTTAACACATAAAGCACTTAGAACAATGCCTAGTACTTAGTGAATCCTCTAGAAATGTTAGTACTGTAGCAACAGGAGCAGTAGCAATAGTAATTATCCAGTCTTTTCTCACCTGAATGTGGTTGAGGGTTTGACATGTCTGTGGACACCTCCACCTGCATGTCCTGCTATGACTTTAAAGCAAACTTACATCTAAGCTCATGAGTCTTTTCACGCTAATGTCTATCCCTGCTAACTAAAACGGCATTCCTGGCTTCCCCTGTTCCTGACCTCCCAGGTTAAAAGACCCTGGGTTATTTCTGACTCTTGCTTCCCCTTTGTCCTTTATTTGTGATTTCCTTTCTCTCAGTGGCTGAGATTGATTTATTCTCTCCCATCCCACACCCCACTTTGGTTGGTGGTTTACCTATATTCATGTCTCCAAAACTGCCACAGCCTCCCAGCCAGAGCAGCTGCTACCAGTTCACCTCCAAACCACTGTGCACGACGCAACACACACAGCCTGCTTCTGGGAGATGCTTTTTGTTGTTGTTAATTAGTTTTTGTTTCACAATCATAAACGTCACTCTGCAATCCAGCTAGGCATGGAAAGGAATAAAAAAACATGGAACCCAAAGGGAACTGCAGTGAGAGCACAAAGATGATAGGATACGGAAAGCATATGGGGTGGAGGGTGCTCTCCTGAGCTACGAAAGGAATGGTCTGGTGGTGAAAATAAAACACAAGTCAAACTTACTAGACTTTTCCACAGTCAGCAGTGGTGATCTTGCTGGTTTTCCCATTTCTGTACCCAAAGCGCTCCATGGCCTCCACATATTCATGCCTTGCCAAAGACCACAGGCTTGCCATCCAACCACTCAGTCTTGGCAGTGCAGATGAAAAACTGGGAACCGTTTGTGTTGGGTCCAGCATTTGCCATGGACAAGATGCCAGGACCTGTATGCTTCAGGATGAAATTCTCGTCATCAAAGTTCTCCCCATAGGTGGAGTTGTCACCAGTGCCATTATAACGTGCCGTTTCCAAAAAAAAAAAAAGAGAGAGAGAGAGAGAGTCTTGCTCTGTTGCGCAGGCTGGAGTGGCACGATCTTGGCAGAGAGCAACTTCTACCTCCCAGGTTCAAGTGATTCTCCTGCCTCACCTCCGGAGTAGCCGGGACTATAGGTGCTGCCACCATGCCCGGCTAATTTTTTGTACTTTTAGTAGAAATGGGGTTTCACCCTGTTGGCCAGGCTGGTCTTGAACTCCTGACCTCAAGCAATCTGGCTGCCTCAGCCTCCCAAAGTGCTAGGATTACAGGCATGAACCACCACGCCTGGCCAACATTCATTCTTAACATTGTTCTCTGTTTTCAAACCCAGTTGCAGTTGAAATTAATACTCTATGATTATTTAACTAAGTTATTGTCTAATTGCTTCATAGATTTTATTTTTGTCTCAGAAATTAAATTATAAACTTAAGGGCAGGAAACATGTCGTCTATGACTTTTGTAGATTTTACATTCTAAAACAGGATTATGATATAGCCCATACATAGTAGGTGCTTAGCAATGTTAGTGCTGCTTGGTTGACAAATGCAAGTATTAACATGTTGTCTATGACTTCTGTAGACTTGACATCCTAAAAGAGGATCAGCACACAGCACACAGTAGGCACTCAACACTGTCACTGCTGCTTTTTGGAAAACTGCAAGTATTTTTAATTTCTTTTCCATCTCTTAAACTGTTTGGTGAGATTAACTTTCTTCCAACTTCATGTACAGCTGCACGTTTAGTATTTGGAAGCAAACCCAAGGCTGCAGGAGACCCACTTTGCTTTGTGAATTAAATTTACGATAAAGTAAAAGACAGATGGCTAAGAAGGAACTTTAATCGTCTCTGACATTATTAAATCTTCTAGTTTGAGGCTCAGAGAGCCCCAGGAAATTTTCTTTGAATCCCTATGCGCTTTATGTTCCGTAGATGAAGTTAGAGAGCTGGCTTGAGAAGCAATTTTGTAGAATCGTTTACCAAAGGGGAGGGGGAAAAATCATTATAACTCTTGAGAGGTTTGCAAGTAATAAGCATGTTATACTCTCCTTAAGCCCAGAAGAGCTGCGTGGGCTTGATAAATAGCCGCATTTGGTCCAACTGCAGCTCTAAACAGATGTCTGTAAATATTGCAGAAAGCCGGCAGAACGTTGGTGGGTGTTCTTGAGGAGTGGCTGTGGGTGCTGTTGTTGGCAAACAGGCTACAGCTGTCTGTCTCCTTTCTGTAGAGGACTATTCTGCAACAGGAACCTTGAATTGCTTTGTCTTGCTGGTGACTGTGGCTGTCTTTGCCATCATGGCTTCTTCTTTTTTTTTTTTTTTTTGATATGGAGTCTTGCTCTGTTACCCAGCCTGGAGAGCAGTGGCACCACCTTGGCTCACTGCAATCTCCACCTCCTGGGTTAAAGAGATTCTCCTGCCTCAGCCTCCCAAGTAGCTGGGACTACAGGCGTGCGTCAGCATACCTGGCTATTTTTTTTTTTTTTTAAACAGAGTCTTATTGTGTCGCCCAGGCTGGAGTGCAGTGGCATGATCTCGGTTCACTACAACCTCTGCCTCCCAGGTTCAGTAGATTCTCCTGCCTCAGCCTCCTGAGTAGTTGGGACTACAGGCGCATGCCACCATGACTGGCTAATTTTTGTATTTTTAGTAGAGACGGGGTTTCACCATGTTGGCCAGGATGGTCTCAAACTCCTGAGCTCGTGATCCGCCCACTCTGGCTTCCCAAAGTGTTGGGATTACAGGCGTGAGCCACTGCGTCCAGCCCATGGCTTCTTTTAAAGCAGTGGTTCTCAAGTAGAAGTGGTTTTGCCTCCACTCTTGTCCCACCCAGAAGACATTTGACAATGTCTGGGGACATTTTCTATTGCCACCCCTGTCAGTACGGGAGTAGAGGCCAGGGAGGCTGCTCACCATTCTACAGTTCACAGGGAAGCCCCTCCCTACCCAGCAAAAAATTATTCAGCTCAAAATCTCAGTCATGCCCAGGCTGAGAAACTTTGTGCTTTATTTACTTACTTATTTTGAGAAACCTTGTCTTAACATAATCTTTTAAAATTATAGCTTGTTCATTCATTCATTCATTCATTCAACAAATATATATTGTGAAACACACAAAATATGTAACTAGTCATCTTTCTCTGTGTTGGTGGATTGATTGATTATTTCATTCATGTAATAAGTATGTATTGAGCATCTACTCCATGCCAGGCACTGGAATCTGGAAGAATACAGTCTAGGTCTTCCTTCATGTAGGGTTTCAATTCTAGTGGAAGGGAGGTGAGAGTCTAAACAAGTTGACAAAGGAAAGAACAAGATCATTTCAACTGGCAGTAAGTCCAATAGAGAGTATCAAATGGGGCAAAGGGAGAGAGAATGGCCTGGGCTGCAGTGGCTTGCAGGATGCTACTTGAAGAGTGGGATTCGGAAGACTTCTCTGTACAGGCCATATTGAGGCTGAGACCTGAAGTCAAAGACAGATGGCTAAGAAGGAACTTTAATCATCTCTGATATTATTAAATCTTCTAGTTTGAGGCTCAGAGAGCCCCAGAAAATTTTCTTTGAATCCCTATGGGCTTTATGTCCGTAGATGAAGTTAGAGAGCTGGCTTGAGAAGCAATTTTGTAGAATCATTTACCAAAGGGGAGGGGGAAAAATCATTATAGTCCTTCAGAGGTTTGCAAGTAGTAAAACCTCTGGGAAGAAAAGTGTTCCAAAACTGGGAAGAGGAGTGTTCAAAATAGAAGGAGCAACACGTTCAAAGGTTCAAGACAGGGAAGGCCTGGGTGGGCTCAAGGACCAGAAACACACACGCTGCTGAAGCTTGTGTGGAGGAGGTGAGGTTGAAGGAGGAGGTGAGGGTAATGGATGGGCAGGAGTCAAACCGTGCAAGGCCTTAGAGAAGACCACAACGAGGAATTTAGATTGCATTTCAGGTAGAGCAGGAAGCTGTGGGAAGATTTTAAGCAAGGTGCGACATAATCTGGTTTAGGTATTTCTTGAGTCCACACAGCTTAGACGACAGCACTATGCATAGATATGGAAGGAAGTATGTTCAAGGTAAAGTCCCAGACTTGATTGCATATGATCCATGACTCAGTCAAGCAAGCTGCCAGCCTGAGATTTCTCATCTCTCATTAGTGCTGGTCCTGAGTACCTTTGCCCTGCATCCTTAGTGGACTCAGTTTTGAGCCAGTGCTGACAACCCCAGCATGCATGGAGCTCCATTTCCCCAGCACTGAGGGTTGGAGATGAGTCTTGCTGCCTCACATGCACCATCTGTGCCTGGTCAGACCCTCCTTAATGCTAGCTGAGCTTCCCCATTGTGAGGCTTCCTGCTCTATAGTTAGCGTGCCTTTCCTATTCCTTAGCTGGATTGAGATCTTCCTTGAATATCAGACTTCTGTAGTTGCCTAGTTGCCCAGGATCCTGCCTGGCAATTTTAGCTTCTGTCCTGATGGATAACATCCTTGGGACCAGGATGTGGCACCTCCTGACTCTGACCCTATAGCAGCCCCCGTGCCACTTAGAGTAAAACCCAAATTTCCATCCAGCTCTTGCTGACCCACTCAGACTCTCCTTGTACCGTTTCCTCCTTGACTCACAATAATCCACCTTTGGCATTTGCCAGGATCTTTGTTCCTCGCCCCTTTGTTTTTGGGGGTCTCTCCCTGTGTTGAATTCTCTCCCTTTAGTTTCTTGCCTCCTTCATGTTCCAGCTCAAATGACACCTACTCAGAGAAACCTTCCTTCTTAAAATTTCTCTACAGCATGCATTCTCAATAAGCATGATATCATCCCTGAGGGGTGAACACTGGCTCTTGGAAGATAAAAAAAATTGCTCTTTTAATATAGAAAATACAGATGTATATACAGGACATAAACACACACATACATGTACATATACATACATATATATAGTAGTAAAACTTCATGGGTTTATTGATAAGGCAAAATAATATCTAAAAAATCTCTTTAGAGGGGCAACAATGAAAAACAGGTTAAGCAACATTGCTCTGTGGAACCTAAGTCTCCTCCCTCCACTCACCAACTTACATCCTAATTTATCTCCTTCCAATAATTTATTATAACAGGCAACTACCTTGCTTGTTATTATTTCAGTATTTCCTATCTCCTCCTACTCCTCTGAATATAAGCTCCATGAAGTCTTGGGATCTTGGCCACAACAGATCTTGATCTGTTCACCACTGTATCTCCAGTATTTGCCTAGTACTGAGCACACAGTAGTTATTCACAAATATTGGGTGATTCAATTACCATTGTAACCAAGGGGTGATTTCAAATACTAGAACAGGAACCCACTGGGCCAAGTGGACCCCTCTTGGATTTCAATTCTCATTCAAATGCTACCAGATTTGTTGGGTCCTTTTGGGCACTGAGTTCAAGTACAAGTCACCTTTTTCTGCCCCATGGACAAGTTAATCTCTTAGCTTTTTTCTTGATGATTCCCAGTTTTCTCTCCTTCCTGACCATTGAGAACTGAGTAATGAGGTAGCCCAGCCCTTTTCCTGTTCCAATGAGATATGGTAGTGAGTAAATACCGTAGGGGTGTCTGACTCATTACAAACATTTAAAGAAAAGTATAGCAATAAGCTAGCTGTACTGGCAGTGACACAGCAGAAGGCATGCACGATTATCTGATTTGATTTAGCACTAAATTGAATCACAGCAAGCATCTGCAATAGAAAAAAGGCTGGAAGGAAGTAAACCAAAATGTTAACAACGTTACCCTTCTCTGCAATGTGGACTTGCAGTTTATTCTCTCCTTATGTTTTTGGTTAATTTAGGAATTTCTGTAATGCGGATGTATTTATTTTATCACAAGAATCAAGGTTTTTGGTGGCTAGAGGTTTTAAGCCCATATATGACATTGCAGTATTAGAGAGAGATATAGGCACATTCCTGGTCCATTGATCTAGGGACCAGTTGTATTTAAATATACAGTGACCCCCAAAGAGCCTTTCTAGTGGTATTTCTGTGCTTAGAGAAGTCATTGCATTTGGGCCAATGTAATCTTTCAGGCAAACAGCTATTTTGCCAGAAGCACACCCACTAAAACTTCAGTACTTGTTATATATATATACGGAGTTTCGCTCTTGTTGTCCAGGCTGGAGTGCAGTGGCGTCATCTCGGCTCACCGCAACCTCTTCCTCCTGGGTTCAAGCAATTCTGCCTCAACCTCCCGCGTAAGCTGGGATTACAGGCATGCACCCCCATGCCCAGCTAATTTTGTATTTTTAATACAGACAGGGTTTCTCCATGTTGTTCAGGCTGGTCTTCAACTTCCAACCTCGGGTGATCTGCCCGCCTCGGCCTCCCAAAGTGCTGGGATTACATGCGTGAGCCACTGTGCCTGGCCCTTCTTATATTTTTTAGAGGTTTTGTAACTCTCAACCTGAGGTGATCTGCCAGCCTCGGCCTCCCTAAGTGCTGGGATTACAGTCATGAGCCACCGTGTCTGGCCCTTGTTATATTTTTAAAAGGTATTTGTGACTTGCAAAAGTACAATAAAGTACTATAAGGCACTTCCCTCACACAAAATGCAAAAAAAAAAAAAAAAAAAAAAAATCCCACATATTTAAAAATATTTCAGGGGCTTCATGTCTCCTTGAAACCAAGGTTACAAAATCTTGACTTAGGTTTCATAGTGAAATGCCTCTTAAAATCCAGGCCTCATCTCTTCATTACTTCTACAAGCAGCTGCCATTAACTGACTTCCTAAATGCCCAAACCTTGCTCTTACTTGAAGAATTTTCTAGACCCTGCCTCCTCCTAGCAAGGGACATATGATCCAATACAACCAATTCATGCTTCAGTATCCTTCAAGGCTACATTAGGGCTTCTTTAATGTTCTTGTGATCAAGGAATGCTTTCAAATCCTTTAACTTCTGGAAGATCAACTAACAAAAAGACTCAATCCAACATTAGACCCGACAATTCAGCAGTAATTCTAAAGTCCATCGTGACAGCTAATATCTCCCTGGGGCTCAAAGTATCCAGCTGAGCACACAAATCATTTTAGCTCAGAGCCACTGTCTGCTCTGACAGTGATCTCTTATTTACTCACAAGGTGACAATGATGCCTCAACAATGTACACATGGTCTTGTAACCACACCGAATTGTAGACATCCATCAAAATTTGGTGGCCTGATCTGGAAAGGGTTCATAGCACAAATTGGTGTGATGAGGCACGTGGTTTGCAAATCACCAAAGAACTTAAAGTATTTCTTACATCTAAAGTACTATTCTATGGTACAGTGACTCTCAGGACCCTCATTGAAAACAAACCCATCTGGGAAAACAATCATTTAGTAGAAGATTGTATTTGGCTGCCCAAACCTTCCTGAGTTAAAAAGAGAAGTTTATTTGCAGAGGAAAAGCACCATTCTTACCTCCTCCAGAGCCCACAAGGAGTCCACCACAGGCTTTATCTTCTTCTGGTTGTAGAGCCCTATGAGTTTTTCCACCACTCCCCAAATGAGGCCTGCCCGGCCTTGTTTGAAGAGCAGATTTAAAAGGGAAAACCCAGCGATGACTTTGTTCTCCTCGTACAGCTTGATGGGGTTCACTTCTCCACCTGCCACCACTGCAAAGAGAGGTGGTGTCAGGTTACAGGAGACTCAATACCAGGGTTAAGGCTGCATTTGCAGCATTGCTAATGTCATCAGCTACTACATGGGGAGCATGGGGCTGCAGCTAAGCAGACTCCAGCTGGCCAAGGAGTTGCTTTTGGTGGTGTTTGTTTGTTTGTTTGTTTTTGTTTTTGAGACAGAGCCTCGCTCTGTCACCCAGGCTGAAGTGCAGTGGGGAGAGCTTGGCTCACTGCAATCTCTGTCTCCCAGGATCAAGCAATTATCTCCCTGAGCCTCCCAAGTGGCTGGGATTGCAGGTGCCCACCACCACGCCTCGCTAATTTTTGTATTTTTAATAGAGACAGAGTTCACCATCTTGGCCAGGCTGGTCTTGAACTCCTGACCTCGTGATCCACTCGCCACGGCTGGGGGTATGTATTTTTTTAAGCATCTATTTTGCTAGTCACCGTTGCAAGTGCATGGGAAGCAATGGAAAGTGATACATATGAGACGCTCAGGTCTAAGTGGGAGAGAGAGACCAAAACTAACTGTAAGGCCACACGTAGTCGCAACATTAAATACATGGTCAGGATCATCAGCTCCAGAGTTGAATCGTGGCTCTACAATGTACTCTGTTATTAAGTGTAAAGCACTTGGCTCAGTGAAACATGGTGGCGATGATGGGGTTGGTGAAGAAAGTAGGATGGCAGAGAGGTTTACATAGTGTGGTGGGGGACACGATGGGAGGTGGCCACTCTGACTGCAGGAGCAGCTTTCCTGGGTGAGTGGTTATGATAAGGCTGAATCTGGGTTGGTGGGTCGGGATCTGTCAGATAAAGAAGAGGGAGGAGAGGTGATTCAGGAAGAGGGACAGCATGAAGAAGTGATGAAGCCAAAGTGTTGGGACTGAATCAGTGGTTCTAAACTGGGGGTACTTGTGTCCCCCAGAGGGCATTTGATAGTGTTGGGGGATTTTTGTTTGTTTGTGATGAATGAAGATGGAGGTGGTGCTACTGGCATCTAGTGGGTGCAAGCCAGGGATGCTGCTAAACATCCCACAAGGCTCAGCACAAAGAGATACTCACAGCCAAGAATAATCCACAACAAAGAATTACCCAGCCCCAAGTATCCACAGCACTGAAGCCGAGACGCCCTAGACTAATGTTCTGGGTGGAATGCCTACAAACTATTAAATGTGGCCATCTCTTTTCCAGTCTCTCATCTTCCCCCTTCAAATATCAAAATAAGTAAATAATCCACTAGAAATCTGGAGAAATGGGTATCCATCTGCTTTGTTGTGATTTCATTGCTTTTCCTTTGATGCTGGCTGTAGGTTAGAAACCCAAATGCCCAGTTTCTGGGGGATTTTAGGAGATAAGATGTTTAGTGTCATCTCAATATAGGATGCAAAGAAGAATGTGATGGGTGCTTAGAAACATTGATAGTATTTATGTCATCAGTGAGCTCATTTATATCCTGTCTCTTTCCAAAAAGAATTAAGGAGACTCACTAAAGTGAAAATTTTTGATTTTTTTAAATTGGGAAACTCATGTCATTAGGAGAATAAATGTGGAAAAGACAGGTTGAAAACAGTGATGAGGTTCATATACAAAATTCTATACAAAAGCACATTCAGAGTGGACCTGGGGGCCAAGAAGAGCTATGCATTTGACCATGGGCTTCTCGGCTTCAAATTTTCATGGTCTTACCTTGCAAGTGTTCGTGGCATACATGGTGTGGTAAGGCACGTGGTTTGAAAACCACCAAAGAATTTAAAATATCCCTTACATCCAAAATACTATTCTATGGGATAATGATTTTTAAGCCCCTCGTTTAAAACAAACCAACTTGGAGCCGAGCACAGTGGCTCACACCTGTAATCCCAGCACTTTGGGAGGTTGAGGTGGGTGGATCACGAGGTCAGGAGATTGAGACCATCCCGGCCAACATGGTGAAAACCCATTTCTACTAAATAGAAAAAATTAGCCAGACATGGTGGTGCGTGCCTGTAGTCCCAGCTACGCGGGAGGCAGAGGCAGGGGAATCACTTGAACCTGGGAGGCAGAGACTGTAGTGAGCCAAGATCTTGCCACTGCCTTTCAGCCTGGGCGACAGAGCAAGATTCCCTCTCAAAAAAAAAAACCCCAACTTGGGAAATACAGCAAATACAGAAAAACAATAACTTGATTCACAGTGTGTCTGCAATGCCTTAGTGAATGTTTGTGGAATGAATGCCTGCTGCAAATGTACAATTGCTGCACAGTTGTGGTTAAGAGGATTATACAGCCGAATGTCTAGTTTTGAATCCCAGCTTTGTCACTTGCTAGCTTTGTGACTTTAGGCAAATCACTTAACCTCTCTGTGCTCAGTTTCCTTACTGTTCCTCATGGGGTGGTTGTGAGGAGTAAATGTGTTAATACATAGAAAGTACTTAGCACAGTGTCTGCCATGTACGAGGTGCTCTATAAACATACACATTATTATTACCTTAATTTGAACAGGATGTTTTTGGTTTAGTGAATAGAGCTCCAAATTTGGAGTCAGATTGCTCTGTAAATGTTAACTTCCGCTATTAGTATCAACATCGTGATGGTGTGAAAGAAAATGGCATGTTTGGCAAACAGTGAAGCACAAGCTCGGCAGCAATTTGAAGATGCAACATCATTAAGATAGCCCAGCGGGGAGATTTCTATATAATTCCAATCAACCTTTCATTTCTAAGCCTCCCTTGAATACATTGAAAAAAATTTTTTTCTAGAACTTTTCAGAGCAAAATTCCACCTCTTGGTATGCCATCTCTTCATTTCTCTTCCAAATGACCCTTAGTGTTTGAGCAGGCCTCCAAAAGAAAACATCCTCAGCCAGGCGTGGTGGCTCACGCCTATAATCCCAGCATTTTGGGAGGCTGAGGCAGGTGGATCACAAGGTCAGGAGTTCAAGACCAGCCTGACCAATATGGTGAAACCCCGTCTCTACTAAATACAAAAATTAGGTGCGCATGATTGCGTGCACCTGTAGTCCCAGGTACTCAGGAGGCTGAGGCTGAAGAATCACTTGAACCCAGGAGGCAGGGGTTGCCGAAAGCCGAGATTGCACCACTGCACTCCAGCCTGGGCAACAGAGCAAGACTCCTTCTCACCAAAAAAAAAAATCCTCATTCTTGACATACAGCTACAAAACATTCTGGTAATGGGAATCCCTGCTTTGGGCAGAAGAATCTCCATCTCCGTCCTGGCTGTGCTTTTACGAATGCCTTCATTGAGCATGGGCACGCTGCAATTATTTCATTAACACTGTGTGTTGGGATTGTGCATTTAGGGGAGAAGGGAAAACACTCTTACAGTTGTATGCAATTTGGGACCAGTGTGGTTACCCACAGCAGTCTGTCAGCATCATGTTAATTACAGCCACAGCAACATAGCAGCTGTGTATGGCACAAAGCCTGTCTTCGGGGGATACACTCCAGACAGTGTCCTTCATTAGACTCCATTCTTGCTCCTCCTGTAGGTTCTGTAGTCAGGATGATCCTTGACCCGTATTTTAAAGCCCAAATGCAAAGAGAGGACCTTTGATTCAAACCTGACAGGTGCAGGAAGTATTATCCATTCCAGAATGTTTGGGGCTGAAGTTTCTGGCAGCTGATGTTGGCACTTTGAGGGCATATGAATACCCTGTAGTGCCATACTTAAAATGAAATCAAAACTCCTTGCCATAGTTTCCCCGGCTACCTTGTTTTAATGGCCTCCACCCATCCTGGTATTTTCTATTTTAGCACTCTGTTTTTATCCCCTTCAAAGGTTTAATAGCCATTTTTAATCATGTTACATCTTATTTTGGGTTTGTTTCCGTCATTAGTATATAAGAACCAAAAAGGCCCAACGTGTACTATCTTATTCACTGTGATAGCCTAGTGCTTGGCACAATACCACAAACAGCAGGTGCTCAAAAAATGCTTTTCAAGTGGGTGGATCAATCGATGCCACACTGGCAATTAGAAGCCCAAAAGTAGAGGGGGCAAACACTTGTGAAAAGCAGCTGTTGAGGTAGGGTAAAAATAAAAGTTCCTACCATTTGACCCAGCAATCCCATTACTGGGTATATAGCTAAAAGAAAGTAAATCATTCTATCAAAAAGACCCATGTACTTGTATGTTCAATGCCATTCTATTCACAATAGCAAACACATGGAATCAACCTAGGTGCCCATGAACAGTGGACTGAATAAAGAAAATGTGAGACATATACACCATGGAATACTATGCAGCCATAAAAAAGAATGGAATCTCCTTTGCAGCAACATGGATTCAGCCGGAGGCCATTTTTCCTAAGCAAATTAATGCAGAAACATAAAAGCAAATACTGCATGTTCTCACTTCTAAGTGGGAGCTAAACACTGGGTATTCATGGACATAAAGATGGCAACAGTTAACACTGGGGGACCACTGAAGGGGGCTGGGAGGCGGACAAGAGTTAAAATACTGACTATTGGGTACTGTGCTCACTATCTGAATGACAGGATCATTTGTATCTCAGACCTCAGCATCATACAATATACCCAGGCAAAAAACCTGCATATGTACCTCCTGAATCTAAAAAGTTGAAATTATTAAAAAAATAAAGGCCCTGGAATGTGCAAAAATAAAAATAAAAAAAGAATGATAAAGAATGTGGGCTGGTGCCAGGGTGCTGGTAGTTCATTTCAAGGAAGAGAAGGAATTTGGGCTGGGGAAGAGGGGTGTTGAAATTATATTTTAAAAATTAAGTTTGGCCAGGTGCAATGGTTTGCGCCTATAATTCCAGCACTTTGGCAGGACAAGACAAGCAGTTTCCTTGAGCCCAGGAATTTGAGACCAGCCTGGGTGACATGGTAAAACCTTGTCTCTACATACATACATACATAAGTTGGGTGTAGTGGCATGCACCTGTAATCCCAGCTACTTGGGAGGCTGAAGCAGGAGGATTGCTTGAGCACAGGAGGAGGAGGTTGCAGTGAGCCGAGATCATGCCACTGCATTGCAACCTGGGTGACAGAGCTAGACTTTGTCTTCAAAAAGTTCAAGCCCACATTAGTATAATTCTAGCAAGTACAGCTCCAGATAGGAATATAGATCGGGGTCAGTTTGTAGTGAGGTGAATGCCCAGGGATGTCGCTTCACTATGGCTAAAAAACTAACCACCATATTCAAAGCGTGATCACCCAAGACAGTTGTTTATGAACTTGTCTGAATCTACAAGTCACTCCAGGATCTTGTTGACATTGTAGGATCCTGTTTCCATCTGCAGTTCAAGAGGATGGGGACACAAAGAAATCTCAAGTACCCCCAGAGACCTGGTCAGAAAGTGGCAAACTGAAAGGCTGGCTTCTCTATAGAGCAAATAAAATGCACTAATGCTAAGTTCATTTTTGACCAATGATTAAGGACACCAAAAACTTAAGCAATTTTGACTGAAATAAAAATGAAGCTTTCTTGAGTTTCACTGACACTCCCACCTCTCTGTTTCATTTAGACAAAAGTAGTCTAAATCCTGGTCCTGTTCATTTGCAGTGAGCAGGGCAGGAGTGCAGGCTTTATTGGAAATGAATGATGAAAATGAAAGACAAGATTAGATAAATGCCTTATGATGGAAGAGCTCACAACCTGAGAATCAACATGCCACGGCAGTCCATCAGATGTGTCTGGATACTTACTGATTTTGCAAAGCTGAAGAAGCTCTTGGTCTCTCCAGTTACCATGTTAGATGAGCCTGCAAATGCAAGATTCCCACATCAAGCAATTGCTAATGAAAATCGACATCTTGTTATGCATGAAAAAAAATGGCAATTGTTTGGTCCAGAACTGGCAAAATCTTGAAAACAAATTTAATTAAACCTTGGCAAAGTGAGGGGAATGAGAATGAGCCATCAGGTTGACTATTTTACCTGGATGTCCCTGATCAAAGAGAAATTGACATTTCTCATAGTGACCATTTCATTACTTTGAAAAATTGGGCATGTAGCAAAAATATGATATAGGTCAACATTTGAACAAAATGATGAGTTGCTGAAATGTCTTTTTGGGTCTCTTCTTTGAGACTGAGAAGGGAATTCCTTAGTGAACCTACTTTGTGATTCTGAATTTGAATCCCCAGCAAGTGAGGGGCTTGGGGCTCTGACCTGGGCTGGGTACTTAACTGGTGGGGAGAGGTGGAACAGAGTTAAAATACAGATGGATTGGAAAAAATAGGCATAGAAACTCACAGGTGAGAATGAAAAGAGGTCCAGGGACCTAAAAAGAAATGGTGTGACCCATGTGTCAGCTCCAAAGAGGTCTGAGACAAGTGGCACAAGAAACTGAGCTTTGCCAGTGGGACGAGCAATATTCAGAGGGCAGGTGGGAGGTGGAGTTAGGAAAGATTCCCTAGATTCTCATAAGGAGAGAAAAGACCCTTTACAGGGTTTGGGGGCAGGGGAGGGGGGAGATGAGAGAGCTCTTAACAGTATGGAGAACATTCAAATACCATACAGGTGCTTTTTCAATGACTTTCCTGCCTTGTCTCTAAAGATTTGGGAGTAAGTTCTTCTCAGAGAGGAGTTATTTAATAAAATAATCATGTGTATTTTAAACTAATTATTTAGCTTGGGTAAACTAGTAGCCAGTTTCAGGTTGGTGCAAAAGTAATTGTGTTTTTTGTCATTACTTTTTTTTTTTTTTTTTGGGGAGAGAGTCTTACTCTGTTGACCAGGCTGGAATGCAGTGGCACAGTCTTGACTCATGGCAACATCTGCCTCCCCGGTTCAAGCGATTCTTCTGCCTCAGCCTCCCAAGTAGCTGGGACTACAGGTGCGCGTCACCACACCCGCCTAATTTTTGTATTTTTAGTAGAGACAGGGTTTCACTATGTTGGCCAGGCTGGTCTCGAGCTCCACACCTCATGATCTGCCCACATCGGCCTCCCAAGTGCTGGGATTACAGGCATGAGCCACCGTGCCTGGCCTGTCAATATTTTTAATGGCAAAAGCTGCAATTACCCTTTCACCAACCTAATAGTTAACTATTGCTTCTATTTGTATGGGATGAGTACCACTGGGCATCACAGTACTAGACTTTGATTAATTAGTGACCAAGTGATCAGTGTAATGAATTAGGTAATTTTGAAATATTCAACTTGAATAATCAAGTTGAATTTCACCAGAATGACATCATGAAACTGGGGCAAAAATAGAATTATTGGTAAATGATAAGTAAAGATGACTACATTGTCCATCTGCATTTGACTCACATGTTAGTCATATCCGATACCCTTGCAATGTGCGTGGACTCTCACTGATAATAATAAATTACACATCCACTTCAAAGGAAATACATGGCCATCACTGAAATTACTGGAACACTCTAGCAATGGAATGTTTACCTGCCTCTGGTGAGCTCAGCCTTCCTTCTATTACAATGATCTGAAGATGACAAAAAGAAGCTTGCATATCTATACCCTTCAAATATTTATTTTATAAGCTCTTCAGGCAATAGTAGGGAAATGAATGTTTTTTTCTGAGTTACCCAGAATTAAGACTCAGTTTTCTATTCTACTTACAGGGGACAAAGGTACCAAGAATCTCAAACACTGGATAAACCCATTATTATTTAGCTTCAGAATATGCTATCTAGCTTCAAAAACTCCTATTTTACTTTGCGGAGACTAATGTTTAAATTAGTTTGCATGCGTATGACAAAAAGAAGAAAATGAGAGAAAGGAGGCCCTGGAGCCTCGTTTTGCTGAAGAAAATCTCTCCAGTTATTTTTTTTGCTTTGTTTTTTTTTTTTTTTTTTTTTTTTTTTTTTGAGACAGAGTTTCCCTCTTGTTGCCCAGGCTGGGGTGCAATGGCATGATCTCGGCTCACTGCAGCCTCTGCCTCCTGGGTTCAAGCAATTCTCCTGCCTCAGCCTCTTGAGTAGCTGGGATTATAGTCATGTGCCACCATGCCTGGCTAATTTTGTATTTTTGGTAGAGATGGGGTTTCTCCATGTTGGTCAGGCTGGTCTCGAACTCCCGACCTCAGGTGATCCCCCCTGCCTCGGCCTCCCAAAGTGCTGGGATTACAGGCGTGAGCCACCGCGCCCGGCCCCCATTTGTTTTTCATACATCTTTTTTACTCCTAAGAGCACAGAAGTGGATGTAGAAATAGATGGAAATGGATATGTGCTCCATCTATCTCAGGCTCCATCTTGAGCGGGACATTCAGGAGTAGTTGAGGGGACAAAGAGTGTGTACTCAACTTTTCCAATGGTGAAGATCCTCCCTTAAAGCCCCCACATCCGAGCCACCCTTCCCCATCCTGCTGTGGGTCCTTCATGCCTTCTGTATTTTTGAACGGTCTTTGAAGTCATTAATATTTTCCACCTGTGCTACCTCCTATGGGTGATATCCCTTAATGGTTCTACTCACATCAGTGACCACATTGGCTTGGTCTTACTTTATCTCACTTGAAGTAATAGGATATAGGACGCTACGCACATGTTATTTTATAATTGAAAAGAACTCACAGCAATAGAAACATAGGAAACATTAAAAAGTGAAACTCCCCAATCCTACTATCCCAACGTAACAGCATAATTCACTTTTCAGAGCCGTTGCAGGCACATGTGCAGTTATCTATTGCTGACCACAGCCCTGCTGCTGTTCGGCACTCACCGTATAAAATGTAGGTTCCCAAGGGTTTGAGAAGACTGAGACCTTTTCCAGTGTTGTCTCCACAGAGGCAATCCAAAACGATGTCCACGCCTTCAGCAGAGATTCTAAATGGTGAGAAGGCAAAGCAAAATCCTGTGACCTGTCAGAGGCCAGACCACCAATCCCTTTCCTTTCCTGCGTCATATTGTTTGATTCCCAGCATAAGGGACCCTGAGAGCTCCAGGAGTAGCTGTAAATAGGGCAGTTGCCCAGGAGGTAGATTTATCTTCCTGGATCCAATGATAAAATTTCACAAAGCTGGAGGCAGCTAAGAGTCTGGTTGCTAGCTGGCACTGGGAACCAGCCTGGGCTGGAGGAATGAACATGGGGTCAGCAGGTCTGAGTTTGTATCTAGCTCCTTTACTCAGATTCTCTAGCTTCAGCTTTCTCCTTTGTAAAGTGGAACTAGTATTTTTTTTTTTTTTTTTTTGTGGTCAGAATGGAGGCTCAGGCTTGTCACAGAGCAGTCATTCAGTACCTCAGTTAGCAATTCCTTTTTGTAGAGCAAGTGTTAGTTGCCTGGCTCTGTTCAAGGTGCTGGAGATGGAGTGAAGCAAACTAGTATGCTCCCTCTTTTGATGGAGCTGCTGCTCTAGCAGGGGCTGACCTTCCTCCCTCCCAACCCCTTTACAGTGGAGACATAAAGCACGTTAATCTAACTTGTAAGTTTCTCTTCCTCCAATGTCCAGGTCCAACCTAAAACTGACTCTAAGAGGAAGAGGGTTAAATAGAGATGAACTTCCTCCAGCAACGGGAGGCTGTGGAGTAGAAAGAAGCCACATTTGTACTGCATTAGACAAAGCATTATCTCTTCTTCTGCTCTTCATTTATTTATACATCCATTGATTCACTCACTCACTCATTAATGCATGTAAGCAACTTTTACTGGGCTCCTATTGTTAGAAGTTCATACAGGAGGGGCCTATAGAACAGGAAGGGTCTGGAGATTGTGGGGAAGATATTCATGCCATGCCCACTGAGATCCCTATTCTGGCAGATCCCTGCTCTGTTCAGACAAGAATGGCATTTCCTTGTGTTTGCAAGTTTGCAGGATTATCTTGTCTTAACAAATATCTCAATGTTTCTACCTCCAAGTTCACCCTAGCAAAATTTAGGCGTTGCAGCATGTGTCAACACAGCTGGGTCCTGCGTCCACAGTGTCACTAACTAGGAAACTGCATGTACATCTCCTGAGTGCAGAGACTAAGTCAGCTTCCCCATGCAGCTGCAGCTTTATGTAACTGTGCCCTTCAAAAGCCCTCACGTCATGTCCAAAATGCAGCCCACTACCAAGGCACATCCCACATGATCAGCTTAGCTTCCTGCCTAATAGGGCTCTTATCTGCACAGGGGTGTCCTCTGAAGTCTCACCTGAGAGTTCAAAACAAGGGAATTAGGACAGTGGATCTCAAACCTAAGTGTGCACTGTAATAACCCACAAGGTTTGTTAAAACACAGATTGCAATCCTCCCCTTCTCTGATTCTGTAGGTCTATGATGGGGAGTTACATTTCTAATGTTTCCAGGTGATGCTGCTGCTAATTCCAGCTCTATGCTCTGAGAATTACTGATCTAAGCCAGTTACTCAGGAGCCACACTGGCATTTTTTTTTTAAACAAATTAACTGATTTGTTCATTAGATATCCAGGACTGGGCACTGCACTAGGCACTGGGGGATGTAGTGGTGAGCCCAAACAGATGTGCTTTCTCCTCTTTTGGAGCGTGTAAGAGGCAGATATTTACCAATAATTACACAAATAAATGTTAAGTTGAAATGTGGTCTCATGCCACTAAGGGACTCTAAAATTGTGTAAATTGAGAATTTTCCCCAATCCAGGCTATCAGAGAGGCATCCCTAGGGAAAGAAAGGAGTTAAGTAGGTAAAGAGTAAAGGGAATAGTGTCCTAGGCAGAGGGGAAGAGCATGTGCAAAGGCCCTGTGGTGGGAGGCAGCCTGGGAAGCAGCCGGTGTGGCTCAAGTGAAAAACAAAGGGGCACTTGTTTCGAGGTTGGGCTGGAGAGTGAGGCGGGTGTTGGAGCACATGGACTCTTGGTTGGTGGGCTTCAGGTTAGTGGTGAGGTCTTCCCTTTGCATTATGGGCTGGGTAATTGTGCTCCTGTCGCTGTCACTTCTGCCCAGGTCTGTTTCTGCCCAGTTTGCTCACTCTTGTGGGAGTGAGGTCCTGCTCTGCTTTTACCAGCCAGGCCTCCTGAGCCATCAAGTCCTCCTAGTGAACTGCATTTCCCCAACATCTCTCCCCTTGCCTGCAGGATGCCCACCTGTGGTCAGAAGCAGCCTCACCAATATTAGGCCACGCGTACCTCCTGCTGTACCCCTGATGGGTCTGCCAAGCCTTGGATTTTCATCCTCTGATGCTCCTCACATCTGCATTCCACTTGGCAAGCCACATTCTCTCCCACAAACTGCCAGTCGTATCCCCTTGTATTAGTCCCACTTTGACCTGTTGCTCTGTCCACTGGACTCTGGTTCTGCAGAAATGCAGGGCATGCCCAGAGCCAGCAGTGGCCCATAAACTCCTATGCATGTCCCCATCTTCACCTCCCCACCGACAGCTCAAGGCATTTGGCCTTTTGATTGTCCCTAGAACTTTCTGACCTCAGGGCCTTTGCATGTGCTGTCCTCTCTGTCTGGGCAGCCTTTCCCCTGCTCTCCTTAGAGCTGGCTCCTTTTCATCCTTTTCAGATCTCACTCACATGGGATCTTCCCAGAAGAGCTATAATTAATCACTCCACCTGAAACAAATCTCCATTTTAGTTTCCTTTATGCTTCAGTGTCTACACTGGAGATACCTTTTAGTACCTATGATAGATTATAATTATTTATTTATTTGTTTGTTTATTTATTTATTTTCTCTCCCACCAAAATTTAAGCCCCATGAGTTAGAGACCATGTTTGTGCTGCTTATGATGATATCTACAGCCCTTCTCTTCCTGCTGGATATAGTGTTGCATCTCAAGAAATAGTGATTGACCAGAGGAATGCACAAGTGCTTCAATGAATGGGTAACTGAATGAATGAAAGACAATGAAGGAAACAGTTTAAGACTGCTATTCCGTGTCTCTATACGTGTGCTTCCTTGGAAAGGAAACTCATATTTCAGAGCTCTCCTATATAACAGCTATTCCATAACTAACCCTCACAAAAAGCCTATGAGGCAGGCATTTTAATTCCACTTTTAAAAAAATGAAATCAAGGCTTACAGATGCAGCCATCTTGCCCAAGCTTACCAACTAGCACAGCTGGAATTCAATTTTAAGTCTAGTTTAACTCCAAAGATGGTGTCCTTTTCACCACTCTGAATTTAAGACTTAATAAATGTTCAAGCCAGTTTTAAGTATGGAAGCATCACTTTAGCAAGCAGCCCTGAGAAGCAGCCAATTTAATTTAGTCTTTGGAGAAATCAGGCTTAAATTTCATCTTGAAATAAATACACATATATTCAGAGTCTTATGTTTGATCAAAGTTTGACCTGGATCAAACATCTAGACCAAAGGATTTCTATTTTCAAGCTGGTTTTTCCCTAGAGTTTACAGGAGAGACCCAAGGTCAGAGTCCCACAAATTTACCCTTAATTTCCAGCTACTGGATAACGATTTGCTAAGTGTTTACTTCACGTTAGGTGCTGTGCATGCAGAGTTAGGAACACACAGAGAAGGCTGAAGTTTGCCCTGACCATCCAGGAGCTCATGGGCTACAAGCGAAAACATCTACAAAGGGACCAAACACACAGTGATCACTGCTCCAATAGAGCAACTTAGGGATTTTGGAAGATGACCTTCTGTTGAGGATGGCAGATGACCAGGCGACAAAGGGAAGGCATTTCTCAGAGAATAGTATAACAGCTTGACCTAGGACAGTGAGAAGGCTTTGGGACACTAATCATGGCAATGAGGAGGCCTGGCCACTGACTCCTTCTGGAAGGACCCTAAAACTGGCTGTCACAACCAACAGCTAACATGGAGGTGGGCAGGCAGGAGGGGAGGCAAGGGCAACATAGTGCTGGGCTTAGGAATATAAATTTTATTTCAGTGTTAAGCATCTAGTCTTGCTACTTACATGCTGTGTGACCTTAGGTGTGTTATTTATTTAGCCTCTCTGTGCCTTCGTTTCCTCAACTGTGGAAGGGGGATGATGGTGATAACACCTACGTTTTCTTTATGAAGCTTGAATGAATTGATGCAAATGGAACAGAGAGCCCAGCTCATGGTAAGCTCTGGTTCCATGGTAGCTTTGATTGATTTCCATTTTTCCAAATGGCCCAACTTCTAGTCTTTTGGTTGGGAAGAGGGCATGAAAAGAAAGTAGGCAAAACCTTTCCAACTCAACCATCAATCTAAGCAACCTCACGGTGGGTGGAGACACCAGTCTAGAAACCACTGGAGCTGAGGCTTGATGCTCTTGACCTTCCGAGGAGAGTGTGTCACACTCTTGAGTACTTACTATGCCCCAGATGGGGTGCCGAGAACTTCCTAAGTGTTTAATCCTTGAGACTGGGTCTTGCTCTGTTGACCAGGCTAAATTCATGCGTCATGCCAATCCTCTGACTCTGGGGCCGTCATTATCCCCATTTGATAGACGAGGAAACTGAGGCTCAGTGAGGTCAGGTGACTCACCCCAAGGCCTGCTGCACAGAGTGGGAAGATCTTATTTTGTTCCATCACATCTAGAAACCAGGCAAGGGCATCAGAGGTGACGTAAGGTTTCACAGGGTAAGTAGTGGCCAAGCCCGAGGTGACCGCCAATGTCACTTCTATGCCATGCAGGTCCCCAACAGGGATGCGCAAAGCCGGGGGCTGATCCCTTGGGCTTAACACTAGAAGGAGACACTTGTAGCTTTCCTTCATATTCAGGCCACCAACCCCTTCTCCCCGCCCCTCCCCTCCGTCGCCTCTCTCTTGGCATTTCTACAGTTGAATCACATGCGTATCTGGTGGTCAAGAGAACCACAGATCCTCTCCTTCCTGCCGTCATTGCATCCTTTTGAAGGTCAGTGGTCAGGGGGAGGTTGTGAGAGGGGGAGGGGAGGTGGATCCTGAGGGGGAGAAGTTGGGCAGAGGCAGATATCATTCTCAGGACCTGAGGGTGAGGAGGAGGCTTTTGCTCTTTCTATCAAACCATTCCAGCAGCTATTGCACCTTTCAAGGGAAGAAATGTTTCCTTGGGTAAGAATTTCAAAATTGAAAAGTGCTCCAACCCTCTTCAATCATGACAAACCCCATAAAAGGATCCTACTGAACTGGACTCAGTTGGGTCTATTTAGAATGTTCCTGGTCCCATAAGCGCCCTGTCTCAGTGACACCCACAATGAAAAGCGCTGCAGTAGCCCTTTTAATGAAATCATCATGAAAATCACAAGTGGAGCTGGAAGGCTCATCAGAGAAACATGGGCCATCCTCATTTCTGTGCCCCCTCGACTCTGGTTTCTGGGGGTATTCACCACTGCCTGCATATATACATATAATTATTACATGAAAGCACAGAGAGTGGGGCTGAAGGCCAAATGCAGCAGTTCTTTTGTGTGCTTTTTCCTGCTGCCATAAATCTCTGTGGATTTAAAAAGCAAACACAAATAGCCCCAGCTCGGGGATTATATGAACCAAATTCGGCAGAAGACACTTTGGAGTTGCTGATCCAAGACCTTCACGTCTGTCCTTCTTGTGTCCTCATCCCTGGCCCCTGGATGGTGAATGCTGCTTCTTTCTTTCTTGCTCACACAGATCAGGGAAGAATTTCTTTTGAGTGGCGGTAGGTTCCCACAGAGCCAGTACTGGGAGAGAAACCCTTCGGCCTTGCCAAGAAATGAATTCCCCTTTATCATGACTTTGCTGTCCAGCTGGGTCTTTGGCTCTCCGCTCAGTTTTCTCTTTCTGAATCCCTTTTTCTAAGAATTCATCTGTGCCACAGCTTTAACCATCACAGCATGAGACAATTTCCGAGTGCCTGGCACTTAGTAGGCTTTTCACAGGGTGCCAAGCACCATGCCTGGCACACAATAGGCTTCTTATAGAGGATGGGACACAGTGCCTACTCTACCATAGGCTTCTCACAGAGTGCCAAGCACAGCACCCAGCACATGATAGGTTTCTCACAGGGGACCAAGCACAGTGCTGATGTGTGGTAGGCTTCTTGCTGTTTACTCGTAGTAGTTCCCATCTGTACTTAGCAGTACTACCTCCAGGAATCCCTTCTGGATCCCTTTGTTCCTATTCCCTCCAGGTGATTAAATTCTTATTAATTTCCGCCAGTTTTAAAATAAGCTCCCATTATGTGCCAGGCCCTGTGCTAGAAGTGCAGGAGGTCGGTCTGATCTCTGCCTTTTCTGAGTGTATACCCGTCACCTATCAGTGGATTCTGCAAAATTCAAGTCATTTGAACAAGTAGCTGCTCCCCCCTCGATCAGGAGTTGGATTCCTTTCTCCGTGGGCTTTGTGGTACTTTGGCTAGAGACTGTGTTTTATCTCAGGTTCCTAACTTCCAGAGCCAGCTCATGTCTCTCAGTTGGAAAATGCTCAAAAGGGGTGCTTTCTTTTAGTCTTTAAGACTGGGTCTTGTTCTGCTGCCCAGGCTGCAGTGCAGTGGCATGATCCTAGCTCACTGCAGCCTCAAACTCCTAGGCTCAAGAGATCCTCCTGCCTCAGCCTCCCAAGTAGCTGGGACTATAGGTTTACAACCACTACACGTCACTAATTGTTTTTTAGAGATGGGGTTCTCACTAGGTTACCCATGGTGGTCTCAAACTCCTGGTCTCAAGTGATCCTCCTGCCTTGGCCTGCTAAAGTGCTGGGATTATAGGCGTGAACAACCACACCCAGCCTAAGGGAGTGGCTTTGTACTCACTGGGGCTCCAGTCCCATTTTCCCTGGCCTGTTATGCAGGCCCCTGGAGTCTCGCTCTCGCGCTATTTTTATCTTGTCTAAAGGAAGTCATTACAGCTTCCAATGCTCATTGTCTAACAATAACAAAAAAGAAAAGAAGTCTTGGTCTCATCTTGCAGTATTTTCCCTAGTCATCGGTCATTCTGTCTTGTTCTCCTTCAAAATCTCTGTAGGCACCGCCTCTCCCTTGCCCCTCCTGCTGCTTGTTCTCCTGATTTTGGAGGTTTCTTCTCCCACTCATCCTGTACACGGCAGCCAGATCAGTTTCCTGTAGACTCACTTTTCAAAACAGTGCTTAATTGCTTCAAATCTGCAAAGAAGTCTACATTTCTGACATAATCCACTGTTTACTCCATTTAAGGGCTTTCAAGAGCCTCATCAATCTAGTCTAGTTCTTCACCAGGGTCTGGAGATGTTTTATATTTTCAGGACTTGAGGGGCAGGGGGTTGCTACTGGCATCTAACGGGTGGAGATCGGGGGATGCTGCTCACCATCTACAATGCACAAGGCAGCCCCCTGACAACAGAATGACCCTGCTCCAGATGTCCACAGTGCTAAGGTTGTAAGTTCTGATCTAACCCTTTCCTACCATCCAAGCACCTCGCAAAACTACATGCTTTAATACAGGCAACCTGGCTTCCTCCATGGTGGAGGAGCAAGCCGCCCTCACTGCCTGGGAGTGTGTGGGGGTGCTAGAAAGATCACAAGCTCTGGAACGACAGCCACTGGAGACTGAGTCCCGCCCCGTTTATTTGCATGGCATTTACTTGACCAGGCTTGCCTTGCCTCCCTTTGAAAAAGAAGGACAGTATTTACTTCATAAAATGCGTAAGACCCAGAAGAGAGCTCCTACGTGTTCTTCAGGCTTCCATTTAGGCTTTGCTCACCTGTGGCCCCACAGTGCCCTGTACTTCCCTATCAGCTGCCAACCCCATTGTCTTGCACAGGGATATACTTGTTTTGCTAACCACTGTATCTTCATAGTCTGTTTGCAGGCATCAGTAATGTAGATGGTCCTCCATGTACAATGGTCTCACAGTAATAATTTTTCAACTTTGTGATGTACCCATACAACTGTTTAGTTTCTCACTCTTAGTACAGTATTTAGTAAGCATGAAAAACCCTGAGTTGTATGTACCTGACTGCGCACAACTCGAGGTTTTCAACATTTAAAGTGTTGAAATTTTCAATATTTTATTGTAAAATAGGCTTTGTGTTAGATTATTTTGCCCAACTGTAGACTAAGGCAAATTTAGGGTAGGCTAAGCTAAACTATGATATTCAGTAGGTTAAGTGTATTAAATACATTTTTGATTCATGATATTTTAAACTCACGATGAGTTTACAAGGATGTAACGCCACTGTAAGTTGAGAAGTGTCTGTACATGAATAAATAGAAACAACAAAACGTCTGAAATAATTTGTGTACCCATTTGCCACCCAGTGAAATTTAAAAATTTTGTGTTTTGTGGGTTTTTTTTTTTTTTTTTTTTTGAGACAGTCTCAGTCTTTCACCCAGGCTGGAGTGCAGTGCCATAATCTCGGCTCACTGTAGCCTCCACCTCCTAGGTTCAAGCAATTCTCCTGCCTCAGCCACCCGAGTAGCTGGGATTACAGGTGTATACCACCACGCCCAGCTAATTTTTGTATTTTTAGTAAAGACAGCGTTTTATCATGTTGGCCAGGCTGATCTTTAACTCCTGACCTCAAGTGATCCTCCAACCTCAGCCTCCCCAAAGTTCTGGATTTATAGATGTGAGCCACCCTACCTGGCCTTACATACATTTTTGACTCATGATATTTTAAATTTCTGATGGGTTTACAGAGATACAACTCCATTGTAAGTCATGAAGCATCTCTATATGAATGAATGAATGAACAAAAGGTCTGAAATAATATTGTGTACCCATTTCCCACCCAATGAAGTTTTAAAATGTTGTTTGATTTTTTTTAAAAGGCAGGTTTTTTATAGCTTTATTGAGATATAATTGACATACAATAAACTGTACATATTGAAAGTGTACAATTTGGTGAGAGTTGAAATATGTTCACACCTGTGAAACCCTCACCACTGTCCACGTAATGAACATACCCTTCACATCTGAAAGTTTCCTTGAGTCCTCTTGTAAATCAAGAGGAGTTTTGCAGAATAGAAAGCTCATAGAATCGAACACCTCTGAGGCCAAATCTGCTCCTACCTCTCAGTCTCCTTATCTGTAAAATGAGGAATGTTCACCTTGTAGGATTGTTTCAGGTGCACAAAAAATGGTCTAACTGAACTCATAGCAGGGTAGTAGGAGATCAACAAAGCATGGCTATTATTATCTGCCCTGCTCTGTCCAAGATTCCCTTGTGTGGATTCTCTCGCACTTCCCTTCACCTACTGAAATCGATTTCACCCTTCAAATGCACCTGAGGGGCTGTCCATCTTGACGTGCTCTCTCTGATCTTTCTCTTTTCCTTATTTCTAAAGCCCTTGCAGTCAGGTACACACAGCTCAAGGTTTCTAACGCTTTGGCTTGGTTTCACTCATCATTATCTCTCCCCTCATAGAGAGACAGTAACTGATGTAAAGGTTAGGTCTGTATCATAAAAATATATATATATGTATTTTCTGTTCCCTTTACAATACCTGCCTGAAGGCTGAGAATGTGTTCAAAGGAGGCTTCCCAATTGACTGGCTTATAAAAGAGTTTTGATCTCAAGAAATTTTATCTTTTTATTTTGTTCTGGTTCATTGTACACATAATAGTGTAAAAATATCTGTGATCAAAAAATAAAGAGAAATCACTCTGCATTCCACTCCTGTTCCATGTTAGCAGTTGGATTTTTTGCCTTTCCTTTCATTTTATGTCTACATGCACTGAGAATTTGTACAAAGCTGTGATCACCAAGTAGACGGAATTTGGCATTCTGCTTTTTCACTCATTGTGCTACCACGGGCATTTTTTTCACTTTGTGGCCATCTTCATAATTATCATTTTTTAAGGGACTGCACAATACTCAAGTATGTGGGTGTAGCATAATCTAGTGAACTGTTTCCCTTCTGTTGATTGCGGAGGCTGGTTCTGAATTTTCACTATTGCAGACAATGCTATAATTCATTCTGTCAATATGTGCTGAGCACTTGGAATGAAGCAGAAGCAGTGCTTGGCTCTGCAGCAGGCGGCCTCGTACCTGTAGCTTTGCTCTTATTTCCTGAGGGTAGGTCTGCTGGGATGGAGGGTCATGTCAACATATTTGTAACTTCCGGGGCATTTTGAGTGTAATCCCAAGGTCTCTACTGAAAAACACAATGAGGCTAGGTGTGGTGGTTCATGCCTGTAATCCCAGTACTTTGGGAGGCCGAGGCAGGTGGATCATCTGAGGTCAGGAGTTCGAGATCAGCTGGCCAACATGTTGAAACCCTGTCTTTACCAAAAAACAAAATCAGCTGGGCGTGGTGGTGGTTGCGTGTAGTCCCAGCTGCTTGGGAGGCTGAGGCAGAAGAATCGCTTGAACCCGGGAGGCGAAGATTGCAGTGAGCCGAGATCGTACCACTGCACTCCAGCCTGGGTGACGAGCGAAACTCTGTCTCAAAAAAGAAAGAAGGAAAAGAAAAAGAAAAAAATGCAATGAACTGCGGGAAGTCACATTTGTAGGAAGGTGAGGGTGAGGGGGGTCTCAAATGCCTTCTGGTCCTCTGACATCAGCAGAAATTGGTGATTCGGGGCTGAGAGAGTAGATGTAGGGCAATGGGAAGATTAGAGGATGGGGCGGATGCTGAGGAAATGGGGCAGGCAGGAGTTCACTGGTTATGGGCTATTACTTTTTCAGAAGAGATACCATCTCCCTCCTCTTCCCACTCCCTACCTTCTGCCAGCTGGACTGGCCTCCTTTCAGGTTCTTAAGTTCAAACTTTTCCCGACCCAGGACCCTAGCCCATTGCATCCCCTGCTAGTCAGAAATGCCCTTCCTTTGACCAACTTCTCACCCCTTAACTCTCAGCCAAAAACCCACTCTGTGATTGACAAGGTTTCTGATTTCTCCATCAGTAAGTATTCGCTAGCACCTTGCATTGCGGTACCAGAGCACATGTCAAAAATGTGAATTAGTTACTTCTCTTTATAGTCCTATTTTTTGTCCCCTCTCTCCCACGTTAAGACTCTATGTTTCACAAGGACAGTGACTCTCGAGGTGGCATTGCTAGAGCTCTTGCCCTGGCAGCCTCCAGGCCATCACAGACACAAAGCACAGATGTATTAAGCAATCATATACGTGAATATGGAAGAATGCTTGCAAAAATACTACGTAAGGGAGTCAAAGAAAAAATTACTGAAGGGACAAATGACAGCTCATTTTCCAGACCACAGCTTAAGGGACTCGAGTTAAAGATAGGAAGAACTACCTGAGGGCTATGGAACTGGGCAAATGGATGTCTTAAAATTAGCCTGCAGCCTGTAGACATCTGAGAAACAGAGGGTCAGCTTCTAACATCTAGCTTTAAGCTTTCCTTTCACATCCTGATGGCACAAGGGGGACAACCTTAAATTATATGCAATGCCCTGCATTCAAAATTTAAAAACAAATCTGAAAACTCAGACCATCAGAACCCCCTCTTTTTAAAGAAACTTCACAAGTTTCACCAAATCACTTCTAGAACTGTCACCTCACATAACCAGCTCTCCCATCCACTTGTCCTTCAGATTTCCCACCTTCATCCGTGATTTGAAGAAAATTGTTTCCTTTTTGAGAAAGACACTTGCTGTCACCCAAGCTGGAGTGCAGTGGCATGATCTCAGCTCATTCTAACGTCTGCCTCCCAGGCTCAGAGATCCACCCACCTCTGCCTCCTGAGTAGCTGAGATTATAGGCATGCACCACCATGCTCAGCTAAGTTTTATATTTTTGGAGGGGTGTGAGTAGAGACGGGGCTCACCATGTTGGCCAGGCTGCTCTCAAACTCCTGGGCTCAACTGATATGCCCTCCTTACCCTTCCAAAGTGCTGAGATTACAGGCATGAGCCACTGTGCCCAGCCTTGTTTCTTTATTATGATACTATCTAGACAACCTAATACCTTTGTATATAACAATTCTGTGTTGGAAAATGAGAATGCCAAAACAATGGCTCTGGCCCAAATCTGAATCCTCTCAGGAGCTGTGAGTGGCATGGACTCTGAGAGCAAGCGTGGAGCCCAGAGCAATAGCCAGAGTAAGACACAGAAATCATCTGAAACCACGGTGACAGCTGAGTTTCCATCAGATTCTGTGTGTTGACACACATGGCCGTGATCAATAACTTCAGAATCACAGGTTATAAACCATCATGCTCCCAGCTGACTGCAACAGCCAGCAAATGATCTTGCAGCCCCAGCCTCCCTCCTCTCAACCATCCTCTCCACACCACCAGCAACTGTTCAAAACTGAAATCAATCATAGCACCACTTTGGTCCTGCAGTAGCTTGTGGTCTCACCCAGGTTGGAGTCCAGTCCACATTTCCTAGATTGGTGTATGTGCTCTTTATGTGCATCTGACACCTGTCTCCTTGCCCAGCCTCACCTCATGCCCCTCCTTCCCTTTTCCCCCAGGTGTCCCTTTGCCAATATCTATAGTTAAATGAGATAACAAGACATCCCTGGACTTGCACCCCAGTAAGCCATGTATTTCTCCCAGACTCAGAGGCACTCCATTCCTCAGTATGCACGCACATGACTTTCCCTTTCCAGAGCAGCCCCCCTCCTTGCCCCTTTCTTCCTATGGGTAATTTTGGCTCATACTTCACTCTTCAGAGAGGTGCTGTCTGCACAGGAAAATCACGGGCTCCAAACTTGAAATGCCTGGCTTGACTCCAGGCTCCACCCTTTACTGCCAGTGCCAGGTGTCTCTGGGTGCATACACTGACACGGTTTCTCAGTTTGCTTTCAGTAAGGTGTAGCCCACGACCTGAGCAGTAGTGCTAGAATATGAGCAGGGTGTGTGTTCTTTCTGGGACTGGCTCTTAAAACCTCCAATTCATGACCCTTTGGTGCTCTCTCCCCATTTGCTGGCTAGAAGCAAAGGATCTTAAGACCCAAGACAATAGTGGAACCATAAGATGAAAAGAGCCTGGGTCTCTGAATGTGCTTACAGAAGATCATCCACCAAATATCCACCTTAAGCTGTCATGTGAATGAACGAGAAATAAACTTCTACGTGTTAAGATGGTCGAATAGGAGCTAGCGTAACTTTAATAGCTTTAAATAATTAGCTCTGCAAGTTACTTAGCCGATTTGTTCTTTGGTGATAATGGTGGGGTTGCTAAGAGGATTAAATGAACTAATATATGTGAAGTATTTGGCACAAAGCTAGTAATACTAAGCCCCCAGTATATGTTTGCTATATATTATGATGGTGATGATCCCGCCTTTAAATAAGTGCTACTGATCTGTGAGAGCAGAGCAAGGGCCAGCCTGGTGCTTCTTCAAAAGCAAACATCTTACCTTTTAACTTCCTGCACATAGTCTGCATTTCTGTCAAAGAGGTGGGTCACAGAGTCTTTGATTGCTTCATGCTTGAAAGTAGAGGCTGTTCCAAAGACAGTCACATTGGGGACAGTGGAACACAGCTGAGCCACAGCTTGGCCCTGGAAGGAAAAGACAATAGAAATGTCACACCTAGGAGCCACCATATCACAGCCAGTCTTGCTGGATGTAGTGCAGCATTTCTCCATTGGCACTATTGCCATTTTTTTTTTTTTGAGACTGAGTCTCGCTCTGTTGCCCAGGCTGGAGTGCAATGGTGTGATCTTGGCTCACTGCAACCTCTGCCTCCCAGGTTCTAGTGATTCTCTTACCTCAGCCTCCAGAGTAGCTGGGACTACATGCGCATGCTGCCATGCCCAGCTAATTTTTTATATTTTTAGTAGAGATGGAGTTTCACCGTGTGGCCCAGGCTGTTCTCAAACTCCTGAGCTCAGGCAATCCACCCACCTCGGCCTCCCAAAGTGCAATCCACCCACCCTGGCCTCCCAAAGTGCTAGGATTATAGGCGTGAGCCACCGTGACTGGCCAGCATTTTTAAGGTTGGATTAGTCTTTGTTGCAGGAGACTGTACTATGCATTGTCAGATGTTTAGCACTCCTGACGTCTACCTACTACATGCCAGTAGCATCTTCCCAGTTGTGACAACCACAGATGTGTCCAGACATTGCAAAATGTCCCCTGGGGTGGAAGGACAAAATCTCCTGTGGTTGGGAATCACTGGCATAGGGGAAAGGCAATGGCAATCAGACGAATGTAAGCACCAAGACTTAACAACTGTTACCTAACCACACTGAGCTGCCCATGGCAGCAATGCCACCTACTCCACAGGGTTCTGGCAGAGGTCTTAGCTTGGGTCCCCCTAGAAGCCAACCCTGAGATAAGGATTTGAATGTAGGTATTTTGTCTGGACAGTGATCTCAGGAAATAACATGGTATTAAGACAGTATAAAAGATGTGTTATCAAGGACATATCTGCCATGCATAACTGGAGCTCAATTTCCCCAAGGAATCCTGTGAGTGAGTGCAGAATACACCTCTGAGTTATCCCAACCATGGTTAAGGAAGCTGGAGTATTTATCTAGCACATTTCCATCTGATACTTGTTGAGGGCTGCTTCTGCAATGGTAATTCTTGTGGCTGTCTGGCTGCTCTGGTCAAGCGTGCTCCCACTTAGCAACCTTCAGCATGTTAAGTACAGAAAAGATAGGGTGTGGCCGACAGCATCTTCTAAAGAGACGTGTTAAATAAGGTATTATGTAACACAGGTCAAGGACCTGAGCACAAAATGTGACTTAGATACTCAATACATCCTAATTACCTTTTCCCTTTAGGGGCTTATTATATCCATTGCCGAGATGTCCCGTCATATAAAGAAAAGGTCAATGCAAGTTTTAAATATTAAATGGTCCAGGGGGAAATCACAAATGCAGTTAGGAGTAGGTTTATTTTTCCGTATCCTTTTTCAATATGGTCAAAATTGAAGTCATTGGACAAAATATTATGGTCACGTGTATTCAGACATTTTCCAGTAAAACCTAATTTTCTGATAATGAAGATGCATTCTAAAACCAAGCGTTGTCTCTTTCTGGTGTTCCATCTGCCATTTTAAGGAGGGAAAATATTCTACCAGAGTCATCTGCGATGTTAATTTCTGCCAATCATCTTATTTTCATATCTTCATGCTGGCGGACTAAATCAGGTTGGCAGGTCAATTTATGGAAATGTTATCTTATCACCAGTTGCAATTAAAGGCAACATTGAGAGAATCATAGAATGTCAGGGTTGGAAGATCATCCAATTACCCCCTCCCCATGACTGCTCAATAGTTGAAGGAGAAGACATTCAGAAAGGTTAAGGTCACCCACTTTTTCAGAGGCAAATCTGGGATTCAAAGTAAGGTCTCCTGGTTTCCAGTTATTGCCATTTTCTATTATGTTATGCTTTCTACTTATTTTGACATTTTAAGCTAAGCAGGCTTTAAAGTTCCTACCTAAAATAGACATGTTGCTGGCACACTCCCTTGGAGGTAAACATTTCAGAATATGGGCGTGAACCTGAGACTCTGGACAGGCTATAGTTCTCTGTCCTAAGAATAGCTTTGACATTTGTTTAATTCTCCTGCCTCCCACGTTTTATAAAACAGAGAGGACTCTCTTTTCTAGTGAGTGTAAATATCAGCAACCAACGCAGCAATTCTCTAAAACTTGCTGGTTTCAGATATGTCATAGTTACAGCTCCATCTGGACAGGGCTTGAGCTAACCTTCTTAGTACTGGGGTGGGAAATTAGAATTCGTTCCAGTATCCCTATAGTCCTTTTTTCCCTCTGTCCTTAAGCAAAAATTTATTCATTCAACTACTTTTCAACTTTCTATTCTGTACTGCTTGCACTATGCTGTGGATGCCAGAGTGTCCAAAATGATTGGCGTGTGTTAATCTCCAGTCCCAAGTTACCCACCAAGTCCTGGACTTTCATCTCTGTCATTCTGGCACTTGTCTCCACCTGGCTTTCCCAAAAGCAACACATCACACTCAACTGATCCAAAACCTAACTGGTGGCCATCTCTGAATGAGTTACTCCCTAAGTCAGTTTCCTAGGGCTGCTGTAACAAAGTCCTACAGACCCAGTGGCTTAAACATCAGAAGTTTCTTTTCTCACAGTTGCAGAGGTTCAAAGTCTAAAATCAAGGTATTGGCAGGGTTGGTCCCTTCTGAGGGCTGTGAGCGAAAGATCTATTCCAGGCCTCTCTCCTTGGCTTATAGATGGGCCTCTTCTCCCTGCGTCTCTCCACACCATCTTCCCTCTGTGACTGACTTTCCTCTTCTCATAAGGACACCAGCCCTATTGGATGAGGGCCCACTCTATGACCTGTTTAACTTGATTGCCTTTGTAAAGACCCTATGTTCAAATAAAGCGACATTCTGAGGTGCTGGGGGTTAGGGCTTCAACAGATGAATTTGGAGTGGTGGAGGTGGGGATGCAGTTCAACCCATAATTCTTCTTACTGTGTTTCCTGCTTCAGTGGATGGAAGGCATCATTCCCCGGCACTGAAGCCAGGAATCTGGATGGCATCCTGGCCTCGTCTTCCTCCCTAGCCCCCATGTCCCATTATTTAGCAAGTGTTTTATCTCTTTCTCCTCAACAGCTCTTATGACTGTCTCTTCTTAGTCTGGGTCATCACATTTTTCACCCTGAACTATGACAAACTCCTCCACCTGAACTGGCTGTTTCCTAAAGGCCTTCTGTGATCAGAGGGACGTTTCTCAAAGAAACACTGAGTATGTCACTGTTTATTTTGGAATTCCCAACGTCCATCACAGCTTTCAGAAAAAAATGTACACTACCTAGCTGATCACACAAGGCCGACCCCTGTTATCTCACCCAGTCTGCCTCATTCACTTATTTCCTCTACTTTTCCAATCTCTAGTCCTTAACACACATGGAACTTCAGCCGCTACTGGTTAGCATTTGCCACAGGCATGGCATTATGCTGCTCTCAACCCTGGCACTCTCAGAGGGACCTTTTATCTTATTTTTGTTTCTTGTTAGAGACAGATTGGAGTGTAGTGGCTCAAGCATTGCTCATTGCAGCCTTGAACTCCTGGGCTCAAGTGATCCTCCTGCCAGTAGCTGGGACTACAGGTGCATGCCACCACACTCAAATAGTTTTTTTAAAACCTTTTTTTTTCGTAAAGATGGGGTCTCAGTTTGTTTCCCAGCCTGGACTAGAATTTCTGGCCTCAAGTGATCCACCTCTCTTGGCTTCCCAAAGCACTAGGATTACAGGCATGAGCCACTGTGCCCAGCCTCACCTTATTTTGCTGAGGAAGAACCTGAGGTTTACAGAGGCTAGGTGCCTGCTCCAACACCACTAGAGTAACAGCTGGATCTGCTTCTCTCCTGGCTGCCACACTTACCAGCTGAGGTATTGGCACCTCTGTTCACTCATCTAAAACATGTGGATAGTGATACTCCACAGAGTCTAGGTTTACTGTGGGATTACATGATAGAATGTAACAAAGTGCCTAGAACAATAAATGCTCAATACATACTTGCTATCATTACTCCTAAGTCCACTCTTCCTATTTTTCTTGGTCTTATTATATTCGCAGTAGCAGCATATCCACTCTCCTGCCATCAGATCCTGGTTGACTGTGCTATTTTAGCATCAATGCCAGTTTCCCCACATGCTTTCCCCCTTCTCATTATGCCCTTCCTCTTTCTTCTTCCAATCGGAGACATTCCCGCTCAGACATCTCCATCCCCCAGGAACGCTTTCCAGCATCCCAGGTTGAGTCGGTTGCCCTCTTTTGTGCCCCCGTTGACTTGCGGTTCCTTCCTCCCAAAGCGTGGCCACCACAGCCTCTGTGGCTTCTGCCTGCCCCATCTGTGAGCTCTGTGAGGACAGGGACTGTATCTCCACCAGCTCTTTGCTCCTGTGCCCAGCGCAGAGCCTGGCACATAGTAAATGTCTGTAAAATTTGTTGGATGGATGCATGAGAAACTGGAGGAGCTGAGCGTATGGGGGCAGCCCTTCCCAATCATTTTGCAGATGTCATGTCCTTTAGTATTGTACAGTTGGAATAAAGTAAGATTTAATTACCTATGCAGGTTCTGACCCAAGCAGAACTTCACTATTTCTATTTTAAAGAAAAACGTGCACACGGAAAAAAAAAGAAAAGAGAGAGAGAGAGATAATATAGGTAATCCAGATCACCTATGTATTTATATTATTATATAACATATATGTAAGTACTATAAGTAACAGATAAATTTATAATTACTTATAGTTAGAATAATGTACAATTAATATATATAGCCATGATGTGTATATATATAATTAATCTTATATATACATACATAATACATAATACCTACTTAATAAGTAATATAGAAATAGAATTATTAATGACAATTAAAATTAGTATGCTGTATAAGTCTTATGTATAATATATAGTAATTTATACTATAATATAAATATTAATGGATGGAAAACAAATTCATCACATATCTACTTGCGGCCTTTCCATTCTCCATCACCTGTCCTAGCCAATGAGAGGCCCTTTTAACATCTTCAATAAATTTTAAAGTAAATAATGCTCAGTATTCTGTATTTAAGCAGAAAAGTATCTTCCCTCACATTTATAGAAAATCAGTATTGGTGAGTGCAGGATCGGCAGCTAATTTAGCCTCGTTTCTCCTATGTGCCTAGCAAATAGCATGGACTCAATAAACATTTGTGGAAGACAGAATGAACATTCAATAAAAAGGACTTTGCAATTTACCTCCAGACCCAGAACGTAAAATGAACAAGACAATCCATTCTCCCAGTCACTGCAGTAAATGACAATTTGCATGCACTTATTTTTAATGGACTTTCCTTCCTTCTTTTGATGGTAAGAATTCTGCACCACATCTGACCTTCTCTTCCCTATGGCTAACAGCACAGCATTAATAGCAGCTGCAGCTGCTTTTGTCTCACCATGGGGCAGATACTATAGTAAAGTGCTTCATTAAATCCTTAAACCACCTTTCGTGTAATATTTTTGTCTTCTTTTCATACCTAAACATGGAGATTCAGAGAGAAAAACAAAGTTGGCCAAGGTTACCTGGCTTGTAAATGATAAAGATGGGAGTCAAATCCAGGTATCCCTGACTCTAAGGCCACTCTGCTATTAATCTTATATGTGCAGCTAAGCACTCGAGTTGCCGTCTTAGAGAGAACCACGGGTGTTTGCCATCAATTACTCTTTGGATGGCTTTGTCTCAGGTTCATATGAGCAAAGAGATTTTCCACCAGATATTAATCAACTCAATCCTTATTGCAGAACTGCTGGAGTCTCCTTAAGTAGAGGAGAAGCAGCAGGAAATCCAGGGACTGTGGTAACAAGGGAGCTGATTGGGTCCCTGAAATATGACCCTGATTGACAGACTGGCACTTCAAAGCAAAGCTAAGCACAGTAGGTGAATGATTAGAGAAGTGAATTCATCTCTTTAAAGGCTTACTACACTGCCTGGTACATATTAAGTACTGAGTAAGTAGCAGTTTTTAGCTATAACACTTTTGGGATTGGGATGGAGCCCAGTTGAAATTCTGTTCACTCACTAAGTGGGAATTTAGGATAGATAATCCTACCAGTGCACTGAGATTCAGGATTTAGCATCAGGAAACTCAAGTAAGTAGGGACAGAGAATAGATGGCTTAGGAAAATCTCTATAATAATATAAATACTATCTACTTCTCCAGCCTTGTTTCTCCACATATTCCAGAACTCTACCATGACCATAGGGGAAAAACACTCAGTTCTTCCACTTTCCTGTCTTTTCTCCCATTTTAGTCCTTATATCCTTTGAATCTCAGCCTCTCTGTGTTACTTCATTGAGTCATTCATTCCATCGCTACAGTGCTATTTAATGAGTGTCTCTACTGGATCAAACATTATCAGAGGTGCCAGAAATATAAACAGGTTATTCTTATATATGGTTCCTGTCTTGGAACTTGCATTGTAATGAAGATGACAGATACTAATGAAATAAATAAACCATTAAAAGTGCAATTATACACCTAAACCATGAGAATAAGAACACCAATTCCATGGAACCACTAGCAAAAGACCACGTTGGTGCATTGTGTTTTCCCACATACGCAGACAAGGAGGGGCATGCCTTGTGGAGTGTGCTGGCATGTAAGGGGGAGATAGATAAGGAAAAGGAAAGGACTCACCTGTGGTCAAGTTTCTCAAATGGGTTGTGTGACTAGGGGCAAGCTCATCTCTCTGTCCCTTGGTTTCACATTTTTAAAGTGGGAACTTGGACTTAATGATTTCTGTGGTCTCTTCAGTTCTAAGATTTTCCGATCACATTGACTAGTTATGTAGCTGGGCCAAAAACAGTGTATTTGGAGAAATCTCCCAAAAAGTATGGAAGTTGAGTCACTATCCCAAGTTTGATGATAATGGAACTTTCTATTACTAACTTGACCGTTTTCAGGATCATCTTAGAAACAGAATTTTGTACGTCTCTTCTAAAAGTCACTGTTAAGCAGCTCATGAAAACCACAGACCATTCATGTGGTCAGAGAATGGAAGTGAATTAGCAGAATGAGCTTATGAATGCTTGGAGAGAAGGGCTGGAGGAGACAGTGGGGTACGATTTTCTTCGTCCAAAAAGTTGTCGTTATTTTTGCATCTTCATCGATACATAGAGGTACTTAGATGAGCAAAAATAACTGAAAATTATCACAACATCAAGTACACTGGATGCATGAGCAATACTTAGGTTTTTCTTATGACAATACAAACTCCCACACTGAGGTTTAGACACAGGGTCAGAAACACTTTTTTCAGATCACGCTGTCCTTTGTCTGCTCAACAATTCAGTGACTCAATTGTTCTAAGAGGAAATTCAAATCCCGCTGTGTGGGCTGATACATGTGACCTACCACCAAAGGCAGCAAAGACTATTCTATGTTCTCACCTACAATGCTTCAAGCACCAGTTTTTCTTTTTCTTTGTTTGTCACTGCAAAGCTGTTGACCTACACGTGACATGCGCTGTGACACACAGGTGCTGAGAATTTCAATAGCAAGAAGTTACAGGGGTGCACAGCTGAGATAAGAGAGGGGGAAGAAAAATTGAAAAGAGTGGGACAGGCATTCTTCAATTGCTCAGAATATAAGTATGGACAATGTTTGTTAATCCCCAAAAGAAGTAGACAGATTCTTTGGGAAGACTTGGTAGTTGTATTATTTTTTTCTCTTTTATTTATTGTATGGATCTGTGCTTCTTAGTGTGTGCTGCCAGAGCCACCAGCCTCAACATCACCTGGGGACTTGCTGTAATGCAGATTCCCAGGCTCCAACCCAGACCTATGGAATCAGAAACTCCCAGGGTGGGGCCCTGCAGCCTGAGTTTAAACAGGCCCTCTAGGGGATTCTGATGCAGCTCAAGCTGAGAACCACTGACATCAATCATCCTTATTGGCACATTCCCTGTAATTTAGATGAGACGGGCCCTATGATGCTCAGAATATCTGATAATCAGATATATATTTTTTTTATTTAAAACCTGGATGGGGCATGACTATTTGTAAATAATTACACATTCCCTAGAGAATTATACTGTGCTGACAGCGCTGAGATCCACTGCTCTAGAAAGTCATCCTTCTTCTAATTTGCTCAATTATGGCATTGTAACAATCCATTTCCTCTTTCCCTAGTTGAGGCTGACCCATAGTCCACGGATTCACTGTGTGGGATCCTGTAGATCAGGGCATGACCAACATAGTCTTCTGTGAATAACAGAAGCAGGAAGAGAAAATAAGCCCCCATCCCCATTAGCAGGGTCTGAGGCTCTTCATGGTCAGCCATGGTGCACGGGGTTTTCCTAGCCTATCACAGCTTTGCTCCAGCAACTGACTCCAAAGATGACAATTTAAACATTTTCCTCTACTTAGACTGCTCTGAGCTCATTGCTGAGGTACAGGATTAAGAAGCAAGTGAGACAAAATGGTGAGGCATACAGGTTGATTCATTAAACTCCAGCTGCACAGAGCTTACTGTGTGCCAGACAGGGCTCAGCATACTCTATAAATAATAGCTCATTCGACCCTCATCACAATCTTTATGAGGTAGGTACTAGTTCATCCTCATTTCCTATATGGAAGAACTAAATCACAGAGAAGTTAGGCAACAGCCTGAAGTCACACAGCAATAGCAGGGAGAAGATCTGAATCCAAGTAGTCTGGCTCCAGCTTCCGCAATCTTAACCGCTGCCCTATACTACAGGACAGTTGTGGGTTTGTAGGCTAAAAGGAGAGAAGGAAAGGGAACCAACCACCTCTTCATGGTAAGTTACTCTTTGTCAAGCCACGGTGTTGCGCACTTTACACACATCTCATTCTATCCACCCAACATCATATTGCCATCAGGAAGGAAGGCTCAGAAAGAGCAAGGGAACTTACTCAGAGTCATCCTGCCAGAATCATTGGAAAGCGAGGCTCAGAAAGTCTAAGCACTAGCAACTGGAATTGGTGAAGTTCCAGTGCAAGCCTCCTTATCACTAAGCCCAAGTTCTTTGTGCTTTGTTTCTGACCTCCAAGGCAATGAAACAGAAAATGCCATGATGCAGAAGCTGCATAGCGAGGTCAAGCTCCTGGCTCTCACACCGGAGTCAGTCCTGGACTCTCACTACCTGGGTGATCTTGGGCAAGTGGAGCCTAGCTGAGCCTCAGATTCTTCCTGTTTAGATCAAGGATGATAGTGGCTACTCCACAAGGCCAGGTGTGGGTCAATGTAGGTAACACATGTGATGTGTTCACCCAGGGATGGCCCAGGGCAGGTGCTAATAAGTCGGTTTCATCCCCTTTGTCCTCCAAGACCACTCCTTCTGGGAAGCCTTCCCAGAGTCTCCCCAGAAGAGCTAATCTCTTTCTGTTTTGCCCCAGACTCACATCATGGCCCAACCATCCTTTACTCTGTACCCTAATTCTGCTCTCCCGTTTGCTTCTCTTCTCCTGTTTTTGCCCTCCCCCCTCCTCCCTTTCTTCTCCTCCCTTCTCTTCTCTGTCTCTCTCTTCTTTAAAAATTTCTTTTGTTTCTCCCATTAGGCTGTAAGCTCCCTGTATCAGTCTGTTCTCATGCTGCTAATCAAGACAGACCTGAGACTGGGCAATTTATAATGGAAAGAGGTTTAATGGACTGCCAGGCACAGAGGATGTGCTCGGATGCTCAGTAGATTTTAGGGCCTTGCTCTCTCTCTCTCTCTCTTTAATTCAGGTTTTCACTCTGTTGCCAGCCTGATGTGCAGTAGCGTGATCATAGCTCACAGCAACCTCAAACTCCTAGGCTCCAGCAATCCTCCCACCTCAGCCTCTCAAACAGCTGTGACTACAGGCACTTGCCACCATGTCTGGGAAATTTAAAATATATATATATGTATATATTTTTTTGTAGAGACATGGTCTCACTCTGTTGTCCAGACTGGTCTTGAGCTCCTGGCCTCAAGCAATCCTTTCACCTCGGCTTCCCAAAGCACTGGGATTACAGGCATGAGCCACCATGCTTGGCCAGCTCTGCTCTTCTTACTCTAAAGACTGTTCCATTCTGTGTTATGACCTTCAGTCTACTAATTCCAGGTTAAATAGCTTTTGTTTTTCCAGGCCCTCTGGTATTTCTGATTGTCAATGGCAGGGCAGGGTTGGAAAGGTTTAACCTGTAACTATAGCCGACCCTGCTCTACCCTACCACAGTTTTGTGTGAATTAGAAAGACAGGCTAGTATCTCTTTCCAGGCAGAGTTGTGAGCCCTGGAAACTAGAGTGTGGAGATCTCTTGCTTGCCTCATGGTTTGGTGTTTTTGTGCGGTGTACAGCCTGCCCAACTGCACATGGTAACTCTGCTAATCAACCCTTGCAGAGACCATAGCAAGGCTTGTGTCTGTCATTACCAATATTCTCCAAGTGAGGGACCCCATGCCTGGCCACAGGACAACCCATAGCCCAAAGACTGATACGTTGCTTGAGAGTTGGACTCTAGCAACCGTGGAAGAGTCCAGTCCACCAGATGGCAAAGTCCCCTTCACAGGGCTCTAAATCAAGGAGTGTAGGAGTGTTAGAGTCACTTCCAGGCTGGCTGGAAGTGACTCTAATGTAGTGCATTTGGATAAATTTCCTGGATGATTGTATTTGCATAGTAGGATGCCAGATTTTCATTTCCAACCAAATTACAATACATACCCGTAGTTTGAAGTTGTGGTTTTGATAAATGCATCTCTTTCAACCAAAAAACAACAGCAACAACAAAAACCCAAACGACTCAAACTACTGTTATGTATGGTGACCACATAATTTATTATCTAAATTGGGACTCTTTTTGACAATGAAAGGGGATGCTATTATTAACTCTCCTTGCTCAACAGGCAGAAACTGTGTCTTAGGCACATTGGATCATATAGTCATTCTAAGATTAAGTCAAGGAAACTAATAGGGTGGCCAGGAGAGAAGGGCAAAGGGGCAGCAACAGTGGGACTTGGATTCTGATCTTGGATCTGCTGCTAAGTACTTAGGGAACCTGAGCTTGTTATTCTGAATTGACAGCCTTAGCTATAAAGTTGGGATGATATTACCTACCTCACCAGTTTATCATGAGTGTGCAATAGACAAATGTGCATAGAGCCTTGCACGGAACCAAACACAAAGTAGGGGCTTAGGAAATGTAAGCTCACGTCCCCTACTCCTGTCTTTACCCATCTCCTACAATGCCTGTACCCTAAACACAGGGATTTGTAAACAAGCATGCAACAGCGCCTGCCAGAGAGTAAATGCACTTACTTGGGATGATCGTTTTCACAGCTCAGCAGTGTGCCTTCCTGCCTGGCTCGGGCATCTGTGTTTGCCGTGTTTGCCGAAGGCACCTCATTAACAAGGCCTCTCAACAGGCAGGAGCCTGACCTTGGTTTCAGCACCTTCTGATGTGATCAACAATTCCATTTCAAAGCACCTGCCCTGAACCTGAATGACTCAAACGCTGAAATCATTGCTCCGTTCCTGCCAGTCCTCAGAGATCAGACATCAGGACTCTTTCTGCGACTTCAAATCCTGTGGCTGAGGTTCTGATCCGGGCGGGACAGGACTCATCACAGCTGGAAGGTGACATCGGAGGCTTCTGGATCAGAGTACATTTTAACTACCAGTCCTGTAGGGAACTGACATGCAGTGGCCAGATCTCCAGATAGAAATTCCTACTGGGATGTTTAGTTCTATTCAGTTCATCTTTGCTACCTTCCCATTCTCTCACCTGCCTTCTTTGTAGGACAAGACCCTTTTCAAAGCTCTTTGTCTAGCTGTTACCTATCAATGGCAAACTTTCAAAGTTAACTGGCTTTGTTTGTGAATGTAGTACAAGTATTTCACTCTTAATATTGTTTACCAAGCCATCTCTCTTGTCACCTCTGTTCTAGAGCCCCTGGTATGCAGCTGGGCACATAGAATTTGTTCATAAAAACATGGAGATGAATGAATTAATGGATGAATGAATGATGTTCCCTTTACATTTTCCCCTCCTTTGACATCTTAGTAATGCAACACCCTGTTTCTTTCATAGTCTCCTCTCTGTCTCACAAATTTTGAATGCTTGTTTCTTATTCAGTGGATATTCATATGCCATGTACCTAAGTGCCATGGACTGTGCACCTACTTTTTGCCACACACTATGCTGGGTAGGTTCTAGAAACACTAGGTGGCATATTCTAGAGGCAGACCACCTGTGGAAATACCCCTGATTACATTTACCAAACAGCTGGCATTGAGCAAACCGCATAAGCATTCAGAACTTTTGTTTTTGCCTTTGGGCATAGTAATGGTGCCTCCTAAAGGTGGGGGATAAGGAGTGAAGGACATGAACTTAACCATTTTTATGGCTGCATAGTATTCCATGGTGTCTATGTGCCACATTTTCTTTATCCAGTCTATCATTGATGGGCATTTGAGTTGGTTCCAAGTCTTTGCTATTGTGAACAGTGCCACAATAAACATACGTATGCATGTGTCTTTATAGTAGAATGATTTATCATCCTTTGGGTATATAGCCAGTAATGGGATTGCTGGGTCAAATGGTATTTCTAGTTCTAGATCCTTGAGGAATCACCACACTGTCTTCCACAATGGTTGAACTAATTTACACTCCCACCAACAGTGTAAAAGCGTTCCTATTTCTCCACAAAACCATCATTCTCAGCAAACTGACACAAGAACAGAAAACCAAACACTGCATGTTCTCACTCATAAGTTGGTGTTGAACAATAGAATACATGGACACAAGGAGGGGAACATCACACACTGGGGTCTGTCGTGGGGTGGGGGGCTAGGGAAGGGATATCGTTAGGAAAAATACCTGGGCTGGGCGAGGTGGCTCACACCTGTAATCCCAGCACTTTGGGAGGCTGAGGTGGGTGGATCATGAGGTCAGGAGATGAATACCACCCTGGCCAACATGGTGAAACCCCGTCTCTACTAAAAATACAAAAATTACCTGGGCGTTGTGGCGCATGCCTGTAATCCCAGCTACTCGGGAAGCTGAGGTAGGAGAATCGTTTGAACCAGGGAGTCAGAGGTTGCAGTGAGCCAAGATTGTGCCACTGCACTCCAGCCTGGTGACAGAGGGAGACTCTGTCTCAAAAAAAAAAAAAAAAAAAAAAAAAAAAGGAGAAATACTTAATGTAGATGATAAGGTGGTGAATGCAGCAAACCACCATGGCACGTGTATACCTATGTAACACACCTGCACGTTCTGTACATGTACCCCAGAACTTAAAGTATAATTAAAAAAAAGAAAATACAGAATATTGTTGCTGTGGAAACTAAAAAAAAAAAAAAAGGAGTGAAGGAGATGACTCTAGTAAGGACTTAACACCCTGCCTGGTACCAGCTAATATTAATGGTAAGTACCTCGCTCCTTACCTGTCTCTCCAACAAGATCATGTACCAGGCATGGTCCCACATGGGGGTCCAAGATGGAGGCAACATGAGGAGCATTGAATACACAGCTCTGGAGACTCTTAGGATCAAAATGTCCTTGGAGTCATCCACTCCAACCTCTTACCTGGTGCAGGAAGAGCTTCCTGACTCAGCTTCCTCCTGTAATATTTCCAGGATGAAAACTAATGAGGTGGAAATGGAGCACTAATTGCCTCTCTAGTCAGCCCATTCTATTTTGAGGCACCCCTAATCATTAGAAGGTCTTATTTATAATATGTTATCCATAGCCTTCCTGTAAATTTTGCTCTAGGAAGCAGGGCACACAAAACTGTAGGCTTGTACGTCTCATATCCCTTCTTACTACCCTGTTGATATTTCCACATGGCTCCTGATCGTAGATCTTCTGTTTTCCTCTCTGAGCATGTTTAATCTCCTCACCTCTTCTCTTGGGCAAATGCCACTACGTCCAGAAGACAGTGGCCTGCCAAGTGATAACCCTCTTAAATGTGGCACAGCAGAACCATCTCCTTCCTCTTGGACATCAGCAGTTCTTGATATTTCTTTGTTCACAGCCTACTTTTGTATAACACAATTTTGGGTAGCAGACTTGACTGATAAAAAATTCAAATAATGGGGCCAGGCGCGGTGGCTCCCACCTATAATCCCCAGCACTTTGGGAGGCTGAGGCAGGCAGATTATGAGGTTGGGAGATAGAGACCATCCTGGCTAACACAGTGAAACCCCATCTTTACTAAAAAAAAAATACAAAAAATTAGCTGGACGTGGTGGTGGGCGCTTGTAATCCCAGCTACTTGGGAGGCTAAGGCAGGAGAATCGCTTGAAACTGGGAGGGGGAGGTTGCAGTGAGCTGAAATTGCGCCACTGCACTCCAGCATGAGTGACAGAGTAAGACTCTGTCTCAAAAAAAAAAAAAAAAATTCAAATAATGGCAAGGCACAGTGGGTCATGCCTGTAATCCCAGCATTTTGGGAGGCCAAGGCGGGCAGATCACCTGAGGTCAGGAGTTTGAGACCAGCCTGACCAACATGAAGAAACCCCGTCTCTACTAAAAATACAAAATTAGCTGGGCGTGGTGGTGCATGACTGTAATGTCAGCTACTTGGGAGGCTGAGGCAGGAGAATCACTTGAACCTGGGAGGCAGAGGTTGCAGTTCCATTGCACTCCAGCCTGGGCAACAAGAGCGAACCTCTGTCTCAAAAAAAGAAAATTCAAATAACACTTAAAATGTAAGTGAGATTACATTGCCATTGACAACCACGGCATAACAACATCTGCCAGTCCCTACAACGACACTTACTGTCATTGACATGTAGTTTTCCCCTTGACTTTAGAACTTCTTAGTGGTCTGACCTGGCTCTTTTGATGCGTGTGAACAAGATGAATTTCTTACATGGTCCGGGAAAGGGTGATCTTCCTCAGTCAACAGCCTCAATTTAGCTTTTTCCTTTTACGCACAGCAAGTGGTATCGCCCGTTACACAGCTTCTTTGAGCTCTATCATGTCCACGCTCTGATGGACAGGCAGGGCATGTGTACTCAGTTGTACCAAAAATGAAATGTACACATGGGTTAAAATATAGTGGTCCAGTTTGCCAAACGTTTGAGCTGCACAGCTAGCACAGGATGAGGGCCACCATAGGTTTATACATCAGAAGCACAGGGAGACGGAGGGAGAGGTGACTGGTTTGTTTTCTGTCTTGCTTCTTCCTCCCATGCTCCCACTGCTTTTGGCCACTATTGAGTGGCTACAGGTCAAAATCAACAAAAGAAGTAAAGGCACAAAAGTCACAGTTTAAGAGTTTGTTGCTGTTGTTGTTTTCCTGCTTTCTCATTCCCAAAAAGCTCTCGGCATGACTGAAAGCAATTACTTCTCCAAGACCAGCAAAAATTCTGAACACATACTAATAAGTTCTCTTGATATACTTAAACATCAGAGAATGAAACGTCATATTTTGCAGAAGGACCTACTCTGACCTCTACTAAGCTCTTTTTAAAAAGTATTATTATGAAAGCAACATGTTTATGCTATTGTAAAGAATGAAATTTGGAAAATACAGAAAACTACAAAAATATCAACTATAACGCCGTAACTCAGAAATAAACATTCTAAATAATTTGGCTTATTCTGTTATAGTAGTTTTATAATACATATTATCAATATTTTCTTATCCACAGAATTGGAATCACACTGAATACACCACTAGGTACCCTGACTACGTTTTTCTTTCTAAGCTTACACTGTGAGCATTATTGTAGGTCATGACAAATTTTGAATGTCACCACAATTTTGAATGGCTATGGAATATTCTATTATATAGATATGCTATAATTCCTTTTAACCAACTATCTTAAAAGAAATTATGGTGTTATACTATTGTAAACTGTATTGCAGTGAACATTTTTGTATAAAGACCTTTGTAAGTTTCAGAACACAGAGTCTAAGTCCATCTTATCTATGGCTGTATACTTTGTGCGTAGGATGTTGTCGGAGGAACTGCTGATGCTTAGTGTTTGCATAGAGACTGGCTGGCTTGTTTTACTAACTCTCTGGTTATCTCTTTAGAAGATATTGCCAGTGCCGAGGGTTGCATCCTGTATTTTATTAGCATATGGCAGCCCTACCAGTATGAAATCGTGAGGTCAAAGGGGCCAGTAAAATTCTAAAGAAAAGATTTGGGGCAGCAAAGCAAGAATTTCTGTCATTGTGGTTCACAGAGGGATCAAGTGGAACCTGCTGGGGGCTGTCTTTGCTTCGGCGTTGGGAAATCAAACACAGTTACCGGTTTAATGACTTACAAGCTGTTTAAGTCATAAAATTGTGTCTACATGTAGCTCACATTTTGATGATAATGTACTCATTTATTCTACTTACTAATGTATCCTCCCCCTGTGTAATTAAGAACCTCATTATCATTACATAGGATAGGTAAAGTTCATCCATTTAATTTGATCCAACACTTGCCAAACACCCACTCCATTCCAGAGCCTGTGCTATGTGGTGGAAGCACAGAGATGCTGAGGCCCACTCTGATTTCAACAAGACCCCTGTAGCACAGGAAGACCCGGGATAACTGTACATACTAGTGTCTGGCATACAGAGGCAGTTAATATGTAGCTGCTGGATGGATGGATGGATGGATGGACAGATAAATGGATGGATGGATGGATGGATGGACGGATAAATGGATGGATGGATGGATGGATGCATAGATACTTGAATCTAGTGAGGGTAATATTAGAAAGACTATGTAGAGGGCATAGAGGAGGAGAGCGGGAGGGGCTTGCAAGAGGAAGTGACATTTAAATGATGACTAGAAACTTGCCAGGCAGAGGAACAAGGGGAGCTAGCGTGATTCTCAGGTTGTTGGAAGGTTGGACAGTGCAGTTACATGGAGAGGATGAGCGGACAGGCCTGGCTGGAGAGAAAATGACTGGTGAAGGGGATTATGAGGAGAGGTGTTTGTGTTCATCTTGGATGATCATGAAAGACTTGTTCAGAGGGTTTCAATTTCCTCAAAAGTGGACCCTAGGGTAAAAATGTGGGTGCACGTAGTTTAGCTGGGATGAGTCTAAGGAAGTAAGATGCAGGTGTCAGGACGGTGGTGAGGCAGGGAAGGGAGGAAAGCCTAAGTGGCTTACCCTGTGAACAACAAAGCTCTATTCTAGTGGGGCCCCTCTGAGAGGTGATAAAGAACATACCTCCTAACTCTCCCATGGAGGGGGGAGCAAGCTCAGGAATGTATCCCCCCACTCTTATCCCGCACCTGCTCAGGGATGCTCCTGCGGCATTCACTCGGGGCTCCTGCAACCTGCCTGAGCACGGGCCAAACTGCAAACCAGCAAATAAACTCAGGCAGAGCTGTGGGCATCTGCCTGTGTGAATGGGGACTGTCAGCGCCCACATCAGGGACGGCGATATGGCTGTATCTGCTACACAGCCCAGGGGCCAGCAGGCTAGATCTCAGCAAGCAAGCTCTGTGACTAGGAAGAAAATCCTCTTCCAATGGCTTAATCTCAATGGCAAGTCCTGCCTGAGATGTTTGCAATTTCTAAAAGCCTAGCAGAGTGCTTTATTCCTGCTTTTCACATAACTGCCTCCTTGTCTCTGCTTAAATGTGGTGCATCCTCACCACCGTGCCAGGCCCATGAGCTTCACCCCTGCCCTCCCACTGCCCAGCTTGCTTCTCAGAGGCCAACATGACCCTATATACCATTGAAAAAGACAGCCTGTAGCAAGGTCACTTTGATACTCCCAAAATAGTTGTGTGGGCAGAAGCAATGAGCAGATGGGTAGAGGTAGACCCATACCTGCTGTCTCCTTCCTCAGTGAAGACATCTTTGATGATTTAATGTGCAGTAGGTCTCTGCCTAATATTCTCTATTCCTATATATGTATTCTGTATGATAGCATCTTGATCCTTTCATACACACACACACATTTATCACGTGTACATATGTGTATATGTTTGTGTATATATATAGCCATCCCTGGTACCTCGTGCGATTGGTTCCAGAAGCCCTCTGCAGATACCAAAATCTACAGATGTTCAAGTCTCTGATATAAACTGGTAGCCCAGGTACGGGGACTCACGCTTGTAATCCCAGCACTTTGGGAGACTGAGGCGGCTGGATCATCTGAGGTCAGGAGTTTGAGATCAACCTAACAAACATGGTGAAATCTCGTTTCTACTAAAAATACAAAAAAGTAGCCAGGTGTGGTGGTGGGCGTCTGTAGTCCCAGCTACTCGAGAGGCCGAGGCAGGAGAATCACTTGAACCTGAGAGGTGGAGGATGCAGGGAGCCGAGATCATGCCACTGCACTCCAGCCTGGACGACAGAGCAAGACTCCGTCTCAGAAAATATAAAAAGTAAATAAACTTGTGTAATATTTGCATATTACCTATGCACATTTTCCTGTATACTTTAAATCATCTCTAAATTACTTATAATACTTAGTACAATGTCAATGTTATGTATATAAGCAGTTATACTATATTGTTCAGGGAATAATGACAAGGAAAAAGTCTGTACATGTTTAGTACAGATGCAACTATCTATCTTCTAAAAACATTTTTGACCTGTGGTTGGCTAAATCCACAGATACAAAACCCATGATATAATAGCTGGCAATATCTTATTTACACACACATACTATCTGTATAATGTGTGTGTGTGTGTGTGTGTGTGTGTGTGTATTTGTTTGCTGTATGGCTATGTGCCTCTATTCCTTATAGATGGTCCTTAAGGACAGTGAATACATTGTTTGCCATTGCATTCCAGATACCTAGCATGCCACCTGGCACATAGTACATGCTCAATAAAGATCTGTGGGGTGACCCAATAAGGTCCACCACCTGTCTTCTGCTGTCTCTGGCAGAGGAAGGCAGAGGCAGGTTGGTCTTCCTTCTGGTCCTCCCGCACAAGCCCACGCCTCTGGGTTTAATTATCTCCGCATGCTGCAGGGTCGTGTGGCTGGGGAGGTGCCCTGAGTGAGCACAGGTTGTATGCAAATATGACATCAGTTTATATCAGGGAGCAGTTTATATCAGGAACAGGGAGTAGACTGGCCTCTGTTTGGCCCTTTGAAAGGGGGTCCACGTCTGGCACTGAACACACAGGCTTTTTCTCATCATGGGGATGGGCTCTAGAGAACAGGGCTCCTTTTAGCTGCCGCTCTTGAGGCTTAAAATATTTGCTGTTCTTAACGCATTCCTGACTGGATGTGTCTCCTAATCAACTCAAATCCGGGCTTTCCGCCTCACTGGTGTAATTAATTCCCTGGAAGGTTTAGAACTTTCTACAGGAGAACTCAGGGGTTCCTGGGAAGTAAGGTTTGCCAGATAAAATTTGTATTTGCTAAATCCAGCACTGTCTCCCAGGGTCAACCTTCTGTTGGGCTCTGGAGATCTGGGAGTAACGGACCCACTTCTTTAAGCTGGGCCATCTCGATGTATCCTCACCACCCTGCCAGTCCCAGTAGCTTCACCCCTGCCCTCCCACTGCCCAGCTGGCTTCTCAGAGGCCAACATGACCCTATATACCATCGAAAAAGACAGGCTGTAGCAAGGTCACTTTGATGCTCACAAAATAGTTGCGTGGGCAGAAGCAATGAGCAGATGGGTAGACCCATACCTGCTGTCTCCTTCCTCATTTCCTGACTTATCTTTGTGGCTTGAAACACACGCTTTGAGAAGGACCCATTTGAGTGTGAATTCTACCTCCACCTTTGCCAATCACGTGACTTAGGGCGACTGGCTTTATTTCAGTAAGTTCTGAGTTTTTCAGTCTCAAAATGAGTTGATGAGAATACCCTATATCTCACAGAGTTGTGAGCAGAAATGAAATAATGAATACAAAGCACTGAGCAGCATGCTTGTCAAACACGAAACATGGAAAAATACATTTCCTTGCTTAATTTTACATATGTGTTATGCATATAAATTTACATAGTAAAATTTGAAAAATTGCTAGTTGGTATTATCTTGGAATTCATTCATCCATCAACTTATCCATTCAAGGAGTTATGAATAAAGCTCTATTATTGGCCAGGCATGGTAGCTTATGCCTGTAATCCCAGCACTTAGGGAGGCTGAGGTGGGCGGATCACCTGAGGTCGGGAGTTTGAGACCAGCCTGACTAACATGGAGAAACCCTGACTCTACTAAAAATACAAAATTAGCCAGGTGTGGTGGTGCATGCCTGTAATCCTAGCTACTCGGGAGACTGAGGCAGGAGAATCGCTTGAACCCGGGAGCTGGAGGTTGTGGTGAGCTGAGAGCATGCCATTGCACTCCAGCCTGGTCCACAAGAGTGAAACTCCATCTCAAAAACAAAACAGGCCGGGCACGGTAGCTCACGCATGTAACCCCAGCACTTTGGGAGGCTGAGGCGGGTGGATCACGAGGTCAAAAGATGGAGACCATCCTGGCCAACATGGTGACACCCCGTCTCAACTAAAAATACAAAATTTAGCTGGGCTTGGTGGTGCATGCCTGAAATCTTAGCTACTTGAAAGCTGAGGCAGGAAAATCACTTGAACCCAGGAGGTGGAGGGTGCAGTGAGCCAAGATCGCACCACTGCGCTCCAGCCTGGCAACAGAATGAGACACCATCTCAAAAACAACAACAACAAATAACAAAAACAACAAAAAACTCAATTGGTTGGAACTGGGAGTAGGGAGAGTAGAGGTGTTTTGGAAAACTGACATTACAGGAAAAACCAGGGCCCTCATAATTTATCCTGGCTGCCTGACTCCCTTATCACGACCTGCCGCTGGCTTTGGCCACACCCAATACTTGCAGCTCTCTTAAAGTGTCATGTTCTCCTGGGCTTTTGTGCCATGTTTCTTGGCTATCCAGAAAACTCCTATTTAACTTTAAGAACTCTGTTAACCTTTCACTCCCTCACTCTGCACAGTAATTAATCATTTTTTCCTATGAATGACTTTCGTTGGTTCTGCCATTGCAGACTCCACATTCCAAGCACATATTTAGTTGCTTGTTCGTATCCTCCAGAGAACTGAGAGCCCTCTCAATGCAGGCACTGTGTCTTACCCATTTCATCTCTGCAGGGGCTTGTACAGGGCAAGACACAGAGTAGGTACCCATCTATAGATCTATGGGAGTGGGTTTCACCGACTCTCAGGTTCATTCAGGAAGCCCTCTCGTGAAAGCACTTTGTCTTACTCGTTTAGTCTCTGCAGGGGCTTGTACAGGGCCAGAGTAGGCACCCATCTATAGATCTATAGGAGTTCATTCAGATCCAGAAAGAGTTTTTAGACTTTCTCCTTAGAAAAGAGCAACGACACTAGTTGTGAAAGCCCTTGGTAGCTTATCCTGATGGATACAGGCTTAGGTGCCACTAAGACTTTCAGAAAAGGTGAAGCCCAGGCTTTTCCTTGCACCAGTTGAGACTCGCATTTTGCCACCATGTTCCAACCTCATGAAGAGCTCAGGACAATCATCTCCAGAGGAAATAGTTTCCAGGCTCTTTCAATCATGCAGGAAGTCCCCCACCTTTGTCCCTTTGTCAGAACAATGAAACCCACTCTAAAAAGCAGTTTCTGGCTGGGCGCGGTGGCTCACACCTGTGATCCTACCACTTTGGGATGCCAAGGCGGGCAGATCACGAGGTCAAGAGTTCGAGACCAGCCTGGCCAACATGGTGAAACCCCGTCTCGACTAAAAATACAAAAATTAGCTGGGCATGGTGGCGTGCTCTGTAGTCCCAGCTACTCAGGAGGCTGAGGCAGGAGAATCGCTTGAACCCGGGAGGCGGAGGTTGCAGTGAGCTGAGATTGCACCACTGCACTCCAGCCTGGCGACAGAGTGAAACTCTGTCTCAAAAACAAAACAAAACAAAAAAACACAAGGCAGTTTCCAGGAGACAGGGTGACATCTTGATGGAACTGTCAGCTCTTTGACATAGAGGACATTCCTGTACCATGGACAAAAAGTCTGAAATTTGTGAGAGAGAAGAGGAGGTAGTAGTTTATGCCTCTAGTGTTCCATGACTACCATTAGTAGGGTGACGGTCCTTCATATGTAATGGGTCAACAGGGAGGAAATACACACGGGCATTCCTGCCCAATGAGAGAGTTGTATATGCAAATTTCTGAATGCTCATAAAAAATGTGTAATTGGCCATGTGTGGTGGCTCATGCCTGTAATCCTAGCACTTTGGGAGGCCAAGGCAGAGGATTGCATGAACCCAGGAGTTCAAGACCAGCCTGGGCCAAATAGTAAGATCCCATCTTTACAAAAAATCTTTAAAAAATTAGCCAGCCATGGTGGCATGAGCCTGTAGTCTCAGCTACTTGGGAGGCTGAGTTGGAAGGATTGGTTGAGCCCAGAAAGTTGAGGCTTCAGTGAGCCAGGATTGTACTACTGCACTCCAGCCTGGGCAACACAGCAAGACTCTGCCTCAAACAAATAAAAAATAACCTGTTGTTGGTGCATACAAGGCCATTTGATTTAATAGTTAACTTTTAAATCCATGAAGCTTGCTTAAGGTTTGAAGCTAAAGTTACTGTAACCCTTAAGATGAATAGGACTGAAAAAAAGTATACAACAAGCAACCTTATGTAATTTGAATATCTGCCTTCTGAAATCCATGCTGGATTGTCTAATAAGATGATTTCCAATACTGCAGTTAAAAATAGCTAAGTACGCATGACATTCTAGACCCTATGGATTAAATGAGTTTTTACAAATGAGGAAGCTGAGACTTTGAGAAGTGAAGGAATGTGCCCTATCTCTCACAATCATCAAATAGCAGGGCCAGGGATCAAACCCATATCTGCCAAGTCCAGAGCCCTAACCACTGTGTTCTCCTGCCACGGGAGTAAACATATTCATTACTAAGTTGCTGTGTATTTTACAAATACAGCTGGTCTGTAGTATTTTCTCCTGACATGCAAAACCAAATGAATGTTCCTAGGATGAAGAACACAGATCTGAAATGCCAGACAGATTTTATGAATACAAAATAAAAAGAAACCGAAGAAGATGAACAGCATCTAGATACTCCTTATGGTTAGTTTCTCTTGTTATTTTATATCATGGAATGTTCCTGATACTCTAACCACTGGCTTTATGCTATGGTGAGAGGTCAGCCCTTCCACCAGCTGTGCCAGCATGTGGAGATGTTTAAAAGGGGAAGACGTCATAGGTTTGGTTTTGAAGGATTTTGAAATAACCATTCAAGTGTGCTCTTTTATGAGGACTTCCCTACCTGCCTCCCGACCTAATGTGCTGGACTGCCCATCTGCTTTTATAAGCAAACACTAAAACGTGCATAAGATAATGATTCTTTACCTATTATCTCTGATGTAGGGCATGATATTGGCATAATCACAGGCGCCATTCACAGCAGGCTCTCTTGGAGCAGGAGCCGAGCTAATGATTCCATAGATTATCTCATTAAACTTCACAGCAACCTTACGATGGTGTTTTCCCAGTTTTACACAGGAGGAAACTGAGTCTTAGAGAGATGAAGCAGCTTGATTAAGATCACCCAGCAAGGGACAGAAGCTAAGATGGAAATATACGTCAATCTCACCCCAAAGACTCTTTTTAAAATTATTATTATACTTTAAGTTCTGTGGTACATGTGCAGAATGTGTAGGTATGTTACATAGTTGTACATGTACCATGGTGGTTTGCTGCGTCCATCACCCCGTCATCTACATTAGGTATTTCTCCTAATGCTATCCCTCCCCTATCCCCCACCCCCGGAGACTCTTAACTCTATGGCATCATAGACATAAATGAACATATACTAATTCAGGGATTGGCATGCATAACAATACATTTTTAAAATCGATATTTAATGTGCTTTACATGTTCTAAAGTACCTCCATGCAATGACGGTGATATTTAATTCTTATTGAACTGCTGAGCATCAGATTCTATTCTAAGTGCTCTGCATCAGTGGTTCTCAAACTTGAGCATGCATTCGAGTCTCCTGGAGGGTCCATGACAACACAGATTGCTGACCCCGCCCCAAGGTTGTGGACTAGCCAATCACTTACTATCGTTTCTTTCTCTGTTCTCCTTCTTACTTGTCATATTCTGGTCAGTTTGTCAAATGCCCAGGTCTCACGTTATTGCCCATTCTTATAACACTCTATCCTTTTCCCCTTCATTCCCTTTGCCTCCCATTCCCTCCTCCTCCTTCAGACACCAGTCCTCTGTTTAGTCCCTGAGCATGGTCATCTTGGGTCCTCTAGACCAGATGCTTACATCCCCGTGTTCTGCAGCAGCTTTTACTCCTCCCTCTAGTACCAATCACCACTGCCATCGATGACTAATGTGCCTGTTTGTAAGTCTGTATTGTATCCACAGCACTGCAGGCTTCAGGAGGATGGAATGAGACCTGAGTTTGCTCATTATGGAATACCCAGGGACCAACACAGTTTCCCCAGGGCTGTATTTGACAGATGGTGAAAAAAAAAAGATGGGGGTAGGGGAAGAGAAAGAGAATAAAGGGGAGGAAGGGAGGAAGGAGAGAGAAGGAAAAGGAAGAAGGAAAGAAATAAGAGAAAAAGAAGAAAGGAAGGAAGGAGAGAAGGAAAGAGAAAAGAGGAAATGAGACAGAAAAGAGAGAAAAAAGGGGAGAGAGAGAGATGGAAATGGACAGAAAGAAAGATAAAGGGACAGAGAGAGGTGGTGAGGGGAAAGGAGGAGGGGAAAGGGAAGGAGACAGGAGAGTATAAATAAGTTTATTGGGGTGGAGTGGGGGAGAGGTATGTAGCTTGCGTGAGGGACAGGGAGCGCTCAGATTTCATCTCCCTGTCCTGTCATGGAGTCAGAATCCCAGGCATATTGAGAGCAGGGGGTAAGTGCATGGAAAAGGAAACTGCCGAATTTGCCATGAGGTGAGCTACAGATGAACACAATCAGAGTGACCAGTGTCCAGCCTGGGGGGGGTGGGGGCCCAGGGCTGATAGTCTGGTGGGTGTCGGTGGGAACAGAGACCACGCACCTCAAAGGCAATGAGGCTGCTTCTTGCTACACACATCCCTTTCCCAACGGAACTGATTTTTCTTCTTAATAAAGGCAATAATAATCTGAAAAGCAACTGTGGCCTTTCGGGTATGTCACTGGGAAAGTGGATGGGTCCCCCAGAGTCATATAAACCCGGCAAAGAGTAGTCCCTGTGTTTGGAGTTCTCAGCATGTATCCAAGGGGCCAGAACTATAGAGCTAAATTTTCCTTAAAGTCTAATTGTTTCATGTGTGGCCAAGGAAAGCAATGATTGGCAAGGGCTTGAGACAATTTCAGCAGTTCATGAACAGGGAGCAGCAGCTGTCAGGGAAGACAGACCAAGGGAGCTGAGATTGGCTTTCTCTGCCCCTCGCTCTAGATTTGAACCATCAACCAGTTAGTTGATCTGTTTACTTTTGGCTGTAAATGCCACAGTATCGTTGAGTAATATCATCTAATCAGACAATGATAATAATAATGATATTAATAGGAACGATAGCAGCTAACATTTGAATTTTCTTTTTTTTTCTTTTTGAGACGGAGTCTTGCTCTGTCACCAGGCTGGAGTGCAGTGGCGCGATCTCGGCTCACTGCAACCTCCGCCTCCCAGGTTCAAACGATTCTCGTGCCCCAGCCTCCTGAGTAGCTGGGACTACAGGCGTGTGCCGCCATGCCCAGCTAATTTTTGTATTTTTAGTAGAGATGGAGTTTCACCATGTTGGCCAGGATGGTCTTGATCTCCTGACCTCAGGTGATATGTCTGCCTCAGCCTCCCAAACTGTTGGGATTACATGTGTGAGCCACCATGCCCAGCCATGAACAGCATTTTTGAAGAGCCTAGTACATAGTACTTGATTGACAAAAGTGAGTGTATGTCTTCATTCCCTTCCAACTATGAGATCCCATGCATGTGTCTGCTAGTTGTGGCCTTGAAGGAAATGGATTCAGCATAGCTGGACCACAGGATAATGGATGGAGTGATGCTGGGACAGCCACAGGGACCATGAAAAGGGGAAAGGGAACCTCATTTACTGAATATTACATATCAGAGGCAGCCACAAAATCTATGAAGAATATTCAGACTGTTGAATAGCATGAGAAAGAACCCCAAAGACTGCTTAATGGATTTAAATTCACAAGATCGCTGGGAATGATTTTCCTCCCCCTGGGATTAACTCAGTTGACAACACTCTGCTTAGCTCAGCAAATAACTCTTCTAGAATATAGAAAAAAAGATGACTTGTGACAGCTTTTTGATTCGCAAGTATTTACTGCATGTACTATGTGGTAGGGACCAGACACAAAAAGAATAAGAACCAGTTGCTTTGAATGGAGAGGCTTATAGGTTTGGAGAAATAAAATAAATAAAAAAAAAAAAGAAAAGCAAACCAACACTCAAAGTAATAACAATAATAATGCTAGCTAACACTTACTTTAATGCCTGGCCCTATGCTTAGTATCTCTCAAGCATCAGCTCATTTAACATACACAGAGACCCTCTGAGGAATAAATGCATTGTTATTATTCCCATTACATGAATGAGGAAACTAAGAAGTATTCTGCCCAAGGCAGTAAGTTTTGGACATGGATGGACTCCAGAGCCCAGGCCATTAATCTTAGGAAAATGGACGGATGAGGAGAATGCAGTCTGGGATGCAGAAGAATGTAATACATTGTATACGAAGTCAAGGGAATCCTAGCGGCTGGGACAGGTCATGCCTGGAATCTCAGTGGTTTAAGATAACAGAATTTTCTTGTTTTCTCCTTTGCTCACATAAAGTTCAAATGCAGGGACTGGATAGAGATGGGGGATAGAAGAGAGTGAAGTTATTCAGGGTCTCAGGCTGATGAAGGCTCTGCAATCTTTTTTTTTCTCTTGAGACAGAGTCTCATTCTATGTCACACAGCCTGGAGTGCGGTGGTGTGATCTCGGCTCACTGCAACCTCCACCTCCCATGTTCAAGTGATTCTCCTGCCTTAGTCTCCTGAGTAGCTGGGATTACAGGTGCGAGCCACCACGCCTGGCTAATTTTTGTATTTGTAGTAGAGAAGGGGTTTCACCATGTTGGTCAGGCTGGTCTCGAACTCCTGACCTCGTGATCCAGCCTTCTCAGCCTCCCAAAGTGCTGGGATTACAGGCGTAAGCCACTGCGTTCGGCCAAGGCTTTGTAATCTTTAACATGGGCTTCCCAGCTTGACTTCAACACCTACCAGAAAACTGGAGAGAAAAGAGAGATCATGGAGGATCTCACAGGCTGGGGCAGGCCTGGAAGTGATTGGCCCAAATTGAGATGCATGGTCCCTGCTAGGTGTTGGGGCAGTGGACAGGGAGGATGGTTTAAAAATGCAGTCTCTGGCTGGGCAGCTGCTTACCAGCAGCAATTCTGTCCACAGAAGCAGATTACAAAGCCTCTATAAAACAGGCAAGGGCCACACACATTATAGAGGCTGGAAGTCCTTCAGTATTGCTAAAGTAAGGAGAAACAGAAGGAAAGTGGCTAGAGAGAGAGAAAGAGAAAGGAAGGCAAGTGCTTGGATAACGAGAGCCATGTCCAGAAGCTAAGGGGAGTGAACTTGTCCCATAACAATGGGAGCCACCGTGAATTAGCAACAGAAGTGACAAGAGCAGACTGGGGTGTGTGGAGAACCATCTGACTACAAGTAAGGAGTGAAAAGAATAAGGAGGGGGAAACTGTGAGCAGGAGGCCTGTGGAACAGCTGCAGCATTCACCTGGTGAGAGTTACTGGTGCCAGAAGTAAAACAGGAGTGGATGGAAGAGAGAGGTGATATAAAGACACCCTACTGGCCGGTGCGGTGTCTTATGTCTGTAATCCCAGCACTTTGGGAGGCCGAGGTGGGCGGATCGCTTGAAGTCAGGAGTTTGAGACCAGCCTGGCGAACACGGCGAAACCTCATGTCTACTAAAAATAGAAAAATTAGCTGGGTGTGGTGGCGGGTGCCTGAACCTGGGAGGCGGAGGTTGCAGTGAGCTGAAATTGCGCCACTGCACTCCAGTCTGGGCAACACAGTGAGACCCTGTCTCCAAAAAAGAAAAAAGAAAAAGAAAAGAAAAGAAAAACACCCTGCTGTTTGGAATTCCTTATATGAAGGCCTACCTCCATTCCACTTCTCAGCCCAGCCCACCTCTACTTCTAATGAAGCCCCCCCTCACCTCTCATGAATGCCCATTCCCACTTCCACTTTGCATGAAGACCCTCTACCTCCATCATCCTTGTTCAGTTTTCCTGCTTGTCATCCACAGATTGGAGTTAAATGCCACTTCCTTGGGGGAAACCTTCCCTGATTCCACCCCTCACCTCCTCTAGTGCTGGTCAGGTCTCTGTTGTAAATACTCACATCACCTTGTATCTCCCTTGTGTAGCACTTGGCAAAGTTATCCACGTGACTATTTGATTTATACGACCTTCAGTGTGTAGGGCTTCTCACTGAAAGAAGAGAATCTGTCTTATTCTCTATCGAATTCCTAGTGCCTGGCCCTCACTGCGTATGTGTTGAATGAGTGAATAAGTAAATGAATGAAATCACAGGATTTGGAAACTTGTAGCATGTTGAAGAAGAACAAACCATGATTCTTGGGTTGCTGGCTTGAGTAACTGGGTAGACATTGGTGCCTTTTAGGGTAAATGACGGTTTTTCTTTTCAACAAAATATACTCCTGTGGGGATGCTGTATATGGTTTTGTCTTTTCTGCTAAAACTGTATGACTGTATTCTCCATGTCCAAATCCTTCAACACACTGTAGATCCTTACTCACCCCATGCTCTTGTGGTTTAACGTTAAGATGCTGTTGGTTCAGGGAGGACCATAAGTGCTCAGGCACATAGATGGTGTGGAAAGGCCCCCTTTATAGCTTCTACCCCTCCCTTCTGTGGTTTATCCTTTTAAATAGTTTGAATGACACTAGAAAATGCCTCATCCATAATGAATACAATTTAATCATTGAGTGGTTACCATTTAACTCCGTCTGAAAGTTAAGCTCTGCTTTCCTCTCCAAGGTCTATGGCCCAGTCCAGGCTGCTGTGATCAGAGAAGCTTCTCTCAGCCTGCTTAGTGTTTTCCCTAAATGACTTAGCTGGATCCCTGCGGAGAAAACATCATTTGACCCTAGTGGAGATTCAGGGATGATTTTTCCAGCCCTTCCTGTGACTTGCAATTGGGGCCAGAGTAGAGGAAGCTACAGCTGCCTTCAGGTTGTCTCGAAACTGTCCTCATGGTAGGGAAAGCTAGGACCACATCATGGCAGAGGTGGAGAATATGCCTAGAGGTGAAAGAATTTGAAAACTCATTTGCCTTCATGGAATCCCTTGGCTAAAATAGTCTGCCTCTCTGTGTTTGTCTCCAGCTCTTTATCTTGGAATGACTTTAGTTTTACAGAGAAACAGAAAAGACAATACAGAGATTTCCAAGATACCGTTTGCCCGTATTTCCTTAATGCCAACACCTCACATTGCTATGGTAAACATCAAAACTAAAGAAACAACACTGGTACCAAACGGTTAACTAAACTGCAGACTTTATTCTGATTCCATGTTTTTCCATTAATGGCCCTTTTCAGTCCAGAAAACCACGTGTTGCGTGTATCTGTCATAGTTCCTTTGTCTCCTCCCATCTGTGATGGTTTCTCCGTCTTCTTATGGTTTTCATTACTGTAGCAGGAATGAGGAGTACTGCTCAGGTATTTTACAGAATTTCCCTCAGTTTGGGCTTGTACTATGTTTTAATCATGATTAAATTGGGGTTATGGGTTTGGGGGAAGAATATTAGAAAGGTAAAATGTCACTCTCATCACCTCAGGGAGTACAACACATACATGGAAGCAGCACCTTTTTTGCATCTAATATGTGGCCAGGAGTAATTCAATAAACATTTATTCAGACACTGTTATGTGCCCAGTACTATGAATATAAAGAAATCTCTCCCTCCCTTCTGCTCTCTCTCCCCTCCTCCTTATCCCCTCTCTCTTTACCGTTTATAGACTAGACGTCAGGTATTCTGCTAAGCCCTTTGTTTCGCACTTAATCCTTATGTGAAGTAAATGTTACCATTTCTGTTTTATAGAAACTAAGTTCTTTGCCTAAAGTTTTACCCCCCACCCCACCACCTACTAAATAACAGAGCTGAAGGTTGGATTCAGGTGTGCCTGTCTTCTTCCTATCAAGCAACCCAGGCTTCAGTAAATGGTAACTCTGCCCATGAAATGTTGCTGGGAGGATGAACCATGTATTATTCTGTTCTCACACTGTTAATAAAGAAATACCCAAGACTGGGTTACTTATCAAGAAGAGGTTTGGCCGGGTGCAGTGGCTCACACCTGTAATCCCAGCACTTTGGGAGGCTGAGGCGGGCGGATCACCTGAGGTCAGGAGTCTGAGACCATCAACATGGTGAAACTCTGTCTCTACTAAAAATACAAAAACCAGCTGGGCGTGGTGGTGTGCACATGTAATCCTAGCTAATCAGGAGGTTGAGGCATGAGAATCACTTGAAACCAGGAGGTGGAGGCTGCAGTGAGCTGAGATTGCACCACAGCACTCTGGCCTGAGAGACAGAGCGACACTCCATCTCAACAGCAACAATGATAAAGAATAAGAAGTTTAATGGATTCCCAGTTCCACATGGCTGGGGAGGCCTCACAATCATGGGGGGAAGGCAAAGGAGGAGCAAAGTCACATCTTACATGACGGCAGGGAAGAGAGCTTGTGCAGAAAAACTCCCCTTTATAAAACCATCAGATCTTGTGAGACTGATTCAGTGTCATAAGAACAGCATGGGAAAGACCCTTGAGTCAATTACCTCCCACTGGGTCCCTCCCAAAACATTTGGGAATTATGGGACCCATAATTCAAGATGAGATCTGGGTGGAGACACAGTCAAATAATATCAAACCATAAACAAATGAAAGGCTATAAAGATTCTCCTAAAGCTGTTGTTAAAGGGCTAAGGTTACCCAAACAAGAGTATGGCTTCCCACAGGAGCAGACACCTGAATTTGGAGAGAAGACCATTTTGGAAAGGAAAAAAACAGCATGTGAAAAGGCACACAGGTTCAGAAGTTCGAATTTTTCTTTACTTTGGTGCTATTAGATTACATTAGGAGCACACCATAAGATAAAGAGTGTTCTGAGAAGAGTGAGAAGGTCAGGGTGGCTGGAGAGGAGACAGTTTCTGAAAAGGCATGAATAGAGGTGCCGCCTCATCTCCCTCCAGGGGCTGGCTGGGGTGGTGGAGCAGTGATAGCATCAGATGGGGTCAGGAAGCCAGGGCACATGCTGCCACTTAGTTCACTTCATCTTCTCTCTCTTTTTTTTTTTTTTTTTTTTGAGACAGAGTCTTGCTCTTTCGCCAGGCTGGAGTGCAGTGGCACGATCTCAGCTCACTGCAAGCTCCATCTCCCCAATTCAAGCGATTCCCCTGCCTCAGCCTCCTGAGTAGCTGGGACTACAGGCAGACACCACCACGCCAGGCTAATTTTTTGTATTTTAGTAGAGACAGGGTTTCACCATGGCCAGGATGGTCTTGATATCCTGACCTCATGATCCGCCCGCCTCAGCCTTCCAAAGTGCTGGGATTACAGGTGTGAACCACCGCGCCCAGCCCACTTCATCTTCTCTAACCATCAGTTTCTGTAAAACGGGAATGATGCTTGACCACTGCCTATAGTAATGTCTGCTCAGATGATATGATGATAAAGGTAAGAGGACTCTGAAAACTACAAAGCATCACATGTCAGACACAAACCCAAATAACCTCACAGGAACAGTAATGCCACTCTCCAGAGACTGAGCACACCTGGATCACAAGGCTCAGAGTCGTAGCAACTTTATGGACAGGGCTCATTAAATGGGATTGGCAACAAAACTCTTGAGGTCCTAACATGAGTCTCATTCTGTTACTTATTTTGTTACTTTTCCTTTAAAGGCTTGTGAGCCAATTTTCAACCAGGTTCTAAAGATCTTACTAAGAGCATTACCATTTGGGGCCATCTGGTCATGCTATTGTCAGAGGAAAACAGTGTCCTCAGAGATATGACAGAGCATGGAGGCAGCGGGCAATTCTAAGAGTGTATCCTGCTCTGGACTGAAGTATTTTTCCATGCTATATTCAAGTTTCCTTAAAACCATAGCTCAGTTTGGTACCCCTCACATGCTGTCTGCAAATTTCCTATCCCAGCCTTTGATGAAACTCAGACAGAAGTCTTGGTGCCATTAGGGCTACACACTTTATATAACCCTATTTAGGAAACTTTATCCCAGCTATGACTAGGTTTAATCCTCTTCGTCATCTCGTCTACATCAAGTTAAGAAATGTGTACCTGAGTCAGTCTTTTGGATCTTGAAAACATCTATGCTGAGCACCGGGTGGAGGGTGAACAAATATTTGTTAAATGAAGGACTGAATGATCTGGGCTGGCTCTCCCAGCATTTTGGGCTGTTTAATGGAAAAAGAAGGTTTTGGAATCAGCCAAATTGGTGTATGAATCCTAGTTCTGCAATTTGCTACTTTTATGTTCTTCAGACCTCTGCAGGCTAACCATAATGAAAAGGGAGGGAGAAAGGCAGCCTGGGGAAAGTAGCAGTTATCTGTTTCCCTTTGCCGTGTAACAAATTAACACAAACTTAGTGGCTCAAAACACAGATTTATTATACTAAAGTTCCAGAGGTCTGAAGTACAAAATGGATTTCACTGGGCTAAAATCAAGGTCTTAGCAGGGTTGTGTTCCGTCTGGAAGCTGCAGAGGGGGAATCCATTTCCCGCCTCTTCCAGCATCTAGAGGCCACCTGCTTCCTTGGCTCACAGCCTCTTCCTCCATCACAGCCAGCAATGTCATTTCTCTAAATCTCTCTCTGGTTCTTCTGCTTCACACTCCCACCTTTAAGGACACTTGTGATTACATTGGGTCATCCCGAATAATCCAGGATAATCTCCCTATCTCAAGGTCCGTACTTTAGTCATACCTGTAAAATTCCTTTTGCCACGTAAGGTAACATACAAGTGCCAGGGACTCACTGGACGTTCCCCTGCAGGGGAGTGTGATGGTGTGAGCTCTCGGCAGGACTCCTTGGTTTTTGTAAGACAGTGCCCAAACCATCCCAGCTCAGTGGAGTGTTCACATATGTGGTTCTGCACTTGGCCAAAACTCTCTTCTCTAATGGTAACCTTGAACTGCTGTACCACTACCTATCAAATCTTGGTTGAGAGACACGTTATTCAAAGAGACCAGCCCTCCTGAGAGATGGGCCCAACTGTGCTTTTCAACTCTGTCTGGAAATTAAACCAGACCACATCCTTCTGGCCCCCAGAATATATGCTCTCACCAAATTTTGCTTTACTCGGATGCACTTAGATTACATTAGGAGTGCACCGTAAGAAAAAACATCATGGACATAGTTGCATTTGCTATAACAGCTTTGTTGAGGATGTTTATTGCATTTCTGCATACATTTCTTATGAGAAACCGCAGAGAAAGAGTCCTCTGGTCCCCAAAACCAGTGTTAGCTATGGTTACCCCTAGTAACTGCTTTATTTCAATCAAATGAACACCAGTTCACATGGATGACCATTTTTCCCTATTTTCGCTCACTATTAGAAAGCTAAGAGGTGAAATTGTTGTTCATCTTCAGCAAAGCTTTAGGACAGCATAGTCTGTACTACATGCATTGACTTACTTTCCAACCCTCATTGTCCATGTTACCCAGTTCCTTCACCTGTTTTATACTTTAGCTAGTATTGTCAGTAGCATCTGTAAGCCCAGAATAAAGCATGGTAAGAACTTTTTTTATTTCCCAAGATTATATTCTGCTTTGTAAGACATATGCCCCTGATACATTCTTCTTTGCTCTAAGAACAACAAAAAATAAATAAAAACATAAATGGAAATCTCATAGGTGCCAACGGGTAAACATGAATTCTCAGCAGAACTGAGTCCAGCACCATTGTAAAGACTACAGCTTATGCTGATAATATGAAGACAAGTCTCTAGTGCTCTGTTTGCTGAGCATACTAAGATCATAAATGCCAACATTCTAAATGGCTTGCTTATTGTTAGCAGATTCACTGGAACTGAAAGCCACTTCTTTTGTAAGGGACGCTTAGCTTTTATTATGTCTTTATTCATGGTCAAAAGACATCAGCAAATTCGCTAAAGTGACTGAAGATATTCTTCTTGAGGCATTCTTACAGTTTCCTATCTTTGCCCTCATGGTTTTGGATGTGAGCTTGTTTTCTTACATAGAAACAACGGAAATGTGCTCTATACTGTGTAGGGTAGTTATAGAAAGCCAAGTTTTTTTGAAAATCAACACTATGCTAGCAAAACCTTCAGTGAAGTATCTCTGAGATACACCTAATCATAAGAGTTTATTTCTGAGTTTATCAAACCACAGAATCAGTGACTCTGAGAACTGCTCAAACCCTATAAGATAGGGTATTAATCTGTATATCCACAGATTCTAGAAGATGCTTGCTGTGTGTTTAATACATATTTTTTGAACTAGTGGGTAGTACCTTCCACTCTCAGAAACATCAGCATTCCACCCAAACCCCAGTAGACCAATGACAGACATATGGTGCTTGCCATGTAGTGGGCATGCAGTATACACTGAATGACTGGAATTGAGACACAGACAAATCATGGGAGAAATTTCTGCCATCCCTGAAATCCAGAGCAGAAATTTTGATTTCCATCATTTCCCCCCCCCCTTGGCAGAGACACACCTGACAGATGACATTGACAAGTGCAACCACTCTCATGAATGTACTTAGGTTTCTGTATTATTTCCAGTGTGCTAGTGTAATCTCGGCCCACCTTTCTCCCACTCAAGAAAATATAGCAGAATACAAATGAGTAAGAATGTCATTAATATGGGAACCATCAAGTCCACTGCAATTTTTTGAAAAAACTAAATCACTGACAAAATGACCATTTTTGTCATTTCAAATAATAGCAGGAGTAGATGACTTGTGAGATATCTTACAATGATTGACACAACTTTTCATCGTGATACCAAGACTGTTGAGAATACTTCTCTACACTAACCATCTCTGAGAGCCACTGTGTCCTCACAGGCCATTTTGTCAACCTTCCAAAACTCCAGAGAAACCATCTCTCAGGCTTATCCTATCCTCGATGCAATCATCTGTAGGGACTCTGCTGTCCATATGAACTCTACCAGAACCATAGAGGTTATTCCTACTAAAGGACATAGCTCACATAAGATCTCAGGAGCATGTCACTCCACTTCCACCATCATAAACTTCAGGAAGAGAAGTTAAAACAGCTGACTTACCACGCCACCACCAGCTGAGTGCACAAGCACAGACATCCCTTCCCGGAGGTTGGCAACTTCAAACAGCATCACGTAGGCCGTGACGAAGTTCATGGGGAATGCGGCAGCCTCAGAGAAGCTCATGTCATCTGGGATCTTGTAGACAAACTCCACTGGCGTGCAGACCACCTCTGCCCAGGCATTGTAATTGACAAATGCCATGACACGGTCCCCAATCTGGGCATGGGGAAACAAAGAGTTAGTGGAAGCTACCTCGTGACAGAGGCTCAAGGAGAGAATAGAATTACCGGGAGCTGGCCAAGTGGTGTGGCTCTTGCCTGTAATCCCAGCACTTTGGGAGGTCAAGGCAGGTGAATCACTTGAAGTCAGGTGTTGGAGACCAGCCTGGCCAACATGGTAAAATCCTGTCTCTACTAAAAATATAAAAATTCACCAGGCATGGTAGTGCATGCCTGTAGTCCCAGCTGCTTAGGAGGCTGAGGCAGGAGAACTGCTTGAACCCAGGAGGTGGAGGTTGCAGTGAGCTGAGATTGCGCCATTGCACTCCTGACTGGGCAAGAAAGCAAGACTCGGTCTCCCTGCCTCCCCACCAAGAAAAGCATTATTGGGAGCTATCCATGGTACAAACACAGTGTTTCTCCTAACTCATACACTTGTGAACTCGTGACCTCTGTCCAAATTTTTTAGTATCACAGTCATTCTTTTTATACTTTGATGAAACAAATAACTTTTAAAATACATTTGCAGTGAAAAAAGCTAATACATTTCACAAGTCATACAAGTGATTAAATAAACCATTGATCACTCTGTTTTTCTTTTCCACCTGTCTTCAGCCACTACCCTTTCCTCTCCAGAACCAGATAAGTTGGTTAGTTAAGAACCCATTCCTTGAAACTCTGGACATTATTTAGGTGGTAGCAAAAGTCCTGGGAAGCGTCGGTGCATCTAAGGAAGCAAAATGATGCAGAGCCCTCCTTCATTCTTTTGAAACCACCTTTCACCTGGCAAACTTGTGACCTTCCTTTAAGACTTCTCAAAAATCTAGTCCCCATAGCCAAGCAAGAGGAACTTACAGCATGGCTGGAGGATGGATTTCTCCTTATGAGAGGTTTTTCTATACGTACATTGGATCACTAGAAAAATCTATGATTTACTGAACAAGCATAATGTACTAGACTATAATCTTCATTTTGTCAGTTATTTAATCCACATGAACGCTTAATAGGATATCATTCTTACTACAATATGAAGAAACTGAGTCTTACCTAATGACATACAGAGTAAAGCCTGTCTAATTACAAATATTCTTCCATGATGTCACAATGAGCACCCGCCATGTTTACATATGAAGTCCCTTCTTGATCTTAGGTTCTAGGCATTGGAAATATAATTGTAAATGAGATAAAGCTCATGCTTTCAAATTACTCATATTCCCTGATTTTTTCATATGGCAAGTGCTATGAGTGATAGGGCTTAGAGGCAAATCTACTTGGAAGGGATAATATTTCAGCAGAGAATGCAGTCTTAAGGCAAAAGCATGGAACTATGATGGTGATGTTTCAGATATTGGTCCAAAAATAGAGTTGATTTTTTGGGTGTGGGAATGGTGGGTGGGGTCAATGTCAGAGCAGCCTGGAGGTAAGCTTCCAAAGCCCTGGGGATTTTTCAGGTTGGCCAGTTCTGTGTATTTTGGAATAGAGCTGCTTCAGCCTCACTGTGTGTCTGGAAAGGGATCCAGAGGACTTGACGGTCCATTTGGCTACAGAATGATACAGTGTAAAGACAACAGCCTGATCTTGGCACCATTCAGACATGGCTGATGAGGAGTTCAGGTGAATGAGACAGCTGGGGGACAGCATCAACAATGTTCTAAGTGAGCCTGGCCACCTCTGTTCCAGGTGACAGGGCAGCTGTGTCAGGGGCGTTTGGGTACCTAATTCAGGAAAGACACCTGAATCACAGAATCAAATTGCTCTGCTCCAGTGTGTCTTCTGGGGCTCTCCTAACAGCAACAGGAGCAAGGCAAAGCCTAGTGTGCTTGCTCTAAGAGGCAAGTAATTAATCAATGTGATGATCCGACAGCTGGGCAAGGAGGACATTCTCACTGCCTCCTCACATCTCCTTTCCTTATCCTTGGGAAGCGTGGCATAAACCTAAGCACGTTTTCCCCCTCTCTGAATCCTCCCAGGGCTGCTGGAAAGGGAGAAGTCCTAGCCTTACCCATATGTTATCTGTGGCTCAGCCCCCCACCTGCCTTCTTCTCTACCCTCCCCAAGCTCCTAAATGACCCTAGACTTCTTGGATACTGGAAGGGGGTGGTTCTCCACACTGGTGGTGATAGCAGTCTGTCCCAGAGAGGGGACCATTACGAATAAAACATCAGCCAACAATAAAACCTGGCAGCAGTGGGTGGGAGTTCAATGTGAGTGAAGGAGAAGGGAAGGCTCAGCCCATGTGCCTGTTGAGTATTGACGCCTCTGTCTCCCTTATGGGCATGTGGGAAAAGTGGCAGGAAATACGGGCAAGTGCATGCTCACCCCCCTCATGCTTTTGTAACTGCTATTTCTTCAGCTGGCACTTTCTTTCTTTTGGGAAAATATCTGATTTTCCTTTAAAGCTCAGCTCAAAGTTCTTTTCTTCAAAACTTTCCCTGATGACCAAACTTCCCCTACAAAAGAAGGACTGACATCTATTCTTACTGCTGTAAGTATTTGTGCTTACTGAGTGCTGCTTGTGTGCTGGCACTGAGTATACAGCAAATTAAATTAATGCATTTAATTCTTATGGCAACCTTATGTGGTAGCTTTTATTATTGCTCCCATTTTATAGACTGGAACGTAAAGCTCGGAGCAATTAAATAACCTGCCCAACACCACACAGTTGTGAGTGGTGAAGACAAGATTTCAGGCTGGGTGCGGTGGCTTACACCTATAATCTCAGCACTATGGGAGGCTGAGGTGGGCAGATCACTTGAGGTCAGGAGTTTGAGACCACCCTGGCCAACATGGCAAAACCCCGTCTCTACTAAAAATACCAAAAATTAGCCGAGCGTGGTGGCGCTTGCCTGTAATCTCAGCTACTTGGGAGGCTGAGGCAGGAGAATTGATTGAACCTGGGAGGTGGAGGTTGCAGTGAGCAGAGATTGTGCCACTGCACTCTAGCCTGGGCAACAGAGTGAGATTCCATCTCAAAAATGAAAAAAAAAAAAAGACAAGATTTCAACGAAAGTCCACCTGATTTCTTACACAATCCTTCATCATTGTGCAGATCCCGTTATATTGGCTTATCCTTTTACGTGACTAGCTCCCCCCTCTAAATGGGGAGCTCTCAGAGGGCGGAGGCTGGGTTTTATTGATTTATAGATTCTCAATGCATGACCCAATGTTTGGTGCATAGTGAGTTATGGGTTGATGGATAATTACAAGTAACCGTACCTTGTCTAACTTCTCCATGGGTGGGGAAATGGGAGAGAATAAGGGAAGAAATTCAATCCTGGAGAAGTTTTCAATAGTCTAATAGGAAACATCTCTAGGTCTAAAGGGGAAAATCAGTGTCTGCAACTGACTACAATGCACTGCTGGGGCAGGGACTGCTGGGGCAGGGAAATTCTGCTGGGGCAGGGGCTGCTGGGGCAGGGAAATTCTGCTGGGGCAGGGGCTGCTGGGGCAGGGGCTGCTAGGAGCTGTTGTTATTGATGATGATAAACGGCATTTACCAAAACAAAAACTAGCATGTTCCTGAATCTGGGCTAAATGCCTTTATTTACATGACCTTATATAATTCCCACAAGAACTCCACGAAGTTCTTGAAGTTCATAACTAATAATGAACTATCACTGTCTCCATTATATAGATGGGAAAATTGAGGCTGGAAGGTAAAGGCGTCTTTGAAGAGCAGAAGCGGAAGGCTTCCAGTTCAGATCTGTCTCTCTGCAGAGCTCTCCCTTGTTCTAGCCAGTTCCCATTTTCTTGGTGTTACTAAGACAAACTCTTACTAAGAGGAGGCTATGCTGACTGACAGCCCATGCTGGTTTGAGGGTTCTTCTCTTATTCTTCAGGAAAACACACAGCAACAATGAGAAACTCCCCTACAGAGCTGGAGCTTGACTGTGTGAGCATTGGTGAGCTTTCCTTTTCTTGGCAAGGTGTTTGGTCTTCAGCTAAATGTGTGTTCTTGCTGATTTTAGGGGGATTCTAAAGCACCACTGGTTCATGCAGCTGGCAGTAGCCTCCACCAAGGCCATGGTGAGTTTTCTTAGTGCTAAGACATTTATAGAGGGAGAATCACGGAAACGCTGGGAGTCACCATGACTAATGCCATCTCCTCCTAGTGTTAGGTAAAAGTTCAATCTGACCAGTTGTGGGAGCCCACTATAACCCTCTTGAAACCATGAAATAAATGGCCTCAGATAGTCTGATTCCAGATACAAATAATTAATTCATTACACCTGAGATAAGTACTCATAAACATAAAGCTATGTAAGGGTGCATAACAGGGGAACCTACAAAGTGTGGAAATAGTACTTGAACTTTGCAGAGCTCAGTCTCCTCAGCTCTGAAATGCGTATTATATTAGTAAAAGGTTCTTATGAAAACTAAATGGCATAATACACACATAAGGCACTTAACATGGTGCACGGAAAATAAGGAAAGAGCAATACATGTTCGCTCTTTAAAAGAACAGATTGGCCAGGTGCAGTGGTTCACGCCTGTAATTCTAGCAATTTGGGAAGCCAAGGAGGGCGGATCACCTGAGGTTGGGAGTTCGAGACCAGCCTGGCCGACATGGAGAAACCCTGTCTCTACTAAAAAAAACAAAATTAGCTGGGCATGGTGGCACATGCCTATAATCCTAGCTACTCTGGAGGCTGAGGCAGGAGAATTGCTTGAACCCAGGAGGCAGAGGTTGTGGTGAGCCAAAATCTGTACTCCAGACTGGGCAACAAGAGTGAAACTCCATGTCAAAAAAAAAAAAAAAAAAAAAGATCAGATTGGTTCCCGACCTGATGGAATTCACAGTTTAGCAATCAGCAGTTAAATACTGACTCATTATATTTCAGGAAGCAGGAGGCATAGCTGTCTAAGGAGGAAACTGAGGGGAAAGAGAGGCTGACCCACTGTCAGTGAGTGTCCCATCCCTGGAAGGGGTGAAAACCAATAGATGAATGTAAAAAATATAATCTTCAGGCCAGGCGCAGTGGCTCACACCTGTAATTCCAGCACTTTAGGAGGCTGAGGCAGGTGGATCACCTGAGGTCAGGATTTTGAGACTAGCCTGGCCAATATGGTGAAATCCCGTCTCTATTAAAAATACAAAAAAATTAGCCAGGCATGGTGGTGTGTGCCTGTAGTCCCAGCTACTCGGGAGGCTGAGGCAGGAGAATCACTTGAACCCAGGAGGCAGAGGTTGCAGTGAGTCAAGATTGTGCCACTGCACTCCAGCCTGGGCCACAGAGTGAGGTTCCATTTCAAAAAAAAAATGAAAGAATATCTTCAATGCAAGGGTTTGGATCAGAAGATAACTATGGTCTAACATTAGCATCCTCTTCACAGAATCACAAAAACCCAAAGACCCAGCCTCAGTACCACAGAGTAGCTGATGGCCTCCAGGGTCAGCACAGAGTGTAAGGAACAGAGTATTTCAACAGAGTGGTGCTCATGGCATCACTGCAGGGCTGGCTGCTCCCACATCTCTCCTTTGACTTTGCTCCATGACTTCCATTTCATTATCAAAATAGTCAGTATGTCCAAGGCATAGGTTCAGCTCCAGCCTCAGAGTCCAGAGGCAGACACATTGAAAACACATCCAATTCATCTCATTATTTGATTCTGCTAAGAAAAAAAATCAGTCCTGGCCAAATGCACCCAGGTTATTCCTTTACTACCAGGCCTCTGGTGAAGACTCTTCACCGTCCTTTGCAATCTGGCAAACCAAGAGAGCTATTCAGTGTGCTGCTGCAAGGAATTCCATCTCCAACATGACTGAAGATCTGAAGTCAAAATTATAGGGGGACAGTTTTCTCCCATATCACACCCTAACTGGAAACAAGTAAATGACTTATTTATTTGTGCAGCTACAAGTCATTGGAAAGGAGAGGGTTTGAAGGGTAGGCTTGATAGTAAACAAGCCAGGGCAAATTAGCAAAAGATAAGTCATACTGAAAGGAAAAACACACATAATCAAGCATAGTAAGTTCTCCCTTGAAACCAAGTCCAACAATGTCCCTGTTTCCTGTTATGTTCTAAAATAATTGGTTATTTATTCAATGCTCGGGGTTAACGGAGTGAGCTGCATGATCTTTTCTTTGGGAGCCATGTGGAGGATTGAAGAGAAGATAATATTTCTTATGTGCAGCACTTTCAGGGTGAGATAGTGCACCTCTGGTTATGCTGCTTACCTGGGGGACAGAAAAATGTAAATTCGTATAAAAGAAAAGAAAAGGCTCATTTACTGCCTCTTTCTCAACATTTATCTGCTGTCTTATCTGGAAACCATTAGTGAAAATACTGATACTTAGAATGAGACTTCCAGACATTCTTCATAATGAATTTGGAGCATATTGATGTTTTCACAGGATATTGAGAATCAGACACACTGAGACTGAGAAGCAGGCTCAAATTCAATTTCAAGGGCATTTTGGCATTGCATTTTATAGGATTCTTCTTTAGTTCTCCTGTCCTGCATTTACTATCACAGTATTTGGGGGGCTGGGGAGTAGGGGCTAGCCGTGGATTGATGGCTTTGAAAGTACGGAAATGGGCAAAAAGGTTTACTATATTATACTGACAACTTCTGTATGTTTTCAAAATTCTCCATAATAAAAATTATTTAATTTGTAAAAATATGTATGAAAAGATACAGAACTCCTCAGATCGTGAGACTGTAGGAAGGATAAAAGCTCTGATGATGTAAATCCAGGTTCTCTTAGTACTAGCTACCCTTCTGACCTCACAGAAAATGACTGAACCCTCCCAAACCTCATCTGCAAGGGGATAATAACAATCTTTGCCTTGCAGGGTTGTGGTGGAGGCTGACAAAACATAACTTCCCCATTAATTATGAGTAAGGCACTTAATTATGAGTAAGAGCTCTTGTACCTGATTTGCATTGGTTTTTCTGACTCCAAACTACTGCAATTTTGTGCAATTGACTTGTGCACAGGTTTTCGGTTTTTATAGACTGGTTTCTACTTGATTTGTGTTATAATAGTAGGAAGGGTCATACATCTTTTTACAAATTAAAAAATGTTTTATTATGGAGAATGTTGAACACATAAAAAGTATAGTCAGTATAACATAATAAACCCTTTTGCCCATTTCCCTGCTTCCAAAGCCATCAATCCACAGCCAGTTCTGTTCTACTTATCAGGTACCTCCACCCTTTGACTTTAATATCTTCTTCATCCAAAATGCTACTTCCCCCAATTCCTGAAATAGTTAGGGATTTATAAATGATCACTTAAACATACCATTAAGTGAATATGTGAAGGAACCAAATTATAAAATAGAGAGCCTATTTCCTCCAGAGTTCTGTGTTTTGTAGTTGTATTTTGAGCTGAAGATGATGAGAAAATAGGAGTTCTGGATATGGGAAGAGGGTATGCACACTTAGCTAATCCATCGCCAAATATTTTTGTTTAATAGCTGCATGACGTGAATTAAGGGGAAGACAAGATTGGTCCCGCCCACTGCACCAGAATGCTGCCAGGAGCAACCAAGATAGTACATAATAAAGGCATGAGACCTTAACGACTATCAACATTGTTAATAGTCCATATAAGACAATAATATTAATGCACACCCTAGGTTATTTCAAACACTTCTTTCTGCATCATCGTTTATTGTCTCAATGGATTCCTGATGAATAACACTCTTTAAGTAAGAGTCAAAACATTACCTCATATCCTTTCACGCTGTCCCCCAGAGCTTCAACAATCCCAGAACATTCAAATCCTGGCACCAGGGGGAGTCTTGGGAGGGTTGTCAATATTCCCTTGTCGCACCATCAAGTCAATGAAGTTTAGACCACTGTGAAGGGCAAATATGAAAGGAGAGAAATTCAAAATGAGATCCAAAAGAAAGCACTAACCTGGTGTTCTTTTCCTCCCTTTTATTCTCTTCCTTTCCTCCCTCCTGTCTTCACTCCTTTCTCTCTCTCTCTTTTTTTTTTCCTTTTTGGCAAGATATCCCTAATAGTAATGCCACTTAGCTAGATGTCACCAATAAAGAAAAATTCAATTATCTCTATGCAGATAAGTAATACATTTATGGCAATGAAAACAGTACTTGCAGAGTTTACATTGATTTAAGAGATGGCCCCTTTGTCTTCTCTCAGAGCCTGTTCATGCTTACTCTAAAAACATTCTGACTAGCCTGGTTATTAGACATCCTAGTACTTAATCAAAGGTAGGAAGTTTACCAGGAAGTGGTTATAAACAGACACATGGAAAGCAGCCAGATCCAGTGGCCACCAGCCAGTGCCTGAGAAAGAGAAAAAAGACCTAACTAAAAAGGTCTCAAAACAACCAACCATTGCCCCTCAATCATCACACACACTTATAGCAGCACTGTGCATAAACAGCTCCCATAATGGCGAATATGAGCCACCAGGATATTACATTATGTTTCACTGGAGGAGAGGGGGACTCAGAGAGAGATCAAAGGAATGGCCCAGTAGCTATGGAAATACTGAAGTGTTTCAAAAATCTAAGTTATTTCCAGATGAGAGATATTAGATGTTTTCAATTAACACATTACTTTTGGAATAAGAAAGTTATTAAAATATACCAAGGTCATCATCATGAAAAACCATATACTTGATTCCAATGATGCTATTAGCAATGCTCCTGGACTCTTTTCATTTTATCAGAACTACTCCTGGGACTTCCATTTAACACCCATTTGCTAATCACATGGGAAAACACATCCCATTGAACATGCATTTTTCCCAACAGATGTGGCTCTAATGTATTTTCTGGGCTGTTTTGTTTGTGTGGTTGTTTGTTTGAGATGGAGTTTTGCTTTTGTTGCCAAGAGTGAAACTACATCTCAAAAAAAAAAAAAGCAAAGAATGTTTGGAATAATGGATACATTTCTAAATTATATGTGTAGGCTCCCAAGGGTCCTACTTGAATGGTTAGTGGTTTTCCAGGTCATTTATTAACTGAAATGTTATCCAATAACATGGCCAGTTCCTTCAGAGCTTGGGGAGACTGGGGTACAAATCCCAATTCCACCACTTCTACCTATGTAACCTGGGAAAAGTTACATAACTTCACCATGACTCAGTTTCCACATCTGTAAGGTAGGAGTCATGACAGTACTCACTTCACGGGGTTGTCACTGAAAACTAATGCAAATAAAGCACTGACATGTGGTGCCCGATATGTAGTCAGTATTTAATACACGTTAGCCTTGAAATTTGCATCTTCTGTTAAGAAGGCAGAAGTATGTGATATATTTTAGGAAGACATTCATTTAAAAAAGGGTTAAACAGTTTCAGAGCTGACATGGAAAAGCTTCAGCTATCTCTGAACTTGACTTATATAAAATGGCCTATTTTCGGATGCAACCAAATAAATAAAGCATCACTGTATAAAAATAAAGGAAATTTCTACATCCCAAATCAAGTACTCCATCTCATTTTATGTATATTTTAGCTCACTGTGTTTTTCTTTGCATGAAAACCAATGATTTCCCAATACCCTGTTGAAAAAATGCTAGGAGAAATTAGTTTCCATTTCTGCAAACATGGCAGCCCCCCCAAGAAGGCCTCATCTTCGACACTTATTACGCTACCCAACTGGGCTGCCTTCATTCGCCAACCAATGTGAACTGGGCTCAGTGATGGTAAACTGAGAGCCAGCTACTTAAATTCCAGTGAGAAGAGGCTAAGACTGACTTTTCCAAAGCCTGTAGCACCTTGTTTCCTCAGTGAGGCATTCCGGCGATTCTGTCAGGTCATGGAGAATGCTGCCTGTTTTCAGGAAGCAGGTGTATTTTGGAGATGGAGACTAGGATGGGTCAGTATTGATTATCTCCACACAAAGGGGCTATAAACAATTGTTAATAGAGTTCCCCCAAGTGTTGGATCAGACCTGTTTCTCCTGAGATGGATATAGCTAGCTTTTACTGAGGGTTTAGTTTGTGTCAGGAACTGTGCTAAGTGCTTTACTTTTGTTATTTAAAACTCATCCACAGGGCGTGGTGTCTCACGCCTGAAATCCCAGCACTGTGGGAGGCCGAGACAGGAGGATCATGAGGTCAGGAGATCAAGATCATTCTCGTCAACATGGCGAAACCCCATCTCTACTAAAATAACAATCAATCAATCAATCAATGAAAATAAAATAAAATTAGCCAGGTGTGGTAGTGCACACCTATAGTCCCAGCTCCTCCAGAGGCTGAGGCAGGGGAATCCCTCAAACTCGTGAGCCGAGATTGTGCCACTGCACTCCAACCTGGAGACAGGGCGAGACTCCATCTCAAAAAAAAAGATTCATCAATACTCCTCCTATGAGGTATGAACTATCATACCAATTTTTCAGATCAGAAAACTGAGACCCAGAGAGCTTAAGTAACCTGCTTACCATCACATCTTTTCAAAGTTTCAAAGTTAGGATTTGAATTCAAGCAAATTCTAGAACCTGACCCCTCAGGCAACACACTTTCCCTCTTTATGGGAAATTTCTCTATGCCCTGGCCTTGAACATACAAGAGCCATGTTTATAGCTCTTTATACCTTCTGCCTTGCAGAGAGCTGATTGCACCAATATGGGCCCTACATTGGAGGAGGGACCATTTATAATCTCGATAGGAACCCATTCCTTAAACTGAATAAATGAGCTGGTCCAAGAGCTGGGTATTCTCTCTAAAACTATGAATTGGGAAACACACATCAAGAGAATGAGTTAGCAACAGAAAGGATATCAAAAGACAGAAGCTAGTGAGAGAGACCTAGCTGATCTGAGCTTTGGGGAAGCATACATGAAAAAGCCAACAGATGGAAGAATTAAAAGAAAAAGCATAAAGAGCAACAGAGTCAACCCAACACCCCGCACCAGGGTGAGGCTTTGCAGACTTCCATTGCTGGGTCGGAAGGGGGGAGACCCCCGGGGGGGGGGGCCCGCCCCCCCCCCCCCCCCCGCAGCCGCCCCCCAGGGGCCCCCCCCCTACCCCAGGCGGGGGGGGAGAAGACCCTCCCGCCGCGGGGGGCGGGGGGGGGGGGGCGGGGGAAGAGAAAAAAAAGGGGGGGGCCCCCCCGCCCCGCCCCCCCCCGCTTTCGGCCCCGCGGGACAAAAGAAAAAAAAAAAAAGGGGAGACGGGGGCGGGGGGGGGGGGAGGGGGGGCCCCCCTCCGCCCCCAGCGGAGAAACGGGGGGGCGAGCGGGTACGAGGGACAAGTAAAATGTAGTAAGAGGGCGGGGGGGGGCCGGGGGGGAGAGGCCGCACCGGACCCGGCGCCGAGGGGGACCCCCCCCCAAGAGTGGGAAAAGAAAACAATTTTCTCCCCCCCCCTAAAACCAGGGGGGGGAGGGGGGGGGCCCCACCGAGCCCGGGGGGGGCCGAGGGCGCCAGGGGGGCCCCCGCCCGGCCCCCCCGCCCCCCCGGGCCCCCCGCCCCCCCCGCCCCGCCCCGGCGACCCCCGGGGGAGGGGGAGGGGGGGGGGGCACGCCCCGGGCGGCCGGGCCGGGGAGGCGCCGCCGGGGGGGCCGCCGGGCGGACCGGCCGCGGGGGCCCCCCCCCCCCGGCGACGGGACCCCCCGAACCGCAGACCCCAAAAGACAAAGGAACGGAGCAAAAAGCGCCGGGGGGCCCCCCCCGGACCGGGGGCCCCGGGGGGGGGGCGCCCCCGCCCGGCGGGGCCGCCCGCGAGGGGGGCCCCCCGGCCCCCGGGGACGGGGGGCCGCCCGGGGGGCCACCGCGCCCGGGGGCGCCCCCCCGGCCCGCGGGGGGGGGGCGCCCCCCGGCCCCCCCGGCCCCGGGGGGGGAGCACAAAGAGACGGGGGGCCGGGGGGGGGGGGGGGGGCGGGGGGGCCGGCGGCCCCCCCCGGGCGGGCCGGCCCCGGCCGGGGGCCAGGTCGGGGGAAGGGAGGGGCCGGGGGGCAGGGGGAGGGGGAGGGGTCGGGAGGGGAGGAGGGAAGGCCCCCTGCCGTCCGCGGGGGAGGAGAGAGGGTTTGGGGTGGCCGGGAAAGAGGGCGGCGGGGGGGTGTGGGGGGGGGGGGGGGGGGGGGGGGGGACCGCAGGTACGCGGGGGGGGGGGGGGGGGGGCGTGGGGAGCGGGGCGGCCCCGTTTTTTTTTTGGGATACAAGGGAGGAGGGAAGGACCTCGGGAGGGGGGGCGCGCGGGGTATTTAGTTTTCGCGGATCGGGGGGAGAAGCGGGCCCGCCGCGGTTTCTTTGGGGGGGGGGGGGGGGGGGCCGGCCCGCCTCTGCTTCCCCTCGCGGCAGGCCGGGGGGGGGGGGGGGGGAGAACACCCCCCCCCAGGCGGCCTTCTTGGATGAGGTAGGAAGCGCCGTCTTCGTAGATTACACAAAAGGAGGACCGCCCGGTGGGGCGGCGAGGCAGGAGGAGGGAGGGAGAAACATGGAGCGGGGGGAGGGGTAGGGGGGGGTGGTGTCTTCGATGGGTCTGTAGTGTTGGGGGCCGAGGGGATTTAGGAAGGAGTATAGGGATAAGTAACAGAACCAAGAGAAAAGAGGGCAATTTCCTTGCCGAAGGGTTGGGGGGGGAGCAAAAAGGGTTTTTTCTTTGGGATCCTATAATTCTTTTTTTTGGGGGGGTGTGTCTAGCTCTGTCACCCAGGCTGGAGTGCAGTGGTGTGAACATGGCTTACTGCAGTTTTGACCTCCTGGGCTCAAGTGATCCTCACACCTTGGCTTCCCAAAGTGCTGGAAAGTGCCGGGCCACTGTGCCCAGCCTCGATAACATCTCAATACTCAACTTCATCTTAACCTCTGAATACTTTGGAGTTTCCATTTTTTTAAATCCTTACATTCCATTACCAGTATTACTAGTATTGTGAGTCATTCTCAAACTTTATGGTTCATCAGAATTTCTAGCAGGGCTGGTTAAAACACAGATTGTTGGGCCCCACCTCAAGTAGAACTGGGGTGAAGTCTCAGTTTTTTCATTTCTAAGTTTCTAAGTTATGCTCATGCTGCTGATCTGAGAACCACATTTAGAGAATCACTGATTTTTTTTTTTTCGTAAAGCTAATTCAAGTCTTTTCCCAAATGAGACAGTAAAAATTAAATGATTAAATAGAAAGCAAATGAAAAGATCTCATTGTCCTCTAGGGCAGCTGAATTTTTTATCCCAGTCCAGAGGATTATAGTTATCCTTGCTAGATTTGGTGTTTCTAGATTAAGTCCATCATTCTAATTTATCTCTTTCTTGAATCTTAATTCTTTCATCAAAAAAATTAATTCTCCCTCCTGAATTTGTATCCTCCGAAAATGTGGTTATCATGGCTTCTACATCCAACTTGCTTATAAAAATATCAGATAGGCTGCCCCATTCCTGGGTTACTAAGGATGTTTGTGAATCTAATCCTGAGCTCTCATGATTCTATGAAATAGCTCCAAGACACCTTGAAGTCGTGTGTAGTAAACTCGATAAATGCTATGAGCTCTCTTTCTTTGTGGACGATGGCAGCAGATCCCCCTCCCTCTGCCCATAGCAGCACTTGCTGAGAAGAGAGGGTGAGACTTGAGTACAATCATTTTTTTAATGCATGTCAGGATCATCATGACATTTATTTTTTTCTGAATGTGCACATCCTGGCCCCAGCTCTGAGAATCTCTTTAGTGAAAGCACACGCTCTCATGTGCTGTTGGGGTTGCAAAGGACCACCTGAGTAGCCCAATGTCAGCTGTTCCCATGGAAAAAAAAGGATGGACACTTTCTGAGAGGGCTCGCCTACAGGGCTTTGGGACTGTTGGAGGCATCCCCCACGAAGCAAACAGAAATCTGACCATTCTAATTTATCTGATGATGGAGGATGGTAAGGAAAATAACAGATTTGTGGCTAGTAATTGTCATAGGTAACTTTTTTTTTTTTTTTTTTTTTTTTTTTTTTTTGAGATAGAGACTTGCTCTGTCGCCCAGGCTGGAGTGCAGTGGCACAATCTTGGCTCACTGCAACCTCTGCCTCCGGGTTCAAGCAATTCCCCTGCCTCAGCCTCCTGAGTAGCTGGGATTACGGGAGTGCACCACCATGCCTGGCTAATTTTTGTACTTTTAGTAGAGACGGGGTTTCTCCATGTTGGCCAGGCTGGTCTCAAACTCCTCACCTCAGGTGATCCACCTGCCTTCGTCTCCCAAAGTGCTGGGATTACAGGCTTGAGCCACCACACCCGGCCCTAATAGGTAACTTTTATGGGGTGCTTTCTATGTATCAGGCATGGTGTTAAGTTTCATTTCATTTTACAACAACCATAAACAAAGCTAAGAGATCAACAATATTATCGCCATTTTATAGAGAACAAAGCCAAGGCACGCTGAGGTTTACAAAGTGTTGGATTTACCTGGTTTACATTGCTTGTGAAAGCAACTGATGTAAATCCAGGGCCTGTGCTCTTGACTACTGTACTTTGCTCTCCTGGAGAAAGATAATCACTCAGTTTTCCCAGTTACAAAGACAGGACCTCTCCACTCAACCAGCACATTGAGCACTCACTGTATACTATGCTGTATACTAGGTAGTGGATGCCCAAAGTTAACAAGGGGCTCCAAATTCTCATGGGGAAACAGAATCATAAAAGCTGATCACAATACGATGATAAGTGGTCTTCTAGAACAATGGTCTCCAGCCGTTCTGGCACCAGGGACCAGTTTTATGGAAAACATTTTTTTTTTTTTTTTTACATGGAGCAGGGATGTGAGGATGGTTTCGAGATGATTCAAGCACATTACATTTCTTATGCACTTTATTTCTATTATTATCACAGTGTAATATATAATGAAATAATTACACAACTCAGCATAATGTAGAATCAAGTGGGAACCCAGAGCTTGTTTTCCTGCAACTAGACGGTCCCTTCTGGGGGTGATGGGAGACAGTGACAGATCATCGGGCATTAGGTTCTCATAAGAAGTGCACAGCCTAGATCCCTCGCATGTGCAGTGCACAATAGGGTTCATGCTCCTATGAGAATCTGATGCTGCCACTGATCTAGCAGGAGATGGAGCTCAGGGGGGTAACACAAGTGATGGGAAATGGCTCCAAATAGAGATGAAGCTTCACTCGCTTGCCCGCTGATCACCTCCTGTTTGGTGGCCCAGGGACCCCTGTTCTAGAGTGTAGGCAAGCGCTCATATAGCCACCACGGCACATGCTAACGTACAATATAACCACGAAGTCCAAACATCAACCTCCAGAAAATTCTCCCCAAAGATTTATTCCTAGTATTCCTCTGCAATCACCAAAGCTAAGTTTAAATCTTTAGCTTTAGCTGTCTGGCTCCTCCTCAAGTGGGTTGCTTGACCTTGGCCCTTAGTTTTTTCATCTCAACAATGGGATAGTAACATACCCACCTTACGGGGTGTTGTGTGGATTGCATGTGACATTGTATGTAAAACAGAGTACCTCGTACAGTAAATGCTCAATAAATATGAGCTGCTATCTGCATCACTGTCATCACTACGACACAAAGAAAATGCTATAGGTCAGGCTCGCTGCAAAACAGACTCTGAAACTGAGATTCGCAACAAGAGGTCTGATAGGGAGAGTTCTAGAGGACAACTGGATGGGAAGGAGAGAAGCTGGACAGGGGAGAGGGGAGAAGTTGAACTCGAACATGCTAGTGAAGAGGTCTCAGTTCATCCTTAGAAAGTTCCAGACATAGCATGGTCCCTTGAGTAATTCTGAATCAAGGTAAAGGGGACTGGGCCTTTGCACTCCCGCATCAACTGGTCAGGAACAAGGGCTGCCCCCAGGGAGGGGGTGCAGACTTGGGCAAGGAGACTTCCTTTGGCTGAGAACAATTCCTCAGGAGAAACCAGCTGTGAGCTGTCAGCTGCCATCACTCCTGGTAGCTGGGGCAGTGAGCGCTGAGATTCTAAAAGGATGCTTTGGGGTGGTGCACACGAGTGCATCCGCTACAAGGAAAGTGGTGTCATCTCCCCTTTCAGGGTTTATTCCCTTGTGATCACAGAGCAGCTGTTGCTGATGGTGAATTTTTATGAGACTACTTTGTACGGCGGTCCCTGAGGAGGAAAGAGCTAGTGTTTCTTATAATGAGTGGTGCAAAGGCAGGAAAAAGAATGAGATCTTTAAATAAAAACCTGAAAGAATGAGAGGAAAGGGAAAAAACCTGCTGTGATCAGGTGCTTTTCACAAGTACCCCTTAGGAATGGGCGTGCCCCTTACTCCCATTCTCTCAGCCTCTCTGGCTCCATCCTGCCTTTCCATGGAGGGGGAGAAGACAGCAGAGTGGCCACGGCTTGATTTCTCCCTGGAGCCACCAGGGACCAGTGTCCCCATGGAAAAACAGTCCATTTTTGCTATGACATAAGAGCTGTTTCCTAAGATATGGCTGCTGATTAAAGTAATGTTTAGTAAAAACAGTTGTTTCCATAGAAAAAAAGAAAGTGAAAATTAGAAAAATAAAAAGATCAAGAAATTAAAAAAAAAAAGGGGGGGGGGGTGGTGGCAGAGGCCATGCGCAGTGGCTCACGCCTGTAATCCCAGCACTTTGGGAGCCTGGGGTGGGCGGATTACCTGAGGTCAGAAGTTCGAGACCAGCCTGACCAACATGGTGAAATCCCCGCTCTACTGAAAATACAAAAATTAACCGGGCATGGTGGCACATTTCTGTAATCCCAACTACTCAGGAGGCTGAGGCAGGAGAATCGCTAGAATCTGGGAGGCGGAGGTTGCAGAGAGCTGAGATGGGACCACTGAAGTCCAGCCTGGGTGACAGAGCAAGATGCTATTTTTAAAAAAAAGGCAGAGACTAAGGAAAAAAGAAAACAGGAAAAGGAACAAGTAGATAAACTACCAAATAGATAAACTACCAAAATATATGCTGCATTGGTAAACTGCTTGGGGAAAATCTCTGAACAATCGCACTCAGGGCTTTCTAGCTGTCTGTGGGAAGTCGGAGGTCACAATGCTGATGGAGAGGCAGGCACTGGGGGAAAATGCCATCAAATTCCCATTAGGAAGCTTTCACCAGCCCTCTGCCTGGGAACTTTAACCAGCCCTGCATTTATGGCTGCCAGTTCTGGGCAGAGTCAAGCAGACCTCATGTAAGGCTTTGTGCCAAGCAAAGGCAGCAAGGGAAGGTGCGCTCTTTGGTTATTCTCCTCTCGTCTTGCTGATAATATGTTCATCAAAGCACTTAACTCCCAACCCACGCAGGGTCAAAGAAGCAGATGTTTGATTCATTTTCTCATTGCCCCGGAACTGAAGCTTTTGTTTTTGTTTTTAATCTCAATTGAAAACTTGAAATGCCTAGGAAAATAGGCATTGATCTTAGAAAATCTAGGGCACAAATCTTCTTTTTTCTTTCTTGATTTGCTCAAGTGCCAGTTTTGTTATCTCAAGACTGTGAGAACAGATTGACACAAATTTGCTAGGGAAGAGAAAGCTCGCAGTGGCCAAAGCAAGGACACTGTTTATGCAAATCTTGGATGGCAGCTCTTATTTGAGAACAGCCAGAACTGTCTCGGATGGGTCTTAGGATTTGCCTGAAGAATCCACTTGTGTTCAATCAGAGGGTACTGGAAAGGGTACAGTGGGATGCTTAGGCTCCCCTCCCAAATAGCTGGCCCGTGGCTCTTGACACTGGTCCCGCTGGTGACCAGTTCCACATAACCCTGCCCACCCTCTCTGACGACTATTTTAAGGTAAACAAGCCACTGCAGCCATGGGAGACACATAAGAGTTTTCCAACCCATTTGTTTTTATTCATCATTTACCACTTTACATGAGTAGTGCTGGTGTTGCCCCACCGAGATCCCTTTCTCCATCACATATGCTGGGAGAAAACTGAGAGAAAAAGGTTCTCTTTGCACTGGGAGTTGATACATTTGTACACAGCAGCTGGAGCTAAAGACCACCACCTTTTCCAGCCTCAGGAAGGAAGCTCATTGTAGCAAAAGCACAGGAAGCTAACCCATGGGGGAGAGACAGGATACAAGATGGAAGGGAAAGGAGAGGGATAAGCCTAGAATCCCAGAGGCAAGCTCATCACCATGGCCAGCATGGCTGAAATAAAGAGAGAGGTGAGGGAGGAAGTGACTTGGCAGTGATGGTAAGGGTAAGATAGCTTGGGATACAGTTGTACAAGTTGTTTCTACAGTGTAGTGAAGAGAAATGCATTCAGATCTTATGTCCAAATTAGTACTCAAAACACACCTCAGTAGTATTTCCAACAGAGAACGAAACGGCCAAGGAGACATATTGAGAATCTAAATGTTTCGAGCCAGTTTTCAGCAGAGACAGAAAAGCAGGGTCCGGAAGGGTCCGAAATGAGCACTCCTTGATGCTGAGACTAACTCTTTTGACTTTGAGACCCGGCGTTATTTACTCTCAGCCCCTCTTTGGGACACAGCAGGAGGTACTTATTCTTAAGGTTCCTGACAAGGTTAACATCTTTATGCTCCATGATTGACGTCGACCACAGCATTGACTCCAAACAGGTGCTCAGCAGTGACTGGTTGCATAGAGCATTTAATGTCACGCAATTTAAATTCAGCAGACCCCTCTGTGTTTTGGGGATTGGCTAGGCACTAATGTCACAACAGTTACAATGACATCTCTGCTTTCCAGGACTCAGAGATCAACAAAGAAACGGCTACACAGCATGCCAGTTCCACACGAGGAGGATATACAAGAGTCACAGCTAGCATAGAGAGGGTAGTTCTTAACTCACATGACAGGGATCAGGTTCTTCTCACGGAAAGTATCACTGAATGGGCGTGCCCCTTGCTCCTGTTCTCTCAACCTCTCCAGCCCCATCGCACCTCTCCATGGCGGGGGAGAAGATAAAGTGATCATGGCTTGAGATCTCCTCGGAGCCAAAAAAGGACAGGGTCCCCATGGAGAAACAGTCCATTTTTGCTACAACATGACAGCTATTTCCTAAGACATTGCCGCTGATAAAAATAATGTTTAGTAAAGTGGTTGTTTCAATAGGAAAAAAAAAGGAAGTGAAGACTTGAATAGCCATGGCCAACAGAACACTCTGCCGTGATGGAAATATTCTGTCCCTGCTGCTGTGCAATGTGGTAGCCACTTGGCCACATGTGGTACTGAACACTTGAGACGTACTAGCGTGACTAAGGGACTGAACTTTTAATTTTAGTTAAGTCATATTCTAGTCTAATGGAGCATAAAAAGGAGGCAGTAGCAGCATCCTACCCTATTATCTTCCCTGTAGACTATTAGCAACTTTGGGGCACAGGTCTTGTCTTAAAATCCACCTTTCAATGTTCAGTGCTTAGCACAGGGTACATTAAAGGAACAAAAATTTCTCCACTGAAGGTGTAAGCAGGAAAATACCTGGGAATGATTTGAGCTTTCTTCTTTCTCCCGCTAAAGAAATCATCTCTTAGCTGTGCTTGGCTGGTAGCCCTGCTGTGTCCACTGCTGTCATGTTGAGAAGGAAACTGAGAAGATCAAAGACCTGCCTGATTGATGCGCTTCAAAAAAAAAGCAAGGATTTACTCCTGGTAGATAAAAGACTAGATATGAAAGGTGAACAAAGATGGCCAAGAGATGGCAAAAGCAAGGATTGAAAGTCTGCAAGAGTTTGAAGAGAGCAGGAGAGAGTCTGGAGAGAGCAGCAGCACCTGTGGGATATACACAGGAAAAGAAAATGTTTGAGGAGATTTTTATCCATGCCATGAACGGATCAACTTTAGTGTTTTCTAAAGGACTCAAGCCTTTGACAGTGCTTTTCAATCGTTTTGGAAGCTGGGTCTCCATTCAAGAGCAAACAGGCCCAGCTATCTGAAGGATACAAAAGGAAAAAAGACTAGGAAAAGGAAAGAAAGCGGCTAAAAATGCAAAAGGAAGATGTGGAGTCTCCCAGGTGTGCTGCTGGCTGAAGACAGAGAGGCTGAGTCTCAAAGCGGTGTCAGGGTGAAAACTGCCTTTGCTGCTCATTTCCTATGAAGTAGTAGTCCCGGGGACATGGACTGTCTGTCTCTCCTCCCAGGTAAGGGAAAGGCTTCAAATCTGAAAGGACTGCTTCAGGAAGGTGGGCACATCGATGGCTGCGTTATGCATGCCAGGTTCTGGCTGTGAAACCTTGAGTCAGAGTTTATTATGAGATCTCCAGTTGGAACCATTTTAGTGAGTTTAACTGAGAGGATAAAGGGAAACCAGTTAGAAATTCAGACCAATCATAGGAATGGTAGGTTTAACAGCCCCCCATTAGCTGATTGAACTAGGCACAGCATAGATAAATGAAAAGCATTTCTTTCTGATCCTAAATGAGGGGGTGCTTTTTGTTTTTATGAAAGTGTGTACTTTGATGGATAGTCTACTCAAAGATACAAGTGTGTCTGTGTTGGGAGGAGGGGCAGGAGCTATGGAGATTGCAGTTTGAAAGTCTCACTAGAGGCCAGGCGCGGTGGCTCACGCCTGTAATCCCAGCACTTTGGGAGACCGAGGTGGGTGGATCATGAGGTCAGGAGATCGAGACCATCCTGGCCAATATGGTGAAACCTCGACTCTACTAAAAATACAAAAAAATTAGCTGAGCGTGGTGGCGCACACTTGTAGTCCCAGCTACTCAGGAGGCTGAGGCAGAAGAATTGCTCGAACCCAGGAGGCGGAGATTGCAGTGAGCCAAGATCGTGCCACTGCACTACAGCCTGGGTGACAGAGTGAGAGTCTGTCTCAAAAAAATAAAAAGTCTCACCAGAGCTCCCTTGAATCATATGGCTCAGACTATGTGGGCCAGTGGGGCTGCCCTGCAGTGTGTCCATTTGCATGACGGGCAGCTATGTCTTCTGGGAACAACAAACCTCATCCTAAGTGAAGAGTGAGTTGGAGAATACAGCCCTGGATGAAGATGGCTGGGGTCTAACAGTGAAGGGCTGGATGCTGAGCATGGTTATTTTCTACCACTCAGATTCCCTTTCAGTTCCATAGGGCTCTTGTCCAGGACAGAGCAGGGGGAAAAGCAGGGGCAAGAAGCATGAAAAGTGTGGGATTTGGAGAGTGACAAACTCTGGTTTGAAGCTAAGCTTTCTGTAGCTTATTTGTGTGATCGTTAGCAAGTTCCTTCACCTCCTTGATCCTGTTTTTTCATCTGTAAAATGCTTGGTATCACAGAGCTCACCATAAAACACTTAGCATAGAGCTTGTGGTACATGGAAAGTACTCAATAAAGGCTATTATGGGGCCGGGAGCAGTGGTTGACGCATATAATCCCAGCAATTTGGGAGGCCAAGGTGGGCAGATCACTTGAGGTCAGGAGTTCGAGACCAGCCTGGCCAACATGGCGAAACGCCATCTCTACTAAAATATAAAAATTAACCAGGCGTGGTGGTGCATGCCTATAATCCCAGCTACTTGGGAGGCTGAGGCAGGAGAATCACTTTAACCTGGGAGGCGGAGGTTGCAGTGAACTGAGATAGCACCACCGCACTCCACCCTGGGCAACATAGACTCTGTCTCAAAAAAACAAAACCAAAATAAGGCTATTATGATAATAGTGAAATATAATTAATGTATCTTTCCTATTAACTCCAAACAGTGGGAGCATTAAATATACAAGGTAGCATGTGCTGCTTTGTAACCTGCATTAGGGGAAAATGAGCCACAGCCCAAGCAGGGAGCCTGACTTTCTATCTGGAACAGGGAGAAAATGGGGACATATTCTGGGTAGCTTTAGTGTATGGCAGCAGGAAAAGAACAAGGCAATAGGAAAGGTTTAGGATCATTTGGGGGACCCAGGAGAACTGTGTTTCTGAGTATCTGTGCAACACCTCCTAGGCCAACCTTGAAACTATCTGTGGGTATTGAAGGGTACAGTTTGGGGGGCCTGATGTCCACAAAAGGTAGGGAGAGGAGAAAGCCTAGAATCCCAGGGACAAACTTATCACGATAGCCAGCAGTGCTGAAATAAAGAGAGAAGTCAGGGAGGAAGAGAGTGGCCTTCCTTCTAAAGATCTCTAAGCTTGGTCCAGTTTCCAGCACACAGTAAGAGCACAGTGTAGTTTGGTTCCATTTCCTCTCTTGTTCCTTCAGGAATTAATTTTGATCTTCTTGTGTATGTCATGACACCGTGGCACATCCTGCTTGACTACTTTTGATATCAGGGTTTGTACTCTTTGGAAGAGACAGGTGGAGTCTGAATGAGGGACTCCAATTGAAAAACTTTATGAAGCATGGAGGGACCTTTTAATGTCCTATTTCTTTGTACCTCCTCCCCCACCATTAATACCTATCAAACACATCTTATTTGACACAAACTTGTTCTATTCATTCATTCAACATATATGAAATGTGTCAGCATCCTTGCTAGGTACTTTAGGTGCATTATCTTTTTCTATCCTGACACAAAAAATTTACCCCATACATGGTATTATTGTACCCATATTACAGACGAGCAAACTGAGGTTTGAAAAGACTATATCATTTTTCCAAGGTTATACAGGTTGCTAAAATGATCAGAGCCAGGATTTGAATACAGGCTTGCTTTAGTTCACACATTCACTATTTTATAACCAAGAAGCATACTGCCTTTCATCTGGTTTGGGTGTATGGCCAGTGCCAGCTTAAGAAATGAATCACTGTCGTCCCTTGCTCAGAAGATTAGGCTCTGGGGACCACAGTTATTTAGAGAAGTCAGGAGTGAGAGGACCCAATGCTTTGGCTTTGGGTTTTGTTTGGTGAAGGACTGTTTAGCATGTCCCTGGCTCCAGGAAAATGCCAGGGATGAGGCGTCAGGGGTCATTGACAGGAGATTGAGGACAGACACTGACCGTACGCTCTCATCGAGAAAATATCACGTTCAAAGATGAAACAGCTTCTTTCACTGGAACATCAATTTTGTCTTCTGGGCCTTCCAACATAAAATTCGCTCATTTTCATACCATGGCTCCCACTGATTTTCCATATGAGATCACACACAGAGGAATCAAACTAATTTGAGATTACATGCTCGCCACCCTTTCCTGTGAAGAGTCTCTTCTTCTTCTTATTACACTTTTTCTTCTGTGACAAATGCCAAGATGTCCAAAAGGCTCTCTTAGGAAAAGGAAGTCCCAGGAACTTGGGTGTCACTGGGGCACTATTTCTTCATGCCTGGGTGAGCTCTGCTGTCAGTGTTGAGTGTCAGCGATGTGCCCAGAGTGTGGGATTTGACTCCTTTGAATGAGAGTGAACCAAGCTCCAGTGGCTGGATTGTCTACACACACCCAGCTAGCAAAGAAACCCCTGCAGCAACCCGTGGGTAGGGATGCAGGGGGCTGATGGGAGGACAGCAATAGGTAAGTCAAAATCTATTCCCAACCCTGAAAATTGGATGGCTTTGAAAGCCAGCATCCCTTAAAAAAAAAAAAAAAAAAAATTGCCAGGCACAGTGGCTCATACCTGTAATCCAAGCACTTTGGGAGGCCAAGGCAGGCAGATCACCTGAGGTCCGGAGTTCAGTGGTGAAACCCGGTCTCTGCTAATAATACAAAAATTAGCCAGGTGTGGTGGTGCATGCCTGTAATCCCAGCTACTTGGGAGGCTGAGCCAGGAGAATCACTTGAACCTGGGAGGTGGAGATTGCAGTGAGGCAAGACTGTACCATTGCACTCCAGCCTGGGCAACAAGAGTGAAACTCCATCTCAAAAAAAAAAAAAAGAAAAGAAAAGAAAAAAAAATTGCCAGGTGGGGTGGCTCATACCTGTAATCCAAGCACTTTGGGAGGCCAAGGCAGGAGATCACCTGACATCAGGCATTCAAGACTAGCCTGGCCAACATGGTGAAACCCAGTCTCTACTAAAAATATAATAAAAATCAGCTGAGAGTGGTGGCAGGCGCCTGTAATCCCAGCTACTTGGGAGGCTGAGGCAGGAGAATCACTTGAACTTGGTAGGTGGAGGTTGTGGTGAGCTGAAATTGTGCCACTGCACTCCAGGTTGGGCGACAGAGTGAGACTCTGTCTCAAAAAATAAAAAATTAAAAAAAGGAGAGCTAAGCGACTTGCTCAAACACACATGGTTAATAAAGGTCAAAGCAAAATTTTAACTCATGTCTGTCTGCCTGAAACCAAAGCCCAGCACTTTCCAAAGGACAGGCAGCTTCCTACTCATCTGCATGGATTCCCTGCCAATGTTAGTTGACCAACTAGGTGGAACGAATGAACCTTTTCTGAATGGACCTATCCACCTCATTCCTGCTTTTCCTTCAGCCTCTTCCTTTTGATCCCAGCTTATTTTTAATTCCATACTTTCAACTGCCCAAAAGTTTTAATCCTCAGGAAATACCTACTACAAACAAGTCATCAGAATTATGACAACAGTGTTGATTTTTAGCAAATTAAAACGTTCTAAATGGCATATTTAGGCTATTTGTTGTTAAGCTGTTAACAAGCTGTTAAGCTATTTGCCATTTACACTTTTATTTTCTGACATTATTTCTACTTGGATGAATCCTATTTCATGTAAAGTATTATTATAACAAATCTTAATTCCTGAATCTTTTTTCCCCTCCATTGTAAATTCTACCAATTATTGCTTCTGTTAGTGGGGTTATTCTTTGAGGGGTATTATTATTATTTTTTAGCAGCAGAATGGAAAAATTGGAAGACAGGAATATGTGAAGATACAGAATGAGGGGAGAAGGGACACAAAAAGGAGAGAAAAACAAAGGCTTCCGTAGTGGTAGTGAGATCAAAATATTCTCAGGGGGCAAGATGACTAAGTATAAACAGTGGGTTCAAGTGAAGGGGTCAAAGCATATTTCTTTGTTCTTATGAGATAGAAGAATCACTGATTCTAGGTTTCCTTTCCTCTTCAAATCACCAGGCAAGCAAGAAGTCCAATTCCATTATTGGATAAAAAGTGGATGGTGTCACTGTCCCCAGTCCTCATCCACAAGGACTCGGTTGATGAGAGAATGCAAATTTCATTAAATAAAAATGACCCCAGAGCTAGCATGTCCATGTTCTCATCATCAAATGAGGCTTAAATGTGACTCAGCATGGAGTCACCCTTTCCTGTCAAATCCTGACGCTTCCATCCAATACAGAGTGATTCAGAACACATTGTTCCAATCTCTGTGTCAGGAGCGGCTCCTGGCTTGGCTATTAGAAACCCTCTGAGCAATGTCTCAGTTTTACAAACATCTGTGTCACTTAACCTCATGGACTCTGCTTGTTTATCTGAATAAACACAGGGAATATCATGTTGGCCATCTTTCATTGCATCAACCTTACTACTGACAGTTTAATGCTCTGCTGTTTTGGGATAACTTATACTCAATTTGCCAATGTAGCAATGGCCCGATCAAGGTAAAGGAGGCAGAGGAAGAACGCCAATCTCTTGAGTGGATTCAAGGAGTGACAATTGTGTTTAATCAGCAAGGGCGTTCTGGGGTCAACGGTCATAGTAACTCCATCTAGATGGATCCCCCAAAGCATCCCACATACTGTATCCCACAAGTGTAGACAAATGGATGTGGTGCAGAGACACAGTGGCTCTTCTGGGGTGGGAGGCAGGATGGTACTGTGCAATTTTGAGTCTTACCCGTTGTACTTCAAATCAGTCAGATACATTCCTGGCTCTTTTTCTGTATTCCTGTCTCTGTGTCTGTCTGCCTCTCAATGTCTCTTGGTCTCTCATGATTTGTGTGTGTCTCTCTCTGTCTTTTCTCTTTATGTCTTTGTCACTGTGTCTCTCTGATTCTCCAAAATGTAAAGAGCCCAGGAAGAAGGCACACTTGGGTTTTCACATGGCTCTTCCACTTAGTGGTTTGTGATCCTGATGTGTCTGTGAATGTCAGTTTTCTCATCTTTAATTGGAGATGGCAATACTGATTCTGTTGAGTTGCCATTAGGATGAAATGAAACAAAGAGTATATCACAACCAGCTCATTTCCTGGCTCATAATAACTTGCCAATACAGCTTGTTTCTTCCCTATCTCCCATTTACTGTACCCTCATGACATACGTATTAGAATCCCACCAATCTGGTAGCTTTCTTCTGGTGTGGCCTGCCCTCAGCCCATTTTTAGATCAGCCAATGGAACCATGACTGGCTGGAACCATTTTTCATCCAATTGGTCTCTTTCCAGCAGTTTCATGTAGCCTCTTGCTGTAAATCACTCTGGGAAAATAAATGTCCCTAATCCATTAGTGCCCTTCTACTGCAAGCCAATTTGAGCCACAAACCAGAGAAGGTTTGTTAATGGCCACTTAAATACATTCCTGCAGCCCAACCTGGAGACCCTCTGCCAGCCTAAAATCCTAGCAGCCCCTGTCCAAGAGACACTCGACTGTGACAAGACTGATGTCAGCATGGCACAGTTCTGACTCGTATCTGTTAGGGACAAACCACACACCTTAAGACAGTCCCAGTTCATGATTGTAGCTTCTCCTGTCTAGGAGTAATTCTAAATAGTGCCCTGTTTGCTTTCAGATGAGGTCCAGTTTGTTTGAGACCAGCCTGAGCAACATAATGAGACTCTGTCTCTATAAAAAATACATTAAAAAAAATTAGCTTGGCATGGTGGCACATGCTTGTGGTCCCAGCTATGCAGGAAGCCAAGGCAGTGGAGGATCACCTGGGCCAGGGAGATCAAGGTGGAGTGAACCATGATCACACGACTGTGCTTCAGCATGGGTGACAGAGCAAGACCCTGTCTCAAAATATAAGAGTTCCAGTTTGAATAATAAACTATTATAAAGTATCTATGGCAACCAAAAGTAAAAGTTTAGATAATAATGGTTATCATTTGTTGACTACTTACTATGCCTGTCTCAAAATATAAGAGTTCCAGTTTGAATAATAAACTATATAAAGTATCTATGGCAACCAAAAGTAAAAGTTTAGATAATAACGGTTATCATTTTTTGACTACTTGCTATGCACCAGGCATCCTTATAAAGGTCTTTGTATATGGCCTGTCATTTAAACTTCATTACAACACTATGAAGGGGGGATGCTCTTATTATCTCCATTTTATAGTCCAGGAAACAAGTTTGTTAACATGTTTTTAACAACAACATGGCCTAGGCCAACCAACCAGAAGGCATTGTTTGTACCTCACCCAGTTCCCATCTATGGGTAGCATGCCCATCCCCAAACTGCTGGAAGTGTTGGCTGCTCAAGGCTCAGAGCCGTCCCCTTCCCTAGGGAATTTTCCTCAGTCAAATGGAAGCCACTTCTGCTTGAGAGGCTCCATGTCCCCACTCAGAAAGCAGCCCACAGCCAATGACACACAAGGCTCCCTCTGTTCCTTGCTTCAAGGTGGAACTGACTGCAGTGAGATCCAGCTAAGACCGTATCCTTGCTTAGCTCCTTCCTCTGCCCTAGCCTGCTTCCCTTGCTCCCATAGTCCTAAAATCACACTTTCAATAAGCCACCTGAGACATCCAGTTAGCAAGTAGCAGAGCTGGGACGCATGTCTAGGAAGCGGTCTTAATCACTAAGCAGATGTGACATGATATTGCCTATACGTGATTAAAATGATGGCCTCCAAGTTGTCAGGTCACCAAGCAGCACATACCACATTGGTCTAGATTTGGCAACAACGATAGTCACAACGAATACTACTTACCAAATCCTGACAGCAGGCCAGTCTCTTTACTGCATCAGACTCTCTCCACAATACCATGAGGTTCATCTTATCCCCCACTTTCAGATAAAGTATGGGAAGTTTGGAGACATTGAGACACATCCCCCCAATGTTACATGGATAGGAAGAGGGGGAGGCTTAAGCTTATATCCAAGTCCATGTTTCTTCAAAGGCCACATGCTTTTTCCACCTGATCACTTAAGCCTCTTGTGGCATAAAGTATTCAGTGAATAATTGGCTAAATCAATCTGCCATCAAAACTGACATTCCAGAAAACAATTTAGACAGAAGACTCTGCTATCCCTCCAGCCTTGGCCCCAGCAACCGTTCTTTGAGCTGCATTTGACTAAAATGTCTCTACTTTCTGGAGAAAGCCATACTATGTTGGGAATAGCCAGAGAATATTCTCTTAAGCCAGACATAAAAAGAGCAAAAGAACCATCTTTGGTGGAGAAAGGAAAGAAAGTCAGACTATATGCTAAAGGGGGAATCGCATTTCTTATGGCTTTTCCACCAAGGGAGACAAAATGGAATAAAAGGAAAACAGCAAAGATTTAAGGAGAAGCGGATTCAAAACCTAACTCTACTATTGTGTGATGTTTTTGGCAAATGACTCAATGTTTCCAAGCCTCAGTTTGCTCTTCTGTTCTATAGGAAAAATACCCATCTCATTGGCCCATGAATGAAAGAGGGTAAATTATATAAAATAGATATTTCTTCGTGCCTCATCTCTTCCATTTTCATAAAATTTATAGCCAACTGGGACTGTCATTTCAGGTCTAACTAATACTGGTTCAAATGGACTATGCTTTATTCTAAGCAAAAAGCATATCCTATTATGACAAAAAGGTTTCCATTAAAAATAGAGAGCAGATAAAAGGGAGACTTTCATCCAGGAAGCCATCAGCTGATTCATAAAAATACAGAATGACTCATCCTGGTTCCCAAGGCTAAAACTTATAATCAATGGGCATATCTGACCAGCCAATCCCAGCCCAGGGGAGAAGGGGCTGCCCAGTGGGCCATCTTTACAAACCTATTCCAATCCTTCCTTGTAAAACCATTAACTCTGCTTCCAGCTTGGTGAAAAGAAAATCAATCTGGGCTATTTGCAATACTGTATTGCAAATGTACCTGCAGCCTGGTTGGCTTTCTGAACAACTGGAGTGGGGGGAAGTGCAGTGATTCCTCTCTCTCTCTCTCTCTCTCTCGTGTGTGTGTGTGTGTGTGTGTGTGTGTGTGTGTGTTCAGCTCCACTGAAGAACAAGCTTGTGCATCTGGCTTTGAAAATCAATCTCTTGGCCTTCATCTCGACATTTATTATTTCAAAATGCTTCAGTTCCTATCAGCAATTATGCCATTAGCTTAAGACTGGAAAACACAGAACCAAGTGTACTGCAGATGATGCTCTTTCCTTTAAAAAGTAGTTTTATCATTTTCACTCTCTAAATATATATTCTAACATAGAATCCTAGATTCCAATCCTCAATTTGGATGAAGAGTCATAAATTACATACACATACATAAGTAACTGTATGTATAATTGTATATATATGTATAAGTGTGTGTATACAGATAATATTTTTTTATGAAGTGGTTAAGGAAGGAGAATTCAAAATACATGGTTTTAATTTTACTAAGCAAAAGCTCTTCCACCAGGAAGTGAAGAAAAATAATGACCCAACAATCCCCCTCCGGGCTCTTTCCTCAATCCATTCATTCAGCGATAACTTATTTAGGATGTGAGTGCGCCGAACAGCTTGCTAGGCATTGTGGGGTAGGGGAGTAGGTTAGGCTTTGGAGATTTAACCGTGAAAGGGCAGTGTAAGTTCTCCTTCTGGGATCAAACAACTTGGTTCAGTAAGAGTTCATTGTATAGGATCTCCCGGTTTGCAAAAGCCTCTTCCCTTATCCTGAATTCCCCACAGAGGCCCAGGAGTGTTGTTCAGAGTCAAACCTGACCAGCTGCATACATGAGCAGCAAGGCAGGGATCAGGCCCTGCCTCTCCCACTAGCTGCCTTCTGATCTGGCAAATGAAACCTGCGTGTGCTCTCAAGGTGGTGAAGGGGGAGGGGGACTCTCCTTTGCATTTCTTTTGCCTCTAGATCAGTTCTAGATCTTGGGTTTCTGATCTAACCTAGAAGCTCGCGAGCTGGCTGCTGTTTGGAGAGCAGTGTGTATTGGGATGGCGGGGGAGGGACTCAAGGAATAGGCTCGTCTCACCGTAATAACAGCAAGTTCCCCTTACAAGTTTAACGTGCAAACCTAGTATTGGGTCCAGTCCGCCTCTGCCGGGTAAGCCCTTTCCAGAACTTCAGGGAAATGATCTTACAGTGCCCGCACACAGAGACGCTTAAACTCTCTGGGGAACCTCGGCTGACTGTGAGGGCCTAGAGAAGTTCCCCCAGGGTGAATGGGGAGTAGAGGGCAGCTTAAAGAGCTGAGCTCCTTCTGAGACGGAGACAGGAATTCCAGGGAGACTGATCATGTTTTTTTCCCTTCTTGGAAAAACAGAGAATGCAGAGGGGGGATGGAGAGGGTTGTGCTGCAGCCCCGGCCTCCCCCCTCACCAAGCTTGGATGCACCGTACGAACCCTCTTGCTTCCTAGTTCCTTTCCCCGCCAGGCTACGGGGGAGGAGAGAGTGCAGGACACGAGACCCAGCCCTACACCCTGTCCCAGGCCCGTCGGGACAACAGCATAGAGGTGAAAAAAGATAGGGTATCAAATGCCCGGCCAAGCCACTTAGTGGCAGCTGAGTGATCTTGGGCAAATCACTCATTCTCTCTGAGCGGCGGCTTCTTACCTGTAAGGGGATCATGATGGCACCTGACTCACTGGGTCCCAGGAAGTATTAAATAAGATCGCACGTGTTAAACTACAAACGGCGGCTGGCACACAGTGGGTGCGCGGTTCTTAATACATGTATTTTTAATTCTGTTAACCATCAACCCCCTCCCCCGCCTCCGTGCGGAAGCTGAGTTGTCCTCTCAGACTGAGCACTCCTGCAGCGCAATCTTCCAGACCCGGGGTGCTGAGCAGCAGCATTCTCCCCACGCCTGGGAGCTCATATTCTCTTCCCGTCACCCCTAGATCTGGCTTGGGGAGGCCACCCCTCTGCATCCTCCCCAGCTTTGGTCGGGGAAGGCTCTGAGACCCGAGTGAGGGCGCGGAGCGGGTGCACGCGGCTGCTCTACCGGGGCAGCATCCGCGGCTCTCCCACCCCCTCCCCAGCGCCCAGCGCGCAAAAGAAGAGAAAGCTAGAAAGGCGCGGATACTGGACCAGGCTTTGACGCGGATCTTGAGCTCGCCGTCCTGAGGCTCGGGCATGGCCTTCCTGGAGAGCCGCAGCTTGTTGAGCCCCCCGAAGCCGGCCAGCACCACCGCGCGCATCTCCTGGGCGTCCCCGAGGCGGTGCGAGCCGTCGCCGCCGCCGCCCTCCGCCGGCTCCTTGCCTGCCTCCTTCTCGATCATTTGCTCGGTCTCCTCCGCCTTCTCCACGCCTTCCTTGGCCATGGCGCTCGAGGGGGCGCGGGCGCACGGGCTGCGGTGGCTGCGGCGCTGGGGGACTGGGGCTCCTCTTCCGCGGGTTCCTCCTGTTGAATGTGGGATGCTCGGCTGTGCAATGGCTGCAGCCTCTGCGAGCGCCGCCGCGGTCCACAGCCTCCGCCGTAATCCTCACAAGAGCTGTGCCCTTAAGCGCTCCACCCCGCCCCACCCCTCTTTCCTGCCCAAACGAAGCCTCAACTCCAGTTCCTGAAATAGTCCCAAATTAGACTCAGGATCGCGGCCCCAAACCCAGATTTACCGAAGATCTGTGACTAAAAAGAGCCTAGGGAGGCCACCTTGTCATCCCACCACCCGTGGCCCCAGTACTTGGTTATATACGGCACAGACTCGGGTTCCTTGAAATGGACAGAGATGAATGTCTGGGCCTGGAGAGTTGCCTTCCCGCGACAAGGTTGCCCTCTCTCCCATCTGCGGGGCTAGGCGGGATAGCCGGGAAATTGGGTGGTTTCTCAAACAGCCGGTTCTGGGTGGAAGGACGGAGAGGTTTGGAAAGCAGGCAACTAGAGACCCGGCTCACTGCCCTGTAGAGCCCAGTCCGGGGTCTTTTTCACTCCAGACCTACAGGGTCAGCCGGGATGCTCTTTACTGGATATCACCAGGGGCTTCCTTACTATGGCGAATTCTCACCACCCACACCATTTGGGCCATTAAGAGAGGGTCCAGACAAGAATCCTGTACCAGAAAGGATTCGTGTTCTGATCCCCAAAAGACCAACGTGTGTGTGTCCGCTCTCCAACACGCACGCACATACACAGAGTAGTAACTGGTATTTTGTTTTGTTTTATCAGACTCTTTAAAAAAAAAAAAAAAAAAGAGCTCATAGAAAAACTTGATTTTTCTGAAATAAAGTGATGGGGAAGGAGGTGGTTTTCCGAGGGCAGTTTAAGGACAGAGAAGCAGTTGAGGACTAGGTCTATATTCTATTATAGTTGCTATGCCATTGCCAGCATTGAGAGCTTGGGCAACTAATTCAACCTTCCTGAGCCTCAACACCCTCATCTATAAATTGGGTACGTTAATTTTTTTTTTTTCTGTATTGTGTGAAGTGCTGGGGTGGATATAATTTCAGTAAGACATGGTCCTTGTATTGGAAAAGCTCAATTTCAGAGCACGAGGCAGGAAAGGCACAGGCAACAAATGTGACACAATGAATGATCTAAGTGCTGCCTTTTCTCTCCCCACATTCTTCTGTGCCTCACTGCTTTAAATGCCATGATCTTCTATTCCTTAAAAAAAAAAAAAAGGATTGTTTCCCCACCTTCCACAGGGCTCTGCACCTGCTGTCCCCTTGGCCTGGGGTATATGTTCCATCTCCTTTATCTGGTGTTAACTCCTACTTCATTCTCACCTCAAGGGTCCATTCCTTGTGGAAGGAGCTCCAACCTCCAGACTAGTATCCTCTATGACCATAAACACTCATGTCCCTTTGTAGCTAACATTTATATGTTTATCTGATAGTATCTGTTTCCTTTAACCAACTGTGAACTTCATGTGGGCTGGAGCTATTTCTACTTTTATCCAGTGAGGTTTTCCCAGGACTTAGTACATGATTGGTACATAGTAGAATATGCACAGAAACAGCCTGTTGAATTAATGAATGAGTCAGTAAAAGTGGATGTTGTGGGAGTCCAGCGGGAGGAACCACTAACTGGTCCAGAGAGTTGGAGAAGTTCTCGTGGAGGAGGAAATATTTGAGCCAGACCTTGAAGGATGAGGCGAGTTCTTCTGGCAGAAAAGATCACAAGCTTGTTCAAATACACAGAAAGATAACAGGTAAAAGGGCTTTTGAGATGCTGGCTTGCTCTATGTAGGCAGAACATTGGCTGTATTTAGCAATCATTGGAGATGAGGCTGAAGGGTTGATTGGGACCAGCCTTTGAAAGTTCTCAGATACCAAATTACAAAATTTAAGACATAATCACAGAGGCAGTTGGCACCATAAAGGCTTAAAAAACAAAAACATGGGAAGAGCATTACCAGAACCGAATTTTAGGATACTAACTTTGACAGTAAGTGGGTGATGGATTAGATGATAAAGTTACTGGAAGCTTGGAAATCAGAGACTAAGAGCAGACAAAAAAAAAGAAAAGAAACAAAATAAATGAGAATGGTCCCAACTGAGGCAATGGCTGTGGGATGGAAGGAAGAGGGCTAAAACAAGCTTGAATATACAGAACTTGTTTAGTGAATTGAACATTTTATTATGAATACAATTGTCCAAATTGTTAATCGTGTTTACATTATGAAATATAGTATTTAGACTGGATTCTATCCTGAAACAAGAATTTGAACACCACTGGTTTATTTTGGAGGTAATCCCAGGAAGCTCTGGCTGGGAAGTAGGACAGTGAGACAGGATATTGATAGTACGCAATATGGGATGTATTAATAAGCAGATTAGTGCAGTGGGCAATTAGAGCTCAAACCCACACGGGACATTTGAGAGACAGTGTAGAGCACATCTTAGAGTTGTCTCACCCAAGGAGTGAAGACAAAGGTGTTTATTCACTGAACTGTATGCTTGACTGGCCAAGAACTGTTTCTGGAATTGTTAACTCTTTGACATTTCCATCTGTCCCGTGTACTTGGTCTGAGAGAATCCCCTGGAAGAGAATTGTGGATGCTTTTTGCAGGAGGCTATCATTTTATACATGGATTGATGTGTTTCAAGGAGACATAGCTTTGGCACCAATAATATCTGCAATATATGTTATTGTTTTGGAGGGATCTACTGTTCTAGACAGTTTAGGGATATTTCTTAATTTGATTCTGAGAATAATCTCATGAGATAAGAATTTCTATTCTCACTTTATGGGAGAGGAAAATGAAAATGAATCTTAACATGATGAATTATTGCGCTCAAAGGAACATGCTAGTTATAACGAGATAAAACAAACTCCAAATGCATGCTATTAACATCTCAACATGCGTGTTTACATGGACAGGCCGAACCAGTTCTGCCCCTGATTGACAATACTCCACGGCATTTTTTAATGCTCTCTGTTCTTTTTTTCACTGCCTACTATCTCTGTACCACCAAGGTCCCTTGCCTTGGTTCTGAGTGTTTTCTTCGGCATTAGTAAAGTAAATCTACTTTGTAGTCAGCACACAGCATGTTTAAGAGAAAGTGTTTGTCTTACAGCGTGTTAAAGGGAATATAATTACTCCCTCCAAGGGGATCTTTTGGCTGTTTACAAACCTCCAATTATAATTGGTAGGCAGCTGATTATCACAACAACCCAGAGGAAACAAATCACGGTCTGTACTGCTTGTGCGGGGGAGATAACCCTTCTCTGAGTCCTATATACCACTATTGTTAAGTATTCCCAACTCTGGTCCTCCCTGGGGGAATGTAGAAAGAGACACAGTCCACAGCATATCTCCAGATAAACACAGTAAATCAATTTTTAATTTGTAAAATTGATTCCTTGGACATTCACTCAGAGCCTCAGCTTTGAAATTTCTTATGTTATTGTAGAACAATGTCAAACGGTGGCCACTGATGGTAAAACATAGTATTACAGCTCAGCTCTGTTAACTGGCAAATGGCCTGGGGAAGGGTATATGCGCTTGGGTGAGTGTGTGGGGGTGGGGTGGGGGTGGGGGAGCGGGATGTAGAAGACAGGATACAGGAACCCCTAATAGAGGTAAAGTCTTTGAGTAAGAAAACATGGGAAACAATCTTAGTATGATTTTAGAAATGGTTTTCTAAATGATTTGGAATGGTTCAGTAACTTCCTAGAGAAATATGTTGTTTGTGGAAGATGGTCAATATGTCAACTATATCCTTTAATAATATTTGTTGTATTGTTTCCTGTTCAATACAGTTAGAATCATTTGTTGTACATACATTATATTATTTCATCTTTAAAATAATCCTATGCTATAGCACTATTACCCCTATTTTACAGAGGAGAAAACTTAATATAAACTAAGTAAATTTCCCAAGATTGCCTACTTAACAAATTGCAGAGCTGAGATTTGAAGTGGGAGCTATTTAACTTTAAAATGCATGTTCTTAACCACTACACTTCAATGTTTATGGTTTTATTTGTTGCTCTTTTACTCACAAAAATGCCATCAATTAGGTCAAGAAAAAGGAGGCAAATTTAGGAGGTCAATAATGGGAGAGAGGTAGAAGATTCTGGCCAATGAAATATCCTAACAAAATCTAGGGGCTTATATTAGAGGATATGTGGCATAATTTCTTATAGTTTGCATTTATGCTATTTAAAAAATAATGAAACATAATTGCCAAGGAGCACAACACTATTTTTCAGAGAAGTGCTAGAGAAGTGTGCAGCCCATCCTGATGGTGGTAGGATAAACTTCCTGTCTACCCATTGTAGGACCAGTCTTACGTGGTAAACTCTAGTTGTGTCAGAGGGGAAAAAAGTGCACTGATATTTACTTATCACCTTTTGAGTGGTGACCTTGTGCTATTGCTAAATGCTGGAGATAACATGGTGAATAAGGGGAATAAGACAAATGTATTCTCAGTTCTAATGGGGTTATCAGCCTTGTTGAGGAGATATATATTGGTTTGGATTGGGTTGCCCAGAAGTAAACCTTTCTTACTTTGAAGACTTGCATACAAATGGCTTGAGAAATGATCCCAGGAAGCACTGGAAGAGGTCTGTGAAAGTGAGACAGGGAAGGAAAAGAAACCAATATAAGGTGTATTACCTAGCAGGTTATCACTGCTATGACTCAGATTAAATAGTGCTGGGGAACTCGAGGAGACAGAGCACACCCCAGAGGTATCCCCATCAAGAGGCAAAGACAATGGAGAATCTACCAACTCCTGTTAGTCTTTAGTTGAGGACTATTTCTATGGGGCACTAACCATGTGCCACTTCCAGCATGCCCTGCACATGGGCTGGTTGGGAATTGGCTGCCTGACAAAGCTGCCCTGGAAGAGTTCCAGGTATTTGTACTTGGAAGCCATTGGGTCATTGTACAAGGCAATGGTGGGCTCCAAGAGGGTGTAGGTTGGGCACTGACCATCTCTGCTACCTATATTGAACCAAAAAATCATGTAAGTAATTAGTCATTTACCAGTTTAATAAGTGCTCTAAAGGAGAAATACAAGGGGCTATCTGCAAGGTCAGGAAAAGCTTCTCTGTGAAAGTAATGGTAATGTATTAGGTTCAGCTGCAGACAACAAAATATAGTACAATAAATAAAAATTGGCTTAAGAATATAAAATATTTAAGGGTGATATGGAGGCGCTACATAGTCATCAGGGATCAATGTTCCTTCCTGCTCTGTACTCAGGTCTTGAGTTTGGCTCCCATTCTCATAGTTTAAGATAGAGCCATCACATTTATGTTCTGGCTGGCAGGACAGAGATGAGTGAGAGGGGAAGAAAGACCCACATATTTCATCTTAAGGGCACTTCAAGACTCCACCATAATACAGGTATTTACCTCTTATTGGCCAGAGCCTAGTCACATGGTCACATCCCACTGCAAAGGACGCTGGGAAATCTAGTTTTTTCTTAGCTAAGTAACAATGTCCAAGTAAAAGTTAGAGTCCTACAATTGATGGGGAAAGGGAAAGATAATATTAGGAGGTATAGCAGTATCTTCCACAGATGCCACCAAAGAGCTTTAAACAAATGAATAATAGACTGTGTGGAGAATTAAGAGAAGTCCCCCAGGGTCTCCCTACAACACAATGCTACGGGAGAATTCCAGTCCCTGGGACTCGATGCTGCCCTCTCACAACTCCTCCAAGATATGTTTACACCCTCTTGGATTTTTTTCTTCATAAGATCCAGTTGCAATTTTATAATGGATGTTAACAGGAAAACCCTAACCAAAAGTGCTACTCATAAGACCCTGAATAGCATTTGCGCTATTAATCTGCTCGTGTATGAATAGAATTAGAAACATTTCACCTGCTCTTACTCTTTTTTCCATAGACAGCTATTATCCATGTAGAAATGATTTTATCAATTGTTTAGTATCATTTGGTAAACATGGTTGGCCAAGTAAGGAGGAAAATATACCACACAGGACTGAGTAAGGAATTTAAATCATATAGTTTATGTTTTTGAAATCTCATTCATGCTACAAGATAATTTCTGAGGGATTTCTTTTATTCCCTCCCCTTGAATATTATCTAGGGTCTTCCCTCTAGTGTGATGCTGTATGATTTCTTTCTTTTCTTTATTTTTTTTTTTCTGAGATGGAGTCTGGCTCTGTCACCCCAGGCTGGAGTGCAGTGGTGCAATCTCTGCTCACTGCAGCCTCCACTTCCCACTTCCCAGGTTCAAGCAATTTTCCTACATCAGCCTCCCAAATAGCTGAGACTACAGGCATGCTCCAGCACGCCTGGCTAAGTTTTGTATTTTTAGTAGAGATGGAGTTTCACCGTGTTGGCCAGGTTGCTCTCGAACTCCTGAGTCAGGTGATCTGCCCACCTTGGCCTCCCAAAGTGCTGGAATTATAGGCGTGAGCCACTGTGCCCGGCCCCTGTATGATTTCTTGTATGAATCACCACAAAATAATGCTGTGTGCTTCTCCCAAGTACTGCAGAGAGCTGTGTTTTCCCCGAAAATACTTTGCTATAGATCATTGTGAATAATGGTAATAGGATGGGGATGTAAAATTCAGGTTCAGAAGTTAACAAAGCATTTATTCCTCAAATAGGGTCCAAGAGAAACCAGAAAGAGGGCAAATTCCTCCCCTGCACTTTTTTTTTTCCACCTTGCAAGCTGGTATCATCAAACCATAAATCAGGAGGAACTAGTCCTCCAGCTAATTCACTCTTTTGTTTCCATGGTGTCTCTGGTTGGAGCTAAGAGCTGATGTCCCTGAAAGTTTTGTTGCCTTTATTATTGTATTGGCCTATATCCAGTTGGTTGGGGCTTCCTTGCAGTAATGACTGTGTGAAGCTACAAGACCTCAATGTAACTGAAAATGCACACTATATAAAGGGCACGTTTTGCCTTTCCTGCTCTGAGGTTGGAAGGTTTAAACCCCAGGAAATGGGGAAACGTTCTTCAGGAATCCTGCCCTATTCCTTTTAGTACCCCCTCCTCTTCACAGAGCCTAATACGGTGCTTTACACAGAGCAAATGGGAAGAAATCCATCCATCACCAGTCATCCAATCATCCATATGGCCACTCATTCATACAATTCCACATTCTTTTTGTTGTTGTTTTGTTTTTTATGTCTTTTTCTGAGATGGAGTCTCTCTCTGTCGCCCACGTTGGAGTGCAGTGACACGATCTTGGCTTACTACAACCTCTGCCTCCCAGGTTCAAACGATTCTCCTGCTTCAGCCTGTTCAGTAGTCGGGTTGACAGGTGCCTGCCACCACTCTGGGCTGATTTTTGTATTTTTAGTAGAGACAGGTTTCACTTTATTGATCAGGCTGGTATCAAACTCCTATCTTCATGTGATCTGCCCACCTTAGCCTCCCAAAGTGCCGGGATTACAGGCATGAGCCACCATGCCTGGCCCAATTCTACATTCTTGTATGCACTAAGGAAGGTAAAAGGAACATATACCTTGTTTCTAGGACTTGTTCAGATCCCAATTTTCCCATTTCCTACCTATGTATTTTAGGCTCTGAAAGGTTAAGAGAATGGCCCAATAAATGAGAGTTAGAATATCTAATTCTGCATGAGATACCATGCAATACTCTTCCAAGTATTATTTCCCAGGCATAACAGTTGATCAGTGGACAATAATTTCCTTTTTGCTTCCTTCATGAATAAGTCCTGGCACATGTCTTGAACAGGGAGGCAGAAACATAGAGAACATGGTACAATGTTTCAGGGAGGCAAGACAATGTAATTAGAGGCTACCTGCATATGCCCTCAGCTTAGACAGGCTGTGTTCCTGCCTTGGCCTCTTCCTGGCTATGTAACCATGAACAAGGTCCTTCCTCTTTCTGTTGCTTTGTTTTCTAATCTGTAAGGTGTAGGCATTGATCTCATTGTCTTCACAAATGTGTGGAGAAATTTAAAAGGGCTGATTGAAATAAATATCTGTGCTTAGAAAAAAACCTCTTTACATGTTAGTACTTTGTAACTGCCTTTGTCGTATCACTTAATATTAAACACCTGTGTTTAGAATGAAACACTGTGTTTAATTTGAAAAGGTTAGAGTCCCAGTTCAGTATTTTCCAAAGTCTATTCAATGGAACAATAGCTTCCTAAACGTTGATGGATGCCAGGGTAAAAGGAGGGTCTGTGGTCAAATTAGCCTGAGACACTCTGGGTCAAATACAATTAAGCAGCTTTCTTTAATGTAGATTTAGAGTCTTAGCATGACTCTTGAATCTCTACATAGGGATACAGAACATAGCTTTACCCAAATTTACTTGACTTTCAGCCCTTTTCCCTTGAAGTTCACAAGATTAGCATTTTGCAGAATATCTTTTGGGGGAAAACTGCTATAGATAAATACATGGATAACTATTTCTAAGTGTCTGCTCAGGGTTAGGCACTGTAGAAGGAATAAATGAAAAAAATAACATGACTCTGACCTCAAGGAGTTGAGGGGCTTACTTAAGATAAATTACACCACAAATAGTTTTAAGAAAACTTAAAACCTAAATGCAGGCCCGAGAACATTATGAAGCAAATGAAGTGGGCCTGGTGTGGGGCATAATGGAGAGTGGTGGGGACTATGACAAACCAGAGTGCAGATGTCATTCTAAAGGGGATAGTGACTGGGTGCGGTGGCTCATGCCTGTAATCCCAGCACTTTGGGAGGCCAAGACAGGTGGATCGCTTGAGCCCAGGTGTTCAAGACCAGCCTGGGCAGCGTAATGAGACCGCGTTTCTACAAAAAAGTACAAACATTAGCTGGCCATGGTGGCATGCACCTGTAGTCGCAGCTACTCAGGAGGCGACGGGGTGGCTGCAGCAGGAGGGTCAGTTGAGCCTGGGAGGTTGAGGCTGTGGTGAACCATGATCACACCACTGCACTCCAGCCTGGGTGACAGAGCAAGACTCTGTCTCAAACAAACAAACAAACAAATAAAGGGGATAGCATCAACTCAACTTTGATCTGTCATTGCCATGTGAAAATGTGAGCCCAGGGTTGCTGGGGCTTCCAGGTGTGTCGGAGAAGCCCAAAGTCCGGATTTTTATGTGAAATATGCCAAATTTATAAAAATTTGACAAATATTACATTGGCTAAACAAAACATGTCTGTGAGCCAAATTTAGCCCATAGGGCTCCAATTTGCAATCTTTGCTCTAAGTCAGGGGTGATTTACCCCTTGGAGGACATTTGGCAGTGTCTGGGGACAATTTTGGTTGTTACCGCTAGTGCTACACGCACCTCATGGGCACAGGCCAGGGATGCTGCTAAACATCCTGCAAGGCACAGGACAGCCCTACAGCAAAATATGATCCAGCCCAAATTGTTAATAGTGCCAGCGTTGAACCACCCTGTTCTAAGCCATAGATCCTTAGCTTCTGGGAGCAAGGTAGCCTGTGGTTTTGACTTGCTGCCTGCGTGACTTTGGAAGTGTCCTTGTTTTGGTTGGTAAAAGAAGGTCCTTGGACTAATTGATGCTCAGGGGACTTTCCAGCCCAGAGGCTGAGGTCACATTAGTCCTCTCTATCGGCAGTGGCCTGGCACACAAGGGCTCTCTTTGCAGAAGCGACATTGATCGGAAATGATAGCTATTGATGTGACAGCACACACTAGGGGAATGTTCCCAACCTGGAATACTGTTTGTCCTTTGGAAGAGCTCAGATGCCTGTTTCATGCAGGTCTCATTGCAGACACTTGAATAAATTTGAAGCTGATGTTAGAAGGTTGCTAAATCATTCTGTGCAATTTTTTTAGAGACTGTTATATTTTGTTGAGGGAAAAAGCAAAGGACACAGTTTAATTTAATACACCACTCCCTTTCCAAATATAGACAGTCTTCCAGATATTGATTTTGAGTTTTGGCATTGCATGTGCCTTTTTATCTAGTTGGTCATTGTGAGTGACGTTCATTTTTTAGCTTGAGGATTTAACTCAATCATTTCCACAGTGGAATGGAGGCAGGCAGGAAGATGAGGTGCATGGGGGCAGGGGGTGATACTTCGTTCAGGAGAATCAGTGATTGGGGGGACACAGACTACCTGTACACGCAGGTACTAAAGACTGGAGTCTCCAATACATACACCCAGGGCATTACTACTAATGTCCATCCGCAGGCAGTGTGAGTCACTCAGGCTGCTCTCTCACTCTGTGTGGGCTGCTATAGCAAAACACCATGAACAGAGTGGCTTATAAACAACAGAGATTTATTTCTCACAGTTCTGGAGGCTGACGTCCAAGATCCAGGCACCAGCAGTTTTGATGTCTGGTGGGGACCTGTTTTCTTCTTCATAGAATGGTGCCTTCCAGCTGTGTCCTTACATGATGGAAGGGGCGAGGGAGTCTCTCTCAGGCCTCTTTTATTAATTTTTATTTTTTAAAAATTTATTTTTTTGAGATGGAGTCTCACTCTGTCACCCAGGTTGGAGCACAGTGGCGCAATCTCGGCTCAGTGAAACCTCTGCCTCTGGGGTTCAAGAGATTCTCCTGCTTCAGTCTCCTGAGTAGCTGGGATTACAGGTGCATGCCACCACGCCCTGCTAATTTTTGTATTTTTAGTAGAGGTGGGGTTTCACCATGTTGGCCAGCCTGGTCTTGAACTCCCGGCCATCAGATGATCCATTTGCCTCAGTCTCCCAAAGCACTAAGATTACAGGCATGAGCCACTGTGCTCAGCCTTCAGGCCTCTTTTATAAGGGCACTAATCCCACTCAGGAGGGCTCTGCCCTTTTGAGCTAGTCATCTCCCAAAGGCACCACCTCTTAATACCATCACCTTGGGGATGAAGATTTTTGCATATAAATTTGGAGGCGGGGGACACAACATTTAGTCTATTGCATGGTATCACTGCTTTTTTTCTCAACACTCTGCAGAGCTTCTCAAGCAGGTACATTTCTAGGGTGAAAGGGCTTTCTGTGATCCTGGAGAGGCAGAAACAGAGTGTTGTTTGGTGTTTTTTGGGTGCTGACCCTATCCCCCTAACTCTCTCCCAGAGGAGGTATGGCCTTTAATGATGCTGGATTTCATTCAGGAACCACAAAACAAGGTGTTTGCAACATTTACTTTAATAGCAGCATGTCAATTGTTAGGGTAAGTTCTTCTGGGATGGTGATACAAGCTTGAGAATATAAGAGCTGCAGCAAAATGAAGCCTTACCCTGTGTGGAGAGTGCCACCTGCATCTGTGCTCCTGTTAGGGACTTTGGGGTCCAGGGGAACTGCGCCAAAACATGCTATATCTGCCCCTTTTCTGGGTAGCAATTGCTCTTCCAGTAGGTTCCCATACCCTTAGTTTATTCAGCTGGAAAATCAATCCACTTGTATGGTAGGTGTAAGAGGAGATTCCTGCCAATCCACTAACACACTTGAAATGCAACATGTAAAGATTCATTTACCACTGAAGGTGTGATGATGCCTGATGTGCAGGTGTCTTAGTTTAGGATAAACTAAGTTTAGGACCCGGCAACTCTGATTTGAGGCCAGGCAGGAGAGAAGCCCAGGAAGCACTGGTAGTGGAGGAAATAAGTTAGACAAGGAATGAAAAGAAACAGGAAAAGCGTGCGTTTTCAAGCAAGTAGGTACCTGGGACTCATCCCCCACTGGGGAATTCTGGAAGACCATGTGAAAATGTGTATTTTGAGTTATTCTAAATAGCTACTGGTGAAGCTGGCATATTTATACACCAATAATTCCCCTTCCATCATGGGTTGAGGGCTGCTTTCAGGGGAATTAACTTTTCAGAACTTCTGGCTTGCTCTACTTCCATGGCAATAGCCCTCAGGCAAGAAGTAGCAGATACTCACAGTGAGCATCTGTAGCAGTAGAGAGTTGAGAGAAGGGGCTATGGGTGGAGAAGTGATGGCACCTGCTGTGTGTAACACATTGATTTAAATTGTAATCGTCATCATACAACTTGCATGAGTGCAAGCCAGCTGTAATATCCTCATGCTTATGACTCTTATAAGTAACTCTAAAAAGCAAGGCTTGCTTACCTCTACATTTGCAAAGCAGTAAAAAAGCAACACAGGTGAAAATAACAACAATAACCCAGTGTGAGGCATGGTGGTGTTTGGTCAAACAAAATCAACATTTGCAACACAAATATGGTTACCGACTTCAAGGGGCAGGTTCTTTTGAATATACCCTGCCTGTAATATTCTGTGATAACTACATGCCCTCCTACTTTTCTGTCTTCCAGCTGCTGCAAAAAATCGATCCTGAAGCTCATTTGGTCTTCACTTGACATAAGTGCTTCCTTTGGTATTATTATTATTATTATTTTTGTCACTGAAGGTCCTTACTTGAAACTGACTGAAAGAATATTGGGTGGCTCACAGATGACTGGGAAGTCTGCAGACGCAGGCTTTGGATGCCTGCTGGAACAGTGGAAGTTGAGAAACAGCTAGGACCCCAGCTGAAATCATGCCTGTCTGGTAAGGACATTGCTGTCACCGTTTCTGCTAACAGGAGACACTTTTGTTTGTGCCACCACCACCAGCACCACCAAACATGGGGTACCATTTCTGCTTCATTGCCACATTGCTACTAAAATCTCAACCATGAGGTTGGGTGTGAATCTGCAGTGGAACTTAAACCATAAGCCCGTATCCCTACTTGGGGGAGGCTGGCAAAGCCAATGCCTCATGTCATCCATATTAGAATGGGATGTGGGCTTTCCTAGCTCCAGGATTTGAGGTGCAGCATACCCCAGACATAGCAAAGAGGTTCCGTTGCTAGGCAGCCTAAAAAAGGTGACTAATGTCTACTAACGCGTCTTTCTCGTTAGTGTGCACAATTAAAGAGGCAAAGGAAAAGCTTGGCAGATAGGTCCTAAAAGATTACTGAAATGTTCAAATAAAAAAATATTTTAACATTTCAAATATAGGGGAAATGAGAAGTGCTCAGTACATGGGAACAGTAGAATCTTGTCTCTGTGTGCCTGTGACCACACCTTGTCCTAGAAGGCAGAAGTTATGTCTATACTTTTTTTTCCTTTAGAGACAGGGTCTCGCTGTCACCTAGGATCAGGTGCAGCGGTATAATCTCAGCTCACTGCAGCCTTTATCTCCCAGGCTCAAGCGATCCTCCCAGCTCAGCCTCCTGAGTAGCTAGGGCTACAGGCATACACCACCACACCTGGCTAACTAAAAAGAAAAAAATTAAAATTGTAGAGACAGGGTCTCACTATGTTGCCCAGGCTGGTCTCCAGCAGTCCTCTGTCTTTGGCCTATCAAAGTTCTGGGATTACAGGCATGAACACCTTGCCCAGCCTATGCCTATACATTTCTTAATGGATAAGAATATGTATTGAATGTGTATGTGTAAACAAGAGGAATGAGCTGGCAAGAAAGGGAAGGAAACAGAGTTTATATTGAGTCTTCAACTCCCAAACATGAATAGATTGAGGGTGTTGAGTTAATAGGAAACAGAAGAGAAGGCAATTTTTAAGAATAGAACAGAAAAGAATTCTACTTTGTAGGAGAAAGGAAATCAATAAAAGTTATATTGAAGCTCTGGGAACCTCCACCATGAAGAAAAAACACATGGGTATAAAACTAAAAAGACGAGGGTATCTAAAAGAATACCAAAGATTCGACAGAAAAAAAGGTACTGGAGGAATATTCAATGACAGTCTGGCTTTCTACAATCCTGGAAGTAAAACTCAAAAGAAGTTAACCATGACCTCTTGAGCAACTGCTCTTCCTAACCTTGGTTAACACACTAGTGTTTCTTGGGGGGAGATGAAGATTTTATTATTTTCAATAAAAAATTATGGGGTCCCAGGTAAATTTATCTTACTAACTTTTCTCTAATTTTACAAAAAAATGAAATTATTCCCATCAGAAGAATATTGGAACAGATGGGCTGCATCGTCTATTTGAAATTTTTTCCCATCTATATTTTTGGGCATCTGGGTATTAACTTGGGATTTCACGGAAGGCATATGCTCAGAAGTGAAAGTCATTTTGAGATAGACACAGCTCCATTGAGAAGACCATCATCATTCCCAGAAAAGGACCAAGACAGGGCAGTGATTTAAGAATGTTCTAGTTGGTGAGCAAGAAGTGTCTGAAAAAATAAGCTTCAATAAATGAAAGTTTAAGTGCTGACTTTCCTGCTGTTTGCAGCAGATTGCAAAATTGTGTGAGAGTGTGTTTGTGTGTCTTTGAATGCTACAATTCAGTTTGGTTTTACCTATGGGGTAAAGGACCTGTGTGGAATATTTTTGGAAGTGAAAAGTGGTACAAGCGTGTAAGAGAGTGATTTGGGTATATGAGACAAAAGTCTTAACAAGATAAAAATTTGGACCCTTTTTAGTAAAGCTATTCTTAGTAAACAATTAAATATCTGTGCAAATATTTCAGCTCTAAGTATTTCCATTGTAGCGTTAATTAAAAGACTCCAAACCTGCAACTCTAAACTTCTGATGGTGGGAGTCAAGATAAGAGATATACTTTTTTTATCCATACAATTGAAAACTCTGGGATCTTTGAAAATAGTGTGCATGGAAGACTATTTTGATCAGGTTAAAAAAGCACCCCAAATAATAAGATATAAATAATATAAGTAAAATAATATATCTTGCCTTTGAGGTATGTACAGATGCATATGTATTGAGTATTAAGATTTGGAAAGATCAGTGTCTTTGTGACGATTATCTCTGGTTGATATTTTTATGGGTGTAGTGAAATTTGTATTCCTCTTGCTTTTCTGTCTTTTCTGATTTTTCTACAATTAACATATATTGCTTTTATAATTAGACATTTTTTAATGACCATATTTTAAAGGGAAAAAAAATCCAGCATAGTTCTTCCTTTCCAGCTTTATCGATGAGAGAAACAAGACATACTTTTTAATAAGTGAATAGCTGTGTGGTTTGTGATACTGTAACATGCATCTCATGAATGGACACAATATCCTGTGAAGTATAAAGTCATTTTATTCGTATTTATAAAAAAGTAAGAGGTAAGGGATTATAATACTGCTTGAGAATAGAAAAGCTGAATTCAACCCAGGTGGGTTGGTTCCAAAACTCACCTTATTTTCACCACACCAGCTGTCACCCCGTTCCCAAATGATCTTCCAGAGAACTCCTTACCCCTGCTTTTGATTTTCCAGAGTTCTTTCCTCAAATTGACTTTGATGAAAGAAGGCTGTTTTTTAGGGGGAAAAAAAACTCAAAAGTTTATAGTTTGATTTTAAATACCCAACAAATATTACCCCTTGTAGAGGGATTATTTCTGCCCTTGCTCCTCTTCCTGGGACAGAGAGTATATTAAGCTTAGGATAATAGTATCTGGTAATAGGATACAGGGTGAAGAAAGAGGCAGAATCTTCTGGAACAGCAAAGAGGGAGCGTTACACTTGGCAGTGTAGAATCCGGCCACCTTGTAGATGCTTCACTGGCAGGGTCCAAGGTGAACCTGCATCCCCATTCCCAGTGGCCCACCCAGAAGAGATTCAATGAATTAATAAATAAATGAGAAGTGAGTCAACCTTCCTTCAAGAGTAGGGTAATCTAAAGGATTAAAAGGTACCAAGAGCAGCAGAGGAGGGAGTGGAGGGAGAATGTTTAAAGGGAGAAAATAGCTTTTAACTTTCTAACTGCAAAGTAGGTAGTGCTAAGGCATAATGTTAAACACTTAGATGAAAGGTTCTTTCTCTATTCAGCTACTGGGAGAGTTGATGCTAAACTAAAGAAACAGGGGGCGCCATTGGCCCTGGGCTTCGTCTGAGTTGGATGATACAACACAAACCCAAAGTATAGGATTGTTTGACACATGCCAAGCCTTGTTTCATTATTGATCCCCAGTGTGTAAGTGACTGACTAATGCTAAATTACCAAAAGATTTTACCACTCATCTCTTCTCATCCTGCTTGATTTTATTTTATTTTCTGAACAGGTGGAGCATTAACATGCTTCCAGAAGTCAAAACCATAGAAAGGATACACTCCGAGAAGTATTCCTCCCTTCTGTACCCACTCCATCTTGTTCCTCCTAGCCAGCTCTTGTAGGCAACCAACTTCATAGTTTTCTGGCTTTTTCTTTGAGTTTCTTTTGGGAAGATGAGTGCGTATATATGTGTTTTGTCATTTTTTCCTCTTCTAACACACAAGGTAGCAATTTATATATTCCTTTTTGCACTTTGCTTTATTTTAAACCTAAAAATATCTTCCAGAAGTCACTCTATAATCATTGTATACATATCTTCCTTCCTTCCTTCCCTCTCTCCTTCCTTCCTTCCTACCTTCCTTCCTTCCTTCTTTCCTTCCTTCCTTCCCTCCCTCCCTCCCTTCTTCCTTCCTTCCTTCCTTCTTTCCTTTCTCCCTTTCTCTCTTTCTCTCTTTCTGATGGAGTATTCCTCTTGTCACCCAGGAATGCAGTGGTGTGATTTTGGCTCACTGCAACCTTCACCTCCTGGATTCAAGTGATTCTCCTGCCTCAACATCCTGAGTACTGGGATTACAGGCGCCTGCCACCACACTCAGCTGATTTTTGTGTTTTCGGTAGAGACGGGGTTTTACCATGTTGGCCAGGCTGGTCTTGAACTCCTGACCTCAGGTGATCCACCCGCCTTGCCCTCCCAAAGTGCTGGGATTCCAGACGTGAGCCACCACGCCCAGCCAAATCTTCCTTATTTCTTTTACAGCTGCCTAGTAATCCATTATGTATATGTATTCAACTTTATTTCCACCCAGTTTTTAACTCTTCACAACTATTAAAAATTCTATTTTTTACATAGAATAAAACACGTCAGTGGCCTGGGAGATTGGCATCACCAGCCTGCACATTTGCATGAAGTTGAAAATGTTCCCAAGGGAAGGGGAGGGCTCTGGGGTTGGGATATTGGGATGCAGAAGCAACCAGTTCATGGTTGAGTGATGAGAACATTTCCCAAGACTGAGAAAGTATCACAGGCACATGAATGGCTGGGACACATTTCCCACTCACTCACAGTGCACCAGAGAGGAGACAGATATCAGAGGAAAGTGGCTGTGGGGAGGATGCTCATAAGGAGGCAGAGCCCCAGGTATCAGGACCCTCAGCCTCACAAAGAGCCTGCACTCAAGCTGTGCATGGAAGCAACAGAGAAATCCTCCTTCAAGGGGCACATCAGTAAGAACCAGGAGCCTCCTGAACAAAAGTTCTGCTCTTGGGAATACCTCTAGTGCCTTCACAAGTTGGAGGGAGATCCATTATTCTATTTTCTGCCATCTCAATGGGACTGGGAAGATTAGCATAGGCTATTCCTGTATGTATTTATGCATTTGTTTATAGCTGAGATGCAGAAGGCTGTCAACAGATTACATTTTATTCATGGAAACAAATGCAACATTTCTTGTATCCTGTGTATTGAAGTTAGATTCATTCCTCCTTCCTAGGTACTGTCTTATTTGATTCTTACAAAACTACTGCTGATAAGATATTATTCCAGCTTTATAAGTTTTAATTCTAAGGTCCCGAGAGACTAAGCTTCTTGTCCAAGACCAGACAGCATATAAGTAGCAGCACTGGAGTTTGTACCCTCTGTCCCACTCCAAACTCCCCAATTCATCTTTTCCAAAGAGTAGCACTTCCCAAAATAATGGAACCTGTAATAAGTTCATGGTCACAGAAATCACACTCCTTCAGAATATTGAAAAATACACTCTGGTGTGTTTTGTTCCTTCTATTCAAACTCAGGAAACTCAGGAGGTACACAGAAGTCAAACTATTGTGTGCTTTAAAGTCTGTATAAGGAAATCTATAAATGTCCAGGAGTATTTTTGAACAATCAGATGAAGCAGTCATGGATATTTATTTGTCATGTTTTGTGAATGACACAATTCAATTTCACTTTTTACTTGGGAGAGGGGGGGAAATGCAATCCAAATAGGAGAGGCCGCAATGAGAACTTCAAGAAGAGATATAAGGCAAATACATTCAATTGACCATCAAAGTAGCTTTTTCTTTTTTTTTCTTTTTTTCTTTTCTTTTTTTTCTTTTTTTTTTTTTTGAGACAAAGTCTTGCTCTGTCACCCAGGCTGGAGTGCACTGGCAGGATCTTGGCTCATTGCAACCTCCACCTCCTGGGTTCAAGCGATTCTCTTGCCTCAGCCTCCTGAGTGGCTGGGATTACAGGCACCCACCACCATACCAGGCTAATTTTTGTATTTTTGGTAGAGATGGGTTTCATCATGTTGGCCAAGCTGGTCTCAAACTCCTGACCTCAAGTAATCTACGGGCCTTGGCTTCCCAATGTGCTGGGATTATAGGCATGAGCCACCGTTCCCAGCCTCTTTTTATTACTGTCTTTGATTAAAAGCAAAAGAAAACCTTTCACAATGAGCTTTAGGGAAAAGCAAGCTGGCACTGGGAAGGAAGCCAAGGGGCAGACAGGAGAGAACAACAGGGAAGATATCTGAAACCCAGACTGCCATTTTTCCAGTTCTTTCTGGGACAATGTAGTGTTTTGTCTTTGCATGTCTCTGAAAATTTGCTTTTCTCTTCCCTTTTTTCTTTGCTTCTCTGTGCATGTGTTGGAAAAGTATTGTTTTGGCCTTCAGCATGTCTCCTCTTGGCTTCTTTCATGGACGAGAAAGGAAATAAATCAACCATTGTGAATGAGAGCACATGAATTTAGTAGAAAATGAGGAACCTGAAAGACTTTCTCCTCCCAAGTTATAAATGACCTTTCAGAGGGTGGAGAGCTGGCTCTTCAGTGGAGGGAGAGTTCGGGAGTTGATGGGGCAGATAGAGGCATGGAAGCTCAGGGAAGGTACATTTGCAGATTGCCCAAGGTCATGCTCTTCTAAGAAGCAGATACAGGGTTTGAACCCAGCTGTCTCTGATTTAAAACCATTACACTAGGACTGTAAGACAGGAATTATTTTTCTTTTCCTGACTCACTCATGGGTTGTTGGGAACTTCAAGGAAGGTAAGTAGCTGCTAGTACTATCTTGGGAATTGAAGAGTGCCCACCATATGTGACAAGTTTGTTACTAACAAACCCAGTAAGTGCCAGACACACCTACAGTAGCAGAACCCAGATTAAGAAGACAAGTGAGTCTGAGTTGTGCAATGCAGGGATGGGGCCTGTCTTGATTGAAAATATTGATAATTCATTCATCACCGATTTTTTGGCATCCATTTTAATTTTTTAGAAATAATGCATTTAGAGTATTACCTATCTTGATTCCTAAGGTCTTTGATGCCCTTTGAAATTTTGCATCTGAGATGAGTGCCTTACTCTCCTGACCCTACTATTGCTCTTTGAGTGGTTCATCTTAGCAGGTTTCCCAAAGTGTGGGACACGTACAGTTAGCACACATAATTTTAGTTGGTACCTTGCCATGATGCTATATAACATGGGCCACTTCATGAGAAAGTTATTTTTCCTTTTTCTTTCCCCATTCTTTTTCACCTTCTCACCAAGTGAAAAAGTCTCAAATTGAGTGCTAGTAAATATTCTGACACCTTTCTGACACTTGGTAATCTACTCTTTTGAACAGTAAGAGATTAGACTTGAGGCTCAAATCCCCAAGAGGTGTCCTAGGTATCTTTCTATTTGCCCTCTACATCCACACTCTTCCTTTTTCTACACCCTCCTCCATGCCCTTGAAGGCCTATCTCCATGGGAACCATTGGAGTGGACCAACAGGCTCTTCTGGCCTCTAGTTTCTGGATTGTCCTAATATTCAGGCATACCAGCAGACAATTCGGAGACAGGAAGAGGACAGCAAGTTCAGAATCCTTATTTCTCCAGCTCATTCCCTTTCCCATTTGGCTTTGTTCCTGTGAGGGAGGCTGTAACTCCCACTAGGCTGCCCTTCCCTGCCAAATATTCCCCCCAACCTGTGTGTTCCAGTAACCCCCCTCCTTCCTCCACTCTCATGCCTGGGGTAGTGTTGCCAGAAAAATACAGAACATCCGGTTAAATTTGAATTTTAGATCAATGACAAATCACTTTTAGTATAAATAGGTACCATACATTGCAAGAGACATAATTATACTAAAAAATTCTTTATTGTTTTCTGAAATTCAAATGTCACTGGACATCCTGTGTCTTTATTTACTAAATCTGGCAAACCTGGCCTTGTAGATAATTGCCCTCTACTGTTACTGGCTCTTTTTTTTTATTTTCCTTAACTTTGCCCACATCATTGTTCATAGTTTCTCCGTTAAACTCTCCTCCAATTCCCCTTTGATGATGTCATCTATTTTCTGACACATCCCACACTCATCACACTTGTATTAGTAGGCACCAATACTGTATCTGGCTAGAATTATATAGCGTTGTTTTGTTTCTCATTTTTAGTTTATCTTCCCTTTATGGCAAGTGATATTGGTTTTCCTTTCGTGGTAGTGAAATATATTTTCTTTTAGAAATAACTGGCCGGGCGTGGTGGCTCATGCTTATAATCTTAGCACTTTGGGAGGCCAAGTGGGTGGATCACTTGAGGCCAGGAGTTTGAGACCAGCCTGGTCAACATGGTGAAATCCTGTCTCTATGAAAAATAATAAAGAAAAAATTAACTGGGCATTGTGGTGAGTGCCTATATTCCCTGCTACTCAGAAGGTTGAGGCAGGAGAATCGGTTGAGCCCAGGAGGCAAAGGCTGCAGTGAGCCAAGATCATACTGCTGCACGTCAGCCTGGATGACAGAGCGAGACTAACGTCTTAAGAAAAATTGTTTGAAAGTAACAGTAGAGGTGGAACATAACTATGGAAAAATTCATAGAGAAGGCTCACATGTGGACTGGCTTCTGGGAAACACTCAAGAGACAAAAACCATGGTCTCTGGAGGAAGACCAACACTGGTTCAAATCCCAGCTCCACCACATAGGGCTGTTGCAAAGATGAAAGGAGATCCTGAAGGCCAGACCCTCAGTAGGGTGTTCGGACTGGAATCATAGCAGGGCCATATTTAAGTAAATACACAGACACACACACACACACACACACACACACACCCCATCACCCACCTCAAGCAGTAAAGTGACTCACCCAAGGATACACAGCAAATGTGAGAAGGACTGAGGCTGGAGTGCAGGAACTTGGCCCTGAGCCCAGTGTTTTTCCATAAGACCGCAGGCCCCGTTGCCTGGTGTGCCAGGGAACTTCCACATCAGCTGGCCTTGCTCCTCGCCCTGCAGACTGTCTGGAGAGATTGGTCAGTCCTCATGATGTGGTGTTTTGGGAGGCCAGAGTAAGGCGTTTGAATCTTGCCAAGTTGGTGTTTCAGAAGGAGTTGTTGAAGACAAAAATTTTTCATGGGCTTAGTAAGCCCAGCGAAGAAGAGATCTTGCCTCACTAGTGAACGAATGAATAGATAAATAAATAAATAAATTCAGGGAGGTGTGAGGCAAATCTCAACCTGCCAAACCCTGGCTGCGTGCCCCATCCCCATGCCTCCTGTATACTCCCCCACCAGCTGCAAGTTGACTTCATGTGGCATCTTATCCCCTTCTAGGGCCCACTTCAGGAATTTAGCTCTGGCCTGGGCCCCTCAGCTCTCTGGAATGTTGGTTAACCTGCTTCTGAAGTGGTGTTCCGATCTCATCTAACCAAGAATCTACTAGGTGCAAAGCACAGAGATGGTGACCAAGAATGAGCAAGCAGGATTGAGGATCCATAAATGTGATCACTAGTCAAGAAGAGGAATGACATTTATGGAGCTACTCATGCTGCCATGGACAGTCCTAGAAACCTCACACACAGCCTTTCCCTCAGTCCTCATGACAGTCCTGAGATGGGGACTCTGCACCTAGAATACCAGTGGTGTTACCATCCAGTGTGCCCATCCTATTAACTCACTGATCATTACAGCTGCTCCTAAAGAAGATACTTTTATTGCCTCAACTTACAGGTATGGACATGGAGGCTTAGAGAGGTTAGTGACTTGTCCAAAACCACACAGATGCTACGTGTTGAAGCCAGGATTAAAACCTAGCACTGCAGCCCCAAATCCCAGCCTCTTAATGTCAGATTCTGCATGGCATGTGGTTAAGGAATTTGCTCACACAGCTGGTGAGAGACAAAGCAGGATTTGAGTCCATGCGCTTTCCTCTACATAATTATGCATCTCAAGGGATTTACTGGGTTGTAATCTTAGAATCCACATTTCTATTGAATTGGGTCAAAGTACCATAAAAGTGCTGTGGGACCAAAATTGGGGTGGAAGAGAGAAGGAGGAGGGAAAAGAAAGATGGCAGGTTGGCATAATAGGACTTTATACAGAAGTCAGCATTGAAGGATGGCCTGGATTTGATGAGATGGTCAATGTAGTGGACATTAATCAGGAAGGGATGGTGTGAATAAAGACTGGAGGTAAGGACAATGCAGAGACAGAACTGGAGAATAATCGAGATTGTCTGCTGTCTTCTGTGCATGCCCATATTGGCTGTCTCTGTAGGTAAAGATTCTGATGTGTGTTCATTGGGGCCCATTCTGTAGAGATCTTCCTTCTGATATTGGATTCCAGATTCCTCACTCATAGCCACCAACCACAAGAACCTTCTATAATTTTGTCCTTAAGTTTTCATGAGCAAAGGGCTTGCCAGGAAAGCTAAGAGCAGGCGGAAGTTTCATGAATAGAGACTCAAACTTTCTCAGCCAAGAACAGTTTCTATCAAATATTCTTATCTTTCCCAGGAGGATGGTGGTAGGAATGGGCTTCTCAGGCCTGGCACTGATGTTGCAAGTGCCTCTGGAAGGGACAAACCTCTGCGTAAAGATGCATGTTGGTTAGGTGACCAGACAGCTATGTACATTGGCTTTTGTTGGAAAAAAATAAGTTTTTGTTTGTTTGATTTTGTTTGGCACAAAGCCCTGTTGTGTCTGGTCCTTTCTTCTGAAGCAAGGACCATCATGACTCTCATATTTGCCTTCTTTGATGAAAGAACAAAGCTGAGAGCTTTGCATTTTTTCCAATCATTTTGCAAAGTGTGCCTTTCAAGCATTGTAAACAAGTCAATAACTGATATCTGTCCAGTTTGCAAAGGGCTTTAGCGCTTTGATCCACGATGTAACTATTAGGAAAAATGGGTGTTAGTGTCCAGAGTCATTGATCTCTGCAGACAGTTGACTAAACTGAGGCTGGAATTGGTTTATAGAAATCAGGGATGAGAATTCAGCAAATGCAAAACTTCCAGTGCTTGGTTCAGTGCATGTGTCATTGCGTTATGGTGTCTCTCAGGTGCTATTTCTCCATCATTTAAATTTGGTGGCACATTACACTTCCACTTAGCACAGTGGCAAATGTAGTAAGGGTTTAAAAAGTTAGGTACACAAGACAAGTGTTGACAAGGATGTGGAGAGATCGGGGCCCTTGTACGCTATTGGTGGAAATGAAAAAGGGTGAGTCACTGTGGAAGAGAATATGGACATTACCCATAAATATAAATATAGAACTACCAGGCTGGGTGCGGTGGCTCATGCCTGTAAACCCAGCACTTTGAGAGGCTGAGGCGGGCGGATCATGAAGTCAGGAGTTCGAGAGTAGCCTGGCCAACATAGTGAAACCCCATGTCTACTAAAAATACAAAAAATTAGCCACACATGGCATGGTGGCAGGTGACCGTAATTACAGCTACTCAGGAGGCTGAGGCAGGAGAATTGCTTGAACCTGGGAGGCTGAGGTTGCAGTGAGCCAAGATCGAACCATTGCACTCCAGCCTGGGTGACAAGAGTGAAACTACATCTCAAAAAAAAAAAAAAAACCAGAAAAAAAAAAAAACTACCAAATGATCCAGCAATTCTACTTCTGGGTATTTACCCAAAAGAATTGGGATCAGGATCTCGAAGAGATACTAGATTCCCCATATTCATTGCAGCGTTGTTCATAATGGCCGAGAGGTGAAAGCAGCCAAGACCAACACAAACCTGAATCTGAGAAACACCAAGCAGACAGCAGGCTGAGCTTATCTTGAAGGAATCCGGGTGCCTTCCAGGCATGCTGTGCTAAGAGCTCTCTTGACACTCAATATCTGGCATCCCCCTCTCTAGTTAAAAAGGATTGAAACAGCAACTGACATGTTGATTACCACCAAACAGCTGTACCCTCAGCTCAGATCAGAGTGGCATCTACTTGGAACAGAACATTTTGTTATTCTGGGTGCCTTCTTCTCCAGCAGTTCAAGCATGATGGTACATATGAGAGATATTGAGCAAATATTTAGTCAAACACCTACCACAAACTGAAAAGTTAATTTAATTGCTCTGAGCTTTCAAAATAGCCTCTATACTGTTACCACAATGACCTTTCTTCCACGTAGCTCTGACCTTGTCAATGACCTGATTTTAACGCTTTAATGATAGCCTCCTAGCTACAAGAGGAACATTAGTGTCCTTGGTGAGTCATTCAAAGCATTTCCTAATGTGACTCTTACTGACTGCTTTGCTTCATCTTCTGCTCTCCCTGGCTTCATACATACACAGTAGTTTACCTCACCGTTACAACTCCCTGGATGAGCTTTGCTATTTCATGTCTTCTTCGGTGCACTTTCAAATGCTGTTTCTGCTGTTTGGAATGTTTCTCCCTGTCTTGGTCACCTGCTGAATTTCTAATCATTTTTCAGGACTTAGCTCACCACTTTTGTAAAGCCTTCAAGGTTAATTACTTCCTGCTATTGGAAACATATGAACCTAAGGGATACACTTATTCATACTGGATTACTATAGGTTATAGTCAATTTATTTACTTGCCTTTCTCCACGAAGTCATGTCCAGCTGAGCATATGCTAATTGTGACAGCCACTAAATGAATGTAAATTTCAACTTTTATTAAGGACCTGCAAGTGCCAAATTGGAGACCATGGTATAATAGGCTGTATCAGAGCCCCTCAAAACACCCACATTCTAACCCCTGGAACCTATGAATGTTGCCTTAAAAGAAACATCACAGAGGTGGTCAAGTTAAGGATCTTCAGATAGGAAGATTACCCTGGAATATACAGGTGGACCCCAAGTGTAATCACAACTCTCCTCTTAATGGATGGTAGGAGGAGGGACCACACGGCAGTGTGAATACTGAAGCAAGATGCTATACTGCTGCCTTGGTGATGGGGAAAGGAGCCACGAGCTAAGAAGTGAAGTGCTAGAAGCTGGAAGGCAGAGGAACGAATGCTCCCCCAGAGCCTCTGGAGGGAGCATGGTCCTGCCAACACTTTGGGTTCAGTCCAGGAAACTGATTTCAGACTTCTGGCTGCCAGAAGTTAAAGAGAATACATTTGTATTGTTTTAAGCTGCTAAGTTTACAGAAATCTGTTACAGCAGCAATAGGAACCTAATACATCAGCTAGCAGATATAATAGGACAAGAATAACAGATGGTAATTATAGAGGAAGCATGAAATAGAGCAGTGCTTCTCAAACTTCATTATGCACAGGAATCACTGGGGATCTGGTGAAAGTGCAGATGCTGAGTCATGAGGTCCAGGGAAGAATCAGAAGCTCTGCATTGCTTGCAAGCTCCCAGGTGAGGACGGCGCTACCTGTCCAGGGACCACACTTTGAGTAGCAATAAAACAGCGATGGACAAACATAGATGAGACAGATCAAAAGAAAGAGTTTTGGAGGGGCAGCTGTGATACTTGATATAATTTATTTTTTTTTAAATGTGTACAGACTTGTTTTGTGGCCCAAGATTTGGTCTATTCTAGAGGATGTTCGATGTACAGGTGAAAAGAATGTGTATTCTGCAGCAGTTGAGTAAAATGTTCTGTAAATGTCAGTTAGGCCTGCTAGATGGAGTGTAGTTTAACTCTACTGTTTTCTTCATTGATTTTCAGTGTGCACAGAGTTGCTGTTGGTTTTTTTGGTTTTGTCAGTTACTTCTTTTTCGTTTTTTATTCTTTAAGTTCTGGGGTACATGTGCAGAACGTGCAGGTTTGCTACATAGTTATACATGTGCCGTGGTGGCTTGCTGCATCCATCACCCGTAATCTACATTAGGTATTTCTCCTAATGCTATCCCCTCCTGTAGTCCCCCCACTCCCCGACATGCCCCCCTGTGTCCATGTGTTCTTGTTCAACTCTCACTTATGAGTGAGAACATGCTGTGTTTGGCTTTCTGTTTTTGTGTCAGTTTGCTGAGAATGATGGTTTCCAGCTTCATCCATGTCCCTGCCAAGGACATGAACTCATCCTTTTATATGGCTGCATAGTATTCCATGGTGTATATGTGTTACGTTTTCTTTATCCAGTCTATCATTGATGGGCATTTGGGTTGGTTCCAAGTCTTTGCTATTGTGAACAGTGCTGCAGTAAACATACGTGTGCATGTGTCTTTAAAATAGAATGATTTATAATCCTTTGGATATATACCCAGTAATGGGATTGCTGGGTCAAATGATATTTCTAGTTCTAGATCCTTGAGGAATCGCCACACTCTCTTCCACAATGGTTGAATGGTTGTCTTCCACAATGGGAGTGTAATTTACACTCCCACAAACAGTGCAAAAGCCTTCCTATTTCTCTACATCCTCTCCAGAATCTGTTGTCTCCTGATTTTTTAATGATTGCCATTCTAACTGGCGTGAGATGGTAGCTCATTGCTTTTGATTTGCATTTCTGTAATGACCATTGATGATGAGCTTTTTAAAGTAAGTTTGTTGGCTGCATACATGTCTCCTTTTAAGAAGTGTCTGTTCATGTCCTTTGCCCACTTTTTGATGGGTTTGTTTTTTCTTGTCAATTTGTTTAAGTTCTTTGCAGATTCTGAATGTTCGCCCTTTGTCAGATAGGTAGATTGCAAAAATTTTAAAGACACCAATCAGATGGTCATGAGTTGGTGCAGTGATGTGCCCAGGATGGACCTATATTCATAACCACCAATGACTCACTGCCCCTCCTCATCAGATGTTCAGAGGCCTCTCACTTTTATTGTGTCCATTATTCCCAGCAACCCTGCAGAGTAGGCATCCTAATGTTTGTTTGACAGATAAGGACATGGAGGTCTAGATGATTAATGGCTTTGGCCACACCCACATGGGGCTAGAATTGTGTAACTCCAACATATGTGGGTTACTTTTTTTTCTTTTAACTTTTCTCTACTATCTTTTCTGAATCATGGATAATATAGACGTGCTATGGGGCTTTCCAGAAAGATCCATGATCCCAGCTAAATGGAGATTTTCATCCTCCAGTGAAACATGCTCGTATTACCAGAGACAGAAATTGGACTTGCCAAACCTTAGGCTGAGAAGGAACCAGAGTTTTTATCAGGGCATCTTCTTAGGGAGAATGACAGCCCAAATGCTCAGGAGGCAGAGCGAACCCTGCACAGACATGAGGGCTGAAAGGGTGGAGAAGCAAAAAGCCTCTCCTCCCTGTTGGTAGTAGAGAGGACATAGAGGAAGGTGCATGAATGTGTGTCATCCCTGAAAGAGTACCCACGGGGTCAGATCAGAGAAGCTTAGGGCAGTCAGCAAGTCCAAGGAGCAAGGAAAGGGCAAAAATGGGAGGAGAAATTAAGACTAAGTCCAGATCCAGGACGAGATCCAGAACCAGAGACTAGGTCTAATACCAGGACTAGATCCAAATCCTGGACTAGGTACAGAACTGGGACTACATCCAGATCCAGGACTAGATCTAGAAGGAGGACTAGGTCCAGATCCAGCACTAGATTGAGAACCAGGAATAGATCTAGATCCAGGACTAGATCCAGAACCAGGACTAGATCCAGAGACTAGATCCAGAGACTGAGACTAGGTCCAGATCCAGAGACTAGATCCAAAAGGAGGACTAGGTCCAGATCCAGCACTAGATTGAGAACCAGGATTAGATCCAGATCTAGGACTAGATCCAGAACCAGGACTGCATCTGGATCTAGGGATACATACAGATCCAGGACTAGATCCAGAACAAAGACTAGATCCAGATCCAAAGACTAGATACAGAACTAGGACTAGATTCAGATCCAGAGACTAGATCCAGATCCAGGACTAGATCTAGATCCAGAGACCAGATACAGATCTATAACTAGAGAGGGACGTCAATGGTATCAGGAGCCAAACGTCAGCCAGAAAGGGAGCCACATCCTTTATCCATCTCCAGCTCTGCAGCTTTGGCAGGTCTCCTCATCTGCGGCCTGGGAATGGTTACACTGATGCTGATTGACAGTGAAGAATGGAATGAATCTACATAAACCTCCTGTCATTTTAGGCTGTGGTGAAAATGACCCATTGTCCTAGAACCACAGTGTCTGCTATTGTTCTTTATGAGTTAGTGGACTTATGGTCCTAGATAGAACAAGGTGACCTGACATATGAGTTTGCCACAGAGTTCCTGCAGTTTCTGAATGAACAAGCCCTGTATTAGCAAGCTTTTACTTGGTATTGCTTGGGTTACACTTTTATGGCATAGAAGGCATAGAGAAATCTCTGAATTTTTCCAAATTATTAAAGATCATCAGACGTTAGGAGGAGAAAGGAAAAGTAAACTTTGGGTAGAAAGTTTTAATCTCGTGAGTAATATGTGTGACTGCTGGATGATACTTACATAATACATGATATAGAAGGTCCAGTGGGGTGCGGCGCCTCACGCCTGTAATCCCAGCACTTTGGGAGGCTGAGGTGAGTGGATCACCTGAGGTCAGGAGTTTGAGATCAGCCTGGCCAACATGGCGAAACCCTGTCTGTACTAAAAATACAGAAATTAGGCGGGTGTGGCGGCATGTGCCTGTGATCCAAGTTACCCAGGAGGCTGAGGCAGGAGAATCACTGGAATCCAGGGGACAGAGGCTGCAGCGAGCCAGGATTGCACCACTGCACTCCAGCCTGGGTGACAGAGTGAGACTCCATCTCAAAATAAAATAAAATAAAAAAGAAGGCCCTTCCTCCTACGCCTCTTACACCCACCCTCTCAATCCATTCTTTAGAGGCTCCTATCTCAGTCCTCAAAGTTACTTTCCTTTCCTGGGCAGCAGATTTTCTAGAGTTTTAGAGAACACTCATCATAAGGAAGAACAATATTATTGTAGGCAGCATTACAAATACACTAACAATAGAAGTTTTACAATTAGAGAGAAGTGGACTGAGGCCCTGGTTTACTTGGAGAAGTTACTTCATCCTTTCTGGACATCATTTTACAGATGACGTCACTGAGAAGAATCTTTTACATCATCTGTAAAATGGGAATGAAAATAGCGTCGACCAACCTCATGGTCTTTGTGAGGATCTGGAAGAGCATTTAGACCACGGGTCAGGAAACTTTTTTGTGAAGTGCCAGATAATGAATATTTTTAGCTTTGGAGGTGATAGGTCCCTGTGGCAGCTACTCAGTTCTGTCAATGTGGGGCAAAGGCAGCCACAGACAATATGTAAACAAAGAGTCTAATGAAACTTTATTTACAAAAACATGATTTTGGGCCATAATCTGCCGATCTTTGCTTTAGAACAATACCAGTAAGCCTTCAAAAACAGTGGTAGTAATTATGACCCTAGACTATTGTTGTTAGAGCATTGTTATGTTGACCTAATGTTTATTCTCTAACTAGCGGGTTCTCAAATATTGGAGCTGACACCATTCATTTTCATTTTTATCCTTCTTGGAGGATTGTTTTTATGGAAGTGCTGGTAGGGATGGGGTGGATTCTTTCTTTTGGACTTCAAACTTGTGAAGAGAATTCTATAATGCAAGTGTTTTGGGTGTTGTTTCTAAAAATATCTTGGCCCCTTAATGATTTAATTTTTATTGATCTACTTGAGGGTAATGGAGGATAACCCAAGAAATTAATAACACATTACATGGTTCATTTCTCATTAGCCCATCAAAGATCAACTGCAGAGGCAGAGAAGGGAAATTTTACATGGGAACAATTATCTGAAAAACGTGAGTAGCTCAAGATAATCTGATTGTTTACTTTTAGCTATTCCTGAGGTCTGAGTACTTACAGCCAAGAGAATGTATGAATTTAGTCCAAGAAACACAACTTTATTTTCCCACTACTAGCCGAACAAAAGTGCCACTTTAACAGTGCTGCATGTCCTGCAAACATTGATGGCCTCATGTTCCAAATGAAAAAGTTCATTAGTGAGCTTCTCTCCTGATGTGTTATTAACTGGAAGCTGAAATTAATGAATTTTGTCAGATTGCCTTGAGTAGTGACAGGAAACGATAGAATTCTTCAGCAGTCAATTTCTATTCTGTCATCTGCTGAGTATTGTTTTTGTTTTGTTTCTTTGTTTTTTTTTTAAAATAAATGTCACTCCTAGGGGTCTTCTGAACTTAGTATGGCCTAGAAATCTCAGGGCACAATGGCTAAATTGCACTGTATTTCCCCACTGATGTTAGGGTTCCCTTGGTTGCAAGGAAACCCTATTCAGACAAGCCTAACAAATAATGTTATCAACACACGTAACTGGGAAATTCACTGATGATCAATGGCCAAGGGCAATATGAAAACATGCTGTGTAGATGAAAATACAGTTACCACCAAGCCCTAAAATAATGCATCTGATTTTTCTTCTATTGGTCTTTCATGGGAAATTTAACATTGGTTCGGCTAGAATATAGATTCTGTAATAGCAGTCTTCACTTAAGTAGCCTTGTGTTCTTGGGAAAGCATTGAAATTCACCAAAATCACCAAATCTCCTTTCACTGTACAACAGAGCTTGGCATTCTAGACTTGCCCATAGGATTTTAAGGACAAGTAAACAAGAAGCCAAGTGACAGAACTCTACCAATATACATAATTGTCCATTTCATTTGTTCTTTGGGTCCTTTTTACACCCAACTGTTTCTAGTAGGAGTGGGTGGAAGAGGAAGCCATGGAAAAACAGTTGCCTACTCAATGTGGATAGAGAATTAAGGTTTTCAAAATCGACAAGTCCCATGAATCGACACACTCTTAGTGTTTTACTGAAAATCTGCAGACCGAGAAACACGCGTCTTCTGAATATGATGGCTCAGACTATTTCTTACTTATAATATTTTTCCCAAATAATTACTCATATTTGGCCATCATTTAAATCTACATCTTCAGGTCAGAATGCTTGTGATCGTTTAGTGGACTTGAAATTTTGTGCAATGATGGACTATTTTTCTTCTGTCTTGGTATGCAAGTCATAGGGGATGGTCTTGGGAGATGCACCAAAATTGTTTAAGACAAGTGGGTGGTAAGAACCTCAGAGCCCTATAGAGGCTTCCTATATTTATCTCTATGGGGATACCTCTTTCTCCCCTGAAGCTGCATATAGGAAGTGCTAAAGCAGTACAAGAAATATCAGCCTCAGCAGTCTATCTTATATCATGATTTCCTTTTCACTCTCAGGTTCTTCTGCCCAGACTCAGCCTGTTATCCCAGGCTTTATTCCTCTCAGGTTGATTTTACCAAAGGGGACTTGTGCTTCTGGCATCTTGTTTATAGTGGGGTACCCTACCAAGCTCCAACATGCCTGTACATTGCTGGACTCCAATGCTGGCAAGTTAAAATGTTCTTCCTGGGACATGGCTCAGCCCCATGTGAACAGTTCACAATTTGTTTGGTGTCTAGGTTGCCTTCAATTTTTCCTAATGTGTACAAACATAGAGCTGGATTAATTAGCTGAGAGTAAATTAGACAAATTAAAATAGAAAAAAATGGATAATTCTAAAACGTAAAGATGCATGAATAGTAATAAAATTAGCCCATGATGAAACAAATTATCGATATTAACAAACAATACAAATTAAAGTAGCAGTGCTTGGGAATTTTATTTTTACCTAATCATTGCTGTGGTTTCATTCTTGTATTTCATTCTACTTCTTGGCAATAAAATGACCTTGACCATCTAGGTTTCAACCAAATTAATGCATTCATCCACTCAGTATTTATGTATTGCATTCCTAATGGAAAATAGAATATGATTAAAAGTCCCCACACTTACAGAGCTTGTGTTCTAGTGTGAGAGACAGGAAAAATAAAACCATGTACACAAAAATACCAGATACGGAAGTAGAGTAAAATTCTCTAACCCTGAGAATTACCTCAGGGTTAGACTCTTCCAGGAAAGGACAGGTGCACTGAGAATTGATGATAAAACAAGTGCCATCCATGCAAAGACCAGGGTGAAGACAATTGCTGGGAGGGGCACATCTAGTACAAGAGCACTATGGTGGGGGCAAGCTTAGCGTTTCCAAAAGGAGAAGGAAGCTCAAACTGAAGGAAGTTCAGTGACCCAGAGCAAGACGGGTCAGAAGCAGGCAGAGTCCTCAAGGTGCCAGTTTTGTCAGCCACAGAGAAAGACTGAACTGTATTACAGGCACAGCTGGATGGCACACTAGCTTAGGCCTGCAATCCCAACACTTTGGGAGCAAGAGGAGAGAGGATCGTTTGAGGCCAGCCTGGACAACATAGTGAGACTTTATCTCTACCAAAAATGAAAAATAAAAAAATTAAGTCAGGAACAGTTGGATGACACTAGAAGGTTTTCAGCCAAGAAATGGTATGATTTTATTCATGGCTTCAAAAGATCACTCTGGATGTTGGGTGAAGAAGTGTAGGGTCCAGCCCAACAGGGTTCTGTGAGCCCCTCTCTGCTGGTGTGGAGACAAGAAATTGTAGAAATAAAATGCACAAGACACAGAGATAGAGAAAAGAGAATTTGGGCACTGGGGGTCCACTGTCAACCAAAGGGCGGAGTCCAGCAGTGGCCCTGAGTGTCTGGACGCTCTCACTTTTATTGAGTTGCAAGTCTGGGGGCAGGGTAGGTAGGGGCGTGGCTTTGGTGGTCAGCGACTGCGGGCAGGCTAAAATACGACATGGCAGTGATAGGGTCAAGTACATCACGTGTCATACAGGTAGGGGCTCAGGAATTAGCTGAGATGAGGTAAGGAGCATAATGCGTCAGCGCTTTTCTGTACTTGTTATGAAAGAACAAAGACATTAAGATTTATATTACTCTTACGGATTATCTTCTAAGAAAAAAGGAACCAGGTGCAGATGCGGAACATGAGGGTGGAAAGTGACCTCTGAAGCAGAGCATCACATAAAGACAATTAAGCCCCGGGATGTCTGCGGGCCTACCTGACAGCCATCAGGCCTTGCCGCAGGAGCTTGGAGAAGTGGAGTTTTCTCCTAACTCCTCCGGGGAGGGAGACTTCTCAGCCACTTTGGACGTTTCCTTCCCTAGCTGGCTAAACAGTGGGCACTTTCCCAGCGCTGGCGTTGCCGCACAGCCGAGGCGCCCCGCCAGTAGCCCTTACACAGCCAGCCATGACAGAGGGCTTAACGCATCTTGCCTTAGGGTCATTTATTTCACAATGTTACCCCAGGTTCACACTTCCGACCTGAGAGTCATTAGTAAAGAAATTAAGATCACCAATGAATAACTAATAACTGCTATGATTATATTTCTAGTTACTTTCTTCTTCATTATTTATATGGAAATAGGCTGAGGCTTCAGGCTTCTGACTCGGCACTTGTGAGATCTCCCCCCTACAAAGAAGAGCATGTTAGGAGCAAGAATAGGTGCAGGGCAGGTAAGGGGTTGAGGAGGAGGTGATGAGGCTGGGACCAGGTGCCACGGGGGAAAGGGGAACAGGATGCATTTGGGGCATGAGTCAAAAGCAGAATGAACAAACTTGCTGATGAAGTGCAGGGAGCAAGGAGGGAGAAAAACAAAGTCAAACGTAACACCTGTGGGACTCCTAATAATAATGATTTTGTCTGATGAGTGTTTTTGGACAAATAGCATAACATGTTTGGGCACCTATTATAATATAAAGCATGGTGTAAAAATTGTTTCTGATGATAATAATTGTACTGTCCACTTATTAAGTACATTCTATGTACTTAATACTGATCCTTTGCTTCCTTATTGTATGTAGAAGGGATAAAAATATGTACGTTGAATTAAATACTATTCCTTTCATTTCACTTATTAAATTACCAAATAACTCATGTTTTCCATATGGCCTTTGCCCTTGAGGACTGCATTGCCAAGGAAACAGATTGTTAAGCACAGGCTCTGCAGCTAAATCCTATTAAGTGTGTCATAATTCAAACAAAATGCACAAAGCCAACCAGCACTTAGATTTGGAATATTAGCATTCAAGTGTCCCCCTCCTAATGCCTAACTATATACTTAATAAGGTTCAATGTTTGGATGCCTGTCTAATTCTACCCAGAGCCCTGGACTTGTACATTCCTGTCCCCCAAATCCCTGATCTGGATGTCAGAATTTTAATTAATCTCCCCAAAATGGTATTTTCACATAATAAACTCTAGGCATGCTGCTAGCTTCAGACAGTAGAAAAAAAGTGATTTTTTTATTTTCCTCAGCCAGATTTTTCCTTTGTAAAACACTAAGCAGGATGGCTTCAATACCTGGATATACTTAAAGAAAGCTGGAGAAAACCCAGAACTGGAGATTTTAAAAGCAAAAGGAATTAGAGACTAACTAGTTCAAAGTCGCTTTACACACAAGGAACCCGAGGTTCAGCAAGATTGTGATTTATGTCTGCAAGGTCACAGAGTATACTTATGGACAGTACTAGGGGCAATGCCTACCTTCCCTGGCTGGTGATGCCTTTCTTTGTCTCAGGGTTCTTCCTTTCACCACCCTCCTCCTAAAAGTCATCCTCACTGCTTCTTCAGTGTAAATTCTTCACATCCTTCCCCCTCACCTACGTCCTTTGCTCCCCAGTTTTCCCTTCTAGCCCTCATGGCCTTAGCTCTACACTTCTTCTGCTTACTTCTTAAATGCAGCTTATTCCTCCAAGTCCCACTCCTGATCTTATCATTCACCCACCTCACCACTACTCAGGTTCAGGCTCATCTAGCTCTTTACAGGATCAATGAATTCACCATCCGTATGTGTTTTGCACAGCATGTTGTTTTTTCAATTCATTGCCCATGGCTTTTGCTAGAAGGCTGTCCTCACTTGACCCTTGTCATTTCATTAAAAAGTACCCAGTGAAGTGAGAGAAAAGTGTAATTGAAACCAATGTACCACAAATAAACCCTTCTTGTTTAGGAAAATTCACTGCTAAGCTTATTGAATGTGGAAGGTGGGTCCCAGCGGGCATGAGATGCATGGAGCCAAATAGACACATTCCTCTGAAAAGAAAATGAATGTCACGTTAGCAGTGGGAGCAAATAGAAAGGCACAAGGGGAAGAACAAGCATATGAAAGAATACAGCATCAACCTGAAACCTGACTTGGCAGAAACGGACAGGACTTACTATTATTTTTTTGAGATGGAGTCTGACTCTGTCGCCCAGGCTGGAGTGCAGTGGCGCAATCTCAGCTTACCACAACCTCTGCTTCCCAGGTTCAAGCGATTCTCCTGCCTCAGCCTCCCAAATAGCTGGGACTACAGGTGGGTGCCACCATGCCCAGCTAATTTTTTTTTATATTTTTAGTAGAGATGGGATTTCACCGTGTTAGCCAGGATGGTCTCGATGTCCTGACCTTGTGATCCGCCCACCTTGACCTCCCAAAAGTGCTGAGATTATAGGTGTGAGCCACCATGCCCTGCTGAAATGGACAGGACTTTAAAGAACAAGAAAAACATACTATTCAGATTTAAGTTTGGCTCCCTTATGTTGAGTCAAAGTTTACCTGGCTGATATCCCTATGTCTCCAACTAAAGCCACTCAATAATTTACATACAAGTCACCTTAGGAAAAACAAGGACAAACAGTCTCTGTCCTGGATTTGGGTTAACACTAAAGAAAAAGACCTCAAGGTGCAGACAGCAGAACTAAGATTCACTCAAACTGGGGAATTGAACCAAAGATGATTGGAAGAAAGGTACTTCCTGAAGGATTTGAATAAATCTTGGGGGAGAATCTTGAGCTTTGCACTGGAATTACAATGGGGATTTAAGGCAAGTTTTTCTAGATGTGAAGGGGCATAGGTCCTAAACATATGGCAAGCATTGAGGCTACAAGGGTAAGAGGAAGTAATTCTGCTTCTCCGGCAGCTCTTAGTACATCAAGACAGCTAGGTATGGAAATAACTAAGTTACAAGGCAAAAACTGGTTAAAGATAGGAGCCACTCACTCCTGTTCACTCTTGGTAGAGCACTTTATATACTTTATACAGTAAACACAAGAGGGGGTGATTTACAGCAATGCTAGACCACGTTAGGTTGACCTTGTGCAGGTAATCTGTTGGGGAAGAGGCTGAATTTTTCTTAGACCACTGAATTAGCTATTTGAGTAGAAATAGCTACTTCTTATTTAGTTGTATTCTTTTATTTAACAAATATCCATTGAGCATCTACTGTTTGCCCAGTATTGTGCCAAGTGCTAAGAGTACGCTTGTGTATACACCAACACTGAGACGTGACTGTGCCATTATGGAACGTGAAGTCCAGAGGATGAGGGGCATCCATCAAAGAATCAAAGGGATATCATATTGTAACTATGACAGAGTTATGAAGGAGAGGTACGTGGCACCAAGAGAGCTTATAACAAGGAGAACTAACCTGGCTAAGGTGTCGAGAAGGCATCTTTCAACAATAGGTATGAGGTAACCAGGCAAAGGGAAATGATTGAGGGATTGGCTTATGCACGAGTCCTGAGGCATCCATGAACTGAACCTGAGCTCCTACAGCCCAGTGCTATAGGAGTGGGTTGAGCAGGGAAGGGGCTCATGGTACTACACACAGTCAGAGAGGTACACAGGAGGCAGGACACAGGCCTTGTAAGAGCCATCCATCTTTTTCATAAAAAAAAAAAAAAATGAGAAGCCATTTGGGGTGCCCCAAGCAAAATATGATAATATTTATATCGAAAAATAACTCTAGCTATAGAAGAGAAATGGGTGCAGGGTAATAGTTACCAGATAGATGCAGATTTTTCAGAAGTTTATGACAGCTTAAAACTAAGTTGATGTAAGTAAAGATGAGAAGAACTAGATTTGATAGACATTCAGAAGATAAATTCAGTATGATGTGGTGGCAGATTAGATTCTTAGTTTGGGTTTACCTAGAAACCAGCCCTGAGACAAAGATTCAAGTCGTTTATTTGGAATCTACAGGGCGCATTGTTATGGGAGTGGGGGAAATGAGACAAAGAAAGGAAGACAGCCAATGAAAAGAGGTGTGAAACCCTCCAGCACAGCGGGGCACCCAGAGCTTAGTTCAGTTTGGGAGCAATGTACAGAACACCTGTCTCAGAATTATCCCCACCCAAGGGGCAAAAAACCTAAGCTATTGGTATGCGAAATCCCGTCAGTCATTGGTTGAGGGCTGAGGTGGGGGACATTAATTCCCTGGGGACTTCCAGCTGTCCTGCTATGGATTTGGAAAAAGCCTGCTGGAAGAGAGATGCAAATGTTGGCTGTTGGAAGTGATCTGGAGCTCACTACCATGGTAGAGTCCTAGGGATGTGGGTAGAACACAAACTGTATCTGTACATGGAGTGATCATTGCTTCTCCACGGTCCTAGTGTCCTGGCCACACATGAGTCATCTAGAGCCACTCTGTCCAATAGAAATATGCTGCAAGCCATGTATGTAAATTTAAATTTTCTGGTAGCCACATTCGAAAAAGCACTAAGACGAGAAAGCCCATTTGGGCACAGCCCTAAAGGCCAACCCTTTTGGAGGGGCTTCTCATGCAAAAGGAATTGTGCTGAAAAAAGTAGGAGTTGAAGCCAAGCAGCCAAACTCTGCCATTAGGAAGTATGTCGGGGTGCAGTGATCAAGAATGGCAAGAAAATCACAGCCTTTGTACCCAGTGATGGTTGCTTGAACTTTATTGGGGAAAACGATGAAGTTCTGCTTGCTGGATTTGGTCGCAAAGGTCATGCTGTTGGTAATATTCCTGGAGTCTGCTTTAAGGTTGTCAAAGTAGCCAGTGTCTGTCTTTTGGCCCTATACAAAGGCAAGAAGGAAAGACCAAGACCATATATTTTAATGGTGAAAACACTGTAGTAATAAATTTTCATATGCCAAAAAAAAGTACTAAGAAACAGGAGAAATTAATTTTCGCGCTATATTTAACCCAGCATCTCCAAAACATTAACATTTCACCATGTAGCCAATATTAAGTCTTTGAAATCCAGTGTGTATTTGACTCCTATAGCGTCTCAGTTTGGGCTAGCTACATTACAGGTGGTCTGGAGACACAGGTGTCTTGTGCTTGCCATATTGGAAAGCACAGCTCCAAAGTTACCTTGTGGGCTAGCCCAGACCAGAAGGCTGCTCCAGGAATGTTGATTCAGACTTTGATATAGTTTCTGTAGCTTCTGTTTACTGAACCAGCAAAGAAGAGATAAAAAAGACACATATGTTTTCAAAGATGTAAGTGAGATGACTTGGGTCTCCGTTGTTCCTCTTTGTTCCTTACAGAACCTAAAGGCAGTCTACAGAGGAGTCATGGAAGCAAGTGTGGTGGGGGGAGAGGTGAGAAGACCAAGCAAGCAGGAATCTGTGCCCCTAACCCCCTTAACTGTCAGAGCAGTTTCACTTCCATGTGTGACAGGCAGGCCAAGGCATGGTGGCTTATGCTTGTAATCCTAGCACTTTGGAAGGCTCAGTTGTGGGGGATTACTTGGAGCCAGGAGTTTGAGACAAGCCTTGGCAACACAGCAGGACCTTGTCTCTATTTATAAAATGAAATCTAATATAATAACCATATGTGGCAGACAATGAGTTTCCCAGTATCATCCTCTTCCTTGTTAGTTGGATCTGCCTCTCACAGTGGAGGTGAAAATGCCAGATGTCTGTTTTACCAATTTTTCTTGCAATTAGCATATGGGCTTAATATGTCCAATAGGTCATATAGCTAGTAATGAGAGCAGACTGGGTTTTCTGTCTTCAGTCTTTTCTACTATATCATATTGCACTTCCAGGAGATTCTACATGTGGAAAGGTCCATTCTAAGTTAAGAACAAATAGAATTAAGGGACCCCATTGTGTAAAAGGGTGTGAGAAAAGGGAATGGGAGAGGATTAAAGAATATAAAGATGTGTGTTTGTGATATATTAGGGCACTTTCTGGTGAAAGTTATAGAACTCCTTCTAAGCTTGCTCAAGCACACTGGGGAATTTAACTACGAAAGGTGGGAGCATTTTATGGAAACCATGGAAACATCCAGGTCTCAAGAACAAACATCCAGGGATTCTAATGCCCTCACAACACACGACTGACTTTCGTTGCTCTTCCATTCTGGTTATTGATTTTGTTCTCCTCTCTCGTTGCAGTCAAGCTTTCCCTGCTTCCGAGGGGCAAATGGCAGAACACAAACACCCACATATGCTCTCTTCCAGTGGACAGGCAGGCAGCCTCCGGTGTGGCTTGGTCCTAATCCCAAGGGAATTACTGAAGGGCTAAATCTGATTAACTGAGTTTACGCTGGAAAGTCAACAGTGTCCTGTTTCCATGGTAATCCCAAGACAGAGGGGGAGAGCTATTTCTCAAAATGAAGAGATGTTTCAGAAGGGGGGCTGTATAGTTTTCGAGGTCTGTCCTAACACATTGCCACAAACTTGGTGGCTTAAAACAATAGAATTTTGTTATCTCACAGTTCTGAAGGCCAGAAATCTGAAATCAAGGCATTGGCAGGGTCACACTCCCTCTAAAGGCTGTGGGGGAGGACCCTTCCTTTCCTCTTACAGCTTCCGGTGGCTCCTGGTGTTCCTTGGCTTATGGCAACATAACTCTAATCTCCGACTCTGTCTTCACATGGCTTCTTCCCTGTGTCTCTTCCATCTCTGGGTCTCAAATTTCCCTCTTATTTATGGAGACACCAGTCACTGGATTTAGGGACTACCCTAAATCTAGATGATCTCATTTCAAGGTCTTTAACTTAACTACCTCTACAAAGATTTTATTTCCAAATAAGGTCACATTCACAGGTTTTGGGAATAGGATTTGGACATATCTTTTTGGTACCACTATTCAATTCACTGAGACCAGATGTATTGGCTTACTCCTGTAATCCCAGCCCTTTGGGCTAAGATGGATTAATATATGTTTATAATCGATTGAAGAGTTCTAGCAAAATGTTTCCACTATCTTCAACTTATAATTTAGCCTGATGTTAGACAATACAGAGTTTTTTTAAATGGTGTTATATTGCATGTGGCCTTCTTCTTTTCTTTTTTTGTGAGATGGAGTTTCACTCTTGTTATCCGGGCCGGAGTGCAGTGACGAGATCTCGGCTCACTGCAACATCCGCCTCCTGGGTTCAAGCTATTCTCCTGCCTCAGCCTTCCAAGTAGCTTGGGACTACAGGTGTGTGCCACCACACCCAGCTGATTTTTGCATTTTTGTTTTTTTTTTTTTTTTTTTTTTTTAGCAGAGACAGGGTTTCACCATGTTGGCCAGTCTGGTCTCAAACTCCTGACCTCAGATGATCTACTTGCCTCGGTCTCCCAAAGTGATGGGATTACAGGCGTGAGACACCACACCTGGCCAACCATACAGATTAATAGTTAGAAAAATAAATGTAGGCATCTTTTCAGCCTGCCACTTGGGATCTGTGGAATATAACAGAAACTCAAGGCTGATGGAAGAAGATGAAATGAGACTGGAGTGAAGAAATGCATGAAGAAAGTGAGAAGAAAATAATCAGAAGGAAAACTTCAAGTTTCACATGGGTGATAAGTGAAAAGAGAAAAAAATGGACACAGAAATGCCACTGACATCTATGATGAAGTAGAGAGTAAGGGCTTGAAGATTTAAAAATTAAAAATGAGGAAAGTTATAGTCGAGGAAATATTAAACCAAGTCTACACCTATAAAATAAAAATTTATGATCCTGAGTATGAGAACTTAAAGAAGGATAAATTTCTCCAGGAGATATATCTTCTTCTCTTCTTTAGTTGTATCTGATGGAATCCCTGACGCAACAACTACTGCTTAGAGCAAAAACATATTTCTACCAATTATTGGCCAACTAACCTTTAAACTATGACTTCTTGGGCTCACTCATCAGCATGCAGATGGGCCAGACTATTTCTCAAGCATATGTTATCTTCTGGCATAGTTCAAAGTCTTTGGAAAATCGAATGGACTTTAGCTCAGGCATTTAAGCAGATTATGTAAGTCACAGGCCATTGAATTAGGAGCCACCTATGGGTTGGCCACTCAACCTTGGTCTATTCATCTGAGTATAGGGGAACTCAGACTGATGGGTCTTATAGTATGTGGATCTGTCCCTTCCAGGGTTAGGGCTAGAATAAACACAAACATACACATGTATTATGTAGATATACAAAGGAATACAATGAAGTGATGTCCATGCTATTAAAATAAAGTAAGGGGTAGTTGAAGAAGTGTGCATAGAGAAGTTGGCTCATAAAGTCTGAGTTGTGTCCAACATCGCATGGCCCAAGGAGGTGGCCAAGTGGGCTTGGGAAGATAATAAAAAATTCTTAACTGAGGCGGTGTGTGGTGGCTCACTCCTGTAATCCCAGCACTTTGGGAGGCCGAGGTGGGAGGATCACTTGAGGTCAGGAATTACAGATCAGCCTGGCCAACATCGTGAAACCCTGTCTCTACTAAAAATACAAAAATTAGCCAGGTATAATGGCGCATGCCTGTAATCTTAGCTACTTGGGATGCTGAGGCAGGAGAATTGCTTGAACCCAGGAGGTGGAGGTTGCAGCGAGCCAGCATCAAGCCACTGCACTCCAGCCTGGGCAACAGAGCATACTCCAACTCAAAAAAAATAAAATAAAATAAAAAATAAAAAAAATCTTAATCGAATATACACACAAGTCCCAGTAGGAACCACATTAAGTATGTCACATCTGAGACAACTGGACTGGGAGAGGATCACTCTAGCAATTTTAACAAAACTTCATGCTATTCTCAAATAAGAAACCAACTATTAATAAGAATAAAAACAGTTGGATAACATCTAATCATGTCACCTAAGAGGTGGAAGAACGTTTTCCCTTCTCAGTCCTTTAACTGGAAAACTGGCACCATGAATGATTTGTTAAATTAGCAAGAATGCCAGCACTTTCATTCATTAATTGGTATGTTCCATTTTAATTAAAATCATCCTGGCTAATTACTCATTCCACTGTTTGCAGCACCAGCTGAATAAGCAGGAGGACATGATGAAGGCAAAAATAAATGCTGCCCTCTCTCTAGTTTATTAACTTTGAATTGCTTTCCCTTTCATATGTAGTGACTCAAGGGAAATGTAAATTTAACCTTCTATTCTTGCTTCAAGTATGCGGTTATAGCAGAAAGAGTATGGGCTATGAAACTCATACATGTGGGTTTGGATGCTGGTTTTGCCATTTATGAACTGTGTGACAATGAGAAAATATTTATCATCTCTGATCTTCAAGATTTCCTATCTAAAAATAGGAATAATAATAGCATGTGCTCATTACAAAGAGTTGATATGGGGATTAATGGAATAAAATGAAACACTGGGTACACAATAGGTGCTTAATAAATGTTAGTCTAACTCTGAACTAGAGAAATAACAATGGTTGTTATTGTTATGATATGTTATAGTTACAATAGTACCATAATTAGTAGCCAACTGGTAACTGGGCACTTATTTCCCAGGCACTGTTCTGAGCACTCTGGTATGCTTTAAGTAAAGAGGTCACATGTGTTAACTCATTTAATCTCCTGGCAGCCCTAAAACAGAATTTATTTATCCTACCTTACAGAAGAGGAAACTGAGGTCTACATAGAAGGAATAACTTGCTCAAGGTCCCAGAATAGGCTGACGCTGGAGCTGAGATTCAAAGCTAGGCATCCTGATTCCAGACTCAGCACTCCTGAAATTTCTTTTTTTTTTTATTATGCTTTAAGTTCTGGGGTACATGTGCAGAACATTTAGGTTTGTTACATAGATATACGTGCCATGGTGGTTTGCTGCATCCATCACCCCCGTCATCTACATTAGGTATTTCTCCTAATGCTATCCCTCCCCCTAACCCCCCACTCCCTGGTATCCCTCCCCCTAGCCCCTACCCCTGACAGGCCCCGATGCATGATGTTCCCCTCCCCTGTGTCCATGTGTTCTCATTGTTCAACGACTTACGAGTGAGAATATGTGGTGTTTGGTTTTTGTTCTTGTGTCAGTTTGCTGAGAATGGTGGTTTCCAACTTTATCCATGTCCCAGCAAACGATATGAACTAATCCTTTTTTATGGCTGCATAGTATTCCATGGTGTATATGTGCCATGTTTTCTTATCCAGTCTATCATTGATGGGCATTTGGGTTGGTTCCAAGTCTTTGCTATTGTGAACTGTGCCACAGTAAACATATGTGCATATGTCTTTATAAAAGAATGATTTATAATCCTTTGGGTATATACACAGTAATGGGATTTCTGGGTCAAATGGTATTTCTATTTCTAGATCCTTGAGGAATCGCCACACTCAGACTCAGCACTCTTAACCACTTCTTGACCAAGATTGCAGGGTTGCAAAGAAGACATAGTTGAGTTGTCTGGATGGCAGAATCTAGAGAATTTATAAAATCTAGGGACTGGAGAGATTGTATGTTTTGGAACGTCCATCTAGCCCCCACCTGCCCTTGCCTTTGAACATATTTGCAGGTTCCTGGAAACCTTCCAGGTGACCCTTGTTAGGCCAGATAGAAATGGGGACGGAGGCATAGAGTGTCTGCTGTTTTTCGAGGTCTGTATCAATCAATTCATGCAGATGTTTCTTGTCAAAATAATGACAGGATACAAAGAGAAGGTTCACATCCTCCTGGCTTTGAGGTAGTTAGCTGTGTTTGTTCCTTACTGCTGTACTTCTTTATTATTATTATTATTATTTTGAGACATGGTCTCACTCTGTCACCTAGACTGGAGTGCAATGGCGCAATCTTGGCTCAGTGAAACCTCCGCCTCCCAAGTTCAAGCAATTCTGCCTCAGCCTCCCAAACAGCCTGGATTACAGGCATGCACCATCACATCTGGCTAATTTTGCACTTTTTGTAGAGATGGGTTTCACCATGTTGACCAGGCTGCTCTTAAACTCCTGACCTCAAGTGATCCACCTGCCTCAGCCTCCCAAATGGTGGGATTACAGGCATGAGCCACTGCGCCCCCACTCTGTCCTTCTTGAAGCTGATTTGTTTAGTGGCTTCGCAGATTTCCTGAGGTCTGTACCTTGCCAATAATTTCTCTTATTCAAGCCAGATATTTTTAACTAGGACTCTGAACACAGATACCCTAAAATACAACACTAAGAAGAAGAAAGGGGCAATACCTCCTTTGCTAAGCATCTAACCCCATACATTGTGTGGCCATGAGTGTGCTCAGATTGACTTCAGCTGGACCAGGCAGGTCTGGAGGAGTTCACATAAACAAACAGTTTGGAAGGGAGGCTTTCTGCACTGTCAGAGAGGTCAACCATCTACCCGGCAATTATACTGCTGTCAGATTGTAAATACACATTTGCAAATGCTTCTATAATTGTTCGGAAATAGTCCAGGCTTGTTCATGCAGCACTGGTTACAGAATGTTAATGGGGAAGCATACCCAACATCTGCTTTCATGGTTGGAGCCAGATTTCTGCCGTTTAAACATATATGGGTATAAAGCAGCAGATTGGGTATTTGCCTCTGCCAACTCTTAGGAAAGAAAAATCCAGCAGCAGGGGACAGTTGCATGGCTGATTGATAGGTTTGGTGTGGGCATCACATTTTCAACTGTAACAAAGTCTTATTAAAAATGGTTCAGCTCTCTAGAAAGCTAATAAGAACAATAAGATGTGAAATTGCCGTCACAGAATTATGGTTACGTTGCCTGACTCACTTGCCTCTCTAGCGTCATGAAGGATGATTAATATCATAATTAAACAAAAAGATCCTTGCTAACTCTAAAGCATGATATATGGAGATGCTCGTGTAAGAAGCAGAAGATCTCAAGGCATGCATTACAGAATGTCTGTCTTTTTGTCTTTTGATTTGGGGCTTGTGCTTTAAATCACCATTTTTCTACCCTCATCATCTCAAAATATACATCATTATCCCCAATTGGTAGGCATATAAGCCTCTCATATGCCTCAATTTCAGCTGCTCTGGATGGTGACTGCCAAACCCCACCTCTACCCAGGGCATCCTGTGTGTGTCACAGGACCTACATGTAAAGTGTCAGATTGGCCGGGCGTGGAGACTCATGCCTGTAATCCCAGCACTTTGGGAGGCTGAAGTGGGTGGATTACATGAGGACAGTAGTTCAAGACCAGCCTGAGCAACATGGTGAAACCCTATCTCTACTAAAAATAAAAAAAATTAGCCTGGAGTGGTGGTGGGCACCTGTAATCCCAGCTACTTGGGAGGCCAAGGCAGGAGAATCGCTTGAACCCTGGAGGTGGTGGTTGCGGTGAGCCAAGATCACACCAGTGCGCTCCTGGGTGAAAGAGCTAAAATCACACCACTGTACTTCTGGGTGAAAGAGAAAGACTCTGTCTCAAAAAAATGAAAAAATAAAGTGTCAGATCATCCCCATTTCTAACTGCTTGCAACACTTCAAGTTCAGGTGAATATTCTAGCTACTTTCAGGTGTTGGAGCATATTGGTTAGCTCTGCTGTAGAAAAGTGACTCCAAATTATAGTCGCAGAGAGTTGATACAGAACTTTATTCTTTTCTGATGTGACAGTACCAAGCGAAGAGCCCGGGTTAGAAGGTTACTTTGCTCCACAGAGTCATTCAACGATTCAAGCTCTGACATCTTTTGGTTCTGCCATTCCCCTAGGAGTTGTCTTCATTTGTATGGTCAAGGCTGGGTTACAGACAAGTCCATGTTGCAGCTCATGGAAAAAAGAACTAGAGGGACTCCAGGGAGACTGGCTTATCTCTTAAATTGGAGATGACCTGGAAAGTCAACTTTCACCCGTAACCCAATGGCCTAAATTAAATGCCAGAGTCAACTTGAATAGCAAGAGATCACAAGTAATGCCGTTTCTACCTGGAGAGCTGTGGACCCAGCTTAAACTCTACCACCATAGAAGACAGGGAAGATAGGTTTTGATGGATGGCTGGAAGTTTCTGTTACATGTAACAGACAAAAACAAATATTGATGGCCATTTGGGGTGGCTCATGCCTGTAATCCCAGCACTTTGGGAGGCTGAGGTGGGTGGATCACCTGAGGTCAGGCGTTCGAGACCAGCTTGGCCGACATGGTGAAGCCCCGTCTCTATTAAAAATACAAAAATTAGCTGGGTGTAGTGGCAGGTGCCTGTAATCCCAGCTACTCAGGAGGCTGAGGCAGGAGAATCGCTTGAACCCTGGAAGTGGAGGTTGCAGTGAGCCGAGCTGAGGTCATGCCACTGCCCTCAAGTCTGTGTGACAGAGGGAGACTCTGTCACATATGTATATATATATATATATATATATATATATAGCCACCTACAAATTAAGTAAATGCCACATGGTCATATATTTAAAAAAATCTTTATTAAGGGCTTTCTATGTGCCCAATATTCTTTCTAATATGTGTAAGAAAAATATCATTAACATATTGTAGGTGAAAATACGCAACACTGTAAACATATTTTTACACTTTTGAATGACTTTTACTTTTTCAGACAATAGAAGGCAACTGGAAAAGAGGCAAGTTTCTACCTACATACTACAGAAAAATTATTCACACCTGTCAAATTCCAATAGCTGGCATCATTGTCGTTCTATGGAGAAGCATACACAGAATTCTCGTGGATAGTTCTTTGTCTCTTGGTCTCGTATATCATAACTTGCCTGTAGCATTTTTGTGAAGCTTCAGAAATAACTCTTCAGAGGATGGTAATACATCATTAAGATTAAATTGAACCTCAAAGGCGGGTTTCTCTTCCAAAATAATGAAGGCCACCAACACTGCAAGGTTTGCAGTCATTCCTTTGATCTGGTAAGTGACCCCATTTTCAGGGTTTGTGTACTCAAAGATATGATAAATAAAACAGTGACCGAACCGTGTGACGTAATGCTGGACATGGACATGTGGATGCAAGAAATAGGCCAGAGGCACCAGGAAGACATCCTTAACTTCAGCAGGATTCGGCTGGGCCTGGAAGTTGGGGTCTATGAAACCCACAAATGGAGTTATCAGTTTATCTGTCTAAAAACAGAAAAAAAAATACAAATTAAGAAGTGAAGTGATATTGTTTCAAATACTAAAATCATGCCACTTCTAGGTGAGCTAAGAAAATGCACCGAACCTGGGAGAAGGGGGAAGAAAGCTAACTCTGGAAGTAAATTTGTGTTCCCCCCCCAAAATGGGAGTCATCCTACCCTTCCTGAGGTGGCATCTGTGAGAGGCCTCTGAAAATGATTTCTTGTATGAACATAAAGTAGTACAATCTTTTGGAATGGCAATTTAGCAGTATCATAAAAACATGCTCCCTATGACTTTGAATTGCATTCGTGTATCTGTATGATAAATTCCTACTGGTCAGAAAAGACACAAGTATAAACCTGAAGCATTACTTTCTACAACAGCCCAGAATTCGAAATCTGTCACTCTTCAATTTATAGGCATTTAAATTATATAAATTATGGTTATATCCATAAAATAGAATACTATGTAGCTTTTAAAAAGAATGGGATAGACACCGTTCCTTCTTAGTAAAGAAAAAAATGTGCTATACTTATGAACAGAAAAGTAATACTAGTTATGACATATTCCCATTTATGGAAAAAAAATTTATATAGATGTATATACACACACATATGTAATTATGTCATATATATAATTATATGTGAACTATTTTATATAACATACATGTTTATATTACATGGGAGAGGGGATTTCTATTTACAACCACAACTGCTTGCAAATGAACATGAGTGGCCAGGTGTGGTGGCTCACGCCTGTAATCCCAGCACTCTGGGAGGCTGAGGAGGGCAGATCACCTGAGGAGGCAGGAGTTTGAGACCAGCCTGGCCAACATGGTGAAACCCCATCTCTACTAAAAATACACAAATTAGCTGAGTGTGGGGGCACGTGCCTGTAGTTCTAGCTACTCAGGAGGCTGAGGCAGGAGAATTGCTTGAGCTCAGGAGGCGGAGTTTGCAGCGAGCAGAGATCAAGCCACTGCACTCCAGCCTGGATGACAGAGCGAAACTCCATCTCAGAAATAAAAATAAAAAAGCAAATGAACATGAGTACTGTCAAATGAAAGACTATTTTGTTGTACTGGAAACTGTGAGAGGGAGACCTGGGGCCGAGAGAGGATGTGGGAACTGATAAGAGCTGCCTGACTTTGTATAAGGAAGTGAGAAGAATTGGAATTCCTGCAGCATCCCAAGAGAAAGTGGGTGGGAAAAGCCGGAGAGGTGGACTCACGGTGAGGCTGGGACCTTATCAGGCTTGCAGAATGTTCTCCGAGGGGACAGCCAAAGTCAGGAAAGCAAATGTTGCAACAGAGACAACTCAGAACATTAACCAAAATAATGGTGAAAGTCAACATGTGGACCGGGAGAAGACAACAGGAACAGAGACTTCATATGTCCTTGGGGCAGGAAATTGGGGTTAAGTTACCCCAGGGCAGAGGCAACATTCTACCAGCACGTAACACCATGCCTGGCTTTGGTTAAATGCTTAGTCCCTGAACATGGAGTTTTACAGAGTGGATTCTGAGATAAGGACTCAGATGCAAGTGATTTTTTAAGAAAGTGCTCCCAGGAGATACAGGTAAGGCAGGGAGAGAAGCAAGGCACATAAGGGAAGAAAGCTGGCAAGGACACCATGGGGTATTCTGGAGTGTAAATTACTATGCAGTTTGTCCCATGTGGAGACAAGGGAGCTGGGATTTCATGCACCCCAGCCTGTCATTGGTTAAGGACTGCCTAGCCAGAAGTAAATTCACGGGCACTCCCAGCTCTCTGTGCAGGACACATGGCAAGGCGGCTCCAGTACTGAGGGTACCAGTATTCAGAAGAAAGCTGCAGGTATTGTCAGAGACATTTGAACCAGAGCAACTCCATCTTGAAAAGGGGGTGGGTAAAAGAAGGCTGAGACCTACTGGGCTGCATTCCCAGGAGGTAAGGGCATGCTTAGTCACCAGATGAGACTGAGATACAGGTCATAAAGGCTTTGCTGACAAAACATAAAGACCTTGGCCAGGTTCAGTGGCTCACACCTGTAATCCCAGCACTTTGGAAGGCCGAGGTGAGTGGATCATGAGGTCAAGAGGTCGAGACCAGCCTGGACAATATGGTGAAACCCCATCTCTACTAAAAATACAAAAATTAGCTGGGTGTGGTGGTGCGTGCCTGTAGTCCCAGCTAGTCAGGAGGATGAGGCAGAAGAATCGCTTGAACCTGGGAGGTGGAGGTTGCAGTGAGCCGAGACTGCACCACTGCACTCCAGCCTGGGCAAAGAGGAGACTTGGTCTCATAAAAAAAAAAACAAAAAAGAAAGAAACAAACAAAAAACACATAAAGACCTTGCAGTAAAGAAGCCAGCCAAAACCCACCAAAGCCACGATGGCAATGACAGTAGCCTCTGATCATCCTCGCTGCTCATTATACACTAATTAGAATACATTAGAATGTTAAAAGACACTCCTGCCAGCGCCATGACAGATTACAAAATATTATTACCTTATATGTCTAAAACGGGGAGGAACCCTCGGCTCTGGGAATTACCCACTCCTTTTCTGGAAAACTCATAAATAACCCACCCTTGTTTAGCATAGGATCAAGAAATAACCATAAAAATGGCCAGCCAGCACCACATGCTGTTGCTCTGCTTACAGAAAAGCCATTCGTTTGCTTCTTTACTTCTCTAATAAACTTCCTTTCACTTTGCTATATGGACTCACCCTGTGAGATCCAAGAACCCTCTCTTAGGGTCTGGATCAGGACCTCTATCCGGTAACAGGGTGAGTTATCAGAAGCCCTGGGGTGGTAAGAGGAATATGAAGGGGCCTGGACAGAGCCCCAACAATGTATGCTCCATAAATATTCGTGGTGGTTGCTGCTACCACTTAGTGACCACAACTTATGGGTACCTAGTCTACTTCCCAACACCCTGGGATTTCTTACAACAATCTAATCTCAGAGAAGGCTTAACAACTACAATTAGCTGCTCATACTCCTGGGTACATATCAGAGACCTTTGTAAAAAGAGGCATGTAAACGTCTGACAAAAGGGAAGCTGGGGTGGGGTTGTGGAGTCACAGCCTGCCTGGAGGGTTTACATGGGGGGTGGGAGGGTTTACATAGAGGTGTGGAAAGCCAAAGCACCCTTCTCCTCCCAACTATGATCTCCAGACATTACCAAATTCCCCTGCGTGGAAAAAGCACTTCAGGTTAAGAACCACGTACATTAGGTTATGCTTATAATTTTCAATAAATGGCATTTTTTGTGGTACATTTTAAAAATTAGTGAGGGCCAAAAAACACAGCAACCCTCCCTCGCGTTTCCAAACACACACCTTTCTTTAAAGCCTTTGTTTATTCTAATCTCTCAATCATGCTATTTTAGAAATCTCCTATTCCAGGAGTGTCTGGCCCCCAGGAATCTCCCGGAAACACATTTTCCTGTCAATGCTGCTGTATTCTATCCACCCACATGCGGAACTCAGTAGCATCTGGGGGACCTTGGGAATGGAGTTAGTCTCATTTTGGAAACTTTTAACAGTATAGCTAAATTTGTTAATTGATTTCTAAAGTAAATCCTCCAAATGTTGGTAGATTTTGAGAATCTGAAAATCTTCCCTGAACTGAAAAGAGCTCCCATTAGAAAACAAAAAGGAAAAGGAAGTAATTGACACATTTCTTGTGTAATCCCATGTCTCTACCTCTATTTCATACACACACACACTTAGAAAACATTTATTGAGTAGCCACTAGCTTCTTGCAAACAAAATCACCCTTGAGTGCTGACCTTTCTATTTTTAAAAAGAACCTAATTAAGACTGATGTTTCTCAGCATCACTGATCTTCAAAACACTGTAGCACCAAGACTTTCGTCAAATGGAACATAAAGGATGATCTAACCCACTGGTTTTCTAACTGTTAAGCAACAGTGGGACTGTTCTTTTGAAATAAAAACCTACCCGAAAGCCCAATATATAAAATATTAAAAGTTCATACCTACCTCTGATATCATGTGATGAGCGCACTTCACCACCATGGTGTTCTCGAATTATGGCCCCAGTTTAACAATGAGAAAAATATCAGACAAACCAAAATTGGGGAACATTCTACAAAATACCTGACCACTATGCCTCAGAACTGTCAGGTTCATGAGATTAAGCAAGCCTGAGAAACTATCACAGACCAGAGGACTAAGGAGACATGACCATAAAATACAATACAGTATCTTAGATGAGATCCTGGACAGAAAGGAGGGCATGAGTAGAAAAACTGGCAAAAATAGAGCGTGGAGTGTAGTTAATAGTATACTGACACTGGTTTCTTAGTTGTGACAAATGTACCGCAGTGATGTAAGATGACAACCAGAGGGAAACTAGGTCTAGGGTATACCAGAACTTTCTGTACTATCTTCATGACTTTTCCATCAATCTACAGCTATTCTTTAAAACATTTATACCAGAAAAATCACCCTGTTGTCCAAGATCGAACTTCTTAATACAATATTTACCCCTTCCAAAGTCAATTAGTACAACAAAGAGTTTGTGGTGAACCGATACAAAATAAGATCTGAAGCGGAGCACAGTGGTTCACACCTGTAATCCCAGCACTTTGGGAGGCTGAGATGGGAGGATCGCTTGAGACCAGGAGCTCAAGACCAGCCTCATCAACAAAGCAAGACCTCCATCTCTATACATAATAAAATAAAAAAGAAAACAAGATCTGGTTATATCAGCTCCAAAATTCCTTTTAAAAAATACTTTAAATGTTTTGGTGTATATATTATATTATCAAGGAAATCCTCATTCAACACAAATGCAGTTATGAATAGTAAGAGTTTTTAAATAGCTTGCCTAGTGATTTCATGGTTCTATTCAATTAATGCATTGCAGAGAGGCTTCATTCTATGGTATGTAGAAAAATGAATTTCTTTATGGCAAAAATAATGCATTGGGGGTCTTCAAGGGGCTAAAATTCGGCATATAGCACATTGGAGTGTGTGTTATTTTTTCAACTGAACTCTCACAATCAGTGTATGTTGGAGAAAAAGAAATGTGAACTGAATGTTAATAATTCTGAAGCATCCCAGTTTGGCACCCAGTTTGAAATCCACTGATGGGAGTTCAACCCTTTTATTTCTGGATGGGAAAGAGGGGCCCAGAGAGGCAAAGGGGTTACCCACAGCCACTCGGCTCATGAGGTGCAATGTCGATAGGAGAACCTGGTCTCTTGACTTTACTTATAGTACTCTTTGGGGTTATGTTTGGAAAATGTGGAATCCTGAGAACAGTAGATCCGCCTGGCAGGGGTGCTTCTGAGAGTCTGAGAAAATCCTTACATCAAGAAGACATGGCACCAGGCAGCACACAACTTCCACTTGATGAGGGCGCAGCCCCACTTCCTCCTGGGCTTCTTGGAGAGCCGTGGCTGCATCATCTTTGTCTGTAGGTTCTCGCTTACCTCCAGGGAAGCAAACTTCTCCAGGAGCCCTTCTTAGCTGGATATAGAAAGAACAGAGCTACAACGTGGGATTCTAATTTTGGAATTATTTACTCATTCAACAAATACTGAACTATTCTGTACCAGAGACCATTCCTACCTAGGTGGTGGTAAGTGGTGAACAAGACCCCCCACCTCCCAAAAATGTGTTTTCTTGAATCCTTTTTAAGAAATTAACCTCAAATTTTTATCACTGCTAACTATTATTCTATTTGCCCCCAAAAGATACCACACACTGTATTAGTCTGTTCTTGCACAGCTATAAATAAATAGCTGAGACTGGGTAACTTATAAAGAAAAGAGGTTTAGTTGGGTCACAGTTCCGCAGGCTGTACAGGGAACATGATGCTGGCATCTGCTTGGCTTCTGGGGGAGACCTCAGGAAACTTACGATCATGGCTGAAGGCGAAGGAGGAGCAAGCACTTCACATGGCTGGAGCGGGAGGAAGAGAGAGGGAGGGGGAGGTGCTACACACTGTAAACAACCATGTCTCATCAGAACTAACTCACTGTCATGAGGACACCAAGGGGGAAATCCAGCTACGTGATCAAATCACCTCCCATCAGGCCCCACGTCCAATATTGGGGATTACAACTGAACGTGAGATTTGCATGGGGACAGAGATCCAAACCGTATCACACACACACAAACAGAATGACACTGCTAGGGGGAAAAAGATGAAAGAATAATACAAAGGGCAATATTATCAACAGATAATTTTGTCCAGTCCTTTATTGGGTGCTTATCATGCTCTGGGCATGTTGTTTCACAAAGATTTTTCCCACTGGGTCCTCAGAACAGTTCCATAAGCTACTAATTTTTTAAGGAGGTGAAATTCACGTAAAATTAATCATTTTAAAGTGAAAACATCAGAGACATTTAATACATTTACAGTGTTGTACAATCATCCCTACTATCTCGTTTCAGAATATTCTCATCATCCCAGAAGGAAACCCCAAACAACAGTTGATTCTCATTCTCCTCTCCTTCTGTCCCTGCTTTCTGTCTCTGTAGATTACCTAGTCTCGACTTTTATGTCTGGCATTTTTCCCTTCACATAATGTTTTTGAGGTTCTTCATGTTCTATTGCGTATTGGTACTTCCTTTTTTATAGCTGAATAGTATTCTATCGTATGTATATATCACAGTTTGTTTATCCACTCATGCATTGATGGGCAGGTAAGCTACTCTTACATTATTATTATTTCCACTTTCAGAAAAGGGAACTTAGGCTCACAGAGGCGAAATAACCTCACCAAGTTTACTCAATGAGATGGAATATAAACCAGTGTTCAATTTATGAGCCTGTGTTTTTAATCAGTACAACATACATTTATCGAAAGTTTAGTAAGACACAGAAAATATGGGTCCTGGAGCTATTAGCATTATGTTGGCATCTACGTTTATCTTTGTGCTTGTTGGTAAAGGAACAGAGGTCTTTCCTTTCCCCACATTTCCCCCTTCCTTGATTCCATTCCTTCCTGCCTTTAGGAGAACTGACGGTGCCTCCATTTTTAGCATCCTAAAATTAACCCTCTTATCTCTGTCTTTAAAATTATTTCTCTCATATCTTGGGCAGAATTGGAAAGGCACAAACCCTCCACTCTTCTCTCTTCTGCGGGGCCAAATATCTCAGCAAACTGGCCTCAATTTCTTTTATGCACACTTGTGCTTAGTACCCACTCTCCTTTCTCTCCTGAATCGTCAAGGAGCCCTCAGGCTCAGCAAGAGTCCTGGGCCTGCCTCTTCCAACTGTGTGCAATGGGATAATGACAGTATGCTCCTCACAGAGCTGCGACATGGTTCCACGGAGATGGAGTAGATGCATAGGAATGATGCCTGGCCATATTAAATATTTAATAATGAGAACTTGTAAGGTCAGTTCTGGACATTTAGAAGCTCAATCAAGAAATCATGTTGGCTTTTTTAGCACTTGGGCCAATATATCTATGTAAGGATAAACTAGATACCTGCAATGGCCTGAATGTTTATTCTCCCACAAATCCATATATTGAAATCCTTACTCCTAAGGTGATGATATTAGGAGGTGCGACCTTTGGGAGGTGATCAGGTCATGGGGGCAGAGCCCTCGTCAATAAGATTAATATCCTTAAAAAAGAGGCCCCTTTTTCCCTGTAAGGACGCAGTGAAAAGATGACTATCTTTGAACTGGAACTGGGGCCCTCACCAGACACCAAATCTTCTGGCAGCTTGTCTTGGACTTCCCAGCCTCCAGAACTGTAAGAATTAATATCTGTCATTTATAAGCCACCCAGTCTAAGGTGTTTTGTTCTAGCAGCTTGAGAGGATTAACAAATGCCATGATAAGCTTTTTGATATTCTATAGTTTACAGCCTCTTTTTGGCAAGCCTTAAAAAAAATTTTTTTTTAAATCCTTCTGTGCTGATAAATAAGGAACATTGCAGAAATCGCTGCCGTAGCTAAATCCTCCGACATCTTCACATCAATTACAGTCATGAGAACAGGTAAAAAGAAGGCTGATGGACATATTTCTGCTGTCTTGAACATTCACCACCCACTGCAAATATGTCTCACCAAATGCCTAAGAAATACACCTAATGTTACAGCAACTCTGAAAAAGTGCTTTATTGTTAGCATGTTCACCTCCAAGGCAGCCAGGGACAGAGGCACCTCCAAGCATCCATCAGGCTTGACAGAAATACAGACGTGATGTGCTGCCTATTTTAAACGTACAGTCGTGTTGCTTAACAACAGGGACACATTCTGAAAAATGCATGAGGCGATTTCATCATTGTGTAAACACAGAGTGCACTTGCACAAACCTGGATAGTACAGACTACTACAAACCTAGGCTATGTGGTGTAGCTACTGCTTCTGGGCTACCACCTGTATACCATTTTACTGTTTTGGATATTGCAGGCAATAGTAACATACTGGTAAGTATTTATGCACAGAGAGGGTAAGTAACTAGGCCAGAGTCCCAGCTGGCAAGGAGAGAGCCAGCATTCAACATGGACAGCTAGTTTCAGAGCCTAGGCTGCTAACTTCTATGCTCTAGTATTTTTAGACTTGGGGTGGGATAGTCTAAAACAGTGGTCCTTGGTGGGGGCAATTTGGCACCCGCAATCCCTGCCAGGAGAGTAAGCAATGTCTGAAGGTATTTGTGGTATGTGTGCTACTGGCATACTGGACGACTGTGTGTGTAAGCCGTGTGTGTGTGTGTGTGTGTGTATGTGTGTGTGTGTGTGCGCGCGCTACTGGCATCTGGTCAGTAGAGGCCGAGGATGATGCTACACACCCCACATCACACAGGACAGCCTCCACACCAAAGAATTATCCAGCCCCAAGTGCCAGTAGCACCAAGGTTAGGTAACCCTAGTCTGAAAGCATTTTAAACTGTGTGCTAGCTAAATCTTTCGTTTTCTTTGCCAAACCTTCTCCCAAACACCACGTTATCCTGTGACTTCTGGTTGTATGCCTCCGACATCACAATTTTGAAAGCCCATTTGAGAATTTTTGCCTCAAAATGTGTATAAGTGACAACATTTCGTGAGATTTTCTGATGCCCTGAGATTTAAGGGCAGGAAACTTTTTGGCTACCTACCTGGTCTGACCGCACGGTGAACAACAAATGGAGATTTCCTTCTTTAGCCACCAATGGCAAAAGGATGGAATATTTGTTATATGGCAAGTGAGAATATTTGCTTCCAATATCATACTTTCTTAAGCGGGCCTTAGCATCATCTAGCAAACTGTTTCTAAAATAAAAACAAACCAGACAGACGTTTTAGTAAGCAGAGTTATGGTAAAAAGCTTATAGTCTTGCCTCTGTTTCTGCTTTGTTGTGTATTTAGGAGTTTGCCATTTCTGACTCTGTACTTTTCAATAACACGACAGAAATAATAGTATCTAAACTGCATGGTTGTTTGCAAGATGAAAATGACAAACCTTCTAAGCACACAGTTTAGTACACAGGTTCACTTTGAAACATGAAGTATGGTAAAATGTTTTTTCAGTAATGCAATAGTTGAATTTTAAAATCCATAGTTATATTCAGAGAAGACAGGTGTGCTGAAAAAGTCACTGTTGAGGTTAGAAGACTACCTTCTGTCAACCTGGCCCTTATGTTCTCAAACCCTTATGTCTTCAACTTCCTTAAAACAGTGGTTTCCAAACTTCAGCAGCAACAGAATCAGCTGGAGGGCTGGCTACCACACAGACTGCTGGGTTCAGTCCTAGACTGTGACTCAGTAACTCTGGTGCAGGGCCTGAGAATTAGGTTTTGTATCAAACTCCCACCAGTGTTGCTAATGGTGTGGACAGGGGGAACACATTTTGAGAACAATTTCCCAATAATACACAAATATCGGGATTTATAATCACAAATGGTGCCCTTCCTATGTGGACTTGTTTTTGTCCTTCTGACAGGTGTGTTTTGTTGCTAGTTCATATAGTGGGTTGAACAGTGTCCCCTCACCCCCAAAATTCATGTCTACCCCAAATTTCAGAGTGTGACTTTATTCAGAAATAGGATCTTTTCAGATGTAATTAGTTTTGAGTGACCTCTAAATCCAATGACTGTTGTCCTTATAAGAAGCAGAAACGCGCGGGTGTCGGGGGCTCACGCCTGTAATCCCAACACTGGGAGGCTGAAGCGGGAGGATTGCTTGGGCCCAGGAGTTTGAAACTAGCCTGGCCAACATAGCAAGACCCAGTCTCCACAAAGGAAAATAAATAAAGCAAGCAAGCTTAATTAGCTGGGGTATGGGGCATACAAACTCTATTCTCAGCTATTTGGGGGCTAAAGTGGGAGGATCACTTGAGCCCCAGAGTTCAAGGCTGCAGTGAGCCATGATTGCATCACTGTACTCCATCCGGGGTGACAGAGTGAGACCTGAATCAAAAAAAAAGAAAGAAAGGAAAAAACATGGAGAGATATACATAGGGAAGAAGACCATGTGAAGATGGCAGCAGAGGTTGAAGTGATGCTGCTGGGAGCCCAGGAATGCCAGAAACCACCAGAAACTGGAAAAGGCAAGGAAAGATCGCCCCTAGAGACTTCTGAGGGACAGTGGCCCTACCAACCCAACACCTTGATTTGGACTTCCAGCCTTCATGACCATAAGATCATTTGTATTGTTTTAAACCACCCAGTGTGTGGTACTGTGTTATGGCAGCCCTAGAAAGGAACAGTTGGATTTACTTTTTCCGTGGGAAGGCAGTTTTGCATAGTGGGCAGAATCAGATGTATAAGACGTCCAGAATTGGCTTCAGATGTGTATAGGAGACCTGGTATGGTGCTTCATGCCTGTAATCCCACCACTTTGGGAGGCTGAGGCAGGAAGATCACTTGAAATCAGGAGTTCAAGAACAGCCTGGCCAACATGGTGAAACCCCATCTCTACTAAAAATACAAAAAGTAGCAGGGCACCATGGCTCAGACCTGTAATCCTAGCTACTCAGGAGGTTGAGAAAGGAGAATTGCTTGAACCTCGGAGGCAGAGGCTGCAGTGAGCTGAGATGGCCTACTGCACTCCAGCCTGGGCAACAGAGCAAGACTCTGTTTTAAAAAAAAAAAGTGTATAGGAACGACTTCTCTGAGTTTCATCTCCACTTGTGTCAGGCTTGAGGATATTTATGAAGATTAAATAATGCGGTTCATATACTGTGGGTGGCACACAGCTGGTGCTCAGTGAATGGTACTGACCGTTATAAATCTCCCCCATCATTAGATAAGCAGTTGTTTCCAAGAGGTATTTGCTATTTTTTGCCTCCTAGATTGCAGGGTGCTCACCAGATGTGGTTGGGTAACAGCAGTGGATTTCAACAGCCAAATGGCCTAGAAAGAATCACTGAAAGCTGGCATGGGAGATTGCACAGTGTATCTCATGTACGCAGGTCCGCCTCCAGAAAAGGAAACTGTGGGCTGGTGGCTTTTAACAAACCAGAAACCGCATAACTGACCAGAGAAACCAGCAGAAATAAAAGGCTGCAAAAACTTATCTGTCTACTTCAGGGGCTAGCTGGTGGAGTAATCACCATCAAGATACGAACAGCAGTAGCAGCCACCCCGTTCTGAGCATGGTCTCACTTTCCACGTTTTTCATTTTATTCTCACAACAGATTGGCAAGTGATCACAGGGTCACCTCCAGGCTCAGAGAGCTTATGTAACTGACAGACCCAAGGTCACAATTGGAAGTAGCCACTGAGGGACTTGAATCCAGGGCTGCCTGGTGCGGGCTGTGCCACCCTCGGGGTCCTTGGGTCCAACTCTGGAGACCCGGATTTCAGAAGAACCAAGCCAGGAAGAGAGAAGCGTTTTGCCCTGGGGGAAGGGGAATAGCCAGTGTATGAACCATAGTGGCTAAAGCCGGCTCTGTTCCTGGCTAGAGCACGTGCAAAGGTTCGGGGACCCTGCGGGCTGCTAGAGGCGAGTGCTCCTGTCCGGGGCTCGCAGGTGAACTGGCGGGAGCTGCAAATCAGAGCCTGCCAGAAGGCCTCGGTGGCCCCCGCTGCCATTAAGGCCGGGACTGGTCAAGTCGGGGTGCCAGGGCTGGAGAAGGCTTTACCTGACTGACTCCTGGGGAAGACCAGGTCGTGACATTGTCCTAGGGAATGTTTGTTTCCGGAAGAACTCCTTGGAGCTGCTCGGCCGGAGGCGCTTGCGCAGAGCAGCTCTGGGCCTGGGACTCGGCCTAAAGCCAGAAGGAGGGGCGGGGCTTAGAACAGGAGGTGGGGCGGGGTCTGGGGTGGAGACGGGGATCGGGGCGGTGCTAGATCTGGGGCCGGAGGCAGGGATCGAGGCGGGACGTATGACCAGAGGCGGAACTAGAGGTGGGGGAGGGGCGCGGGGCGGGGCTTACGGCCGGGTCGCCCAGGTTGCGCAAAGCAGTCTCTGCCCTGCTCCTTGGGCTTCTATAGAAGCAAGAGGCATGGGAGGAGTTGTGGAATTTAAAGCGGAAGAGTTTAAAAAAAAAAGTGAAAATATAGTGCTGGTGAAGTGATAGGATTTTACACTCTCATCCACTGTTGCTGGAAGGTTAAGATGATTCATTCTATTTTTCTAAACTGCTGTCAGCACCTGTTTACTGACCACGTGTATGCACTGGGTGCAGATCCCATAGCTAGCAATAAGACACGTGGAGCTCACAGTCAAATGGTAGAAACATAAATCAATCACACAGGGCTGGGTGCAGTGGTATATGCTTGTAATACCAATATTTTGGGAGGCCAAGGCAGGAGGATCACTTGAACCCAGGAGTTCAAGCCCAACCTGGGCAACATGGTGAAACGCAGTCTCTACAAAATAAAAATTAAAAATTAGCCAGGCGTGGTGGCATGCATCTGTTACTCAAGAGGCTAGTTACTCAAGAGCCTGAGGTGGGAGGATCTCGTGAACCCAGGAGGTTGAATCTACAGTGAGCTGTGGTTGGGCCACTGCACTCCAGCCTGGGAAACACAGGAAGATCCTGTATCAAAAATAATAGTAAGAAGAAGATAAAAAGGTTTTAAAGCAAAAAATAATCACAGACATAAAGCAGAGGCCTTTGGTCCTTCCAGAGCATGTGAAGGAGAAATGTGACCTGCTGAGAAATACTGAGTGTATGATAAATTATATTGTTATGCTAAGAAGAACAATGGCAAGGAAAACCTAGCTACTCCCTTCCCCAACTGGAAAACTACTTGGGGCATTCTAAAGTGGCAAAACAGTATATGTACATTGTACACTGGTTAAAACAATTCTTTAAAGCATGGAATATGTGACCTTGTCTCTATGGCGCCCTTGTGTAGAATACTTTCTAGTTTGTCCTTGATCAGTGGTAAGCAGGCACCCGCTGCCTACCTGGTTTATCTTGGTTCTGTGAGAAAACACAGAACACCTGTTAGTTAATAATAATCACCTGTTCAGAGAGACTAAATACATGGATCAGACAATGCTCAAGGCCCTCAGCCCGGAATGCTGTCAGCCCCTGATTCAGTTTGGGAGGTTGTTGGCCCCCAGATAGTCCCACTTTACTGTTCTATTTGCATGTCTGCTTTTCATGCCTTCAGCACTGCCTGGGTAGGGGGGTCTCTATGGCCGAGCTTGTCTTGGTAGTGACCCAATTTGACAGAGAAGGCTTGGTAAGAGGAAATAGAAGTGCAGCTCATCTGGAAAGCAGCAGTTCTCAAAGTGCCGTCCTCAGACCAGCAGCATCAGCATCACCTCGGTCTTATTAAAAATGTGGACTCTGGGCTGGGCGCAGTAGCTCACAACTGTAATCTCAGCACTTTGGGAGACTGAGGCGGGCAGATCACCTGAGGTAAGGAATTTGAGACCAGCCTGGCCAACATGGTGAAACCCCATCTCTACTAAAAATACAAAAAATTAGCCAGGTGTGGTGGCAGGCATCTGTAATCCTAGCTACTAGGGAGGCTGAGGCAGGAGTTGGAGGTTGCAGTGAGCCAACATTGCACCACTAAACTCCAGCCTGGGCAACAAGATGAAACTCCATCTCAAAAGAAAAAAAGAAAATAAAAGAAAATGTGGACTTTGAGGCACACGCCAGATCTGCTGAATCAGAAACCAGTTGTCAGGCCCAGTGATCTGTGCTGTAAGGAGATTCTGATGCTCTGTGAGGGACAGTGGGGATAAACGAGGAAAAAAATGCAAGGGAGAGTGTTCCAGGAAGAGGGCAAAGTTTGTGCAAAGACAGCAGAAAGGGGCTGGAGAAAAGTGTGTCTGAATGAGCCTGGTGCAAGCTGACTTCAGGTGTCAGTGCAGGGCTGACTTCTCCGTTAGGCACAGGAGGCACACAGTAATTTTAGGGACCTGTAAAAATGTTTTAATTGTACTTTCTTTTAAAGTCAGAAGAAGAAAAGGAATGTAATAAAAGCAATATATAATAATCCAGCCTAGATTACAGTCGTCTTTTTATAAATGCAGTAAAAAAATACTCATTTTAAAATCATTTTATGGAAGAAGGAGTACACAAAAACAAAAGTAGCTAGGGCCCATGAAAGTAATACTGTGGCTGGCCCTGGGTCAGTGGGGCAGTGTGTGATATTAATGAAATATCGCTGTGATATTTATAATATCCAGTGTTACATATTGTGATATCAATGAAATATCTCTGGTATTTACAACATCAAGAATTTACAGACTATGTTTACACACCGTGACACTGAAGAAACACCACCGTGATATTTGTAACATCCCATGTTTACGCACGGGATATAGGGACCGTGACATCAAAGAAATGTCACTGTGATGTTTGCAACATCCTGTGTTTACACACAGGTTTACACATCGTGACGTTGATGAAACATCACTGTGATATTTGCAGCATCCCAGGTTTACACATGGGTTTACACATTGTGACATCACTGATATTTGCTACATCTCGTTTACACACAGGGTTTACGCACTGTGACAATGGTCAAACAGCACTTGATATTTACACTACCTAGTGTTTACACACTGTGATAATAAATATTCCTGTGATATTTATAATATCCAGTGTTTCCACACCATGACGTTAATAAGTATCACTGCGGTACTTACAGCACGCAGTGTCTTTTTTTCTTCTTTGTTTAAATTGTACTTTAAGTTCTGGGATACATGTGCAGAATGTGCATGTTTGTTACAAAGGTATACGTGTGCCACGGTGGTTTGCTGCACTCATCAGCCGGTCATGTAGGTTTTGAGCCCCCTCATGCATTAGGTATTTGTCCTAATGCTCTACCTCCACTTGCCCTCTACTCTATAAAAGGCTTTAGTGTGTGATGTACCCCCTCCCTGTGTCCATGTGTTCTCATTGTTCAGCTCCCACTTATAAGTGAGAACATGCGGTGTTTGGTTTTCTGTTCCTGTGTTAGTTTCCAGCTTCATCCGTGTCCCTGCAAAGGACATAAATTCTTTTTTTTACAGCTGTATAGTATTCCATGGTGTAGATGTGCTGCATTTTCTTTATCCAGTATATCACTGATGAGCATTTGGATTGGTTCCAAGTCTTTGCTATTGTAAACAGTGCTGCAATAAACATACATATGCATGTGTCTTTATAGTAGAATGATTTATAAGCCTCTGGGTATATACCCAGCAATGGGATTGATGGATTAAATGGTATTTCCAGTTCTAGATCCTTGAGGAATTGTCACACTGTCTTATACAATTGTTGAACTAATTTAAACTCTCACCAACAGTGTAAAAGCGTTCCTATTTCTCCACATCCTCTGCAGCATCTGTTGTTTCCTGACTTTTTAATGATTGCCATTCTACTTTGTGTGAGATGATATCTCACTGTGGTTTTGATTTGCATATCTCTAATGACCAGTGATGATGAGCTTTTTATCATGTTTGATGGCCGCATAGATGACTTCTTTTCAGAAGTGCTGTTCATGTCCTTTGCCCACTTTTTGATGGGGTTGTTTGCTTTTTTCTTGTAAATTTCTTTAAATTCCTTGTAGATTCTGGATGTTAGACCTTTGCCAGATGGATAGATTGCAAAAACTTTCTCCCATTCAGAAGGTTGCCAGTTCACACTAATGATAGCTTATTTTGCTGTGCAGAAGCTCTTAAGTTTAATGAGATCCCATTTGTCAATTTTGGCTTTTGTTGCAATTGTTTTCATGTTTTAGTCATGAAGTCTTTGCCCATGCCTTTGTCATCAGTGGTATTGCCTAGGTTTTCTTCAAGGGTTTTTATGGTTTTAGGTTTAAGTCTTTAATCCATTTTGAGTTATTTTTTTTATAAGATGTTAGAAAGGGGTCCAGTTTCAGTTTTGTGCATATGGCTACCCAGTTTTCCAAGCACCATTTATTAAATAGAGACTCTTTTCTTCATTACTTGTTTTTGTCAGCTTTGTCAATGATCAGATGGTTGTAGATGCGTGGTGTTAATTCTGAGATCTCTGTTCTGTTCCATTGGTCTATATATCTGTTTTGGTACCAGTACCATGCTGTTTTGGTTACTGTAGCCTTGTAGTATAGTTTGAAGTCAGGTAGCGTGATGCCTCCAACTTAGTTCTTTTTGCTTAGAATTGTCTTAGCTATACAAGCTCTTTTTGGTTCCACAGAAGTAGTTTTTTTCTAATTCTATGAAGAAAGTTGATGGTAGCTTGATGGGGATAGCGTTGAATCTACAAATTACTTTGGGCAGCATGGCCATTTTCTTTTCTTCTTTTTTTTTTTTTTTTTGAGACGGAGTCTTGCTCTGTCGCCAGGCTGGAGTACAGTGGCTCAGTCTCGGCTCACTGCAACCTCCACCTCCTGGGTTCAAGCAATTCTTCCGCCTCAGCCTCCCGAGTAGCTGGGACCATAGGCGCATGCCACCAAGCCCAGCTAATTTTTGTATTTTTAGTAGAGACGGGGTTTCACCATGTTGGCCAGGATGGTCTCGATCTCTTGACCTCATGATCCACCTGCCTCGGCCTCCCAAAGTGCTGGGATTGCAGGCGTGAGCCACCGCGCTCAGCCAGCATGGCCATTTTCACAATATTGATTCTTCCTATCCATGAGCATGGATTTTTTTTTTCCATTTGTTTATGTCCTCTCTTATTTCCTTGAGCAGTAGTTTGTAGTTCTCCTTAAAGAGGTCCTTTACATCCTTGTAAGTTGTATTTGTAGGTGTTTTATTCTCTTTGTAGCAATTGTGAATGGGAGTTCACTCACGATTTTGCTCTCTGTTATTGGTGTATAGGAATGCTTGTGATTTTTGCACATTGATTTTGTATCCTGAGACTTTGCTGAAATTGCTTATTAGCTTAAGAAGTTTTTGGACTGAGATGGTGGAGTTTTCTAAATATGCAAATATGTCTTCTGCAAACAGAGACAATTTGACTTCCTCTCTTCCTATTTGAATAACATTAATTTCTTTCTCTTGCCTGATTGTCCTGGCCAGAACTTCCAATACTATGTCGAATAGCAGTAGTGAGAGAGGGCATCCTTGTCTTGTGCCGGTTTTCTAAGGGAATGCTTCCAGCTTTTGCCCATTCAGGATGATATTGGCTATGGGTTTGTCATAAACAGCTTTTATTATTTTGAGATACATTCCATTGATAGCTAGTTTACTGAGAGTTTTTAGCATAAAGGGCTGTTGAATTTTGTTGAAGGTCTTTACTACATCTATTGGGGTAATCATGTAGTTTTTGTCTTTGGTTCTGTTTATGTGATGGATATTTATTGATTTGCATATGTTGAACCAGCCTTGCATCCCAGGGATGAAGCTGACTTGATCATGGTGGATAAGATTTTTGATGTGCTGCTGGATTTGTCTTGCCAGTATTTTACCAAGGATTTTTGCATCGATGTTTATCAGGAATATTGGCCTAAAATTTTCCTTTTTGATTGTGTCTCTGCCGGATTTTGGTATCAGGATGATGCTGGCCTCGTGAAATGAGTTAAGGAGGAGTCTCTCTTTTTCTATTGTTTGGAATAGTTTCAGAAAGAATGGTACCAGCTCCTCTTTCTACCTCCTGTAGAATTTGGCTGTGAATTCGTCTGGTCCTGGGCATTTTTTAGTTGATAGGCTGTTAATTAATTTCAGAACTTGTTATTGGTCTATTCAAAGATTTAACTTCTTCCTGGTATAGTCTTAGGAGGGTGTATGTGTCCAGGAATTTATCCATGTTTTCTAGATTTTCCAGTTTATTTGCTTAGAGGTGTTTATAGTATTCTCTGATGGTAGTTTGTATTTCTGTGGGATCAGTGGTGATATCCCCTTTATCATTTTTTATTGTGTCTATTTGGTTCTTCTATCTTTTCTTCTTTATTAGTCTGGCTAGCAGTCTATCTATTTTGTTAATCTTTTCAAAAAACCAGCTCCTGGATTCATTAATTTTTAAAGGGTTTTTTTGTGTATCTATCTTCTTCAGTTCTGCTCTGATCTTAGTTATTTCTTCTCTTCTGCTAGCTTTTTAATTTGTTTGCTCTTGCTACTCTAGTTCTTTTAATCATAATGTTAGTGTGTCGATTTTGAATCTTTCACATTTTCTGATGTGAGCATTTAGTGCTATTAATTTCCCTCTTAACATTGCTTTAGCTGTGCCCCAGAGATTCTGGCACATTGTCTCTTTGTTCTCATTGGTTTTGAAAAACTTATTTATGTCTGACTTAATTTTGTTATTTACCCAGTAGTCATTCAGGAGCAAGTTATTCAATTTTCATGTGGTTGTGCAGTTTTGAGTTTATTAATCATGAGTACTAATTTGATTGCACTGTGGTCTGAGAGATTATTTGTTGTTATTTCAGTTATTTTCATTTGTTGAGGAGTGTTTTACTTCCAATTATGTGGTTGATTTTAGAATGAGTACTATGTGATACTGAGAATAATGTATATTTTGTTGATTTGGGATGGAGAGTTCTACAAATGTATATCAGGTCTGTTTGGTCCAGATCAGCAGCCAAGTCCTGAATATCCTTGTTAATTTTCTGTCTTGTTGATCTCTGTAATATTGACAGTTGGGGTGTTAAAGTTTCCCACTATTATTGTGTGGGAATCTAAGTCTCTTTGTAGGCCTCTGAGAACTTGGTTTATGAATCTGGGTGCTCCTGTATTGGATGCATATATATTTAGGACAGTTAGCTCTTATTGTTGCATTGATCCCTTTACCATTATTTAATGCCCTTCTTTGTCTTTTTTGATCTTTGTTGGTTAAGTCTGCTTTATCAGAGACTAGGATTACAACCCTTGCTTTTTTCCTCTTTTCATTTTCTTGGTAAATATTTCCCCGTTCCCTTATTTTGAGCCTACGTATGTCTTTGCACATGAGATGGGCCTCCTGAATGCAGCACATCAATGGGTCTTGACACTTTATCCAATTCACCAGTCTGTGTCTTTTAATTGGGGCATTTAGCTGATTTACATTTACTTGTCTGTAAAGGATTTTCTCTCTCCTTTGCTTATGAAGCTAAGTTTGGCTGGATATGAAATTCTAGGTTGAAAATTCTTTTATTTAAGAATGTTGAATACTGGCCCCCACTCTCTTCTGGCTTGTAGGGTTTCTGCAGAGATAGCCACTGTTAGTCTGATGTGCTTTCCTTTGCAGGTAACTTGACCTTTCTCTCTGGCTGCCCTTAACATTTAATATTTTTTCCTTTATTTCAACGTTGGAGAATCTGGCTATTATGTGTCTTAGGGTTGCTCTTCTCAAGTACAGTCTTAGTGGTTTCTCTGTATTTCCTGAATTTGAATGTTGGCCTGTCTTGCTAGGTTGGGGAGGTTCTCCTGGATTATATCCTGAAGTGAGTTTTCCAATTTGATTCCATTCTACCCATCACTTTCAAGTACACCAATCAATTGTAAGTTTGGTCTTTTATGTAGTCCCATATTTTTCAAAGGCTTTGTTTGAACCTTTTTATTTTTTTTTTCTCTAATCTTGTCTTCACACTTCATTAAGTTGATCTTCAGTGTCTGATATCCTTTTTTCTACTTGATCGATTTGACTATTGATTTTTGTGTATGTTTCATGAAGTTCTCCTGGTGAGTTTTGCAGCTCGATCAGGTCATTCATGTTCTTCTCTAAACTGGTTATTCTAGTTAGCAGTTCCTGTAACCTTTTATCAAGGTTCTTAGCTTCCTAGTATTGGGTTAGAACATTCTCCTTTAGCTCAGAGGAGTTTGTTCTTACTCATCTTCTGAAGCCTACTTCTGCCAGTTGGTCAAACTCATTCTCCATCCAGTTTTGTGCCCTTGCTGGAGAGGAGTTGCAATCATTTGGAGGAGCAGAGGCATTCTGGTTTTTGGGATTTGCAGCATTTTTGTGTGGTTTTTCCTCATCTTCGTGGATTTATCTATCTTTGATCTTTGATGTTGATGACCTTTGGATGGAGTTTTTGTGTGGGGGTCCTTTTTGTTGATGTTGATGTTATTGCTTTCGGGTTGTTAGTTTTCCTTCTAATAGGATCATCTTCTGTAGGTTTGCTGAAGTTTGCTGGAGAACCACTGCAGACCCTGTTAGACTAGGTATCACCAGCAGAGGCTGCAGAAAAGCAAAGATTGCTGCCTGCTTCCTCCTCTGAAAGTTTCATCCCAGAGGGACACCCACCTGATGCCAGCTGGAGCCCTCCTGTGTGAGATGTCTGTAGACCCATGCTGGGAGGTATCTCCCAGTCAGGAGGTACAGGTGTCAGGGACATACTGTGATTGATATTAGAGGAAAGATCACGACAATATCATGCATAATACCATGGGGTGTACACACAGGGTTTACAGCCATTGTGATTTATTGGTATTAGCGGAAAGATCATGAGAATATTTTGGGTAACATCACAGGATGTACACATAGAGTGTATAATCACTGTGATTGACTGATATTAGTGAAAAGATTGCGAGGATATCCTGCACAAGCTCACAGGATGTAAACACAGGGTTTACAGCCACGGTAATTGATATTAGCAGAAAGATACAAGGTTATCCTGAATAACATCACAGGGTGTACACACAGGGTGTACAGTCACCGTGATTGATATTATCGTAAAAATCATGAGGATATGCTGCATAACATCACAGGGTGTACAACCCGTGATGAGGAAAGGCGAAGAGGAACCCCGCATAACATCACTGGGCATACACAGAGGGTGTACAGCCACCGTGATTGATGTTAGCAGAAAGATCGCAAGGATATCCTGCATAATATCACAGGGTATACACACAGGGTTTACAGCAACTGTGATTGATATTATTAGGAAAATCACAAGGATATACTGCATAACATCACAGGGTGTATACACATAGTGCACAGCAACTGTTATTGATTGATATTAGTTGATATTAGCGGAAAGATCATGAGGATATCCTGCATAATATCGCAAGGTGTACACACATGGTTAACATCCACTGTGATATTAGCAGAAAGATTACGAGGATATCATGCATAATATCACAGGGTGTACATTCACTGTAATATTAGCAGAAAGATCAAGAGAATATCATGTGTAATATCACAGGGTGTCCACAGAGTGTACACCCACTGTAATAGTAACAGAAAGATCGTGAGAACATCAGGTATAATATCACAAGGTGTACATCCACCGTGATATTAGCAGAAAGATTGGGAGGATGTCATGCATAATATCACAGGGTGTAGAAACAGGGTGTACACCAACTGTGATAATAGCAGAAAGATTGTGAAGATATCATGTTATATCACAGGTTGAACACACAGGGTGTACACTCACTGTGGTTGTAGCAGAAAGATCACGAAAATATCGTGCATAATATCACATGGTGTAAACACAGGGTATACACCCACTGTGATAGTAGCAGAAATATTGCAAGGATATCATGCATAATATCACACAGTGTAAACACGATGTACACCGACTGTGATAGTAGCAGAATGATTGTGATGATATTATGCATAATTTGACAGGGTGTACACACAGGGTGTACAACCACTGTGATAGTAGCAGATCGATTGTGAGAATACTATGCATAATATCATAGAATGTACATACAGAATGTATACTCCCTGTGATTGTAGAAGAAAGATCGTGAAAATATCATGCATAATATCACACAGGGTATGCACTACTTTGACAGTAGCAGAAAAATCACAAGGATGTTATGCATAATATAATGGGGTACACACAGGGTGTATATCCACTGTGATAGTAGCAGGAAGATCATGAGGGTATCATTCATAATATCACATTGTGTGCACACAGGATGTACACCCACTGTAATATTAGCAGAAAGATTGTGAGGACATCAGGTATAATATCACAGGGCGTACATCCACGGTGATATTAGCAGAAAGATTGGGAGGATGTCATACATAATATCACAGGGTGTACACTCACTAGTAGCAGAAAGATCATGAGGATATCATAATATCACATTGTATACACATAGGGTGTGTAGCCACTGTGATAGCAGCAGAAAGATTGCACATGCTTTTGGAAAAATGACACCAATAGACTTGCTTTTTGCAGGGTTGCCACAAACCTTCCGTTTGTAAAAGACCCGGTATCTGCAAAGCACAATAAAATGCAGTGCAATAAGACAAGGTGTGCCTGCATACCCTGTTTATTTAAAAAAGTGGTTTAAGGTGATTGAACTGATGTCAACATGAAAGCTAAGTGGGGAACGTGAACTGTTCAAGTGGGAACGGGGGAGGAAATTTTACCAGGAGCCAAGGATAAGGTGCTAAGATGTTTAACGCATTTAAATTTATCTTTGAGTTTCCAGGTAGCCAAGGGAAGGAAACAAGAACACTTCTCCCTTTTCATTCAATGTCTATGTCCTGTTAAATGTTTCTAGGTTGTATTTCCCTTGTAGTGTGTGTCCATAGATGATCAGCACCTTGAGCTGCTGGGTTGAACCAGCGTTTTTACCTCTCTCAGTAGGACAATAGAGAAAGTGAGAGGAGATCAGCATCTAAGTCTTAAACCTGCCCTGACTTCTGAGGGGTGGGGCATCCTCTGTGTGTGTGTTTTACTAATGATGTTTTTTGGGAACTGACCTTACAAAGTCTACACTAGTTGCAGTCCTTGACCCAGTCCAGTACACTGGAGAAGGGTCCGCGGAGATTGGGGTTTGTCCCTGGTAGAACAGGATTTTAAATAACTATGAGGGCCACGGAAAGGCGATGAGTAACCAAAGAGTTTTGCAGGGGAGGAGCCGGCATCATTACAGAGGGGTATTACACGTGGGTTAAGTCTGAGCACTCCAGAACCAGATGAAACTGGATTCAAATCCTGCCTCAGATCTAGCCTACAGTTTAAACTGTGGTTTAGATAATGGGGCCACTCCATTAGGGCTGTTTTAGCACAGGTTGAAATGATATACATGAAATAGGATAGTCAGTTCTTGGTACATAATAAAGGCTCCATGAATGGCAATCTCACATATGCTGATTTACAGAGATCTTTTTAAGCTGATTGTTGCTCATCTTTCTACCTTATTATGTTATGGGCATTCAAGTGTAACATGTTTCAGCTGAGTGTGAAGATACTACTATTGCTCACTGATTTTTGGTTCTCCTTTTCTTCTTGGACACATAGGAAGCTCCTCTTCCCTCACAACTAGGCAGAGTCTTGAGACTTGTTCTGCCTAATGAAATGTGAGTGGAAATGACATGTGCCCCTTATGGCTAAGAGAGTGAAAAGCCATTGTAGGCATATCCTATTTCTGCCTTGCAACAATATCCTTGGAGACACATATTGAGGTAACTGTGTCCCAAGATGCTAGAGCTCTGTTAGCCTGGGTCTTGAGTGATTGGAGGAGGGCTCTCTTCCACCCATTCCCCTGCTCTTGCCATTATGTACACACATACCATGCTGAAGATGTAATGTGAGCATGGCATGTAATACAAATATGCCACTGAAAACTTGTGTTTATTTACTACCTATCCCATCCTAGCTTAATGAGTACAGCACTTCAGTCAAAAGCTTTCCAGTATCCACCAGAGGCAAATTTGATACAGTGGAAACAAACATCTCAGTTTTTATTGAATTATAGTTAGGGAGCATAAAATTATGCTAATAGCCTTGAATGCACTATTATTGAGAAATTAGAACCTTCCAGCTAACAAACACCGAGATCGTGTTAATCAAAGAATGAGGTGTTTCTCTGAAATAACACATGTTGAGCAGTTTTTATTTCTATTATGTTGTTGTTACATTTGGATCTTGGAAATGTTCGCTGTAGTTAAGTGTGTGCCTTGCTACAATTCTGTGGAGTAGTACAAAGCCTACATATGCAAATGTGTATATAGATACACATATATGTCAAATATTAACAATCATGTATTTATAGCACAGACTAAAGGTGAATCTGGATAAAGATGAGTCTGGAGTCTGGCCCCAGGGTTCTACCACTTAACTACACACAGTCTACCATCTTTGAGAAGTTTAGAGAGGCTTTTTTAAGAAGAGTTCTGCATTGGTCTCCCATGCAGGTAGCAAGTATATCAGGACTTCTTCCCCATCTGCAAGTGAGTCAGAGCATCTAACAGAAAAAAAAAGAAAACATAAATGAAGGAGAGCAGAGAAGGAGAATACACTGCTGTCTAGAGCAGTGGTTCTCAAACTTCAGTGTGCAGCAGCATCGCCTGAAGAGCCATGAAAGTGCAGATGGCTGGGCTCCACCCCAGAGTTTCTGATTCATTTGTTCTGGAGTGGGGCCTGAGAAATTGCATTTCCAGCAAGCTCCCAGGTGATGCTGCTGCTGCTACCTGGTTCTCAAAACCTCACTTTGAGAATCACTGCCCCAGAGCTTTACTTGTCCAAGAGGATTCTGTGGATTAACAGCATTGGCACCAGCTGGGAGCTTGGTAGGCATGCAGAGTCCCAGGCCCTACCCAGACCTGCTGAATTGGAGCCTGAGTTTTACCATGATTCCCAAATGAGTTGTGTTCACAGTGAGGTCGAGAAGCATCAGACTGCAAGAAAGAGAAGTGCTTTCCAGCACAATATGAGCTTTTAAGAACCCAGCTGCTATTAGTAATGGCTTCCCTAGTGTCTACCAAGTTCTGCCACAGTCCCTTCCTGTTTTGTGATCACACTGAATGGATTTTCATGCTCCTCTGATCCCCAAGTGGAAGTAAACTTCCCAGATCAGAAAACCCATTGTAGGTTACCGATTTGCACAATACTGCAGTAGAGGCTATGATACCTCCATAGCGTGTTGTACAATGTGGTATATATCAGCTCTGAGTTTCAATCCCAGCTTCACTTCTGCATTGCTTTGTGTCTTTCTCAAGATAATTTCCCTAAGCCTCCTTGTAAAGAAATCTCACTGTAGGATCTACCTTATAGGATTGTTGCATAGTGTTAATGTGCATAAAATTCTAGAACAATTTTGGACATACAGTGTTTCTTAAATGATAGTTGTTACTATGTTCTTTATCCCATGAGGCTTTTCAAGTCTAAGCTTCTGAGTTCTTATCTACATGCCTAAACACACACTGTGGGCTGTATGGATGTCTGAGCTTGTGGATTAGTGTTTCATTCATCTCTATGTCTTGATACTACTTAGCACATAGTAAGATGCTCAGTAGATGGTGTCTGAATGAATAAACCTGCAAGTGTGTGTGTGTGTATTGTGTGTCTTGTCATTGTACCCATTAGGCTGGGAAGTGGGTTTCTCAGGAACACACACAAAACGCAAGACTGAGAAAGGTCCAGTATAATCAAGCTGCAAATTGTTTTCCCAGTCTCCCCACTCTTGAAAGCTAATTCTCCATCAGAGAAAGGAAAAACCAAGGCACCGTGAATCTCAGTGGCACAGCAGGGTTAGAAGACACACCCAGGACACGACAGTCAAGGAGAAAAGGCCAGACACCCAGGGAGGTGGGAGCTGAGACCAAAACCCAGCCCTGGGGTGGCTGCTTCATGCTCTCACCCAGGTGAATGAATTACGCTTAGCAGGCCCTGAAACTCACTACGCAGGCTGCCACATCTCTTCCCACCTTTTCCCCTCTCCACTACAACCATCTCTGCCTTCTGTCAACCTGCTCAAATACTGATACAAGAAAATGAAATCCAAGGGAGGGTCATGGCCCACAATAAGCTGCCAAGGTATCACAGGCTTTTAGACTGTCACTTTAGCTAACTCTGGGCTCAAGAAACTGGCTACCTTATTCACTCTAGTACCTGACAGAGACTCTCTCCTTGAGTGAACTTTAATGAGGCTCCTCTTCTTGACTAGGTTTTGACTTTGGTTAAAACTGAAGTGCTGTCTTTGGCCTGCCTATCCCAGTTTTAGCATGAATGTTCCTATGTCAGTTTAGCAAGAACCTCCATACCCTTGATATCTGATCACCCTCCATACCTGATCAAGCTCCTCCCTTACAACTTTTGTTACATAAGTCCTTGACCTGTCTCCGGTAAGAATCTCCCTCTTCTTCATGTCTCCTCTTAGTCATTTTCTTTCGATTGACCCCCCCTCAGTCTGCTCACTGGTGGTCACTCCTCAGATGTCTGTGCTACATTCTAAGTTAAGCCCAAGGTCTCCTATGATTATGATAGTCTTGACACCTGTTGGGGTAGACCTAAACAAAGTCTTACTAACCATTTCAATGTGGGTCAGAATAATTTTTTCTCTAACTATCCTCAGACCCAAGCACAGTGTGTGACTGTCATAATTTTGTGTAACACACTTCTGCCTCAGCATCCAGTGTTAGGCCTGACACAGGTGGTTTGAAACCCAGGTGTACCCCATCACCTTTGGCCTGGAAACTTTCCCTCCCCCTTGTAGCTGTTTGCAATATAGCCCCCTTGTTTCTCATCCCACTGATCCCAAGCCCGACATACTGTGGGAGCATGGCTGCTGATCATGATAAAACCCAGTGATCAACACCAGATTCATGTAAGTAAATCTCCCCCTTCTCAAACATGTTTTCCTTATGCTAGCCAGTCCATAGCCCCCTGGGAAAGTCTAAGGGATAATTACTGTGCATCTTAATAAAGGCCTGCTTCCCCAGGCCCTCCCTCTCTTGCTCTCTGCCCATTGTTTGAGCTCTTTGTGGCCTCCAGACTTCCTGTAGCCTCCCACTGGCAACTCCAACCTCTCTGGATCTGTAAGTAATACATTTCTTGTTTCATGCATTGTGGTTTCACCTTCTCTCATTGTGTCTTACCTGCCCGACACACCTGAACCTAACTCTCTTCCCAGTGAGGGCTTTCCAGAAAGTGGCTATCTTGGCTTATGACCTCTGTCCACGAAGAAACCTGAAGACCAAATTAGAGAATCACAACAGCAACCGATGATAGTGTGACACATGAGAATGGGGTAACTCAGAATAGTGTGATGTTTGGATTCAGGGAGTTCTTCCCCCTTTCTAGCAGTGTGACCCTAGACAGATCACTAAACCTCTCTGAGCTGCAGTTTCCTCATCTGGAAAAGGAAGATAGTAGCTGTACTACCTATCTCAATGAGTTGTTTTGACGATTAAATAAAATAATGCAAGAAATGCATTTAGCACTGGTTCTGATACCAAACAAGTGTGTATGTATTTATGTATATATGTATTTATTTAGCTAGAGATGGAGTCTCACTCTGTCCCCAGTGTGGAGTGCAATGGCATGACCATAACTCATTGCAGCCTCAAAACCCTAGCTCAGGTGATTCTCCCACCTCAGCCTCCCTAGGAGCTGGGACTATGGATGCGTACCACCACACCCCACTAACTTTTAAAATTTTTTTGTAGAAAGAAGATCTCACTATGTTGTCCAGGCTGCTCTTGAGCTCCTGTCCTCAACTGATTCTCCCACCTCGGCCTCCCAAAGTGCCGATATTATAGGCCCAACAAGTATTTAGAAAATGCTAAGAAGGAAAACCACAGGTTTTCATGTTCTGCATGAATTCGTAATTCACCTCTGTATTAGCCACATGATCTTGGGCAAATGGTGTCACCACCAGTCCACTTCCTTTTTTGTAAAATGGGGTGATGATACCTATGTCAAGGGACTTGAGACATGTGAGAAATAATTGGAATTGTCCACAAAATGGACAACTATATATATTCAGATTCATTCGACAAGTGTAAATAGCACAAACTACATGCAGGACACTGGAGATAGAATGATCAAGCAGACCTGATTTCTACCACTATGGGGCTTATGTTCTAATGGCAGAAACACATAAACTGATAATCAAAGAAATAAATATACAACTTTTAATTTTAGTAGGGGTAGCTCATGCGTGTAATGCCAGCATTTTAGGTGGCCAATGTGGGAGAATCGCTTGAGCCCAGGAGTTTGGGGCCAGCCTGAGCAACATCATGAGACCCTTCTCTTTACAAAAAATACAAAAAAGATTAGCCTATTGTGGTGGTAGACTCCTGTATTCCCAGCTACTCAGGAGGCTAAGGCAAAGGGTCAGTGGAGCCCAGGAGTTTGAGGCTACAGTGAGCCGTGATTGCACCACTGCACTCCAGTCTGGCTGACTGTGAGTCAAAATAAATAAATAAAAATAAAGTGAAATAAAGTTCAATAGGTACCTAGAAGGGGAAAATACTGAAACCTGTAGGAATATAAAGGAAGGGAGCTAATTGAGAATGTGTAGAATTTAACTTAAAGAATTTAAATGGAGTTCTGTTAAATAAAGGAGGGAAATACACATGAAATCCCGAGGTGCAAAGGAGCTCAGCGCATTGGAAGACCCAAAGGGACATCAGGTGGCTGTAGGCAGTGGGGGAGGCATTGGGGCATAGAGACATGGGAAGGGCCAGAATATACAGGTTCTTTTCAGTCATATTAGGAAACTGGGGATTTAAGCCTCCATTGCAATCTAAGCATTACCAGCATTATAAGCATCCCCCGAAGATTCTCTCCTTAAATTGCCTCCTAGTTGCCATGTTTTTGAAAACTGTTTGTATAACAGCTGTGGCAATGAAGCTTTGTTGTTCTGTGATTACTTGTCTTGCTGACATCTGTCAGTTCCTCCTAGAACTCTGTTTACCTAATTTGGTGAGGCTGGTCCCTAGACCAATGGGCTTTGATATGACAAATGGCCCATGAAAGTGAAAGGAGTATGCATATTATGCTAATTTCCATTCCATCCAGGAGAAAAAGAAAAAGGTTACCAGCTGTGAAAAACCACCGAATAGAAGCAGGTTGCTGATTGTCAGCCTGCTGAGTGATAATCTTGTCAGCATGACCTGCAGAAATGGTAATAATTTGCAATTATGTACCAGCATTTCTCTTAGGGCACACAGTTTCTAAATATTTCCCTAAACTCAGTGAGGCAGAGATGCCGGGATGTTATCATTTTTCAATTAAAAAGTGATCTTAAAAGAAATGTGTTAATAACCTTTCTCATGTTGCATGTTTGGGAAGCTTCTTTAGATCAGTTTTTTCAGGAGGGAAATGGCACCTAGTGGTGTTACCTGGGCACATAAAAGCTTGGTGCTTTCCTGCTTGTTTCTACTCTGGCTTGTTGCTTAAATTCGGAAGCAGCACCATTTTGCTTTCCTTTGCATTTAAGCTGCACCATCAGATGTAGTAGAACAAAAGCCCTTTAACCCAGGCATCCTCCAGAACCAGTAATACCTTGGTGAGCCCTTTATAAAGGCCAAAGGAAATAATGGCAATAAGCTCCTTCTTTAAGTTACTACAACAACTTCCTACATCCTTGAATAATGTATCTCACTAATGGGTTGCGGAGAAAAACATTTCCTTTTCCCATTTCAGAAATCCTTCCAGAGCCGAGACCATGCATTCCATCACCCATGAGAACCAAGTGTCTGTACAAGAGGTTATGGTGAGGGTCTCTGCTAACAGGCCTCATAAATGTGGGCTCTAATCTTGCTTTTGGAAGCCACTAACCTTGCATGACTTTGGAAAAACCATTTAATCTATGAAAACTATTTACCCTTCTATTATGATATGTCTGCCTTCCCGTGATTGCCCAGAGGTTCTTCTTGCCCACTGCACAGACAAAACCAATTCACTGAGACAGAGATATTGCAGCAGAGAAAGAGTTTAATTAATGCAGGAGTAGCCACGTGGAAGATGGGAGTTTATTAAATCAACCTCCCTGAAAATTTAGAGGCTAGGAATTTTCAAGGATTGTTCAATGGGCAGAGGGCTAGGGAATAGGGAGTGCTGATTGGGTAGATTGGAGATGAAATCACAGGAGGTTTAAGCTGTTTTCTTGTGCTGAATCAGCTCCTGGGTAAGGACCACAAGACCAGATGAGCCAGTTTCGTGGTATTGATTACTGTTTCAGGTAGCTGGTCCATTAGAATGCAGTCTGAAAAATATATTAAACACCAATCTCAGGGTTTGCAATAGTGATGTTATCTATGGGAACAATGAGGGGAGGTTATGAATCTGGTGACCTCTGATTACATGACTTCTGAGCCATAATTGTAATCTTGTGGCTAATCTGTTTGTTTTACAAAGGCAGTTTCAGTCCCCTAGCAACAAGGGGGTAGTTTGCGGAAGGGCTATTATCATCCTGGCTTCAAGGTTAAACTATAAATTCCTCCCATAGTTAACTTGACCTATACCCAGAAATAAGCAAGGGCAGCTTGGAGGATAGAAGCAAGATTAAGTCAGCTAGGTCAGATATTTTTCACAGTCATCATGTTTCTATGTCCACTTTCTTTCACTGTCATGATTTGTGCAAAGGCAGTTTCAGTCTGAGAATGTTGTACATCAAAAACAATAACATAAGTAAAAGCAGTTGGAAAACTTTAAAAAGATATACATATCTAGGGAGAGATTTTCGTAATGGCATCTGGGACTGAGACCTAAGATGAGGGATTTTTACCTTTCTTCTTTGCTGACCTAGAAATAAGCATTGTCCTCATTATCCTTGCCTGCTTCCCCTGGAACTGGAGAGGCAAGTCCGTGGTACATAGACTTTCTTTCTCATCATTCACTCATCACAATTCCTATCAATCACTGATACCAGAACCCCTATCACCCCGAGTCTGTTTCAGCACAGCACTCTCTACAGCCAGTTACAATTATGACATTTCAATTACGGTGGTCATCTGAAATAAAATAAAGCCTGTCACGAGTCCTTCCTACTTCTTGATACCTCTTCTAACTCCCTTGAAACTTGCAGAGCAGGGGATGGAGTGTGAAATGACGATATAGTTGCCATCCAGCCAAGTAGGCAAGTTCTTTTGCTCAAGTAAGTATTTTAGTCTCTGGGGAGGGTCTCTGTCAGAAAGGGTGCCAGAGACAAGGATGCACATTAAACATTCTCCCTGTTTCTCAGTCCTGCAATTAAGACCCCTTAGACTAGTGGTGGCCAATGGCCTTTGAACAGAAGTGGCCTGTGTCTCCTTTGGGTCAAAGTATGGACTGTTCTGGACCAGGTCTTTCCTGGGTCTTACTGCCTAAAAGACCACAAGTTGCATATGGTGAAGCTATAGCAGTGGTCCTCCCCAACCTTTTTGGCACCAGGGACCAGTTTTGTGGAAGACAATTTTTCCACAGATTGTGGGGTGAGGGAATGGTTTCAAAAATGTTTCCAGTGCCTTATATTATGCACTTTCTATTCTCATGTACAATGAAATAATTATACAACTCATCAGAACGTAGAATCAGTAGGAGCCCTGAGCTGCTTTTCTTCAACTAGACAGGACCATCTGGGGGTGATAGGAGACAGGGATAGATCATCAGGCATTAGCTTCTCATAGGAGCACACAACTTAGATCCCTCGCACGTACGTTTCACTATAGGGTTCACACACCTATGAGAATCTAATGCGGCTGCTTATCTGACAGGGGAGGCAGAGCTCAGGCAGTAATGCAAGCAATGGGGGAGTGGCTGTAAATACAGATGAAGCCTCACTTGCTCACCTGCTGCTCACCTCTTGCTGTGAGATCTAGTTCCTAACAGGCCATGAACTGGTACGGGTCTGTGGCCCAGGGATTGAGAAGTTGTGAATGGTAAGGTTTGCATTATCTCAGTCTCCTCGGACACAGAGTATTAGTTTCCCAAAGCTGCCATAACAAGGCATCACAGACTTGGTGGCTTAAACAGCAGGAGTTTATTGCCTCACAGTTCTAGAGGCTGGAAGTCCAAGATCAAGGTGTTGTCAGCAGTGGTTCCTTCTGAGGACTGTGAGGAAGAATGTGTTTCATGCCTGGCTCCTAGCTTCCTGTGGTTCTCTGGGGACCTTGGTGCACGTTCCTTGGCTAATAAAAATGTCACCCATTCTCTGCCTTCATCTTTATATGGTGTTCTTCCTATGTGCATCTGTCTTCACACTTCCCCCTTTTATAAGGACACCAGTCTTATTAGATTAGGGACCACCTACTGCAGTTGACTCTATCTTAATTAATTACATCTGCAATGATCCTATCTCCAAATAGGGTCTCATTCTGAGGTCGTGGGGGGTTAGTACTTTAATATACAAATTTAGGGAGGACACAGTTCAACCCATAAGGCAGTGTTGACTCATGTTGTATGTCTGTCATGAGTGAACAATAAATTTTTGTTGTGTTTTAAGCAACTGAGTTTTGGGGGATATTTGTTACATCAGCATGATCTCACTTGTTGTAATTAACATGACGTTTAAGTGGTATGCACACATTAGGTCATTCATTTGCATATAAGTGGGCTTGAAGTTGACAGTAGCGTTTCCTCTGATGGGAAGACTCACCCAGGTGTGACTACCTCTCAGGTTGTTGATTCACATTCTTACAGCATCACAGAACTGAAACCAGCTGGTTGTTTATCTGAACACCTGAATGGGTCCTCCATGTATCAACTTCAACTCTCTCTCTCAGAAACATCAAAAAATAATAATAGGAAAAAAAATATTATTTTCTTGAAGAAAAGGCAGATAATTTATTTGTTAGCACCAGGGAAGCAAGGAATGATCTCTACACATCTAGTATAAGTAACTCAGCTCCTGATGGGGAAATTAGGACCTTGACAATGAAATGGCAATGTGTCCAAGTTCACAAAGTTTAATAGACAGAACTGGGAATGGGACTTGGATTTCCTGTTCCAAACCTGGAAAGGGAAGTTTGAGCAAATGAGAATACGCTGCTGGGCTTTGCACTGTTTAAACTTAAGCGATGGCAGTCACTGCAAACACAACTTTCACAAAACTGAACAAGAAAGAAATCTCACGCAATAATAAAAACTGTGCACTTGAAATATGGCTAGTATGAATTCGGGGATGCTTTAAATATGCATACCAGATTTTGAAGACAGAAATGGTTAATAATTAACAGCATATTAGAATAATATATGAGATGAAACTAAATATATTAAGATTTTTCTCTTCTACATATGGCTACTAGAAAATTTAAAGTCACATATGTGGCCTGCAATTGTATGGGATATTACATTTACATTTTTTATTGAATAATGCTGATGTAAAGGAATTAATAAAATGCAGTTTCCAGAACCCTACTCCAGAAGAAGTAAATAGCATCTTTGGTTTTGAAATTTGAGATCCTTAATTTTAGGATTCCCAGCTAATTCTGTTGCAGAGTAAATGTTGATACTAGAATGTGGCCCCAGTGAGCTGGAGATGGCTGGTGGCTGCCCCTTTAGTTCACCACAGTCTGTACGATTCCCTATTGTCCTCTAGACATTGAGGCATAGTATCCCTTGCCATTGACCAAACGATAAACATCAGCACATGTGAGTGGATACAGATGAGTGTAAAATATTTTTATTTACCCACATCTCAAACTTTCTTGTGGGGGGGAAATATAAATCATCTTTACTTCCACAAATACTCCCTCCCATTTTTCTTGAGACACAGAATTCTTGTTTAGTGTATGACAGGCAATGAATCATGAGGCTGTAATTCATTCTCCACTAGGATGCAGCCAGCGGTGATCTGCCTGACCTCTCTGGCTAACAGAGTTATCCATGTAGCCCATCTAACCAGAGTCCAGCTGTTCCCTCTGCTTGTGGAATGTATAATTCTAGCCTCCTTATGACTCTGTGAGAATGCCTGAGTAGTTAACTATGCTCTGAATCTCATCAGGTTTTTTCAATGATCCTTTATGTCAGAGGTGGTTGAAGCCCTCTTAAGTTTGGCCAAGATATTCTATTTCTAACATCAGACGTAAAAACTGGCTAATTTAAATTTGGAAGGCCGGGCACAGTGGCTTATGCCTGTAATCCCAGTGCTTTGGGAGGCTGAGGAGGGTGGATCACTTGAAGTCAGGAGTTTGAGACCAGTCTGGTCAAGGAGGTGAAACCCCCTCTCTATTAAAAATTGGCTGGGCACGGTGCCTCATGCCTGTAATCCCAGCACTTTGGGAGGTTGAGGCGAGCAGATCACCTGAGGTCTGGAGTTCAAGACCAGCCTGACCAATATGGTGAAACCCTGCCTCTACAAAAAATACAAAAATTAGCTGGACATGGTGGCAGGCGCCTGTAGTCCGAGCTACTCGGGAGGCTGAGAGAGGAGAATTGCTTGAACCTGGGAGGCGGAGGTTGCAGTGAGCTGAGATAGCACCATCACATTCTAGCCTGGGCAACAAAAGTGAGACTCAACCTCAAAAAACAAAAAAACAAAAATTAGCCAGGTGTGGTAGCACATGCCTGTGGTTGCAGCTACTGAGGAGGCTGAGGCAAGAGAAACACTTGAACCTGAGAAATGGAGGTTGCAGTGAGCTCACACCACTGCACTCCAGCCTGGGCAATAGAGCAAGACTCTGTCTCAATTGATCAATCAATCAGTAAAATTTAATTTTTGAAAAACCAATTACGTTGTGTCATATTTACAATCTGGCTATACATCTGAGTGCCCGCTGGGAACAAAATAAATTTCATGTGTTAGATTGGATTTAGGGGTGTCTTTGTTCTGAACCATAGGCAACATTGATTATTATCATTTTGTAAGGAGTCTCAGGGATTATCCTTTTCTTGGGAAAGGTAGGACTTCTAGAGAAAATTCTACTTGGTAGAAACACTTCCTATTTACTTATTGACACTTGATGATCCTTAATATCAAGGGAGCTGGAGATATAAACTGAAAGATGTGACTTGATTGTAACACAGCATTTGAATCCTAGGTATCAATGTTGTGTTTGACTATGTATTCATTTTCTTTTGCAGCATAAAAAATGACTACAAGCTTAGTGGCTTTAAATAACAGTTGTGGTTTTGTTTTGTTTTGCTTTGTTTTGTTTTGTTTGAGACAGAGTCTCACTCTGTTGCCCAGGCTGGAGTACAGCAGGCGAATCTTGGCTCTCTGCAACCTCTGCCTCCTGGGTTCAAGTGATTCTCCTGCCTCAGTCTCCTGAGTAGCTGGGACTCTAGGCATGTACCACCATGCCTGGCTAATTTTTGTATTTCTCAGAAGAGATGGGGTTTTGCCATGTTGGCCAGAATGGTCTCAAATTCCTGACCTCAGGTGATCCTCTCACCTCAACCTCTGGAGGTGCTGGAATTACAGGCATGAGCCACTGCTCCTGGCCATGACAGTTGTTATTATCTCATAGTTCCTGGAGGTCAGGAGTCTGGGCATGACTTAGATGGAACCCTGCTCAGAGACCCACAAGGCAGCAGTCAAGGCATTGGCAATATTGCAGTTTTCATCTGGAGCTTGCTGTACTTTTCCAAGCTCATTCCAGGTGCTGGAGGAATTTAGTTCCTTAGGGTCGAAGGTCCCCATTTTTCCAGGAGCTGTCAACAGGGTTATTCTCAGCTCTTGGAAGCCTCCCTTTTACCACATAGCTGTTAGTTTTCTTCAGGCCAGCAAGATCACATTTCTGATGCTTCACCTTCTTGTGAAGTCTGATTAGGTCAGACATACCTGAGATAATCTAACAACAAGTGAGATATCCATGCCCCACACGCAAAGGGAGGAGGCATACACTGGTGTGGGGGAGAGGAGGCAGACATCTTAGAACCCTATATCTCACAGTCTGTCTTCTGGCACCCAACAATTAACTCCCTTCCAAGGGTCTCATGCCTTTATAAAACCAACTTGAGATCCAAGATCTATCATATAAATCATGTTCATCATAGTATCTCATTGTAATTCACTGGCTTCAGCCACACTCAGTGGGGGAGAAGATTACACAGGTGTGTGTATACAAGGTGGCACTCTTGGGCACTATCATAGAATGCCTGTGGTCACAAAGCATCTACCTATGACTCTTAACATGAATAAAAAGTCATGTTTGCTTGCAGTGTTCCAGTCATGGCATATGAGGCCATTTCTGATGTGCTTGGGAAGCCGAACCCTCAACATATTTATCTTCCGCGTGATTGGATTTCCCGTTCCCTGCTTGTTAAATCACTCCTGTCTGGACTGCACACAACCAGCCTTATCAGAAAGAAGTCCCCAAAGTGGACTTTCTAGAAATGGCAGAAGTCATAGCACATGCACCTGTCCAAGTTGTGGCTGTTAGACCTGTTGGATCGCAGATACAAGTTCTTGCCCTCCTCCAAGCAGAGGAGAGAGGATTGTTTTTGCAGGTGTTTGGAAGTTGCAGCAATAGCCACAAAACCCAACCCTCTTCCCCATAGCATGTATCCACCTCTAGCTAGAGGGATAAGAAATTATAGTCCTTATTTCCCCTTTTTTGCAAGGATCTTTTTGCTTCCACACTGGATTTCCAGAGAAATGAGACATATTTAAGGTGTGTTTATGCTTTTTCTCATTATGTTTGAGTCCTTGATTCCAGATAAAGGTCATTCATCTCAGGGAAAAAAGCCTATTTCACACTCTCCCCACTAGGAAAATAGTCTTTGATCTTATTAATAAGGTTATAGATTGGACTTAATCAAAAATAAATATTGTTGATATTTCTTATTCAACACATCATATGCATCCTATAAATTTATAATCTATAAATGACATTAATATAATTTCTATTTGATTTTCAATAGCGTATGTGTAGATGTATATGCATAGGTGTGTAGATTTTGAGATTAAACTTTTCCAGTTAAAGAAACACTATAAATTTTTCTATCAAACTGAGGATAATTATAGAGAATTAAAGTATTCCTAAATATCATCACACAGAAGTAACTACAGTAGTTATACTTTTCTGAAACTTAAAAAAAATGTCAGCTTGTATGCTCAAAAAACTTTTTTTCTTATGAAAAATTGGAGTATGCTATAATATGAACACAGTTTGTGTCCTGCTTTTATCACTAAACATTTTATACATAGACTTTTCTCAAAACAATTTTTTTCAAAAATTATTTGAAATTCGGTAGTTAAGATTTGCATTTTTGATGGATTGGAGATGGTTCTTGTTTTACCAGTGGAGGCTGGAAATATGTCATTAAAGTTATTATCTCTCTACACTATGATGACAATTATATTAAATATAACTTCTAAAGAATTACCTTTTTATCTTTCAGCCACAGAGTAGCACTCTTTGTGAGTATTTGCTTATTTTTCATGTATTTAGTATGACATATGAGGAGAAGGAAGAAATTTACTCCTGATGTTCTTTCTGTGGATCAAGTACCCTTCATTCCTTGATTGGCAGGGAGGCAGCACAGAACAGGATTTTCCAGCATGGGCTTCAGGGGTTTGAAGCCCAGCTCCACCATTTGTGAGCTGTGTGAGTTTGGGCAAGCTACTTAACATCTCTGTTCCTTAGTTTTCTTATCTGTAAAATGTGGATAAAACCAATGATTATCTCATAGGGTTGTTGTATGGGTTAAATGTGACAATAAATATGAAGCAATTTAGATGAATTCTAAAGTAAGAATGGTGAATATTTACAAATTTTAGATATTCTCCTTCTCCTCTTTCTTCTCCTTGTCCTCATCATCATTTTCATTTTTTACTGGTAGCTTTTCTTTCTCTCTTCTGTATGAAAATCCTTCAAGAAGCAAAAGTTATATTGGGATGTATATCTTGTCTTTTCCTCATCTAGCATTGTGTCTTATACTTAAAGTTGCTTCATAAATATTGTTGATTATATTGTCATTTTCCTATCTCTAGAAATAGACAAGCATTTTTTACTCCAAGGACTATGCTCCAGTCATTGCTATAACAAACATAACAATTTTGTATAGAATAGATGCACAATCACACACTTATTTTATAAATGTATTGCTCAATTATACCAACCTATTTTATCACATCATTATGTACACCTATGATGTGCAAGGCCCGAACTGAATGCTCTGTTAGCCACTGCCACCAAAAAGTTCAAAGTATACTATGATTGTTTTGTGTTTAGAATGTGCTCAGTATTTTGCTAGGCTTCTATTTTTAACACAGACATGTCAGAAGACTTTACCTACCTGATTATTTTTATTGTTTTTGGCTTGTAAGGCTCTAGTTTGGAGAACAGTGTTTTCCTGGTTTTACCAATTTTAGCAATAGCTGAATAAAAAGGAATGTTTACTTGTAAGTAAATTCTGAAATGAAATATTATATATAAATCATGCAGTCCAGGCATGATTGTAAATTTGTTAGCCTAACTGGACTTGCTACAAGCTTCTTCCTTTCTCTTGTAGAAATAAAGGAAAATGAGCATTGAGGTGTCACTGTGTTACAGTGCCATGACCCAATCACAACAATCAGGTTGGAAAAGTCAGTGTTAGCTGAGACCCAGCAGTGTCTTTCTCATCATTTCCCTCCCTCTCACCTCCACCTCTTTATTCTTACTATTCTTCTCTCTCTTCCTCACCTCTTATTAAACATGAAGTAATGCTCCATGGCCAAATTCAAGATTCTCCATGAAACACTTTTTGTTGGAAGAGGGAAGGAGCTGCTTTGGGGCTCATGACAGCTCTTGTTTGCAGTTCTTATTTATAATAGGCTAGATAATGATCTCATGGTTTCCATAAGCTAGCTAGAATTTCCATCCCATGTAAAGTAGCAAGTCCCTGCTTTATTTTTCTTTATAGCCTACAACTACCTGAAATTTCACTATACGTTTTACATTTATTTGTTTATTGTCTAACTCACTAGAATATAAGCACCGGAGTTGGAGGGCTTATATTGAGTATATTTCTATATCCCCAGTAGCTAAAGCATTACCTAGTTCATAGTAGGTACTCAGCAATACCTGTCGAATGAATGACTACGTATGTAAGAGTTGACTGGTGTACAATATAAAGATAGTATCCTGTCTCTTATCTCCCTCTTGCTTAAGAAAAGAATGGCAGTGGCAATAAAAACCAACATAAACCATGAAGAGGTGCTATGCTTACCCTTTACTTCTCACATGCAGCCTGTCAGCAAGGCTGTAAGTTCTGTTTTGAAAATATGACTTGAACCTGACCATCTCTGTTGCTACCACCCAAGTCTAAGGCATTGTCATCTCCATATGGAGCAATACAAAAACCTGTTTATCGATGTTTCTGCCTCTCTCTGTTTCAATCCATCCCCTCACACAGTAGCATCGGAGATCTTCTTAAATTTGAATTGCGTCTTGTCAGTATTTACTAAAAATCCTCCATACCCAGAACTCTTAGTGGATAATCCAAACTGGCCTCCAGGCCTTTGAGGCCCAGCCTGACCAGCTCTTTCCTTGCTCATCAATGCCATCTCATGCTTTTCCACTTATGGCCTGCCGTGCTCCAACCATGGTGGTTTTTCCTCTGTACTTGGTAGTTGCTGTGGGAATTCACTCAGGGTGGTTGCAAAAATATTAAGAGAAAAATGGTAGAGAAAGTCATGGATATAGTCTCAAACCTTTTTGGAAGACCTAAAAGTTTTTTCATAATTTCAGTAGAAGTTTCACCTGAAGGCAGCCTAAATCCCTTTTACATTTAGTTAATAAGAATGACTAGGGTATGTGGGAGAGTTTATCTGAATAACTTGTTTACACATGTGGTCTCAAAACTAACCTTTGAGCAGGATGGACGTCTTGGGAGGAGGTCCACCAGGGAAATTACCCTCTCATGGTGTTTGCTTTGGGCAACAGAACCTGGCCTTTAATCTTTCTCTTCAAGTGTGTTGACTTAAACCCTCTGTTATTAAATCTATACAAAATAAATGGGGAGAGGGTGAACTAATGAGGGTTGTGTAGCTGTGATCTCTCTCTATTAGTGGCTCATGACCCCTCTAGAGCCCTCTCGTTCATTGTATTATGTGTGTGAATGCATTTATTCATCCGTTGTGTAGCTGGGGTTTGTGGGACAGACCCTGGCAATTGGTCAAGCTCTTTCCCACCTGTCACCCTTTGCATAGGCAGTCTCCTCCATCTAGAATTCTCTTCCCCCAACCCCTTCTTTTCCTTTAGGCTGAGATGTCACCTTTGCAGAGATACCTGCTATACTCCCTATCTAAATAAATGACATTCTGTTAGTCTCTTTTGATCCCTGTTTTCTTTATGTTCGTTGCCTGTGTTACAGCCTCTGATTATTTGTTTCCTTGTCTTGTCTGTGCTGCTAGAGTGTAAGCTGCAGGAGACAGGGACAGTGGCTGTCTTTTTCACTGTCATATTCCCAGTGCTGACCATGAAGCTGTTCCGTAAGCACTAAGCAGGTGCTGACACTCATTTCTTGTTGCTACTGCAACAAATTGCCACAAACTTTGTGACTTAAAACAATGCAAGTTTTTTATCTTATAGCTCAGGAGGTCAGAAGCCCAAAAGGGGCTTCACTGAGCTGGAATCATGGTGCTGGCAGGGCTGGAGGCTCTGGATATTCTAGGCAGGGGGACCTGTTTCCTCGCTCTTTCTGTTTTTCAGAGGCTGCCCTGGTTCCTTGGTTGGTGGCCTCCTTTCTCCATCTCTCTGTGCCTTTCTTTCATAGTCCTAGATCCCGTGGAGTCTTCTGCCTCCCACCTCCACTTTTGGGAGCCTTGTGATTACATTGGGCCCACCTAGATAATCCAGGATAATCCTCATATTTTACAACCACTGGATTAGTGCTGTCGATGCCATCTGCAACCTGAATTCCCCTTTGCCGTGTAATTAAACATGCACAAGTTCTGGGGATTAGGAGATGAACATCTTGGGGGACCATTATTCTGTCTTAATAAATATTTACCGAGTATTTGAATAAATAAATGGCCAACTAGCATGGAAGTTCTTTGTGGACGAATGACTGTATTTACATTTCTTTTTGTTGCTTTTTGTGCTTGCTCAAGCTAAGCTGATATTCAGGCTTTGTAATTACTCTGGGCCATTCCTGATTCCCAGAGAGGTACAAAGGACTCAAAGATGAGTTCTTCCTTTAATTACCAGCCTCGGAAGAGAACCTGGAGACCCTTAAGGTATGAGGTAAAGAGGGATTTCAAGATCTAATTAAACATCTAATATTCTTTGGAAGGCATGAGATTTATAGTTGGTGCCACTGTAATTGGCATGGTCTGCCCTGGAGTGACAAATGCAGGCATTACAAACGTTTGCACCTAAGGTGATTCTAACCAAGGTGATTAATTTCTGAGTGATTAATACAGGGAAGCTGAAGGCCATGTTTTGCAATCAAGTAGAGAGTGTTTGCTTCGACCTGAATTGAATTCCAGCAATGGAGTGGAAAAAATATGGAGGTAGATATTTCATGAGGATCATATGAATGGTGCTACCCTCACCTATGAGTGGCATGAAGTAGTAATGTGTCTGCTGAGAAAAGTTGCAGACATCCAGCATCCTACAATTTTATGTTTTCCCCAAGGACAACACAGTAAAGATAGTTGTGCAAGCTGAGTTTTTCTTCCTGGGTGAGACCTCACGTTTATCTGTCATCTCTTGGGCTATTTTTAGTGGCAGTGCTTTAAAAACTTAAGGAGCCTATCTCCCTGCACCAGGCTCAAGCACAGGGTTGCTATGCAACAGGCTCATCTCCCTGGTGGTTCTCACATTCTTTTCTCTCAGATATTCAGTGTACTGGACCTTAGCTGAAACCAAACAATAGACTGAGGCTGCCTCATCACAAGAAAGAGCAACAGCTTTGAAATCTTGCCTGCCAGAGTCCTCACTTCACCTGCTCCCAGTTGTGTGGCTGTGGGAAAATCTCCTTTTCTTCCCAGGCCTCAGTTTCCCTTTGTGTAAGATGGGGACGTTACTAGTATCTAACTCATGAGGTTACTGTGTGGTGCAAATGTGATTCTACATATAAAGCATTGAAAACAGAGGTTTCACAGAATGGTGGTCCATTTCAATTTGCACAAAATGAGTTTTGTTAAATCGTGGAAATTGAAGAAGTTCTATCTGTTAACACTTTGCCCCTCTACTTCTTGTGTTTGTTTGAATCTATCATAAGAGGCTGGGCACGGTGCCTCAAGCCTGTAATCCCAGTACTTTGGGAGGCTGAGGCAGGCAGATCACTTGAGGTCAGGAGGTTGAGACTAGCCTGGCCAATGTGGTGAAACCCTGTCTCTACTAAAAATACAAAAAATAGTCAGACGTGGTGGTATGCATGCCTGTAATCCTAGCTACTCAGGAGGCTGAGACAGGAGAATTGCTTGAACCCAGGAGGCGGAGGTCATAGTGAGCCAAGATCGTCCCCCTGCACTCCAGCCTGGATGACAGAAATAGACCCTGTCTCAACAACAACAACAACAACAACAACAAAAATCTATCATAAGATAGTTCTCTATGAAACTATACATAAATAACAGCAATACTAGCAGTTAACATTTGTAAGCATGAGATGAGTGCAAACATTCACCATTAAACACCAGTTCATGGGTTTTTACAAAGAGCTCTGTGACTCCTTGGCTTTGCTATGTGAGCATAATGGCTATGCCTTGAATTACTCTAAAAGTAAACAAGGTCCAGGTACCTTTGTGTGTGTTTTACGGCAACTAGGACAGAGGTCTGGGAAATTCCTTACTGAGCTATGGGTGGCATCATTAGTTCTCATCTAAGGCTAATTGCCTGTCATGCTTGTCTGCCAATGGGAGTAAACTCCCACATCTGTAGATTTCTTCAGTTTACAGCTTCCTTTCACAGAGGTAATAGCACTTATTGATTGCTTATTATGTGCCTACAGAGTGCCATTTGCTTTTTAAAATGTTGTAACATTTGATCTTCACAACAATCTTATGGGAGAGGTGCTATTATTACTGAGAGGGAAAGCTGCTTACCTGAGGTTACTCAACTAAGACGTGCTAGATGTAGAATTTGTAACTGAGTGCTTAATTCCAGAGTGATATTCTTTACCATGACACTGTGCTTTCTTCCATTTGACATTCACGGAAACACTGCCCCATGAGCAGGAAAGTTACATTATGGTCTAAATGTTGGTATTTCCCCAAAACTCTTATGTTGAAACCTAATCCCCAATGTGATACCAATGAAGAGCTGGGGCCTTAGTAAGGTGATTAGGTCATGAGGGTGAAGCTCTCATGAATGAGATTAGTGCCCTTATAATAGAGGCCCAGGGGAGTGGGGAAGTTTGTTTGCACCCTCTACCATGTGAAGACATGTAGAAGGTGTTATCTATAAGGAACAGGCTCTCACCAGACACTGAATCCACTCATGTCTTACTCTTGGACTTCCTAGCCTCCAGAAACGTGAGTGATACATTTCTGTTTGTTAATTACCCAGTCAAAGGTATTTTGCTATAGCAGCTTGCTAAGACAAGTAATACTCTGTTTTGTATCAGAGGAAACTGAGCCTTAGAGAAATAAAGTGATCTGAAGGTAAGCAGGCAGGCTGCAATGAAAAGCCAGGTTTTGGACGTTTAGAGTAGCAGTCTTTCTGTTTCACCATAGTGCTCCATTAGATGGACTGGAGAAGAACAATTTTAGACTCTTTACAAAAGGAAAAAAGGGACATCCCTATGATCTATATGGCAAGCTCACCCTTTGTGCATTAAAAAAAAAATTCCTTTTCTGGTTTCTATGATTCAGTTAAGATGGCTGCAATCAGAACTGTTGGCCAGTGGGGGGCGCTCTAACCGTCAGTCAGGTTCAGCCTTGAATGTAGAACTTTTCCCACTGAAGTGCTTCGGAATCTCCCCGGGTCCTGTTCAGAGCAGATTCTCATCTGCGCCTGAGGAAAGGACTGTGACTCTGCATTTCTGGCCAGTTTCCAGGTGATGCCAATGCTGCTAGTTCTGGATCCACACTTCGAGTAGCAACGTTTCAGTTTCATTTACCAATAAGGGGCTGAAAACCTTGCATATGCTTTTGACTGACAAGAACTTATAGTCCGAGAGGTTTTCATTTCCTTTTCTACATTTTATTTCTGTTTTGATACATGATGCAGACATACTGATGGACCAAAATTTGGATTGGGAGGTCTGAATCAAGGCCTAACGTCAAAAGAATCTTTAAAATCATAGATGCTGCAATAAACAAATAAATTAATAAATAAAATAAAATTAAAATAAAACCCATAAACAAAATTCAAAACAAGAAAACGATGCAGGGCCAGGCATGGTGACTCACACCCATAATCCCAGCACTTTGGGAGGCCAAGGCGGGCAGATCACTTGAGGCCAGGAGTTTGAGCCCAGCCTGGCCAACATGGCAAAACCCCATCTCTACTAAAAATACAAAAATTTGCCAGGCGTGGTAGTGTACACCTGTAATCCCACCTACTTGGGAAACTGAGGCAGAAGAACCTCTTGAACCTGTGAGGTGCAGGTTGCATTGAGCCGAGATCAAGCCACTGCACTCCAGTCTGGGTGACAGAGCGAGATTCTGTCTCAAACAAACAAACAAAACCCAACCTGGGATATATAATCAATATAGAAGCAAGTGATCCTGACCTAGGAGAAGGGACAGAGGCAGGGGGCCATAGCTGGAGGGAGGTGTTTTGTCAAGGGAGGTGATGTTCCCAGGGGGTGAAGTTATGGAACTGCCATGGCAATGCATACTAAAAGACCCTGATTCTGGGAAAGTAGTGGGGTTTGGTGGGGGCTAGGGATTGTTAATGGGTACCAAAAAAAAAAAAAATAGAAAGAATGAGTAAGACCTACTATTTGTTAGCACAAAGGGGTGATCATAGTCAGTAATAATTGTGTATTTTAAAATATCTTAAAGAATGTCATTAGATTGTAACTCAAGATAAATGCTTGAGGGGATGGATACCCCATTCTCCATGATGTGCTAATTTTACATCGTGTACCTGTATCAAAACGTCTCATGTACCCCATAAAAATGTACACCCACTAGGTACCCACGAACATTTTTAAATAATAATTTTTTTTTAAGATCCTGATTCTAGTCCTGATTTTTCCTGTGATGCTATGGCCTTCAGGCAACTTCTTGTTCTAACTTGTTTGTAATGATCCTTGGCAAACCACATTTTTCCTGCTCCCCATTGCATCCTGATGACCTATTTCTAAGATGACTGGATGTCTTAGAAATTCTAGAACAATCCTCATTTCAATATCCTGTCACAGTGTTCAGCTACATGCTCAAATCTACACCTCAACATTTGGATTTTACGAAAATACGGTGATTATAATTATGCCCCGTCGGCAACACATGAACATTTGGTTTGCCTAACTGACATCCTGTATATCTCCACAGTTCTTAACCTGTGTGTGTGTCATGGCCTTTTGAGAATTCAACTGAAGCTATACATCAACATTTCAGTGCAAAAAGGTGCATTTTTTCCAAGGCAGTTCAGAAACTCTCACAAACTCGTTTCACTGTAGGAACTTATTGGATCCACCAACTCCAGACTAAGAATTCTTTCTGTTGGCTGGTCACGGTGGCTCATGCCTGTAATCCTAGCACTTTGGGAGGCCAAGGTGGAATGATCACTTGAGGTCAGGAGTTTGAGACCAGCCTGGCCAACATGGTGAAACCTCGTCTCTACTAAAAATATAAAAATTACCTGGGCGTGGTGGTGCATGCCTGTATTCCCAGCTATTAGGGAGGCTGAGGCAAGAGAATCGATAGAATCCAGGAGGCAGAGGCTGCAGTGAGTTGAGATTGCACCACTGCTTTGCAGCCTGGGCAGCAGAGCAAGAGTCTGTCTCAAAAAAAAAGGAAAATTCCTTCTGTGGATGATGGATGCTGATCTACACATACAGACTTAAGATGTGTTTCTATATCCAGTTTATCAGTATGCCACCCACCTACCCTACAATTCTATTTTGCCCCTGCTAAAGAACATAGGTAGTTTTTAGCCATGGAGACGGTATGTGTATGGGTGGACTTGTGTGTGTTCCAAGCATAGGCAGGGTTTCATTTTTTCAAGTTATACTTTTTCGTTGAATGGGTAAGATCCTCTTTCCAAAGACATCAATTTGCTTAGTATGTGAATTACTCTTATAAAGGAAAGAGGGAGAGTAAGGGAGAGAAAAAAAGGAGAGAGAGAGAGACAACAAATTCTGTGTTTGGAAACCCTAGTCTTTTCTTCATTACTTTTTGTTGAAGGCAATGTGATGACTACAGTTAATAACAATGTATGCTTGAAAATTGCTGAGCGAGTAGATTTGAAGTGATCTGACCATAAAGATAAGTATGTGAGGAAACGCGTATGTTAAATAGCTTTATTTAGCCATCCCATGATATATATATATATATATATCAAAACATGTATACCATAAATATATATTAATGGGTACAAAAGTTATTACGGTTTTGCCATTACTTTTAATGCCAAAAATCGCAATTAGTTTTGCACCAACTTAATATAATTCTAATTTGTCAATTAAATTTTTTTTGAAAAGGCAATTGTGGAATAACAGATGAGGTTCAGGAAAAATAATGCTATGCCTTTTCAAAGTTGTCGTGTACAAATGCATGGTTTTATGACCTTCAGAGAGCATCTACATTCATTGTTTCATTTGGAAATGGACACCTTCCCTACTTGGTAGGTATTGTATCCATCCAACAAATTGAGAATCTAAGACTCGGGGAGAATAAATGGCCTGCTAAAAGTCAGAGCTAGAAAGTGGAAGAACTGGGCTGAGAGCTTAGGTTTCCTATTATTTCTTCTCCCTTTGCCTCTCTTGTATGATGTTGTGTCTCTGGATTCTGTCAGAATAAGAGCTGGAACCATGCTGATGCTCACCAAGTGTGTGAGCTGATGGCAGACTTAAAACTCAAAGGGCTTTTATGGTGGAAAGTGCGGCCCTTTGGATTTCACAGATAGATATCGGCTCACCTGAAGCCATAATCCCCCTTGGTGCTAAAAGATGAATGAATGGCTTTTCTAATGCTAGAACATACGTTTTTAACAGACAAGGTTTTTATAAACTGGAAGGGACCCTTGAGCTAATCTGAGAGATGTAAACTCTAAAACTTACGTTCTTGGTGGCAACATGGAAGAATGAGACTAGCTGGTTGCATTGTTTCGAAAAGGACGTGTTCCTTTTACATAAGACAGACTTGGAAATAGTCCTCAGTTCCACAACAACATGCTCTCTGTCACTTTTATTGAATTCTCCTTGTCTATCTGCTCATGTACATATGTTCTTTTTTCTATCATTACTTGGAAAATTCAATGGATTTCCTACTATAGGAGAATAACAGAGTAATGTGAATACAAACGAAAAATAACTTTTGCCTCAGCATCAGAGACCAATCTGGGGAGTATAGAAATTGTGGCAAATGAAGTTGTTAGGCCCCTTCTGGAGAGCAGCTACACAGCTCTAACTATTGTGTCCTTCAGGGATGCAGCTGTATGTGGCTTAACTGCCCCATTTTTTTCAAGAAAAGCTAAAAATCTGGAATTTGACTGGAAATATCTTGACTTAAAAATCTTGGCTATGTGGTTTTTTGCTTTTAATACTGTATGGACCAAAGAAAACGTGTCTGCAAGCCAGACCTGCCAGGTGGCAGCCAGTTTGTGATTTGTAATCCAGTCCGGCTACCTCATTTTACATGTCAGGGTGCTAAGGAGCAAAGTGACTTCTGTATACTTGGACAGTAAGTGGAAGTGTTGGGAGATTGAACTCTGGTCACCTGACTTCAATTTACATCTACTCCTGCTCCACCTTGCTGTTCCATTAATTTCATTATTTCTAAACATGTTGACTTTGCACTGAAAGCAAACAACACCCTTAAATTTAAGTTACACACAGGGAAATATGAATACTGGAGACATTCTTCAATCAAGTGCCAAAAATTCAAGGATCTCTTCGGTGATATTTAAGTGCTTAGCAATCATAGAATTTCAGACAACCAGAACAGGTGCTAAGAATCCTCACTCAACATAACTTTCCTCCATACTCAACCACTCTATGTAATTCCCTGCAGATAATTTGTCTTAGAACCTGCAGCGTTTGAAAAGTCAGTAAACCATAAATCAGTTACCCTTTGGAGCACCCTATACTAGATTTATCCAAGTGAAATAATTTCAGTTGTTTGAAACCAGATGCTCTTGTAGGCTGCAGAATTTTATTATAGTAGAAAGCTTACAAAATAGCTCTTTAGCCTGATAAAGTCCACAACAATGGCAAGTATTTGTCCGTATTTTGATTTAGGGCTTTTATGTGGTCCAATTAATCAATGGAGAAAGAATAACTTCCTTTGAGGACACTCAGAGCAACAATGTATTGATTTGTTTTTTTTCATATCCTGCATATCATCTCTGGATGAAGGACTGAAGAGTCCTATAGGGATAAACACAAAGATGAAAATTATCAGGAAGAGTGGACAAGAAGAATTAATGCAAGAATTAAGGTAAAGAAAAAGAGGAGCTAGTGCTACTGTTCCCAGGAAACAGATGGTGTAATGCTGGTGGGACCCAAGTTGGAAAATCTTCCCTATTGGGATAGTTTAACTGTGAAGATGTTTGGGTCACAATCAGGAAAGGCCTTAACTCTAGGGTCTCAAGATCCAGGACAGGGTCTGTCTTTTCACCCATCTAATCCCAACCTTGGAATAGCACCTGGTACTTAGTAAGTAAGTGTTCAATAGATATCTTGGGTCTATTTTATTTTTAACTTATTATGGGGTTATAATGTGTTAAGCACATTCTTAAGACTAAGAAAAAGTGCACACACACATTCGCAAGAATTCTGCGAGGTAGATATAATTACAATTTTTATCTTAAAGTCAAGAAAAAGGAGGTTGGGGGAGGTTAAGAAGGATCGCTAAGGTCACATAGCAAGTAGGCAGCAGGACTGAGAGGTCATCCTCATTCTCAAGTCCATGCTGCCATCACTAACCTATACTTCCCTGTGTTGAAGATATGTGAGAAGGCATAAGTGGCTGTCTCAAGATCAAGATCTCCATAGAATCCAGGTGTGGTTTCTCATATCTAGTAGCCTGGCAGATGTGAGCGTATCCAGAGACAGTGAAACTCCCCAAAGGTGGCCTCCACTGCTTGGGAAAGGAGAAGTGGCACCAGATTGTCCAGGATCTCATATCCCCCGCTAATTCGTGTCTGTAAGAGCTCAGCTTCCTGGCCCTAGAGCTAAGCATAGCCCAGATCTTGCATAGAGTTCACTATGTGTCAATTCACTATGCGTCTTCAGGAGGTTACTTAAATGCCCCAGCCCTCAGACTCTTTATCTAAAAAGTGAGACATTGTATATGGTGGTTGTGACCCTTAAATGAGATTGCTGAGTGTATGATGGACTATATTGTTTGCTGAGAGTGATGGCAAAGAAAACCGAGCCAGACCTCCACAAGCAGAAAACAGGTCAGGGTGTTCTAAAGTAGTAAACAGTATGTGTATATCATACACCAGTTAAACTAGTCCTTTAAGCACAGGATATGTGACCCTGCCCCTGTGACTTCCTCATGGAGAATGCTTTCTGGTTTGTCTTTGATGAATGGTAAGCAGGCACCAGCTGCCTGCCTAGTTTATTTTTGTTCTATGAGAAAACACAGAACAACTGTTTGTTAATAATAATCACCTGTTCAGAGAGAATAAATACGTGGGTCAGAGTCTGTTCAAGGCTCTTAGCCTGGAATGCTGTCAGCCCCTGAGGCTCTCAGCTCGGAAGGCTGTGAGTTCCCTCATAGTCCCACTTTGCTGTTCTATCTTTGTGTCTGCTTCTTAATTCCTTCAGTGTCGCCTGGGTGGGGGTCTCTATGGCTCAGCTGGTGTTGGTATGAGATAACATTTGCTAAGTTCTTAGCAGTGTGACTGATACTTAGCAAACATGTTTTCTATTCCTGCGATGGCTCAACATTTACCCAAAGGATGAAGAAGGGAGGAGAAGGAGTGACCTGGACACAAACTCTTCCCCAACTTTTAGGGATGATGGGGATGTTGAATGTATTGTCAAGTCCCAGCTCTGGAATTCAGGATCTGGCCACTTTCCTTTAGTAGTTTCCTGATGCTCTTGATAAATTCCTGGTTTCTTGACCTGGAAAGTATAGATTTACAAGAGGATGTCCTAAGTGAGTGAGAAATCCTGGGGAAACATTCTGATTGCTGACTCTGAGGCTTGGAGACAAAGTCAAGTTCTCTGCCACTTTCTCCAAACAGCCTGATGGTAGGTGGGGCATTTGTCTCATACCCTTTATATTCTAGGTGGGCTGTAAATACTCTGGGTTTGCCCTCCACCCTGTGCCATGCAGCTCTCTACCTTCATGTAGGATGATGTGGTCACATGGAAATACATCAGTAGGATTCTGGCCACCACCAACTGGTTCAGACAATAGAAAGCCTTTATAGGAGATGGTAGGGAAAGGGGAAGGAGTGAAGAGAGAGCAGTACTTATTTTTAATTTTTAAAGTTGATGGATAGCATAAGTGTAACAGTGAATGAATTTTTACAGTAAACACATGTGCAACAGGCATTCCAAATCAAGAAATAGAAATTAACAGCACCCCACAACCCCTCCTTCACCCCCTTCACTGTCGTCATCCACCTTTAAACATCAGGTTATCTATTTCCTGTCTCCCTCTCTGCAAGGTCACCTGAGACTGTCATTGACTTTTTTTTTTAATGTATAATACATTTATTAATTTTTATGTTATCATTTTATATATATATATATATTTTTATTGCATTTTAGGTTTGGGGGTACATGTGAAGAACATGGAAGATTGTTGCATAGGTACACACATGGCAGTGTGATTTGCTGCCTTCCTCCCCATCACCTATATCTGGCATTTCTCCCCATGCTATCCCTCCCCAACTCCCCACCCCCCCACTATCCCTCCCCTTTTTCCCCCCGACAGACCCCAGTGTGTGATACTCCCCCTCCCTGTGTCCATGTGTTCCCATTGTTCAACACCCGCCTATGAGTGAGAACATGCGGTGTTTGATTTTCTGTTCTTGTGTCAGTTTACTGAGACCATTCCTTGTGAAGCAGCTAGTTCTACAGGGCTGTTTTCCCCTTGGTTCTGGAAACGATTCCCTATCCCCTGTTCCCTCTCGCTTGGAGCTTGGCTTCTACGAGCTGCAGGTTTTTTCACTACCTTCTGCCCCACGCCCACCCACACCTTTGTCACATAGTTTCTCTAACCGTCCTGCCTCAAAGGTAACATCTGTTTGCTGTTGAGACACCAACAGATAAACTAGGCTAGAATCCTTTCTTGGATGGAGTCAGGACTCTGCCAATGGTCGACCGGGAAATCCTCTCAGAGAGGGATATTACAGCTGGGTAAAATATATACATAGTCTTTCAAACATTGTGGGTTTTTTAGAAAACTAGGTTATCATAGCTAGTTTTAAGTGGTGTCTTCTGAGGAACCAAAATACATGTGGGCTGCCCTGGTTGATGTGAGGTGATGATAAAGAGTCCAGAAGGTGAATGCCATTGCCCAAGCTGGAAATTGCTGAAGAAAAACAGGACTAAGAGGGTGGTATTGGTTAAGGTGGAGAGAAATGGGTGGGCCCCAGAGATACTTAGGAGGCAGAATGTATAGCACTGATGTTGGATAGAATTGGAGAGGAGGAATGAGGAAGAGTTTCCAAGGTATCACATAGGTTTCCAACTTGTGCAGTAGGTTGGGTGGTGGTATCATTTGCTAAGACAGGGAACCTTGAGAAGACTGAGTGGTGGGGGAAAGTTTGGGTTCCGTTTTGGATATATTAAGTTTGTGCTATCTAATGAAGAGGCTAAGTTGTATATCCATATGCAGGAAACTTATAGGGGCAAAAGAAGTCAGGGCTAAGAATATAATTCTGGTGTTTGCAGTGTCTAGATTGAACTTAAAGCTGTGCACATGGATAAGCTCACCTAGCAAGAGGTTATAAACGTGGAAGAGAGCAGGGTTTGACATTCTGGGCTGGGTAATACCTTTGTCCTGTGCGTTACAGGATGCTAGAAGCATCCCTGACCTCTACACACTACATGCCAGTAGTACACCCCAGCTTCATGACGACCAAAATGCCTCCAGCTATTTCCAACTGTCCCTTGGAAGGCAAAATTGCCTTCAGCTAGAAATCACTGGCATAGAGTATTGGTTCTGAGATGAGCTCTGTGGTCCTCTGGTACCTAGGTTCTGAGGCTGGCTCTGTCCCTGACTAGCTGCAAGACCCAGAGTGGGTGTGTTATTGAGCTTCTCTGTGTCTCGGTTTCCTCCTCTGTGGAAAGAGGCACTAGTGGGGGGGGGGGGGGGCCCATCATTCCTTTTGGTGAGATAAATGAGAAAGCTTGAGAAAATGGCTTAGAGTATCTGGCTCATATTATTTGCAGTTGTTATATTCCCCATATTTTTTATTTTGAGAAGTGGGGGAATGTAGGAGTGAACCCTGGAAAATGCCAACATTTAAGATTAAATAGAAAAGGAGGACTGGGTGCAGTGTTTCACACCTGCAGTCCCAGCACTTTGGGAGGCAGAGGCAAGTGGATCACTTGAGGTCAGTAGTTCAAGACCAATCTGTCCAACATGGCAAAAACCTGTCTCTACTAAAAATACAAAAATTAGCCAGGTATGGTGGCCCATGCCTGTAGTCCCAGCTACTCGGGAGGCTGAGGCAGGAGAATCGAACCCAAGAGACAGAGGCTGCAGCGAGCCAAGATTGCTCCCTAGACTCCAGCCTGGGTGACAGAGCGAGGCTCCTTCCCCACCCACCCATCCCCCAAAAGAAAAGGAGTCAGCAAATGGGATAGCATAGGAATAAGTAGTGGGAGCATAGGAGGAAAGAGGAGAGGATCAGCACAGCGGGGTAAGCGAGGAGGAGTCAGGGAAGCCGTGCAGCAGACTCTGACTCTGGGAAGGGCAGTTTGAGCTCCGGGGGGCTCCTAACCAACTTTACCCACAACTTGGGCTTGGGAGGAACCAAATCAACATAACTTTATTGAGATAGAGTGATTTAACATGCTTTTGTTAAATGTATTAGAGTTTAGAATTTTTCTAGGAATGGTAGTTTTATGGTGCTCTTTAACAGCTCTTAGAATATATTTATGACATTTTGGTAAAGAATTCTTTCTTCCTCTTGGTCATTAAAAACAGTACAATATGGTTAGTGAAGACACATACACCACTGAATGGCGCGCCCTGAAGAACCAGTGAATTGTGTAGACAGATACCGTTTATCCCCCTTCGTTCCTTCCTCATAGGTAAAGCAGGGATGGTGAGGGGGGGGAGTGCTTAATAGGCATTTGGATAAAACAATTTAGAAACACAGCCATGTTCATCAGCAAAATTATTTTATCTGTGTAGTTCAACATCTTTGGTACCAGTGCACCATGGAAATAAAAATGGTTTTCCTACATCTTGTCTTCCTCCTCCATCCCAACTGATCTCATGTATTCTCTGTTAATTCTCAACTTCTGAAACACATTTCTGCTCTAATAAAATGAATGAATGCAGGTGACAGAAAGTGATGATTCTTGGAAATTATGAGTGTGTTCTCTCTTTCCCCTCCCTCCCTTCAAATACACCTTATGTCCTTACTGTGTTCCAGATACTGAATTAGATTCTGAGAATACAGAAGAGAACAAAGGACACAGAATCTTGACCAAATTATCCATATTAAAAAAAAATTTTTTTTTTAAGATGGGGTTTCACCATGTTGGTCAGGCTGGTCTTGAACTCCCGACCTCAGGTGATCAGCCCGCCTTGGCCTCCAAAGTGCTTGCTTAGATTACCGGCATGAGCCACCATGCCCAGCCCATATTTTTTTTTAAAAGGAAGCAAATGCCTTAAAAATGACCCCACACTGATACTTAGGAAAATGATAAAGAAAATAAGCAGAATGTGGTGATAAGGAAAGGAAGAGGTGCTTGTTTCCTACAGGATGGCCAGAAAAGGACTCTGAGGACATCATATTTAAGCCAGGATCTGTATAATGTCTTGAAAAGAGCTAGGGAAGAAGGCTGTGGGCAGAGGCAGTGCCAGGTAAGAAGGTGCTAGACCTCAGTAGCAGTAAGCGAGTAGCATGAGGCATATTGGAGAGGAGGAGAGGACCCCAGGGACCTGTGGACTCAGCCCTGAAGACTGCCTTTGAAGACTCTGAAGGTGCAGAGGGAGGTGGCAGAGATGAGGTGAGTGGGACAATTGTGAATGACCACACTTGTTCAGGTAAGAGCCCAGGGTGCCCTGCCCCACTGTATGGTAAGGACTGGAGGCAGGAGGGCAGATTCGAGGACCATTTTACTCTGTCCCATCTCCATGTGACTGCACATGCTATGTTAATTTTTAAGAATTTTTTTTTTTTTTTTTTTGAGACAGTCTTGCTCTGTCACCCAGGCTGGAGTGCAGTGTTGTGATCTTGTCTCACTGCAAACTCCACCTCCTAGGTTCAAGTGATTCTTCTGCCTCAGCCTCCTCAGTAGGTGGGATTACAGGTGACCACCACCACATCCAGCTAATTTTTGTATTTTCGATAGAGACGGGGTTTCACCATGTTGACTAGACTGGTCTCGAACTCTTGACCTCAGGTGATCTGCCTACCGCGGCCTCCCAAAGTGCTGGGATTACAGGCGTGAGCTGCTGTGCCCGGCCAGTATTTAAGAAATTTTAATAACTCATGATGATATCTCTTCCTGGGTCTTTGGGGAATAAGGACACCTGCTAGATCCTCTCTATAGTGCTTTGAGATATAAACTAAGCTGCTTTGGGGTACTCAGTTCTTGTTATTATCTGTAAGTGAGGGAGGCTTCTTAAAATATCACCCTTAGCGTCCATATTCTTAAGTGAATATCACATTGCTTCCCATAACCTCCTTCGAAGGGTTTTTTCAAATTAAAACCATGGTGCAGGTGGAGGAAGGGAATAAAATGAAAAACTGCTTTTACTTTGAAATTCATTGGAAAAACTGTCCACTCAGTAAGTTCTTATTAAGTGCCTCTGTGTAAGGCAGCTTTTGACCTATTGGTTCTCAGCCTAGTTGTAAAGTCAGACACACAAGTAAATAATGTCAGTTGATTATAGGTTTGAATAGAATGTGGACTAAAAATGATGGGCCCACAAAGTGAGGATTTAATGCTGCCTGTTGCGACTGAAGAGATTTCCCAGGGGAAGTGACATAGAGGCTGGGTTGAGTTGACAGCTCTGAGCATGGGTTCACCAGGTGGAAAAGGGGGAGTGAAGGGACTTCCGGCATAATGAAATAGTCTGTGCAAAGGCCCTGAGGCACAAAGAAGTATGCAGGTCTCCAGAAAGCCGAGTCGTTTTAAAGGTACATGGCGATGAGCAGCATCAGATGGGATTGGACAGCTTATAGTGGGTGAGGCTATGATGGGTATTCAGGACATCCCAAGCAATTTGGAGACTCACATATGGGTCAGTGTTTCTAAAACCCAGTTTCAGTTATTCAAGTACCATTTTTATTATATAAGATGAGTTTTAATTGCGTATATAATATCAATATTATGAAATTGTTTTTTCTTTAAATTACTTTATGTTGTTTAATGTACATAGGAAGGACATTTTTAAACATGGTATTTTAAAGAAAACTTACATTTCAACTGAATTGTGAGTTTCGTGTGCTTAGTGAGTTTTTACATGTTACATGTTAAATACATGACTTCTGAAACAGTAAAAGCTCATCTGCAAACTGTCATGCCTCACACACATAGTATCTCATGCTATGAATAAAGCTGCAGGTGAGAAAGAGGATGGAGGATTAGAAGCGAGTGTATGATACATCACACCTGTGTTTGAGAAGTATCACTCCAGTGGCAGCTTGAAGAGTAGAGTGGAAAGGAAATTAGATTTTCAAAATGCATTCCATTCATTATCCGCAAAGTTCAAATAATTATACAAATGAGGTACCTTCGGTGCCTGCAGAAATGTCGCATGGGGGAAATCACAGTATCAAAAGCCTCTGATTTTGTAGTGTTAGAGATATCAGTGCTCTCTCCCCTCTTCCCCCTCTGCCCTGAGATTCTTGGATTTGGCCTCATCTCATCGGTATTTTGGAAGAATTCAAGATTCAAGAGCTTGATGATGGGAAGTGACATCTTTGTGTGAGAGGAGAATGTTACTGTGGAAATGTCTATTGGAGGAGACAGTAGTTCCTGAAGGACTCTGGTGATAAAATCACCTGGGACCTGTTCCCTGCCAGTCTTCGTGAAACACAGTGTCTGGGTGGTCTATTCTGGCCACCCAGGCCTTGCATCAAGACCTTGCCAATCCCTTTTCAGCAGGATAATGGAAGGCCAGAATGGGGCTCAAGACATATTTGTCTGCCTTGTCAAATATAGGGAAAACACCTTACATGGCTTGTCGCTCCAGGGTCAGATAGGCAGATGCCTTCAGGGGCTCAACAGGGGCTTGACATGAATGAAGTGGAATTGGCAAACTAGAGAATCTGACCTATTTAAAGGGATAAATAGTGACTCAGCAGTGCCTGCTTCTCTTCCAATGATCTCAAATGAAATGGGCCTGGTGTCTTTCCATGTCTCTCTTTTCAAGGAAATCAAGATTTTGTTGATCTCCCCTCCCCTCCCCTCCCCTCCCCTCCTCTCCCCCTCCTCTCCTCGGAGTGCTGTGTGGTCCAAGCAAAACACACCTGCAAGCCCCAAACAAACATATGGGCCATACATCATAACCTCTGAACTATCTTACCTTCCCATCTGATTTTGCACCATTTCTGACAGTGATTGGTTTCTGCTTGATCACCTCTGAAAGCCAAGGGGCTCACTACCTCAAAATCAGCCCACTGCACTGTTAGTAAATGTCTGTGTTCAACAGAAAACCTATATATATGTATATACAAGCCCAAATGTCTGAGCCTGGAACTCAAAACCAACTTCTCCACCTAATACGGTTTGATCTGTATCCCCCACCAAATCTCATGTTGATTTGTAATCACTGATATAGGAGCTGGGGCTGGAGGGAGGTGATTGGATCACGAGGGCGGTTTCTCACAAATGGTGTAGCACCATCCCCTTGGGGGTGTTGTCCTGATAGTGAGTGAGTTCTCCTGAGATCTGGTTGTTTAGAAGTGTGTGACACCTCACTCTGCTCTCTCTTCCTCCTGCTCCCCCCATGTGAGACTCCTTTCTCCCCTTCGCCTTCTGCCATGATTGGAAGCTTTCTGAGGTCTCCCTAAAGGCAGAAGCCACTATGCTTTCTGTATAGCCTGCAGAACTGTAAGCCAATTAAGCCTCCTTATGGCAAATACACAGTCTTGGGTATTTCTTTATAGCAATTAGAAAAGAGACTAATACAGCACTCCAGCCTAGCACATGCCTTGGGAGTCATCCTCTGGCCTCCAGATTGGCCTGTGTATGTCTCTTGAATCTACCTTTTACTTCCTCCTCATCAAGGTTTTGTTCATAGATGCCTTGTGTCTAGAATCCTCTGGGTTCTGCTCTTAAATGTGCTAAATTGAATAGCTTATTTTTAAAAAGCTAGCAAAGTCATTTCTGCAAAAGTAATGCACTTTATGAAGGCAAATTATATATTTTGAATATACTTTAAAAAGGTCCTCAAGCTGAACCTACCTATTTAAACATTGCAAGTCAGAAACATGATAGTTTTAAAGACGGAATACGAAATGACAAAATGAATTTTGCATGTAGTTTCAATCCTAAAATATTTTTCTCCTCAAGAGGATAAAAAATTAGACTAACTGCAAGAAGTGAGAGGGTGGGAAACTCCATAATTGGTTTGGCTACTGGAAAACATTTCCATGAAGTACGTATTGATTTTTCTAGAGTTTTTCCCTGGTTAGGGGTTTATGAGAGGTATGTTCTGAATTGGCAGAAACGTAGCACAGACACCATTATCACCAATCCCTCCTGAGTCCGTCACAAACATCACTAATGGAGCCCAGTGCTTTTACCAACCAGCAGAATATAAGCTCCGCAGGGCAGAAACCGCATCTCCCTCATTCACTGATACAATTTCTGCACCTGAGATTGTTGCTGGCATATGATATTTGTAAATTAAAATGTTTGAATGTCTAACCACTAAGGTCAGACTCACTTTCAGAATCCTCCCCAACATGTTTCTCTAGGTGCCTCTGATCAGTTGAATTGGAACGTGACTGGCAATCCTGACTTCAAGATTTCTTTTAGGCACCTGAGGTTGTGGTGGTGGGGGAAGATTTCAGTTCTGAAGGCCTGCGTTAAAAGCCTCATGGGGCTGAGTGCTGTGGCTCACACCTGTAATTCCAGCACTTTGGGAGGCCTAGCTGGGCAGATCACCTGAGGTCGGGAGTTCGAGACCAGCCTGACCAACATGGAGAAACCCTGTCTCCTACTAATACAAAAAACCCTGTCTCTACTAATACAAAAATTAGCCGAGTGTGGTGGTGCATGCCTGTAATCCCAGTTACTCAGGAGGCTGAGGCAGGAGAATTGCTTGAACCTGGGAGGCAGAGGTTGAGGTGAGCCAAGATGGTGCTGTTGCACTCCAGCCTGGGCAACAAGAGCAAAACTCCGTCTCAAAAAAAAAAAAAAAAAAAGTCTCATGGGAGGTGGGGTGGGGTGAAGGACTTTGCATCTGCATGAATGCTCTCATCACTCATCCTAGAACACAATCTAGGAATGGTAAGAGATGCTGACTTAGGAGCCTCTTATGGGGGAATTTGAACACCATGACCCGTGTTCTAATTCTAAGAGACTCTTAAGTCTCTTCACACACACCATCTCCAATTCCCATTTTCCTCGAAGGAATGGGGGAGATGGATGCAGTTCCACTACATAGATATCTGGGGCTCCTCGCCACGCACACAGGGTTCCAGAAAAGTAGGCTGGGGGTCCCTCTTCTCATCCCCTAACCCCAGCTTCAAATTTTACCATCAACTGGCTATAGACCCTGAAATCTGAGATCCATGTGGGTGGTGGGTGAGGAGTCTGGGGGGAGTTTCAGGGAAGATTTCAGTGGTGAAGAGCATCTGAGGTGGGCTCTCAATGAGGAACAGAGATTTAAACAAACTTGTCCCATGACCTGAAGCAGGACACAAAGGTTGCTCATGGTGGAAAACAGCAGTAAGCTGGGAGTGCGGGAGAGATGGTCAGGAGAGGCCCATCTTTTCTGAAAATGCTGACAAGACACATAAGACTGGTCTTTAGATTTGGAGGATTGAGATGAGTTTTACTGGCAAATAAAACTGGTTTGATCTTAAGGAGTACTGGTACCATTAATCAGAAGTAAAAGCCAGATGCGGTGGCTCAGGCCTGTAATCCCATCACTTGGGGAGGTTGAGGTGGGAGGATCACTTGAAGACAGGAGTTTGAGGCCAGCCTGGGCAACATAGAGAGATTCTCTCTCTACAAAAAATTTTAAAAATTAGCCATGTGCAGTGGTGCTCATCTGTAATGACAGTTACTTGGATGCTGAAGTGGGAGGATCACGTGAGCCCGGGTTGAAGCTGCAGTGAGCTGTGATCACTCCAGACTAACAAGAAGGCAAAACTGCACTCTACCTGGTCAACAGAGTGAGCCTCCAACTCAAAAAAAAAAAAAGTGAAGACCTCCAAAATCAGGGCTGAAGGCCAGTTTAGGTGACTGAAGTTGTGAGAAGTCGGTTGTAGATAGACTCAGTGAGGCATTTCTATGTAGGGAAGACGTACTTTGCTTATTTGTCTCACAGACAGACCACTAACTATTTTAAAGACTAATGGAAACAGATGACAAACATATTTATTTTGGAACAAACTGGTTGGGTGCTTAAGAAATAGAAAGATCAACATTTCTGTGCTTTTTTTTTTTTTTTAACTTCCTGGGCCACGTGATGGATCATACTGCTAACCCACCAGCAGGTCAAGTTCGAGGCACTGTTCTTTCTCTCTGCAGCTGGACTTTACCACTAGAGACTCCCTGTCACTTTGGGCTTCACCAGTCCCTGCGTTATTAGCACAAGCACAGGACTGTGTGACCCAGAACTTCCCTTGGCTCGTTTCTGAAAGAATGCAAAGTAGCGTTGTGGATGAGACAGGCATTTTCACATTTGTTCAAATAATTTTTTCCCATCACTGTTTTGGCAGGCGTTTTATAGCCTCCAAGAACGTGGAGAACCGTCTTTTATTTTCAAATAGCCAGAAGGAGGCTTTCATCAAATTACAATGATCAGCAATTTGTAGTCGGTGAATTCCAGGCTTTTGGACATATAATCAGTGGATGATTATACTACTCCTTCCTGAGGGCAGACTGACTTCTGGAAACTTTTAACATGGCCCAGTGGTTTGAAGGGATTTGGGAGCAATGAACTCTGTGTTTGTTTGTTAGGTCGGTTTTTTGTTTTTGAGACAGGATCTGGCTCTGTTACCCAGGCTGCAATGGAGTAGTGTGATCTTGGCTCACTGCAACCTCCACTTCGTGGGCTCAAGCAATCTTCCCACCTCAGCCTCCCAAGTAGCTGGGACTATAGGCACATATTACCACACCTGGCTAATTTTTGTATATTTTGTAGAGACGGGGTTTTGCCATGTTGCCCAAGCTGGTCTCAAACTCCTGAGCTCAAAGCAACCTACCCACCCCCACCTTCCCAAAGTGCTGGGATTACAGGTGTGAGCCACTGCATCCGGCCGTGATGAGCTCTAAGGTGTTGGTATCATAGTAGATGACAGCTCTGTGCGTGTTATTACCTCTGCAGACTTTTCAGCAGGACAAGATGTGAAGGTGAAAGAAGTGATATGGATGATCCTGATCCCATATAGGTCTAGGCTTGTGTGTTATGCTTGTGTCTTAGTTTTTAACAAAAAAGTTTAAAATGTAAAACAAAAAAAAAAAGAAAAAAGCTCTTAGAATATAGAATAAAAATATGAAGAAAAATATTTTTGAACAACTGTACAATGTGTTTGTGTTTTAAGCTGTGTTATTACAAAGCTTTAAAAAATTAAAAGTTTATAACACACACACCAAAAAAAAAAAAAAAAGTAAAAAGTAAACCTTGGGGAATGGAGGAAAATTTATCAGTTGGAGAGACCACAGGGGGAGCAGAGACTTAATTTACTCATTAGGATCATTTCCTGTATTTCATTGAAAATGGATTTAGGCTCTATTAGAGTAGAACTGTATGAAAAAATTGACAGAAACTTCAAAGCAAATGACAGAAATGTACTTCAAGGACTCTGATTAGAGAGCAAATTATCTTCCATTAGACAAGGTTCAGCTCTAGACAAGACCTAGAGGAAGGGAGTATCACCAGTCAACACTGGTTCTGCCACACATTCCACCCCCCCCACAGTGGCTTTGTAGACACACAGATGATGCCAGGGGTAGGACCAGAAGCAACTTCACTTTCATCCCAGTGCTCTCTGCTCCAAGCGTGTGTGTCATTCTAGAAAAGATGCTGGCCATATATACTCTTCTGTTTTCTATCTAAGGACCCAGCGCTCTCCTACTTTGTGATTCTGGGTCTCTTTGGGGGAGATGGACCTGTATGTCAAAAAAGATGTAACTACATTATATTGCATGTAAGATCCAAATGGGGGAAGGAGGAAGACATCAACTGGGGCTGTGATGACTAGAACTTGAATCGAGTGTGGTAGAACCCTGGAAGGGTAGTAGTGAATGGCACAGAATTTACCGACTGTCCTAGGTTAAATTCCTGCTCTGGGGCTGGGCACAGTGGCTCACGCCTATAGTCCCAGCACTTTGGGAGGCCAAGGTGGGTGGATCATGAGGTCAAGAGATTGAGACCATCCTGGCCAACACGGTGAAACCTTGTCTCTACTAAAAATACAAAAATTAGCTGGGCGTAGTGTCACACGTCTGTAGACACAGCTGCTCAGGAGGCTGAGGCAGGGGAATTGCTTGAAGCAGGGAGGCGAAGGCTGAGGCAGGGGAATTGCTTGAAGCAGTGAGCCAAGATCATGCCATTGCATTGCGGCCTGGCGACAGAGCGAGACTCCGTCTCAAAAAAAAAAAAAAAAAAAAAAAAAAAATTCAGTTCTGCCACCATCTGGACAAGTTTCATAATCTCTGACTCTCAGTTTTCATATTTGTAAAATGGGATGACAGTTTGCAGAGCTAATTGAAATAATGTGTACATGTAAGAGTTAGGACACTGACTTAACAGTGCCACCTAATATCTGTCCTCCCTTTTGAGTTGCTGAACAGAGTTACAAATTCTCGGCTACACCTTCCATTCAGAGGTAGAGTCCAGTTCTCTTCCCCTTCTATCTCAGCTGGCTCTGGTGCCTTGCTTGACCAGTAGCATGATGTTCTGGGACTGAAACAGCTAGATCGTAAGGAGTCTTGCAGCTTCTGCCCTGGTTTTTTGGAAAACCTGCTCTTGAACCCCGAGACTGTCATGCTGGGGAGACCACACGTGGAAGCACATGGAGAGGCCCGAGGCTGCAATGAGAGAGTTGGTGGGCAGTGTTGTGCTGAACCCTATTAACCTCAGTAGGGAAGGCACCAGGTTCAAGAAACCAAATAATTGAGCCAGCAAACAAGACGTAGGGTATTATTAGGGGCTTACCCATGAGAGAGAGTCCAGTGGTGGTGGACTGGAGAACCACCTAGCCCACAGTCCAGTGGCCATGAGCTGGACACCATAACTGCATGGCCCGGCAGTGGTGAACTGGGTGGTTACAGAAAAACTGCAAGCACTTGCAAACAGCATGCAGTTTATATACATAGTAGCATTGCCACTTAATACCCCCCCTTTAATGACCCCTACCTGGCAACCTTCAACCAACCCAAAACCCAGGACCTTAATCCCCTGTATGGCCCATGTTCCAGGGTATGTGACAGCAGGAGGGTAGAGAGGGAGTGGGGGTGGCTGGGAGAGCTCAGATCTTCCTCATAGAGTCTGCCATACAGGGTCATTCTCAGGGTATGCTTGTTATTGCTATCAGAGCATTTACCCTACAGGTATTTCCAAAGGGTACACTTGTTGTGCTATTGGGGCGTTTATCCTATAGGTAGTTCCAGCTATCCAAACTTCAACCACTGGGTCAAGCCAGCAGAAGACTCAGACATTGTGTAGCAGAGATGAGTGGTCTCCTTTGTACCTCATAGAACCATGAGTGATAATAAGAAATGGGGGCAATTTTAATCTCCCAAGTTTTGGTGTGGTGTGTTACACACCAAAAGTAGCTGCCTGGATGTTTACAGTCACGCTGTTGAGCTGTGACTCCTTCCTTCCTGGCAGTCCCCCACATACCTCCTTCATTCTCAAATTTGCTGCAGTTCTGAGTTTTTCCTGGCTTTAAACACTTGCCTCCATGTTCTAGTTCCACCTACGCCGAGATCACAGAGAGAACATAAAATCAAGAGTGTGTATAAGGAAGTGCCTGGTACTTAGTAAGTAGCTACTGAAGAGGAAACCAAATACAATTCCTGGAGAATCTGCCAAATAAGTGGCTTCATTGAATTAAACCAGTTGAGTAAAACTGGGTAATGCATTTGACACAGCTTTTGCTGTGACTTAGAATACTGAGTGTGGGTCAGATTTTATCTTTATTTCAGGTTTCTAACCTAACAAGAGCACTTGTTCTCTCCAATGAGGAAGAATTCCAAGTTCATCTATCAAAATTTGCAGGTGGATAAAGAATACCATGGGGGTGGATTCCCTCCTGTAAAACCCTTTCTTTGTTTTGGTAAATCAGATGTTGTGAGAAAGGGTTAATATGCTTCCTCAGAGAAAGAGTATTTTTCACCAGTATGCAGTTGATTAGTGTTCCATCTTGTTTTATCTGATGGCTTTTTGAGTTTCTTTTCTTTCTTTCTTTTTTTTTTTTTTGACAACTGAGTTTGCCTCTTGTTGCCCAGGGTGGAGTGCAGTGGTGCGATCTCAGCTCACCACAATCTCTGCCTCCCAGGTTCAAGTGATTCTCCTGTCTCAGCCTCCCAAGTAGTTGGGATTACAAGCATGTATCACCACACCCGGCTAATTTTATATTTTTAGGAGAGACAGGGTTTCTCCATGTTGGTCAGGCTGGTCTTGAACTTTCAACCTCAGGGGATCCACCTGTCTTGGCCTCCCAAAGTGTTGGGATTACAGGCATGAGCCAATCACCCAGCCGGCTTTTTCAGTTTCTAATGAAAGTTAAGGACCTTCTTTCTACAAAGATGCACATCTGCATGCAAACACTATTCTTCATATATTTATGGAAGGAGTGGAGCTTAGTCACAGACCCCAGAAGCCCACTCCTGCATTGAGAATCCTGGACCTAAAAAGGATCTTATAATTTAATAATACCTTCTTCCTTGATAGAATAATCCTAAAAAATATTTTCTTTGTTTGATTTGCCTCCTTGGGTCATATGGTATAGAAGAATCTTTCCCCTTTCCCGAACCATCAGGGTTTTTAGTATAGAGTTAAGATTGTTGATAAGACTTTGAAAAGCTTCTGTACAGCTAGGCTATCAGAGGTAGTTAGATTGATTCCTTGGCCTTCGCTTTTTTTTTCTTTTTTTTCCTCTTGGATGTTTCTGGGTTTTACTCCATTTATTAAAATCACACTCAATAGACTTATGAAAGCGTCCCGCTCGTAAGGAGAACTCATATTTAGCTTGAAATCAGCTAAGCAAAGTCTCCTCCAACCACACTGATTGCAGAATGCAATGCATAATTAAGTGTTTACTGAAAAAGCCAGCAAACGGGGCCTGGGGGAATATGTCAGAGCAGTTCTGGTCTCCATAGCAACATCCAATGAGCCTTCCAGAATAATGAATGTGTTCTCAGGATCACTGATGCAAAATGACAAAATGGCAACTAAGAAGAACTGAAAATCAACTACCTCATTATGTTCAGAGAATTAAATATTTAATATCTATGCTTTCTCTCCCGCATTCAATGATCCTCATTTATTTTTGGTTGTTTTTAAGTTGCTTAAACGGAGGGTAACTGACATCTGTTGAGTACACCCATAACTGCATGTCTCCATGCTAGTTACCCAGCATTGTAGAACACATTTTATAAGCAATTAGGAAAATGTAGTGTCAAAAATCACAACAGAGTTTTTATTAGCTATGAAGCCAGACTGTCCTCTCCCACTGATGAGAATATATTCTGCTTTGAAATGAAAAAACACTCCAAACCTTTCTGGGCAATTTTCTTTCCTCACTGAGAAGTGTATTCTGAAATTTAGTGGTCTTTAGAGGATGTGGGTGGGGTTGAGGAGCTGCCATTTTTCTGAGGGTGTAAGTGTTCATTGAATGTTCTGCTACGTGGAATCTTGGGAGCCACGTCCCTGACTCAGACACCTGGGGCTGAGGAAGGCTCAGCAGCCACGTTTCGAACATCTTTCTCTCCACTTCCTCATCTTCTCATGAGTTAGATAGGCACCAGTGGGTCAGGGCAGTGACGTCAACATCCATGACAGGTAATCAGAATATACTTGTTAAAAAACAAACAAACTAGCCCAGTGGTTACCAGTTAGTGCTAACAGGAGGATCAGTGCAAAAGCAACTATGCAACTAAATGAAGACAGGGCCTGAAGGAGCACCTACCTTCATTTTCCCATCTCTAAGTTTGGGAGGTTTATGCTACAGGATACTTATTTACAGTGTATTGCGGAATAGTTGGTTTAGCATAATGGCATATTTATGTGTGTGTAAGCATATTCATATATACATTGCAGAATAATAATACGCATTATTTATTGAGCAACTATGACTTGTCATGCACTTTGCTGGACAGTTTCATGTTTCTTGCATATGATTATCATAATGACCCAGCAATATATATTATCCCCATTTCCATATAAAGAAACTGAGATTCAGAAAAGCTAGATAACTTGCCCATGACGAGCAAATGACAGGTAAGAATTCAAATAAAAATTTGCTTCCAAAAATGGTTTTATAGGAATGTGTGTGTTTATATATGTACCTGGGGCACACCTCATAGAGCGCGGTTAGGTAGTTTCACATAGCTGGATGAGGAATCATGCTAGTGAATGCAACACCAAGGATATTGCAGCCTAACAAGCCCATCATCTTCCAAGTTTGTAACATGGCGAACGCACTTCCACCGTGGTGGTGTGTTTTTTCCATCTGAGGATTCCACAGAGTGCTCCAGTGGCGTTTGTTCCTTCCTCTGAGAAACACTAAAGCGGAGGTGGGCCGCATCCAGTAAAACCGCTGGAGACAAGCTGCAGCTTTTGATAATAAATGTGTGCAAGCCTGGCTGTGTGGAGTCAGGAGTATCCGCTGATACGTGTTGTGCTGAAACCAGACTCCATTAGGTGAGAGTCACTCTGAATGCGAGTTCTGAAATTAAAAGTTTCCACTGGGATATGAAGGAAATGGAGGAGTGTGTGTGCATTATAAATATAGTCCTCATCATTCATTATCTTTGACTTTTAGGATCTTGTTTTTCACACAGCCTCTCAATAGATGACTATAATTTGGAGGTTGGTTTGATGACCTGAGACTGTTATGTACATGAAAGCCAAAAATTTCTAGGGCTGCAATATGCATCATTACTTTTCAGGATTCCCTGTAGCAGGGAATATTGCTCTTTTTTTTTTTTGGAGACAGGGTCTCACTCTGTCACCCAGGCTGGTGTTCAGTGGTGTGATCTTGGTTCACTACAGCCTTGAATACCTGGCCTCAAGCTATTCTCCTGCTTCATCCTTTTGAGTAGCTGGAACTCCAGGTGTGTACAACCACACCCAGCTAGTCTTTCAATTTTCTATACAAACAGGGTCTCACTATGTTGCCCAGTCTGGTCTTGAACTCCTGGGCTCAAGCAATCCTACCACCTGAGGCTCCCAGAGTGCTGGGATTACAGGTGTGAGTCATCACAACAGCCAAAACATTACATTTATTAGCAAGACACATCAACCTTCGTACTCATATTCGTAAAAATTCTAGTAAGTATTCAATATATGTTAGAACCATGACATATAAAATAATAAGCAAGGGCTTTATATGGATTATGTCATTTAATCCTTATAGCAATGTTTTTAGGTGAAGAAACTGATGCTTAGCAAAATTAAGTAACAAGGTCAAGGTCACAAAGCTGATGAGAGATGAAACCAGCAACATTTTTGTAGAGCTGACAGCTAATTCTACATTCCGTTTCTAGTTATTTTTGTAGAAAATCAGAAGTTAAGTAGACAGAGAATCAAGGCTATACTTATTTATAACATATTTCAGTTATGAGATTAAGACCATGATACAAGTAACAGATAGGGCTTATTCTGTGTTAATCAATGCATTCATTGGTCAATGGAATATGATTATGTATACACAATGAGGCAAAGTATATACTAAGTACTGAAGAGATGAAGGCAAGCAAAGTATTGTCCCTTGAGGGAGGCTAGAAACTCTTACCATAAAAGGCTTGCACAGGGTATTATGAAAACCAAGAAAAGAATGCTTCACTCAGGTTTAGAAGTGGGAGTGGAATTCAAGGTAGTTGTATGGAGCCAGTAAGATAAATCAGAAAGCTGTTGTAAATGATAAAGAGAAAGAGACATTGGCCAGGGCATGGCTGGGAAATGTGAAAGGGTAGGGTAGGCTAGGGTGATAATCTAAATATATAATTACTGGATTCTTTACTAAGAGATGTAACATTCATTTCCCTTTCAACTTCTCCCCAACCATGGAGGATTAACAAGGTTTGAAGCAGCTTAAAACCAGAAGGCTTTTTGGATTAAAGATAGTTGGAATTCCCAGCATTTTGGAGTTCATAAAACAACTCAAAACTCATGCTCCTGCTAGCATTATGTTTTCTACAGCACCTTTGTCCCAGGGGTATTTCTAGGACGTCTTATTTTTTTCACACTGTAGTGTCTTTTTTTTTTTTGAGAAAATCTTTTGTCTTATTAAAAGTGACCAGTATGAGAGGCCAAGCACAGTGGCTCATTCCTGTAATTCCAACACTTTGGAAGGCTGAGGTAGAAGGTTTGCTTGAGCCCAGGAGTTTGAGACCAGCCTGGGCAACATAGCAGGACCCTGTACCTACAAAATATTAAAAAAAAAAAAATGACCAGCATGGGGTTGTAAAATAGTGAAGCCACATTGGAAAAGAGTTTGGAAGTTTCTTAAAAAGTTACACATAAGAAAAGGTCAGGCCTGGCTTAATGGCTCACATCTGGAATCCCAACACTTTGGGAGGCTGAGGCAGGGGTGTTGCTTGAGCCCGGGGGTCTGAGACCAGCTTGGGAAATATAGGGAAACCCTTTCTGAAAGAAAGAAAGAAAGAAAATAAAGCAAGGAAGAAGGAAAGAGAAAGGAAGAAAGGAAGGAAAGAAAGAAAAGCTGGGCAAGGTGGCATGCACCTGTAGTCTCCGTTACTCTGAAGGCTGAGGTAGGAGAGTCACTTGAGCCCAGGAAGGTGAGGCTGCAGTGAGCCGTGATCATGCTACTGCACTCCAGCCTATGCAGCAGAGCAAGATACTGCCTCAAAATAAAAAAAAAAAAGTTCAAAGCAAAAAATGTTAGACATAAATTTACTATATAATCCATCAATTCTATTACGAGGTATCTACACAAAAGAAATGAAAACACATGTCCACATGAAGACTTGGACATGAATTATCATAGCAGCATTATTTGTAATGGTCAAAAACTGGAAACAACCACAAATCCATTGAATGGCAAATGCTTAAACAAAACAAACTACATCCATAAATGGAATATTATTTGGCAATAAAAAAGGAACAGAGTCCTGTTACATGCTAGAAAGTAGATGAATCTGAAAAACATGCCAGATGCAAACACATTTTTCTATGATGGCATTTATACAAAATGTTACGAAAAGCAGAACTTTAGAAACAGAAGATGGGGGTTACTGGAGGTGGAAATGAGGCATGTAACCTCAAACTGACACAAGGGACCTCCTCGGGCTAATGGAAATGTTCTAAAACTGGATTATGATGTTAGTTGTGTAACTCTGAAAATTTACAACAAATCATCGAATCAATGAATTTTATGGTATTGTATATAAATTATACCTTTAAAAATATTTTTAAAACAATCAATAGCCTTTCAAAATTTTCATTTACGTTAGATGGCGTATCAGAAATGTCATTTTAAACATTAACAACGATAGCAGTCATTTTGGCTCCACACTCTAAAAAACCCAGCTTTCAAAGCTGTTTTATTCTTTGGCTTAGGAAAGAGAAGAACACAAGACTTTCAGATGGCTCAGGGATTTAGTAAGTCATTGAAGCTGAAACTTTCCACCATGTTTGTTGAAATTAAAAGATTGTGATTTACAGGTGTTTTCCAGCAGAGCTGGACTGTTGGTCAGCATTTCAGGTTCTGTAGAACTTTTCGGGCATGTGGCAGAACAATTAGTGCTGACAGCCCTTTTCCATAATTGTGCTGTATCCAAGGCTAGCCCTGGAAATAAATGGTGTTGCTCAACTAACAGTTATGAATTAGCCAAGACAAGAGCATGTTACTTTTCTTTGGTATGTATCAAATCAGCATTTCACAGCATTTTATGTCTTTTCTGAAGGGCCATGAAGCAGAAGTTATGGGAGGCATTTGAAGGAATCTAACTTGCTTCGATTCTAGTTTTATGTATTAGGCCAACTTTTTCTTGGATAAGAACTGAAAAGTCAGTAGAGAAATTTAAGTCTAGGAGAGGGATTTATTAGATCAGCACAAATCATTCTCAAGAATCCAAGGAGGCATCTCATGAAGTTTCAGACTTGACCTTTCACCTTCTAGGAGAGCTGAATCTTCTGTTCCGGGCTTCTGCAGTGATTAAGAAGAAACAGTCACTGGTTTCAACCAGGCCTGTTTTGAGTTCTGATTCTACCATCTCTTACTATCCTTTTTTGAGACCAAGTCTTGCTCTGTCACCCAGGCTGGAGTTTAGTAGTATAATCTCCACTCACTGCAACCTCTGCCTCCCAGGTTCAAGTGATTCTCCAGCCTCAGCCTCCCAAGTAGCTGGAATTACAGGCACCCACCACCACACCCAGCTAATTTTTGTATTTTTAGTAGAGTCAAGGTTTCATCATGTCAGCCAGGGGTGGCCTCGAACTCCTGACCTCAAGTGATCCACCCACCTCTACCTCCCAGAGTGCTGGGATTATAGGCATGAGTCACTGCACCAGGTACAACCACAGCTTACCACAGCCTAATGTCCCAGGCTCAGGTGATTCTCTCACCTCAGCCTCCCAAGTAGCTGGGACTATAGGTGCACTACTAATTTTTTTGTATTTTTAGTAGAGATGGCTCTCTTTATGTTGCCCAGGCTGGTCTTGAACTCCTGGGTTCAAGCAATCCTTGCCCCTTGGCCTCCCAAAGTGCTGGGATCACAGGCATGAGCCACCATTCTTGATTCCTCCTACCATCAATACAACTTTTGGTGAGTGACGTGGCTTGGCTATGTCTCCACCCAAACCTCATCTTGAACTGGGTTCCCATAATCCCCACGTGTGTGAGAGGGACCCAGTCGGAGGTAATTGCATCATGGGGGCAGTTACCTTCATGCTGTTCTCTTGATACTGAGTGAGTTCTCATGAGAACTGATGGTTTTATAAGGGGCTTTCCCCCACTTCTCACTCTGTACTTCTCCTTGCTGCTGCCATGTGAAGAAGGACGTGTTCAATTCCTCTTCCACCATAATTGTGGATTTCCTGAGGCTTCTTCAGCTATGCTGAACTGTGAGTCAATTAAATCTCTTTCTTTATAAAGTACGCAGTCTCAGGTATGTCTTTATTAGCAGTGTGAGAATAAACTAATGCAGTGAATAACTGAAATGTTTTAACCCTCAGATTTTCTGTCAGAAAACATAGTAAGAATTATATTTGCTCCAGAGTGCTTCTTTTTTTTTCTTTTTGAGACTGAGTTTTGCTCTTGTTGCCCAGGTTGGAGTGCAATGGTGCGGTCTCAGCTCACTGCAACCTCTGGCTCCCAGGTTCAAGTGATTCTCCTGCCTCAGGTCCCAGGTAGCTGAGATTACAGGTGCCCGCCACCATGCCTGCCTAATTTTTTTGCATTTTTAGTAGAGACGGGGTTTCACCATGTTGGCCAGGCTGGTCTTGAACTCCTGACGTTGGGTGATCCGCTCCTGCCTCAGCCTCCCAAAGTGCTGGGATTACAGGTGTGAGCAACCATACCCGGGCCCCAGAGGGTTATTGTGAAGGTTTATAAAAATAATTTATATGGGGAGCTTGGCCCAAAGGGTATCCCAAACATAGGCTATTAGTAACAGTAGTTGTGGTGTCCTGTAGAATCTTCTATCAGGGATAGGAGCACTGCTTTGTAATTATAGATTAGAAACATCTAGAATGTGTTCAGATGTGAACTATTTGAGGAAGGAAATATGCTCTATGTTCTCAGCATGAAGCACTGCGCCTGTCACACTGTGTTCCTCTATAAATATTTTTCTACTCATTGAACTGAATGGTGCCTCATTTTATAGATGAGAGAAGCAAGCTCAGAAATGGTGAATGTTTTCCCCCAGGTTGCATAATCAGTACTTCGATGGAATCTAGTATTCCTGGTCCTTTGCCTGGGGCATTTAGCTCAGTTAGCAACATAGAACGATTTGCTGGGGAAAAAGCTAGGAAGTGGGGGCAGATTCATAGCACGTTGGCCAGGCTGTAGGTCAGGGAGGTGCTCATGTTTTTAGCTGGACCTCATGGTTGGACCACTGTCTCCCTAGTATCTTTCATACCCTCAGCCCTGCTTTTCACTGTGCCTACCCAGCTAAACCTTAACTTTGCATCAGTAGTGAATCTGCCTTTCCTATTTTTTGTTTTGTTTTGTTTTGTTTTTTTGAGATGGAGTCTTGCTCTGTCGTTTTGGATAGAGTGCAGTGGTGTGATCTTGGGTCACTGCAATCTCTGCCTCCCAGGTTCAAGCAATTCTCCTGCCTCAGCCTCCTGAGTAACTGGGATTACAGGTGCCCACCACTGCACCTGGCTAATTTTTGTATTTTTTAGTAGAGAGAGGGTTTTACCATCTTGGCCAGGCTGGTCTTGAACTCTTGAACTCTTGACCTCGTTATCCACCTGCCTTGGCTTCCCAAAGTGAGTCACCACGCCCGGCCACCTCTCCTCTTCTTATTTCCAGACTTCTGAACTTTGTGGCAGAAACCCATGTGACTGGGCAGGATGCTACGTTACAAACTTTTGAGTTCCAGTGCTTAATGAAGTACCTGGGACATAGTAGGCACTTGATATGTCTTTGAAAGAGTGTTTTAATGAATAAATGAATGAACATGTCTTAGTTCAAAGTCCTGTAGTGGTCCTTGGTCACCTCCTCTCCCCACCTCCAAAGTCGCTGAAGGCAACGTAAGAGCAGCTGTGAGCCCATTCTCTGGAGTTTAAACCCAGCGGCACCATTTTCATATCAGCATGCTCTTGGGCAATGCACTTCATCTCTTTGTGTCTTTGTGTCCTCCTGTAAAAACAGGGATAATAAGAGTATTGACTTCACTGGGTGAGTGGGAGGATTGCATGCACTAATTAATGTAAAACACTTGGCACATTGCCTGGTACATCAATGAATATTGTCCTATTATTATTATTATTACTCCAATAACGAACACAACCTCTGACCCAAACTGGGGAGGAAGATTTTGCTCTTGACTTGAAGAAGAGATGTGGGGCCCTTAGGTGTGAACGATCTCACATTCTAAACTCCTACTCAGGAATTTTAAACCAGGAAGCCACGTGTCCAGTTTGTATTCTAGAAAGATTACAACTTCAGGAGAGTTACTTCAGTTAAGCCAAAATGTAGAATTTTAGAAATTTAGAGGAGAAATAAGATTTGGTGGGGGGGGGGGGGGCATTTATTAGATTGGTGCAAAAGTAGTTGCGATTTTTGCCATTGGAAGTAATGGCAAAAAATGCAATTACTTCTGCATGAACCTAATAGCATAAGACCTTCACCATCCTTTGGGAAAGCTGTGATTCACAGGTGAAGGGACTACCAGGCTGACACCAGGGCCCAGGCATATTGACTCCCAGCTCCAAGTGTTTCATATTTCTCATGCTGTCATCTCTTAGCACACAGGCAACAATGTGTCCTGTGCTTTTTAACCTCCTCTGATGCTGGTGGGTCTGTGCCACCGTCCCTCGTTTAGTTCTAATGGGGAGAATGTGTTGTATAATCCTGCCCTCTGCTGGGTAGTGTGCATATGGCAGCCAAGGGAAGTGCATGAGAAATCCGCCCATAAAGCCAGCCAGATGTCACAGCGAAAGATTCTCTATATAGAGAAATGGCAATCCTGGGGTTCTTTGGGGTGTGTATGAGAGATTTCCTGGAATTCCGGTACCAGGATGGAAAGCGTAGTCTTCTATTAAAGGAGCGGGGGCGGAGCAGTGGTGGGTGATAATGTTTCTTTCAAGAGGAATATTGGAAGCACCACCCCTTTAGCCACCTGTGTAATCGCCATTCTCTTACTAAGTTTCAAACTCTTGCCATATTACTAAGAGGTGTTTTGCAGGAGTCCGGGTCTCTTGTAGTTTGTAAGTCAGTGCACATTTAGAAATTGTTTTACCAAGACCTAGAAGAGTGCATGCAAAGAATCTACCCTGTGGACAAAAAAAGAATTTGCTAAGCATAGTCAGTGTATAAAAGATGATCTAGTTGAACTGGGGCTCAGTGTAGCTGAGTGTACCCATTATGTGTCAAGAAGGTGGCAGCTTCACAACGAAGCCCGTAATTCCCCATCACAGCGTTTGTCTTGCTTATTTGAATTCCTTAGTCTTTCTAACAAGGCTACACACTGCATAAGGACAGGGATCATGTTCACCCTATTTTGCTGCTGTATCCCCAGAATTTATTAACAGTATCATGTACACATGAGATGCTCAACGATTAGTTCTTGCCCGACCAACAGAAAATCCTGTTGACTCTCTCTGAAGTTGTGTTGATAGTTTATAAGTGAAAAGTTCCTTTGTGTTTTTGAATAAATATCTGCAGTGTGGGTCATCGTGTTCCATTTGTTTAGTCTTCTAGACTGTGACCACAGCCCAAGGAATCCATGGAACTAAAAATACATATTTCATCTTAACTTTGTGAGCGTTGAGGCTACCAAGGGACTCCTTAAAGGGACAACCATGTGAGTAACAAAGCTTAATTTGATTATTTACTAATGCAAAATGTGTGCTTTTATTAACTAGGGTTGGTGTTTTGCATTTACTGGCAATGAGAATTTGGGAAAGCCATTTAATGATGATAAGTTTCTGTTTCTGTATGTTTCTACATGGAGATATCAGTAGTATCTATTTCATAGTTTTGTTCTGAAAATTAAATGAGTTAATTTATTTAATTTACTTGGCTCCATGGCTTATGCGTGGAAAATAAGCAGTAAATATTAACAGTAAAAGAAGGAGGAGGAAGATACAGAGAGGAGAAAGAAATAGTTATGGTTGCTGTTTCAGATACAGCTGATGATTTCTTAATCCTTGTTATACTACCTATTAGGCATAGTGGTTGTTAAATCTCATTAATTCAAACTACTTTTATATAGAGAAAATAAATTTTAGGTTTTAAGTTGCCACCTTATCTAGTTGGAGAAATTACTTAAAAATACAAAAATTAGCTGAGCGTGATGGCACACGCCTGTTATCCCAGCTACTTGGGAGGCTGAGGCAGGAGAATCACTTGAACCCAGGAGGTGTAGGTCACAGTGAGCTGAGATCAAGTCACTGCACTCCAGACTGGGTGACTGAGCGAGACTCCATCTCAAAAACAAAACAAAACAAACAGACAAGCAAAAACAGTATTTCATTTTTCCTTATTTTAAAAAGCAATGCGTTTTCACCATGGGGAAATTTGAAAATATAGAAAAGCACCAAAGGAAAAATGTTACCTTTAACCCCACCACTCAGAGTTAACTACTCTATAACCTTTATGGCTTTTTCCGTTTTATACAATCTGTTTTTGTAATAGCCACTATGTTGCCCAGGCTGGTCTCAAGCCTTGAGCTCAAGCTATCTACCCACTTTGGCCTCCCAAAGTGCTGGCATTACAGCCATGAGCCACTGCATCCAGCTGACCTCATTTAACCTTAATTACCTCCTAAATTTTTCTCTCTCCACATACAGTCACATTGGGGTCCAGGGCTTCAACATAGAATTTTTGTTGGGACACGATTCAGTCTATAGGACAATCCAACATGCTTCTTTCCCTCCAACAGTTCCATGTATATATATTTGGGTGTATATATTTGAAAATGATCATTGGAACTCAGTTCCCTTTGCCCCCCAGTCTGTCATCCCATGCGGCTTACAACATTTCGAAGAAAGATGGGCTTTAATCAAATGTTAAATGGCTAGCAATGGAAACAAAATACTGGTTTATACCCCAACCTGGATGATTCTCAAATGCATTATATGATGTTAAAGAAATCAGACTCAAAAGACCGCTAAATGAATGGTTCTGTTTATATGACATTCTGTAAAAGGTTAAACTGTAGGGGTAGAAAATGGATCAGTGGCTTGTGGATCTTTTGAGGCAGGAATCAGGATGGAGAAAGGAGTCAATTTCAAAGCAATATGGGGGAATTTTGGCGAATGGTAGAACTGTTCCATATCTTGAGCGTGATGATGGTCATACAACTGAATGCACTGGTTAACTTGAAGCACTATGCCATAAAATGTATCTTCTTTTTACTGCATGTAAATTTTACTCAGAGTATGTGGGATTGCTGTCACTCATGTGCTGTCATGCGAAGTCGGGGGTCCAAGATGCTCATCCTAGCTCTGCCCTTCTGCCTCCTTGGGTGTACCTTAGAGGGAACCTTCTTATACAATTTGTTTTTATGGTAGCCAACCACTCATCAAACATAGTTTTTACTTTTCTCTTTATCTCTGTCCTCATTGATTTCTATACCTGGGAGACTGGCTTGGCACAGAGCAATTTCATTTATGTTGTCTGGCACTATATGCACAATGCTGTGAGATCCATATGGTTTTCCTCAGTTTCCTGATTAAGAAACTGCATCTTGTCTTTCCTTCAAGTAACACAGGTGGTAAAATGGTAGAGTATCATTTCCATCTTGGTACGCCTGGTATCGTCCGTGTTCACTTATGGCTTCCTGATTAGTTTGTCTCCTGTTAAATATTGCCAGCATTTCCTTTCATGACTCAGTGTTAATAAGAAATGCTACTTACGAGAAACCCCAACCCAAACCAAATATCTCTGTGATCCCAAGAGAACGACAACATCCACTGAAACTTCTTTCTCCAAGGCTCCCACATCTTCACATCTCATCCCCCTCATGTGCCCAACTCTGAAATAATTGTTGTGGACACAGGATTGCACACATTTTGATTGGCTTAAGCCAATTCTAAGCCTCACTGCAAACCTGAGAAATACCGTTCTGTTCAGAAGGAGAAAGTGGAGTGAGCTGCTGGGAAGGCTTCCAACAAATATCTCCTACAGTCCTCAAGCCTGACCCAAAAAGCTCACTCACTGGCCAAAAATATGTTTCCTATTATCTATGGTTGTGTTGTCAACATCTTTTATTTGTAAAGACGCAGACGGGGTGGGAAGGTGTCTTGTCTAACACAAGTATCTGCGGTCAGTCTCTGGAGGGGCACCCTGAGGTTGCTGGAGCATCATCACTTTCTCAGTTAAGGGGAAAGAGTTAGAAGGTGGCTTTGGAGTGTAGCAAGAGAAGTTGCAATCTTCCTTTTCTTTCTAAATCCGTGAGCATCTGAAGGCTTCTGTGGATATAATTTTGGTGAGAGTGGAAAGAAGAGATTTGCGGTCATTTTTGTACAAGAGTTAGAATCAACATTTATTTAGTGTCCTATGCAGCATATATTTATGGGATTTATAAACAAACAGCATGTGGAGACTGTTGCATACTGAGTTAAAGATATAGTTTCTCAAACCACATTCTATTTTCCAAAGATCTCCATTTGGTTTGCATGCCAGATTTGCACACCGCTTGTCGCCAGGGGTGGAGTGTTTCATCCTTTACTCCAAATCTGACAGAGACAGCTGGTTGTCCTCAATATGTGTTCTCTCTCTTTTTCTACAGTCCTAATAATAGAATACATTATAGAATAAAAAGCTACATTCTCCATTCTCCTTTAAGACTTCTCATGGCCATGAGATTAAGTTCCATTCAATGAGATATCAGCAGAAGGGGCATGTGTAACCTCTAGAAAGCATTCTTTTAAAAAACTTTTTTAGAGACAGGGTCTCACTCTGTCATTCAGTTTGTAGTGCAGTGATAGGATAGTGACTCACTGCAGACTCGAACTCGTGGCCTCAAGGGATCTTCCTGTCTCAAGCCTCCTGGGTAGTGAGTAGCTGGGACTACAGGCACATGTCACCGTGCCCGGATAATTGTGTATTTATTTATTTTTTTTGGAGACAAGGTTTCACTATGTTGCCCAGATTGTTTTTGAACTTCTGGCCCCAAGCAATCTTAGGAAGCAGTCTTGAAGGAAGGAAATGTGACTTTCTCTCTTTCCTCTTTCTTCTGGCTGGAATGTGGGCAAATTGGCTAGAGCTGAGGTTGTTACCTTGGATCAGAGTGTGAGAATTGTGTGCTGATGTTGGTAGAGAAACAAGATACAAAGCATCTGGGTTCTTGATGAGCATGGAGTCATCATACCAGCCCTGGATTGCCTATGCTTATGTGTCAGGGAAATCAACTATCATGTACAAGCCATTTCAGTGTTATTTTTCTGTCACTTGCAATGGAGCCTAATAATAACATTGATAGCTAATGGTTAGAACAATGTCTGGCTTATAAAACTTCACAGAGGGAAGCCTTCAAATGGACTCAGTTCATCTTTACAATAACCCACAAGGGTTATTATTACTTTACCCATTTTATGAATAAGGAAATGTATTCATCTAGTCTTGCATTTTTGTAAAGAAATAACTGAGACTTTATAAAGAAAAGAGGTTTACAAAGAAATTTACAAAGAAAACAGGTTTCATTGGTTCATGGATTCACAGCCTGTACAGGAAGCATGATGCTGGCATCTGCTTGGCTTCTGGGGCGGCCTCAAGACACTTCCAATCATGGCAGAAGGTGAAAGGGAAGTAGGCACATCTTGTAAGCTGCAGGGGGAGCAAGAGAGCGGGGTTGGGGGTAGGTGCCACACACTTTAAGCCACCAGATCTCATGAGAACTCACTATCGTGATGACAGCACCAAAGAGAATGGTGTTAAACCATGAGAAACTGCCCTCATGATTCAATGACCTCCTACCAGGCCCCACCTCCAACACTGAGGATTACAGGTGAACATGAGATTTGGATGGGGGCACAGATCCAAACCATATCAGGAAAGTAAGTCCAAAGTCACACACACACTAGGTGGTGAAATACAGATTTTTGAACCAAGGCTATTTGGCTTGACGGGCCCTGTTCTTGACCTCAATGTTGCCTTTAGCTAATACAAATATTAATACCACCCAGCCAGCCCTGCAAGAGGAATCTGTACAGAAGGAGCTTACGTCTGGCACAGCACACTGAGGAAGCTATTTCTTTCAGACATTGCTTTCTGATGAATTGAATGCAAATAATCTTGACCATATGGATTAAATTGCCATTAAAATATACATACAGGTTTAAAAGTTGAGAGCAAAGCATGTAGCCAAATACACAGTGTGCTTCCTTTCGCTTGTAAGGCTGGATAATTAGCCTAAAGTGCTGAATGGCTCCAGCACAGTGAAGTTCGCCTATTCCTAATTAATTAGGTTTTGTGGTGTTTTAGAGTATCTTTGGGCAAATTACAGATGAACAGGAAGCCATAGCCCAGACCTCCTCTCAAGCTCCTGAGAGCAGATGTGTGTTTGGTGCTTCTAAACCTAATTTATTGTAACCTGAGAAACTTACTCTCTTGTTAACAGATTACTTTTTCTTATTTCTGTTTCAGAATTTCATACTTGAAAATCTCTTATGAGCTTTTATAAACTGGGGCAAGCAATCTCAAATCAGACAAAATCAAAGGATTCATATTCATATCCAAGACAACGAAATCTTGAAAGATTTTATCATGATTCTTGAATTGCTTGTCAATTCCGACAGGGCTTTGTGGGGTTGTTTATTCACTCAATTATTGACAAGCAATTGTTTACTAGATGCTGTCTCCTAATAATGTGACTTTGGGTAAATTACTTCATATACATTGTCCCTAATATATACAACATTTATACAGGTTAAAAGTCCTGGCCAGGCACAGTGGCTGACACCTGTAATCCCAGCACTTTGGGAGGCCGAGGCAGACGGATCATGAGGTCAGGAGATCAAGACCATACTGGCCAACACTGATGAAACCCTGTTTCTATTAAAATACAAAAAATTAGCCTGGTGTGGTGGCACATGCCTGCAGTCCTAGCTACTCGGGAGGCTGAGGCAGGTGAATCGTTTGAACCCGGGAGGTGGAGGTTGCAGTGAGCAGACATCGTGCCATTGCACTCCAGCGTGGCAACAGAGCTAGACTTCATCTCAAAAAAAAAAAAAAAAAAAAAAAGTCCTTTGCATATAGTAGGTGACTAAAAATGACAGTTATAGATGTTATTATCATTGTTTTCAAAGCCCTATGCTAGGCAAAGAAAAAACTAGCATAAAGTTAGAGAAATACAGGACAAGCCGGGTGCAGTGATTCACAACAGTAATCCCAGCACTTTGAGAAGCCAAGGCAGGCAGATCACTTGAGTTCAGGAGTTCGAGACCAGCCTGGTTAACATGGTGAAATTCTGCCTCTACCAAAAACAAAAACAAAAAATATTAGCCAGGTGTGGTAGTGTGCACCTGTAGTCTCAGCTACATGGAAGGCTGAGGCAGGAGAATTGCTTGAACCTGGGAGGCGGAGGTTCCAGTGAGCTGAGATTGCACTACTGTACTCCAGCCTGGGCCACAGAGTGACACTCTGTCTCAAAAAGAAAGAAAGAAAAAAGAAAATATAGGGAAAATGTTCTGTATCCTCTCTCCACCTTGACAGAGATGGCTACTCATTCATTTTTATGAGTATGTTTATTCAGCATCTATTATTTTCCAGATACGTTGCTAGGTACTCGAACACTTAAATTGATGCTTGGTTTTGGTTTTAAGAACTCTCCTTACAATTTAGAGCAGCACAGTCCAGCAGAAATATAATGTGAGCCACAGACATAATTGACATTTCCTACAAGTCCCCCTAGGAATGTAAAAGAAAACAGGTACAATAAATCTGTTAATTTAACAAACTTGTTCATGTATTTGCTTCCATTACCTTTGTTATCTTTTCAATATAAATTCAATATAAAAATACTAATAAGGTATTTCATGTTGCTTTTCATACTAAGTCTTCATGTAGTTTATATTTTACGAATACAGCTATGTTAATTCAGATGCTGTTTTCATCGGAAATACTTGGTCTGTTTTAGATTTCATAAAATTTACACCTGAAAAAGTAAACTTTGCAAACTCCAGTTGTTTCATACTTTAAAAATTTCCGTAAAGAAAATCAAGTGCCAGCTTTTATATTTATTAGCATTAAATAAAATTAAACTGATTTCCATTGTTACACTAGTGACAATTCAAGTGTTCAACAACCACATGTGACCAGGCATTACCATAATGAACAGCATGGGTCTGGAGAGGGTGGTAACCACTAAATAATCACAGAAATAATAGTTCAGTGAAAATGTGTAAGGATTTTGGAGGAGCCATATGCAGCACTGAGAAAGCATAACCAGAGGATCAGTGCCTGGCCTGGGAGATGAGGACACTTTCCTTGAAAAAGGGATATTTTGACCAAGGTTCAAAAGCTGATCAGGAATTTTTTGGTTAAGGAGGTTGAGAAAGACCATGTACGTGCCAGTCATGGTGACTCACACCTTCAATCCCAGCACTTTGGGAAGCCAAGGTGGGTGGATCACTTGAGGTCAGGAGTTCAAGACCAGCCCGACCAACGTGATGAAACCCCATTTCTACTAAAAATACAAAAAATTAGCCAGGTATGGTGGTGCGTACCTATAATCCCAGCTACTTGGGAGGCTAAGGCAGGAGAATCGCTCAAAGCCTCGAGGCGGAGGTTGAAATGAGCCAGAATCATGCCATTGCACTCCAGCCTGGGCAACAGAGTCAAACTTCATCTTAGAAAAAAAAAGAAAAAAAAAGAAAGACCATGTGCAAAGGCCCTGTGGTAGGAGGGAACATGGAATTTAAGAGAGAACAGAAAGAAAGCAAGTGTGGTTGGAATTTTTTTTAAAAAAGGAATAGAATAGATAATGCTATTAAGATTGATAAAGTATAGGCCATTCAGGAATTTATGCACTAAAGACCCAAATCCCTACCATGACCTAAGAGAACTGAGGAATTATTGCAAGATTTTTAAGCAGTCATGTGATTGAATTTGCATTTTTTTAAAAAATAAGTTTTTTTATTGCATGTTCTCTAGGAGACCTCAATAGAATGCTTCAGGAATCACTGACACACATTTATGATTGGCAAGTGAGAAGAAACCCATGTTCCATCTTAGGATTAGGGGGCTTTATCTACAATGTACAACCCAGGAATATAAGGTGGTTCCATAAGGGTAGGAACTAGATGAGATTAACCCAATCCCTTCCCTGCCCATCTGGTGGAAGATGAAATTCCCTCTCAATCACTGTTCAAATTTCCAGCAGCTTGTGACCTAAAGGACCATGGCAGCTGTCTAACACTGAATTATATAACAGAAATTCTGCAGACAAGGAGGTGACAGGTGTGGGGCCCCGACTAGAGTGCCTGGTACTGGATGGAGCTGGACAAATGTCATTTTTTTTTTTCAGAAGTTTTATTATTTTTTGTCCAAGCAATGAGATACTTTGTTTTGCCTCTTAAATTGACAAAGATGAGAAGTGGAAAAGAAAATATTCAGTATTTGTGAGAATTTGGGGAATATTGCTGTCTTTATTATTATTATTATACCTTCAGTTCTGGGGTACATGTGCAGAGTGTGCAGGTTTATTACATAGATACACACATGCCATGGTGGTTTGCTGCATCCATCATCCCATCGCCTACATTAGGTATTTCTCCTAATGCTATCCCTCCCCTAGCCCCACACCCCCTGCTATCCCTCCCCTACACCACCACCCCCTGACAGGTCCTGGTGTGTGATGTTCCCCTCCCCTGTGTCCATGTGTTCTCACTGTTCAGCTCCCACTTATGAGTGAGAACATGCGGTGTTTGGTTTTCTGTTCTTGTGTCAGTTTGCTGGGAATGATGGTTTCCAAACTTTATCCATGTCCCTGCCAAGGACATGAAATCATCCTTTTTTTATGGCTGCATAGTATTCTATGGTGTATATGTGCCACATTTTCTTTATCCAGCTTATCTAGCATTGATGGGCATTTGGTTGGTTCCAAGTCTTTGCTATTGTGAACAGTGCTGCAATAAATATACATGTACATGTGTCTTTATAACAGAATGATTTATAATCCTTTGGGTATATACCCAGTAATGGGATTGCTGGGTCAAAATGGTATTTCTAGGTCTAGATCCTTGAGGAATCTCCAAACTGTCTTCCACAATGGTTGAACTAATTTATACTGCCACCAACAGTGTAAAAGGGTTCCTACTTCTCTACATCCTCTCCAGAATCTGTTGTCTCCTGATTTTTTAGTGAATGTCATTTTAACTGGTGTGTGATGGTATCTCAACGTGGTTTTGATTTGCATTTCTCTAACGACCAGTGATGATGAGCTTTTTTTTCATGTGTTTTTTGACTGCATGAATGTCTTTTTCTAAGAAGTGTCTGTTTACATCCTTTGCCCACTTTTTAATGGGGTTGTTTTTTTCTAGTAAATTTGTTTTAGTTCTTTGTAGATTCTGGATATTAGCCCTTTGTCAGATGGGTAGATTGCAAAACTTTTTCCCCATTCCCACCATAGTTTCTTTTGCTGTGCAGAAACTCTTTTAGTTTAATCAGATCCCATTTGTCTATTTTGGCTTTTGTTGCCATTGCTTTTGGTGTTTTAGTCATGAAGTCCTTGCCTATGCCTGTGTCCTGAATGGTATCACCTCGCTTTTCTTTTAGGGTTTTTAAGTGTTAGGTCTGATGTTTAAATCTTTATTCCATCTGGAGTTAATTTTTATATAAGGTGTAAGAAAGGAATCCAGTTTCAGCTTTGGTTAGCCAGTTTTTCCAACACCATTTATTAAACAGGGAATCCTTTCCTCATTGCTTGTTTTTGTCAGGTTTGTCAAAGATCAGATGGTTGTAGATGTGTGGCATTATTTCTGAGGCCTCTGTTCTGTTCCATTGGTCTATATCTCTGTTTTGGTACCAGTACCATGCTTTTCTGATTACTGTGGTATAGTCTGAAGTTAGGTAGTGTGATGCCTCCAGCTTTATTTATTTATTTATTTTTTGCTTAGGATTGTCTTGGCTATGTGGGCTCTTTTTGGTTCCATATTAAATTTAAGGTGGTTTTTTCCAATTCTGTGAAGAAAGTCAATGGTAGCTTGATGGGATAGCATTGAATCTATAAATTAGTTTGGGTAGCTTGGGCAGTATGGCCATTTTCATGATATTAATTCTTCCTAACCACGAGAATGGAATGTTTTTCTATGTGTTTGTGTCCTCTCTTATTTCCTTGAGCAGTGGTTTGTTGTTCTCCTTGAAGAGATCCTTCACATCCCTTGTTAGTTGTATCCCCCAGGTGTTTTATTCTCTTTGTGGTAATTGTGAATGAGAGTTCACTCATGATTTTGCTCTCCGTCTGTTATTGGTATATAGGAATGCTCGTGATTTCTGCACATTGATTTTGTATCCTAGACTTTGCTGAAGTTGCTTATCAGCTTAAGGAGATTTTTGGGCTGAGACAATTGGGTCTTCTAAATATACAGTTATGTCATATGCACATAGAGACAATTTGACTTCCTCTTTTCCTAATTGAATACCGTTTATTTCTTTTTCTTGCCTGATTGCTCTGGCCAGAACTTCCAGTTCTATGTTGAATAGCAGTGGCCAGAGAGGGCATACTTGTCTTGTGCTGGTTTTCAAAGGGAATGCTTCTAGTTTTGGCCTATTCAGTATATTGGCTATGGGTTTGTCATAAATAGCTTTTATTATTTTGAGATACGTTTCATTGATACCTAGTTTATTGAGAGTTTTTAGTATAAATGGCTGTTGAATTTTGTTGAATGCCTTTTCTGCATCTATTGGGATAATCATGTGGTTTTTGTCTTTGGTTCTGTTTATGTGATGGATTACATTTATAGATTTGAGTATGTTGAACCAGCCTTGCATCCCAGGGATGAAGCTGACTAGATTGTGATGAATAAACTTTTTGATGTGCCGTTGGATTAGGTTTGCTAATATTTTATTGAGGATTTCTGCATCACTGCTCATTAGGGATATTGGCCTGAAATTTTCTTTTTTAGTTGTGTCTCTGCCAGGTTTTGGTATCAGGATGATGTTGGTCTCACAAAATGAGTTAGGGAGGATTCCCTCTTTTCTATTGTTCGGAATAGTTTCAGAAGGTATTCTTCCTCTAGTTCTTTTAATTGTGATGTTAGGGTGTCAATTTTAGATCTTTCTTCATTTCTCTTGTGGGCATTTAGTGTTATAAATTTCCCTCTACACACTGCTTTAAATGTATCCCAGAGATTCAGGTATGTTGTGTATTCATTCTGATTGGTTTCAAAGAACATCTTTATTTCTGCCTTCATTTCATTATTTATCCAGTAGTCATTCAGGAGCAAGTTGTTTAGTTTCCATGTAGTTGTGCGGTCTTGAGTGAGTTTCTTAATCCTGAGTTCTAATTTGATTGTACTGTGGTCTGAAAGACTGTTATGATTTCCATTCTTGTGCATTTGCTGAGGAGTGTTTTACTTCCAATTATGTGGTCAATTTTAGAATAAGTTTGATGTGGTCCTGAGAAGAATGTATATTGTGAGCTAAGACTGCTGTGCTGGCCGCGAGAATTTCGAACCAGTGGATCTTAGCTTGCTGGTATTCGTGGGTGTGAGACCCACGGAGGCAGATCACTTAGCTCCCTCGCTTCAGCCCCCTTTTTCAGGGGAATGGGCAGTTCTGTCTCACTGGCGTTCCAGGTGCAGCACATTGCTGCTTTTCTTCCTGTATAACTCCACCAAAGACATTTTTCCCCACCAAGTTTTCTAATGGGCTGAAATAAAGTTGAGGTTTTATTTTTCCCCCGCCAAGTTTTCTAATGGGCTGAAATAATGTAGAATACCTGAGGACCAGGTATTCTACATTAGCACATCTCAGCTTGTAACATAAATCACCCACAGAACTTGTTAAAATGCAGATTCTAATTGGGCAGATCTGGTGGGCCTGAGGGTCTGCATTTCTAAAAGCTCCCAGGTGATGCTGATGCTACTGACCCGAGACCACACTCGGAAAGCCTATGTCTCTACAAACGTCTACGCACAAGTATATTTGTAGCAGCTTTACTCACAATCGCCCAAATTTGGAAGCAACCAAGATACCCTTTAACAGGACACAGTAGGAGAAATATGAATAGTTTATGGATAAACTGTATACATTCAGACAATGTAATATTGTTTAGCACTGAATAGAAATGAGCTATCAGGCCATGAAAAGACATGGCGGCAACATAAATGCATATTAGTAAGTGAAATAAGCCAATTTGAAAAGGTTAGATACTGTATAATTCCAACTATATGACATTCTGGAAAGGACAAAACTATGGAGAGAGTAAAAAGATCAGGGATCACCAGGAATTAAGTAGAGGGAAGGATGAACAGGTGGAGCACAAAAGATTTTCAGGGAAGTGAAATTACTCTGTATGACATGAGTGATGGACACATGTCATTATGTATTTGTCCAAACTCATGGAATGGACATAAAGAGTGAACCCTGATGTAAACAGTGACTTTAGGTGATAACGGTATGCCATTGTAGGTTCATCAATTGTAACAAATATACCATCCTAATGTGGGAGAGGCTATATGTATGTCATAAGTATACGGATATCTCTGTATCTTCCTATCAATTATGCTGTGAACCTAAGACTTCTGTAAAAATCATCTTTAAAAAAAAATCTTCTGTTCATCCCTCCCTCCCCCTCAAGCCCTGGCAATCACTGATTTTTGGTGTTGTTACTGTCTCCATAGTTTTTCCTTTTCCTGAATGTTATGTAGTTGGTATTATATAGTATCCACACACACTCACACCCACACCCACAAACACACACATACACACAGTAGGGAACTGTATATAGTTAATAATTTACTTTTTTGTTTTTAAATGCCATTTTTGTGAAATTCAAAAGCTACAAGCCCCATTAACAATGGTCTTTGTGCTCCCAGCTCAGAACGATTTGCAAGTCTCAGTGAAAAGTCCACTAGGGGGAGAAGTTTAGTAGCACTGGAACTCCTTTGGTCAGCCAGAAGTGATTTTTTATTTCCCCTTGAAGAGTCGGCTTCTCAATAAACAAAAGCTCACTCTCAAAATTAAACACTCCCATGCCAGATGGCCTGATGTTCGTGTCCGAAGATTTTCCTGCGGCACTTGTGAATGAATGTTCAGCAGAAGCGTGGCGGGCGTCCGGGAAGGGCTGATGCATCCATCCCATGGCAGCCAAAGGGCTGGCATCTGGGAGCAAGAGGCTGAGCACCTCTAAACATCGTGGCTGTGCGTATTTATTCACAATGAGTGGAACTAAGTCCTGGATTGCTTAGGCATTGTTGAGGAGATTGCACTAGGCTCCCAGAGGGCTTCCTGGAATTTTGTATACACAGTGGGGCTGTTCTCAGTACAGGTTAGGGACGGACACCCGGCAGTGCTGAGAGATTCTTCCTGGGGCAGGACAAGTGTGCCCAGAAGCATGTGTTATCCAGAGAGAGGATAGGTTGACTCACTGTAGGCTTTGAGCTGCATGGTACAAGCATAGTGTTGTTCTGAGTGCCACACCTCCTAAGACGATGTGTGTCATAGTGCCAGAGGTTCAACCATCAAGAAATAATGTTTTGGAAGCAGTGGCCCAAGACAGACATCATTTCTAGACACTTTTCTCAATTTCTGCCGTGGCTGTGTGCCACATTGCTTTAGTTTCTTTTAAATAGAATCATTTTAGTTAGGATAAAATAAGTTATTTTCAGAAGACACATATAACTATTATAATTGGAAAAACAAGTTCCATTTGCCATAAATAGAAAGCATGTGTAAAAATAAATTCAACAAAGACACAACCATATTATTAAACTGTAGCTAGAGACTGTAGCCTCCTCAGGGTTTTGAGCCTGAGATGTGCTCTCTAGTCTTCAAGGGAATTAGCAAGTACTAGAAAGAGGTGTAAAAGATGTTTTAGTTCCTACATGAGGTTTTTTTGTTTTGTTTTTTTTTTTAACAAAATAATCAAGATGCCTAAAAGCCTGAGAGATACAGAGCCATGGACAGAGTCCTACTAACCTACTGTATTAGTCCATTTTTACACTGCTGTAAAGAATACCCAAGAGTGGGTAGTGTAAAAAGGAAAGAGGTTTAATTGACTCACAGTTCTGTGTGGCAGGGGAGGGCTCAAGAAACTTACAGTCATGGCAGAAGGCAAAGGGAAGACAGGCATCTTCACATAGCTTTTTCTTTCTATGTGATTCAGAGTTACTTCATAGCTGTGTGTAGCCAGCCAACCTGTAACCCACTTAAATCCACCTAATATACCACCAGCGGAACTCCTCTAACATTTTCCTCTAAAGCCGGGTTAAAACAACTTTAAATAAAAGAGATGAAAGCACCGCCTGCCAGAAAGCTTTTCCTCTGCTGCGCAGAGGTGAGAAACTGCTCAAGTCCTTCAAGAGGGAAGCTGCAGATCTAACCCCAAAGCTGTGTTGTCAAATACAACAGACAAACCAGAATTTAAAAGCACCCTATTACCTGGATAGCAGGCTGTATTTCTCTCTGTGTTTTAGCATCTCCAAATAAAAATATTTGAGCTAGTTTCTAGGAGCTTTGACCCCTCTGGGGTGAATGAACTAAGGTCCGTTCGGTAAGATTACTTATGAAGAACTTGGACAAAGTCTCTTGCTCATTTCACTCTCTCTCCCTCACTCGACATTCCATTTGCCACTAAGTCTTACAGTTTTTGCAGTCTGCTCCCTGGTTTTTATCCTAAATGATGCTTCCCTTAGTCTAAACTCTCACTTGCTGTTGCCTTAACATTAATAATGCTTCTCTGACCTCTCCACCCTTTAGTCAATCATCCACAGAAAGTGATCTTTCAGTCACATTTTTTTACTCTGGTCTTCCTCTGCATAAAGATTGCTAAGTAACTTGCCTAAAGTCATGGAAATTGTGAGTGGCAGAGCTGGGATCCAAATTCAGTTGTCTGGTTCCAGAGGCCATAATTTATCACCATATGAGTCTTCTTTACCAAAGAATTTAAACAATCGACATTTTGTGAAGAGGTATTTTGCAGACTTTCAGAACCCAAATATGTTCAGTGTTTCCCAAGTGTAAAAATGGGTATTAACAAATCAGTATTCATTAAGCATGAGACTAATTAATCAGGACACTGGGTGGAACTGCAAAGTTCAGGAGGTAGGGCTAACTCCTAGGCTGGCTGAATCCAGAATCCAGGTGATGTGGTTTGGCTGCATCCCCACCCAAAATCTCATCTTGAATTGTAATCCCTACAATCCCCCACGTGTCAAGAGAGAGGCTAGGTGTAGGTAATTGAATCATGCAGTTGATTTACCCCAGGCTGTTCTCATGATAGTGAGTGAGTTTCACGTGATTTGACGGCTTTATAAACGGCTCTTCCCTCTTCCTCTTCCTTTTCCTGCTGCTTTGTGAGGAAGGTGTTTGTCTTCTTTTGGCCTTCTGCCGTGATTGTAAGCTTCTTGAGGCCTCCCCAGTCATACGGAACTGTGAGTCAATTAAACCTCTTTCCTTTATACATTAACCACTCTTGGGTAATCTTTATAGCTGTGTGAAAATGGGCTAACACACCAGGTTGGTAGGACTCTGTCCCTGGCTCTGTATCTCTCAGCCCTGCTTAAATGTGTGTGCTCCATTCTTGAACAGATCTTCCCCCTAATGGTAACAAGATGGCTGACCTGGCCAGGTGTAGTGGCTCATGCCTGTAATCCCAGCACTTTGGGAGGCCAGGGCGGGTGGATCATGAGGTCAGGAGTTCGAGATCAGCCTGGCCAACATGGTGAAACCCTGTCTCTACTAAAAATACAAAAATCAGCCAGGCATAGTGTTGTGTGCCTGTAGTCCCAGCTACTCGGGAGGCTGAGACAGAAGAATCACTTAAATCTGTGAGGCGGAGGTTGCAGTGAGCCGCGATCGTGCCATTGTACTCCAGCCTGGACAACAAGAGCAAAACTCCATCTCAATAATAATTATTATGATGATGTAGGACTCAATAGAGTATTAAACTCAAGCTTCTGCTCGAAAGCTCCTCTGCTCCCCCTTCCCTTAAACTTCCCCTTTTACTTATCTGCTTTCTTTGATGTATTGGTTGTGTTTCAGATTTGCAAATGCTCAGCTGAGGGGGTTAGGGGTGAGACTGGTACGTGGTAGAGGCATTTGGAATTGATTCATGATAGTGGTTGGTGAAAAAAACACTTGAATTCTTGGCTTTTCCCATCTCAAGCCCTAGTTCTGTATTTTAGAATGGGAGTTTTGAGTTTGTGGGCCATAGATAATTTTAGACATTTATACATGTTCTGGAAGTTGGCTTTCAAACTTTGTGCTCATACGTACATGAGAAATCTAGGTGGAGGGATCTATGGCCTTATCAATATCTCAAGGTGGTTTCTGACCCCGAGAAATGTAAAATACCACCACCTTGGAGACTTGTATTCTCGAGGACACAGGTCTCTTTACTAAGATTGCTCAGGAAGAACTTGGACAAAGTCTGCTCCTCATTTCATCTTTTAGTGAACTCGTTTCACCTTCTAGTGAGTTGGAACTCTGAAAGCCCAAGCTGCCAGCCCAGCACCTTTCCTGTGTCCTGGGATTTTAGAAATATGAAAGGAATTTGTTTTGCTGAGTAATTTTGAGTAACTTGAGCTCTGTATTTAGGGGAAAAAAGAAAAATCGATTAAGCAGTCCTGTGCCCTATGGCGTAGACAACATTTCTGTAACTCAGATGTCCCCCCCACATTGAAATCACTGTTACCCTGGTGGTCCAGGAAGTGGCATGCCTGAGCTTTAGAGAACCAGACTCATCACTCGGGTGATCTTTAATAGAACTCTTTGTTGAACAATGGTTTTTACCCCAGAATGTGATCACAGCTGTTTTATTTTAGCTAATGCAGCAATTCAAGCAATTAAATCCATATTCCTCTGTGGCTATTTATTTTCACGAAGTCGTTCTTAGTGTATTGTCATGAAAGAATTCTTTGAGACTTGCAAAGTTAAAACAGTATGTGGAAATTCTTTTTTCTAAAAAAGCCACATCTGCTTCTTCAAGTTGTCTTCCCTGTGTTGATGTCTCCTAAGGATGTCAAGTTGTAATCTCTAGGAGTTGGGTTCAATGGCGAGAAATGAATTTTATTCTTAAGGGACTATAGAATAAATATTATGGTAAATCACAGCCTAGCAGAAGGAGAAGGATCTATTTCTTTCAACAGCAAGATAACCCAAAGCATATAGGTAATGTTGAGATCTTAAACAGTTACAAAATTAAGAGTGATTAGTTCCTGGTTGTAAAAGTGTACAATACATGAATAAAAGACTTGATGTATCTGATTGTGACTCCCTTCTCTTCCTTGTGGTTATATATTGTGTAATTATTTCATTCCGTCAGTCGACAAATGTTTGTTGAGCTGCTACTATGTGTCAGAAATGAAGAAGATGGGTCCAACTCTTGACCTTGTTCAGTTTCCATCATTTCTGGAAATAAAGACAAAGAGTAAGCCAATAAAAACAATGAATAGGAGAATTACAGACTATCGTATGTGCTATCAAGGAAACAAAGGGGCTGAAGTAGAAAAAGAATTGAGAAAGGTTACTTTAAAAATACAGCTATGGAGCCTCTTTTGAGTACTAAGTACTTAAACTGAAGCTTAAAAGGAAAGATGATCTTTAAAGGAAGGATTCATATATTCATGTGAATAGGAGAAAAGGGCATTCCACATAGAGGAAATTGCTTATGCACAGGCATAAGATGGGAAAGAGCTTGGCATGTTTGAAAAACTACAGGGTGAGTGACATGGAATAGTGAGATGAGAATGAATGGAAAATGAATATTATTACTCACCCCATTGAATTGTGATCATACTCTTGGGTCTGAAATTACATGGGCATAGTTAGTGCCATTTGGCTTGCCACTGCCTAGGGATAAGTCATGTTCCTCTCAGCAAAATACAGGCTATAAAGAGACTGTGGGTGGGTGGGCACAAAAAATGGTGGGGTGCTTTAAGAAGGGAGCAAATTGAGTGACTGGTTTTTGTTTAGCAAAACTACAGTGAGCACAGCAATCAACCTGCGGGAGCTCACGCAGCCATCAACCAAGACTCCTGAGAAATTGTTCCAGTCACTGGGGCTATAGAAGAACCTCTACCAGGGAAACATGATTTTACATTGTTTGTGCTTGCTATATTCATTGCCTTTTCTGCTTTTAAATTAAAAGAGAAATTGCCTAATTTAGTCACCAGTTTGAACTGTAATAAGAGAAGGAAGAAAGGGCTCCTACTCACTGCATCCTTCCCAAGACTTGGGCTAAGGAATAAAGAGGCAATTTGGGTTGGTGATGGCAGCAGGAATCAGAAGATGGAGAGGAGGGAAAAAGATTAAGGTTCTGTTCTGTGAACTTCTCTCCTCTTCTTCCCCTAAATGAGTCAGGTTATTTCTCTAACACATGTGGTTTATTAAAATGATCTAAAAACATTGGGTTGGACACCATGTTGTCTATTCATTTCACTTTCACTGAGCACTTACTCGAGGCCAAGCCCTAGAACAGGTAGCTCTGGAGATATTAGTATGAGTTCCATACCGACTCTAACCTCAAGAAGCTTGAAAACATTAGGAAGAGTCATCATGTATATAAATAAGTGCTGTGATAATTCAAAACAAGAATGTTATTTCTGGAGGGAGGAATCTGGAAAGGTTTTATGACTGAGGAGGAATTCCAGACAGACTTTAAATGATGACATTTTGATGACAGGAGAGCTGGAGGAGTCTCAACATGATCACAGACTGGGCAGTAAGACTCGGTCATTGGTGTATGTGTATGTAGCTGGAGTGGCGAGGAGGCTTTAAAAATGAAAGCTAATGCATGTGGGGCTTGATACCTAAGTGATGGGTTGACAGGTGCAGCAAACACCATGGCACATATTTGCCTATGTAACAAATCCGCACATCCTGCGTATGTGTTCCTGGAACTTTAAATTAAATTTAAAAATAAAAAATAAAAATAATGAAGATAGTCAAGATCCATTCCCAGAGATTCTGATTAACAAGGCCTAGGAATCTGAGTATTCAAAGCTCTGTCCAGGAATCTGATCCAGAGGGTCCAAGGACTACGCTTGGAGAAATGTTGGACTGAAAGGGAGAAGGTGGACTTCAGAGGCAAAAATTCTTGAAGGGCATTTTTGTGGTGTCAATCTGGAAATACCGGTAGAACCATACACACAGAAAGTCTGACATTCCCAGTGCTTTATTTTGCAACATAGCTACCATTTTTTGAGTCACTATGAACTAGATCCTCAAAAGAACATTGTGAGAAAGTTATTATAGTCTCATTTAAGAGGAGGGCACCATTATAGTCTCATTTAATATGAGGGCACCTAACCTAAGACATGGTTAAATAACACTTTTGAGATTCCTCACATAGTAAGTGGAAAAGCTGGGATTCATACCCAGGTGGTCGAATAAGTAATGGATGTGGGGGGGTCAATGTGATTAGAACAGAGATTTAGGATGACAATTGACTGCCTGATGAAAGAGAAGAAATGGGTGGTGGGGCTCTAGTGCCAGCTCAGACAGGCAAGGGTTAGGTACAAAAGATCTGCCCTACTTGCAAGAGAAGGGGAGATGCTTCCTGAATCCCCAGAACCTTTTGTCAGATTGAATCACATGAGGCTGAGTAGAAAAACCACACTTGTTAGTCTCTCAAGATTTTGGCAAGGCAGCAGAGGACTTGCATAACCAGTTTTACGGAAACCTTTTCCCTTTGGGACTCCTAGTACTTGGTTATTGTGTGTATCCATTATGTATAACATATTTACTCCTAAGTTTTTCTGGCACACAGTGGAACAAAAAGTGGTTGAAGTTAGAATCCCTGGGATCAAATCCTAACACACTACTTACTCTCTGTGTGACGTTGCACATTTAAATCTTTCTGTGCCTCAGTTTTCTCATTTGAAAATGCAGAGATAGTAGCTACATTTTCAAACAATTGATAATGGAGTTTAAAGGAAATAACACCTGTTAAAGGCTTGGAACCAGCTCTCATACAGAATAAGCACTCAGTAACTGTTAGCATTTACTGATGGCAACTTTTTTTTTGAGAAAGATACTTGCTTGGTCACCCAAGCCGAAGTGCAGTGGTGCCATCTCAGCTCACTGCAACCTCTCTCTCGTGGTATCAAGCAATTCTCTTGCCTCAGCCTCCCCAGTAGCTGGGATTACAGGTGTCCACCAGCACACCTGGCTAATTTTCGTATTTTTAGTAGAGATGAGTTTCACCATGTTGGCCAGGTTGGTCTCAAACTCCTGACCTTGGCCTCCCAAAGTGATGGGATTACAGACATGAGCCACCGTGCCCGGCCTGATTGCTACTTTTAATTCTATTTGAATTTCTTCAATTTCCAGACGTTTTGAAATTGGAACATGCTTCTCTCTAGGTTTTAAGTCATTATTCGTTCACTGATGAGAGAAGTTTCTATATCAAGGGTCTGTCTTTTGAAAAGCACAACAATGGACAGTTATCAAGTGGAAATTTCTCTCCTTAATTTTCTTGCTTTTACAGCGTCAAAGGAGTATGAAGTGGGTTGGTAATTCAGTCCTAGAAGAAAATTGGAATGTTAAAGAAGCAACTTATTATTGTAATTGTATCAAACTTGGCTCTTACAGTGACAATGAGAAGCACCATCATGGTAGGATTTACTTCTTAAAACATGAACAAGGCACTGCTCAAGAGAAGGAAGGGGAATATTTTCTTTTTAATCATGCTGCTTAGCAATGTCTCTGGGGCTTTTATGGAGATAACTTTTATATACGATTCAGATAAGTCTAATGACTAAAGGTTGATATTGTGTTATTGTTTTTCTCCTTTTGGACTAAGCAATGCAGCAAGTCTGTGTTTGAAGATGTTCTTCTCATTAGTCTTTTCATTTATTTGGAATTGGTGTCATCATCTACAAAAATCATGGCAGTTCTAAGAAGGCTGACACTAAGTATGGCTGGCTGTGAAGAAAAAACACTAAATTATTCAAGGAGTAGCTTTGCATAATTAGGAAGAGGGTTCTACTGTAGAGTTCTCAGAGGAAGTTAAATTTATGAAGGAGGCGAAAGAATGAGACTCAGCCAGATATTTAGACCTTAGGGAAGAATAATCCAGGTGGAAGGAAGAGTTAGTGCAAAACCGTGAGCCTTTGCCAGGAAAGACTTGACACATTTGAGGAGCTGTAAGAAGTTTTGTGTGCTTGTGTGTTGGGAGCAAATGAGAAGATGGTGTGAGTGGAGAAATGCCAGGAGCCAGAGGAATATAGGGCTTTGAAGTCCATGATTTCCTTCTGAGTAGAATTGAAGCTGTTGAACACTTCTAAGCAGGGGATGTAAGATACTCTGATTTATATATTGTAAAAAAATTCCTCTGATCTGGTGGGGAATAGATTAAAGATGACAATTAGAGACAGAGCGTCAGTTGGGAGGTTACTGCTATCTACAATGGAATATAGTAGATACTTAGTGAACTTAGTTTGAAAAAATACTACACAATTTGTTTTAAGTGCTTCAGTTGAAGGAAAATTGTGGATTCTTCTAAAGTTAGTGTGTATATGAAGATAAGTCATTGTAACCCCTGCAGAGCTGCAGAGCCTTCTTGACTTTTCCAGAAATCATTTCTGGATTCTGAAAATTGGGCCCAGTACCTGTGTGTGGATGTGGAAGCTTCTCCACAGCTTGGCTTGTCCAACCTGAGAGCACAACGTAACAGTTTGAGAGTGCGTTGAAGAAAGACAAAAGCCTGGTCTCTTCAAAAAGGGAAGTGTCTGTCAGTAAAAGGTCATTTACTTAAAAAGTAGTAAAACCAGACCCAGAAGAGTCTAGTGGAAGAAGGTGCGGCATGCTAAAAAAACATAAATGTCAATATCATAGTTACCAGCAGGAGCTGAGTCAGGTGTGGGTGGAGTATCAGGCCAACAGGGCACCTGCTTTTCAGGGGCAATGGGACCCATCCTGCACAAGGCCCAGGGCAGGGACAAGACCCACCCTCAGGAGCCTACTCAGCGCCAGACATGGACTAAGCTAATTTGGAAACTTCTGACACTCTTAGAATAATTGCAAGTCAGTTTGGCCAAGGGCAAATGACTGCCAATGGTGAAGTCATTTTGCAGAATTTTCCTTGCTTACCCAAACCCTACAGCTAGAGGAAATAAATGAAATTTAAGCAGTATATTGGACTCCCAGACTGAAACTCCTAAGGTAGAAAATGAACACCCACTTACAGAACCTTAGCTCTATTCAGAAACCCATGGAATTAATGAAATCCAGCTCTCTGTCCCTAGTTGACCTCAGTTTTCCTTTTTTCACTCCAGGCCCGGTGCCGAGAGTCAGGGTTTTAGAAGTATTATCTGAGCCTACTTAGAAGTCACTTCATTCTTCTTGCTTCACAGGCAAGGAAGCTAAGATCAATGAATAGGTGTCATTGGGAGCTATATTTTTACTTGGAATTGGGAAGAATGCTTTAGTAATTTTACCTGCCTGACAATGGAACAGACTGCCTTAGGAGGCAATAATAATAATAATACTAGGTTAACATTTACTGGTCACATACTATGTACCAGACAGTATGCTAAGTGTTTTACATGCATTCTCATACTTGATTCACCGCACAGCTCATTTTGCAGGGAAAGAAACCAAGGTCTAGAAGAGTTAAGGCCTGTGCTTAAGGTCACACAATTCTACATTTTTATCCCTGGGGTGGAGCAGTCGTTGGTAAACAGATTGGGTGTTTGAAAGAATAAATGAAAGAATGAATTTGATTAAATTCAAGAAATGTTTTTGAAACAGACAGAGTGTTAGGCATTTTTTGGTAATCAAAGACCAATGTGATCTAGATTATGGCTGAAAGAGCCTTCCAGATTACTAGGAACAATTAAGCAGATGCTTTCTAATTTATAAAACTAAACATTTACAACATTCCAGAAAATGTGGCAGGAGTATTTGGTTGCATCTTCAGGTAGAAAAGAATTAAGAAAGGCTTCTTGAATAAAGGGGAATGTTGAAGGATCATGTGGGAAGGAAACAGACAGGTTGGGGACCACATGGAGTATTCCAAGCTATGGAGCTTACATTTTATTCACATGTTCTTGAGGAAGTCACTAATGCTTTTTCTGGTAGAGGGTGATCTGAAAGTGTCAAGAATTACCTGCTAGCTGGAAATGAAGACACCTACTTAAAGAGCTAGGGTTGGCCAGGCATGGTGGCTCACACCTGTAATCCCAGCGCTCTAGGAGGCCAAGGCAGGTGGATCACCTGAGGTCAGGAGTTCGAAACCAGCCTGGCCAACATGGTGAAACACTGTCTCTACTAAAAATGCAAAAAATTAGCTGGGTGTGGTGGTGCACCCCCTGTAGTCCCAGCTACTCAGGAGGCTGAGGCAAGAGAATTGCTTGAACCTGGGAGGCATAGACTGCAGTGAGCCGAGATTGTGCCATTGCACTCCAGCCGGTGTGACAGAGCAACATTCTGTCTCCAAAAAAAAAAAAAAAGCTAAGGTCAGAGGCCAGTTGCATGTCTAGGAAGTAGTAGCAAGTCCTGGCCTGGGGTGGCATGAGGAGCAAGGGATGGCAGGCAGCTGAAAGAAAGTTTCTAGAGTCAGTTAGTGAGAAGTAGGAGCGTTTACAAAGAAGACAGAACCAAGAATGTTTCTTATGTTTTAAAACTCATTAACATAGGATGATGGTGACATAAATTAGGAAAAGGAGGTAATTTGGGACCTTGGAGTCTGGGAGACAGGGGAAATAAAATCTGTTTACAGATTCACCATCTATATGGACTACTGAAAAACACTTTTCTTTCTTGGTTTCTAGCCAGGGTGGGTGGGAATTATAGGATTGTTAGGTTCTAACAATCTATGGAGTCTGCTAACTAGTTTTAACTGCAACAACAGGTGTTTCTAAGTACTACCTAGTAAGTCTGTCATGCTGGGGCACAGCCATTATATTAGTCTGTTTTCACACTGCTGGTAAAGACATACCCAACACTGGGGGAGAAAAAATGGTTTAATGGACGTACAGCTCCACATGACAGGGGGAGGCCTCACAATCATGGCAGAAGGCCAGGAGGAGCATGCCACATCTTACATGGATGGTAGCAGGCAAAGAGAGAGTTCGTGTAGGGAAAGTCTAGTTTTTAAAATTACCAAATCTTGTGAGACTTATATCACGAGAACAGCATGGGAAAGACCTGCCCCCATGATTGAGTTACCTACTATCAGGTTCCTCCCACAACATATGGGAATTCAAAGTTAGATTTGAGTGGGGATACAGCCAAACCATATTAACCATTAACAAGACAGATTCAAGCGTTGCCTGCATGGAACTTACATTTCTGTGGAAAGACAGACACTTTCTATATGATCACACACATAATTAGTAAATTAAAACTGTAGCAAGTGACATAGAGGAAGAATGTTAAGAGTATCTAGCTCCGAACTGGGACTGAGTCAAGCTTTCATGAGAAAGGAAATTCAGATTGAGACCTGAATGTAAGTAGGTTAGTCCTGGCATACATAGTTTAAGTGCTATGTTTCCTTGTACTTTAAATAAAAACAGGAAAATATGTGGGCCCTTTAGTCTGCTTGAACCTGTAAGCTGCACCCATCAGTGAAATTCTTAGTGTAGATATAAAAGGTCTTGATAGAGAGCTTCATGATGGAAGGTGTTGCTCACATGCATGTTGCTCATATCAGCTCTTCTTCTGCTGACTTCACCAACTGCCTTGTTAGTTGGCCTTAGGCTGCCTGGGTTATTCTTAAATTCTGAAAATGTGCTTCATTTTCTCTAAAGCTATGACTTGGGAGACCAGAATGACTTGGGAGACCAGAAATGATGCTGTGGTAAGAGAATGACATTGGAATGTGGAGCTGAGGCTGAGACTCTGGCTGGAGATCACTCAGCCTGCCCACAAATCTAAAAATGCACAGTTTGACTGTAATGCTGGAAAATATCTCCTAATGTCTTGGCTTCTGCCGACAGAAAAGAGAAAGTTAAAATCATGGATGGCAGCAATATTATTAATTCAGGAATCTCAGCACTCCAACACTGCTCATTTTGCCCTAATGATTAAAAAAAAAATCATTGCACAGGGAATTTGTCTTGAACAATGTGCATCTTATTGAAAAGGGAAGAAAAGAGGGAAGGGGGGAGCAAAATTATAGATTGAGGACACATTAGGGACTCTTTAGAAATGCTGTTGTTCTTGTGGGAGACAAAGCTGGAGTGGGCTAACAGGCTTGTCTGTTGATGCCACTCTGTCATTTTTCATTGCATCTTGCTGTGCTGATTTGATTGTTGGATGCTTTTTCTTAGTATGTGGAAGCATCTGCCAGGGTTGATCCAAGGAACCTGGAATTGGGCTGAGCCTCTTCATCACTATGATCCAGACATCTCAGCTGCCTTCAGTTTTTTGATTGAAAAGCTCACATTTTTGCTTGTATAGATAACTAGACCCCCAAGGGGGCTTTCAGTTTAGTATAAACCCAATAAAATACCAGCCACTGGGGAGATAGGGTGGCCTCATATTGAAGTCTTCTGTATTTTATTTTATAAAGACACGAAACCGGGTGGGATGCAGTGGCTCATACCTGTAATCCCAGCAGTTTGGGAGGCTGAGGCAGGAGGACTGCTTGAACCCAGGAGGTCAAGGCTGCAGTGAACTGTGGTCATGCTACTGTACTGGGCCACAGAGTGAGATTCTGTCTGAAAAAAGAAAACAGAAGACATGAAATACAACTGCTGAGATCTTCCAGGTATCTCTTTTACTGCAGATTATTTTCACAGGTGACATTTATCTTTACTCAAAAACATTACCTGAGCATCTGCAACATGCATGGTTATGGGTTGGATGTGGTGAGCAGTGCAAAGACACGAAGACCTATTTCCTCCAAGAGTCTAAGCTTCTTGAGGGCAGGAATTAAAGCAAACACAGATTACTGCATTATGAGGTTAAGGTAGATACTCTTACAACAGAAAACCTTTCTAAATGACCTATCACTTGCCAGGCTATATGTGCGGCTCAAAAGACCCCAGAGCTGTGGTCAGAGAAATGCTATCGGAGCACTCTAGGGTTTGTGGGAGCAAGAATTCACTTCTGGCCACAGAAGTGGAAGGTTTCTTGGAGGTGGGGACCTTGAGCTGGGTTTCAAAAAATGGAAAGTGTTTTAATGGGTGGAGATGGCAAAGTGGGTCATTTGAAATTGAGAATATGGCTTTACCAAAAATAGGGAGGAAAAAGATTTTCATATTTGGCAAAGGGTAAGTACCCAGACTGGCTGGGAAGAACTTTCCTACAGAACAATAGGTCGTCTTTCTCATATAACTTGTCAACTCTTTTTTGAATGTTTATTAAGATATCATATAAATTTTAAAAAAATACACAAATCACATGCACAGCTCATGGAATTTTCACAAACTGCATAAACCTATGTAACCAACACCCAGATCAAGAAACTGAACATTATAAGCATCTGCAGAAGGCTCCCTGACTCACTCTTCCTCCACCCCTCGAGGTAATCTTTCCCCTACTTCTTACAGCATAGATGAGTTTTGCTTGTTTTTGAAAATGATATAAAAGGAATTATACAGAGGGTGCTTTTAAATGTGTCTGGCTCCCTTCCTGTGTATCCCATTTGTGAGAGTCATCTGTTGTTGGGTGTAGTTGTAGTCTGTCTGCTTTTATTACCATACAGCGTTCCACTGTGTGGCTGCACCACCATGTACTCACCCATTCCCCTTGTGTTGGCATTTGGGTCATTTCTGCTTTGGGGGGGAGTTTGTGAATATGCTGGTATGACCATTCCTGCACAGTGTCGATTATTGATGAGTGGATTGATGCATTTCTGTTGAGTCAGTATCTAGGAATGGAATTTCTGGATTGTAGAATTGAAAATCCCTTTTTAATGACAAAAACATCCATCCCACATGATTCTAATTATACTTTTAATATTCCTAGGTTGGGAAATATACAATGATAAATATCCTGTGAATTCAATAACATTTGAGAATCAACTGGTATATGAATAATTACAGAAATATATTGATATGTGCATGATATATTTTGTCTGTGTGCATATGGACACGTGGATCCTGTGCAATGACTGAGTCCCCAGTTGGGAGCCATAGACTTAGGTAAATGGTGGGATGTGAGGCCAAGGAACAGTCATCAGTTTAGTTTGCCAGCATTTTTGTTTGCTCTAGGCCAAGCCTTTAGAGAAACCTAATGGGAGTTTCTCCCTATACTTTTTCTGTTCTTTTTCCCCTGAGAAACCACATATGTGCTCCCTAACTGTATCTAATGCCTTATTAGGAAGACAGTATAGTCAAATGGAAAGATTACAACCATTGGAGAGGAATCTGGCTTTGAACTCGAAACCTACCACTTACTAATTGTGTGACTAGGTAAGAAATGAATTGTCTATGAGCCTCAATGGACTCATCTGTAAAACGGAAATGGGAATACCTCTCTAGGATATGGATCATGGAGATCAACTAAGCTAATGTATGCTCTGTGCCTGACTTTGTGCCTTCTCACTGAATGGTAGCTATGGCTACTGATTGGATTATCATCATCATCATCTTTTCCTACCTCTGCATCTGTTTTCTCCTTTGGGTTATGTTCTTTTCTGAGCATATAATACCCATGTTGCATAGTGAGTGCCTCCTCCCCATTAGTCTCATAACTAAGGAAAAGCACTTAGATTGCTTAGTACCTTGGGCCCCAGGCATTTTTCCTTGTTAGCCCAAACATGGATTTTGTATCCAAGATCCCATTTAACCAAGCTTGCTGGTAGACAGAGCAAATCTGACAAGTTCATTGTAGCTGGAGGGCTTATGGCTGATGATGACTTCCTATGTTCTCCATATCCCTAGTCATTTGCCTTTAGAGTTTAAAATTCATCCAGAGAAATGAGTTGAGTGATGGACTTTTTGATCTCTTGACCAGTTTCTGAAGAAGTTGTTTTTGGTTAAAGGGAACCTTTAACCAAAGGGGAAGAGGAAGGCATTATCCAATTCATCGAGGGCTCAAATAGGACAGAAAGGCAGATTCACTCTCCGCTTGAGCTGGGACATCCATATTTTCCTGCCTTCAGACATTAGTGCTCATGGTTCTTAGGCTTTTGGTCTAGAACTGGAATTTTCATCATTGGCTCCTCTGGTTCTCAGGCCCTTGGGGTTGGCCTAGGACTGTATCAGCAGTGTTCCTGGACCTCCAGCTTGCAGTGAGCAGATTGTGGGACTTCTCAGCCTTCAGAAACATAGGAGCCAATCTCTTGTAGAAATCTCTTTCTCTGTGTACTTCACTATGTCTTCTTGGTTCTGCTTCTATGGAGAATCTCTTTACTAATACATATATTTCCTATGTAATCTTCAGGGGATGCTTTGTACCTGAAAGTTTACGGGTGTTGTATAGTGCCGGTGGAATGTCTATGGAGAGGGGCTTGGCTGCAGGTGTCAGAGGTGGAAGTGCAGAAAGAGTCAGTATCTTTCACTAGCTCCTTTCTATACCTCCAAGGAAGTGGGAGGCCAAGGAAGATGAAAACAGCACCTCCAGGTGGCCTGTCCTAACTTTCAAAACTAAATCTGGTTTCAGAGCTAAGCATGGAGACAGTCAGATGGTTTGGTCATTTGTCTGGGTTTAGGGTGAAACAACAGGACAGTAGGAAGTTTTTGGCAATGTGCCTGACAAAAGCTGAGGATCCAGAAGGCGATGAAGAAGGAGTGAGCGACAGGTCACACCCTCACGGGCAATAGAGTAATGCTTCTGAGGAATGGATTTCCAGGTGACCATTACTTTTGAAAAGCGCAGTCAGATATAGCTGTGTTCTGAAGCACGTAACTGTGGATCCAGTCAGTGCTTACAATACTTAGAGCTGAGCAGAGGGATCCTACCAACTTACTCACCTGATGGTAATGCCCGTTCTGACTGCAACCAACTGCTCTTGGTCATCATCGGTCTTCTTGGAGGCAAAAGGAAAGGAGCTGTATTTTTCCTACCTTGATGGGTATTTGTCTCCTTGTCAGCTGTACAAGGCCAGGTTGCCTAGAGCCCAGTGGGCTCCCTGCCTCTGTGAAAGCAGAGGCATCTTCCATAAGATTTTCAAGTTTAAATGTTCCACCTTCACATGCCAGAAGTGTGTACAATTCAAATAAAGGGAAAATCAAATCTGCCAAAATAGAGTTTCTTGAAAGTCCTTCTGATAAAAGAGTAACCAGGAAATGCTTACCTGCCTGCTTGATATCAACTAATACTTTAAGAAAAAAACACATATGAAAGTTTTTTTTTTTTTAATAATTTTGGAGTTTGGAAATTAAAGTGGGGGGAAAGTTGCTGAGAAAAACGTGTTAGGTTTACTGAGCCTCAACTATCTGGAAAACAGTTTGACAGACTCAGCCAAACATAAAAATCTCTGGCTAGGTTTTGATACCCCCTGTTTTTGACAGCTAATTTATTGAGCAAATTTATTCACCGTTTTTGAAAAAAAAAAAAAAAATTGGCAGCCCGCGCCACCTCAGATGTGCAGCCTGTTGAGAAATTCCTGAGTTCAACTTTATTAAGTATTTCTGTTTCCTTTTTAGGTCTGAAAGAAAATTCCAGCAACATAATGACATAGTTTTTTGTTTGTTTGTTTGTTTGAGACGGAGTCTTGCTCTGTTGCCCAGGCTGGAGTGCAGTGGTGCGATCTCGGCTCATGGCAACCTCCACCTCCTGGGTTCAAGTGGTTATCCTGCCTCAGCCTCCTGCATAGCTGGGATTACAGGCATGTGCTATCATACCCAGCTAATTTTGTGTTTTTCGTAGAGACAGGGTTTCTCCATGTTGGTCAGGCTGGTCTCGAACTCCCCACCTTAGGTGATCGGCCTGCCTTGGCCTCCCAAAGTGCTGGGATTACAGGTGTGAGCCATTGCAACCACCCGTGACATAGTTTTTGACTGTGACCTTTCACCAAAAGGCACACAGGTGGAGACACCCTTCTTGGTTTCTGAAGATAAGGAAAATTGTTTCTAACACAGCTTTCTTTCCTTTTTTAGCTGTTAGAAGGAAGAAAAAGCTTAAACTCCTTTGATTTTGACAGTAGAATTTAGCTGTTTGTCTCAGGAGGAAATGTCTATGGCTGTTGAAAACTTGGAATCTTAAGCTAGAATCTGATTTCATTTATAAAAACCAAATCATTTATTTAGTGTCTGAACAGGGCCTTAAATCTAGGTCATTGTTCTTAACTTGCATTGTGAGTAAGTCTGTTTGGGTTTCTTCCCAAAGCAGGCCTTGAAACAAGGACTCCTGTGTGGTTAATTAATTAGGAAGTGGATCCAGGAAAAACAGGTGAGGAAGTAGAATTAGGGGCAGGAAAAGGAGGAAAGCCAATCAGGGAGGCACTCATGAGCAGATTTTCTACAATGAACAACCAGGGCTCACTCCCACTGGAGACCCTCTGAGAATCTACGTGGGGTACGCCCCACCAGGAAGGATGGGAAAACCAGTGCATTTATGCACCAACTCCCATCATTCCGCTTACCCCAGAGCAAGTGTCCAGGGGACCCTAGGAAGTTCTGACAGTGACTGGAAACATAGGCATTGGAGAGGAAAGCTTCCAGCATGCTGGAGACAATCGGGGTCTGGGGAACTTCTGTGGGCCAAGAAGATGCACGAGGCATTGGCAGACTGTGGTTCAGTGCCTTTAGACAAATTACGTCCTCTTTAAACCCTCATTTCTCATCTTTCACAAGAAGGAATTGGAATTTCCAAACTGGGTCTCCTGGATGACAGATGCTCCTTGCAAAAATGGTCCCTTGGTGAAATAATGGCATTCGCAGCAAGCTGGATAGCATTGGAGACCATTATTGTTTTTGTTTTTTTGAGACAGAGTCTCGCTCTGTTGCCAGGCGCCAGGCTGGAGTGCAGTGGCACGATCTTGGCTCACTGCAACCTTCACCTCCCGGGTTCAAGAGTCTCCTGCTTCAGCCTCCCGAGTAGCTGGGACTACAGGTGTGCACCACCACACCCAGCTAATTTTTGTATTTTTTAGTAGAGACGGGGTTTCACCATGTTGGCCAGGATGGTCTTGATCTCTTGTCCTTGTGATCTGCCTGTCTCAACCTCCCAGAGTGCTGGGATTACAGGCGTGAGCCACCGTGCCCGGGCTGGAGACCATTATTCTAAGTGAAGTAACTCAGGAATGAAAAATCAAACGTTGTATGTTTTCACTCACAAGTGGGAGCTAAGCTATGAGGATGCAAAGGGATAAGAATGATAAAATGGACTTTGGGGCTTCGGGAAAGGGTGGGAGAGGGATGAAGGATAAAAGACTATACGTTGGATACAACTGCGTTGGTTGATGGGTTCACCAAAATTTCAGAAATCGCTCCTAAAGAACTTACTCATATAACCAAATGCCACCTGTTCCCCAAAAACCTATTGAAATAAAAAAAATGGTTACTTGGTCGAATAGTTTCAATTTTTATTAGATTAAACAACATTTTTAAAAACTGCAGGGCATCTTAGAGTCTTTAGCTAAGAGTGGGAGAGCATGGATGCTGTATTTGACCATGGAATCCTCTCTCTTCTTCTTCTTGTTTTTCCAGACAATACCTGTGAATGTCTTGAGGATGTGGTGGTTTGTAGCATATGGTCTGGGACAAGCTACATTAGGTTGCTCAAGTTCAGCTCAGCTCTGTGGTTGACAGAGTCAGTAATTCCAACTCTGGAACTTAGGTTCAGAGGAGATGTGGAACACATCAGATGGGTTTTATACTTCCAAATCCCATTTTCATCACTTATCTGTTGGAGTTCGGAGTCCACTTTCTTTTGATAAGAGCTTTCTGCAATAAGAAAACCAGCGTATTTAGAAGGACCTGGGAAGTCATGTCGTGGGCTTGGTGGTGACAAGCGTAGGGTCAGAAGAAAAGGTTACTGGACACTGGTCTCAGCCAGGCCTGAGGCACTCCCACTTCTGCTGTCAAAGGGCTCCTTTGCAGCTTTCCTGTGGGTGTTTCCAATCCTTACCACACATTAGAATTACCTGAGGAGCTTTTGAAATAAGACCTGTGCTTGAGACTTCCTCCCAAAAAAGACTGATGTCATTGATCTGAGACAGGGCCTTGGTATCTGTATTTTTTAAATGCTTCCCAGGTGGCAGTCATGTGTAGTTAAGGTGGAGATCTAATGTCTTTGAACAGTTTGTTATTGCTTTTAGTGTTTCTGTATGTTGTCAGAGAATAAGATGGGCCAGAAATGACTTAAACTATGATTTTTTTTCAAGACTCCCAGGGTGTGGTATTTTTTTTTTTTTAATTTAAGTTCTAGGATACATGTGCAGATCTTGCAGGATTGTTACATAGGTATACACATGCCCTGGTGGTTTTCTGCCTCCATCCCCCCCATCACCTACATTAGGTATTTCTCCCAGTGTTATCCATCTCCAATCTCCTCACCCCCTACTATCTCTCCCATAGCCCCCCAACAGACCCCAGTGTGTGATGTTCTCCTCCCCTGTGTCCATGTGTTCTCATTGTTCAACACCCACTTATGAGTGAGAACATGTGGTGTTTGGTTTTCTGTTCTTGTGTGAGTTTTGCTGAGAATGGTGGTTTCCAGATTCATCCATGTCTCTGGAAAGGGACAGTTAGAATGGCGATCATTAAAAAATCAGAAGATAACAGATGCTGGAGAGGATGTTGAGAAATAGGAATGCTTTTACACTGTTGGTGGGAGTATAAATTAGTTCAACCATTGTGGAAGCAGCGTGGCGATTGCTTAAGGATCTAGGAATAGAGATTCTATTTGACCCAGCAATCCCATTACTGGATATATACCCAAAGGATTATCAATCGTTCTATTGTAAAGACACATGCACATGTATGTTCATTGTGGCACTGTTTATAATAGCAAAGACCTGGAACCAACTCAAATGACCATCAATGATAGACTGGATAAAGAAAATGTGGCACATACACACCAGAAAATGTGGTGGGAGTATTTGTATCTTAGATTCCATTTGTCTATTTTGGCTTTTCTTGCCAATGCTTTTGGTGTTTTAGTCATGAAGTCTTGCCCATGCCTATGTCCTGAATGGTATTGCCTAGGTTTTTTTCTAGGGTTTTTGTGGTGTTAGGTCTTATGTTTAAATCTTTAATCCATCTGGAGTTAATTTTTGTATAAGGTGTAAGGAAGGGGCCCAGTTTCAGCTTTCTGCACATGGCTAGCCAGTTTTCCCAACACCATTATTAAACAGGGAATCCTTTCCTCATTGCTTGTTTTTGTCAGGTGATATTGCTAAGGGAAGTGAGAAGGTAGCTAGCATTAGTGGTTACTCTGTTGAGAAGGTAGCTAACATTGGTGGAAGACCCTGGCTGTAGAGTCTCTTACTTAATACATGCACTTGGTGAAAAAGGATATTTTGAAACTGATTTGCTCACAAAGACCCTGTATTAGATTTCGAATCTTTTGATTGCTGCTGTAATAAATTGGCACAAATTTAGTGGCTTAAAACCACATATATTTATTATTTCACAATTTTGGGGGTCAGAAGTCCAAAATGTTGGCAGCACTGCATCCTCCTGGAAGCTCTAGGGGAGAATGTATTTATTTGCCTGTTCAGTTTTTCGAGGCTGCCTGTATTCCTTAACTGTGGGCCCTTTCTTCATCTTCAAAGCCAGCAAGGTCCAGCTGAGTTTCCATGCTGTCATCTCTCATTCTCTTCTGCCAGCCTCTTCCCCATTTAAGGGCTCTTATGATTATACTGGATGACCTGAAAAACCCAGGCTACAGTTCCATCTTGAGGTCAGCCAACTGGCAACCCATCTGCCATGTTAATTGTCCTTTGCTATAGAACTTCACGTATTTTCAGCTGGCAGGGGTCAGAACGTGGACATCTTTGTGAAGGCTGTTATGTAGCCTGCTGTAGACACTGAGACCTACGTTCTGTGTTTGAAGCTCAGTTGATTCTCATAGGCCAGACTTCAGGTCACAGCACTATGCAAGATATTTCTTCATTTGCTTCATGGTTACTTTCAGAAACATTTCTCAATTTATTTGTCAAAACACATCACAGTGGAGCTGTGGGCAAATCTTTTACCCTCTGAATCTCATGATCTCAGCTTCCTGTTCTGCCTACCTCACTGGGATTATGTTAGAGTAGAATGTGTACGGAAACCTATTTCAGAAGCCATAAAAGACCAAGCTCCTCTAAAGGATGATCATTAGCATAGATTCTAGCCATAGGGAGCAAGAATATAATTTTTGTTTTATTTATTCAATAGTCTACTAGGCCATGAGTTAATTGAAGGTATGGTATGGGTTTTGTTTATTAAAAAAAAAGGCCCTGTCTTCCAGAGCCTAGCTAATTTCAACACAAAGTATTTGTCTTAGTCCATTTGGGCTGCTGTAACAAAATACCTTAGAGTGGGTAATTTGTAAACAACAGAAATTTATTACTCACAGTTCTGAAGGCTGGAAAGTTTAAAATCAAGGCACTAGCAAACTTGGTATATGGTAAGGGCCTGTTCCACATAGATGGTACCTTCTGTGTTCTCACATGGCAGAAGGGGCAAGGGAGCTCCTTTGAGCCTCCTTTATGAGGACACTGATCCCATTAAGAAGGGTGGAGCCCTCATGACTTAATCTTCCTAAAGACTCCCGTCTCTTACTAATATCTCATCGGGTATTAGTTTCCAATGAATGGATTTGGGGAGACATAAACATTCAAACAATACCAGTGTTTGATACTGGTTGCTGAATTCTGCAATAAGTAAAAGTCTAGATAGAAGGGCATATATACTAGGATCTGAGAGAAATGTAATGATAAATAAAATGTAGTTGCCTGCCTTGAGGAATTAATGGTCTAGAAAGGGGAAACAGAAACATATAAATGATAAAGAGTAGAAAATAGTGTCATAAGAGAAGCAGAAGGAAATGGCTTTGGAGTTCCCAGGGGTGGAGAATTTAACACAGAGTTAAAGAAGTCAGGCAATGCTTAATTGACATGGTGACACTAGGTAACAGGGTCTGCAAGTCCATGGCACTGGTACTCCTCTTCACTTCCATTGCTATGGTACACATAACTAATACATCTTGTATTCTTGCCCAGTAAGCCAGTGGTTAGGATTTAGCACAGATCTCTAGTCACCTATTGCTAGAAATTGACACGCAGGGAGCTTAAGTCCAATTTATCCTACTGCATTCTAGGTAGGATTTCTCTACTGATATTTTAACAGATTAATTTTGCCTGAAACTCACTTATAGCAAAGTGTGAAGGTCCCCTTGGGTATCCACAGTAAAATAGCTCACTATTTTTAGATTTCCCTAGGTGAACATTCCCAGCAGTACAGCACTCTCTGGATGTCTCAGCACAATTTTTGTTCTGATTGAGAGCCAGAGTTGGAAGACTTTTTCTACACTCAGCCATGTGATTTAAGGGTCTGTTGCTGACCCTGCTGGTAAAGGATATGCACTTGAAAGCACAATGACATGAGTAACCACCGCCTAAAACAAGGACCTGGTTGTGAATCTGTTTACACATCATTGCTCGGTGCTGTGTCCTCACATCTTGGTGACAATATGATGAGGTGTGTCTCTAAGTTTTCTTGGAGGACACCTTGTGTTTCCACCCTTAGCATGATGAGAAGAGGTTCCCCAGATAGGAGCTTTAAGGAGAAACAAAGGCAGGCAGGGAGAACAGCCCAGAGGGTGACAGAGTCTTATTCCTACTTCAGGAAAGGACTTACTCCTCACCAGGGTCAAGGACTTCTGCCTTTAAGCACGATTCACTTGGTCCTGTGTCCATGACAACATGAAGGGTTAGATTAGGAAGATTCATTTGGAAATGTCTGTTTCTGTTCTTAAAACATGAAATGATTAAAAAATTTTCAGTAAAAGTGTATAGAAACCTGTGGTCACCTGGAGAAAACCAAATCTCTCTTTAGTTATGGGTTTTCAATGTCTTAAAAGTAGAAAGCAACTTTAAGATTTTCACCATCGTCATTAATGATAAGAATATTTGTGTACATATTCGATCTTGTATATGATACTGTGATCAGATTGGTGGGTAGTAATCTGGGAGGATAATCTATAATCTGAGTGAAAGGAGAACAGCATTCCAGGCTGTTGCCATAAGCTCCCAAGCCAGAGACTAGTCTGGTTATTTTTCTAATCCATTTTTTTTCTTGCTTATCTGCAGGAATTAGATCAACAACAGTCAGGGGATTGCTTCTCATTTATGCTCATCAACCAGCCTGTGGGAACTTGGAGCTAGTACTCCAGATAAGGAAAATGTGGTGAGAGCTCTGAGCTGGAAACTTCAGGCACTGATACTGGCTGATTTAAACAGAACAGAAGTTTTATTAAAAAGCGTATTGTTGAAAGAGCTGAAAACCAGGTGCAGATTTATACAGTCAGAAATAAAGATAAAAATCATACCCTAGAACTGGTCTGGGGCAGTGGGAAGAAACACTCAAACCCTGAATCCTTTGACTTGCACCCCTGCAGTTGAGAGCTAGTCTGCTGCAATCTCAATTGCTACCAGAGATAGCCCTGATTCCTGGCATCTCTTTTTCCTGTTGTAGCGTTTTTGTAACAGGATCTTACTCTCTTGCCCAGACTAGAATTCAGTGGCATCATTGTGGCTCACTGCAGCCTCAACCTCCCAGGATAAAGTGATCCTCCCACTTCAGCCTCCCAAGTAGCTGGGACCACAGGTTCATGACACCACAACTGGCTAACTTTTAAATTATTTATAGAGATGGAGTCTCACTATGTTGCCCAGGCTAGTCTTGAACTCTGGGCCTCAAGTGATCTTCCTGCTTTGGCTTCCCAAAGTGCTGGGATTGCAGGTGTGAGCCGTTGCACCTGGGCCCTCTGGGTCCTGTTTTAAAGTCCATTGTGGGTGCATCTGAATGACAGAGCCTGGTTCCTCTGTTCAGACACTGGCTGCAAGGGAGTCTGGGAAATCAAGATTCTGATATGTTAAGTATCTGTAGTAGAATACAGGTAGAATTCTACAAATGCAGAAGAAAGTTGAGATGCTGGAAAGCAGAGTTGAAAAGTGTTTGCCATAAGCAAAGGCAGAGTATCCAGCAGGTGCAAACTCACTGCTGCATAGAAGAAGATACAAACAGAGCCTGGGTCCTCCTAGATTTCATAGTTCATTAAAGGACATGGGACACAGCACATTCTTGCTTGTATTAGAGTTATTCTTACACCAACTCAGTGAAATAAAGTTGTTTGGAGCCTAGGGAATTGAGATGTGAAACAGCTTTACAGTGATTATGAAATTATGAAATGCAATGTAAATACGATTATGGCTACTAAAGCAACATCTGTATTTTAAAGACTAACATGGAAGAAGGTTTATGGGTGTTAGACATATAAATGCCATCTTCTGGTGCACAAATCTTTGAGTATTGAGGAAGATTAGAAAATTTTTTATTCCTCACTCTGCATCAAGAAAGCTGGAATTTGGAAAATGAAATATTTGTAAGGAAATAAGTCTTCTGCTGTTATCTGCATGGAGCTTTTGTTTCTAGATTTGTTTTGAGAGACAGTAAACTGTTGGGGCCCATCAAAGTATAGCCTTAGCCTGTGGAGGCAAAGGGGGTGAGTTTCACATGAATTTCATTCTTGTTAATCAACCAAGGAAGAGATGGGTTTTAGGTGAACAATAAAGATGAATGTCTCTCCTTTGGACTCAGTGTTTCCACTAGGGAGTATAAGATTTAGTATAGCTAGGAATGAACTCTTACATGTTGAGAGTTAGAGAAAGATGAAAAATCAGCAATTGTCTTCAGCCACATGGAGCCACAAGCTGGAAGTGCATAGGTCATTCTTGGCAAATCAGATTATCTACATTCATGGTCCTCTTTATTTTGGTGCTGATATTCCATTTAGCAAAAATGAATGTGACCATTCTAGCATTGACTTTGTTATGCCAGGGTTATAAAGAAAAGACTCTTTCATCCACACTTAGGCTCAAGTATGAAAAGATATGAGTAGTTTATCCTGCTCCAACACTACCCAAGGCTGATGAGGCAGTGTCACAAGAAATGCTGCAAGAAAAGTGCAGCTTAGGGACAGTCAGAGCTGCACATTCTAGCTCTCCTTCTTAACCAGTAAGTCTTGCTGGAGTGGTGAGCTTGAAAGTTCTCAATTTTATACTTGGTAAAGAAGAGAAAGGGGGGATTTATTTATATTCTGTTTGCAAGAAGTCAGGGAATATGCATAGCTAAAGATGAGAAATCACACAATAAAACATAGTAGTTCCTCACCTCATGGGAAAAAAGCACTCAGTTGTACCAAATACAGTTTGGGAAGAATAATGCTAAATGCTGTTGCCTTGTGTTCTCTCTTTAAAAGGAGAGTTTTAATGGTACTCTCTGAAAGAAGGACTTACTCTTTTTTAAAAGATCTTGTCCCAAATCACTGTGGCTTGTAACTAGTAGTGGTGGCATCTGGCAGATCCTCTGATTTGGCCACTTTTGCAGGGTTTGATTTTGCAGTTGCGGTTTTTATGCAGGACAACATTATTTGATCTAGCAATTTCCATGCAACTTAAAGGCTGAAAAATGTGTGCTACATAGTGAGATATATTGTTCTACATTTTATGTGGACATCAATTTAAAGGAGGACTAAAACCCCAGTGGATGAGACTGTTGACTAGACATTTCTTAAAATAAATACAGTTGATAAAACTGCAAGACTAATGTCTGAACGCTGACCACGACCCAGACGTATTACATAGCTTTTTCATAGAATCCTCAGTACAGCTTTACAGGGAAGAAATTATTCCCAGGTTATGGATGAATTAATCCTGGTAAAATCTTTTTGGTGGAAGTCTTCAGAGAGGTCTTGCCTTCTCTCTTCTGGTCTACCTCTTCAGCTTTATCTAGCACCAACTTTAACCTTAATTTTGTGTTCCTTGATTTTTTGTCCTGCCCTTTTCCTCCACAGAACATTGGGACATGCTCTTCTCTGGGTGTGGAATAATTTCTCTGCATCCTTTGACCAGCCTAGCCTAGCTAATGCCAGTTCCTCCTCCTGGTGTCCGTGTCAGCAGGACTTAGAATTGCCATTCCAGTTCTTCAGCAGGTTTCTATGTTACGAACTCCTGAATAACCATGTTCCTCTCTTTCAGGGCACTCTTCTTGGTTTATAATGTGCCCTTGAGGAAATCATGACCTCATTCCATCCATTCAGCTTCAGCACACCATTGCACTGTAGGCTCCAGGAGAACGCAGTCCTTGCTGGGTTTGGCTCCATGCACCCACTTCCCCTGGCATGCTGACCAGTATAACTGTTAGTCCTTGGCTTTTGTTAGAGCATCAAACAGGTATGCCTAGAGCAACATTCTCAGAGTCTCACAGAGAATTCAGTGGCAGAGCTGAAATTCAAACCACTTCTCTTTGATTCCAAAGTCAGTAAGTAGTGGTGTTTTTGCAACCTCCACCTCCCCGGTTCCTGGGTTCAAGCAATTCTCCTGCCTCAGCCTCCAGAGTAGCTAGGACTACAGGTGTGTGCCACTATACCTGGCTAAATTTTTAAGATAAGTAGTGGTTTAGCAGTATGGGTTCTGGGGTGAGGACACCTGTGTTCAAATCCTGACTTTATCACTTCCTAGCTTTGTGATCTTGGGTAGGTTACTTAGCTTTCTATGACTTTTCTTCTTTATTTTAAAAATGTGATTAGTGGCTGGGCGTGGTGGCTCACGCCTGTAATCCCAGCACTTTGGGAAGCCGAAACCGGTGGATCACCTGAAGTCAGGAGCTGGAGACCAGCCTGGCCAACATGGCGAAACCCCGTCTCTACTAAAAGTACAAATATTAGCCAGACGTGGTGGCGGGTGCCTGTAGTCCCAGTTACTCATGAGGCTGAGGCAGGAGAATTGCTTGAACCCAGGAGGCAGAGGTTGCAGTGAGCCAAGATCATACCATTGCACTCCAGCCTGGGCAACAAGAGTAGATTATGCCTCAGAAAAAAAGAAAAAAAAATTGTGATTGGTAACTACCTTTGACTACCTTAGGGTTTTTGTGCTAGGTACAGCATCATATCATTCTATCCCAGGATGTATGTACCCAATGATCATATTGCATGCTAAAAGAAATATATACCAAATGCCTGGAATGAGGAAGCATTTACTTGATGTTTGAGAGTAACAGACAAGGGGAAAAAAAGAAGGGTAACACTGAAACTTGGTCTTGATTTAGACTCAGAGAGGGGCATAAAAGACAACACAGAACCTCCACTGCTAACATTCCGACAGATGGAATTCAAAGGGTACGTGTTACGGCTGCATTGTGCCTCCTCGACAACACTGCCATGAACACTGATGATTAACTCTATGCCAGCAAGGCAGGAACTTGGAACCGAGACCCTTGCACAAAACTGGGAAGTGCTGCCTCAAATTAAAGAGGAGCTAGAAAAACTGCTTGTTAGTCACAGAACCAACAAGGACTTTAGCTCTATTTTTAGTTCTGGATAAGGGGAAAAGCTTCCTAGGAGGAACAAAGTAAAAAGTTTGTATCATGCTTGTGTGTTTTCATCTGAATTTTCACTATCATGTCACTGGAACTCAATAAATATAAAAACTAGTCCAAAAATAAAGATGGAAGAATTAACATACATCAGTAATCATAAATAAGTTGATTTAATTTACATATGAAAAAGCATTGATTCTCAAACTGGGAAAAAAATGTTTACAAGAGATAGTTTACTGCATAATACATTAAAACTGAAAGTTAAAAGATGGAATATATACATTAGGTAAAACTGATAGTCATATTAATATTAGAATATAATATTGTAAAATACATTGTTAGGACTTACAGAATCCTTACAGAAGGAAATAACCAGAAAGATACTGGAAAAGACCCTGAATACACACAGAAAAAGATAATCACAAAAATATGTAAAGCAAAAATGGACAGAATTGCAAGGAGAAATGGTCAAATTTAGAAGTATAGCAGGAAATGGGTTGGGCATGGTGGCTCACGCCTGTAATCCCAGCACTTTGGGAGGCCGAGGCGGGTGCATCACAAGGACAGGAGATCAAGACCATTCTGGCTAACATGGTGAAACCCCATCTTTACTAAAAATACCAAAAATCAGCCAGGCGTGGCTTCTCAGGAGGCTGAGGCAGGAGAATCACTTGAACCTGGGAGGCGGAGGTTGCAGTGAGCCGAGATTATGCCATTGCACTTTAGCCTGGGCAACAGAGCGAGAATCCGTCTCCAGAAAAAGTATAGTAGGAAATTGAAATATGTCTCCTGTAGATACCAATAGATTAATCAAATATCAGTGAGAGTACAAAATATATGAACAATACAATTGGTCTAATGGGTACATTTGGGACCCTGTTTCAGAAGTTAGAAAATAGTCACTTTTTAAAAAAGTACACATTGAAAATTTGCAAAACTCATATACTAGGTGACAGAGTAACACAACACATATCAACAAATTGGTACTATACATATCACATTTCTTGTCCAAAGTACATTAAACTTAGAAGTCAATAATAAACCCCCCACCAGAAACCATATGTTTGATAATTTTAAATTGATTCTAGTGACATCTTGATCTCCGACTTGTAGCCTCCAGAATTATAAGAAAATAAGTTTCTGTAGGGCAGCTGCATTAGTCTGTTTTCATGCTGCTGATAAAGACATACCTGAGACTGGACAATTTATGAAACAAAGAGGTTTAATGGACTCACAGTTCCACACATCTGGGGAAGCCTCTCAATCATGGCAGAATGCAAGGAGGGGACAAGTCACGTCTTACATGGATGGTGACAGACAAAAATTGAAACAGCACATTACTCATCTAAAAAATTTTAGTGGCATTTGGAAAATATTTAGAATTACAAATAACAATACAAATACTACATGTTAAAAACTTGAATGCGCTAAATCAGCACGTTGAATGAAACTGAGCTTATTAATAGTAAGATTCAAAATTAATTACCAAGGGATATGAGATGATTCACTTACATGAGCCATCCAGTGCTTTGGCTTCCCCTGTCTTTGAGCTCCTTGTCTCTAACGATGTAATTTCTTCGTCCTACGTCTGCTCTCCTCTCTCCCTGCTGTATCTTGGATCTTGTGATTTCCAAAATCTGTTTATTAAAACTTCCAAGTTTCTTCCTACCTCAGGGCCTTTTCAGTTACTCTTCCCTTTATCTGGAATATGCTTCCTCACTTTATTAAGGACTTTTCCTAAATGGATCTTTCTCAAAATTGCCTTTATTGATCCTTTCATCTAAGTTTATCTCTGACCATCATTCTCTATCCTGTCTATGGAACTTATACACAGTGTAATAAAAAAGTTAGTGCTATATATATGAAGCACTAATATGCATATATATACACATTAATATACACTAATATGTGTATACATTAATGCAAGCATGTATATATAATGTATACATACACACATATTGATGTATGTTTCAGTTTGTTATCCAAACTGGACCATAGGTTCTATGAGTCAGTGGTGGTTGTCTGCCATATTTGCTTCCCCATCAGAAGTGAGCCTGGCAGGTGATAAGTGCTTAGAAATATATTCTGATAAAGTAAACAAATGAATTAACTATGCCAGTCATAACAATACTAATTATCTTATTCGAAGGGGAAAAGCACTGTTCATAATCTCTGGCCTGTAATTGAATGTCTCCTTTGGAATGTCCAGTGAAAGTCAGTCTTTTAAGTGCCACATACAGTTATGAAATATATTTCTAGGACTTTATAATTTTATAAAACCATAACCAAACATGTAATTTTGAAGAAAATTTTACTGTGAAAGGATAATATTTTTATGTGAGTTGACATGTTATTTTCAACTCTTTTCACCAAATACATCCTTGAAAAAAACCAGGCAGTAAGAAAGTACTTTTGGTGTATCTGATTGGCAATTCATCATCTATGGCATTATTAAAAATATCAGCAGCTTACTTTACCCAAGAAAACATATGTTTTCTATTATATAAGCAACTGTATTATTTGACATTGTATGAACTTTTAGAAATTGGATTTGTAGTTTATAGTTCTCGAATGGCACCTCTTAAGTTTTGTAATTGTTGAAAAATATTTCATACTCTAAAAATATCATATATTATGAAAACTAGACAGGAAAAAGAATTCTGTCTTTTCTGGCATCAAACCCTCTTTCAATCAGTTATTTGAATTCTTCCTGTCATGGAAGAGACATATGAGCAATAAATTAAATGTTTGCCTGAAAGTGATGGTTGATAACATTTAACTAATCCTGCTCCAGTCTTGCTTTTTCAGGGATAGTCCTGGGCCCAATACACTTGCTGTGGTTCAGTATGTCTTGTTCCAACATGTGGATTTGGGTTCCTGTCTGGTAATCCTGGGGAAGTTGGGGATCAGCACACGATTGCATGAAACCCAGTGAATGGTTTGCTCTTTGGTGCTTCTTAGGCACCTCATCTTAAAATATTCTCATAGTGCCAGTATAGTTTATTTTTATCTGCTTATATGTTTATAATTTGCAAAATTAAACGGACCTCATTTGAGACCAAAAGGAGTTCTGTTTCTTCTCTTGAGAGCTTCCAGAAATATTTTACAAGGATTGCAAAAAGGCTTTCCCTTACATGATGTAGCAGTTAGAATAGACCAGGTTGTGCTGCGGGAACAAACAACCCCTACATCCTGATGGAACCAAAGAACAAATGTTTATTTCTTGCTCACTCCACATGCCTATCATGGGTAGGTTGGGAATTCTATCTCACATTACTCTGAGCACAGAGCATTCATTCACTTACCATGAAGAATGATGCATCTCACTGTGGCAGAAGGAAAGAGAATATCGTGAATCACATACTGTCTCCTAAAGCTTTGCATGTACCTTCAATTCCAACCCTGTGGCCAAATTAAGTCACCTAGTCACACTTACCTTAAGGGAGCTGGGCAAATGTCAATTCAATGTCATCCTACTGTGCTTGGAGGAAGAGATAATTGAACAACTCTAATGATTCCCAACATACTACACTTAATTTCTTGGGAGGTGCCTTCTAGGGCATCATCTTGGGAGGTCTTGGGTCTGTCCTCAGTTTATCAAGGAAGACTGTGATAGCTCAGCATTGTTTGTAGTGGTAGAGACAAAACAGTTGAACCATATGGGCCAGGTTGTTTCTTTCCCCCGGATGGCCAGCAGTTCACAACTTCAGTACTTTAAAAAATGTTGCCCACGTGCAGTGGCTCATGCCTATAATCCCAGCAGTTTGGAAGGCTGAGGTGCGAGGATCACTTGTGGTCAGGAGTTTGAGACCATCCTGGCCAACATGGTGAAACCCCATCTCTACTAAAAACCCCATCTCTACTAAAAACCCCATCACCAGATGTCGTGGTGAATGTCTGTAATCCCAGCTACTTAGGAGGCTGAGGAATGAGAATCACTTGAACCTGGGAGGTGGAGGTTGCTATGAGCTGGGATCACACCACTGCACTCCAGCCTGGGTGATAGAGTGAGACTCCCTGTCAAAACAAACAAACAAACAAACAAACATCTCCATGGAGATTTCTACAAATACAGTTGCTCGGGCACCATTTCCTCTAGAGTTTTTGCCCCAAAGTTCAACTTTGCTCTCTATCTCTAACTGTATCTCTAAGATAAGCTCCACCAGAACAAAAGGAGAAGAATCTGGCGATAATTGGCTAAGTGAGTGCAAGAGAGCTGCTAAATCTGCTACAAATAGAAATTCTGATAACTAGTGAAGGGTTTTGTTTTATGGCAGAAAAGGCAAATCCATGGCTCAGATGAATCATCCCTCCAGGCCAGATACAGCATGTAAGATTTCATCTTATATAATAACACTAATTGGATGTGCGCTGCTTGGAGCACTGTGTGGAATGGATGCTGAGGCTGCATTAGCGTTGTGCATCAAACATCTGCAGTGATTAACACTGTCTGACATGGGTGCAAGAGGGGTGTATTAGACTGTTATAATGCTGTTCATAAAGACATACCTGAGACTGGGTAATTTACAAAAGAAAGGGGTTTAATGGACTGACAGTTCCACATGGTTGGGGAGGGCTCACAATCATGGTGGAAGGCAAAGGGGAAGCAAGACACGTCTTACATGAGGGCAGGCAAGAGACCTTGTGCAGGGGAACATCATTTATAAAACCATCAGATCTTGGGAGACTTACTCATTTCCCTGAGAACGGTATGGGGGAAGCTGCGCTTGTGACTCAGTTATCTCCCCCCTGGCCTTGCCCTTGACAAGTGGGGATGATTACGATTCATGGGGAGATTTGGGGTAATGGTGGAACACATGCCACTTGTTTGTCTTTCCTATTCTAGATCATCACTTCTACCCCACCTCTCCCTTTTAGGGCATTACATTCTAATCTAATAATCTGATTACTGTTTTGTTTTTTCATAGATTCCTTGCTGTTTGTGTAAGTGTGACTTGAGTGGCAAGACTCCATTGTTTCAGTTACTAATTTACTACTCTAGAGTAAATTAAAAACAACAACAACAACAACAAAAGCCTAAAACCAAAAGCTTGACATTTTAATTTATATCAACTTTTTAGGAATTTGATTAAATTGAGTCAGTCCCAAGATCACGGTCAACTTACTAATAATGCTAATGCTAAAATGTGGACTTGAGTTCGACCTTCCCAGAAGACACTGTGTGTTGGGAAACTGGTCAGCTTCCTCTCTGACATCACTATACTCTTTCTTTCTGATTTCAGTAATTATCAATTGGATAGCATCAGAGATGAAACCAATGTGGAATAGCTCATGTGTCCAGAATAGAAGAAGAAACACATGAAAAGTTCAAGGGAAAATATAAACCAATGTTAAGAGAAGTGACACTCTGCTACAATTTATCAAGAATGAGCTGAATATCTCTAAGGTTAATGAAGAATGGAAGCCTGGAGTATTCCAAAGAGCTGCTTGAGTTTTTGTTTTGTTTTGTTTTGTTTTCTTTTATATTTAATCATCAGTGTGTGATTTAGGGACTAAGAAAATACATGCCTTCTTGGCTCCAGAGTAGATGTTTTGTATTAGGCTTTTTTTCTCCCCTTTCAAAGATAAGATGAGGCTGAGCTCTTTTTCTAATGTGATCATTGATCACTGAAAATAAGTACTAGACAGGTGTTGCAGTTACAGACACCCTTATATGCTGTTGAGAGATGGGATGTATGTCAAGAAGTTAGAACATTTCAGTATGCCTAGTTACAGGACTAGAAGAAAACTATTTTACCTTTTCATATTCTTCATGACTAGGAACAATTTTTATAATCCCATAAATCTTCAAGCCCAGAGTGTATACCAGTCACTTTGACATAAATGTATTTCTAGGATGTAATGATATTTATCTGATGGGACTGAGTCTCTGGCCAGCTGCCTGTGTGTACTAGTTAGGGAAGCCTTTTCCAAGTCCTTAGATTTAACTCATTTTTCTCCTAAATGCTGAGCAGCATAATTTATAATAAGGAATTCCACTCGTAATTTACTATTATTATTTTAGACAAAGTCTTAATCTGTTGCCCAAGCTGGAGTACAGCAGCATAATCACAGCTAAGTGCAGCCATGAACTCCTGGGCTCAAGTAATCCTCCTGCCCCAGCCTCCTGAGTAGCTGAGATTGCAGGCACATGCCATCATGCCCAACTAACTTTTTCTTTTTTTTTTTTTTTTTGAAATGGGGTCTTACTATGTTTCTCAGGCTGGTGGTAAACTCCTGGCCTCAATCTTACCTCCTGGCTTGGCCTTCCAAAGTGCTGGGATTATAGGCCTGAAGTACCACCCCCAGCCTAAGGTAATGGCTTTTTACTTGCTCAAACTCCAGTCCCATTTTCCCTGGCCTGTTATGCAGGCTTCCTGGAGTTCTCAGTCTCATGCTATATTTATTTTAAGGAAGTCATTTAAACTTCCAAAGCCCTGGCTTTTTTTTTTTTTTTTTTTTAATTTTGTAGGTAGGGGTGGGGGTGTCTTACTGTGTTGCCCTGGCTGGTCTTGAACTCCTTGCCTCAAGTGATCCTCCCACCTCAGCCTCCCAAAGTACTGGGATTATAGGTGTGAGCCACTGCACCCTGGCTCCACTGGCAATTTTAGTCTATATCTTATGTAATATAGTTAAATAGGTAATTTTAAAGGCCATACGATCTACACAGATTTAGAATATTAGAGATCAATTGCTTTATCATACATATTCTCAACAGGGGTAATATTGCTACCAAGGGTATAAAAATTGGTTCTTGGGAGCGGTAAAAATAAAATCTTAAATATTACAATAGTTTGTGGCTCTCCAAAGGGCTACAGCACAGAAAAAGATCTACAGCATATCTATGGTATTAAAATTTCATGGAGAGGGGGGAATGCTTAGCAAAAAATAAATAAAAACTCCTATGGAAGGCAATAATAATAAGGTTGACATATACTGTGCTTAGTTTTAGAAATAATAGTTTTAAAAATCACTAACATTTATTACATGTTTCTCCGTGCTAGGTACTGTTTTTCAAGTGTAGTACTAAGACTGTCTCCATTCCCCAGATAACCCTGAAGGATAGGTGCTTTTGTATAATTTTACATATGCATGAAGCAAGGTAGCATAAAGGCAGAGAAAGATATAAAGAAGTCACAGCATTTGGGCTGGACGCGGTGGCTCACAACTGTAATCACAGCAGTTTGGGAGGCTGAGGCAGGCTGATCACCTGAGGTCAAGAGTTCAAGACCAGCCTGGCCAACATGATAAAACCCTGTCTCTACTAAAAATACAAAAATTAGCCAGGTGTGCTGGCACACACCTGTAATCCCCGCTACTCGGGAGGCTGAGGAAGGAGAATTATGCTGACACACACTTGTAATCCCAGCTACTCCTAGGAGGCAGAGGTTGCAGTGAACCAAGATGGTACCCTGCACTCCAGCCTGGATGACAGAGTGAGACCCTGACAAAATAATAAGGATGTCAAAGCATTTGACCAAGGTCTTTCAACTAGTAAGGAGCAGAACTGAAATTGTAACCTACACTGTCTGTTTCCAGTCTCTTAACCACTTAACTGTGATATAGGTAAGAAGACAGAAGCCCAGATAAAGGCTCCTTGCTTTCTTATCTCTATCACAGGTTAATCCTGGATTTAAGACACCTGCTATCAGTTGCCTAACAACTACTTCAAGATTTTGTCTAATATAATTTCTCTGCCACCAGGGCTTTTTCATTCTGGTAATGAAACTACTGACAAAAGTGTAAAATATAAAGGGAGCTAACCCTATGTGCAACCAACTGATCTTCAACAAGGCAGACAAAAATATACACTGGAAAGGACACCCTTTTCAATAAATGGTGCTGGGAAAATTGGTTGGCCACATGCAGAAGAAGCAATCTTTATCTTTCACCACATACAAAAATTAATTCGAGGTAGAGTAAACCCTTAAATCAAAGAAACCATAAGAATTCTAAATAAAACCTATGAAAGTCTCCTGAACGTTGGCCTAAGTAAATAATTTATGACAAAGCAAATGCAACAGAAGCAAAAATAAATAAGACCTAACTAAACTAAAAAGCTTCTGTACACTGAAAGAAATAATCAACAGAGTAAACGGCCAATCTAAAGAATAAGAGAAAATATTTGGAGTCTATACCTTCAGTAAAGGGCTAATATACAGAATCTATAGGAAACTCAAATCAGCAAGAAAAAAATAATCCCATTAAAAAGGGGGAAAATGACATGTACAGACATTTTGCAAAAGATAAATGGCCAATAAACATGAAAAGTGCTCAATATCACTTGTAATCAGGGGAAATTCAGATTAAAACTGCAATATGATACTACTTTACCCCACCCAGAATGGCCATTATAATAAAGTCAGAAAACTAGATGTTGGTGTAGACATGGTAAAAAGGGAATGCTTATATACTGCTGGTGGAAATGTAAATTAGTACAGCCACCATAGTAAACAGTATAGAGATTTCTCAAAGAACTAAAAGGAGATCTACCATTTGATCCAGCAATCATACTACTGGGGGTCTACCCAAAGGAAAATAAGTCATCATATAAAAAAAGATACCTGCACATGCATGTTTATCACAGCACAATTCACAAATGCAAAGATGTGGAATCACCCTAAGTGCCGATCATCCAATGAGTGGATAAAGAAAATGTGGCACATACCATGGAATACTACTCAGCCACAGTAAAAGAATGAAATAGTGTCTTGTGCAGCAACTTGGTTGGAATTGGAGGTCGTTATGCTAAGTGATGTAACTGAGGAATAGAAAACCAAATTCCACATGTTCTTACTTATAAGTGGGAGCTAAGTGGCATATAGAGGGGTATAATGGACATTGGCGACTCAGGGGAAGGTTGGGAGGGAAATAAGAGATGAAAAATTACTGTTGAGCACAGTGTACACTGTTCAGGTAACAGGTACACTGAAAGCCCAGTCTTCACCAGTATACAATTCATCCATGTAGCTAAAAACCACTGTACCCCTAAAGGTAGTGAAATAATTATAAATCAATCATAAAAAAAATAAAGGGGGCTGACTTTGCTTTGAAAGGAAATATACTTAGTGTCTTAAGTCCTGATTTGAATTTCTGAGTATCTCTTTTGTTGTTATTGACGTCTTCTGAGTTTTACTTTCTGGGGGAGTAACAGTATCTCCCTTTACCCCAATCTAGTTATCTCAAATTTTATTTTTTAAATTAACATTAAAATTGACCTTTTTTGGTATAAACTTCTGTGAGTTTTAACACATGTAGAGATGCATATAACCATGACCACAATCAGGATATGAAACAGCTCCTTCATCCCCCTGCCCCAAATTATCTAATGCTTCTGCTTTGTAGTAACATCTCCCCTCCATCCCTAACCCCTGGAAACCACTGATTGTCCTCCATTACTGTAGTTTTGCTTTCCTCTGGAATGTTATATAAAAGAATCCTATATTATGCAACTTTCTGGAAACTGGCTTTTTTTTCAATCAGCATAATGCCTTTGACATTCACGCAAGTTGTTGTATCAACGGTTTGTTCTTTTTTGTTGCTGGGTAATATTCCATGGTATGGATCTGTTTATCCATTGAAGGCCATTTAAGTTGCTTGATGTTTTTGGCCATCACAGATAAAGCTTCTATAAACATTTGTGTACAGGTTTTTGTGGGAACTTCATGTTTTCAGATATAAATACCTAGAAGTGGGATTGCTGGATTGTATGATAAATGTATCTTTACATTTTTCAGAAACCATATTTAAGAACTTTTTGCCTTACCCCATATAACAAAGATTTCCTTTTTTTTTCTAAGAGTTTTAGAGTTTTATGTTTTGCAAAGGAGATCTCTGATCTGTTTTGAGTTAATTTTTCCATAAGATGTGAAATTTAGGTCAAGGTTTACTTTTTGCTTATGGATGTCCATTTGTTCCATTACTATTTGTTGGAAAAAATATTTCCTCCAATATCCTTTGTACCGTGTCAAAAATTATTTGGCCATATTTGTGTGGGTCTATTTCTGGACTTTGGAATCAATTCCATTGTTATGTATGTCAAACTCTTTTCTGATTATTGTCTGATTTCTGATATTGTCTTGATTATTGAAATTTTACAATAAATCTTAAAATCAGTCTGAGTCCACAAACTTTATTCTTCAGAATAGTATTGGTGGTTCTGTTACCTTTGTTTTTGTTTTTCATATACAGTTAAAATTCAGTGCATGCATATCTACTAAAATTCTTGTTGGTATTCTTATTGGAAGTACATTATATCTGTGTATCAATTTTGTGGAGGAGGGATAGATTGACATTTTAACAACAAAAACTTCCAGTCTATGAATATGGTATCTCTCTCTACTTATACAGGTATTGTTTGATTGTTTCATCAACATTTTGTCATTTTCAGTATAGAGATTCTGTACATTTATCCTTTTTTGTAATCATATAATGTTCCTTTTTATTTCCAGTAATTTTCTTTTTCTGAAATCTGCTTTTTCTGATTTTAATAGTCTCTTCAGCTTTTTTTGACTGGTATTTGCATGATACACTTTTCTCATCCTTTTATCATAATCTACCAATATTATATTTAAAGTGGGTAAATACCTTGTAGAGAATATATTCTTAGGTTTTACTTTTAAAAACTTATTCTGACAATATATATTAAATACTGTGATTACACCACTTAGTTAATGTTTATGCGATGGATTTGTTTGGTTGTAGGTATACCATTTTATCACTTTCCATTTGTTTCTTCCGGTTTTCATTTCTTTGTTTTTACTTTTCTGCTTATTTTTGGATTATTTGATTTTAATACTGTAATTTATTGAGATTTTTACTCTATTGCTTTATATAGTTGGTTTTTTTTTTTTTTTTTTTTTTTTTAACATTTTAAGAGATGAGGTCTCAGTCAGTTGCCCAAGCTGGAGGACGGTAGCCATCATGGCTCACTGCAGCCTTGAACTCTTGGGCTCAACTGAGCTCAAGTGATCCTCCCATTTCAGGCTCCCAAAGTACTGGGATTGTAGGTGTGAACCACCTCACCTGGCCCATATAGGTTTTTTAAAGTAGTCATTCCTCTAGGGATTGTAATATACATACTTTTCACTTTCCACTCAGAATTAATATTTTCAACTTCAAGTAGACTGTAGAAATCTAACTACACTATAGGTATTTTACCTTTCCCTCTTCATGTTATAATTACCGTATGTATTATATCTATATACATTGAAAATCCCATGAGTCAGTGTTACAATTATTGCTTTAAATCATCATACATATTTGGCAAAATAATGAGAAGAAATGATGTTTACCCCAATAGTTATGATTGCTTGTGATCCTCCTTCATTCTTGAGATTCCTAGTCTCCTCCCCTCCCCTTATTTCACCTTAATTTCTGAAGGACATTTTTATGAAAAATAGAATTCAGGGTTGATTCTTTTGCAGAAATTTAAAAATGCTGTTGCTCCATCTGTTATTCATGGTTTCTGTGGAGAAATCCATAGTTACTGGAATTGTTGTTCCCCTTTATGTTATGTGTCTTTTTCCTCCGGCTGCATTCAAGAGGTTTTCTTTGTCTTTAGTTTTCAAGTTGTATCATGATATATCTGGGCATTAATTTCTTTAAAGTTACTATGTTTAGTGTTTGCTGAGGACAGAAAGGAAAATTGTGGTGGCTGTTTGCCCTCAGCTGTTGTTACCATGCACTCAGGTCAGAGAGAAGGATTCATTTCCCCTAGTTTTAGCACCTGCCTAGCCTCTGCTGCAATGAGGCAGCATTGCCTGGGGGCTAAACTGATTTTTTTTAAAAAATTGACACTTCCTTCACTGTCTCTGATCTAAGTCAGGTCTTCTCTTGAAGCCCCTTCTGGCCACATCAGTGTGTACTTCTGGGTTTTGGGCTGAATATTAGTCCAAGCTAAGTGATACTGAAGAGGAAGAAGTGGAAAACTTAACACCAGTTTGGTGATTCTTCAAATTCTGCCTTTCCCAATCTACCCGCTATCATTTTTTAATTTTTTTGGAGTCCTCAGATAACTGCTCCATGCATTCTGTCTAGGGTTTATATTTGCGTTCAGTGAGAGAGACAGGGTGGAGGAGACTTACTCTGTCTTGCCCCAGATTGGTCCCAATCAAATTTAAATTTTCATTCTTGGCTTATGACTCCCTGGCAGACATATAGAGTTCTGTACCCTTAATTACTTAAGTTCCTTACGTTTTTTTTGTTTTGTTTTGTTTTGTTTTTGATACAGGATCTCGCTCCCCCACCTGGGCTGGAGTGCAATGGCATGATCTCGGCTCACTGCAACTTCCACCTCCCGGGCTCAAGTGATTCTTGTGCCTTAGCCTCCGGAGTAGCTGGGATTATAGGCATGCAGTCACCACGCTTGGCTAATTTTTGTATTTTTAGTAGAGACGACATTTCACCATCTTGGCCAGGCTGGTTTTAAACTCCTGACCTCAAGGGATCTGCCTTCCTCAGCTTTCCAAAGTGGTCCTTTACTTTTTGATACAATTCAGGTCCCTCCAGTTGTAGAAACATCTACCTTCTTTCTGCCGTAGGTACCTGGGAGTTCTGGAAATAATTTTAATGGAGAGATAACTAAGATTTATTGAGTTAGTCCTTGGTGCAAAGAACTTTATGCACATTGCCATATTTTAACCTCATGATAGTCCTTTTTTGTATGTATTATTTCCCCATTTAGGTAAACAAAGTCTCATAGCTGAGTAAGCGGCATATCCGCACTCAGATTAATTTTTTTAAATGTAAAATCTGGGTTCTCCCCTATTAAGCTGAGGATAGACTAATTTTGTTTTCAAAATGTGGGTATTAATAGAAATTGCCTGTTATTTTTTTTTTAACCCATTGATATTTGAAAATGCAGTGAACATTTTGTTTTTTTTTGTTCTTTGAAAAAGGGCTCACTGTCTTGGTCTGGTAGCACTCAGAAACCAACTGTCCCTTGATTCTCTTTAAGACTGTTTTTAGGTGTTGCACTTTCACTAATCACCACCTGATTTTCTAGTTGAATATTGGTCTGAGAAGTTCAGACTTGGAGTTCATCAAGAAAGAAGACAGCAATATTTAATTTAGAATGTTTAGCTTGGACAGAACGTTAGTCTCATAAATGTTAATTTGTGAGTAGTCACTGGGGTCTGTGTGGATAAGTGGATTGACCTTCGGCAAGTCTGTGGCTGAGGAGCCAACTGGGCTGCCCTGTTGTCAGGAAATCCCTGTAGTCATGGATTTGACACAGTGAGAGAAGGAGACTCACTGTCCTTACTGCCTACTGAGATTGTCCTGGTGGCAGTTACATGTATTCTTTGGCAAACGGCCATTTCCGCAGCCCCACACCAACAACAGTTCAGTGGTTGAAGGCATGTCTTAGAAGGGGTGATTCTGCAATTCTCTGGCAGCCTCCCCAGAGTTAGTGATATGGAGGAGCTCTATGAAGATTGAGGGAAAAGATAGTGAGGTTAGCAGGTCAGACTATAACTGTTAGCTTTAAAAAATAAAACAGATGAGGCTGAACTCTATTAGAGATACCCTGGGGTCTGCAAACTACCTGAAATATGTAGGATTATTTTTCTCTGCATTTTCTAGGAGGAAGGATACTTCTTTAAATTTGTCAAGGACCCAACAAAGTTAAGAGTCCCTGATCCATCGTGTAAACAAGTGCAGGTGTGCAAAGTCCGTATCTGTGCTATGCACACAGGGACTCATTAATAATAACAGATAAAGTGTGAAATGGCCAGCTGAGAGCCTCCTCCACTGAGAGAACGGTCATGTCATCCATGCAAGGCATTATTCAAACATTAGTTGATTTTTGTGGCTGTATCTTTGTTATGCTGTGGTTTCGCTGATTTCAGTTAAACAATGGTGACCTGAAGAACGAAGGCAATATTTTCAAAAATGCATAGTTCTTAGGGAAGTTGGATGAAGGATCTATGGTCTATGGAAACTCTCTGTACTACTTTTGTAAGTCTTCAGTAATTCTAAAATAATTTTAAAATGATTCCCATATATTACATTACACACACACACACACACACACACACACACACACTCTCTCTCTCTCTCTTTCTCTCTCTCTCTCTTTCTTTGCAATAAGATGGACTATTGAAGAAGACAAGTTCTTCTTCAATAAACTTGAAGAATGGCGTGAATGGATGAGTTTGACATTGGCAATTTTGATGGCAAGATTAGGCAAACAATGCCGTGTTAAGGAGAATGCACTCTGGGATTAAGATTTCCTAGGTAGGATTCCTAGACCTAGTATTTACCTGCTGTGTGACTTTTGTAATTTTGCATATGCCCATTTTACAGATGAGAATACTGAGGCTCAGAGAGTTTAATAACTGAAACCTGCCTCATACGGTTGTTATGGGAGTTAAACAAGATAATTCAAGTAAAAACACCTCATACACAGAAAGCGTTCAATGAGTGTTATCTGTTAAAATGATAATCATTATTATCAAAATGGAGACAAGAGACTTTAGAAATCATGAGTGCACTGGTAACATCAGCAAATTCTAAGTCCTGACAGCTCATGATCTTTCTATATGTCAAAATGTTTCAGGCACTGGAGCTACAGAAAAAGGTAGTGATTAGAGGCATACAGTTGAGAGAGTCAGTGGATGCAGGATTCAGGAAAACAAGCTGGGTTGACAGGGGTGGTACTGGGAAATTTCTGAATCTCAGAGACACAATGTAGAAGGTCAGGTGAATCAATCATGAGACTCCTACAAGTGTTCTCATATTAATAATAAACCCGACCATCCCCTAAGTCTAATTTATTGGGATTATCTCTGTGGAAATCGGGTAAGGATGAATTTTGTTATTATCAGATAGATTTGTAATTCATAGACCCTTTTAAGTAAAACTGTTTCTTCCCATTTTATTCAGGGGCTTTGAGATCTTTTCGTAACAGGGACATGATTTGCCATCTTAGTGAATTGTTAAGGCCTCGGCTCTGAGAAAATGTGCCCTCCCCCTTCCCCGAGTGTGTGCACAATGGCCTGTGAATGCTCAAGACCGACTTTCAAAATTTAACTCCATTAGTCCATGTGTGACAGTCAGAAACAAGTCCAAATATTATGAAAATGATAGTCATGATTTGCAATCATTTTCCTTCATTCTAACTCTAGACGGAGCATGTTATTTCCCCCTTGAACTTAACCATAATTTAAACATGATATGTTATCATTTTAATGTCTGTGGTCTTACTCAAGAATTCAGTGATGAAAAACTAGGACACATGAAAAATGGCTCGTGGTAAAAGCCTATATTAAGAACATGTTCAGAAAGAGGTTAAACTAATTGCAAAGAGGGGAAAAATGGGTTAGGAGAGACTTGACTTGTGTTCCTACTTAGAGTTGCAGCCTCTGAACATATTTCTGTATTGAATATGAAATGATGTTGTAAAGGAGATGGCCTGAATAATGAATGTAGTATATGAAGCTGGCAAACATGAGTTACACAATGCTGATGATGTTGCCATGGGATGTGTACATAGTCACATACCTTGATTTATTGTTTTCACTGATGGTGACATTTCAGTTTTAAGTGGTTCATACATGTGCTTATTGAGTTAGTTAATGCTAGAGTTTGTGAGTAAGGCAGTGACCTGCTAGCAATAGGAAAAGAAATAGCCAGGAATAGTATTTTTGAGACTACAGAGGAAATGCTAGTTTCAAATACCCAGATTCTAGAAATCTGGGGTCATAAAGAAAAAATAATTGACCAAAAATGCCATCTTTCTCATTACTGTCATTAAAAAAAAAAATCATGTTTACTTTACCTTATTATAGAAGTTGTGCTCACTTAGAAAATCTAGAAAATATAAAAGAATAAAAGGCACTCATATGACAAAGACAAGCACTGTTAACATTGTTTACGTTTATGTCAAGTCAAACAGAAATGTTTATTTCTATGTAATTGTTGCTAGCATGAATGTACAGTTTTGTATCCTGCCTTGTATCCGTGGTAAATATATTTCTCGTATCACTGAAACTTTGCTGAAATACTATTTTAAAAAAACAGTTGTAAGTCAGCATAAGGAGGGTGGCTCCCATATGTCAGAAACAGACAGGGCCTGAAGGTGGTGCTCTGGGATTCGACACACACCTGTCATCTGCTAGACACTGGACACCATTGGTTGGCATCCCCGTCCTGATAAATGGCCGAGTTGGAGGGATTAAGGAGAGAGTCTCGTGGCTTCTCATCCAGTATTGACGTCGAATCTTATCTACCATATGCTGAATGACACTGTTTCGCCTGTGCTGTATTTGGGGATGTTTGCCTCATCCAAATCTCTGTTGAAATGTGACTTCCAGTGTTGAAGGTGAGGCCTAATGGGAGGTGTTCGGGTGATGAAGGCAGATCCCTCACGAATGATGTTGTGTTATGCTGCCTTCAAAATGAGTGAGTTCTTGTTCTTTTAGTTCCTGTGATAAACAGTTATTAAAATGAACCTGGCACCTTCCTCTTCCTTTTCCTTTCTCTCTCATTATGTGATGCTGGCTCCCCTTGCCTTCCATCATGAGTGGAAGTAGCTTGAGGCTCTACCAGAAGCAGATGCTGGTGCTATCTTGTACTGTCTACATAACCATTAGCCAAATAAAATCTCTCTATATGCATATATATTTATATATAAATTACCTAGCCTCAAGTATTGCTTTGTAGCAAGATAAATGGACTGACTTCCACTTTTAAAGACTCTTGTGATTATATTGGCACACCTGGATAATCTGTTTATATTAAGTGTTACTTATTAGCAACCTTAATTCCATCTGCAGCCTTAATTTCTCTTTGCCATGTAACATATTGATGGTTCAGACACCCCTCTCTGAACCTCAGCTCCTTATTTTCCATTTGATGACTGTTAAGATGCTTTCAGCTGTAGGATGCTGTCTCTAGACCTAGTTCTTTAGTAACTTGGCACATAGGTTCATATTTTTGTTTTTTATATTTTTATTTTTTTCTGTTTTTTTTTAATTATACTTTAAGTTCTGGGGTACACATGCAGATCATGTAGGATTGTTACATAGGTATACACATGCCATGGTGGTTTGCTGCATCCACCCCCGCCACTGCCATCATCTACATTAGGTATTTATCCTAATGTTATCCCTTCCCAATCTCCCCACCCGCTATCTATCCCCTAGCTCTCTGACTCACCAACAGGCCCTGGTGTGTGATGTTCCCCCTCCCTGTGTCCATGTGTTCTTTTTGTTCAATACCCGCTTATGAGTGAGAAATGCAGTGTTTGGTTTTCTGTTCTTGTGTCAGTTTGCTGAGAGTGATGACTTCCAGCTTCATCCATGTCTCTGCAAAGGACATGAACTCATCCTTTTTTATGACTGCACAGTATTCCATGATGTCTATGTGCCACATTTTCTTTATCCAGTCTATCATTGATGGACATTTGGATTGGTTCCAAGTCTCTGCTATTGTAAACAGTGCGCAATGAACATACGTGTGCATGTGTCTTTACAGCAGAATGATTATAATCCTTTGGGTATATACCCAGTAATGGGATTGCTGGGTCAGATGGTATTTCTATTTCTAGGTCCTTGAGGAATTGCCACTGTCTTCCACAATGGTTGAACTAGTTTACACTCCCACCAACAGTGTAAAAGCGTTCCTTTTTCTCCACATCCTCTCCATCATCTGTTTTCTCCAGATTTTTTAAAGATCACCATTCTAAGTGGACTGAGATGGTATCTCAGTGTGATTTTGGTTTGCATTTCTCTAATGACCAGTGATGATGAGTTTTTTTTATGTTTGTTGGCTGCATAAATGTCTTCCTTTGAAAAGTGTCTGTTCATATCCTTTACCCACTTTTTGATGAGGTTGTTTGCGTTTTTCTTGTAAATTTAAGTTCTTTGTAGATTCTAAATATTAGCCCTTTGTCAGATGGATAGATTGCACATTTCTTTTCCCATTCTATCGGTTGCCAGTTCACTCTAATAATAGTTTCTTTTACTGTGCAGAAGCTCTTTAGTTTAATTAGATCCCATTTGTCTATTCGGCTTTTGTTGCCATTGCTTTCAGTGTTTTGGTCATGAAGTCCTTGCCTATGCCTATGTCCTGAATGGTATTACCTAGATTTTCTTCTAGGGTTTTTATAGTGTTAGGTCTGATGTTTAAATCTTTAATCTATCTGGAGTAAATTTTTGTATAAGGTGTAAGGAAGGGGCCCAGTTTCAGCTTTCTGCACATGGCTAGCCAGTTTTCCCAACACCATTTATTAAACAGGGAATCCTTTACCCATTGCTTGTTTTTGTCAGGTTTGTCAAAGATCAGATGATTGTAGATGTGTGGCATTATTTCTGAGGCCTCTGTTCTGTTCCATTGGTCTATATCTCTGTTTTGGTACCAGTATCATGCTGTTTTGATTGCTGTAGCCTTGTAGTATAGTTTGAAGTCAGGTATCATGGTGCCTCCAGCTTTATTCTTTTTGCTTAGAATTGACATGGCTATGCGGGCTCTCTTTTGGTTCTATATGAAGTTTAAGGTGGTTTTTTTCCAGTTCTGTGATGAAGGCCAATGGTAGCTTCATGGGGATAGCATTGACTCTATACATTACTTTGGGCAGTATGGCTATTTTCACGATATTGATTCTTCCTAACCATGAGCATGGAATGTTTTTCCATCTGTGTCCTCTCTCATTTCCTTGAGCAGTGGTTTGTAGTTCTCCTTGAAGAGGTCCTTCACATCCTTCGTTAGTTGTATTCCTAGGCATTTTATTCTCTTTGTAGCAATTGTGAATTGGAGTTCGCTCATGATTTGGCTGTCTGTCTGTTATTGGTGCATAGGAATGCTTGTGATTTTTACACATTGATTTTGTATCCTGAGAATTTGCTGAAGTTGCTTATCAGTTTAAGGAGATTTTGGGCTGAGGCAATGGGGTCTTCTAAATATACAGTCATGCTGTCTGCACACAGAGACAATTTTGACTTCCTCTTTTCCTAATTGAATATCCTTTATTTCTTTTTCTTGCCTGATTGCTCTGGTCAGAACTTCCAATAGTGTATTGAATAGGAGTGATGAGAGAGGGCATCCTTTTCTAGTGCCAGATTTCAAAGGGAAAGCTTCCAGTTTTTGCTCATTCAGTGTGATGTTGGCTGTGGAATTGTTATAAATAGCTTTTATTATTTTGAGATACGTTCCATTGATACTTAGTTTATTGAGAGTTTTTAGCATAAAGTGCTGTTGAATTTTGTCAAAGCCTTTCTCTGCATCTATTGGGATAATCATGTGGTTTTTGTCTTTGGTTCTGTTTATGTGGTGGATTACGTTTACAGATTTGCGTATGTTGAACCAGCCTTGCATCCCCAGGATGAATCCGACCTAATTGTGATGGATAAGCTTTCTGATGTGCTGTTGGATTTGGTTTGCCGGTATTTTATTGAAGATATTCACATCAATGTTCTTCATGGATATTGGCCTGAAATTTTCATTTTTACTTGTGTCTCTGCCAGGTTTTGGTATCAGGAAGATGTTGGCCTCATAAAATAAGTTAGAGAGGATTCCCTCTTTTTCCATTGTTTGGAATAGTTTCAGAAGGAATGGTACCAGTTCCTCTTTGTCCATCTGTTTGAATTTGGCTGTGAACCCATCTGGTCCTGGACTTTTTTTGGTTAGTAGGCTATTAATTACTGCCTCAGTTTCAGACCTTGTTATTGTCTATTCAGGGATTCAGTTTCTTCCTGGTTTACTCTTGGCAGTGTATAAGTGTCTAGGAATTTATCCATTTCTTCTAGATGTACTGGTTTATGTGCATAGAGGTGTTTGTAGTAATACCTGACGGTAGTTTGTATTTCTGTGACATCAGTGATGATATTCCCTTTATCATTTTTTATTGCATCTACTCCATTCTTCTCTCTTTTCTTTTTTATTAGTCTGGCTAGTGGTCTATTTGTTGATTTATTTCAAAAAACCATCTCTTAGATTCATTGATGTTTTGGAAGGTTTTTTGTGTCTCCATCTCCTTCAGTTCTGCTCTGATCTTAGTTATTTCTTGTCTCCTGTTAGCATTTTAATTTGTTTGATCTTGCTCCTCTAGTTCTTTTAATTGTGATGTTAGGGTGTTAATTTTAGATCTTTCCTCACTTCTCAAATGGGCCATTAGTGCTATAAATTTCCCTCTAGACACTGCTTTAAATCTGTCCCAGAGATTCTGGTACATTGTATCTTTGTTCTCATTGATTTCGAAGAACATCTTTACTTCTGCCTTCATTTCGTTGTTTATCTAGTCGTCATTCAGGAGCAGGTTGTTCAGTTTCCATGTAGTTTTGTGGTTTTGAGTGAGTTTCTTAATCCTCAGTTCTAATTTGATTGCACTGGGGTCTGAGAGACTGTTTGTTATGATTTCCATTCTTTTGCATTTGTTGAGGAGTGAATTACTTCCAATTATGTGGTCAATTTTAGAGTAAGTGTGATGTGGGGCTGAGAAGAATGTATATTCTGTGGATTTGGCAGGAGAGTTCTGTAGCTGTCTGTTAGGTCTGCTTGGTCCAGATCTGAGTTCAAGTCAGAACTTGAACTTGTTAATCTTCTGTTTCATTGATCTGGCTAATATTGATAGTGGAGAGTTTAAGTCTCCCAATATTATTGTGTGGGAGTCTAAGTCTCTTTGTAGGTCATTAAGAATTTGCTTTATGTATCTGGGTGCTCCTGTACTGGGTGCATAATATTTAGGATCGTTACCTCTTCTTGTTGCATCGATCCCTTTATCATTATGTATGCCCTTCTTTGTCTCTTGTAATCTTTGTTGGTTTAAAGTTTGTTTTATCAGTGACTAGGATTGCAACCCCCGCTTTTTTTTTTTTTTTTTTTTGCTCTCTATTTGCTGTATTCAGGAGACCCATCTCATGTGCAAAGACACACATAGGCTCAAAATAAAGGGGTGGAGGAAGATTTATATCTTTATTCCTTTGACACTTTTAATTAACATACCAGTTCTAGACACTGGTATGTTTTCTCAGATAAGGTTTATAGTTGCCCAGTGAAATAGAATTTGTTATTATCCTCATGCCAGAGACAAGACAGGTGAAGCTTAGAGGGTTGAAGGAGTAAGAGGTAGTGCTGGACTTTGACTCTGCCTAGACACGGCTGTCCCATAAACAGGCTGTTTCAGAGGAACTGAGGGTTCATCCCTTAGAGCTAGTCACTCACTGGTCAGTCCATGTATTAGGTCATTCTTGAGTTACTGTAAATAAACATCTGAGTTACTGTAAACCTCTTTTCTTGAATAATTTGTCAAGAAAAGAGGTTTAATTGGCTCACAATTCTGCAGGATGCCCAAGAAGCATGGAACCAGCATCTGCTTCTGGTGAGGCCTCAGGAAGCTTACAATCATGATCGAAGGCAGCGGGGAACCAGCGTGTCACATGTCGAGAGCAGGAGCAAGAGAGCAAATGGAGAAAGGTCTCAGACTTTTAAACAGCCAGATCTCAGGTGAGCTAACTGACCAAAAACTCACTTATTGCCAAGGGGGTGGTGCTAAACCATTCATGAGGGATCTGTCCCCATGATCCAGTCACCTCCCATCAGGCCCCACCTCCAACACTGGAAATCATATTTCAACATGAAATTTGGAGCGGACAAATATCCAAACCTTATCAGTCCACTAGTCTGCTAGTTACTCATTTACCCACTAACTGACAGGCTACAGTAGACAGAACAATGTCTCCCTCCCAAAGATGCTCATGTCTTACTCCTCAGAATCCATCGATACATTACTTGGCAAAGAGAAATTAAGGCTGCAGATGGAATTAAGGTTGCTAGTCAGTAACAGTTAATAGAAACAGATTATCCAGGTGGGCCAGTATAATCACAAGAGTCTTTAAAAGTGGAAGTGGCTGGGTGCAGTGGCTCACATCTGTAATCCCAGCACTTAGGGAGGCTTACGCAGGTGGATCATGAGGTCAGGAGTTCGAGACCAGCCTGGTCAATATGGTGAAACCCCATCTCTCCTAAAAATACAAAAATTAGCTGGGCATGGTGGTGCACACCTGTAATCCCAGCTACACAGGAGGCTGAGGCAGCAGAATCGCTTGAACCTGGGAAACGGAGGTTGCAGTGAGCCAAGATCACACCACAGCACTCCAGCCTGGGCGACAGAGCAAGACTCCATCTCAAAAAAAAAAAAAAAAAAAAAAAAAAAAAAAAAAGTGGAAGCAGAAGAAGAGTCAATGTCTTGGTGATGTGATGTAGAAATTATCCATTAGCTATTGCTGGCCTCGTAGATACCAAGAGGTCAAGAGCTAAGGAATGTGGGCAGTCTGAAAAACTAGAGTAGGTAAGGAAACAGATTTTCCCTTAGGAAGTCTGAAAAGACATGCTGCCCTGCCAGTACCTTGATTTTTGTCCAGTGAGTCTGTTGTCAGAACTCTAGAACTGTAACAAATTTGTGTTATTTTAAGCTACTGTATTTGTGGTGATTTGTTACGGCAGCCCTCAGAAACTAATACACAGGGTGGGCTCCAAGGGTAAGAAGTCTGGAGTGCTCCTGTATTGATGCCCAGAGGCTCTGTCTTATTGGTGGATGGAGCAGCAGTAAATTCTAAGAGGCGATCATGCTTGGAAGCAGGTGGGCAGCTGCTTGAAGGTTCAATGTTGTTGCCTGTTTCAGAACAGGACCCAGCAGTTGTCAAAGGCCTGGTTGGGACGAGGCCCTAGAGCATGACTAGATCAGGCCTCCAGGAATGAGTCAGGCAGATGTGAAGGAATCTGCAGCAGTAGGTTTCATTGGAAACATAATTGGTCCGTGCTAGTCAGTCTTCAGAGGATGTGATAGACACCACTTCTGTCCTCCAAAGTTCAGACTTAAAAAAGAAAACTGAAAGGTTGCTCAAGAAACATTTCTTGATTATTCATGGTGGTTGTGGTTCATTTAATTTTTAAATGAGTATTTTTAACCATATTGTTTTAAATGATACGTTAGAATGTATCACAGAAAAAAAAACAACCCAGATCTAACATATTCATGGGAATTGTTAAACTTATCAGCAGTTCTAGTGTTTTGTTCGTTATGTATAATATTGTAGAAGACTCTTTTCAAGTGGGAATTTTATTGGTCTTCTGGCTCAGGGAAAAAATAAAAAGACAATTGAAGTGCACATTGTTTCAAGATGATGGAAACAGAAAATAATTCTCAACAAGAAAACATCACCCAAAGGCAAGAAGCCAAAAGAACAATAGTGGTGGTTAATATAATAATATAATAAATCTAAGCCCAAATCTTTCCTCTTACACTTAAACAAAAAGGCAATAACAATTCTATTTTGTAAGACTATCCCTGGGAATTACACGTGAAAATATTTTCTCTAGGAAGCATTTGGATTTTCATGCTCTGTAATCTATTTTCAAAACAAGTTAATATCTGGTTACATCTGCATGGTCCTCATGGTCTGTATTTCATACTCAGAACACAGCATGTGGCAGCGTACAAGAACACACTGACACTGTTAAGCAGTTTTTAAATTTATCGACTATATTTATAACTTTATATTTTTCCCAAAGGAACAAAATCCAATAAAATAAAAAGAAATTGAGGCAAGAAAAGGAGGAGGAAATCCATATGCTAACTCTCTGGGTTAATACATTTACTGTGAGTGAGCTTCCAATTTGGCTCTGAGCATCCTACCTCCCCTGACCCAAAAAAGAATTTAAAATATACAGAGCTCCCAGGAGCAGAAAAATAGAATAAAAATAATTTTATGAGGGACCTTCCCCCATCACTACATATTTTTTTCTTCTTATTTTTAATGGAGACAGGGTCTTGCTCTGTCACCCAGGCTGGAGTGTAGTGGTGAGATCTCAGGTCACTTCAACCTCCACTTCTTGGGCCCAAGCGATCCTCCCACCTCAGCCTGCTAAGTAGCTGGGACTACAGATGCATGCCACCATGTCTGGCTAATTTTTGTATTTTTTCCTAGAGATGGGGTTTTGTCATGTTTCCCAGGGTGGTCTCGAACTCCTGAGCTCAAATGATCCACCCTTGTCAGCCTCCCAAAGTGCTAGGATTACAGGCATGAGCCGCCACATCCTTTTCTTGTATTTTAGGTTATTAAAAAATGCTTTTCTATTGTAGCCACTTCCAAAATAGAGGGCCCATGACTATGTCTTAAGATCGTAGTTTTCAAACTCTGGCTTGCCACATAGTCTTCTATAGGACCTATTAAAACAGATTTCTAGGTCCTATCCACAGAGTGTCTGAATCATTGTGGCCTGGGAATGTGCATTTCTGGCACATTCCCTGGTGATACTGATGCTGTTGGTCTAGGGACCATGAATTGGGAACCACTGCTCTAAAGGAAATTTATGAAGTGATACCTTAGAGGAGATACTGAATAACCTATGGGAAAATATCTTTAAAAGATGCAGCGGCTATTCCAATATAAATGTTCCTTCAGAAGATTATCAGCAAAGGGATGTTAGAAATTCTCCACTAGCCATTGCTGGCCTCACAGATACAGATCCAACCTTTGCTGATACGCTTAGTAATATGGGAAAATTTTGCAATATGCTTAGTCAGCATGATTCTACTATGTAGACTTCTGATATGATACCCTCTTTGTATGTGTGTATATGTTCACTCAATGGTGGTATTATTTAATATTTTTAACCACTTTATTGAGATGTGACTGACATACAAGAACGCTATACATGTGTAATGCTTCTTACTTTATTTCAAGGATAGACTTTAGAATTCATAAGAGAATAGATAATATTTGAATAATATATCCCTAAATGTAGATTACTTTAAAAAAATCTTATTCTTTATAAGTTGGGCTTTTAATTGAAACTGTGATTTAAGACCTCATGTTTCTGTTAATTCAAGAGAAATGTATGGGCTGGGTGTGGTGGCTCATGCCTGTAATCCTGCACTTTGGGAGGTCAAGATAGGCAGATCACTTCAGGTCAGGAGTTTGAGACCAGCCCGACCAACATGGTGAAATTTCGTCTCTACTAAATATACAAAAATTAGCCAGGCATGGTGGTGGGTGCCTGTAATCCCAGCTACTTGGGAGGCTGGGGCTGGAGAATTGCTTGAGCCAGGGAGGCAGAGGTTGCAGTGAGCCAAGATCGTGCCACTGTACTCCAGTCTGAGTGACAGAATGGGATTCCATCTCAAAAAAAAAAAAAAGTATTCATTGTCTCCTGTTGAGGACTGCTGAGTGTACACACATGAATGTAAGAATTTGCTTTCTGTACCCCCAAAAATCCCATTGAAATGCTCTAGAAAAAATGAAAGCTTACTTGTCTAAGAATGCGAGAGGGAACTTTCAGTGGGCCAGTGGAGGTCATGAATATCTGGAGGTGAAAATGAAGATGGAGTCACAGTGACCTCACTTTTTAAACATTTTTATTTTGAAATAATTACTGAGTCATAGGAAATTACCCAAAAATAAAAAATGTACAGGGATATTCCATACAGGTTCCATGAAGAGAGTCACCTTTCACCCAGCATTCTTCGTGGTCACATCTTATATCACTCTAGTACAATATCAAAGGCAAGAAATTGACATTGGTACAATCACAGAACTTAAGCCCTCAGTTTTACCAGATTTACATGTACTCATGTATGTGTGTGTAAACATGTACAGTTTTATTACATGTACATGTGTATATTTTTGTAATTACCACCACCACAGTCGAGACACAGGACTATTAATATTTCATCATCATGAAGATGTCTCTTGTGCTACCCGTTACAGTCACACACACCACATGCCACCCCCCCATCTCTAACTCCTGGCAACTACTAGTCTGTTTTCCACCTGTAATTTTGTCATTTAAAGAATGTGATGTCCATGGAATCATCCAGTGTGTAAGCTTTTGCCATCAGCTTTTTCAGGTGACACATTTCCCTTGAGGTCCATCCAAGTTGTTCAGCACATCCATATTTGCTGTTTTTTATTGCTGTGTAGTATTCCTTGGTATAAATGTAAAATGTTTTGTTTAATCACCTGTTGAAGGACACGTGGAGGAAGGGACCTGGAACACACCTAGGGCAAGGCAGTAATGACAAGATTAAATGTAAGAATTAAGTTTCCCAGAGTCTCAGAACATACCTGCTTTCGTTCAGATTACAAAGGGTGAGGGTTGGAGGAGATGCAGGAATCAGGGTGAATATGGGGAGACATCTCTAGGACTTTTTTTTGTGTGTGGGTGTGATATGGTATGGGGTACCATGAGCCCCACGGTGAAGCACACTATAATTTGGCATGTGGGGAGGGGAGCAGTCAGTCTGCTCACTTGCTCTGGACTGGTCCACCCTAAAGTAAAGCCTGCTTGTTCACAGGCCCCATCTAGAAACTCAGTTCCTGGTCTGTCCCGTTATTCAAGGAAGAAGTCTGTTGGGGGACATGGAGACCCACTCAAAGGAAACAGAAGGTCACCTCAGTGACCTGTGTTAATTGTTAAAAACCTGCATTTATGAATATATATAGACAGTCCAGACCACCAAACGTGTGAGGGAAATCAGTTCTAAAGGAGGACCAAGATGAACAACTAGAACATTGACTCTGGGAGACAGAAATTAATCAAGGAGAGAAAGAGGACTTTAACAAAGCCTAATTGTGTTGGTGATTCTGGCCATTTTTTTTTTTTTTTTAAGGACAAGCTGATAGGAAAGAGAAGAACTCAGAAATAAAGAGTTCTTTTAATGAATGGTTCTCAACTGGAGGCAATTGTGTTCCCCAGTGGACATTTAACAATGTCTAGAAGACACTTTTGGTTGTGACCAGTGGGGCTGGGGGTGTGACTGGCACCTAGGGGGGAGAGGCCAGGGATGCTGCTCAACTTCCTACAATGCGCAGGGCAGCCCCCAAAACATGATCTGTCCTAAAACGTCAGTGTTGCTAAGATTGAGGACTCTGGCTCTAAATTAAAACTATTATTTACGCAACGAAAGAAATGTTCTTTAACATTTAGAAGAGATACATTAAATAATCTCTCAGAATGGAAACCCAAAGATGTAGAGAAAGCACGAGAGAGCAGTTGAAAGATAGAGCATTCATATACATACTTGGGCCCAATCTCCAACTCCTGGGAGTCCCTCCAAGAGAAAAGAGAGAGAATGGGAGTAAGAAAATAATCAAAGACATAATAGAAGACAGTTTTCCAGTTTTGAGTTAAGATATCAGGTACAAAGCAGGTGAAAGAAAAACACACAACTAGACACAACCAAGTTAAATTTCAGAGCACCATGGAGAAAGAGACTATTAAAAGATTAGGATAAGCTGGGTAAGGGATACAGAAAACTCAAGTTTTTGTAGTTTTTCTTTAAGTCTGGAGTTAGTTCAAAATAAAAAACTCTAAACCTTTTCCAGTTTGCTTTTCCATTTTCTATTTATTATAATTAACTCTATGAAGAACATCCTCATAGCTAGATCTTGAGAGCAGACAGCTTGGTTATGGGTCATATAACTCTTACTGATTTCATGTCATTTTGTTGCTCATGCCTCAGACTTAGGAAGGGATTGATACCCAATCCCTGTTCCATTTTTTACAGTTCTTCCCACCCAGTATTGTCATGGAAAGGAAATTTTGTGATCATCTAGGCAGAGGTGTTTAATTTACAGACGAAAAAGCTGAGTTCCACAAAATACAAGTTACTAATCCAGGGTCATGGTGTCAGGAAGTCTGATTATCAGATGATGGGAGTTTCAAACAGGACCCATGCCACTGTAAGCCCCCTGTGTGCTGGAGTTTTTTGTCTAAGTCCTGTCTCTGTTAATGGGTGGTGCTCAAATTAATAAAGCCCTCACGATTTTTTTTTCTGTGCTCTCTCAATGGTCCTTTGTTTATAACTCTGCGTGACCTCGTAATATCCCCCGAGCACTGTCGTTATTTATGTATATTACAATTTTGTTGAGGGTAAATTCTTACCTTTAAGTAGTACAATTTCACAAATCAAATAAAGTCTGCCCTCTGTGTCAATGGGTTCTGCATCCGTGGATTCAACCAATATTGATCAAAAATACTTGGGGACAAACCCAATAAAAAATAACAATACAACAACAAAAATAATACAAATAAAATAATACAGTATAACAACTATTTACATACCATTTACATTGTATTAGGTATTATAAGTAATCTAGAGATGATTTAAAGACTATTGATGAGCTGGTGTGGTGGCTTATTCCTGTAATCCCAGCCCTTGGAGAGGCCGAGGTAGATGAATCACTTGAGGCCAGGAGTTCAAGACCAGCCTGGCCAACGTGGCAAAACCCTATCTTTACTGAAAATAAAAAAATTAGCCAGGCATATTGGCAGGTGCCTGTAATCCCTGCTACTCGGGATGCTAAGGCAGGAGAATCACTTGAGCCCAGGAGGTGGAGGTTGCAGTGAGCTGAGGTCAGGCCACTGCACTCCAGCCTGCGTGATAGAGTGAGACTGTCTGAAATAAATAAATAATATTGGAAAATGAGCTTAGGTTATATGCAAATACTATGCCATTTTATATTAGGGACTTGAGTGTCTACTGATTTTGGTAGCTGGGGAGGGCATCGTGGAACCAATCCCCATAGGATACCAAGGGATGACTGTATTACAGTGTCATCTATTTAATTAGAATTGCATTAATGTTAACTTCTTCATTAAACAGATATTTAATGAATACCTACTACGTACCAGGTATTATTTCAGGGGATATGACAGTGAACAAGATAGATAAGGCGATTGCCTTTGTGGAGTTTATATTTTGTAGGGAGATAGACCGTAAACAAATAGACGTAATATTAGGTAGTTAATGAACACAGAGAGAAAATGGAATCTGGGTGAAGTGTGATTAGCTTGCTATTTCAAACAGGGCAATTGGAAAGACACTATATTGAGAAATTCCATTTTCAGAGAGAAAATCTATGGACATCTTATCAACTTTGGGCCGCCTTATCACTGAAGATTTAGAAATTCATAATCATTTTTCGTTACTTTATTCCTTTTAGTGTTCCCTTTGGGAAAGGTAACTGGAGTCAGAGAATTCCAGGATCTTTTTTTAGGACTGGAAAGCAATAACAAGAGACACTCTGCAGAACAGCAAAGGTTCTTATCAGAAGTGCTATGAACTTCAGATAGTACTGAGAATTTCAGATCAAAACTGCAATGCTTGTGAACCTGTCTCCATAAATTTGGTCCTTCAGCCCCACTGTGGTAGGGTGTGTTTGTATGCCCATGTGTGTGCATTTATCTCTTAAGTGAGTGTTTGAGGTTGTGCATGAGTGTTAGCTCAGTGATTCTTGTCCTTTCCAGCTCATTTTTCACCCCTAACCTTGGCTGATGAGGTCATGGGAAAGAAATGGTGCAGAGTACAGGGCAAAGGGCAGTGATGCAGGTCCCAGATGCTCTCCAGGGCTCTTGTCTTGTTTTCATTGTTTTACAAACTGGGATGCAGACATTATGTCTTGCCTCTTCCTCCTCTTTCCTTATCCTGTAGTATCTTCCCCTCCACGTGGATATTGTTCCTCAAATTTAGGCAAAATTACATTCCATTTATGAGCTCCTTCTGAAGAGTCAAGTGATTCCCACCTCTACATTGGAGTTTTTGGAGTTCTCTGCCTGGGTGTGGATTCCCCCATCATATTCCGTGTGACAGCCCAACCTGAGTGTCTTCCAGACCTGAGGCACAGAAGCCTAGTCAGCCTTTCCATTTTATACCCATCTCTCTCTCACACATACTCATCAAAACTTCATCCTGGGCTCCTTATAACCCTGATACTTGAAGGCAGCCCAGTGCTCACCTTTGCTGTGAAACCGTAATCATCTCCTTATTAGTCCCAGGCTCAGGGCCCAACTGGGAGCAGAGATTCTATTTGACTTGAGTTGTTCAGATAGATGCCAAAACTTCTTTTCAAAAAAACTCCTCCCTACTGTTCCTTTCCCAACTTAGGTTTTTCTCACTCGTTCCCATTCAGATTTACTTGCTAATTCATTCAATCTCTATACTGATTTCTCAGGGCAGACAAAACAAACTACCACAAACTCAGTGGCTTAAAACTAACAGTTCTAGAGGCCAGAGGTCCAAAATCAAGGTGTTGTCAGGGTTTGTTCCCCTGCAAACTCCAAGGGAGAATCTGTCCCATGCCTTTCTCCTGGCTTCTGGTGACTGCAGGCTATTCTCCATGTTGCTTGGCTTGTAGACTCATCACTCTGATCTCTCCCTGTCTTCACATCACCTTTCTTCCTTTGTGTCATAAATCTTTATCTGCCTTTTTCTTGTAAGGGCACCTGTGATGGGATTTAGACACCACCCCAAATCCAGGCCAATCTTATCGAGAGATCCTTTCTGAAAAGACCTTTTTCTCATAAGGTCATATATTCACTAGTTCCAGGGGTCAGGAAATTAATGTATCTTCGGGGGGTGGGGGACACCATTTAGTCCGCCATGTTCATCAACATATATTTATCCCATCACCGCTAGATTATTTTGCTTAGGCTCTAGGAAAATCTCTGTGGATGGAACAAAATTCCTGCTTTCATGGAGTGTACAGATCTTGATAGGAGCCAATGTTTCTCTGGTAATCCTGTTGAAAAAGGATGACAGTGACACAAATTGGGATCTTTATGAGAACTGGACATTTGGTCTCCTTGCATGTGCTCCTTTGTGAAGAGAAAACCATCAAATTACACATAAACATAGCTTTAAAAAGCTCTCACATGTACATAGAAGCTTTGGGCTCTATGTGAGCTGGTCTCTAAAGATGGCCCTACCTGATCTGCCCCTCCCTGTACGTAGATGTTGTACTTTCCACCAAAAGGCAGAGCTTATCTTCTGCCTTGAAGCTGGACCTGTGGACCTGTGGCTATTTTCATCCATAAAATGTGGAGGAAACCATGCTGGGAGTTCTGAGGCCAGGCATTATGATGATATGGCAGTTTCCACTTTTTCACTCTTGCCGTATTCACTTTGGGATCCCTGAACCACCAGGTAAGAAGCCTGGTTACCCTATTGGAGTCCTATTGGAGCGGTCACATGGACAAGCAATGTTCAGAGAAGACCACAGCCACCATCCCAGTACAGCTTCTGGATGGCACCAGCCCCTGCTGACATCTGGTGGCAATGACATGAAAGACCCCCAGAAAGACCAGCAAAAGAACCGTTCAGCTAAGTCAACTCAACCACGTGGAATAGCTTATCATGTGGTAATGAAGTAACCAGAATAGGCTATGAATTTCATTTCCCCCACTACATAAGTGGCTGACATGGAATTGTGTTTCCAGTGTTGTTCTGAAAACAAAAATGGTGCCAATGCTTTGTGCTGGATGCCAACTGGTCTCAGAAAGCCATGGAGCAACCTGGTGAAAGGAGGATTTAAAGGATTTCAAGATGGCCCCACGCCACAAGCAAAGACCTTCATGGCGGTTGCAGTTAGAGCCATTTCTAGCATGGCATTATCTAGAAGTCTGAGAATCCCTGTCTGGGTTGAGGAGCCACCTGACAAAAGTTGCTGGATAGTGCAGGATTCTGGAAGTGTAAAGGTGGGAGGGCAGGATACACTTCTATGATTACAGGATATTGTGCCAGAAGCCAGTAAACCCAAATAGAGGCTAAATATAATTGAGCATTTTTTGTTGATACCAGGGACTACCAGGGCATTTGTCTCATAGCCTGGGATTTATTTTTCCTCCCATTTATGTTTTTCCTTTCTTCTATGTTAGACTCCCTCAGTGCAAGAATTATGCATTCTTTTTGCTTCTTTTAAATCCAAGTAAAACCATTCCTCTTTTTTTTTTTTTTTCCTGAGGCAGAGTCTCACTCTGTAGCCCAGGATGAAGTACAGTGGTGTGATCTCGGCTCACTGCAACCTCTGTCTCCCAGGTCCCAGTTCAAGCAATTCTCCTGCCTCAGCCTCCTGAATAGCTAGGATTATAGGCACATATCATAATGCCCAGTTAATTTTTGAATTTTTTTTAAATTAGAGATGGGGTTTCACCATATTATCCAGGCTGGTCTTGAACTCCTGACCTTGTGATCTGCCTGCCTTGGCCTCCCAAAGTGCTGGGATTACAGGCGTGAGCCATTGTACCTGGCCGAATCCTTCCTTTTTTGATGAAATCCTGAGGTTTCAAGGGTGTTATGGATCTATTTAACCTGGAGATACTGGAAATAGCCTTCTTCATGCAGAGAAAATAATCATCAAATAACACATAATCATAGTTCCAAAATGTCCTCACATGTAATAAAACTTTTGAGGCTGGTGGCATCAGTCACATTCACAGAAGAGGAAAGCAGGTGTAGAGGGGTCTTGACTTTGCCAAAGGCCACATAAGGATTAAATGGGGGAGTTGAGATTTGAACCCACTACTATTTTTTGAGACAGGATCTCACTCTGTTGCCCAGGCTGGAATGCAGTGGTGCAGTCCTGGCTCACTGCAGCTTCAGCCTCCTGAGAGCCAATGACTGATTTCTAAGATGGGAAATACACACAGGGTATTGTTCTTGGGTACTTATTAATGGTGTCTCACATTATAACTAAGTGAAATAGGTGGGGTGGTCAGAGGAGGAGGTAGACCTGGGGAACCTTCTAATGAGGAGGCAGCTGATAGCCAGGTAAAATTGGTGGTAGTGGGTGGGGAGGGCAGTCCAAGGCAGAGGGAATAGGAAAATGGAGTCAGGAAAGCTTGTGATTAATTTGGGAAGGCATGAGGCATGACCTTCTAGTATTCCCTAAACTATTATCTTATTTTGTTCTCATAGTAACCTTTCAAGCTAATGGAGGAAATAAAATCAATTTTCCTCTGTCTCTTTCAACTCTTGACTGTCTGTCTTCCATGTGTGTCATCCATGTATCCCTGGTCACGTACATGCAATACACTCTTGCTCATATATATACAACATATATGTCAGTGCTCTGTGTGGAGTCAATGTACCTCTTCCCCATGGAATGTAGTCAGCTGCTAAGAGCTCAGGGCTCGCTTCCTTCTCAGAAGAATTGTCATCATCTGAGAGTAGCATTATCACTTCAGGAGAAGTTATTGCCTCCACCCTGTGGGCTTCGGGGTGCCTGATAATGGGGTAAAAAAGGCTGGCACTCTTGTCTGAAAGTGGAGACTTCTCTGAGATTCAATTTATGAAACTATGCTCCTGGTCCATTTATTCTCCTCTTGTAACTGCTCAATATGTTCACCCTGCCTGCTGCTTCGACAGAGCTGATTTATGAAGACAGGGGAATTGCAATAGAGAAATTAATTCACACAGACCTGGCTGTATGGGAAATAGGAGTTTTACTAGTATTCAAATAGGTCTCCCCGGATCATTCAGGGATTAGAAGTTTTAAGAACAACTTTGTGGGTGAAGGGAAGCCAGTGAGCCAGGGTTCAGATTCCTCAGGTCAGAGCTGGAGAGTGCATGCTGTCTTATTACCCTGAGTCAGTTCCTGGGTGGGGTCACAAGATCAGATGAGCCAGTTTATCCATCAGGATGGTGCCAGCTGACCCATCAAGTGCAGGTTCTGTAGAACATCTCAAGCACTGATCTTAGGAGCAGTTTGGGGAGGGTCAGGATCCTGTGGCATGAAGGTGCACGACTCCTAAGTCATAATTTCTAATCTTGTGGCTAATTTGTTAGACTAGGCCCCAGACTAGACTACAAATGCAGTCTAGTCCCCAGCCAAGAAGGAAGTGTGTTTTGGAAAAGGGCTGTTATCGTCTTTGTTCTAAATTATAATTTAAGTACGGCGGCTCACCCCTGTAATCCTAGCTCTGGGAGGCCAAGGTGGGCTGATCACTTAAGGTCAAGAGTTTGAGACCAGCCTGGCCAACGTGGTGAAACCCTGTCTCTACTAAAAATACAAAAATTACAAAAAAAAATTAGCTGGGTGTGGTGGTGTGCACCTGTAGTCCCAGTTACTTGGGAGGCTGAGGCAGGAGGCTTGCTTGAACCCAGGAGGCGGAGGTTGCAGTGAGCTGAGATCGCACCACTGCACTCCAGCCTGGCGCCTGGTGACAGAGTGAGACTGTGCCTCAAAAAAAAAAAAAAAAAAAAAAATTAGTGGGGGCATGGTGGCGAGTGCATGTTGTCCCAGCTACTCGGGAGGCTGACGCAGGAGAATCTCTTGAACCCAGGAGGGAGAGGTTGCAGTGAGCCAAGATTATGCCACAGCACTCCAGCCTAGATGACAGAGTGAGACTCCATCTCAAAAAACAAGCAAACTATAAACTAAGTTCCTCCGAAAGTTAGTTTAGCCTACACCCAGGAGTGAACAACGACAGCTTGGAGATTAGAATAAAGATAGACTTGGTTAGGTCAGATCTCCTTCACTGTCTCAGTTGCATTTTGCAATGGTGATTTCACTCTCATGAGTTAGGCCAAGGCTAGACCTTACCAGAGACCACGTTCTTGTTGAACATGTTGTCATTCCCTATCTTGCTTCATCTTTCTTGCAAGTTTGTTTCAAAGAGTGTTCCCTCAGTTAGTCACATGCCTGTTAAATCCCCATATTAGATTGTGCTTCTAGGGAACCTGACTGTTACATATGCAAGAACATGCATACATGCATGTACATATGTATGTACAATGACTTTTTAATTTTCAGCCGGCAGTGACATTTACTGCATCAATAGTGATGCATGGGACGGCAGAGGTAGAAAGACTATGATGCAGGGCCCACGACAGCCTCAACAGGACCTTACAAGTTGCTCTGGAGCTAAGAAGGCCAGGCCTTTATTATTAGATACAGGCTTCCTGGGAAAGGGGCATGACCTTGGGTAAAGCTGCTCTTGGCAGTGGAGAGACTGACAGCCAGATGCCTTCTGCTGACTGCACTACCAGCAACTGAGCCAACAAGTCCTTCATGGAAAGGGGTTCTGGGCCACATTTTACCATACATCTCGGGGGAGAACAGGAAAGCTGGCATCTCTGCCACGCCACAACATAGGGTGGGCGTGAAGATCAAGTCACATGGAACATAGCAGGCTTCTACAAAGAAACTGGCTTATGGTAAACCTCTAATCCATCTTGTCGTGTTAGCATTTCCCACAATTATTTAAAATATCTCTTTATGTTGCAGATAATAAAATAGAAGCCTCTGGAGGTACATAAAATACTTGACCAACTTCGCATAATAAGTTAATGTCAAAGCTACGAATAAAAACCTTTTGTTCTGAAGTGAAATCTTACCTTCATTTCAAGCCAGTGTGGCTGTAGTATACAGTATTCGTGGTTTACTAAAGCGTGGTTTTTTTGGGGGGAAGCTGTTGCTTACTTTTTTCAATCCTGCCAGGTCTATTGTGAGAAAATCTTCTTGATAACTGGTTGATATCAAGAAGAAAGATGAACATAGGTAACTCAACTAGAAGATGGGTCAGAGTTTCAGATAAACTTTGCTCTGTAAAGTGAGAAATGTGCTGGCTAAGAGATGCTATCTTCAAGGTCAAACATCTCTCAACCTTCAATGCATGGAAATTGTGGAATGGGGCTGTTGGAAATTTTACACATTCATAAATATTGACAGGCTGACAAAGAATTTTAATTTTTAGATGTCTGACTCTGATTATTTCTGAAACATAAACACCTTTTAATTCTCCCCTTAGGCCAAGATCAAACTTTGGCTGTCGTCTTTTAGATAAGGCATCTGACTGTTAGATGTAATCCAGATTTATACACATTTCTGCCCAGGGAAGCCAACCATTCAGTTGTCAAAGAAATGAGAAAGCTGGCTCTTGCCTGGGACCTCCTTGTTTGTTCTGCTGTGTAATTTTCAGCCAAACCCCGGGGGAGCAACTTATATGCTCTACCTGGGAATCTCCCACTTTGGGTGGAGGAGGTAGGGTCCCCCCTGGGTAACCCTTTTCAAATGCGAAACTTCAGCAGCTTCTCACCGCACTTACAGCAATTCCAGACTTGTAATTATGGCCTGCAAGGGCTTATGCAGTCTTTTTCCTCCTCTCTTTTGCCTTCCTAGCATGCTCCTTGCTCACTACTCCAGCTGCAATGATCTTTCAGTTCTTCCAAGCTGCTTCCTTGTCTTAGGGATTTTGCTCATGTCCTTCCAGCTTCTTGGGATGTCCTTTCCTGGACCTGCTCTTTATCTCAACTGAAAGCTCATCTCCTCATCAAGGCATTCCTGATCACGGTGGCTCAGCAGTGTTAGACTATGTCACAGTGAAACTGCCTTTGCAAAAATTGTATCAGTGAGAAAATTATGATGGTTAAAGAGATCTGTTCTAACTCACATCCCTCTTGTCTTTATCTTTCAAGCTGCCCTAATTATTCGTGGGCTTAGATGAAGCTAACTTTAGAAGACCCTTTAGGTTGTGGTTTAAATGATAATAGGCTTTCCCTCAACGCAACCACCTTTGTAAACCTAATGAAATGCCACCAGGCTAGATGGAAGACAGGAACCTGAATTCTGCTGAGGTGTAGATATAAACAGTTGCCAGCTATAATTCTGGAGGTCTTGCAGATAATATCACTATTGTAAAACTCATAATTGGCCTTTTAAGATATCTTTTCAGGTGTTTTTGCCATGTCTGATACCCATGGCTCTAAGCGGACCCAACTACTCTTCCCTCATTCCTCCTGTGGCCCCACTAAGAAGCAACTCCACTGAGGGAGACAGCTTTGACCCCCTGTGATTTTATTTCTACCCCACCTGATCAGTAGCAAGTACCCATTACCTGACCACCCCTACCACTTCCTACAAACTGCTATAAAAAACCCCTAAGCTATCAGCCTTGGATGAGATTTATTTGAGTAATAACTCCGTCTCCCATGTGGCATGGCTGGCCTTGTGTCAGTTAAACACTTTACTGCAATTCTGTGGTCTTTATTTGTGCAGCAGGCAGGAAGACTCCACCAGGCAGTTAGAACAGTGCCTGTTCTGCTTTATATTTTCTTCAGGAGTTTTATCCTAAAATGTAAATACTAATCTGCTTTTCAAACTGTTGTCATGAAAGTAGAGGCTGTGACCATCTTGCTTTCATCCTCTATTTCCTCTCTCCTGCTTACTTTTGGGTTATTTAAACATTAAAAAAATTATCTGTTGTTTTTTAAACATATTTTTGGTCTAGTTTTTAAGTAGTTGCTTTAGGGGTTATAATTACATATTTTGCTTTTTACTGTCTACTGAAATTCAACATTTTATCATTTCCAGTGGAGTGTAAACACCACTATAAGCATCTCTTTACTTCCCTTTAGGTTATGATTGTTGGAAACAATGCTTGGTGCTGCAAAAAAGAACTAGCACTGAGGCAAGAGTTTTCTCAGCAAGGCAATTTACTTCTGCAGAAGGGTGCTGCCTGTGTCAGTCACAGTCGCAAGAACATACTGAACAAAGGACAGAAGGGGTTTTTATCCCTAAAGCAATTCCTGTCCCTGTTGGCTAGGGTTGGACCGCACAATCTAAGCTGATCTCAATTGGCTAAGACTTAAACTTTTCTGAATATGGTAAGTGTGTGATTTGTAAGAGAAGGAGTGGGTGGGAGTGGTTTGTCTGTTATAGTACAAGGCATGTTTGAATATGTCTGGGTATGTCAGGGCACAGCTAGAGTGGGAGGGTGGTTTATAGGCTGGAAACAAGAAACTGCAAGGAGATTGGGCTTTTGAACAAAGGATAAGAATGTTACACAGTTAAACTGTTTGAAGAGGAACTCATTATTCCTAACATAATTTTTCATCTAGTACATCTACATATATTGAAAACCCCTCTAAACAGCATTTAATTTTTGCTTTCCATCTTTTTTCACAAGTGAAGAATGATCTATTATATTTACTCTTTCGTTTGCTCTTTCTTTATTACTGATGTTTTGAATTTTTTTCTGGTATGATTTTCCTTCCTTTTGAGGAGCTTGGTTTAGCAATTTGGTTAGGGCAGATCTGTTGTAAATGATTTTTCTTCATCTGAGCATGTCTTTATTTCAACTTTATTTCTGAAGGGTATTTTTTCTGGATGTAGAGTTTGTTGACAGTTGTTTCCTTTCAACGCTTTAATAATAGTGTGCAACTCCCCTCTGGGCCCATAATTTTGAAGCAGGATTTTCTCTGTCCCTTTGCTGGACTCGTAGCAGGGGCATCCCATTGACTTGGCCCACCACACTCAACCCCTTGTGGGAGGGAGCATATGAGTAAGCACGTCAGTGAGTGAGTACAGGATTCAGCTAGCTGCTTTGAGTGCCAACACAGGAGCAACCTCCTTGGGGGCCCACGGCCAGACTAGATGTGCTTCCTTGAGGGGAACATGGTGGTGCCCAAAGCAGTGGGGGTGTTAGTGCGCTAATTAGCTCTTTTAGTTCCCCTCTTCACAGCCTGATGGACAGCGATTTGTTAGCAGCTCAGTCGACCCCTTGCCCTGTTACACAGGGTGGCTGCCTTCCTCTGGCAAGGGCAAAGGGCCAGTGCTACACCCTTTCAGAGTACCTGTGCTCAGTGGGTCAAAATCTTGTCCAGAGACCAAGAAGAATGAGGTCACATTGATGATTGAAGGGTGATGAAAGTGGAGGATTTTACTGAGTGATGAAACAGCTCTCAGCAGAGAGAGGAGGTTTGGGTAGTGGGGTTGTGCCCTACCCCTGCAGGCTTCTTTTGCTCTGTGTTTCTGGGTCAGAGGCTTTTTTTTTTTTTTTTTTTTTTAGACAGTCTGGCTCTGTCATCCAGGCTGGAGTGCAGTGGTGTGATCTCGGCTCACTGCAACCTCTGTCTCCTGGGTTTAAGCAATTCTCCTGCCTCAGCCTCTGGAGCAGCTGAGAGTACAGGTGTGTACTACCATGGCTAATATTTTTGTATTTTTAGTAGAGATGGGGTTTTGCCACGTTGGCCAGGCTGGTCTTGAACTCCTGACCTCAAGTGATCCATCTACCTCGGCCTACCAAAACGCTGGGTCAGGGGCTTTTTATGGACTCAGAATGGGAAATGCATGCTGATAGGTTTGTATGTAAAACATATTAAAATTAAGACACCACTCAAAGGTTGGCACAACAGTGTAGAAAACCAATTAGGAGAGGTAAATGTAAAATAGATAAAGGGTGGGGATCAACCAGAGGAAGGTACGTAAAATGCGAAGATAAGTTCTCAATCTGGTCTGAGGATTTAACCTGTAGCTTGGCTTTCAGGCTTTAAACTGTCTTTGTCTTGGAGGTGGTGTTTCACCAGGGACTTTCCCCTATCTGCCTAGGCATTGAGCTGCCTCCTGTAACTACCAGTTTCTAGTGAGAAATCTGCAGTAATTTCAATTGCTGTGACTCTATAGATAACGACTTTATTCTTTTTCCCTAGTTTTTAACTGAGTAAGATGGGTCTCAGTGTGGATTTATTTTGGTTTATCCTGTTTGGGAATTACTCAGCTTCTTGAATCTGTAGGTTTGTGTCTTTCACCAAATTTGGGAAGTTTTCAACTTATAATCCTCAAATATTTTTTCAGTACTGTATTCTTTCTCTTCTTTCTGGAATTTTAGTCACATGAATGTTAAAACATTTATTATCACATAGATCCATGAGGCTCTATTACATGTTTTCAATCTTTCTTTTTCTTTCTGTTCAGATTGGGTAAGTTCTATTGCTCTGTCTTCAAGTTCTCTGACTCTTTCTTCTGTCATCTTCATTCTATTAAGCCCATACACTGAGGGTTTTTTCAAAACCTCGCTTGTGCTTTTCAGTTCTAAGATTTCTATTTGATTCTTCTGTGTAGCTTCTATTTCTTTGCTGAGACTATCTTTCCTTTGGTTTCAAAAGCACTTACAGTTGCTTGCTGAAGCAACTGTATTTTTATACTAGACTTTAAAGATTTTGTCAGATAACTTTGTCATTTGTATCATATCTGTGTTGATGTCCATGGATTATCTCTTACCATTTAAATTTAGACTTTCCTGATTTTTCATATGCTGGGGTAATTTTAGACTGTATCCTGAACATTTTAAATGCAGTGATAATAGACTCTGGGTCTTTCGAAATCCTGTGAAGAATGTCGATATTTTTCTTTTAGCAGTCACTTGGGCTGTCCAAGGCCAGACCCCAAGTTCTACCCGAAATTCCATGGGTTATCATTCCATCATTTGTCCACTTTTCAAAGCCTTTTCAGTGCTATTTGGATCTGCCCTGCATGTGCTCCACCTAGTGGCCAGTCTGTATCCTGGAAGGTGGTTTGTTCATTGATCAATGCATCTAGTAGGCTGAGTAGGATCAGATCTGTGCATGCACTGTAAGAGAATGAGCCCAAATGTTCATAAACACATTTATGGGTTTGTTGAGTTCTACTTTATTTCATGTCTTTAATATTTGCTGTTTCCTGGAAGTTCCTTTTTTTGGTCTTCTGATTACAAAACTAGAAATTGATTATCCCACTGTGGTAGGTTGGTGGCCAGTGGTGGGAAGACAGAGAGAAAAATGAAGGTTTTCCCTCACCCTCTTGGGATCACAACTCCAGAAAACAGAGTGAGAAATTTCCCTCCCCCAGAGTTTTGGCTCCTGTGAGTGCCTGTTATTGGAGCTCTTCTACCGCCCTCACAAAATTAATTTATTTTTACAAAAAGAAAAAAACAACCTCAGTAATAATAACAAAGGGAGAGTAGAAAATTTGGGGAGGTGATATATGTTGATGGCCTTGATGGTGGTGATGGTTTCATGGGTGTATACGTTCCCCCAAACTCATTAAGATGTATACATTTGTACAGCTTTTTATATGTCAGCTAAGAAATAGAGAAAAGAAAGAGAAAACAAAACAGGTATTTCTACAGTTTCTTTTGGAGGTAGAAGTTCCCTTCTCAGGTCCTCATGGCTTCTCCTGCAGTTTCCTCATCTTTCTCTGCACTGTTGCCTTCTACCAGTTCTGGTGTTTAAGTTCAGGACAAGGTATGCTAGAGGAAGGAAGAGTGAAAAACCCACCCGTGGTTCAGCAGCTTTTCAAATTCTGGTCTTCTCCCCCAGTCTGTGTGCCACTATTTCCTTCTCAGAGTCCTCAAATAGCTGCTGCGTGTGTGATGTCCATGTTTATTGCTCTATTCAGTGAGAAAGGCAGAGTGGAGTGTGTTTCTTCCATGTTACCTGGAAACAGAAATCCTTAGTTATTGATTTAGGCAACACACAAAACCTTCTGGTATTTTTGTTGATTCATTAACCCAAATAGCTGCCTTGTTTTATTCGTGGGAAGCCACTGGAGTTCTAATCCTCGTGCTGGTGTGAGATGGTCAAGTCCTGTTAGGCAAGTTAGTTAATGTCTCTGAGTCATTGTGTATGTGGTGAATACTGTAGTATTACCTGCCCAACTTGTCCCCTACTCTATGGTTATCATGATGATAAAGTAACATACTGGATAGGACAGTACTTCAAAATGTATAAAGTGGGCTGGGCATGGTGGCTTATGCCTGTAATCCCAGCACTTTGAGAGGCTGAGGTGGGCCTATCATTTGAGGCCAGGAGTTCGTGACCAGCCTGGCCAACATGGTGAAACTCCATCTCTACTAAAATACAAAAATTCACTGGGTGTAGTGGCAGGTGCATGTAATCCCAGCTACTCAGGAAGGTGAGGCAGGAGAATTGTTTGAACCCAGGAGGCAGAGGTTGCAGTGAGCCAAGATCGAGACACTGTACTCCAGCCAGGGCAACAGTGAGACTCCTCTAAAAAACTAAAATAAAATAAAGGATAAAGTGGTATACAGAGAATAAATTTTCTCCTGTGACCTGCAAAAAGTGATTGTTAGGTATATTCCTGGAGTAGGGATGGAGGATCAAGCAGCTGCCTGTCTGTGTGTTAGGCTGGGAACACCCCTAGGACTCCCCCTCATCCCCCCTGTATTCTCTTTACACAGGTCCCCATCCTTCCTTCCTGAACCTCTCTTCTCTCTCAGGTTTCTGGGCACTGTAAAAAGCATTGCTGGTCATTAAAGACTAACAGACCAGAAATCAGGAGATGAAAGTTATGATTCTGTCACTCATAAACTCTTTTCCTCACAGCGTTCCAGTATCCTCATCTTTAAAATAAAAAAGAGTCAAAAGGCGATGATTACTTTCAAGCTCTTTTATAGGGAGTCTTTGTTAATGAGCACTCTCTTAGTAGCAGTGAATGCTTGGGGTTGGGGATGAGGTTGGGGATGGGAGGGCTGAGACGACAGTTTGTTTTTATCTGTTTTTGAGACAAGGTCTTGCTCTGTCAGCCCAATCATGACTCACTGCAGCCTCAACCTCCCAGAGTTCAATCAGTCCCTCCACCTCAGCCTCTGGAGTAGCTGGGACAACTGACATGTGCTACCACACCTGGCTTATTTTTGTATTTTTTGTAGATAGCGGGTTTTGCTGTGTTACCCAGGCTGGTCTTGAATTCCTGGACTCAGATGATACTCCTGTGTTGGCCTCCCAGAGTGCTGTGATTACAGGTGTGAGCCACCATGGCCTACTCAAGCATCAGTTCTTCAGGTCTCCAACCTATCTTCTACTGGAGCAGTTCTGCTATTCTCAGTTTTCTCATAGATTTTCACTTGGCAAAAAGGTCCTGTGGCCAAAATATATATCAGAACTCTGAGTGGCCCTCAAAGGTAACTATCTCAGGATCTCACACTTTTCTAAGACATCAATTCCCCTCCTACCTTTCTGGTTGTTTCTTTCTCTCGAACATCAACTTCTTTGTCTCCTGTCTTAAGTTTTGGTCCCAGGACTGCAATCTTCTTTCCATCCCACTTCTCCCTTGGTGAGCTCAACTAATGTTTAAGTTTCAGCTGTCCAGTGGGTGATTTCCAGTGTCCAATCTCTTTCCTGAGCTTCAGCCAAATATTTTCAACCACCCACCAAGTCCCCCCCATCTAGTAATAGATCAATAGATTCAACCCAACATGTCTCATACCAGACTCATACATCATCTGCTCTCTGACATTCCTAAACTAATACTTTTCTTTAACTTCTCTTTTTCTCAGTGGTCACATCAGAATTTCTCCCAACAACTGAGCTTAAAATTTGGTTTTTTTAATGATGCATTTCCTCTTTGACAATATTCATATGACCTCAAATGTCTGTTAATGATGCTTCTTCAGTATCCCTCCCAAAGAATTTTTATTTCCACGTACATCATTGAGATCATATTTTATTCTCCTCTTATTCCAGATGTGCAAGGTAGCTCCCTAAAGTGATCTTCCTGTCCCCAGCATTCTTTCTCCTGATCACATCATGCTCAGAGCAATAGCTGAAAGCAAGAATTTTTGTAAGTCATGAAATTGTTAAAGGACATCTCTATTGGGTATAGCATAAAGCCCTGAAGATTCAGACTCCAGCCAGCATCTTTGCCTTCTTTTACCTTACCTCACTTGCCTCCAATAAATGTATCTCCTCTATGTAGTTTAATCCTCTAATTATCTCGCAGACAGACCAGGAGTTTTTATTTTGCATTCTTCTTTATGATTTTATGAGGCTTACCCATTCCTCAAAGACAAATTTTCATCCACTCCCTGGTAGCATTGTCTTGACTTCCGAGTCGTGGAGGTTTTACCTTTTCTTTTAAAGCATTTACTTTGAGACAAGCTATGTAAACATATGTTAGTATCTTAGTGCATGTCTTGCCTCCCAGCCATACTGTAACTTTATCAGAATCAGAAATTGAGTCTTTAAGGTTCTTGTACCACACCAGAATGCTTGGAAATGCATCAAATTTGTAGAGAAAAAATAAAATAACTCATAATCTTTTTCATAAGAGCAATGACCATAAGTTATGCTAAGTATACTTGTTTGCTTTTCTCTCTCTGTGGTTTCACCCATATTGGCCAGAATATGCTTCATGAATTAAACAGGAAGTATTGAACATAAAGTTTCATAAACCGATGTAGGAATTTGATAGCCAGGAAGTCAACTTATTGCAACTTGGGGTAAAATCCTTGTAGACTTCCTTTTTATCTGTTTCTTAACAGCACTGGTTTTGTGTATTGAATAATTCTATCTCAGTGACATCCATATAATTATATCTATTAATGGATTAACACAATGTTGATTGACCTTTTCTTTCAGATTAGTCAGTCTTAAGAGATATTCAAAACTCTAAGAGACTGGGATTCCTAATAGGATAACTAGCTTTTCAAAGTTTCAATATATATCATTGGATCTCACAAGTAGACACTGATTGACATTATGAAAATATTTACAATAAAAAAATGAAAAATAACTATAAGAAAAAGTAGGGGATTGACTAATGTCTGGCATATCCACATCATATAATATTTAATTCTTAGCTAAAATTTGTTAAATCATATTGAATTTTTAATAACGCAGATACGTGTCAGCTTTTTGCTGATATGCAACTTTTCCATCATCACAGAATGTTGTATTTGACAATGCTGATCTAGGAAATTATCTGAAAGAATTCTGGAAACAATTCCTTTTCTCAAAGTATGCCACTTTGTCTTTTCCATTTATATGTGACATCAGTAAGCAAAGTGGCAAATTGCATTATACCCTTACTCAGCACTCTGAAGCTTGGATTATATAGTGACACTGCTATTTCTTCCATTGCTCTGCTGTTTCTGTAACAGTTATCATGGACAAAGAATGTTATTTACTTCACAAGTTACTTCCTATCTTTGGTATGTATCAGTTTTTTTCTCAAGAATATCAGTTACGGAAATAACAACAGCCAATAATAATGACCACTGCTCTTTGTGAAATGCTCACTGTGTGCTAAAAAATACATGGCTGGTATCAAGTGCATATGTGATGTCACAAAAATAACAGTTTCAATATTTTGAATAGAATGAATAATGGCAATTCTCCTCCCGACACACTGTACTATAGCTAGACTCTCTGTAGCGGTGTGCAATTCTTCAGGACTCTTGAGGCACATGGCAGAAGGCAGCATTTCATTTTGAGTGCTGGATGAAGTTTCCAATAAAAATTAAAGATTAATGATGTGAGTATATAAAAGTCAATAGGAAGAAAAGGCCAGGACTCTGAAACATTTGTAAACAGTGTAAAGCTTTGTACCAATCAAATGGCTGCAGAGGGGGAAAGCTAATACCAATGCAGTAAAAACCCAGGGCTAACCTTTCGTTGTGTCTGGTGCTGAGCTTCTAGCATTTGATGAATGATTACCGTGTGCCAGTGGGTCATTGGGGAGTGTCTGGGTCTTTCATGTGGTTGGGACAGCTGTGGGCAATCTGTGGATGTGGATTACCCTGCAGAGAGAAACATGTACATGTGAAGGCAACATTGTACTTAGGAGGAGTCAAAAAATAGATTAATATCAAGCACCAGTTTACAACCTAGATGAAATCTTTGTGGAATTTTCAACTCAACAGAAATCAGCTCCTTGGCTTTTGATGTCTCCTTGAAATGAGATCATTTTGTCTCGGATCTGGTATTTACATGGGGGTGATTAGGTTTCCTATCCGTCACTTCTGTCATCCTCATGAGCTTTATGAGATAGGTGCTGCTTTTACTGCCTCATCTTGTTACAGTGACTTGTCTAAAGTGGCAGAGCTAATAAGTGGCTGAACTGGGACTTGAACCCAGGTCTGTCTGATTCCAAAACTTGAGCCATCATGCACTGGAAAGTGAACTGTAGCATTTGGTGAATGTAAAACTTCCTGCTTGCTTATATTAAAGGCTACTGTTATTTTTTAAATTAGGGGAGACTGGGGGTGGGGGAGGGGCAGAGGTGTCTCAATTCTGAAATTCAAAAAGAGCCACATAGTAACCTCTATTCCTCTTCCTCTTTGGGCATAATATCCCCAGCTGTGGCAGGAACCAGTAGACTAGGTTTCCCTTCATTGTTTTCGAGAAGGAAATGCCTGTTGAACTTTGACAACAGTGTTAACGATTGCCAGAGACCCTCAATTTATTATTCATCTCTCAGGGGTCCTATAGAAATTTCCTTTGAAAACTCTCTCCTCATCAATATTAATAATCGTATGGTGTCGTGCATACTTTGTGTGGGTCAAAATGCCTTTGTGTATGTGACCTCATTCCATCTTTAAATTTTTATTGGAAGCCTTCTACATGTTAAGCACTGTTTTAGATGCAGGAGATGTCAAAAGATGTATAGCACAACTCCTCCTTCGAGAGTTCAGTTTGAACTCTAACCTGATGTCATGAAGTAGACCAGATATCCTCCCCATTTTATACACTTAATTTCCACAGTTTATCCTTCCGTCCTCACCTTCTACAGCTTTTTTGTCATATCTTTTACTCTACCCATGTTATTTGTTGTTGTTTTTGTTGTTTTTTAAACAAATGGAGTCTTGCTCTGTTGCACAGGCTAGAGTGTGGGGGTGCAATCATAGCTCACTGCAGCCTCCAACTCCTGGGCTCAAGCAATCCTCTTAATTAACTGGGACTACAGGTATGTGCCTCACACTCAGGTAATTGTAGAAACAAGGTCTTCCTATGTTGTTCGGGCTGGTCTCAAACTCCTGGCCTCAAGTGATCTTCCAGTGTTTTTATATTTACTCTTCCTTAAACATTAATGAGCAACTAGACATTCTGACATCTCTTCTTGGACTACTTCTCCGACACTATTCTCTATGTCCAAATCAGACCCATCCATTAAACCAAGGTAGAATCTCCTCTTCTTCCTGACAGCTATTCAAGAATCAGGCAATGTCTCCCTTCTTTCAATTTTCAAAGTACCAAAATTCCAGGTACCAAATATAAAATGGTGAGAATAACTGAAGTTATTGAGTTATTCTTGGAATATGGTGTGCTTTGATAAAAACACACTTTTCTATGTAGGTGGTCTCATGGCATATCTATAAATATAGGAAAAGATCATTGATAGGTATTCTAAATAAATAAAAATATTATGCAATATGCATGATATTTGCTAAAAAGAATACTAAGAATAATTTAGAGCTTATAAACTGAAGATCAATGCCAGATTTAACACCAAAATACGTATTTAACCAGTAAAATATTGGCGTACATAGTTTTTCAAAAGCTGTAATTGATTACCAATGTCTAAGTACTGGGAGATCTGACATAGCATTCTAAATTTCTGGCCTCACTTGAAAAATCAGAGGCAACGCTTGGCCTACTTTAGCATGGTGACTGTCAGCTGAGGCCAAGAAGCAACTACCATTGCCTCCTCAATGTTGGGGTGGAGGAGAGTCAGTTTCCCGTTTGTGACCATTCTCATCCTAATTATTTCTTGCAACAGTATTAAAAAGAAAGTAAAGCCTGGGCACAGTGGCTCACGCCTATATTCCCAGCACTTGGGGAGTCTGAGGCTGGCAGATGGGTTGAGGCCAGGAGTTCAAGACCAGCCTGGCCAACATGGTGAAACCTTATTTCTACTAAAAACAAAGACTAGCCAGGCGTGGTTGTGCACGCCTGTAATCCCAGCTACTCAGGAGGCTGAGGCAGGAGAATTGCTTGAGCATAGGAGATGGAGGTTGCAGTGAGCCAAAATCACACCACTGCACTCTAGCCTGGGCGACAGAGTGAGACTGGTCTCAAAAAAAAAAAAAAAAAAAAAAAAAAAGAGAGAGAAAAGAAAAGAAAGTGAAGTATTTCCTGTTGCCTGTGGTTCTGTCTCAGGGAACAGAAAGTTAGCATGAAAGGGCAATTTTTCAAGAAAAATGAGAAAACACGTTATTATTGTTTTGGGGCTGAAGTGGAAAATAGAACTGTGAGTTAATATTCAGTGTGTTTAATATGAAAACAAAGCAAAACCTAAGTGGCTGTGATGGGATAAACCTGCCCGTTGTAATTTTTGCCAGCCTAGCCCTTGCAGACATTTGTGTTTGCAGCTGACCCTTGGATCAGGGGAAAGGTCAAGGGCGTAAAGGTGGGCTGGGCCCAGGTCCTGGCTCTGGCCTTTACTAGTGTGTAACCTAGGTGGGTTATGGCTAACCACAGTTTTCCTCTCTCTAAAATGGGAATAATGATACCTGCTGCATGGTGGTAAATTGAGCTTGAAATGAGATGTTTAACAGCAGGACTTCCGTCTGTTCCTTATAAGCTGGTGCCTGCAACAGTGCTGTGTACGTGCTTGGGCATAATAGACACATATCAAGTAGACAGATGACATTTGTAATGCACTATGAGCTTTGCTCATAGGAGGCCATTAGCAAATTTGAGCATGTTTTTAAGGAGTTAATCATACCTGTTGTTAAGAGTAGTGACTATTTAGTCTTTTTTTTCCCCCTAGCCCCTAGGCCTGCCACAGAGCAGGTCATTAATATTTATTTGCAGAATGAATAGATAATGTCTGATTGTCCATCATTTGCTAACCTTTCTTAAAGAGAATGGCACTGGGGACATCTGGCTGCCATTTTGGTGTGGCTTTCTCTCCCCCTCCCTGAGATAAAAGGATTGCCTTGTTGCTCCATGTGGCGTATGCCTAATATTTTTCTTTCTTTTTCCAGTTTGGTACATGGCTAGTGGAGGGTGGTGTCTTCTTAAGAAAGTTTATTTCACTTTCTGAAGGTGTTTTTCATTTTCCCAGCTGCCCTTCACTTCCCCCCAACACGCCATTCATGCAACTTCCCAGCTGGCAGATGAGAGGTAGATAACCATGAAGCTGTCACGAGCATCTTGAACAGAGAAGGGTCACAGGGAGCAGGTTAACACTGAGCGTTGCGGAATTTATTATTACATCCAAGCTCCAGTCTGGTTTTACCAGAGAGCCGATCTTGTGCGGTCCAGCCAGGCCAGCCATTATTTTGCAATCTTGTCTATCCGCTGGTGTATTTTATACTCGACTTTAAGGCGTGATCTTTCAAATAAAGGTTTCATTAACAAGTTTGTAAAAAAGAAAATAAAAATGATTTAAAAATGTTGCATGCTTAGTACGAAGCCCATATTAACTTATGTAACTTTCTAGATGCTTTGTAGTTACCTTTCCAACTCTCTCAAGTTCATTTTGTGCTTTTTGACTTTGATCTTCAGAGCTTGGGGCTCGGTGGAGGTTAGCAAAATGGGGCCTATTGGGTGCCAGGTGTTGTGTTGGGAACTTTCACAAGTGCTGACTTGTTTATTCACCGAAGTCAGCAGTGTCATCACGGCCCATGATAACTTATCCAGAACAACTTTGGGTTCTCTTCTGCACCACGGTTGCAATTCAGGTTTATTCTCTCCCTGGGAAATACATTTCAGACTCTTGGGGATTGTATGATAGGCTCATTGGAATAATTAATTTCTTACAGATTAGTAGATATTCTATTGTTTTTATATATCATCCTCAAAGTAGGTGGTAATTGTGGCGTTTGTATAGTTTGTGTGGTCAGGAATGTTTGTGAGACATTAATTGAATGTTTCCTGTGAATATCGTACTGTGCAAAGCCTCCTGGAGGTAAAGAAGAACAGTAATATAAACACATAGTAGGTAGTCAATGAATGTTAATTAACTAAGACATTCATTTGTTTTTTGACTTGATTGATACATACTTTCAAATAATGTGCTTTCTTTAATGTAACAGTAACGTTTGTTGCTTGTGAATCTGGCCTATATGAAAATGTAAGTGTTTGTTAAATAAACAAGAATTCACTGAATACTTACTGTGTTCCTGGAGGTGTTCTGGCCATCAGGGATACAATCGTAAACAACAGATGCAGTCTGTTGTGGAGTTGTGGAGTTGACATTCTTTTGGCAGTGAAACACAAAATAATTCTAAGTTATACATTTCTGTCTTTTTTTCTTCTTTTCTTTGCTTAAGTCCCATAAAACAAAACAAAACAAAAATACAAGTTTAGGTAGAGACAATAAGGTAGCCCCATAACCTTCAAATAACTACTGTGAATAACTCTGCACATTTTCATTTGGTGATTTGCCTATGACTTGTGTGCAAGTGAATATATGCTAACATCTGGATTCCATTTGGTTTCATTTTCTTTCAATTAATGAACCATGTTAGGTGGTCGAACAAGGTGGATGTGTGAATGCCAGCTTGTGTTTTCATGCTTTTCTAGATGAGAGGAGGCAAGGTTTCCAGCGAGGCACCTTTTCCCCTCTTGACTTACTCTCTTCCGCAAACCCACTATCCCAGAAAGAAGCCTGGCCTGGGCCCAGAGCACCTGGAACAGGCAACCTGGGGCACGCCAGGCTGAGCCCTGACTCCACAAACATGCTTTCCCCACTCTGTCTTGATCTCCAGATTGTGGTCCTGCCATGGCTGTTTTCAGCTGAAATAGCATGAAAAATGAGTTCTTGTGGTGTTTTTAATATAAATAGTAGAGATGCCACAGGAATTCAAGTTCTCAGGGAATGTGCTTTCTTACAGGACTTAATACGTCCTGGGAAGACCCTTGAGTTCCACCTCCCCACCAGCTCTGCCCCTTCAAAGAAGGAAGGGCTGGCAGTGTCCAGGGACTGGGAATGTCCACTAGGCTGACAGCTCTGTCTGATGCTGCCAGCCCAGTGCTCACTAGGCCACGCAAGCCGAGAGAGTGAGCTCTAGGGTAGCAGCCTGCAGAATTTTTCTGCAAACGGCCAGATTATAAATGCTTCAGGTTTTGCAGACCATGTGGTCTCTGTTGAAACTACTCAACTCTGCTGTTGTCACATTGAAGCAGCCACAGACAATGTGCGGATGAATGAGTATGTCTGTGCTCCAGTGAAACTGTATTTACATGAATAGGTGACACGCCAGATTTCACCCATGTGCCGCAGTTTGCAGGCTCCTTCTGCAAAAGCTGAATCAAGGGGCCCCGGGATCCTACGTGGGCTCTACTGCTTACCTGCTAGAATTGTAGGTGGGTAGTTCCAGCTTCTTCATCTGTTAAATGGGGTTCATAAAATAACCTACCTTGCAGTTCTCATGAGTCTTAGTAAGATAACATAAGAAAGCCTCCGGATACAGTCTGCCCTGTGATTCGTACCTGGGCAATCCTGGCTGTGTCCCATCCCTGTCTTCCCAGACAGCTCTGCCTCTGGAAAAATTTCTCCCTCTAGTCCGAAGAGGCATTTACCCCCCAAACTTTTGACTCGTTCTCCTCTTCCAGGATACAGATTTTCTCATATGTAAATCTTGTTAAGCCTGAAGGCCAATCCATACTATACATTTTTTCTGGTTGCAGGTCATACTTCACTCACTTCGGCACCTTTTCCCAACTAACTCTTCAACTGTACTTTTTGAATGGTACTCATTTCTTGTTTAATAACACTTCATTCATTCCTTCATTCATTCATTTATCCATCCATCAGTCAAACATATAGGACACTGACTATGCATTCTCCATGCTGCTATCAGTGTGTGTCTTAACTAGCTCTTTTATAAGACCACAGGCCTTTTGAGGTCAAGCATCCTGTTTTATTTCTCCTGGTGCCTCAGAGCCTAGCACTGGGCTGAGCATAATCTATTACGCTTGGTAAACATTTTTTGATGAATGGGAGGGGTATGAATATGCTGTCTCAACTTCCCAGTCCACACTGTTCTTGGCACAGAGCCTTGTATACAGTAGGCATCAAAAACACACATGTTGATTAAGTGTTGGCCTTTTTACCATTTTACTAGCCTGTAATGCTGTTTCTTTGCTTGAGGGACTTGGTTGCCAAATAACTTGATCTTTTACCTTTTCCCTAGTGAAAGGGCAGGACTTCTGAATGTGGGGGACTCTAAGCCCTGGGACGGCAGGAGTCTGAAAGCACGTGGGTTAGAGGAAGTGGGGTGAGCATAGGGTATGAGTGGTAGGGAGGGGGTTGTGAGCTCCAGCTCATCCTTAACACCCATCTGGGTGGCCTCTGAAACCAGACAGGGTAATTATCCCTCCAGCCCCTGTGCTCTAAGGTATTTACATCTGCCAGGCAAGACGCTAAAAAGGGAAGCATAGAAGGACCCTGACTCCTACAATCAGACTTGACTGCTCCATGTCCTCCCTGGCTGATCTAAGATGGTTTGTGGAATTCAGAAAGGGGCACCAGGTTCAGGGTCAGGAAGGCCTTGGGTTTGAATCCCAGCTCTGTGATTTTGAAAGTTTGCTTTATCCAGAGGGATATTCGTTTTCCCTTCTGTAGTATAGAGGTGATAAAAGTCCCCATCTTATAGGGGTTGATGTAAAAAGAAAACAAAGTCAAAAAAGCAACCAAATAGCACATGGAAAATGCAACAGCTTATGGATAGGGGATAAGGAAACACATGCCGTTATCCTTTCCTCTGCCTTATTTTACAAATATTTGAATGCTTCCTTATCCTGCCTTTTTTGAGGAAATACTTTGGGAGACATTGGCTTTGTAGGAGAAGAACTAAAGCCTGGATGAACCTGCCATCCAGGGTTTCTCAACCTTGGTCATGGTTGATAACTGACATCAGATAATTCTTTGTTGGACGGTGGGGAGGGCTCACTCAGTGCATTGGAAGATGTTTAGCAGCGTTATTCGCCATGATACGTAGATCACCCACCAGTAGCACTCACCTCCTACTCATGACTGCCAAAAATGTCTGCAGATACTGCCAGATCCCCCTGGGGTGGGGAGTGGGGGGTACAATTGTCCTCCACCGAGGATTACTGCTAGACAAATGACTAAGAAGCTCCTTGTGGGGTGTGGGAGGCAGAGGAGCCTATGATGGGAGCAACTCCCAGAAGTGATCTCTTTCATCCTTTGCAAGGGAATTGCATCCCATAGGATCCAGGTGCTGAAGGGGAACAGGCTATACTGTGGTCCCAAGGCCTGGATAAGGCAGAGAAACAAGACCATCAGACTGAGGGTTTGCCAGGGTCAACAGATGCTTTGTGTCAGGGCCACCTGAAGGCACTTGCCACACTAGGTAACCCGGACCCCAGACATGACAGCTGTGCAGAACCAGGGTCACTGGTCCCTGTAGAGTAGGAAGAAGGCATCATTCCTAAAACTAAGAGACTCAGGTTGGATGCAGCTTCAGCCTCCTGGTTCAAGCAATCCAGCCACAGTTGCAGGAATTATTGGCACATGCCACTAGGCCTGGCTATTTTTAAAAATATTTTTTGTAGAAATGAGGTTTCAACCATTTTGCTCAGGCTGGTCTTGAACTCCTGGACTGAATCTATCTGCCAGCCTCAGCCTCACAACGTTAGGGATTACAGGCAGGAGCTACTATTCCTGGCCAAAATGTTTACTTTTAAGCAGCCTCACAAGAGAGTCTGATATCCATAGAAGCTTTAGGGTCTCTGCCCCATTGGAAAGGCCATAAGCTTTAGATCTAGAAGTTAACTTTATGCCCCATCAAACCCAAATACTTACTAGATGTGTGGTCTTTAAAAAGTTTTACTGGGCTGCCTTCCTAAAACAGGTTCAACAATACTTGCCACCCTGGATCATTACAGAGATAAAATAACATTTTCTGAGTACCCACTAAGTGTCAGGTATGTGGAAAGTACTTTTCATAGGTGATTTCAATGTGCATTTTTACAGAATTCCAAAGGAAGAGAGTAATTTTTCTTTTCACCACAGGGCTCTGCTATGAGGAATATTAAGCCCATGTTATAGATGAAGAAACTAAGGCTTATTAAGTCCCTCGTTCAAGGGTGATACAGGCCTATGGCTCCCAGTTCCATTGGTCACCCCCAGGTTTTTTTCACTCTGCATTGAGCATTTTCACCTCTGATCTCTCCTCCCCAGTAAATTACCATGCTTGATTTCTACCCCCAACCCGGGCAGTTATTCAGTATTATTGTGCAGGATTCTTTTCAAGGGTAATGCCAAGAAAAATCTAATCAGATTTCAGCAAGAGGATCTCATCTTAGAAATGGATGGCAACTTCTCAGCACAGCAGTTGGGAAATGAGTCAGCTAGAATCTTTTGTCGTCTCTAGAAACAAAGACTCTCAGACTGATTCATAAGTGAAGGGGTCTTGGCATGTGTTCTGCTCTGGGACGAGAGTGCAAGTCCTTCACAGTAACTCTCTTGATGATCCTCACTCTCACCCCAATTTACTTTTACCTAGCACCAGTGTGAGGCCTCTTTTGCTACCAACATAAATATCCTATCAGCTTCCCCTTCCAATGCAGGAAATAACTGCTAGAGAGGGCAAAAGCCAAGACTGGCCCACGTCACAAGAATTCCACTCCAGAACCTCTTTTTCCCTCGGCCAATTAGCTGAAAGGGTTCAGGAGCTGATCACAATCACTCATTGAGATCTTTCAGGAAGCAGGGGGCAGAAATGAATTGATGGAAGTGGGTAGCGCTTTCCTCACATTTTTGGCTTTACTTGAAAACTCTGTTCAGGAAATTGTGGGCATTATTTAATAAGTGCTGCTTTGACCCCTGACTCCCATGGACTCCCTGTGAAAACAGCTGATTGGTGAGATGGCAGGATGATCTGAGTAATACGGGACACCATGACGTGCAATCATAGAAGACCAAGCAGTTGCACAGTTGCACAGTGGTGTTTTCAGGAATGCTGGGACTGCTTCAGACTCTCTACCTCATGATGGGCAGGTGGCGGGAGGGTGGGGGGTTTACACCTGGGAACCATAACTAGAAGCAGCTGTGTGGTGATCACATGCAGGAAAGTCTATCAACCCATTTTACAGGTGAGGAAATTAAGCCTTAGAAAGGCTGGAAATGTGTCCCAGATTACACAGTTGAGATTCATACCTAGAGTCATCTGATCTTTAAATCAGTATTCTTTCCATTTTATTATAGATCATTGAATGCTATCCTAGGAGTTCCCCTGTGTAGAATATTCCTTTCTGCTCTTTTTTGTCAATATATCCAACATTTGGAAAATCAGTTGTATGTTGCATGTGCGTTTCCCTGAAAAGTGACTTTATGTCTCAGATCTCAGAAGCTTAGACGGTGCTTGACATTCCAGAGTGGCAGAGATGGGACATTTCTGTAGGGTTTTCTACTGACCATGCCAGTTACTAGTGGACTGAGAACAACTCAGTATGGCCTTGTCACTTGGCTTAGCTTAGAGTAAAATTCTTGTAGGCAGTTAATGTGCTTTGAAATAATAGTAATGTTTACTCTTATTCTTAGGTCCAGAAAATGGACAAGATGAAGCCTCTAATATAAGGATTAGGACCAAGAAAATGCATTGACTAGTGCCAGGCATGGTGGCTCATGCTTGGAACCCAAGCTCTTTGGGAGGTCTAGGCAGGAGGATTGACTGAGGAGGTTATAGTGAGTTAATGATGACGCCCCTGCACTCCAGCCTGTGAAACAGGGTGAGACCCTGTCTCTCCTGGAGGAGGGGGGAAGGATTGACTTTTTTAGTAACCAAATAAGTTGCATTGTTTCCTTCTAAATTGCTCTTTCTTCTTCTTGGCAATACATTACTTGTGCAGACTCCCATGGACTATAAATGGTAGCAGATAAAATTGTTACTATTTAATGGACTCTAGGAATAACATGGGTGTCAGAGGTGTGCTATTTTAATTAGCGTCCACAAGGTGGCAACCTCTCCAAGGAAACTGAGATCAAAATCTAGTTTTTAAGCAACGTTGTTATTTAAATGCTTATTGGGCAACTCCAGCACGCTTGGCACTGTACCGAATACTTAAAAGATTTAGCTTCTGCCTTCAAGGAGTTTACCAAGCATCTGGTTTAAACAGTGTCTTGAATTAGACCATTTCTCAGCCTTCCGTTTCAATCACCGTAAATCCTTAGATCGGAGTCTTTAAAAGAGACGGTAAGATATAGAACAGAGAGAAAATAAATTTCATTGAGTCCTACTGTGACTCAATGAAAGTACCTGTGTGACAGGTACTTAACAGGCACTTTACATGTGTGGTCCTCACTAGGAACTGTGATGGATGTGTTAACTATCTCATGTTACGGAAAGGAAGTTGGATAGACATTTTAATATTGGAACTCTAATACCACAGAGCTAGTAAATAGCAGAGGCAAATTATAAACCCATAGTTATCTGCCCCTACTGTCTTTCCATTGGCCACCATGTCTCACTGCAGGAAACTTGTGGAATACATTATTCTCAAGAAATGGTCCAAAAGAAGAAATAGCCACAAAATCCTTTAGATGTTTGCACTGATGTCATATCCCTAAGGAATGCTTATGAGGGAATACCCTGATTTTTTGAGCTGTTCCTTGGCCCTTTAAGAATGATGCCATTGGGGCCAGCCTGTTTTCCTGCAAACTTTCCTTTGAGAGAGGAATGATAGGAGCTCTTTCTGGTGCTTCAGCAATAGATTGGCTGCAACTTTAGCATCGAGGCATTTAATTTTTCCTGGTTAATTTTATCTATTAGTCTATATACTATGTATTTGTATATGTGTGTGATACACAGACATGTATCTATATATACAATATAATATACAGATATGTGATATATAATAGACCACATATTAGATTTAGAAATCATTTCCATTGAATGTGAGCTCACTAAGGGCAGGGTCTTGAAGGTGTTTAAGATGCTACACAGTCTGTTTGGGGCCTTTCTGTTTCAATGGTAATTCTTTGAATTGTTTCTTATGCAAATATGTCTATTGCATTAGTTAGGGTTCTCCAGGAAATAGAACCAATAGGATATCTATAGCTATATAGGAAGAGATTTATTATGAGGGGAGAGTTCGTGCCATTTTGGAGGCTGAAAAGTCCCAGGATGTGCCGTCTACGAGCTGGAGGCTCAGGAAAACTGGTGATGTCGTTGCAGTCCAAGCTCAGAAGGCTTGAGAACAAGAAGAGCTAATGGCAAAAGTCCCAGTCCAAGTCTGAAGGCTCAAGAACCAGGAGTGCCAATGTCCGAAGGCAGGAAATATGGGTGTCAGCCTCAAGCACAGAGAGCAAATTCACCTTTCCTCTGTGTTTTTGTTCCATTCAGGCCCTTCAAGGATTGGATGATGCCCACCTCCATGGATAAAGGCAGCTGTTTTTTCCTTTTTCTTTTCTTTTCTTTTTTTTTCTGTGAGATATGGTCTTGCCGTTACTCAGCTGGAGTGCAGTGATGCAATCATAGCTCACTGCAGCCTTGAATTCCTGGGTCAGGTGATCCTCCTGCCTCAGCCTCCTGAGTAGCTGGGACTACAGGCATGCATTACCACACTCAGCTACATTTTTAAAATTTTTTTAGAGATGGGTCTTGCTATGTTGCCCAAACTCCTAGGCTTAAGTGATCCTCTCACCTTAGCCTCTCCAGCAGCTGGGATACAGACCTGAGCCACTTCACCAAGTGAAAGCAGCTCTTTTTTATTCGGTCTACAGATTCAAAGGCTAATTTTCTAGAAACGCCTTCATAGACCATCAGAAATAATGTTTTACTAGCTATGTAGGCATCCCCTAGCCCAGTCAAATTGACACATAAAATTAGCCATCCTGGCTGGACGCAATAGCTATAATCCCAGCACTTTGGGAGGCCACAGATGGAAGGACTGCTTGAGACCATGAGTTCAAGACCAGCCTGGGCAACAAAGTAAGACCTTATGTCTTAACAACAACAACAACAACGAATTAGCCAGGCCTGGTAGTTCCAGCTACTCAGGAGACTGAGGTGGGAGGATTGTTTGAACCCAGGAGATTGAGGCTGCAGTGAGCCAAGGTCACAGCACTGTACTCCAGCCTGTCCAGCCTGGGTGACAGGGTGAGATATTGTCTATATATGCATACCATCCCATCTGCCCTTTCTCGCTTTCACATTTGAAAATGCTGCTGTAGCAGTGAGTGAAATACCGGAGTTAATGAAACTGAGATGACCCCAGGAACAGACCCTGGAATGCGGATGCAGGTGCAAGAAGAGAGTCTCAGGGAAGAGCAGGAGGTAGAGGAGGCAGGGCAGGACAGGGGAAGATGCCAAGGGAGACGTCAAGTTTGGGCAAAGTCCTACAGGGGGGAAACTTCAGCCTGATCCCATCAGGAAAATTTGGAGGGCAAGCTACACCTTAGAGGGCAAAGGAGATGGGGATTTCCTCCTCCTGTACCTTGCAATCATTTGTTAAGAGCCAGGAGGAGGGGAGGGACATGGGACATACATTCCAAGGAACTTGTGGCTTTCCATGCCTGTGAGCCAAGCCGGCTTCATTTGCCTGAGATTGAATCTGTTAAGAGCTCCTATTGCTGGCTTTTGTAAGTAAAAGCACACAGGAGCCATGGCTGTTCACATGCAGCACAAACATACTCCAGAGGGTCTAGGTGGGGTATCAACACTGTCCCCTGCACCTAGTAGGTTCTTGGCATTGCAACTTTTATGTTGATGGTTTTAAGTCAGTACTAAGCCCTGTAATTTGTACTGTTTGGCAACTAGACTTCAGCTATTAGAGTAATTTAGCAAGTCACTCAGTCATACCTGAAATAATGAATTCTTACCCATTTCTTTTGTGACCTGCAGTGATTTGCTAAAGATTCAAAATCCTGGGAGAGACTGCTCCATTTGCTGAAGTTAGCATGCTTTCTCCATCTCTGGCTTCAGTTGCCCAACTAGGATTGGAGTTATCTGAATTTGCCATCAGACAATGCCTGCCCCTGTGCAAGAGCCATCAAGCCCAAAAGGAAGGAGGATGGATAGTGAGCTGCCAATAATGACAAGCTCCCACTTAAGTTCATAGGTACAAAGCAAACGAGACCCTTTGGCCCACTTTGAGCCAAGTCCAGACCCCATTGCGGGGTGGTGCATGAGCTGGGGAGTTAGATCTGAGACACTAACTGGATGTAAACTTTCCAAGTCACTACTGGCCTCTAGGAGTAGAAGCTTCAGTCTCTGGCTTTCAGAAACTCCTTTGGGTCTTTCAATGTTGGCCATGTTGAGGTTTGGCAGCACATTTCTGGGGAGCCAGACCAGAATCATAGTGTTGAAAACCATACATGTCCACTGTTCAGAAAATGATAGTAAGATCATGAGCGGAGTGGGCTTTACATAATTTTAAATAAATTTCCAGAGTGAAAATTTCCTAAGGCAGCTGCTGGTCATGTTGGGATCCCAAAACATCTGGGAAGAGCAAACCTTAGTGTATTTACACATCAAGCAGAGGCAGCTCTTCCAGTTTCCCAGTCAGCTCTGCATTCCCTATAGGAAGCACTCACATTCCCTGGGATACCACAGAGGTGCTGAAGCCCTTCGGATCATCACTTGAGGAACGATATTACACCCCTTTGTTCTTATTTTAGCATCTTCTTCAGCTCAGGGCTTATGCTTGTCTTAAATTGTTTAAAGCTGCAAGGAACCTCCCATTGTGTGATGATAGTTCTGCATATGTGCAGACAGTTTGGGAAGAACCATGTGCTGGAACATCCTGGGCGTCCTTTCTGAGCCTGTCTTGGATTGGCCACTCAGGGACTCTCACTCGGCTGTCTTAAAACATGCTGATTGCCCCCAGTTTATAAGCTGATGCTGTTGTAGCCTAGAGGGCAGCAGCAAACTTCACGGAATGATTAGAGAGTCAAGCGTGGTATGTAAACTTGAGGTCTCTGACATTTTTTTTTTCATGATTTGGGAAAGAGATAGCCAAGATTCTAGTAAAGCTTGAGATTTTGAAGAGTCTTTAAAAGAGGCAGTATTAATACAGGTCAGGGAATTAACAAAGGACTCCAAGCACTCAGGGACCATTCGTGGTGGAAAGCCATTCACTCCTAGACCTGTAGGACCCTTGAGGGCTGCAGCCACAACAGGGAGGGTGCTTATGAATACCTTCGAAAGGCTTCTCAGAAGAAATGTGTAGACTCATGGGAGTGCGCTAGGCACAGAAGAGGTAGGTGAACGTCAAGGGAGAGTGATGTTGCAAAGGCTGAGAGCTTAGGAAGAATTTGAGGTGTTTGGTGGCAGAGCAGAGACTTAGAGCTTGTGGGGGAGTTGATTTTGGAGAGCAAGAAGGAGTAGCCCTGTTACAGTGGAACAGGAGTTTTGATTTCCTCCCATGGCAGTGAGAAGGCATTGAAGGGTTTGAAGAAAGAGGGTAATAACTTTGCTTCCCTGATCTCACATGGTGTTGCCCTCCCATAGCAGAAGCCACTGCACTGACCACTCCTTAAGGGTCTACCCGACGGCTGGTTCCTTCTCACTGGCAGCAGCTAACTGCTTCCTCAAGCAAAAGTGCCCTTGACTCCCATCTGCTCCAATGGGCTGACCTTCCTCCCCAGCCGTCTTCTCCTTGGGCAGATCCATTGCCTATGATGCTCATAGCCTCACCACTGCTGGCACATCCCAAGAGGATGCTCCTGGACCATCTAGATAACTCTTTTTTTCTCCTCTAGAGCCTGCTCCTCTGGGTTCCAAAGATTTGTGCGTCTTGGGTGACCTTCTTAGTTCTTGAAGTCTTATTTCAGGCTGGTTATTATTTCTGCAGAAATACCTAATTATTCTAGAGTGGAATGTCTATGCTTACTATCTATCTCTTTGTTGTTAATGTAGTAGTTCACACAGGAACTACGTAAAACATTTAGATAAATAATTTTACTCAAGTCTCTCAATGAGGCTATCTGAATCAACTACTATACTCCTTTTCCAGTTGGACCTGCTGGAAAAGTTTAAATAAACTTCTTAAGTGCAAGGGCCTGGAGCTACTACATGGCAGATCAGGATTCAAACCCAGGTCTACATTCTAAGCTCTTGAGCAGCCGGCTGGATCATCTCATCCAGAGATTGATGCCAAGGCTCAAGCTTCCTTACATCATCTACAATTGGCACCCTCAAGGCCATTCCTAACTCCACAGTGGTCAAATCCTTCAGCCTCCCTGTTGCCAGGGCTCAGAGTTTGGAGTACCATGAGGATAGCACTGTTCACAATCACCTCTAGCTATCTAGAGTCAACTACTGGTAGTCAACAACTATCATTCCCTTTCAAAGAACTGGAAGTTTGAGTCCTAGAAACAATGGGACCTCTGGCTTGGAACTATTCACCTACTTTCAAGGTGATAATCTGTCAGGGTCAAGAGCAAGAAGAAAAGGGAAAAATCAGAGGAATTAGCAAATTGATATTTTAGGTCCAGATGGAGGCAAGCTGTCGTTTGTGAATCGCTTAGAATGCTTTACAGGCAAGCAGCTCGGTCTTAGAATTTCCAGTGTTTATTTGCACAGATGCAGTGGAGAAAAAATATATTTCTACAGGGTCATGTTAGCTCAGCTGATGAACTGATAAGGGAAGCCACACCATCTGCTCACAGCCAAGCCTCTGAGTACTTTAGGGATCACCGTTAACCACATTTATGATAATATAAGAGGAAATGGATAATTTTGCGTTTTCCCTCATTTAAGCTCTATATTTATATTTTAAACCAAACATGGGCCCTCTTTCTGGACTGGATGCTCCATGTGTGTCCCTGTACCTTCAGTCTATATTTACTTCCCAGAACACTTGCCAATTTGAGTTGTTTACATCTCTGGAGACACTGGGCTTACATCATGCTGTATGATATCCCATCTGATGAGGCATGTTTGTGAGACGTCCTTTGCAAATGAGCAAAGAGGAAGCATTAGCAAATGTATAACTGAGATGCTGAGAAGCAATTAGCCCAAATGTGAATTTCTTCAGAAATAGATTTCAGAGCCATTATTTGCACATTCTTTTAAAACAAGGAGGGGAATCCATGCAGCCCCTCTTGTGTTTAAACTTCAGTGTTTGTATCTGTGTCGGGTGGGCAAGGAAGTGATGGGTTAGGTCCTGGGTGGCACCATGGAATGCTTTCCACTGATTTGGTCAAGAATGAATTATGTTGCATGGGGACATGGGTTCTCATCCTGACCTCTTCTTCCTGGCCGTGTGACCTTGGCCAATTTTCTGTCCTCTCCGAACCTCCGTTAGTATATGTAAAATGAGGAAAATAATCTCCTAAGTCAACACTATTTGACCACTATAAACAAGACAGATACCAACTATTGTGTCTGAACTTGATGAGAAAATGTGGTCCATGCACTCAAGAAACACGCTGTCAGTTGGAGGTACCAGTAGGTATTATCAACCAGTGAGCAAGGTAATGAAGAGATAGTTTCAATGTATCTTCATAAACAGGGTGCATAGGAAGGAAATGGAAGCCAGCCCATGACCTTGAGGCATAAAGGAAGATTCAAGGGATAAACATAGAAATAATCGGTAAGAAAGTGCTTTATTTCTCAACATCTAAACGTTTAAATTTGGATTATTCCTGTTTTTAAGGACATATTGGTCAGGACAGACTATGTTATGGTGCAGTAACAAATGCCACATAATGGAAGTTTGATTTTTTTTTCCTGATTCTAAATGTCCAGTTGGTTGCCAAGATTACTGGTGAAGGGACGGGGGTCTCTATCCATTGCAGTCACTTAGAGACCCAGCGTTTGATGAAGGCTCCATATCAGCATAGGAGTCTATGATCTCCATGGCAGGTGGTAAAGCTGTGTACTGGCTCTTAAAACTTCTGTCTGGAGGGCACATTATCACTTCCAATCACATTTCACTGGCCAAAACAAGTTGCATGCCTAACTTCGAAAAAGGTCGGAGGGGGTGATCCCACCACATGCCTGGAAAGTGGAAAAAGACAAAAAAAAAAAAAAAAATTGTGAACAGCTGCCATGTTGTCGTGGGATTATTTTTTTATTTTTATTTTTTTGTGAGGGAGTCTTTATTCTGTCACCCAGGCTGGAGTGCAGTGGCAGATCTCGGCTCACTGCAACCTCCGACTCCCAGGTTCAAGCGATTCTCCTGCCTCCGCCTCCAGATTAGCTGGGATTGCAAGTGCATGCCACCACACCTGGCTAATTTTTGTAATTTTTAGTAGAGATGGCCATGTTGGCCAGGTTGGTCTTGAACTCCTGAACTCAAGTGACCTGCCAGCCTCAGCCTCCCAACGTGTTGGGACTATAGGCATGAGCCATTGTGCTTAGCCTAATGTCTTCATGTATTTTCTGTAGAAATACTGCTTGCCTGCTTATGAGTCAAAGTGAGTATTTATTTTTTTGAAATCATGCAGTATCATAACTATAAATGCTACTTAAGACTCAATAATCCTATCTCCAGGTATATATATCCCAGAGAAATTCCCTCATAGATCTGCTAGAATGAACATTAAGACACTGTTTGTTTTAGCAAGGAATTGAGGCCTTTCACTTCTTTGGAGATAGAAAACTAGGCTAAGGCAGGAGGATCACTTGGGCTCAGGAGTTCGAGACCAGCCTGGGCAACATAACAAGACTTCACCTCAAAAAACTATATGTATATTTTTTTTCCGATCTCCAGAAATGGAAGATAATACGCTTATATAAGCCACTAAATTTGTGGCAATTTGTTATAGCAGCAATAGGTAGTGGATATAAGTGTAATGTAGTATTCTCTTAACTCATTAGACACACAATGAACACACGATATAGAATACTGTGATGGGCAGAATAATTCTTTGTGTCTTCCCACCATTACACACACACACACACACACACACACACACACACACACACACACACATACAATGTCCATATTCTAATTCATGGAGCCTATGAATGTGTTACCTTACATGGAAAAGGGGGATGATTTAGGACACAGGTGGAAGTAAGGTTACTAATAAGCTGATTTTAAAATAGATTATTCTAAATTATTCTTGTAGGCCAATGTAACCAGTGTCCTTAAGTGTGGAAGAGAGAGACAGCAAAACTGGTGTCAGAGGGATGTGACGTGAAAAAGACTTGGCCTGCCATTCCTAGCTTTGAAGATGGAGGAAGGGGCCACAAGCCAATAAATGTGGGAGGCCTTTAGAAGCCAGAAAAGGCAAAGAAATAGATTCTCCCCTAGAGCCACAGAGTTTACAGAACCAAAGGTTTCCTCCTAAGAAGGACTGCAGCTCTGCCAATGTCTTCACTTTAGCCCAGTGAGATGCATTTCAGACTTCTGACCTGCAGAGCTGGAAGATGATTCATTTGTATTGGGAAGGCCATTAAATTTGTGGCAATTTGTTACAGCAGCAATCAGAAATAGATACAAATACGATGTAACATTCTCTATTAACTCATTAAACACGGAAGATACAGCAGGCTGCACAGATTGTGTAAAAATTCTAATTAGGAGGCTAGGCATGGTGACTCACGCCTATAATCCCAGCACTTTGGGAGGCCAAGGCAGGTGGATGACCTGAGGTCAGGCGTTCAAGACCAGCCCGCCCAACATGGTGAAACCCCATCTCTACTAAAAACTAAAAAAGATTAGTTGGGTGTGGTGGTGGGTGCCTGTAATCCCAGCTACTTGGGAGGCTGAGGCAAGGAAAATTGCTTGAGCCTAGACAGTGGAGGTTGGAATGAGCTGAGATTGTGCTACTGCACGCCAGCCTGGGCAACAGAATGAGACTCCGTCTCAAAAAAATAAATGAAAAGAAAAAAAAAGAAACAGGATATGATTTTGAACACAAAATCTTCAATGTAAATTTAACACTCATGCACATACATATACATAAAGTCCATAATTTATAATATAACAAGCATCTTTAAGGACACATACTGAATATAGTAGGGTTTATGGGTTAGAAAATGGGAGTAACAATTAGAGAGAAAAGGAAAGCAAGGGATTGCAGGGAAACTAGAGATCCCGCATGGACCAAGAAGAAACGTAGGCTACACTGAGTGTGATTTAACATAAACTTATTTTTCTACATAAGGTACAGATTCTCCTCTCTCTAGGGAAGAATCTATATCTTTGCCTTTTCTGGCTTCTAAAGGCCTCCCACATTTATTGGCTTGTGGCCCCTTCCTCCATCTTCAAAGCTAGGAATGGCAGGCCAAGTCTTTCTCACGCCACATCCCTCTGACACCGATTTTACTGTCTCCTTCTTCCACACTCTAGGGATTTTTAAGACATTGTGAATCTCAGTTATTTGCGTGACTTGCAAGGACAGTTTGAATTAGTGAAAAGTAGTTGAAATACCAAAAAAAAAAAAAAGTTTTCTTTATGAATGTGTACCGCCTGGCTAGGCATAAATCCATGAGTTTGGGGACAATGTCTTCTTCCACCATTGTGGCTCCGGCACCTCGTGTGGTGCCTGACACATGGGAAGCGTCCTGGAAATAACTGCAGAGTGGTTAAATGAAAGAGTGAGTGATCACGTGAGACTGGGCTAGTAGGCGAGTGAATGTTCAGACTCGAGACAAAACTACGAAGTGGAGTTGGTGGTTGCCAGATACTTTTGACCAATTTATCAATTCATACACGCCCTCACGAAGCACCTACACAGTGCTTGATATTAAGTTATATGTTGTTGGGGATTTAAACAATAAGCAAATGTACACTCTGCTATCTGTAAATTCTGTTATCTGTCTTCAAGGGTGGTTTAAAATGTAAATAAGCAACATCTTTCACACAGGAAATGACATGGAGGAAAACCTCAGATTAAGAGCAGAAGGATCAACAATAAAGTCAGGGTGACAAAGAACCTTCTAGGAGTGAAGTACAGTACTTCACTATACCTGCTGCTTAAAGTGCTCACCTGGAGTGTTTGAATTAATATTCAGCTTAAGGAAACCTCTGTGGGGCCCTCTGACTTTGCAGGCCAAAGCAAAGTGAAATTGAAAAAAAAAGGCACTTCAGAGTGACGGTTGACGGGAGAGGAAGGAAGGGGGAATGACGGGCTTGGGTGGCAGGGGAAAGGCAGGTTGCCTTGTAGGAAAACCAGCAGCTGTTCCCTGCCACTCCCTGGCCCTGGCCTGCAAGGCCGTGCAGCTGAGTCAGGAGGGGGCTGACGCTCTGGCTGCTGGACCGTTTCTGCCTCACCTCTTCACCAGCTGGGCTTTGTCAGGCAGCTCTGATGAGCTCGGCTGCCTGGTTCGGTTTCCTTTTGGAAAGAATGGGGGGAAGTTGACCTGCTCGTAGATAAGGAGGCAGATCTGCTTCCCCAGCCACAGCCCTTGGCAGGTCCCCCCCAGGATTTCCCTGGGCTGTCTGAGCACAGCAGGGAGATGAGAGGTCAGGCGTAGGCTGGGTGGAAAACTCTGAAATCTCCACAGCAACCAGGGCCACTCACGGGAGAAAAAAAGCCCTCTGGTGATTAGCCAAGATCTCTACTCTTCGTTAGTCATCTGGACTTAGACACTCTTTCCATCTGGGGAAGACTGTGTTACTGTCAAGGAAATTCACTAGCTCATTTCTTCATCTTGCATCTCCCGAGCACCTTGGAAATCCAGGAATACTTTATGTTAGACTGGTCTGTTTTGAAATAGGCGAATGAACAAACAACCTCCTTAGCCCCTGCCAAAAAACCCGAAAAAACAAAAATGCCTGCCCTCTTTGTTTTTTCCACTTATTAAAATGGACTTGCCTTTTAAATCCTCTTGTCTTCATTTTGTACCTCCTCCTCCTGAGGACTCTCCATTTTCATTACTTTAAAGTCCTTCACTGGAGTGGTTTTTACCCCCCCACCAGGAGAAATTTGGCAATGCCCAGATTCATTTTTGGTTCTTACAACTGGGGAGTGTGACTGGCATCTAGCGAGTGGAGGCGGAGAGGATGGTAAACGTCCCACAATGCACTGGAACGCTCCTGCAGCAGAACACTGTCCAGCTGATTTCCGCGCCACCCTTCCTGATGCCCTCTATTTCTACCCCCCATTTATCCTAGTTTCCCTTAAAGACCCCAGATTCCCTTTTATTTCTGCTTGATTCTGGCAGTTTACCATGGTGGTGAGAGGCATAGGCATATTGAGTTCAAAGAGAGGGTGAGACATCCAAGAGGAAATTAATAGAAAATGATAGAAACAACGGTGATGATAATGGCCATGGTATTAGCTCTCTTTTATTGGAAACATTCACAAGTACATGATGTATTGTTCTAGTTAACCCTCAAATCTGTGGCTTGGGTACCATTATTACCTTTTTTCTTTTTTCAAGTTCTCTGCCTCCACATGGAGCACATTGAGTTGACAAACCATTGACTGACTAAATTTGGATAAACCTTAAGCTGAAATAAGGCATTTTCTATGCCCTTTAGGAAGCAGTTCCTAAAGGAAAAAAATTGACAATTTTTTTCCCTCTTTTTTAAAAATTTTACTTTAAGTTCTGGTATACATGGGCAGAACGTGCAGATTTGTTGCATAGGTATACATGTGCCATGGTGGTTTGCTGCACCTGTCAACCCAACATCTAGGTTCTAAGCTCCGCATGCATTAGGTATTTGTCCTAATGCTCTGTCTCCCAACAGAGCCCAGTGTATGATGTTTCCTCCCGTGTCTATGTGTTCTAATGATTCAACTCCCACTTATGAGTGAGAACATGGGGTGTTTGGTTTTCTGTTACTGTGTTAGTTTGCCGAGAATGATGGCTTCCAGCTTCATCCATGACCCTGAAAAGGACATGAACTCTTTCTTTTTATGGCTGCATAGTATTCCATTGGTGTATATGTGCCACATTTTCTTGAACCAGTCTGTCATATTATGGTTTTTACTGATGAAACTAGAGCTTGGAGAAGTAAAGCTTGCTTCGTCAAGGTTATAGAGAAAATTACTAATCTGTGATTAGTCAAACTTCTCATGCTGTTCTGTTGTACATTAGGACTTTTTAAGACACTGTGAATCTCAATTATTTGCATAATTTGAAAGGGCAGTTTGAATTAGTGAAAAGTCTTTTGAATAACAAAAAAGGATAATAGTTTTTCTTTATGAATATATGCCATTCTGCCAGACGCAAATCCATGAGTAGTTTGTTTTCCTGCAGACTCTGCCTACCTCTGGTTCTTTCTTATTCTGTTTTTGAGACAGAGTCTTGCTCTCAGGCTGGAGTGCAGTGGTGTGATCTTGGCTCACTGCAACCACCACCCCACAGGCTCAAGTGATCCTCCTGCTTCGATGTCATTGGCAAGGAGGCTATGCAGGAGTGCATGTCCAAATCTTCAGCCTTTGGGAATAAACTGTACTGTGGTCCCTCCAGGGAATGTACTGAATCAGATTCTGACAGTATGGCCTGGGTAAATGTGTACTTTAAAAGTTGTATAAGTGGGGGATGGGCACTGTGGCTCACGCTTGTAATCCCAGCACTTTGGGAGGCAGAGGTGGGTAGAACACCTGAGCTCGTGAGTTCGAGACAAGCCTGGCCAACGTGGCAAAACCTCATCTCTACTAAAAATACAATAATTATCCAGGTGTGGTGGCTCACATCTGTAGTCCCAGCTACTTAGGAGGCTGAGATGGGAGAACGATTTGAACCCGGAGGCGGAGACTGTAGCGAGTCGAGATCACACTACTGCACTGCAGCCTGGGCCACAGAGCAAGACTGTCTAAAAAAAAAAAAGGTGTGGGAACTAAATTGTAAGAACACATGGATACATAGAGGGGGAACAACACACACTGGGGCATATGGGAGGGTGGAGGGTGGGAGAACGGAGAGAATCAGGAAAAATAACTAACGGGTACTAGGCTTAATACCTGGGTGATGAAATAATCTGTACAACAAACCCCCATGACACAAGTTTACCTATGTAACAAACCTGCACATGTTCTCCTAAACTTAAAGTTAAATAAAAAAGAAAAAGTTGTGTAAGTGATCCTGAAGTACATGATCCTGACCTAGTAATTACCAGATGGGGAAACTGAGGCTCAGAGAGGAGAAATGAGCTGGGACCAGCACCCAGGTTTCCTGAATGCCATTCCAGGTCTCCATTCCTAGTGTGAGATCACTTAATTCTCATGTCTCTCACCTAGCTCTGGACTTAGGAGAAACTAAATAAACATTTCCTGGCTTAGTGATTAAAGAAAACAAATCTTAAACAAAAATATTTTTGTCATGTTTGTCTCCTTTTTCCCCCTCCTATTCCAATCTTTCAGTTTTAACGTTATTTTGAGTAATGATATTTCATTCTTAGCTCCTTATTTTAAATGCCATTCTTCTTATTTTGTCCTAAAATTAAAGCAATGTATTTCTCTTGCCATTACTGAAAAATGTTTACTTTCAGCCCTTAGAAACCCTTCAGATTCCTGAAGGATTTCTATTTGGAATGTCTATTTCTAATTGGAATGCAGTAACAATGGGTAACATTCATTAATTGTCTTCTACGTGTCAGGAATAGTGTGTTTCTATTTTACGTTCGCAATTTCTGATGTGTGAAACAACACTGCAACACAGATTTTTTATGTTAATAAAAGTGGGACTCAGAGAGGCTGAAATAATTTTCCTTAAATCACAGAGCCAGTAAATAGCAATGACAGGCTTTAGCTCTGATGACAGAGCCTGTGGTTTTGCAGACTGCTTCTCAGTATAATACTAAATGCACATAATTTAAATCATACCGATAGCTACCCCCTCTCTTCTTCATGCTCTGATTCCAACTATAGTTTTAATATTGGTTGTAAATGCTCTGAATAATGTTTGCTTTCTGAAAGAAGATACATGTATCTGCCAGAGCATAGCTGGGAAAATACATACCAATCTGGGTCTTTCAGACAGAGACAGTGCAATATAGGGAAATGGCCACATGGATAACGGGAGAGCTGAGAACCTAAAAAGGAAATGAGGTAACCCAGTGCTGAAGAGCAGCTCTACCATCCCTAAGTGGGGGAGAAATAGTAGGAATAGGTGTTGTCACCAGAGTTGGGAAGCCAGGGCAGCAGCTGGAGCTGTGATGGAGCAGAGAGAGAGAGGAGAATACCTTGGCTTCTCACTTTACTGTTTTAATCTTCTGCCCATGCCTCCCATTGTCAAGTCCATCCAGAAGCCAGAAAGCAATGGAATATGGGAAATGTAGCTTTCTGGAATACAGAGACAGGCAGGGAATGAAGGAGAATGGATATGAAAGAGGTGAATGACCAAGTAGAAAAGAACAGCTAAGCCTTCCTGTTATCCCCCCAGCTAATACAAGCAAATAGAAACTAAGGTAGTCTTTGGAGTTTTCACAGGGATGGGATATCGCAGCATGTCATGGCAGATACCAGACAATGGTAAGTTCTGTTCTCTTCCTCTGTAGGGAAGGGTGAAATACCTTTTCAATTAGGGATTCAAGTCTTATTCAAGGAGTTGTTCAGTCTGTTTCCCCCAATTTTTTTTCTACTTCCTTTCACACACACACACACACACACACACACACATTCATATATGCAGACTTTTCTATTTAAATCCTGGTAATTGTTGAATCCTGTAACATTTTCCGTACCTGAGTTCTTTCACTGATACCTTGAGTTGTCACTTTTCCCTTTTGGAGGTAAAGGGAAGTCTAAATTCAAGCTCACAAAGGAAAGGACTTCCAAACACTGTAATTCAAGCTCTCATTCTGTCTGCCCCAGAGAGACACAGACAGTCTGACCTACTGGTGAGGTTACCCGAAGCGCGAGTTTCCCGAGGATGCATGCGTTCTTGTCCAAGAACAATATTCTCCCTGGTGACCCCAGTGTATGATAAAGATGGAAATAATTCATTAGAGCTTAAGCCGACATTCTTGGGACAGCTGAGGCAACCAGGGGCATTTCAAATTCAACTTGGTTCCCACAGAACGACTCAGCAAGGCTGTCTTTCCAGGCTCCTTGGCTAAAAAACTATCTTTTGAACAGAGATGCTCTGCCTCTCTCAGGAAAAGATGAGGTTTTTCTGAAAAGTGATGAGTAAAGGAAACAGAAAGGCAGCCTGCTAACATTTGAGTTAATTGAGGCTCCTAAAAATCAAATGGCATGCCACATCACATACTGGAAAAGTCCTCAGAAATGGGACTCAGATTGCCAATAAATAGCTGAACCTAGATTTGAATGCAAATTTATACCGTTCACTCCTTTATTAATTCAAGAAATATTTAGTGAGTGTACACTCTGTGCCGACCTATTTTAGGTACCACGGATATAACAGTGAATAAAAAGGAGAAAAATCCCATGTTTGTGGAACTTAGGAAGGACAACACACAAGATATACAGTTGAAGATAGTTACGTGATAGCTTTGATGTTTCAAGTGTTAAGGAATAAAACTGGAGCAGACAGGGAAGGGGGAAATGGTGCAATGTGAGACATTATCTCATTGCTAGGGTGACATGAAGCCTTGAAGTAGGTGAGCAGAGTGCTGCTCTTCAGGGGAATGGCTTATGTGGTAGAGGGGGACCTTAAGTGTACAAGACCTGAGGTGGAACCATGCCTGGTGAGACCAGAGGGGCGGGGTCATGCTGCCTTCCTAAAACGCTGCATCGAGAAGAAAGCTGTTGATACGTTGTCCATTCACTCAACAATATCTGCTCTGTACCTGATGCTGTGGATGGAGAATGTTTAGAATCTTACATATCATGATACAATGGGGGGGGAAATATCAGATTGGGAAGATTATGAATCACGTAACTAGTAGTTTACAGGGAACCTACCACAGTAGACACGAAATCAGAAAATACAGATGATAGTACATACAAATGTGAACCTTGGTACAGCTGATACAAATATTCTGGAGGCAAAGACAGAAAAGAAACAAGGCACCCACCTCCCTAGGCTTAAAGAAGCTTATGGTTGAATTGGAGACACCAATTCGCGTAATGTACAAATGCATGAGCTGGTCACCCATAAATAAAGTGCGACAGGATATTTCGACCTTTGCTCTTTCCTTTTGTCTTCCTCCTGGGCTACAGCATGTACCCCTTCCCCACTTCAGGGTCTGGAAAGAGACAAAAGTAGTAAATAAGAAAAGGTGAACAAAGCAGAGATTAGAGGTGGATGTGTTGAGCTTAGTTGGACTTACAGCTAGGCAAAGATCTACTCTATGAGACATGTCTAGTGTCAGGATCACCTGAGGTCAGAAGTTCAAGACCAGCCTGGCCAACACAGTGAAACCCCAACCCTACTAAAAATACAAAAAAAATTAGCCAGCTGTGGTGGTGTGTGCATTAGTCCCAGCTACTTGGGAGGCTGAAGCACGAGAATTACTTGAACCCGGGAGGCAGAGGTTGCAGTGAGCCAAGACACCACTGCACTCCAGCCTCAGTGATGAAGTGAGACTCTGTCTCAAAAGAAAGAAAAAGATACAAATAAAAAATAGTGTGTGTGTCTAAGTTCAACTGGGAAAGCATCCTCAGGGCAGACGTTTCTCAACTTGTCATGCTTCTGGGTTTCCTTGGACTTACCAGTGTTCCACTGCATGGAGTCTTTGTGCTGATTAACATTGCCATTTTGTTTCTATTCTTTTATTTTCTTCCTGGGATATAAAGGCATACTCACCCCCTCCTAAACTCACAGGAATCCTAATCCATCTCCATTTCCAAGAGGAAGGAAGAACCTGCTAGAACAGAGGAAGCTAGAACCTGGAAGGGAAAATCCTGCAGTGCCAGCCTGCTGGGAAGCAGAACAGCACGCCCAATAGGATGGAGATGACACTGGAGGTTTCTCATGGGCAGGAGTGCCATAGATCCCTGCACAAGCCTCTTTATCAAATACGCGTACGCTTCCCATAGCTTGGTGATAGTTTGCCACTCATGGCTCTCACTGCTCCCTTCTCTGGAGAATTTCCTTCCACTTGTAAGAGCTGCCTCATCCAGGAAATTATGCTCTAAGGGGAAAGCCCACAGCCGAAGCTCATGGATGCAGAAATACCAAAGCCTGATCTCCTTAGGGGATGACTCTGCAGGGCAATTTATGCCCCAGAGCCTCCCAAGGACCAGGGCAAGGCTGGAACTTGTCTGGGACTGCATCTGCGTTCAGCTTCTTCCCCTTTCTTTCCTGCTTTACTCCTTCTCTTAGAGAGCCTTCCAAAAGTAGACTCCCTCAAATGATAGGTGTTCGAATCCCACTCTCTGGGTCTGTTTAAAGGGAACCCAACATAAGTCACCATCTGTATCAGTTAGGTTGCGGTGTAACAAATCACCCCCAAACTTAGCAGATGAAAAACAACAGACATTTATTATCTCACACATTTTTTGAGTCAGGACTTTGGAAGCAGCTTAGAATCTCTCACAAGGTTGCATTCAGGACCTCTGCCAGGGCTGCAGTCCTCTGAAGGTGTGGCCGAGGTTGGATGATCTGCTTCCCAATTGGTTCACTCTTGGCTGGCAAGCTGGTGCTGGCTGTTGGCCAGAGGTTGTGATTCCCTGCCCTGTGGGTACCTTTGCATTGGGTTGTTTGAGTCTCTTCATGGACTGGTAGTTGAGTTCCCCAAGAAGGAGTGAACTAACAGAGGACAGGAGAGAGGCTATGACACTTCTTATGACCTCACCATGGAGGGTGTACACTGTCACTTCTGCAGTATTCTATATATCACACAGCTCAGCCCTATTCATGGTCGGAGGGAACTACAGCAAGGCATGAATCCAGGAGTTGGGGAGGTTTGAGGGTATCTTGGCATCTGGCTACCATACCACCCAGGGATGACACAGTTTGAATTGTGATAGTTCCCGTGATTTTAAACTGTTTGCCCCTTCTTTTGGCTTTCTATTAATATATATTTTTTCAATAGTAGGTTTGGTGTTTTTTTCCTCTCTTTCCAGATTAGACATCTGAAATCCTAGCCTACATTAATCTGAAACTATTGGTCTTTATCAGAAAATAGCTTTCTTCATCACTACTAAAAGAAGCAGTGGCATGAACAAGGCACTGTCTTTTGATGGTTCTGCAAATCAATCGTCACTCTAAATGTCATCTTATCATGGCTTGTGTGCTGGTTGAGAATGATGGTGCTATCTATATTGAACATGAAACCTGATTCTCCCTTCAGGCTGTTATGTCCAGGAGCATTCAGTGTAGGCAATATTAAGAGATAAGTCATGCAGGATTGAGAGGTGGAAAACTTGGGCAGGAGTTATATTTCTGTCTTAGATATGTATCCAGTATAACAGCAATACAGAAGAATGCTGTTAATTTATTGTAAAATATAATTCATTTTTACATTGCTTTATCATTTTCTTCAGGGATCTAGGGAAGAGGTTGTAAGAAAATCACATAAATCTGGTGTGGAGGTGGAGAGAGGGTCTCTAGCATTGCTGTTTGGCATGCATTATGAATTTTCATCATATACAGTATATGTGGGTTTGGTTTATATTGGGGGGAGGTAATCTTTGATTTTCTCCTCCCACATTGCTCTCACAGCCCTTGTCTCCCATTTGATAGGAAGAGTCATTGAGAAGAGGTAGAGTATAGCTTTTGGTGTTAGGTACACCCATGTTTAATCTCTTCTCCATTTGTCTACTTGCTATGGGATCTTGAGCACATAAACTAACCTCTCCAAGCCTCTGTTTTCTCATCTATGAAAAGTCAGTACCTACTTCCCAGAGTGGTTTGAGGATTAAATGAGGTTGTAACTGTGTCTGCACTGCCAAGCACAGTGCCCAGTCCCAGGAATCACATGATTAAGTGGAAGCTCCCTCGTGGATTATTCATCCTCCATCTAACTCCCTCCGTCACTTCCTGTGGACTTGATAAAGATCGCTGTGTATCAGGGTTGAGCAGGGCATGTCCAGGCCCCAGTACGTTTTAACTTTCAACTTGGGCACTCTGTGTCTCAGGGCCCCTGTTGTCCTGGCACCAGTTCCTACTGGCTTTCAGGAATTCATTGTATTCTTTTCGCAGCTCTGAGTTCAGAAATGCCACGTTGCTTACTTGAAATCAGTCATGCTGAACGTATTTACACCATGGCAAGTGACCATAGGGAAAGTATTTATACCATGAAGCTACCAAGCAGGGCTTGAGAGACCCAATGTGTTTATTATATGGGAATTTACTTGGAAGAAACATGGTTTTTCTTTTGTTTGTTTGTTTTTTGAAGATGGAATCTCGCTCTGTCACCCAGGTTGGAGTGCAGTGGTGCGATCTCGGCTCACTGCATCCTATATCTCGTGGGTTGAAGCAATTCTCCTGCCTCAGCCTCCCAAGCAGCTGGGATTGCAGGCATGTGCCACCATGCCCAGCTAATTTTTTTGTATTTTTAGTAGAAATGGGGTTTCCCCTCATTGGCCAGGCTGATTTCAAACTCCTGACCTTAGGTGATCTGCCTACCTCAGTCTCCCAAAGTGCTGAGATTACAGGCATGAGCCACCACGCCAGCCGGAAAGATCATGGGTTTTAACACATGGAAGAACTGAGTTGGAATCCTAGCTGTGCCTCTATGTAGCTGTTTGACACAGAGATGTTTACTTCCCATTGAGTTGCTACGGGATGTTAATACATGCACAGTTCTAGGAATAGTGACTGGCACACAGTAAGTGCTCGATAAATGCCGGATCTTGCTATTGCTGTCCTTCTTCACTAATGTGCATCTTCCTCTTCAGCCTGTCCAAGTTCTTCCTTGTTCCATTAAAGTGTCATGCCCAATAGGATCTGATGCTATTTTCCAAATTGAGGGTGTCTTTTTCTCTCCCCTCTCCTGTATAAATTCAGTCCACCACTTAGGATCAGAGTCTAGCCTTACCCTACCCCCAAAGTCCTGCTTAAGTTTTTCAGGCCTTCTTTCCATCTTCCTATCTGAGAAAGAAATAGAAACTCCAAGGGTAGTCAAATTGTTGGGGCATGTTCCTTGTGCACCAGCCCTGTATGGCTAGAAGGATATCATAGCTCCTCGCTTCCTGAAGAATACAAATTTGTATTGAAAGAGGATAAGTTCATTATAATACAGCACACAAAGTGCTGAGTTGGGGGAAGAGCAAGGGCTAAGCCAGGGTGGCAGAGAGGAGGGGGCATCTAACCTACAGTTGTGTATTTCAGAGAAGGAAGTGACATATACATTTAGAGAAACAAGGAGTATGGATGCCATTCAAATGGAAATAGGAAGAGTTGTGGTGGGGAATTGGATTGTTGCAGAGAGAAAGAGTGCAAGTAGGAAGGCCAATGCTTAGAGCTATCGTCATGTTATAGAGAAGCTAAAGAGTTTTCCAGGAGCTGGAATGGAGTCTTGAGGCTGAGAAGATAGAACAGAGTGCGTGGAGTCTGGGTTATCCAAGGCTTCAGCTGCCACATTATGAAGTTGAGTTGTTGTTTTGTTTGCTTTTAAGATGATGTCTTGCTATGTTGCCTGGCTAGTCTCAATCTCCTGGGCTCAAGCTATCCTCCTGCCTCCTCCCATGTAGTTGGAATTATAGACACTTGTCACTGCACCTGGCTAGAAGTTGAAATGTTATTCTAAGAACCACAGGTGTTAAGCAGAAACATGACTTGATTAGATTTTCAAGTAAACTTGCAGTTTACTATTTTGCTAAGTTTGCTTCTGTGTTACCCCTAGCTACCTCCCTGACTAAAATGTCACTTTTCTGAGCCTCAATCTCTTCTTCTCTAAAAAAAAAAAGAAAAAGGATAATAAGTTCATAATTTTGCTGAGAATGCTGTATGAGATAATACATGGAAAAGCATATTATAAAACCCTTAAAACTGTCTACACATCAGAGGGATCATTATTAATTTTGGATACAGGGTGCGGCCTCATGTATCCTGCTATCCTGGAAAAGTTGAGTTCACATCCCAGCATTCCCACTCCTTGGGAAAGTTGCTTAATTTTTAATTGCTGACATCATGATTTCCACTTTACAGGTGAGGATTACATCTAATGCATAAGGCTCTGATGAAGAGATGTTTATAGTGTGTGATTTGGGGGACACTAGCGTTTAATGAATATTAAGTTCTACATACACACACATATGTGCATGCACACATACACCCCACACATATTTGCTCTAATCTACTTTCTGTACATAAGGGTAAAACACATATCTGCATCTTAAAAACCAAAATCAAAGAATGACTCGCATAGAGCATGTAAGAGTAAATTTTGTGATAATATTGAAATAGTTGGTGGAATAGTGATTGTTTCTCCTACCGTGTTGAACGTTGAACCAAGTAAGTCAAAGCCCCGTCCTCAGTTTCTCTCATCTCCAACACAGATGCACGCGTGCATGAACACACACACATACACACACGCACACACACGCTCTATATAAGTTCTGATGTGCTGGTCTTTGAGTGCTGGCTCCTAAACGTGGAGTTTTACTCTCCTTAATGTACACACACTTCTTCTGAAAGGAAACAGAGGCCCATCATAGCATGTGTCCCTGGTCCTTTGATCATCTGCAACTTTGGATAATTTCAGGTAACAATAAGATACATTCTGGCTGGGTGTGATGGCTCATATCTGTAATCCCAGCACTTTGGGAGGCCAAGGCGGGCGGTCACCTGAGGTCAAGAGTTCAAGACCAGTCTGCCCAAAATGGTAAAACCCTGTCTCTACTAAAAATCTAAAAATTAGCCAGGCCTGGTGATGGGAGTCTGTTATCTCAGATACTCAGGAGGCTGAGGCAGGAGAATCGCCTGAACCCAGGAGGTGGAGGTGGTTGTTAGCCAAGATTGTACCACTGCACTCTAGCCTGGGTGATAGAGCGAGACTCCATCTCAAAAAAAACAAAACCATACACTCTGATGTTTCAGAGTGAAGTGGGTTATAGAAGGAGGAATTCTTTAGCTTGCAAAATGTTGTTCAAATTTTCCTAGGGCCCAGGGAACTACTAGTCATTTTAAAGTTTCCTTCTTTATTGTGTAGGGGTTTTCCATAGAATTACACATATGATCTGGCACACGTATTATAAAATTCATGGCTTTCATTTTCTGGGACCAGATAAGCCAAGAGCACAAGAGATTAATTAAAAACAACTGGCTGGAATCATTACTCTTCCCACATCTAATTCTAGGAGCAGTTTAGTGTATTAATCCTCATTTTTTCTCATTAACATAATTTGGAAGTAAGATGACTCTCTACTTATTGGTGAGATATCATAAAGAAATGGTGGCAGAAAGCTTCAGTCACAGATTTCTTAAGTAAGACCCTGAGAACTCCCAGGGTCCTTGGAAATGCTGAGCAGCTAGAGTTATCAGTTTATGAGCTTCCGGCTTTGTTTCAAGTGTGATATTTTCTTAACTGCGGTTTACCATGGGATTGCGATTGCCCTTTATGTTGGAAATCTGGCATTATTTAAAAGTTGGCTAATCTAAAAAGTACGTCTTAGATTTTTATCAGTGACTTAATCCTGCCCTGACAAAGCCTTCACTGTACTGTACAAAGGTTGGCTTTGTCCTGCCTGTAGTTTGTAAAGAAATGGTATAGATTCCATGATGGCCTGTGAGGTTGAGAGAAAACGAGAAGCTGAGACAATGGAGGCAGAATTGTAGATTGGGGAGCAGTTACTCAGATGAAAGGCCAAGGTCTCCTGTCACTGTCTCCTGCTGTGATTCCTAACTACATTATGGTGAGATGACAGAGGGAACTGGGCCTGTCCGTCTCTCCTCCTGTCCCTTAGAGGAGGCATAGTGCTTCCTCTCTAGCTGGAGAGGCAATTTTCCCACCCCAAGTGCCTTGGCATACCCATACATAATCATTGTCATGTGACTTTGATCTTCATGGAATTCAAGGCTGTGGAAAAGGAGAGGGGTTACTTTCTGCAGAGGAAACAATGTTAAATCCCTAATAGGAAAAGGAGGATTAAAGAAGGACCTTAGAAAATGGAAGGGCATAAGGAATACAAAGGTATTTCACCAAAGAAGAAATACAGCTGGTAGTAGAACATGGACCCAAATTCAATTTCACTAGTAAACATAAGTAACCTATCATGTTTTATAACATTGACAAAGATTTTTCCCTTCAGTGAAATTTCCTAAAGCCTGGCAAGATAAAATAGTCATACTCAAACACAATGGGAGGTCTGATATGCCAGCTCATCCATCTGCTAGCTAAAGGGTTACTGGAAAAGATGCTCGTATAGATATATCATTATTAATTAGCAAAACATGGGAAAATGTTCCAAATTACCAAAAATGAAGGGGATAGGTAAATGTTTATTGATGGATAAAAATTATATAGCTCTCCTGAATGACATATCTGAAGAGTTATAATAACATAACTAAGTTCTTAGGAAAAGTTAAATGGAAAATTTAAGAGAAAATGTTTGCTTACAATGGAAGTGATTTCAAATGCACTTAATAAAGTATAAAGAGCCGGGCGCGGTGGCTCATGCCTGTAGTCCCAGCACTTTGGGAGATCGAGGCAGGTGGATCACCCAAGGTCAGGAGTTTGAGACCAGCCTGGTCAATATGGCAAAACACTATTTCTACTAAAAAATACAAAAATTAGCCAGGTGTGGTGGTGCATGCTTGTAATCCCAGCTACTTCGGAGGCTGAGCCAGGAGAATTTCTTGAACCTGGGAGGCAGAGGTTGCAGTAAGCTGTGATTGTGCCACTGCACTTCAGCCTGGGTGACAGGGCGAGACTCTATCTCTGAAAACAGAAAACAAGCATAAAGGAAATGTATCAGTATGCTACCAGGAGTTATTCTCAATATTTAATAATTAAAAGAAAAATATGTAGATTTCTACCACCAAAATTCATTTCACGATTTTTATAGTACAAGTGGCAGAATCTTCAAATATGCCTAGCAAACCATCAGAGCTAGATAAACAGGAGGTAGTTTCAGTTTGCATTAAGCTAGGCCTGTCTCATCCCTGCCTTCCTCATTAATGGGTGAAAATTTGATTGGAGAGAGAGCCACATTCTGGAGAACAACAAAATTCACACAATGAATCTACCTTCTCAGAACTGCAGATCCAAAACCCAAGAGTAAGCTGGGTCTGGCTCTCAACTGTAATCACAGCATTTTTTGGGAGGCTGAGGCAGACGGATCACCTGAGGTTAGGAGTTTGAGCCCAACCTTACCAACATGGTGAAATCCCGTCTTTACTAAAAATACAAAAAAAAAAAAAAAAAAAAAAAAGAAAGAAAGAAAGAAAAAGAAAAAATTAGCCAGGCATGATGGCTGAGGCCTATAATCCCAGCTACTCAGGAGGCTGAGGCAAGAGAATCACTTGAACCTGGGAGGTGGAGGTTGCAGTGAATTGAGGTTGCACTAGTGCACTCCAGCCTAGATGATGGAGTGAGACTCTGTCTCAAAAACAAAAAACAAACAAACAAAAAAACCAGGAAAGTATCCATGGGGGGAAAAATAACACTTCATTTAAAACAAAAGAAAACCAAGGCCAACATAACTTTTTTTTTTTTTTTTTTTTTTTTTTTTTTTTTTTGATGAGTTTGTTTTTATTGGGGATCAGGACACGGGATAGGAAATGTCACCCTGGGCTATGGTACGCCCTGCCTCCCAGAGAATGTCTTTTTGCATTGTAATCTTCCTGGGCTTCTTTACAGAGCTTTTTCTTCTTCTTGGAGCTACTCTTGCTGCTAGCAGCCCCTTCAGGTCCACTGCTGACCGGCTCCGCTTTGGAGAATTTCCTCTTTTTCTTGTAGACACTTCTGTTGCCTGCCTCTTCGGGGTCATTAACTGTTTCCGCCTTGGGTGATGATTTCTTCCTCTTGGGAAGACTGGGGCTGCCAGTGATCTCTTCAGGATCACTACTCATCAACTCCTTCTTGGAAAAGCATTTCTTTTTCTTGGGTTTGGAGAAAGAGGTAGATGGGTCTTCCATTCCGTTCTCCTGAGGAACCTCCTGGGGCTTTTGCTTTTTTTCTTCTTTTTGGGTTTTTCACTTGCCTCCTCACACCCCTCTGGAGTGCTACTGCTGTTTTCTGAAGATGCAAGGGCAGGTGCAGCCAGCCGTTTCTCTTCCTTAAGCGTAACTTTTTATTTTCTTTCCACCTTCTCTGTGTTGAGAAAGGAGGAGGGAGACCTGATTCCAGGGTTGTCCCTGACACTTGCTCACTATGTGAGTCAGAAATCTCCACTATCTGGGCGTCAGTGTTCCCATCAGTAAAATGTGTTGGAGTCCACTCTGAACAGCAGGAGATGGGGCCCAAGCCAGCTGTTTTTAAGAAGGACATTTCTTAAGGATAAACAAGAGCCCACAAAAATCCATGTATGTTTGTATTTATTCTACTACAGTAGAATACTACTTCTAAGAAAATTTGCACAGCACTGGGATGAAATGTAATCAAATGTTGGCATGGAGTAGAGACTGTGGCAACTCCTGTTTCAGAAAACAGGATATTTAGTTTATCTCCAAGGCCCTTCCAGTCTTAGCACCCTTGCATCTCTGGGGTTTGAGTTTCCCTTTATATCCTTCTAAAATGGGAATCCAAAGCCAAGAATTTCCTCAGCATCTGTTGTGCATTCAAGAAAATAGTTTAAGCTTCTGTCCTTCTCTAGGGCAAGATCTTGGTGAAGTGTCTTAGGCGTTTCATACAAAGCAGATGGTATTATCTCAACTATCAACAATTTGTGAGAAAATCTAGTATCTATTAATACATGTACAATCCCGTTCTCTTTCTGAGACAGTCTTGCTTTGTCACCCAGCCTGGAGCGCAGTGGCATGATCTTGGCTCACTGCATCCTCCTGCTCCTGGGTTCAAGTGATTCTTATGCCTCACTCTCCCAAGTAGCTGGGACTATAGGTGTGTACCACCTTGCCTGGCTAATTTTTGTATTTTTAGTAGAGATGGGATTTTGCTGTGTTAGCCAGGCTGATCTTGAACTCCTGACCTCAAATGATTCACCCACCTTGGCCTCCCAAAGTGCTGGGATTGTAGGCGTGAGCCACCATGCCCAGCCCAATCCCATTCTCTGTCGACCCCAAACTTAAGGCCCAGTTAAGACTTTTACATTGCTAAGAAAGATGTTAATACTACTATTCTATCACTAACTGTAATAAGAATACATAATAATGTTAATAATAGCCATTGGGGATACAAACGCTACTCATAATGTTAACAATATTAACTGAATCTGTTAAAGATTTTTAGATGCAAGCCACTTCTCTGAGTAATTAGCAAAAAGGAATTTGGTAGAAACTTGTAGTCTTGCTTGTAGGATCGAAGAAACAATGGGACAATCAGATGATAGCAAAGACAGGAACCAGAGTTTTTTATGGGATGAGATAGCAAGAAGAAATAGCTTCTTTAGGATGACACTATTAAAATGAATCATCTCCATCCACACAATTAAACCTAAATTATCAGGGAGAGAGAGAGTAGACAATGCTATCTGAATTTCCAGATGCATTAACCATGAGAAAAAACAAATTTCTACCTTTTTTGAACGTTTGTGTGGTGACCTACATGAAGACTTGTGTTAACACTTCATTGACATTATTCCAGTCTCCAGCACAAACTTTCAAAGAAGTATTAAGATATCTTTTCTACGAAAAAACCCTTATGGCTCAGAGAGGTTTAGTGACTTGTACAGGGTCACACAGCACAGTAGCTGAGACTCTAATCTGGGTCTTTCTGAGTCTAGTCGGCCATCCAGGCTGCTCTCCATGGTTCATGCTCATCAGAAAATGATCCGCTCGTGGTCCAAAGCCTACCTAGTTAATTCACAGAGCATCTTCAAATAATTAGATTTTCTTTCTCCTATATTTTGCAAAGTTTGATGACCTGAATCAAAAGGAAAAAGTTCATTGTGACAGCAAATCTCTCTGCATGACTACCAATCTCCTTGTTCTGCTGCAACTCAACATTTGCTCCTTTTCTTTCTAGAAACAGCCCACTATTATAGCAGATATTCATTTATTTGCATAATGTCTGATTCCGTACATGAATTTGTGCTCCGAAAGAGCAAGGGTTGTGTCTCCCAATTTCTAAAAGAGGCACTTGATAAATATTTCTTGAAGGAATGGCTGCAGCTTGCAGAAGCAAACCAGGTCACAAATTTTACTCCTCCCCTTGTCCAGTAATCAATTCGAGATGTATTCTCCAAACCAGGTATTTCCCCTACTTTCCTATTTTCGATAATTCCTCCTCTGCTTCCTCACCAGCATCTGTCGTTTTTTGTGTTTTTAATATTAGCCATTTAGATTGAAGTGAGATGGTTTTAATGTGCATTTCTCTGATGATTAGTGATGTTGAACGCTTTTCATACCTTTGTTGGCTGTTTGTATGTCATCTTTTGAGAAATGTCTGTTTCTATCCCTTGCTCACTTTAAAAATACACTTTTTATTTGGAATGGTTTTAGATTTACAGAAGAGTTGCAAAGATACTAGAGGGTATCCTTATACTCCACATGATTCCCCCAGATAGCTAACATTGAAGGTATCTATTAGTGCCTGCAACCTGAAACACAGTGGTATGTTTGTCAAAACGAAGACACTGGCATTGGTACAGTACTGTTAACAAAAGTTTGGTCGTAACTAGTTTTCCTGTCAATGTTGCCTTTCCATTCCAGGATCCAATCCAGGGTGCCATACTGCATTGAGTCATCATGCTTTTCTAGTCTCCTTCCATCTGTGACAGTTTCTCAGTCTTTGCTTGACGGTCTTAAGGAGTACACACTGGGTATCCCATAGGATGTCCTCATCTCCCCAAGTGATTCTGACACTGCACCAGGCTTTTACATCTCAGGGCCCCATCTGCATTGTCACCACTACATACCACAGATTGGGCCAGCATGCCTGGCCCAGAGCCAGGACTCAGGGAACACGTGCTGGGATGCATGTGATTCCTGTCTCACTAACCTGAATGGTCCTGCAGCAGGAACCAGGTCTGGCACATCCCTGCATTCCACACCGTGCCCGCCTGGCCGGTACAGAGTCTGTGACAGCAACTCTCACCCTCCGATGGGGCTGAACGCGTTTGACTCCAGTAGGACTTACATACAGAAACCATCACCTAATTACAAACGCGAACTCTCACTGCGGTCATCTAACCACTTTTTGATATCTCTCTTCTCCTTCATTCGTGGATGTGTTGCCCAATGAGATAAAATGAAACAAAGACAAAGGAGGCTGCCGGTGTTCTCACCAAAACCCAGGAAGACAGGCTCCGCTCTAGGCATGTTTATAAATTTAAAAATATTTCAGATGCTTTTGCGATGCTGCTTATTCTGGTTCAGTGCTCAGGGGGAATGCGTGAGGGGGGACAATTCCATCTCATGGGACTGCAGGATTATGGGGGCACTTCACTCTGCCAGAGGGGAAACGTGGCTGCACTTGGGACTGCTGTTTCATGAGCTCTTTGGAAAGGACTTGATTCAAACACGAACCGAAATCAGCAACAACAGAGTGTTTTTTGAGTAAGGTCTAGTGGTTCTTCATTACCGTATTAAGTACATTCCATACATAAATATAGAATGCTGACACTATTCTAAAAAGCAGACAATTTTGGTTCTACTTGATTAATGAATAGCAAATGATGAAAGGGTAGAAGCTTGAGAGGGCACAGAGGATGCTCAAGAGAAATCACAAGCATTAAGGTGACAAAGCTGGGGTTGGAACTCCATTTCTTTGCTGCTCAAGCCACCACTTTTTTCGGCACTCTTTAGAGACTCTCCCAAAAAAGAGCCTTTCTATGTATGTAGGCATGCATGCATTTATCTCTCATTGATCGCTTTTACTGTTAAATACTTTTTTATTGTATAAATATTTTTGCTTTTAAGTATATTTCACATCCAGCATTATTTACTGAGTCATTCCTCAACATGGGGTTCATGAGACAACTACATTGAAACTCCATGAGGAGCTTGTCAAACATGTCAGTTCCTAGAATCAAGAGCTTCTGAAACAACTCTGAGGGTGGGGCCAGAGCTTTAACAAACAGGCTCCGTGGTTGATGCACATTCTTACTGAAGTGTGAGAACTTCTGCTGTAAGGAAGTATGTAGGACTTAGAATCAGAGCGCTTGCCTAATGTCAGTTCTGGGATGTTCTCGCTGGTTAATCTTCAGCGAATCAAAGCCTCAGCTGTAAAGTGGGTAACTTCTTACTTCACATGATTGCTGTTAGGATAATAAGAGAAAATACAGAGAGGAGCCTGCTATCCCTGAGAAATCAGGCATCTCATAGTTCTAAATATATAGGAGAAAGAAATCCTCGTTAGAATATGATGAGGCTGGGCATGGTGGCTGGGATGGAAGGATCGCTTGAATTTGAGAGTAGCCTGGACAACATAGTGAGACCCGTCTCTACACAAAATAAAAAAATTAGCTTGGCAGACCCATCTCTACACAAAATCAAAAAAAAAAAAAAAAAAAATAGCTAGGTATAATAGTGCATGCCTGTAGTCCTAGCTACTTGGGAGGCTGAGGTGGGAAGATTGCTGTAGCCCAGAACGTGGAGGCTGCAGTGAGCCATAATCACGACAGTGCCCTGCAGACTGGGCCAGAGAGTAAGAACCTGTCTGATAAAATAAAGAATATCATAATACTGTAATGTTGCACTTTTCTCATCAGGTGACAGCAAGGTTTTGATGTGACTTTACACAACCACACATAGTACCCTGGAATTGAAATATATCGTATCGGGTTTTGTGCTAAGAAAAAAAAAATTGAGATGAAAACGGAAAAGCTAGGAGGAGTGGTCGTAGTTAACAGCTTAGGCCGTAAATCATGATTTCTCAGCTTCAGCACTATTGATATTTAGAGTCCAATAATTCCGTGTTATTGTAGGGGCTGTTCTGGATATGGCAGGTCGCTTAGCAGCATCCCTGGCCTCCACCCACTAGATGCCGGGAACATCTCCTTCCTAGCTGTGACAACCAAAAATGTGTCTAGGCATTGCCAAATGTTCCCTGGTGGAAGAATTGGTCCTGGTTGAGAACTGCTGCTCTTGAGGACGATGAATTGGTTCAGTTCCTGGCTCTACCATTGACTGTAGTGTGAACTTGGGAACCATGTTTAACCCCCAAAGCCTCGGTTTTCTTAGCTATAAAATGGAGAAGGATGATATTCTAAGTTACTATCCTACTGAGTTGTCATTAGGATTACATGAGAAAACACACCTCACAAGTGTAGCAGAATTCTTTGCTCTATGCTGTGTGTGTGTGTGTCTGCATGTATGTGTGGTTTAATAAGTCTTGCAGCTTTGTCAGACTTTAAAGCTTTCAAAAACACACTCCTCCTTTTTGCAGAAAGCATCATTCAAAATGTGACAGTTCTTAACTTCGGGTCAGAAGTGAACTGAGGGCGTTATTAAGATGTGGGCACTGAAATTGAGCTGAAATAGGTATATTTTACCCTATAACCAGTTAACTGTTGACACCTAATGTACTATAGAACATAACTACAGAGATGTAAATGAATTAAATTAAACTAGAATCTGGAAGAAAATGAAAATATGCTGAGACTGGGTTTCAGCTCCTGAAGCATCTCTTACAAGGTGCTCATGAAACTCTCTCCACAGCGGCTTTCATGACCCACCTGTGTGGACACCAGTCACGTCTCAGCTTCAGGCTGCAGTGAAAATCATTCATTTCTTCTCAATGTGAACTTGCTGGTTAGACCCATAGACAGGGTTTGAGACTGAGAAGGTGTTTGGTTTAGCTCTCCCCTGGTCTGGCTGCTTGAACACACTCTGTAGACAACTGATCTTTCAAGAGCATGGGAGGTTTTTAACATTTGGGACAAATTAACCAGTTTGACAAAGGCAAAACAGTCCCCCTCTTAAGATGAAGTGCTCCTTAAGTGCCTATACGGTTTCCAGCCCAGCCTGGACGTTTCTCCTCCCCTGTCTGCTCTGAAGGGGCACTGGAACCCAACGTGTGAGCAGAATAATCAGACGCCGTGGTTCTCCTGTGGGTCGGGCTCTGCAGAGCTGAGTGACGAGTGCATGATAACAATCTCAGTGGAGCCTGAACTCGGCCTGAACCCGGAGCTTTCTGCCTTCCTCACCCTTACTTGGGATGACTCTGTTGTCCCCTTCTCCAGCCTCCGCTCTACCAAGTATTTGAATGCTTTCTCTTTTATTATTTCTCCTTCAACAATAACCATAATGTATGGCTTGATACTTTCCTGGCACGGGCCCAGTTTTTAGGAATACTAATCAGTCACCCAAATCCTTTCTTTCAGAATCTCTCTTATATGTTTAAGGAGTGTTGCATCCAGCCTGCCGTGAGAATGAACCTTGTGAGGAATCAGGTTGATGAATAGCTGCTTCCCTCAAACTGTAGTGGCTTCTTCCCATAGTGGCAGGATGATCCGCCAGTCATCTACCCTTTGATTAAATACTTCCAAACATGGGAAGCTCACTACCTTGTAAGAGGATGTGCTCCCTTGGGGCACAGCATCAGCTGCTGTTCTCTGCCATGGCAGCCCGGTGGTGTCCTTTCTAACATTTATCAGCATCTGCCACTGTTGATTTTTCATTTGTTGACAGTCTGGGCTCCCCCTCCCTGCAATAGTTGTAAGCTCCATGAAGACAGGGAACTTCTTGATGTGTGGTGCATTTGGATCTCCTGTTGTTCTCCTTGAGTATGAGCTGAACCAAAAGATGAATAAGTGAATGAAATCGTTTACTTTCTGAGCCAGGCAGATCTCCTGGTGGGTGGAATTTATGTCTGTTTTACCAGCATTTAGTTGGGGGGGCGGTCTAAGTCCGAGTTAATATTATGATGTGTTAGAACGAACCTAGATCTGAGGTCAGACATGTATTTAAAATCCTGCCTATTCCACTTGCAAGGGCCTTAGGTAATTAATATTTCTGAGTTATAAGTGCTTCAATCTGTAAAATAAATGTAACTATAGCAGATTACCCAATTCACATGTTGTGAAGATTAAACGATCCTTTTAAAGTACTTAGCAGTGCCTGGCACATAGTAGGTGTTCAGCAAATATGATTTCAATTGCATTGAGAAGGCCAGATGATTCTTATGAGCATGGCCAGCAAAGGCAAGGGGTAAGAGTGTGGTTTATCTGTCTGTCTCCTCCAAGCCTGCCTCTGTGTCTTTCCAGAGGTGAGCAAAGTGAAATGACCTGTTAATTTTTTCTTGGAAGCCACTTTACTGTGTCAGGTGTCTCTAGAAGTGCATCCACAGATGAGGAGGCATCGCTACAGGGGACCCTTGTGCTTTGCTCAGTGGCCCCTACGTAGTTTGTGTAATTGATTTCAAATGTGCATTTATTTTTCTTTCCCTCCAACTTGTGGCTGCCTGGATTTTTAAACTGTTTATTTCCCCCGAATGTGCCTGGATCTTGGATATCATACAAACGCAACCTCTCTCTCCCCTCTCTCACTCCCTTCCTCTCGCCCTCTCCCTCTCAGATTTGTCTGTCACTACCATAAATTAGGAACAAATCACAATCAGTTTAAATCTCTCAACTTAATAAACACCAGATCCCCCAAATGTCAGAGAGTCTAGTCTTTTGCAAAGTCTTTAACTTGTGGCTCGTATTTGAGAGTCAGGAAAAGAGTGGTAAATGACATGAAATAAAGAGGGGGGGTGTTATAGGAGCAGATGGGTTACTCACTAGGCCAAGAATGTGAGGACAAGTGGTCTGGGGCCAATCTCTACCACGCGGCTGGACCATGTACAAGCCTTCTGGTCTCTGAGGACCCTGCCAGGGGTCTTGAGTTCTGATTAGGACAGCCTAGACTTCTGCGTTATCATGAGTGGTTAGCTGTTGAGCAACAGGGATTGTCTTCACCGAGATATTTTCCAAGTCATAACAGAATGTCAGCTTTCCAGGGCCCAAGAAAACCTCATCTGTGTCTTGATTTTACAAAACTACTTAGCAGTTTTGACCGTGATTTGTACCATATCCAAATAATACTTCTTTTTTTTTTCTTATACTTGGTTTTATTTATGGGAAAGACCTTTTAAAGTATGGGGTTAGGAGAAAAGAGGTTGGATTGGGAATTGATTCTGGGCCTGGATCTTCCATAAAGTTATCATGGGTCTAAAATCACTTCCTGCTTCTGAACCTTCTTTTCTTCCTCTGTGATCTGAGGAAGGGCTCAGATGAATTGTTTAAAGTTGTGGTCTGTGCAACATTAGGTTTCTAAATATGGGGGCTCTTTACCCTTGAGCTGCACCCTGCCCAGATCAACTTTACCATGATCAGACCGTGGACAGATATCCACATCTAACCCCTGGCACCTGCTGAATCTTTGCAAATATGGCTAAGAGATGGGGGAGATAAGCCTGGGTTATCCAAGTGCATTTGATGTAATCGCTCCTTATAATAGGGAGGGGAGAGAGTCAGGGCGAGAGGAGACATGATTGAGGAAGCAGAGTGAGAGAAAAATCTGAAAGTGGGAAAAAGGGTCATGAACCCAGGAATACAAGTGGTGTCTAGAAGCTGGGAAAGGCAAGAAAACTGATTTTTCTCTAGAGACTCCAGAAGGAACACAGCCCTGCTGACACCTTGATTTTAGAACTTTTCACCTCCAAACAATACATTTGTGTTGTTGTCAGCCACAGAGTTTGTAGTAATTGGTCATCATAGGAAGCGAGTATGCCCACCCGTATTTGTTTACACATTGAGATTTTTTTAATCTAAGATTTCATCTGAGAAGGATTTCAGTGGTTGAAAATGTTTGAGCAGAGGTCCCTAAGTTCATTTCAGTTTGAAATGACTGTGATCAGCCGGGAGTGGTGGCTCACGCCTGTAATCCCAGCACTTTGGGAGCTGCGGTGGGCGGGTCACCTGAAGTCAGGAGTTCGAGACCAGCATGGCCAACATGGTGAAAACCCATCTCTACTAAAACTACAAAAGAATTAGCCAGGCATGGTAGCGGGCACCTGTTATCTCAGCTACTCAGGAGGCTGAGGCAGGAGAATCGCTTGAACTCGGGAGGTGTAGGTTGCAGTGAGCCAACATCACACCTCTGCCCTCTAGCTTGGATAAGAAAAGCAATACTCTGTCTCAAATAAAAAAAAAGAAAGAGTTCGTATCTGAATCACGGCACCAGAAATAAAAAAATAAAAAAGAAAGAAAGAAAGAAAGAAGGAAAGAAAGAAAGAAAAGAATGTGATATCCTTCATATCAAAAGACAACTCTGGGGGAGAAAGAATGTGAATGCTTGCTGCCTTCATGAAGAATGGCATGGCGTTCTCCAGTGGTCAAACCTGCTTTGTCCCATCCTCCTCCATCATGTCTAGCAAGCTCTCCATGAGACTGCAAGCTCTAGGGAAGCAGGGCCACTCCTTTGTTCACTACAGTATTCCCTACGGTTAGTAACTATTCTTGGAATAAGGATAAATGAATGAGTAGTGGGCCACTGGCCCTGGTAGAAAGGAAAATGGTATGGCCACTGTGGAAAACACTTTGGCAGACTTGAACAAAACTAAACATTGTCTTACCATGCATTCCAAATATCCAGCTCCTTGGTGTTTACATAATTGAATTGAAAGTTTACATCCACACAGCCAACGTTTGTAACAGCTGTATTCGTAATCAGCAAAACTTGGAAGCAACCAAGAGGTCCTTCAGTAGTTGAAAGGTTAAATAAACTTTGGTACATCCAGACAATGGAATAATATTCAGCACTAAAAGGAAATCAGCTATTGAGCCATGAAAATATAAGGGACAACCTTAAATATGTATACTAAGTAAAATAAACCAACCAGAAAAGGCTGCATACTGGATGATGTCAGCTCTTCTGGAAAGACAGTGGAGAGAGTAAAAATATCAGTGGTTGTCAGGAGTTAGGGAGAAGGGACGACTAGGTGGAACACAGAGGATTTTTAGGGCAGTAAAACAATTCTGTATGATATTACAATGGTGAATACATGTTATTGCACATTTGTCCAAACAGACTGTGCAACACCAGGAGGGAAACCTAATGTAAACTGTGGGCTTTGGGTGATGATGCTGTGTCAATGCAGATTCATCAGTTGTAACTGATGTATCACTGTGGTGGGGGATGTTGATAGTGAGGAAGGTTTTGTGTGTGGGGGAGGGTATATGGGAAATCTCTACTTCCTGTTCCATTTTGCTGTAAATCTAAAAGCGCTTTAAAAAAAAAAAGTCTATTAAAATTTTAAAAGACCGCTGGTCTACCTGCAACTTTTCTATGTAGACTATGCTTTGCAAAAACTACCCTAAAAGTAAGTTCTCTTCCTGGTTCTGTTGCCTCTCTGAGCAACTCCTCCTCCTCCTTGTTGTTGTTGTATTTTTAGTAGAGAAGGGGTTTTGCCATGTTGCCCAGTTGCCCAGGCTGGTCTCAAATTCCTGAGCTCAAGCAATCCACTCACCTCGGCCCCCCAAAGTGCGTTACAGGCATGAGTCACTGTGCCTGGCAAACTCCTTCTTATGAAGATTTTTCTGTATTTCTCTCTTCTACTACCACCTTGCCTGTGCTGTGTGCCATATCTATTACCCCAATATCTCCTGAGTTAACCTCAACCCTGGCACTAATCCACTAATCCCTGCTGTCCTGTCATTGTCAACACTTATTCATGTGACCTATTGGGCTGTGAGTCCCTGGAGGGTTTCACATGTCCTTTATTTCTGCATTCCTAAGGTTTAACATGGTTCCCCCCATCTCAATCTCTCTCTCTCTCTCTCACACACACACACACACACACACACACACACACATCAGGGCTCAGTACATATTTATTAGCCAAATGATTGAGGCTTAAAGACCTGAATGTATTTTGCAGTTTCTGGTCCAGCTTTGCCAAAACTTTTCTCTCCCAAATGTGCAATTCTCTTCTATAATTATTTCCTTCTCATTTCTTTTCTTATTTCAGTTGTATCCATGTCAGATTGTCTTCTCTTCCAGTACTGAGGTGGAAAGTACTGATTTCTGTTCTAAACCAAGACATTCTCCAACTTTCAAGAGTCTTGAAAACATTAATGTGGGTATTTGAAAGAGTGTGTATGGTAAATGTGTTAGGCTTGGTATTAAAATTAATATTCACAGCTTTCCTCACTAGCGCTGGGCTTTCTCAGTTTCCTTTTTATTTTTATGAACTGCATTTGTAACTATAAGATTATAAAATTCTTCTTGACTATGGTATAAATACATGCATATATAATAAGGACATGCAAGTACCTTCTTTGTAGTAAGTGATTGGAGGCAAACTATGAGAATATAATGCCATAAAAAAATTCAAGAAGTTGGCAGATTCTGACAAAGGGGGAAATCCCACTTGTAAAAAGTCAGTGGGATATAAGATATAACTCTATAAATGAACAGGTGGCATCTCCCTGGGGGTGGTTGGTGGGGCTTCTTATCTCATATCAAAAAGACATTTTCAACTTTTATTTTCAGTTTGGAGGGGGTACATGTGCAGGTTTGTTCCATGGATGTATGGCATGTTGCTAACGTTTGGAGTACAAATGATCTCGTCACGCAGGTAGTGAACATAGTACTCAGTAATTCATTTTTCAGGCCTTCCCTCCCTCCCTCTCTCTCTCCCTCCCTCCATCCCTGTCTTCCCCCACCCCTTCTTCTCTCTCTCCCCTTTCTTTTATTCCCTGGTAGCTGTTGTTCCCATCTTTATGTCCATGTATACCCAATGTTTAACTCCCATGTATAAGTGAGAACATGTAATATTTGGCTTTCTGTTTCTGTGTTAATTAGTTAAGACAATGGCTTCAAGCTGCATCCATGTTGATGCAAAGGACATGATTTTGTTCCTTTTCATGGCTGCATAGTATTCCATGGTGTATGCATACATACTACATTTTCTTTATTCAGTCCGCTGTTGAAGGGCACCTGGGTTGATTTCATGTCTTTTCTACATGAATTGATAGCACTTGTTCCATCCTTTCACAGATGCTTAACATCTCAGCAAAGGCAGATATTGTATCATCTCCAGTCTTTCCCCATAGTTGATACGCAAATATCCTTTGCAGGTATGGCAGGAAATGAAGACAAGTTATAATATCTTAATGTGACACATCATTCATTAGTTCTCTTCCAGAAGATGAAGTTCAGTGTCTAGAGATAGTAAGTAAGGGTCTGTGAGAGAAGAATTGGGGGAAAGAGTCTGCAAGGGATAGAAAAGATCAGAGGGGAATCTGAGGAAGCAAAGATAAAGAATCATTGATTTCCATTAATAATATTTCATTCTAAGGTTCCAGGATGCTATTGACAAATCAAAACCTCCTGTTCCTGTTGTTCAGAGGTATCACAGGATCTGACAGGTAGACTGCAATAAGGAATGAGTCTGGCATGTGCAAAATGGCTGGGATGGCCCTTTTCACATGGGATGTGGTTTTCATACCACAATGGTGTGGAACTCTGAAGGGAATTGAGATGTGATAGTTGGAACACCCCCCAGAGGGTGGGGACACAAGTACTTTGGGACCAGGCAGCTCATTGCTGACACTTGGGCGAGAGAGCAGATGTGCAGGGTGTGACCCCAGAAGACAGAACGAGTCCAGTGGGAATTGGTTAGAGGAGAGTGGATTCCAGGTTCTCATAAGGAATGGATTTTTGCTATGGGAGGATGATGGGTGCCCATTACTGGGTGTGTCCAGGCAAAGGTAGAGGAAATGGCTATCTGAGTGAAAGTGAGAGTAGAGACCCTCTGTCAGCCCTTCTAATTATACGACCTCACAAATTTGGCTTTGGGCAGGGTCCTGAGGACAGAACTCAAATTCACTTCCAGAAACTGTACTTCTCTGTGTCATGACAAAGGCTTAGCAAATATTAACTTGAACATATTTCTAGGCTAGGTAAAGCTAAATTTCAATCCTGCCTCCTCCAATGATCATGTAAGGGTCTTTGAGGAAACTGAGGCCGAGGAAGATTAATCAACTTTTCCATATAAAACAGAAGAAAGAATGTTGTTTTTCAGGTTAAATAAGACTAAGTCTATACCATGCTCAGCATATAGTAGACCCTCAAGCAGTGTCGGTTTCTCATGCACATGACCTCAGAAAACCAGCTGTCTGCATAGAACATATGTATGACTGTCTCCTTAGTGAATCATACTTGGGTCACAAACTAGAAAGGGCTTCATCTTTTTTTTGTTTTTTGTTTTCTTTTTTGAGATGGAGTCTCGGTCTGTCACCAGGCTGGAGTGCAGTGGCGTGATCTCGGCTCACTGCAAGCTCCACCTCCCGGGTTCAAGCGATTTTCCTGCCTCCGCTTCCCAAGTAGCTGGGACTACAGGCACCTGCCACCATGCCCAGCTAATTTTTTGTATTTTAGTAGAGATAGGGTTTCACCATGTTGGCCAGGATAGTCTCTATCTCTCGACCTCGTGATCTGCCCCGCTCGGCCTTCCAAAGTGCTGAGATTACAGGAGTGAGCCACCGTGCCCAGCAGGCTTCATCCTTTTAATGAGGTTTCCTAGGCTGCAGGATTGAAGGTGGAAATGAGCAATGTCATTTCAACGCAGCACAACAGACTTCAGCAAGTAGCTTTTCATTGCTTGCTGTTCTTCATTCACATGACAGTACTAATGTAGGGTTGTTTGTCCCTCAAATATCTTCACATTATCTTAATGTCGTTCTGCAAATTACTAATTGCTGTTACTCTGAAACATCAAGAAATCAGAAGGAAACTCTGGATAATGTTCTATTTTGGTGAGATTTATCTATCTTAACTCTATCAGGTTGGAAAAATAAGTCTTCAACATTTAAAATCCATTTTCAACAGAACAAAGGGTTGAGAAAAATTTTTCTGGTAAATATATTTGAATTCTTCTTCAGTTGAAAACTTTCGTATGTGCCTGTCTAGCATTATATCTGTGTACCTGTCTGTCTTTCTCTCTCCCTTGCCTTATTCTAGAAGTAATAAAAATTGATCATTTTTATTGCTTTCAGAGGTGTACACTTTCTGTCTCGACTCAAGGGTATAGCACAGAAGCAGCTTTAAAATATCTTTAACAAAATGCTAAGACAAATTTGATGTCATATTTCTGTCTGATTTTTTATAAAGACTGAATAATATTTTGGTTGGTTGGATTTTTTTTATTACATAACCTAACTTACACTGGACTTGAAAGCCCTTTTATAAAATGTTTCTCCCACTAGATATATAACTACTTTTAAAGTTTCAATATGCAAATTTTAAAAATGAGTATCATCTTTTATTTTTTAACTGTTCCGTCCAGGAAAATTTGAGGAGGTCCTTAACGTTGCTTCCTCCCCTGTCTTCAAATATTACTTTCCATGCTACAGCACTTGAAGCTTTTTACCTTCTGTTTAAATAGCAATTTAAATTCAAATGCCTCTCTTAATATTTAGATATTTGTAAGTAAATTATTTAAAAGAAACCCGGAAAAGGAAGCAGTGATCACTAACCATGAACACAGAGTCAGCCATGTTTAATTAATTGTGCCTTTCTTCTTTCAAAACAGGGCTACTAGAGAGAGAAAAAAAATGTTGATGCCATAGTTATCTCTGTTTTTTAGAAAGGCATATGATAGTCATTGAGAAAATCAGAAAAATATGCCTTGATTATCATACATTGAGCCAAGGAGTTGATATCCAAAATGGGCCACAAAAAACTGGAGGTGTCTGATCAACAGGGAGAATACAAAAACACTCAACTGGGGCAATGTAAGAGGGATTAGAGCATCTGATGGAATATTGGACCAGGTAGACCTCTAATATTTCCTCCATTCCTAAGATCCTATGAAAAGAAATATTTAATCCAGGTACCAGAATTCTCAGACAGGGCAAAAAATAAAAAGAGTACTTGACCCTCAGAACAACAGCAGTTCTTCAGTCTTTCAGGATTTTATTGGCTTAATTCTGGCCAGTTATTTTTTATAGCTTTCATGAATCTAATTCAAAACATATTGAGAAGCCAAATCTTTGCTGGGCTTGAGAATGTAACTAATAAAAAGGCAAATGCACCAAGGTTGCCAAACACTGCAAAAGAGAAGTATATAACACCAGCTCTAATGTGAGAAATTGTAGAGCCTTATTTTTGTTCTCCATTTGATAGGAAACATACGGGTTTTTTCATGCTCTTGGAGAAGGGCCCTTGTAATACTTAGCAATGACTTTAAAAATACCATTATTATCAAATGAGAAGAAACTTCACATCGTGGCAATGAACTAGGTATAATCCAAGCACTGCCTTTTTCTCTGGGGACCTCCATGCAAGGCGATGTCTCTCAAATTTAATGTCTTTTGGCAGCCAGCGAAACCTCAAATCTTGAAAAACCCAAGCCTCACATCATGGTCCCCAAGGTGATGTTGAGATCATGCAGGTGGTCACAGAAGAGCAGTCACGAGGGCCACCGTGGGCAGACCTCTTTCAAAGCTATGGGGTAAGAAATGTCCTCTTCACCTTCATTGTTCAATGCCTCCCTAAAAAAATAAAATCTGCCTCAGTCAATGTACATGTGGACAAGTAAACCAGCATCCCCTTCCCAGAAGACCTTTGCAGATGTCTGACAGAGAACCCACCTCTCCACTCCGTTTGCAAAGTGATAGTTTTGCCAGGTGAGCAATGGTTCCTCTAGTTTACCCATGTAACTGAGATCCATTAAGCATATTCACAGAATTTTATTTTTGAAAATGTAGTTGTGTGGATTTAAATGCCCTTCACATAGCTGATCTACAATAAATACATGTTGGATCATGTTTCCTTGTTGAACTTTATGGCATTTTGGGAATGATCCTGGGCTATCTGGGCAACTGCAAATAACTTTCTACTATTCCTCTTATAAAAGCAAATCTCCTTACCCCGACTTCTGAGGCAAATCATCCTTTAACCTCTTGTACCTGCCGTGGTCCTTTTACAGACAGGGCTTTCTCTATGTGCTTCTCCTTCCACCTAAATCCTCTTTTGCTCTTCACCTGGTCAGTGCCTTGAGTCCTTCAGCTCTCAGCTCAACCATCAGTTCTGCAGGAGCCTCTCCTCCCCCTCCCTGTCAAATCCTTACACTGCACTCCAGGAATACCCTATTCCTCTACTTCTTAGGCACCTAGTGTTGTTCTAATTTTCCATTCATCTGGGGTGATTACTGATCAATGGTGGTCACTTCAACTACATAGTAATTGACATAAGAGCTTGTGTCTCCTTGCATAGTTTATCTCCAACTTCTCTCATAGTATTCAGCCTATTCTGAAGCTCAGTGAAAACTTGTCAAATGAATGAATGAATAGGGTAATGAATGAATTTGCTCCAGTCCAGCTCTGGCACTGTCATTAAAGGGTTGATGCACATTTCTCTGGGCTCCAGTTTTATTCTATAAAAAGGGGATAAGAATACCTACACTGTCTGCCTCATAGGATTTTTATTAGAATTATATAAAATAGTGCATAGCATTTGGCATATTACAGGAACTCAGATATTGGCTGACATAAGTGGCTGAATTTTAAAACATTTGGCATCATCTCACATTTGTGACGTATCTTATATTTTATATTTTTCCTTAACACAAAACACATCTCATCCTCAATCCTTTTTTTTCCCACCAAAATTTCATTGCTCAATATTTTTCTCTCAAAGCCTGCATGTCTGTTAGGCCTTATAGTAATAATAATATCTTACTTTTGTATGTTTCTTTAAAGTGTATAAATTATTTGGCAGCCCTGTTTAACATTCCCATTATCAGTAGAATGGATTTTAAAACTGTAGTATATTCATGTAATAGAACATTATACAACCATGAGAACTGGTTAAAACTACTCAAAACAATTTTGTTGAATAGTGAGAAACGGGAGTGCAAGAGGGAGACACAAAGTACATTCCATGGTCCCTTTCCTCTAAAGAAAGAGGTGCAACTAATTTTTGGTAGTCACATCAGGATAGCGGTTGCCTTTGCTGGAGAAAGGGATTGGAAGGGGACATAGGGCGCTTCGGGGTCATATTTTGCTTTTTGGTCTGATTGCTGGTTACATGTGTAAATTCAGCACTGGGAATTTCACCAAGCTGTGCACTTTTTAAAGGCACACTTTCTACATGTGTATTTTACCTCCATAAAAACTTCATAAATTGCTTTTCTGTACATGATTTTATGTAATAATTTCTATTTCAACTCTGTGAGATTTGACAAGGCAAGTATTTTTTATTTCATTTTAGAGAGGAAAAAAATGATACTTGGAGAGTAGATGCTTTCACAGAACGTCCGTGTGTAGCACATGTTACCGCTGGAATTGAAACCCAGGTGTTCTCAGTCTAGAACTCTTTCTCCCAGACTATCTGATCCTCAGTAGATAGCAAAATACCACTTAAATGTGCACATCTCTCAGAGGCCCATAAGGAGTAGGGCGAATGATGGAAGACTTAGATAATTGCTGAGGGTCTAATCTTGGATCGGAAAAGCTTACTGATATACCCCAAAGCCTACCATGTTGATGGCCATCTGCTTGGCTGTCCCACATTTCCAGTTGAGATAGAGGAGAGAGATTTATCATGGAAGGCTCTCCTCCTCGTACCACCTCCCACATCAGCTGCCAATTGCTGTCTAGGGAGTTCCAAATGAATCCCAAAGACTGAGGCAATGACAATGAGGACATATGCAGAATAAGACACAACTGAGCAGATGTTAAGCAGCTGGAATCCTCCCTAGCATATCCCCCAGTCAGGTCCCAGATGAACTGATTCTCCATTTGTGTTCTTTGATTCAGCACCCCATGTGCTAATCTTTGCAATGGGACGGCAGAGCCCTGGCTCACACCTCATCACAGAGGGCTTAATGGAGGAGAAGAGATTTAGCAAGGTTCTTTAAAGACACAAGGGGCTTGGTGGTTGACGGGAAGAAAGATTCCAGATGTAAATATACTACAGGAGTGGCCGAGTTCGTGGGAAAACCGGCCATAAGATTCCATGGATTCAAAGGCACATAAAAGAACAAAAAGTGATATGAGAAGTTTGTTTCTGAAGATGAAAAATGTATGAAGATAGACAATGAGATTATATTTTAAGGTGCAGAACTTGAGCCTATCAACTGCAGACTGGATCCCAAGTCCTCTTAACTTCTAGACCAGTGCTTTCTATTCTAATCACCTGCTGTGTGACAACAAGCAAGTTATTCCATGTCCCCTGACCACAGATATGGTGGTTGTATACTAGAGCTTGTGGTCATGCCTCTGGTGGAGTTTGACAATGCGCCCTAGCAACCAAAGCCTGTCTGTGGATAAGGAACAGAAAAACAAGTTAGATGGATCATAAAAACATGTTCCATCTTAGAAGAATAAAAAGAACATTCCACACTTTCCTTTGCAAAAACAACAGACATGTACCTCAAAATATTTGACAGATTACATCTAAATAGAATCCTTATTACAGATAAATGCATGGCATGCTTTTAACTCCCTCTTTTTAGGAATTGAAATGATTTTTATTTGCTTTTGTGTGGCTTCATTTTCTTACTATTTTCTAAAGTTGCATTGTGTCATGGGACTTGGGCTCATTTTTGTGTGTGTTGGCTTTGCTGAAGAGGGATATTTTTTTGGTTTTTGAAAATTGAGGTTTTCTGAAATCTGGTTTTCTCAAAAGCACAAAAACTCATATTTTGATTTTATGTTCTGATATATCTGTTGATTCTTCATAGGTGTTAATAAAAAGTACCCTACGTAATAAAGAAAAATGCACTTATGCCCTTTGCAGAGATTCACTAATCAGCGTTCATATTCCTTTTACACAAATATTCCAACATGCCAGGTTTTCAACATATTTAGAGCAGCCCAGTACATATTTGTGGAGATTCATTTTATATTTTGAGTAGGATCCCTTCACTCTCGTCTTTAAGTCTTGCATAGCTCCAAGCTTATGTTTTTACCTCTAGATGGCTTCAATCAGCATGATAGACATGAAGGCACCGGCTGTTGAAAATGGGTTCTCCTCTGCTGGACTGCTGCTTGCTTTGGCTTTATCTCTCCCTTGCAATCTCATATTTTATTAAGTGCATAATTTTCTATCAGCTTCAGACACTAGAGTCACCAACTGAGAAAGAGCTGGGAGGCCTGTCTTTGACAGTGGTAAATTTCATTGTGCTTTAAAAAACCCCAGCCAACACACACCATATGCTACCATTGGAAGGAAGACTTATTTCATGGCTTAAACTTTATGGCCTTAGATTTCAGCATGACATGAGTGATGTGGAAGGGAAGTACATTTGGATGATAAGATGAGGATAATTTGTACTGGAAAATTATTCACAATTGTGATAATTAATAATCCCTGGCACACAATAACAGAAAATCTCAACCCTTGAACTGAATTATGTATGTTTATGTCTCATAAACAAGGTAGAAAATACATTTTTTAAACCGCTGTGTTTGCAAAGTTCTCTCACTTCCAACCTACCCTCGTTAATAATCATAAAGCAGCACATTTCCAAGCTCAGAATCACATTAATCTCCCCACACGTGACCCGATCATGCACTTTGGGGAGAATGGATGGGACACAGTTGCATTTGTGTGTGCTATGTGTTTTTTGTCACTTTTCTGGTGGCTGGCTTTGGAAATGCAGAGTCTGGGAGAAACCAGGGGAGATAAAAAATGAATCTTGCAAGAAAATTGGACTTTTTGTGGTTAATCACTAAAACAACAATGGAATGAAAAGATAAGGGTGTTCCCCCCACCGCCTTCCCTCACTCAGAGAAGGTGAGAAGGGAATGATGTTTCTGTTCTTACTCATAAACCTTACCGTCATATCTGGAAAAGTTAACAGGGAAACTTGACTTTTTTTTTGAATGCCTGTGCTTATAAATGCTATAGAGTTGGCTTTTCCAAGAAGGGGAGGTTATCCAAGGGTTGGCGGACAGGGGGATGGCTAAATGCAAGAAAGAATGCGAGGATTCTTTAAGAAGCAGAGGGGGGGGTGAGAAGTGGGGAAAGAGAATGGTGGAGTGAAGCAGAGGAAAGATGAGAATAGGCAAGGTAGGCTTGTGTCTCCCATCAAGGCTACCCCTGGAAGAGAATGGACATTGGATGGTACATAGTGACTGTTACATCGATGGAGGTTGGACACCACACTTGGAGCCTTGATTGCTTTTAGGCATGAGATCGGTGGAGAACTCTGCTCAGAGGAGTCTTTCTGTTGGGTCTTGCTGTGCTGTACTGCTTACAGACGAGCAGCGCCCAACAGGAGCATGGGTGACCCAGCAGACAGAGCAGCAGTGATACTGGAAAGCGCCAGAACGGATCACAAGCAGGTTCAAAACGCATCTTCTTAGCACCTCCTATACCCTGCCCCTCTTCCACCAGGGCAGCTCTGCTTCTTTCTGCTTATTATTTGAAGGTACTGTATAAGACTTTGAAAAAGGGACCCTTTAAATAAAAACCAACAGTTGGAAATCATTGATTGAGTTCAACTTCTGTATTTATCAGAAGTAGAGAATGAGTCCTAAAAAGGTTATTTTAGTAGGTGGGACTACAAAGCCATTGAAGTATCCTCAGAATAACACAAAGGGGTGGGAAGAGAGGCATGGGAGGGACAGGTGATGCTCTTTGACCCCTTATAGGTTATCATGAAGACCAAATGAGATCAAGTGTCCAAAATCACTTAGCAGGCAATCAAGCTTTATTACCTCTGCTGCTTACCTGAGTAAAATCATCCATATGTATTTATTAAGCACTTACAACTATAATCTGTTCTGCATGACAATAAAAATGGACATGATGAAATTCTTATTTCAGGAAACTTATGATGGAAAGCATTCAAGTTAAATTCTACAATCTGACCTAAAAAGAAATATTATCTGGAGCTCAGTACAAAAAAAAGAATGTACTTTTTTTTTTTTTTTTTTTTTTTGAGACAGTCTCCTCTTTCACTGAGGCTGGAGTGCAATATGGCGTGATCTCAGCTCATTGCAACCTCTGCCTCCGCCTCCACCTCCCAGGTTCAAGCAATTCTCCTGACTCAGCCTCCCAAGTAACTGAGATTACAGGCACACGCCACCATACCCGGCTAGTTTTTGTATTTTTAGTAGAGACGGGGTTTCACCATGTTGGCCAGGCTGGTCTCAAACTCCTGACCTCAGGTGATCTGCCTGCCTTAGCCTCCCAGAGTGCTAGGATTGCAGGCGTGAGTCACCATGCCTGGCTGATACTTTGATTTTATAGAAAGAGTTCCCCTGTGCCATAGAGGGCAAGCAAAGTATCAGGTAACCATGGGAGGAAAAAAGGGTTTGAGTCAAGTGCTGAAGATTTGGTAAGGTTTGGCTAGAATCTGGAATCTTTGAATTAGAAGAAGGACATTCCTGGATATGATCATCTGGACATTGTCTGCTTGAGCCTTCAGGGAACCTAGATGATGATATTGCCGGGTACCATGCTGGCTTCTTTCCTTTTATAAAAGACATCCTTATGAAGGTGTGATTATCTCCATTTCATAGGAGGACAAAGGTCAGGGATGTTCAGTGACCTTTTGGGTTTGGCTAAGTTGTGAGGTTAAGCTTTGCAAGAAGAGATGAAGAGTTAGGAATTGATACTTTGGAATCAGACAGGGCTGCATTTAAATCCTGATTTTGCCACTTCATAGACAATTTACATCACCCCTCTGAGCCTCAGTGTCCTGGCGTATAAAATGGGTATGATCTTCATTCAATCCTGCACAGAGTTATGAGAATTAAATTAGAGTTACTAGACAATGTCGTAAAGCACCTAGAAAAGTATCTAGCTTGTTAAGGGCTTGACAGATGATGTGTTTTCACTATCAGGGACAGAAAAGAAAGCAGCATAGACTGGAGGCTACGAAGTCATAGGTTGCTTTGGAGGAGGGGAAGTACCAAGATAAGAAACAAGATTTGGTTTTAAATGCTAAGTCTGAATGTCAAAGCTTGTCTGTTGCCCATAGTAATGAGATTGTATTTGTGTGTTTTGCTCACGGTTTCTCAAGTCCAGCACTATTGATATTTGGGGCTAGATTCATTCTTTCTTGGAGGGATTTGCAGGGGTGGGGCTGTCCTGTGCATTATCGTATATTTAGCAACATCTGTGGCCTTGCCCATTAGATGCTGGCACTACATCTCCCCCAACTCCCGTGACAATCAATACTGTCTCCAGACATTGTCAAACGTTCCCAGGGAACAAAATTGACCCTGGCTGAGAACCACTGGTCTATCCATTGCCTCTGTTCCTTCTACGGCAGCAGTCCATGAAGCTCCCCTGTGAGCATCTTGGCCCAGACTCTCCTAGCAGCTCACAGCTGGAAAGTCCTTGCACAGCTTCCCCAGGAATATACAATAACTCAACCCAAGACTGTCTTTTTCCCTTAATTCCCATGATTGCACAGTGTTGCTTTTCACTTTTCAACTCTGGGAATTTGTCTTTCTCATTCACCAAAGCCGCAGCTGAGAGCAACCAGCAGAAACTGATTAGCAGTGTCTGTCCAGGCTGAAGCTATTGAACAATTACAAGGTATATATGTCCCGAGTACAGTCTGAACTTACTATGTGAACCCAGTTAAAGTCAACATGGTTTATATTTTTTACTGTACGAATTTCGTGGGGACTATTTTTCTTCATTGTGTTTTCTTTTCAGTGATTAGAAAAACTAACGTTCTTTGTCTTCATGTCCTGTCGTTCTTCAATTTGTGTCATTTTAAATTATCACCGAGAATTTCATTGAGGGTTTCTGGAAGTTTTAAAGAGCCCACCTGGTTTAGATGTGTCTGTATGGATGTTGAGCACTGTCTAGTTCTCGGGGACGTGGGGTAGACCCTTCAAGATCAGGTTTCTGGTGATGGTGGGAAGAAGAAAATCTGGATGGACATACATTTGGAGAAGAGCTGGAGGGCTGTAATATTAAGCACCAAGCTGAGCCTCTCACACTGTTATCCTATTCAGCCCTCACATGGTATTATGTGAAATGGAAATGATAGTAGTTACACTATAGAGAAACTGAATAAAGCTCAGATGGAGAGATTCACTGACCCTGTATTATGCAGTTCATAATCCCAGCTGGGATTCGACTGCAGACTGTGTGATGCCAAAGCCTGTACTCTTTGCAGCAATCAACAGAACCTCTACAGAGATGAGGACTGATGTATTAGGATTTTATCCAGCCTGTCCTCCCCTTTGCTATCCTTTCCTTGATCGCTAATAGCATGCAAATTCTGAAATCTGTGGTATATTCCTCTGTACACTCCAAATAGAGAGTTTGGCTAAGATCACAGGAGGTTTACAGATGACCAAGTAGGCAAGTGAAAACTTGCCTCATCTGGACTGACTTACTATCCTTCAGCTTCAACATTTACTGACAATGGGTGGCCAGGGGAGGTGCTGAGGCAGGAGAGACAGAAAATCAAGGATTTGAATCCTTGCAATTTGAATTCAAGTCTTCATGACCCTGGGGAAGTTATCTCTTAGTTTGCTCATCTTTGAAATGGGAAGGATGATCTCACTTTGTAAATTGGGAGAACACCCAGGACAAAGGAGATGCTCCATAAATGGCTGTCTCCTTGTGCTCCACCTTGTTACTATGACGAGGCATCTTTACAGGTTTCTCCACCCACCTCTTCACCTCTTGGCCTGAACCTCAGCCCTGAAGACCAGGGATGATGTATTTCTCCCACACAGCATCAATACTATTGGAAGTGCTATCAATGACTGTAGATGCTTCCAAGAAGAGGGCTCTTTTTCTACAACTCACTGCCCTCTCAGCCTTTGTCCCCTTCCAAGTTTGGGGCACCCTGTCTCTCCCAAAGACAGCAACTATTACCCAAGCTTTCTCCGTCCCTCTGCTTCCTGTTTGGAGCAAACTCGTGTACTGTATTAGGTGAGCTACTACAAACACCGTGTTGTCTTCCTTTTCTTGGGACTTGGGGTAGTCAAAAGAGATATTGACCATTGCTTGTTTTTTCTTCTTATTCATATTTGAATGAACAAAGAAACCTTCTGTTTGTTTTATGATAGTGGCCACAGACAACAGAGAAGAAATCATGTCTCCTGATGCAAACATGATATAGTCAGATATGTTCTGAGCAAGAAATGTTTCCAACTTATTTTTATTTAGTAGACCAGACATTTCAAAATGTAGCACATTCTTTTCTTCAGGCCCTTTTCTAAGTACCTGATGCATTTTAACTCAGGTAATCTTCATAAGAAAGCCAGAGAAGCAGGTTCATTTATTACCTCCATTTTGCAGATGAGGAAACAGGTGGGAGAGGTGAAATAACTTGTCTGAGGTAACACAGCTAGGAACTGGAACTGACTCCTAAGTCTATGATTTTAACTTCTATACATATGTAATCCTTGTGAAAATGGTTCTATGAAAAGTCTATAACAATATACAATCCATTAATTTAATGCTAGATGTAAAATGTGATGTAACTGTCTTATTAAAAAGAATAAAATTGCACGAAATTGAGACCTGACTGTTCTATTTCCAGGAAATTGTCCTTCTTGATGTGTTTGAGCCAGCTCTGAGGTTGCTACCAGGGAGGAGAGCAATTAGAACTTGCAGACTCCCACTGAGTTCCATTTAGTTTCACGTGTCTGGGGGAGGAAACCAAGGCAGCTCATAGCAATAACATCATTTAGTTGTGACCCTCTTGTTACCTTTCTTTCCATCAGGCTTGCAATGGAAGCAGAGAACTCAGTTTCCCCACCTTCCTCTTTCCCTCACCTTCCCAGAACATACACATTCAGAAATGGCCACCACTGCGTCCTTTATTTCTCTACTCTTTCTTCTTTACTCTGCCTGGATGAACACGACCAAACAGATTCATGGGTTGTGTCTCTGGATTTCATTAGTTGGTCATTTACTAAAATCTCAAGTCTCCCAAATAAAATTTATAAGAATTAAATGGTTAAACATAAAATAAAATTATAAAACATTTTTGTATTCTTATTTTAGAAATGATAGGTGCTCATTTAAGTGGTTGGGGGAAAAGAAATCAAATGATTTAAAGAGAGAATAAAAATTAAACATAGTCCAACCAATCAGAAACACTCACTGCTAACAGTTGGGAGTAAAGTGTTCTCCTAAACCCCAGAATTTCTCGCTCTCCCCCCCACAACAGTTTCTCTCTCTTTCCCACAACACATCCTCTGTCCATGAGTGCTATATAATTTTAATCAGTATCCTATTGTGTATGCTGGTTTGAATTCTGAATTTTTCATCCAACTTTTTATCAATAGCCGTTTCCCATTTCATTAAATCGTCTCTGAAAACATCCTCTTGGATGGCCTACCTGATGAACTATAATGTTTAAGCTATTGCTCTACTTGCTAGATGTCTAGATCCTTTCCCATGTTTACACCACAATAATAAACATTTTCTACATATGTCTCTGTCTGAGTTTTTTCCCTTTTCTTTGTCTGTGTAAATATTTTTGTTACAAATAGATATAAGTTTAACTTTCTTAGGATAGATAGATTTGAGGAAAGCAAGGGACATGAGTTTTTTGAAGAATTTTATTCATGTTATAAAATGTTTTTCTTCTGGATAATTTCTATCAGTTTGCACTCTTAGGAAAAGAGAATGACAGTGTCTTTTCTAGTCTTCTTTTGCCCAAACTGACCATTTCAACTTTTAAAAACTTATTTGATAAGTACGAAAATCTCATTTCAATTTTTATTTTCTAAAAAATATGAGATTTTGAGACTTTTCTTATCAGTTTTGTTGCCTAGTTTACCTATAGCTATATTCATTAATTTCAACATGTTTTCAGGTAGGAAAATCCACCAATGATCCTTCAGAATGAATTTTAAAACACCTATGCCAAAGAGCATCTTGGTGAAATTTAGAAACAGATACTCTCTTTATCACCTTTTCAAAAATGCTCTCAGTTAGATATTGTAACTTCTGTGTTGATACTGTCACATGTCTCAGGAAATAGATATATCTCCCTACTCTCTGCCTTTTTGTCTTTGCAGTTTGTTTTCTTGAAGACTTCCTTAACCTTACTGCAGACTATTCTGGGGATGGACAGGCATATTTTTTTAATTTCCCAAAGCATTTTCTTGTTCTCTGTTCCTTTTTTGTGCATTTTTAAACCTATTTTTATCTTGTAACTTTTAAGTTCAGAAATACAAGTGCAGGTTTGTTACATACAAAAATTTCATGACAAAGACGGCAAAAGCAATTACAACAAAAGCAAAAATTGACAAATGGGATCAAATTAAACTAAAGTGCGTCTGCACAGCAGAAGAAACTACCAGTAGATTAAATGGGCAACATACAGAATGGAAGAACATTTTTGAAAAGCATGCATCTGACAGAGGTCTAATATCTAGCATCTATTCAGAACTTAAACAAATTTTGTGCATGTTTTATTGATACTCTAAGTTTTCGATTCTCACAGAAACGTAAACAAGGATTTGCTTTTAAAATTCTCTTTTGTTCTCTGCATTATCTGTTTCCCCCAAGGTTATTTTTAAATTTTATTTATCTTCTCTAATATTTGAGAATATTGAACACTTTTCTCAACTATCTAAGGATTGAAATTTAATATAAATTTAAAATTCTGGGTATCAGGATGAGGTGATCAGTCAGTGAGCAGCCATCACACTGGAGAGTGTTAGTTGCTATAAAATGAACAAAAATAAGGTTTTCTGTAGGGGAGTATGACATCTGTACATAGAATTCACATTAATGTCTCTTTCCATCACCCTTCCCTCCATTTTCAACCTATTTATTACTCCAGCTCTTAATGATACCTGGCATTTACAGGTCCCAAGACTCCAGAGCGTTCTGTTAGGCTAACAGCTGTCGTCTTCTCTAGGGGCCCCATTCACATATTTGGGCTGTAGCTTCTTTACCCTGTGCAGCAGATGTCCCTGGTCCCTAGACTCACACCTATTCAGCCTTATCACTAATGTTGGCTGTGGATAGTTTGTGTAGGTTTGGACTCAATTCACACTGACAGCAACTCACCTTTAGCATGTGTAATGCGACTTGCATTTTTTTTTTTTTGTCTCACAGTTTCTCATTGCAGATGCAACAGGTGCTGCTGATTAAGTGGAAGAAGATTCCGAATTCATTAGAATTAATGTCACCACAGACAGACAGAACCAAAGAGGGGGATGGGAGTAAATGGACTGATATTTCTCTTGGCCAATCCTTGGGTGGGCAATGTATTCTACACTATTCTCAAAAGATCTGGGTGGGATTAAGTTTCAGGTGTCCTTAGTGGTGACCTTGATAACTTTCATGACACTCTTAACCTGGGCTTTCTTCTTTCCGCCACTCTTCCTCGGTGCTCACTCCTGCTCCCTAGGATTTCAACTGCCTAAAGTCGTTGTCTCAAGCCTTACTGTCAGGGGGAAACCATGATTCCTCAATAATTACTATTCAATTAGGAAAAGAAGAAGTCAAATTGTCTCTATCTGCAGATGACTTGATGGTATATTTACAAGACCCCATCGTCTCAGCCCCAAATCTCCTTAAGCTGATAAGCAACTTCAGCAAAGTCTCAAGATACAAAATCAATGTGCAAAAATCACAAGCATTCCTATACACCAATAACAGACTTAAAGAGAGCCAAATCATGAGTAAACTCCCATTCACCATCGCTACAAGGAAAATAAAATACCTAGGAATACAACTAGCAAGAGATGTGAAGGACATCTTCAAGGAGAACTATAAACAACTGCTCAAGGAAATAAGAGAGGACACGAACAGATGGAAAAACATTTCATGCTCAAGGTTAGGAAGAATCAGTATCGTGAAAATGGCCATACTGTCCAAAGTAATTTATAGATTGAATGCTATCCCCCATCAAGCTACCACTGACTTTCTTGACAGAATTGGAAAAAACCACCTTAAACCTCATATGGAACCAAAAGAGAGCCCACATAGCCAAGACAATCCTAAGCAAAAAGAACAAAGCTGGAGGAATCACACTACCTGACTTCAAACTATACTACAAGGCTACAGTAGTCAAAACAGCATGGTATTAGTACCAAACAGAGATATAGACAAATGGAACAGAACAGAGGCCTCAGAAGTAATGCCACACATCTGCAACCATCTGATCTTTGACAAACCTGACAAAAACAAGCAATGGAGAAAGGATTTCCTATTTGATAAATGGTGTTGGGAAAACTGGTTAGCCATATACGGAAAGCTGAAACTGGAGCCCTTTCTTGTACCTTATACAAAAATTAACTCCAGATGGATTAAAGATTTAAACATAAGACCTAACACCATAAAAACCCTAGAAAAAAACCTAGGCAATACCATTCAGGACATAGGCATGGACAAGGACTTCATGACTAAAACACCAAAAGCAATGGCAACAAAAGCCAAAATAGATAAATGGGATCTAATTAAACTAAAAAGCTTCTGCACAGCAAAAGAAACAAGCATTATAGTGAACCGGCCACCAACAGAATGGGAAAAAAAATTGCAATGTACCCATCTGACACAGGGCTCACAACCAGAATCTACAAAGAACTTAAACAAATTTACAAGAAAAAACAACGCGATCAAAAAGTGGGTGAAGGATATGAACAGACACTTCTCAAAAAAAGACATTTATACAGCCCACAAACATGAAAAAAAGCTCATCATCACTGGTCATTAGAGAAATGCAAATCAAAACCACATTGAGATACCATCTCACGCCAGTTAGAATGCTGATTATTAAAAAATCAGAAGCTAACAGATGCTGGAGAGAATGTGGAGAAATAGGAACACTTTTACACTGTTGGTGGGAGTGTAAATTAGTTCAACCATTGTGGAAGACAGTGTGGCGGTTCCTCAAGGATTTAGAAATAGAAATACCATTTGACCCAGCAATCACGTTACTGGGTATATATCCAAAGGATTATAAATCATTCTGCTATAAAGACACATGTACATGTATGTTTATTGCAGCACTGTTTACAATAGCAAAGACTTGGAACCAACCCAAATGCTCATCAACAGTAGACTAGATAAAGAAAATGTGGCACATATACACCATAGAATACTATGCAGCCGTAAAAAAGGATGAGTTCATGTCCTTTGCGGGGACATGGATGAAACTGGAAACCATCATTCTCAGCAAATTGACATAATAACAGAAAATGAAACACCACATGTTCTCACTCATAAGTGGGTGTTGAACAATGAGAACACATGGACGCAGGGAGGGGAACGTCACATACTGGGTCCTGTCTGGGTGAGGGAGCCAGGCGAGGGATAGCAGGGGATTGGGGGTTTGGGGAGGGGATAACATTGGGAGTAATACCTAATGTTGATGACAGGGGTTGGATGCAGCAAACCACCATGGCATGTGTATACCTCTGTAACAAACCTGCATGTTCTGCACATGTACCCCAGAATTAAGGTATAATAAAAAAAATTACTGTTCAATCCTCTTTTCTTTGTTTTCATATTTTTTTCTTTGGACCCCTCTCCCATTCTCTTCTGTATTGTGGAAACATTTAGAAACAATATTTATTGTCATTTTGTTGTAAACTCAGCAAGGAGAGTTTTGAACATAGATGTTATTAAATCTAATATTTTCTTTCTACATTTAAAAATTGCTTTTGAGTTTAGAAGGTATGTTACTGGCAGGCATGGTGGCTCATGCTTGTAATCCCAGCACTTTGGGAGGCTGAGACAGGCAGATCATGAGGTCAAGAGTTTGAAACCAGCCTGGCCAACATAGTGAAACCCCGTGTGGTGGTGCACTCCCGTAGTCCCAACTACACAGGTGGCTGAGGCAGGAGAATCACTTGAACCCAGGAGGAAGAGGTTGCAGTGAGCTGAGACCTCACCATTGCATTCCAGTCTGGGCAACAGAGGGAGACTCCATCTCAAAAAAAAAAAAAAAAGAATATATGTCACTATTCACCTATTACAGATGTAGGATTTATGTCAGTTTCTGTAGGGGAACTAAAGATACATAATTCACTTTGTTTGACTCAGAAAATGTTGGTTGAATTAAACAATATACTCTCAATGTCCTTCTGCCAAAGACTGTTGGAAATATACCTGTATTGACAAAGCTGGGTTCACTGACTTGCTCTGATGAGAGTGAATGCACATCATATAAAACTGTGGATTTTTTCAGTAAGAAGTTGCTTGAAAATTTTTATTATAGGCTTGTGTTAGGTGATTTCGGGAAGGGTTCAAGGAAGTGGTCTTTACCCTGGATTGGATTCTGTCAGGATGGAAAGATAATTCTACAATTGGCTGTTTTTATTAATTCCTATCTAGAAGGCAAGTAGCACAAAGCAAATCTCAAGATGTAATTGGTAAAGCAGTGGCATTAGTCATTATTGTATAAGCCAGGAAAGGATGCTGTTTGGTGTTTGAAATTAATTTATTGTTATTATTAGTGGAGAAGGTACTTGCTTTTATCTTTCTCAGGCATGAGTGTGGACTGGTCTTACCTTTGTCTTGCTCTTTCACGATCATTTTTTCATCATGGTCTATCTTAATGTTGGTGTTCTATGAAATCGTTTTAAAGAAAATTATCACAACCTAGGTATACATCCTGGGTGTTTCTTACCAATACCAAGGCTTGGCTAATAGAGCCAGACCAGTCCCTGGCTGTCAAGAGCTCTCTTTCTCTTTCTCAGCCTTAATAGAAGTTCTTCACAAAGTGTGATATGATGTAATTTTCATGTAGTTTTGCTGGGGCCATAGTTTACCGTTGATATTACTGGGCTGTAGAGTCTGTTACACTTCGGTTTTGAACTCCAGCTTTGCCACTTGATAAATGTCTTAACTACATTATATTCTCTCAGGCTATTCCAGCCCATATAAATGGTGATAATGGTCGTCATAGAAGCCTTATGTAAAATAGTAATTGCTATAATAGAATACATAAAGTACCTGGAAGATCCTTTAATCCCTATTAAGTAAAAACACAGTATGTGTTCTTTTTCCATTCTTTTTTTTTTTTTTTTTTTTGAGACAGAGTCTCACTCAGTCACCAGGCGCCAGGCTGGAGTGCAGTGGCGCGACCTTGGCTCACTGCAACCTCCGCTGCCCGGGTTCAAGCATTCTCCTGCCTCAGCCTCCCGAGTAGCTGGGACTACAGGCGCGCGCCACCACGCCCAGCTAATTTTTTTGTATTTTTAGTAGAGACGGGGTTTCACCATGTTGACCAGGACGGTCTCGATCTCTTGACCTCGTGATCCGCCCGCCTCGGCCTCCCACAGTGCTGGGATTACAGGCGTGAACCACCGCGCCCGGCTCTTTTTCCATTCTTTTCTTTCTTAGTTTTGTTAAGAACATTCTCCTCAAAGACCATTGTCCATAAAGACCCTACCTGCTCCTGAAGGGCTATGAATACACCTTCCCCACCCACCCCACAAACTCGAGTAAATGTTCTCTCCTGTCCCCTCCACCACCAGCAACATTCGTCTTCCCCCCCCCGTCTTGCTGTTGTGGCTGGTTTTCACTCTGACACATAGTTGGAAGGCTGAGATCTTTTTTTTTCCCCCTTAACTCAGATTTGTACTACATATGAAATGTTTTGGATCATATTTCTTCCTTTTTCTTTAGAAAGCTGGTAATAATTAATCCTGTACTTGCAACAATGGAAAAATTGATAGAAATTTTAGAAGCTGCAAAAACCGAAATACAGTCTACAGTGTTCTTTCAAAATAATGCAACTGTGACAACGATGCGTTATATTTAACTTGAAGCAGCAACTTCTTGGGCATGGTTCGGGCTAATTAAAAAAATACAGAAGGGTTTTTAAAAAATGGGTGTGATCCTACAGTTGTAGGATGGAATTTAGGAACACAGTCTGCACGTATACCAAAGCTGCTCTGACGCTTGTCTTAGTCTGGGCTTCCCTGGAAGCAGACACTGAGCAAGAATTTAAGTAGAAGGAGTTTACTAGGGAGAGGAAACAAATACCAGCAGAGGTGTGGGCAGGTGACACAGAAGAAGGAAGGCAGCAAGCCTGTAATCCCAGCACTTTGGGAGGCCGAGGTGGGTGGATCATGAGGTCAAGAGATCGAGACCAACCTGGCCAACATGGTGAAACCCCATCTTTACTAAAAATACAAAAATTAGCTGGGTGTGCTGGCGTGCACCTGTAGTCCCAGCTACTCGGTAGGCTGAGGCAGGAGAATTGCTTGAACCCGGGAGGCGGAGGTTGCAGTCAGCTGAGATTGTGCTACTGCACTCCAGCCTGGTGCCTGGCAACAGAGTGAGACTCTGTCTCAAAAAAAAAAAAAAAAAACAAAACAGGAAGGGAGCTAATAACAGACACGTTTTCAAGGCAGTAACTCCTGTGACCACTGGATGTAAGTCTTGCTAGGGAACTCTGAGAGCCAATGTAGAACGAACCTCCATGTATCTCTCCTGAGAATGAGGAAGTCAGGGTATTTATTCACTAACTCTCGCCAGTCATTAGCTGTGTGGGGATGTTCCCAGTGGGATTTGTTTCCTTGTACTTCTGGCCTCCTGCACTTACAGGTGGGCAGGTAAATTGGGCTTCAGCAGCTGAAGAAGGCCCTGTGGTAGGCCAGGCAGAGAAGCCCATGCCTGTAATCCCAGCACTTTGGGAGGCTGAGGCAGGCAGATCAGTGGAGATCAAGAGCTCAAGACCAGTCTGGCCAACATGGTGAAACCCCATCTCTACTAAAAATACAAAAATTAGCCAGGCATGGTGGCGTACACCTGTAATCCCAGCTACTCAAGAGGCTGAGGCAGGAGAATCATCGCTGAACCCAGGAAGGCAGATGTTGCAGTGAGCTGGATCGTGCCACTGCACTCCAGCCTAGGGACAGAGCCGGATTCCGTCTCAAAAAAAAAAAAAAAAAAAAAATCTTGAGGCAGAACCCACTGAGCACTTTAGTGATGAGAATATATGACTGGGCACTCGTAGCTACAATGCTGATCATAATTTATGTTTGAAGCTATGTGTGTATGCTGGTCTGAATATTTGCATGCCCCCAAAATTCACATGTTGCAATCTAATCACCAATGTGATAGTAATAGAAGGCGGAGCCTTTTGGGAGATAACTAGGTCATGAGGGCAGAACTATTGTGAATGAGATTAGCTTTGACCTTCTATCATTTGAAGAGAGCAAGAAGTCAGTGGTCTGCAGCCCAGGAAAGGGCCTTCACTGGAGCCTGTCCAATGCTGGCCCTCTAATCTTGGGTTTTCTGCCTCCAGAACTGTGCAAAATAAGTTTCTGTCACTTATAGGCCACCTGGTCTGTGATATTATAGCAGCCCAAGCTGACTAAGACAATGTGACTTAACAGACATGTCCTTATTTTTAGTGGCAAATGGCTTTCCAAAGTTTAGTTTCAGAAAGCAGCATAGATTAGTGAGAAAGACATTAAGATATGAAGTCAGACAGGCTTGTTTCCAGTTTCTTATGGTGTCTGCCTTTCTTGACTTCTTTGGGCCCTAGTTCCCTTATTCCTTCCGCAGTCATAAGCAATGATCAAATGAGGTTACCAAACCCAGCATGAGGTAAGATGTTTGGTAGACACTCAGGAAATTGAAATTCATTTTTTATTTGCTTCTCTACAAAGAAGTTTATTTGGCCCCACTGGCTTTCAGAAATTAGTCAAGAGAAAACTAAAAGAAAAAATGGAGTTTGAAGCAATGATTTTTATCTACCTTGGTTATCATTGTATGATTGCTACTTCCATCAGCAATACAGAGAAGATGTCTAGGTGTCTGGAGCTGATGTGCAATGTACCATTGTCTCTCACTGCCACTGTTTCCAACTGCCATGGAATTGAAGCCAATGATTGTGTGGGACTTCTTTTGTTCATTAGTATCTTCTGATTATTGAAATAAAATACATGTTTTTCTACCACTGAAATCTGTTCTAATCAGGTGTCCTCAAAGGTAACTGCACACCCATCAAAGCCAGAGAAACTGTTACCTCTGTTCGGCCTTTGCAAATATTTCTCTTTTTTTGTTGTTGTTGAAACAGAGTCTTGCTCTGTCACCCAGACACTGGGGTGCAGTGGCACAATCTCCACTCACTGCAACCTCTGCCTCCTGGATTCAAGTGATTCTCCAGCCTCAGCATCCTGAGTAGCTAGAATTACAGGTGCATGGCACCACGCCCGGCTAATTTTTGTATATTTACTAGAGGCAGGGTTTTGCCATGTCGGCCAGGCTGGTCTCAAACTCCTGGTGTCAAATGATCTGCCCACCTCAGTCTCCCAAAGTGCTGGGATTTGAGGCATGAGCCACCACGCCTGGCCTGCAAAGGTTTCTTAATGGAATTCATCTTCTTGGTTTCCATGTCACTTAATTGAGAGATTATCAACTCTTAGCCATAGATACCTTCCATTACTACTACTACTATTGCTACCAATACTAATAAATACTGTGAAAAGGACTATGATAATGATACCCATTATTACTTTACTACTGCTACTATACTATGGCTGCTACAAAACAGGTACTACTGCTATTATTACTACTTAATGCTACGACTATTACTGCTACTGCGGTTATCACTAGTACTACTACGCTAATGCTACTGCTGATGGTTTTGCTACCACGGCCAGTTGCTGCAGTGTTGTCAGTACAGTGCCTGCCTGGGAGATCTTATAAATAGCATATGCAATTGTTTGTGTGCTTCGAATATTTATCTTCATGACAATGCCACGAAGCAGGCGCTGTTTTTGCTCAATTTTACAGGGCAAAGATCCTAAGGATAAGAGATGTGAAATAACGTGTCTATCTACCAACAGTCATGATCATAATTTGATTTTAGATCTAATGGACACCCATGCTTAGTTCCTACCCACTACTCTGTATGGTTCTTTTGAAAACTCCCTCTAATATTTCGCTTTGTTTCAGAAGGTCAGGCTGCATGAGTGCAACACAGGAGGACTAAGCCTACTAAGACAGACGCTGGTAATGTGATTCCATAAAATTTAATACCCACTTAACAAAGCAACATGGGAATAAGAAGACCACACAGCTTAAAAGCGTGATGTGTGCATAGCACTGCATTTCCTTGGACAAATCTCCTAACCGCTCCGAACCTCAGGTTTCCAGATTGATCATGTTAAAATAACGGTAACACCTAGCTTCCAGAGTTGTTCTGAGGATTGGGAGGACGATCTCTTTGTGAAAGCCTTTTGTAAATTATAAGCATTTTTAATCGTAAGTTATTACTCTAACAAATTTGGAGGCCGTGTGATGACTAGACAAAGAAGACACGTAAAGCTCATCAATAAAAGCAAGCAGTAGTTTTAAAGAAATTATTTTATTTTTGCCACTTTGTTTATTTTTCCAAGGCCAATGGTCACATGAAAAAATATTTAGGGAAACTGTCATTTGACGTTCCTGGTGGTCATGTGTAGTGTGAGGATGACTAAATGAGGCAGAAAAGTGCTGCATCTTCGTTTCCAATTCCTGACTTCTTTCATTCCACATTTCAACGAGGTGAGGTTGTGTAGTCTCATCCAATACTCTATCATACTGGTTTCTTCCCACTCTGGGGAAAGGGATGAAGGCTCAGAGTTGGACTTTGACTCTTTCCTTTCCCCCAACCTCCTCATACTAAGGACTCTTAATGCTTAGAAGATCAGGAAGGGTAAGAGTCAAAGCACCTGGTATTTCTTGTGCTTTTCATAACTAATCATGATTCATTGAATGAATGAACAAATAGGTCTTGGGTTATTCCTTTAAGAAGGGACTTAATTACTTCTTTCTTCCACTATTAAACAACCTTATATTACCTGGTTAAGTGCATATACAGCATCTAAAGAAGATATAAAATAGTCATTTATTTCCAGTTCATTTTTTTTTTTTTTTTTTTCTTAAGACAAGATCTCACTCTGTTGCCCAGGCTGGTGTGCAGTGGTGCAGTCTCGTTCAGTGCTACCTCCACCTCCCAGATTCAAACGATTCTCATGTCTCAGCCTCCCAAGTAGCTGGGATTACAGGTGCCTGCCACCACACCCAGTTAATTTAATTTTGTATTTATAGTAGAGACATGGTTTCTTCATGTTGGCCAGGCTAGTCCTGAACTCCTGGCCTCATGTGATCTACCTGCCTCAGCCTCCCAAAGGGCTGGAATTACAGGCCTAAGGCACAGTGCTTGGCCTTATTTCAAGTTCAGAGCCTATCCTCTGTTATAGAAGCTATGTTGGGACAGGTGAAAGAATGGCTCCTGCAGTGTCCTCCTTTGGCCCAACCTCACTCTTTAATGGAAATGGGTCACATGACATGGATTTTAGTGCTGGTCATCTTTTCCCGATAGTCAGTAGACAAACTATTCCAGAACATTCTAACTGCTCTCTCCCTTTACTCCGTGGCTACTTGGGCCAGTCAGCCACTTTGCTCCTCTACTCAGAGTCCCACTTCTGGATGAGCTATTCATCATTCTGCTCCACTTTGGATAGGGCTGAGTTGGGGTGGGGAAGTAACGCCTATGGTTGTCTTCATCAAGTGCAGGATCCAACCAGAATGCCAAGACTAACCTTCACTGAACACACCTGTTTTTCCTTCTTGAGTGAAAGGACTACTTTGTCTGTTTCTATCTTAGTTATTTTTATTACTTTCTTCACTATTCCTTGAACCTAGATTTTATCTTATTTTTTCTTTTTTTCTTGATGTAGGGTCTTGCTCTGTCACCCAGACTAGATTGCATTGGCATCATCATGGCTCACTGCAGCCTTGACTTCTCAGGCTCAAGCAATCCTTCCAGTCTCCTAAGTAGCTGGGACTACAGGTGGGCACCACCACAACCAGCTACTTTTTGTATTTTTTTGTGGAGATGGCATCTTGAAATGTTGCCAGGCTGGCTTGGAACTCCCGTCCTCAAGCAATACTTTCATTTTGACCTCTCAAAGTGCTGGGATTACAGGTATGAGCCACCGTGCCTGGCCATAGATTTTGTCTAATGAAAAATGCGTGTTACAGTTTAAAGAGGTTTAGTAACTAGAACATAGTATTTGAAAATTATTTGCTCAATGAAGAAATAACAGTGTAGATAAAGTCTTAGCAGTGAAGGTTCAGGACTTCAGCGATTCCCAAAAAGGAGGAAGCTTTTCATCCTATGATTCCATCCCTGATATGACTATCAACCCAAGTCATTTTAGTAATGTTTAATTTTATATTTTGTTGAAATCAAATCATGATGGAATAAAATGAAGAAGTAATTTCAACTTTCTTAAAACAGTATAACTAGGCACATTATTCTTCCCAGAACAGATGTAATTTCTGTTAGATATGATAGTGTGTGGTTGTGGGTCACATTTGGAGATTTAAATTCACGTTTCTGATTCCCATTTACAGAAAGTGATCCATCAATAAATGGAGTTTGGCCACCACCAAAATGTTCTTTATGGAATTCAGAGGCGGAACCTATACATCCAGGAATGAATTGACAATGATCTCATCTGGCAGATGGACCTAGGTATCTATGATACCCAGCCCTGAGATCCTTTTCATATATTTTTCCTGTGTCATAGAAGGGTAGGCACTGATCTTTCATCATTACATTGTGTTGTGTGTGTATCCAATCAAGCAGATATTTAATCATAGAACTAGAATTTTACATTAAATTGCTGGGGCTCTGCTGTTTTCTTTAAATCTGAGATGCAACATGCCTCAGTATAATTAGGTAAAATCAGTTGTACTATAGAAAGCATTTTTTTACTTCCTTGTATGTGTACAAACAATTTGCAGCTTCATTTAAAAATAGATCATCTTCTCAGCTAAGATATAGTTATGTTCTTGGATCTTCTGATAAAAATAAGTTAAATATTTATGGAGAAAGCTAAAAAGATACATGGGCACCTTCAGAATAATGATTAATAAACAAAATCTTTGACAAAATGTTAATTAAAGGCATTAAAATCACTCCCTTTTTCCTGAAGTTTCAGATCTGAGAGATTCCAGTTCGGAAAGGAAGTATATAAATTTTACATCTGAGCGGATGTGTATATGAAAGACCCACGAAAATTTCTGTTGAGTTATTTTTTCTATATCAGAATTAAGTTCACAGATGAACTAGCTAAGTTTTGTATGGGGTCCAGAGATAACCTTCATCATGATTTTACAACTAACAGGCAAAACTGGTCTTGCACTTGTGCAATTTTTCCCGTCTGTTTATGTATATTCGGTCACACATTCAAATACTGTCCTCTGTTGCATCACCTTGGTTGTCTTATCTTCTGCTTCCTGGAAACTAAATAGCCAAGTGTCTTCATGTGTGCGGCTGCTATGTGCTCCTTCTCCTTTCAGTCTCAACATTTTACTCACCCAGCTCCCCTCTTCCCTGAATTATATCCCTATCCCTCTGTTGAGCTGTAAATCACAGATGGAATAGTTAAAAGAACACAAAATGTAATACAAGACACTTCTCTCCCCCAGCTACCAATTTGTCTTGCACTTTATTAGGAGGCACTGGGATGGGAAGTGCTCTAGATATTGCTGAGGTTTGGTGAGTTGCTGCTACAGAATGCTAAATGGTCTGCCTGCCAAGAAATGGACCAGAGGAATAAGTGCAAGTTTATGACTTGGCTCTGCTGAGAATTTTAAGTGGGGGGGCCTTTCTGAAAGTCCTGCGTATTTCACCAGGTATGAATTTGGCTTCCAGTCATGATGAAAATTATGGGATGCTAGGGGTTTCAGCAACCTTCTAACCAAGGCATGGCTTTCTTAAATGGTGTTTTCCCAGCTCTGGTTAAATATGATAGATAATGAGAACTCACTGTGTCCCAACACATTCTGAATGAGAATAGTGTGGCCTAGTCCTTGCTAGTAATGATTATAGTAATAATAGAATAATAACTAACATTTATAGAGTGGGTTTTAAAAACACCTGTCAACCAATTCTCTAAGCATTTTGCTTTGTGTAAATTATTTGAATACTGAGAAAGGCACTAATAGGATTTCCACTTTACAGAGAAGGAAATAGAAGCTCACTGAAATCAATGTACTTATCCAAGGTCACACAAGGTTAGATTTCTCAGCCTAGTCTCTTAACAATATTCCCCCGTGTGAACCAAACTTCCCCTTCTTTTCATACTCTCACCTCAGTCCTGTATCTCTGCTCTGGAGCTACTTGGAACAAACCTATCCATCTCTTCTCCTACTTGCATTTCTGATACGGTCTGGATGTTTATGTTTGTGTTCCCTCAAAATTCATAGATTGAAGTTCTAACCCCCAAGGTGATGGTCTTAGGTGGTAGGTCCTTTGGGAAGGTAATTAGGTCATAAGGATGGAGCCCTCATGAATGGGATTAGTGCCCTTATGAAAGAGGCTCCAGAGGGCTGCCCCATTCCCTTCCACCACGTGAGGACACAGCAAGAAGGCACTGTCCATGAACCAGCAAACAGGCCATAACTAGATACTAAATCTGCTGGTGCCTTGATCTTGGACTTCCCAGCCTCTAGAGCTGTGGGAAATTAATTCGTGTGTTTATACATGGTATTTTGTTATACAAGCTTGAGCAGAATAAGATACATTTATTTTGAAACATTTATAGAACAGTCCTATGCTCTAACCCCTTTATACAGAATGTCTAGTTTAACTAATTTGGCTATCTTGTGAAATAGGTATTGATACTTTCATGGTGCAGGAAAATAACTTACAATACTTTCTGTAATCCCATTTCTGGTCGAAGATAACTAGTGGCTCTTTTGACCGAAACTTCAGTTAAACTAAGGGAAGGACTATTTTTGGCATATTAGCAAATATTCATTCTCGGCTGGGTGCGGTGGCTCACGACTATAATCCCAGCACTTTGGGAGGCAGAGGCAGGCGAATCATTTGAGGTCAGGAGTTCAAGAGCAGTCTGGCCAACACGGCAAAACCCTATCTCTACTAAAAATAAAAAAATTAGCTGGGTGTGGTGGTGTGTCTGTAATCCCGGCTACTTGGGAGACTGAGGCACAATAATTGCTTGACCTGGAGGCGATGGTTGCAGTGGGCTGAGATCAGGCCACTGCACTCCAGCCAAGATGACAGAGCAGACTGTGTCAAAAAAAAAAAAAAAAAAATTCTTATATCCCTATTTCTTAAACACTGTATTTACTGTCTGGACAACATATGAAAAGACCTTGGCTAATCATCTAAGAGTTTATTGATTAATTTTTTTCATGTACTCTGTATCTTATATATTTGGCAGTTAACATGCAAAGATATCCTTTTGCCAAGAACCTGATGTGGAAGACACTGGTAACACTTGATTCCTTTCTACGTCATGGGGTATAATATCCTGATGTGTCAAATCAGTGTATTTCAGGGAATGCAAATCAGGTTGTCCAGAGGTATCTTGGATTAGGGAAAACAATGAAAATACTGGAATCTGTTTTCTGCTTCTGTCTCCTTTTCATCACTCCTAGAAGTTCATTTTCAACTTTGCTGCTGAATCGCTCACGTTCTGCCAGTTCTCCTCTCTAGCAGTGAAGTATCTGTACAAGTTTCAGGTCAGTGTTGAGAGGTAGTAAGTCATTCCTCCTGCTGCTTTTCTTGGATTTCCCCAGCAGGCCAAGTGGAGGAATTTCCCCAGAATGCATTATTTATAGTTCTCTCACAGATGATGGATTTACAGTTTGGTGGTGAAAATGAAACACTCATCCCACCTCCCATTTGTTTGGCAATTGCGCTTTGGAAAAAGGATGTGTATTTAAAATCATCTTCAGCTTATATTTAGCCTACCTTTGAGTTTCAGGGATTCTAAATTGATTATATAACAATTATAACATTGAATTAATAAAGTGCTAATATTTTAAATATTTTGATAACTCCTTTACTCTGTTAAAAAGAAACTATTCAAACATGGAGAGTCTTTTCCTTTTCTTTTCATAGGACATAATAATAAAAAGTATTTCTGAGAATATGCTTTGATCTTAAAGTTAAAAAATCTTGTGTAGTCCTTTCAGATTTTCCCCTTTGATGTTTCTTGCCATTAATTGAGTTATGTTTATTTTTCTGTATTCTTCACGAGATCAGGGGAACAATCTAAATATTCCCTTAGTATATCATGAAGCCTACACATAGTGAGTAATTTACCATATGATATTCAAAAATATTAAGAATAAGTGCATCTTGAATTAAAAAGCTATAAACTGAATCTCAATTTCTATTTGTTGGCATTTATGTTTCTCTTTATTCCCTACATAAAATGAGGACTATCTCTTAGCAAAATATTAGGCGATCCTTTCTCACCCTGCCACTCAGACCTGCTAGGCATAGCATCCCATAAGGCTGGAAGTAGCTCATCCTGGATAGTGTTAAATTATCTTGTCCCAGTGGGAAAAGCAATCTATATTCCTTCCTTTCTCCTATTATCCTAAGGGCAGTTATTCTAAGCTAGACTTTCTCACCCTCAGCACTGTTAACATTATGGGTCTGATCATTCTTTGTTGCAGGGACTATCCTATGATTGTGGGATGTTCAGCAGTATTCCTGGCCTCTGCCCACTAGATGCCAATAGCACCTCACTCTCCAGATGTCCCCAGATATGGAAAAATGTCCCCCACAGGTCCCAAATCAACCTTGGTTGAGAACCACTAGTCTAAGTTCTTGTTTTCTCCACCATTTTGAGTTAGTAGGAACAGCATCAAAAACCCTGCTTGTTAGCGTTGCTCGTAAGCTGGACTTCCGTGATTAGGGTCTGTGTGTCGGTGATCTCTTTATGCAGTTACTGATCGGAGAAGGGAGTGTGCTACAGTGGAAACAGTACTGTCCTTGGAGTAGGTGTCATCATATTTTAATTACAAAGTCTCCAGCAGCTTTCCTGACCTTTCTGAGACTATATAGATATATATATATATTTCTGTAACCTAGAGACAACCACTGCCCTCTGATATGCTTTACTTTATAGTCTGTTGTAAATATGAAATAAAATAATGCAAGTGAAAGGATTTTGCACACTCTAAGAGGCTGTACAAAGGATTCCTTGTCGAGCAATATAATGTTAGATTGTTAAAGCAAATTAGATGATGATTGTCATTAGTTTGCACAATGTCTCGTCTATGCTGACAAGGTCACGTGGAAATGGTTCTCATTCCCAAATTATTCTATAGCTTTGCTATAATGCAGTAACAAACATGTAAATATGCATGCATATGATTTGGTTAACACATAACTTTGATGACTATTTTGAAAACTGAAAAGAAAAATTATTGGCAAAGCCTGAATTTGATGACTCTAGCAATACCTGAAGAGGTGCAGGTAAGGAGTCTGCACACAAATGAGCTCCCGCAATTGGAACGTGCACTAGCAATGTGACACAGAGTTCTAGGTAAGCTCTTTGTGGACCTCCATTAGGTCATTTATAGATTAAGTCATTAATGACTTGATTTGGGTTTTTTTTTTTTATTACAATGACTAGCTTTTGAAAAGCTGTAGAAGAGACGTTACTTCCATTTGCAGAGTTAGGAAACAGACTCATGGAGAAGCCAAATGGCATGTAACTTGGATTTAGCAGGAACAATTGGGACTTGATACCAAGACTTCTTACTCAATGTTGGTCTCTACCCCTGTCCTTTAAAAGAATTAAAGAGAAAATAGCCTTGATGTTTTTTCATTCCTCAGTTCATTTAAAATTGATGGAGAACTTACTAGCAAGGAAAGGCTAGCAGTGTGAATCCACAGCTACTATTTCACATGGCCTTATTGTTCTTGTTTCTTGAAATGTCCTTATTTTTCCTATAAACCTAATAAATTCCGACTCACTCTTCCAAGCCAGTCTTGAACATCTCCTAGGATAGGTCATTTCCATCTCTCTTGGCCTCTGACTGCTTGTGCCAATTCCTCTCTCTGACACCCCATGCTGTACTGTGAATATGAGGCATTAGGCCCTCAAAAAGGCACTTGGCACAGAGTAAAGAGTCAACAAATAGAAGCATGGAAGGGTTCATGAATATAGAGAAAGAGCTCAATAAATTTTATTCAATTAATCTGATTAAAGTAAATGGGTTCAAGCTAATTGGTGGGTGGATACACCACCTAACTTTGACAGAATTTAAGAAGCTGGCTCAGAGAACGTGTAATTTTCACGTTCATGTGCCTTTAAGAGAGCTAGTCAGCTCCAACCCAAAGCAACCAGGATGCTAATTAACTCTGATCAGAGAATTTATTTTCAGTACTTTGTAGAGGGATAGAGAATTGTAATGTTTGTAGTGAACAAATTACTTATCTCTTTGAGGCATTCCCACTTGGCCAAGAGCTCTTTGATCACGGGGACATAAATACATAGGCGATCATGTATTAGTTTTACATATGAAAGCCTTGAGTTCCTTTAATCCTTATGGGACAGCAAGATTTATCAGTGGAAAACAGATCTGAACTCTCCTGACCTCACCTTGACACAGAATCCTTAATTCGGGTATAACGACAGGCTGGAAAGAGCAAATGCTTTTAACTAACGTCAACATACTCTGGCACTCTTTGTAATTAATCAGGGCAGAAAATTTGCAGACAAGAGAGTACCATAGGCTGCTGCAAGTCATATTCCTGTCTAATCAGCAATAGCACGCACTTTTTCTTCACTCCACTTGGCGTTTCAAAAGGACCATCATTTGAAAATGACAACTGCTATTGTTGGGAATCACTGGAAACTTGGTCAGCCTTTGAAGACCCAGTGTTTATTGTTGCAGGCAAGGAATGGTAATGTGCTTTGGTTTCAATTAGTTATCCCAAATAATTCCCCCCTAGAAACCACTGAATCCAGCCCTCTTACCACGACAAAGCCTGTCTCTATTAAATCTATGTATTATTTTATAACAAGGGAGTGTAAAAGCATGAAAAAAAAATGATGGCTGAGAAGATAAATAAATACAAGTGTAAGATTTGGAGTGCAAAAGTGAATGATTTTATTAGTGCAGTGCATAAAGGAGGTGACTTCACATTCCCAGCGCATGAGATGACAGTCCCCACTGTAGTGAGAAGCAGTCAGGCTGCTGCCAGAATCGTGTTGGGTACTTTTATATTTTTACATAAAAGTATGAGTTGGTAAATACATTAAAAATGACAAAATGAAAAATGATTGGCATTTTAATAAGAATTGGAAACTTTGAGGATGATCCTCACATTTTAATTGGAACTTTTATGTTTAAATCTCTTTCATTACACAAAATGGAAAACTTGATGAGGCATGGTAGAAAGATTCAAACTGAAAGGAGCCCAGATGTTGGCGTGGAGAAAGTTATTCAACCACTCTGAGCCTCAGGCTCCTTGTTTGTTAAATGAGGACTCAAGTGCTTGCTCTGTAGGTTTATTTGGGGATTAAATGAAATTGTGACCATAAAGAGTCAGAATAGTAAGTGCTTAATCAATGATAGTGGCTGTTATGTTTTTTGTAGCTATGAGATGCTCACTTATATAAGCTTCTAGGTCAGGGATAGGGACTATGAGAATAGAAAGGAGTGCATAAGCTGGAAATATTAGGAAATGGCTATTGCAAAATTAAATGTCTTCTGAAACATTTCTGTGAGAAAATGGGGATATCTAACGTATATAACAATTAGTCTGACATGGGTACCAGTCAGCATGGGTAAAGCCACACCCCTGGGCTTGGGAATGGGGGCCAGCTGTGCCAGCGTTTAATCCTTGGTTGCTGGATCATGTGGTCATGTTGTTTGGTACATCTAGGGCAGCTAGAGACACTATAGGATGGGGAAAAGTCCTTGGAAGCAGTGGTTGTTGATTAAGACATTTGGCTTTCATCACATATGGAAGTATTTTAATAGTTAAATAGGAGGACACTCGTACTAATGCCTCTCAGCCTTGTCTGTAGAGAAACTGGTCATGAAAATACTGCTACCTGGTGCTTCAGGATCATGTGATATGTGCTGTGTAGGCACAGCTCCACACAGAGGGCTTGCAAAGGGCAGGGCCAGAGCTCCATTCACCTGGGGGACATCTATATAGTACTCTGTGCTCAGAATGAGGCCAACCTCAGATTCAGATCTGACTCTGCCATGGTCTGCTTTACTATGAAGTAAAGCTAGGGCTTTCCTGGGTATGTGCTTCCTTTATCTGTGTGGGATCTTAACAAATCCAGAAACCTAAATGGTTCAGTCTCGTGGCAGTAGCACCTTCAGGAATCACAGTTTATCACCCATAGGTATTACTCGCATTTATTGGAAGACACTGAAGAGAACTCAGATATGCAGTCCACAATTATATTTAGTTCTCCTGCTTCTTTTCCCGTCACTTTCCTCCTGTATTTTAGCATCCTTCTCTGAGCAGAGCCTTGGTGTGTTCTGTGTGTGCACTGTGTGTGTTTGCACACACACGAATGCATGTGCTATAGGAAAGAACCCTCCTCTACCCTAAGCATACTCAACATTTTTAAAAAGTTTTATCTCTTTCCTTTGAGCGCTTTATTATTTAACTCAAATTAACCTTTGATGAGCAAGCAAGAAAGGGAATACTAGACTGACAATCAAAAACATTTTGGCTAGTTGTGTGGAAAAGAAAGACTAGGCACCCATTTGAAAAAAAATTCATGGTTTATTACATATAAAATAAATGAGTTGGGTTTAGTGACCACTTAGATATCTTTCAGACCTAACTGTAAGTCAGAATATAATCCAGATTCTTAAAAATATATTTGAATAAAATAAATGGAGAGACATAATGTGTTCATGGATCAAAAATTCAATATTGAGAATCTCCCCAATTTGCATCTCCCCAAATTGATCTCTAGATTCAATGCAACTGCAATCAAAGTCCCAGCAGGAATTTTTTTAGTTCCAGGATACATGTGCAGGATGTGCTGCAGGTTTGTTATATAGGTAAACATGTGCCATGGTGGCTTGCTGCACCTATCAACACATCACCTCGGTATTAAGCCCAGCATACTTTAGCTATTTTTCCTGATGCTCTCCCACTCCCCCACTGCCCACCACCCTGCAGCCCCAAGTGTTTGTTGTTCCCCTGCCTGTGTCCATGTGTTCTCATTGTTCAGCTCCAACTTATAAGTGAGAACATGTCGTGTTTGGTTTTCTGCTCCTGCATTAGTTTGCTGAGGATAATGGCTTTCATCTCCATCCATGTCCCTTCAAATGACATGATCTCATTCCTTTACGTGATTGCATAGTACTCCATGGAGTATAGGTACCACATTTTCTTTACCCAGCCCCTCACTGATGGGCATTTGGATTGATTCCAGGTCTTTGCTGTCATCAATAGTGCTGCAGTGAACATATGTGTGCATATTTCTTTATAACAGAATGATTTATATTTTTTGGGTATATATCCAATAATGGTATTGCTGGGTCAAATGGTATTTCTGGGTCTTTGAGGAACCACCACACTGTCTTCTACAATGGTTGAATTAACTTACATTCCCACCAACAGTGTAAATATATTCCTAGTTCTCCACAACCTCAGCAGCATCTGTTGTTTCTTGACTTTTTAATAATCAACATTTTGAGTGGCATGAGATGGTATCTTATTTTGGTTTTGATTCCCAGCAAGATTTTTTTTGGAGAAATTGACAAGTCAACTTTATAATTTTATGGTACAGAAATATAAAATACCCGTAATAGTCAAACCAATTTCAAAAAAGAACAAAGTTGGATGACATGCATTAAATTATTTCAACTACTAAAAATCTATAGTGATCAAGACAATGATCTATTAACATAAGAGTAGACATATATAGATTAATTAAATAGAATGCTGAATCCAGAAATAGACCTATACAATTAAAGGAACTAGGGTAATTCGATGGAGAAAGGATATTCTTTTCAAAAAATCATGAAAAGTATACCATTTGTTGTATTATCAAAATGAAATTAAAAATAAACTTTGACCTTGACCTCATAGCATATACAAAAATTAATTAGAATTGTAAACTTAAGGGTAAAACCTCAAGCTAGAAGACAGAACATAGAAAATCTCTGTGACCTGTGTGAGTTAAGATTTATTACATATGGGATAACAATCACAAACCATAAAATCTTTTAAAAGATTAATTGAACTTTATCAGAATTTAAAATATTTGATTTTAAAAGGTATCATTTAGATAGTAAAATGCATTAAGCCACAGACTTGAAAGAAAGTATTGTAATGTGTGTATCTGTCAAAAAACTAAAGACCAGAATATTTAGAAACTCTTACAACTCAATAAGATGAATAACCTAATTTTAAAAATGTACAAAATTTATGAACGAACACTTCAGAAAAGAAGATATATGAGTGGTTAATAAGCATATGAAAACATGTTTAACGTTATTAGTCATCAGAAAAATGCAAACTAAAACCGAAATGAGACATGACAACCCACCTGCTGAATGCATGATATTAAAAAGACTGACAACAACAAGTGTTGGTGAAGATGTGAAGCCACTGGAATACTCATGCATTGCTGAAGGGAGTATAAAATGCCACAACCAGTTTTGAAGACTGACAGTTTCTTGAAAAGCTAAACATGCACTTACACAACACAGAAGTTCTACTCCTAGGTCTTTACCCAAGAAAAATAAAAGCAAATGTTCACATAAAGACTTGTACCTTAATGTTCATAGTAGCTTCATTTGTAATTGCCCCAATGTGGAAGCAATTCATCAACAGAAGAATGGATAAGTTCTTACATTGCAATACTATTCAGAGAAGAAGACAGGAATGAAATAATGAGAAACGTTACAACATGAACAGAGCTCAGAACCATTCTCTTAAGTGGAAGAAACCTGATGAAAATAGCTACATATTGTGCAATTTCATTTATGTGAATTGTACAGAAAAAACAAGTTTATAGGCAGTGAAATCAAATTACTTGATTGCCTAAAGCTGGCGGTTAAGAGGTGACAGTAAAGGGGAATAAGGGAAGATTTTAGAGTGACAGAAGTGTTCTGTATCATGATTATAGTGATGCTTACCTACATGAATAACTCTTTTTTGTTGTTGTTTTTGAGATGGTGTCTCCCTCTGTTTCCCAGGCTGGAGTTCTGGAGTTCAGTTGCATAATCATGGCTCACTACAGTGTCCACCCACCGGGCTCAAGAGATCCTCCCACTTCAGCCTCTTGAGTAGCTGGGACCATGGGTACACACCATGCCACCCAGCTAATTTTCTGTACCTTCCAAGGTCTCACTGTATTGCCTAGGCTGGTCTCAGACTCCTGGGCCCAAGTGATAAGAGCTGGGATTACAGACGTGAGCTGCCACACCCAGCCTCTTATTTTTGTTATATGTAATTGTATCTCATAAAATTGATCTAAACATTTGAAAAAATAGTGAATGTAGAACACAGAACAATACTGTATGCTGTTAAATGAAGAAATTGTATGTTACTTAGCAAGTGCTTGGAACATAATGGGCTCTCATTTGTTATATATATATGTGTGTATATGTATATTTTTCAGGCCCTCAAATACTTTCCTATCCAAATAATAGGCTCTCAACAGTTTTTTCTTCCCTTCTTATTTCTGCCTTCCTTTCTCCTTTCTTCCTCCCTCTTCTCTGTCTCTTTACCTTTTTTCTTCCATTCTGTCCATACTATTTTCTCTTGATAATTCTATATTATTTTCTGCTTGACAACTAACTGGTGCTAATCTTTGCTAAGTTGTCAGTGACCAACAGTGTGTCAATGTGTGGTTGCTCTCAGGGATCTCCTGATGAAAGACTCTTGGGAGGGTCTTTCCATGGACTTTTTGAGGGATTGGTCCCTGGGGGATAGAGTTTTTATCTATACAGTAGACTTTGAAAGAAAGCTGGTGTTAATTAGTCCTGTGTATTCTTGGCTGGGGAAATGTTGTAACCATTTATTTAGTAGAAAAACAAACATAAATCTCCAGATAGACACTGTGTATTAATCAGACAAGTGGAATTTCAAGCTTTATTTCTCATGTTTAGTCTCTGTTGCTACACAAGGCAGGGCAGCATTTGTGAAAAGAGCATCACCTTCTAAGTCTCATAGATCTCAGTTTGAATAATAACACCACTTGTTAGCTATGTGACAGGGAACTCCTAACCTTAAATTCTTACTACAGTCTGATGTTTGGAAATAAGGCATTGAAGAGAGATATGGGCTAGACTAAAGGAAGTTCCCACTCTGAGATAAACAGAGACCTTTTTCAGCCTCCTCGGTAAAACTAGAAACAATTGTTTGGAGCTCTAATTAATCAGGGAACATACGCTCTTCTAATGAAATGGTATCTGGAATCTGCTTTATTTTTATTTCCTATTTTATCCTTTAGTAGGCATAGGAATGTAAACACAATCAAAAGTGAATTACAGGTTAAGTAATTGTCTGGTTAGTTGGCTTGGGCTTTAGTTACCTGAACCGATGGCTGGAAGGAAAATTCAGAATATACATTAAAACGTCTCAAACATTGCATTCACAAAGAATCACCTTGTTCTCTTAAAGGCATTGTAACATATACTGTTTGGTTTATCACCAAGGCCCAGTGAGGAAGGTGTCTAATGATACCATCCATCTGTGTTTTAAGGGTGCAGGAATAGAAGCCTAGATATGAGAAGTGGTTGTTCAAGATTCTTAGCTGGTTAGTGAAAAAGCGTAGCCCAGTATTCTCATTTTCAATATGGGGCTTTTTTATTGAATAATACTATTCATCGCTGCCAAAATGTGTCTTTCAGTATCATCCCGCATTTTAGTCTTTGTAGTCATCATCTGTGGCCCTCGCAGTGGTAATGTGCTTTACAAACCTAAGTCATGTGATAAACGTCAGGTCCTTTTAGCTTCCAAATGCAGCAATATCTTTGTGGAGGGTGTGTATCAGAACTTCATGGAGGCAGCCTGATTTATTGAAAATCACCCGGGGTTTGGGAATAGACAGCCCTGGGTCAACAGACATCTCTGTTGTGATGCTCCTTTTTTTTTTTTTTTTTTTAATGGCTATTATCCTGATTTTCTTTTTCTTAGAGAAAAAAAAGAGCAAGACTAGACTATTAATTAACAAGATGTATGAATTTTAATTTTTTCTATTTTTAATTTTTAGGGTACATGGTAGATGTATGTTTTTATAGAGTACAAGATATTTTGTTTATTATTATTTCTTATTTTTTAAATTTATGATACTTTAAGTCCTGGGGTACATGTGCAGAGCATGCAGGTTTGTTACATAGGTATACACATGCCATGGTAGCTTGCTGCATCTATCAGCCCGTCATCTACATTAAGTATTTCTTCTAATGTCATCCCTCCCCAATCCCCCCACCCCCTGCTATCCCTTCCCTAGCCCCCCCACCCCCCTACAGGCCCAGGTGTGATGTTCCCCTCCCTGTGTCCATGTGTTCTCACTGTTCAACACCCCCTTATGAGTGAGAACATGTGGTATTTGGTTTTCTGTTCTTGTGTCAGTTTGCTGAGAATGATGGTTTACCGCTTCATCCATGTTCCTGCAAAGGACATGAACTCATCCTTTTTTTATGACTGCATAGTACTCCATGGTGTATATGTGCCACATTTTCTTTTTTTTAAAATTGTACTTTATTCTGGGGTACATGTGCAGATCTTGCAGGGTTATTGCATAGGTGCACACATAACTGGGTGGTGTGCTGCCTCCATTCCCCCCTTCATCTATATCCAGCATTTCTCCCCCACATTATCCTTTCCCACCGTTCCCACCCCCCCGCTGTCCCTCCCCTAGTCCCCCTCAACTGACCCCAGGTATGTGATGCTCCTCTCCCTGAGTCCATGTGTTCTCATTGTTCAACACCAGCCTATGAGTGAGAACATGCCGTGTTTGGTTTTCTGTTCTTGTGTTAGTTTGTTGAGAATGATGGTTTCCTGATTCATCCATGTCCCTACAAAGGACATGAACTCATCGTTTTTTATGGCTGTGTAGTATTCCATGGTGTATATGTGCCACATTTTCTTTGTCCAAGTCTATCGTTGATGGGCATTTGGATTGGTTCCAGGTCTTTGCTATTGTACACAGTGCTCCAATGAACATATGTGTGCATGTGTCTTTTTAATATAACGATTCATAATCCTTTGGGTAATTCAAAAGCTAGCAGAAGAGAAGAAATAACTAAGATCAGAGCAGAACTGAAGGAGATAGAGACACAAAAAAAAAAACCCTTCAAAAAAATCAGTAAATCCAGGAACTGGTTTTTTGAAAAGATCAACAAAATAGAACACTAGCCAGACTAATAAAAAGAGAGAAGAATCAAATAGATACAATAAAAAATGATAAAGGGGATATTACCACCAATTCCACAGAAATACAAACTGCCATCAGAGATTACTACAAACAACTCTTTGCACACAAACCAGTAAATGAGGAAGAAATGGATAAATTCCTGGACACTTGCCCTCTCCCAAGACTAAACCAGGAAGAAGTTGAAACCCTGAATAGACCAATAACAAGGGATGAAGTTGAGGCAGCAATTAATAGCCTACCAACCAAAAAAGTCCAGGTCCAGATGGATTTACTGCTGAATTCTACCAGACGTGCTAAGAGGAGCTGATTCCCTTCCTTCTGAAAATATTCCAAACAATACGAAAAAAAGGAATCCTCCCTAACTCATTTTATAAGACCCACATCATCCTGATACCAAAACCTGACAGAGACTCAACTAAAAAAGAAAACTTTAGGTCAATATCCATGACGAACATCGACACAAAAATCTTCAATACTGGCAAATGGACTGCAATAGCACATGAAAAAGCTTATTCATCACGATCAAGTAAGCTTCATCCTGGGAATGCAAGGCTGGTTCAACATATGCAACTCCACAGATGTAATCCATCACATAAACAGAACCAAAGACAAAAACCACATGATCATCTCAACAGATTCAGAGAAGGCCTTCAACAAAATTCAACAGCCCTTTATGCTAAAAACTCTCAATAAACTAGGTATCGACAGAACATATCAGAAAATAATAAAAGCTATTTATGACAAATCCACAGCCAATATCATATTGAACAGGCAAAAGATGGAAGCATTACCTTTGAAATCAGACACTAGAAAAGGATGCCCTGTCTCACCACTCCTATTCAATATAGTATTGGAAGTTCTAGCCAGAGCAATCAGGCAAGAAAAATAAATAAAGGGTATTCAGTTAGGAAAGGAGGAAGTCAAATTATCTCTATTTGCAGACGACATGATTGTATATTTAGAAGACCCCATCGTCTCGAGCCCAAAATCTCCTTAAACTGATAAGCAACTTCAGCAGTGTCAGGATACAAAATCAGTGTGGAGAAATCACAAGCATTCCTGTATACCAATAACAGACAAACGGAGATCCAAATCAAGAGTGAACTCCCATTCACAATTGCTGCAAAGAGAATAAAATATCTAGGAATACAATTAACAAGGGATATAAAGGACATCTTCAAGGAGAATTACAAACCACTGCTCAGCAAAATAAGAGAGGACACAAACAGATGGAAAAACATTCCATGCTCATGGTTAGGAAGAATGAATATCGTGAAAATGACCATACTGCCCAAAGTAATTTATAGATTCAGTGCTATCCCCATCAAGCTACAGATGACCTTCTTCACGGAACTGGATAAAACCACTTTAAACCTCATATGGAACCAAAAGAGAGCCTGCATAGCCAAGACAGTCCTAAGCAAAAAGAACAAAGCTGGAGGCATCACACTACCCGATTTCAGACTATACTACAAGGCTACAGTAACCTACGTTTTCTTTATCCAGTCTATCATTGATGGGCATTTGGGTTGATTGCTATTGTGAACAGTGCCGCAATAAACATATGTGTGTGTGATGCTCTCTTTTTTTTTGGATTTTTCTTTGCATGGTTTTTATCATCACCAAGTCTCAGTGTCCTCGTTATTCATAATGAGTTCCTGTGAGAAATGAAATGACATATGCACAACTTCTGGTCTGTAACACCAAGAAATGATGATTCACCTTTTCCTCTTCCTTTCCCTTTCCATTTTGGCCAGTCTTCATGATTCAAGGAAAGAAATAGTCAGTAGAAGGCATGATAAAGTCTGCAGAGGAACCAGAAGGAAAATCGAGACCTATTCCTGCCTTTTCTTCTGGTATTTTGCAAGAGATCTTTGCAGTTTCTTATGGTTCGTTTTTGACCACTGTTGATAATTTTGAGGGATTTCTTTATACTCAAAAATATCTTTTAATTCTCAACGCAGAGGCAGAGGCAAAATTAGGCCACTGGTTTATTTTTAGTTCTTGGTCAAAACATAGCCTTTGTTCATCCTTGCTTTGTCTGCAGAAAATCTTGCTCTTCTATTCCCATAAACATCAACATTTAGCTATTGAATTCTTTCCAGAGAAGGCCTATCAAAATTCCTGAAGGATTGGGGGATATAAGTGTTAGTTATCTCATGTGCTTGAAGGAGCTTTAGAGATTATATAGCGTAATCCTTTCATTTCACAGATGAAGAAACTGCTGCTTGAGAAGGGGGAAATGTCTTGGACAAATTTACCCAGGGAAAATCCAGGGCAGCCTTACAGTTCGCCTGAAACTTCTCCTATAGACATAGTCATCTTGACACTTTAATGAGGAATGAAAATCCCAGAGGTGATCTTGTTGACATCATTGCACAAGCCTTCTAAATAACTTTGTCAAAATGGGAACTTCTCCATAAGAAACCAAACTATTTAGCAATTGTTTGGAGGTAGGAGTTTTACTTACTTCAGAGAGCAATTTCTATGCACAGTTAATGTGCCTAGCAAACTGTTTGTAGAGGAGTGTCCATGGATGGTCTTCCAGGGATCTGTGACCCCCTGAAATTAAATGCAAAACTTCCTGTGTGTTTTCAAATGAGAGAACTGGGTATATGTTAGAGTCCCTAGAGTCATCCAAACGTAACCTCCCCTTAAAGAGTGTCCTACTTAATAATGAAGGAATGATTTCTTGACTATCTTTTTTTTCATTGGAGAAACTTCTAGACTTTTTTCTTAATAGGCTGGCTGACACCCACTTTATTGTGTGTGGTGTTGGTAGAGACTGGGAACACATAGCGGAACTCCAGTGATCCATCTTTTCTTCTGAAGCTTGGTCAGTCAGGATCCCAGGATAGAAGTAAGCTTAGAAAGGTACTGAAAACCAAATGCCGCATGTTCTGACTCATAAGTGGTAGTCAAACAGTGAGAACACATGGACATAGGGAGGGGAACAAAACACACTGGGGCCTGTCAGGGAGGTGGGGGAGGGGAGAGCATCAGGGCAAATGGCTAATGCATGCGGGGCTTAAAACCTAGATGACAGATTGATAGGTGCATCAAACCACCATGGCAGGTGTATACATCCATAACAAACCTGCACATTCTGCATATGTATCCCGGCACTTCAAGTAAAATTTTAAAAAAAAAGAAAAAGGTGACTTAAGGGAAATGCTATATTTTTGTGGACTTAAGCGCAAAGTGTAGGTCAAAGACATTGGCCTTAGAACTTGAGGGGGGGAAGGCTGATGTTGCATCTTTTTTTTTTTTTTTTTTCCTTGAGACTGAGTCTTGTTCTGTCGCCAGGTTATTATGCAGTGGCACAATCTTGGCTCACTACAACCTCTGTCTCCTGAGTTGAAGCAATTCTCCTGCCTCAGCCACCTGAGTAGCTGGGACTACAGGCAAGCACCACCACGCACAGCTAATTTTTGTATTTTCAGTAGGGGTGGGATTTCACCATGTTGGCCAGGATAGTCTAGATCTCTTGACCTCTCCATTTGGTCGCCTCGGCCTCCCAAAGTGCTGGGATTACAGGTGTGAGTCACTGCGCCCAGCCAGTGTTGCATTTTAATATAAATACTTGATTATTAACATATGCTATTCAAGTATTTCTTAATTCCTGAATTAAGTCAAATCAGTATAAAAATTACTAAATTTCACAGCTACTTCTTGTCTGCCAGTATGGTTACGGATCAGGAGGCAGAGAATAGCTCAAATATTTCTCAAAGGATAACAAGTTGTCATTTATTGATATGCTTAGCTTGGCCTAACTAGGGAGAAGGCAGAGAAATGGTGTGTGAATTAGCAGCTTCTCTAGCCCTTCTTCAAGGATCTGAGTTTATTCAGCTTTCCTAATACTCAAATTCATTTCTTGGAAGAGAAGAGGATTCCGGTAGAACCTTCTGGCCTCCCTATTATCACAGCACCTTTGTCCCTAATAGTCAATGACATGTCAGTTCCAAGCCCCCCGCCTCCCCTGATACCACCCCAGGGTTGCATCACAAAACTCTTCCTACCCTTGCTTCTCTTTTTTTGTTAAGGGAGTGTTTTAAGGGCAATGTTATATTACAAATAATTTGTTATCTTCGTGGTAACTTAAAAACCTTATACTTGAGTAATATGTAACTTGCGTGTGTGTGTATGTGTGTATCTGCATGTCTCTGTGAGTCTTTGTTGCTTCTGTGTGTGTGTATATGGGTGTGTGTGTCTGTGTGTGCCTGTGTGTTTTGTGAGTGTCTCTGTGTTTTTGTGTCTGTGCGTGTATGTGCATGTGTGTGTCTATGTGTGTTTGTGCCTGTGTGTTTCTGCATGTGTCTCTGTGTGTTTTTGTGTGTCTATGTGTGTGTGCATGTGTGTGGCTATGTGTGTTTGTGTGTGCCTGTGTATGTTTCTGCATGTGTCTCTGAGTGTTTTTGTGTGTCTGTGTGTTTTTGTGAGTGTCTCTGTGTTTTTGTGTGTCTGTGTGTGTGTGTGCATGTGTGTGTCTATGTGTGTTTGTGTGTGCCTGTGTGTGTTTCTGCATGTGTCTCTGTGTTTTTGTGTGTCTGTATATGTCTGTGTTTGTGTGTGTGTTACTCTGTGTGTGTGTGTCTGTTGTCTGGGCCTGACTTCCAGGTGTGTTATTATCTCCTTCCCTAGGACAATCTTTTTCCCAACTTGCCCTAATCTTTTCAAAATAAGAAAGAAGGCAACAGAATATATATGGGGAATAATGAATCTACAGCTATTTTGGACACCTGATATTTTTATCCATGATGATTGCAGCTGTGAGCAATAGGGATGGACACAACATTTTTTATGCTACCGTAGGGAATACAGTTTCACTTCCTGTCTCCCTCTGTTTGCCAAACACTCGCTATGAACAAAGTGCTAGGGGTCTGAAGAAAACTCCACACGTCTTCCCTTCAATCCAGTGACCATTCTACATACACATTTTATAATAGAATGGCCCAGACTGAATCATTTTGATTTCTCAAGTCTGAAATGTAATGAACATTTCTTACTTGAAACATTTAAAATGTGAGGGAAAGGGCAGCCTGCCTGCCTGCTGGTCATGAAGAGAAACTGTAACGTGTGGGAGGTACCATGGAGGAGCCGTCCTTCTCGGGAAGCGGTAGCCTCTGAGGGCCTGCCAAGATCAGCAGAGATCTGGCCTCATAAATCCAGGCTTTGAGTCATCCTAGTAGCATTGCCCCTGCCTCCCAGACTGCATGCCCATTTTCCGTCCCTGCTCAGCCTGTCAGGAGCCCTGGCCTCTGCTGCGTTGGCTGAGCTGGGTGTCTGTTTTCATACAGGCTTCTGGAAAGAAGCTGGTGGCATGTGGCTTGTTATGAGTCTTCTATAAAATGCTGCTCACTTGTTAATATCCCTTCATTAGGTCCTTGGCCAAAGGATGTGCTGACACATGGATCAGTGCTACCTTGAGAGCATTTCCACTTGCCAAAGCATGGAGTGTCAACTCCACAGCTGCAGCCTTCCCAATAAAGCACCGGAGAGTAATTCTACGGGTAGATGTGCAAAGTAGGTCATAGGAGAGAGTTGCAACATCCAAACCCCTTTACCCAAGGGATGAGATCTGAGCACTGTGACAGGCACACTCCTTGGCTGTCTGTTCCCAACTGACCTCCCTCTCAGCTCTCATACCTCCTCTCCTTACCCTCATAGCTTTGTCCATTTTGAACCACTCCTAATATGTTCTTTCTCAGTGGTACCACTTTGTGTCTGTGTTACGTCTGTCTGGACCATCTTGTCTTCTGGATATTCTTGGCAACCTTCTTTATGATTCTCCTTCTTCCTCTTTTCTTTTCTTTCTCCTTCCCTCCTTTCTTTCTTTCTTTTTCTTTCTTTCTTCTTTCTTTCTTTCTTTCTCTCTCTCCTCTCTTTCCTACCTTCCTTCCTTCCTTTCCTTCCTTTCTTTCCTTTCTTTCCTTCTTTCTTCTTTTACTCTTGGCTACCTCAATGTTGTCCTTTATGATTCCTCTCCCTCCCTCCCTCTCTCCCTCCTTCTTCTCTTTTGTTTTCCTTCTCTCCCTCTCTCCCTTTCTTTCTTGCTTTCTTGTTTTCAAAGGTTCTCACTCTGTCACCCAGGCTGGAGTGCAGTGGTGCATGATCTTGGCTCACTGCAACTTCTGCCTCCCAAGTTCAAGTTATTCTCCTGCCTCAGCCTCCCAAGTAGCTGGGATTACAGGTGTACACCACCATGCCTGGCTAATTTTTGTATTTTTAGTAGAGATGGGGTTTCACCATGTTGGCCAGGCTGGTCTTGAACTCCTGACCTCCACCTTAGCCTCCCAAAGTGCTGGGATTACAGGCATGAGCCACTGCACCCCCATTCCTAGCAAGCTTTTTAGAATCTTCCAGATGGGATAAATATTCCTCCTCTGTGCTGTCATAGCCCCTTGTTTTTACCCCTTTATAAAATGTATTCATAACTCTTAGAGCAATTGATGACTTTTCCTCATAAACCAATGAAAGAGAATCTGTTCACAGAAAGTACCTGTTAGATACATGCAGAAGTAAGATAAGAGTCTAGAAAATATCTTGGGATATCGAGTCAGAGTTTGAACCCTACTTTCTAGCTGTGTGATCTTTGGTACATTACTTAATGTTTCTAAATCTGCTTTCTCATTTTTAAAATGATGACAGTGCCACCTTAGTGGTAGGACTGCTGTAAAAATTAAAAGGAGATAATGGGCAAAATATACCTAATAGAGGTTATTTATAAATATTGAAGACCTATTTGCATGGAACAGGAAGCAGCAATTTTAAAGAGAGTAACTTGCTCTCAACAGAGATAAAGAAAACACAGTCCTCAAATGTGGGGCATTATGAAAGCTAATCAAAGGTGTTGCAAAAATAAGTTCCACTGTGGAGCATCTACTGAAAGCCTGCAAATGATGAGCCTTATATTCGTCATCTCATTAATTCTCACCGTTGTCTTGCAAGATAGAAATTGCTGTCTTCATCCTATACCTGAGGAAACGGTCTCATGAAGACTGTTCAGCCTGTCCCAGGCTACAAAAGTTGTAGACTAAGACTTTGAATTTATGTTTGTTTAGCTTACTATGTCACTGCTGGCTCACTGCAACCTCTGCCTCCCAGTTTCAAGCAATTCTCCTGCCTCAGCCTCCTGAGTAGCTGGATTACAGGCATGTACCACCACACCTGGCTAATTTTTGTAGTTTTTGGTAGAGACGGGATTTCACCATGTTGGCCAGGATGGTCTGACCTCAAGTGTTTTGCCTGCCTTGACCTCCCAAAGGGTTGGGATCTGTAATCCCAGCACTTTGTGAGGCCAAAGTGAGCCAGGTGAGCCACTGCACCTGGGCCAAAGCCCACATTCTTAACCAGGTCAAAATACGAACATACAGTAAAAGAAATGTCATGCCTGCACCAAGACCTGTTGATGGAAAGGGTCATTGTAGAGTGCTTGCTATACACACATACCAATTTTTTTGGTTCATAAAAAGTACCTCCTTCATCCACATATGTAATGGGTATTTACTGAACTTCTACTGTGTTCCAGGTGCTGTGTTGGTTCATTTAAGAGTAAGAAAAACAGACTAAAACTCCTGCCCATGTACATTTGACATGCCAGTGAGATGGGAGGTGATGATCCTTAGACAAATAAACGAATTGTAATAGATAAATATTGGGTGTTACCAAGCAGATAAGTAGGTGACCCAGGTAGAGAATAAAGCAGTTTTGGGGAAGGCCTTCCACAGGAGACAGTATTTAAACAATGACCCTGAAAAACAAGGGGTCAGCTGTGCAAAAGCCTGGGAAGTATGTCCCAGGCTGAAGGAATAGCAAGTGCAAAAGCCCTAAGGCCAGAAAGGCCTGGTGTGCCTGAAGTGTAGAGGGCAAAAGAGGGAGCACAAATGCATGAAGATGACATTATTCTGATTTTTTTCTTTTTGAGTGAGAGCCTTGCTCTGTCATTCAGACTGGAGTGCAGTGGCACAATCTTGGCTCACTGCAACCTCCACCTCCCAGGTTCACATGATTCTCCTGCCTCACCCTCCCAAGTAGCTGGAATTACAGGTGCCCACCATCATACCTGGCTAATTTTTTTTTTTTTTTTTTTAGTAGAAACAAGGTTTCACCATGTTGGTCAGACTGGTCTCGAACTCCTGACCTCAGACCTCAAGTGATCTGCCCACCTCAGCATCCCAAAGTGCTGGGATTACAGCCATGAGCCACCATGCCCAGCCTCTGATTTTTTTTTTTTTAAATCATTCGATGAAAGACCACTACATGAAAGAAGTAAACTTGGACACTTTATTAATAATAACCACTGTGGTTCGAATAGTACTCAAGCCCTAACCCCTGTCACTTGTGAATGTGACCTTATTTGGAAATATGGCTTTTTCAGATGTAATTGAGATATAAATTAAGATGAGGTCATACTGGTATAGGGTGGGTCCTGAATCCAATATGACTTATATCCTGATATAAGGAGAAGAAACCAATCTGTGTGTCTATATGATAGGCATACATGGAGAGGAGATTGCCCTGTGAAGACAGGGACACGGGGAAGACTGTGTTGTGATGATGGAGGCGGAGACTGATATTATGCAGCTGTAAGTCAAGGAACACCAGACATTTCCTTTTGCTTACAGAGGTTGCAGTGAGCCAAAGAGTTCCTTCGCTGTTCCTTGCTAGGAGATGCTAGCAGAGAGACGATGGTTCTGCCAGCACCTCAGACTTTACACTTTTAGCCTCTGGAACTGTAAAGGAATACATTTCTGTGTTCAAAGCCACTCCGTTTGTTGTAGTTGTTAGGGCAGCCCTAGGAAACGAATACAATAACTCATCAAGTTATAACATGCCTCTCAACTGATCACAATCTATCTGCTCTCCCAGAAGGGCTCCCTAGGGATTCTTCCCCAAAGTGGGACTTTGTCAGAGGGCAAGACACCTTGGAAATTGACAGTTCTACTGTCCTAGCAGCTACATAAGCATAGACAGGCTCATATTTGCAGTCTGGCCTCCATCCTGACTAGCACGAACTAAGGAATTGGTTATATCTCTTGGCTGAGCAAAAGGCCTTCTCATTTCCTAAATGTACGGGCATCTTGTCTTCCTTCGTTTCAAAACAATGAGGGACCTGGGTCACTCCCAGGTCTTCATAGCTCCAGCAATTGCAAAAAAGAAAAAAAAGAATAGGGTTATGGAGACTGTACTCTCTCTGTGGGGAGGTTTGAATTACCCCAACATGGACTTCAGATGATTAGGGGAAAAAATAAAGTTTCATTTGCCCCAGAGTGTTTCTTTGCTTGAACAAGTGTTCCTCATTAACCAAACAAGGGTGTTGGGTTTTTTTTTTTTTTTTTTCACCCTGAGTGGCAATTACCTTTTCTCACTAGCACAAAGTTCTCTATCTAAAAAAAAAAAAATGCTTTAAAGAATTGAAAGGAAATACATTCCAAGGATAGTGATGAATTCCTGGGCGGCAGGAGGAAGATGGAGTCTCCCAGGGGTGGTGATGATGAGTATAGGTCTGGACAGATGTGGGCCCCAGCTCGGTAACCTGGATGAGCTAGTTCCCTTTCTGAGAGCAGTGATTCCTTATTTGTAGAGTTATTGTTGATATGCAATGAAATAATGCATAAGGCTCTCAGAAGTGTCTGTTGTTCTTAAGTCAGATGTTATTACTCTAGCATAGTGCCCTCATTGTATAGATACATGGCGGCCCAGGGAATGCTGCTGCTGATTCAGGACCAGCACCTGGTGAGAATGACTTGTTACCTGTCTAAGACATTTCCTAGGTTTTATTGCCCGAGGATGTGCAAGGTGCCTGGGAGCTCTCTGGTGTGCCACAGGAGGGCATGTAGACTTTGTTCTAGGGCCAGAAGACAAATAGGAAGATACTCATTTGGATCTCTCTGTCCATTTCCTGTTTATCCGGAAAGCTTCCTCTGGTGGGATCTGAGATTTTACCCTACTTGCTAGCTAGCAAGTGAGCCTCCCAAGCTTTCATGGATGTTGGTGGAAGATGTGAGACTGCTGGGTCAGTGATAAAGGGCTTTATTAATCCCAGTGCAGCAAGTAGCATGCACTTCCCATTTGTGTCAGCTGTCCTCACCTTTCTCCAACAGGACAACACAGAGCTGTAGGGTGAGTCACAGACAAGGAACCCCAGGCTGAGGGAACTTGAATCTTTACTGTGGGATAGGAAGCATGCCTGCCTATTGCTCCAGAGGGAGATACTATTTCTGCCTTCCAAGCCTGTTTTTTATATAGCCTTAAAATCTATGATGGAAAAAAATATAGCCTTTGGAACTATATTTCCAAAGTGTAGCTGAGATTTCTGGTACTAAACCCTCGGTCTGCTTCTGAATCATTATGAAACCTTGGGCAACTATCTCTGCACCACAATTTTTTCATCTGTGAAATGGTGGTAAGAATGCCTATGTCAGAGGTAGGAGCTAAGTTTGGCACTTAAAAAGGATAGCGCCTACATTTGAAATTGTGCTATTGCCGTAGGTCAGTCAAAGAGGAGTACAAACATTATTTCGAGTGCCTGTGTCTCTGCCTGGAGGGTACCAGAATAGAGGCTAGCTGAGAATGAGTGACATATTTTGAGCAAACTTGCACAGATAGAAGCTTCCTTTCCCCAGCTTCTCTCTGAGCTCCTTCAGAAGGAAGAGTCACGTGTCAGCCTGCTGGGTGGTTTATGAACAGGCCACCTTCTCAACCTTAAGGAAGGCAATCTTTTTTACTTTTAGGTGGAGCTCATATCTTACGATCTGTGCATCTTCCTTGTGTTTCAATTTTGGCTTCTATTAATGTAATGCAAGACACCCTCCACACTCCACCATGCTCCTCCCTGGATGACTTCCTTCCTGCATCACCTTTACCTCTCCAAGACCTGGTCTCAGATTTTCTGCCTTGGCTGCTGCCTTTACTGTTCAGGCAAGCCATGATTCACCATCATTACCTCCTCCGCTTTCCATCCCAGCACGTCTATATCTTCTTTACGTCAAATGAGTATTTAGGGGCATGAAATCCTACTTCCTCCTCCATCCATGGCTCACAGAAGTTAGGTAGCTGAATTCCCCTCAGTGGCCTCACTTCTGCTTTGTTAATTTCTGTTGTTCTGGACTTCTCAGGCAGGGAAAACAAACTAAGTCTTTGGCTCCTGGAGGGATCCATAGTCCAGAAGGGTTAGAGGGCTGCTGAAGACAAGGGCTCTGATTCCATCCACATTCCAACGAGAAGTGTACCTGCCCCTCAAGTGAAACATCTCTTTCCCCAGATTCATGATTGCCTTGCTGGCTGGTGGCTGCACATGGAGAAATTGATACACCTCCTCATGCCGAAATCTCTTTTTCTGAGATGTAGCTGTTCTGTACTGTAAGATCCCTTTTTTATGGTGATTTTTGAGTACTGGTAGTGATGGAAAAAGAAAGTATCTGTTCATTAAAACAAAATTAGGCTAGCCACAGTGGCTCGTGCCTGTAATCCCAGCACTTTGGGAGGCCAAAGTGGGTGGATCACATAACATCAGGAGTTCAAGACCAGCCTGGCCAACATGATGAAACTCCATCTCTACTAAAAATACAGAAATTAGCTGGGTATGGTGGCATGTGCCTGAAATCTGAGCTACTTGGGAAACTGAGACAGGAGAATCGCTTGAACCTTAGAGATGGAGGTTGCAGTGAACAAGGATTGTACCACTACATGCAGCCTGAGTGACGGAGCGAGACTCTGTCTCAAAAACAGTCATCATCATCATCATTGTCAACATCATCACTTATCTTGTCTATTCACCCAATCCATTCCTCTATTTTCCTCTCTCTCTCTCTCTCTCTCTCTCTCTCTCTCTCTCTCTCTCTCCCTCCCTCTCTCTCTCTCTCTCGGACATCCTATTTCAGACAACTTAAATCTTATGGATTAAAACTGCTGTATTGAGAATGAAAGTCTGTATATTCTGGTTGTGTTCTGTTTCTTCTTGATGAAGACAGTCTGCCTAGTCCAAAGGTTTATGGGAATTAACTAGTTTGTGACTTCTAGAAAATCCTGGTCTCTCTGCCCCACAAGTAATATCTATTCTATGGCTTTCTGGTCAGCACTGGCAATGATTCATTGACCATTTAGGATTTCAATATTAGAATAATATTAGAAGTCTTATTCCGAATCTTTTATTAATTGGAGGGTCTTTTTCCTGTCTACTTCAAGAAGAACATCTAATTTTTGTTTAAGGAAAGCATAAAGCAGTTGTAAGGCCAGGGTATTTCCCCGTTCCCTTGTCAATGAAAGCAGGGGATGTTATGATAAATTTCATATCACCAGGTTTTCAAGAGAAGGAAGTGCCAAGGAACACAAGCAGGCACTGGGAAGCAGAGAGCCTCAGCAGCAGGTGGGAGGACCCACTACGGGAGCAGGAGCAGGAAAAGCAGGGCACAGTAGCAACCCTTAAGGATGTCTGACCTTCATTGGAACAATCCTGGGCACTGGTTGCAGGGTCACAGGGTAAGGCTGAAATCTCATTTTCTAAGCAGGGTCTTTGAATAGAGTCAGATTATTAAGTACTGAACTAAAGGCTCCTTAAATCCCCTCACAATGGCTCTGGAGTGATCCTAGATCCTGGGGTGGGCTCCACGTGGACTCTGTTATACAGAGAGAAAGGGCATGAGGGTTAGAGGCCTATAGGAGTCTAACCTGAGGCTCTGCAAAATTGTGAAATAATTATTTACATGTGCTCATTCTTCTTTATTGAATAACACAAGAAAAAGTTTTTTTAGCCACAAATTCAGAAACAAAATGAGCCACTGGTAACTTGTTGAAACATTATTTCTTGAAAATTATCAGATGTTGAAGGGTATTTGTTTAGGTTAGGCATTTATTTAATCCTATATGATGAACAAATACAACCCTATTTGCTGAATGAAAAAAGGAAGGAATAAATAGGATAAACTATAGGGGAATTTGTCACAATTATTGATCTAGTCTCATATTCTGTCCAACTAGCCTTAATCATTTGGGTAATTTTCTAATAAAGAGATGACCCTTCCTTCCTCTCTAGTCATTTAGGGTTGTTGATTCACCTTCCCACTCATCTTCCATTCTTCCCCCAACTCTTTTTTATTGAAACCTGTCCTCAAAAAAGTTGCAATTATTGGTCCTTGTATTTTCGTATGATTATTAGTTCTTGATTCTGCAGCCTCAGGTACACTTATTATTTTTCTTGTTGGGGAACAAGTGGTTTTATTCCCCACAGATTGATGGTCAGGAGACAGGATGAGGTAGGAAAACTGACAGTGGCCTCCAACCAACAGTTAGCTAGGAACTGAGGCCTCTTCCTGGTTCCCCTGAAATGTACATCTCTCTGTCTGCCCCCAGATACTTTGAGACTAAATTTTCTCATTTGCAAAAACGTGTTAGCAATCTCAACCTCAGTTGACTTTAGAAAGTAAAATGGGGAGAAAAAAAACAAACCCAAACATGACTATGCAGCAAGCACCAAGTATAGTTCTCGGCACATGATAAATGCTCAAAATGGTAGTTACTGTCATCACTGTTTTTATTATCACCATCAATATTAGGGGCTAGTTTAAAATGACAGAAGTAATTGTGGAGTGAGACCTCCTAAAACATGTTATAGTTTATTTAGAGACATGTCTTCACTACGTTAAAATACACTGGAGACTGCATATAAGACATTATCTTAGTGTAAGTTTGTGCTTTCAAGATCACAGAGGACCTTGGCAGTCAGGTGATTCTTTTAAGAACAGGGACATGAAGCGAGAAAGCATAAATTGACCTGGGGGTCCTAGAAATAAGAAAGCAATCCTGATGGGACAGAAACATTCATGCTTTGGAACCCCACCTTCTAAATGTGAAGACGATGTTTTCCTCCATGACTTTCATGTTGGATGTAAAGTTCTTTTGAAGACAGATGTATCCAATTCAGACTGGGTTCAAAGACCCTACTAGAGTCAGGGGTTGTTCAGGTTTCTAATTTCTGGGTGAGCATGCTGGAACTTCTCACCAACTATAGGATGGCCCCGTATTGAAAACATTCCTGCAGAGAGTCAGGCAGCCAGAAGTTCAGTGGGTGTTTACACAAGCTGAAAAAAAAAAAAAGATCAAGGTGAATGAGGAATAGCTTAAGAGTGTTAGGCTGTTTTTTCCTATCCATTCTTCACAGTGTTACTGAGAATCTCGAGTGACAGCCTTGCACTGTTGGGACAGTGAGGAAGACATATTCTTCCACCAAAGAGCTCACCATTTAGTAAGAGAGTCACGCTCACAATTGCAATACATGTTGCACATGCTATTCACGTTATGTATCTAGGATTGTGGAAGCAAAGTGTGTGTAGCCACTTACATATCTAGGGATTTGGGCAAGTCCCTATATAAGAGGTTTGATTGGATCCTTGTAAGGATGGGGAAGAGTTCAACAAGCAAATAGAAATATTTTTAGCAGAGGCAACAACACATGGACAAACATGGCACAGACTCCCCCGCTTAACTTTTTTTGTCTTTGGGATGGGACCATATACTGAAAAGCGTAGGGGCTGAAGGGATACCAGTTGTGAAGGGTTTTGGTGCTAGGCTGAGGAGTTTGACTTGAACTTATGGGTAAATAAGTGTGTTTCTCCCCAACCCGCTAAGACTTTGTAGTTTACTGCTTCTGCACCCTGCCCTTGCCCCTCCCGTAGTAAATTGTTACAGGGTGAACTGAGTGTTAGTTATTTATTTCTCTCTTCTACTAAATAGAGAATGCCTTGAGATTTGATATTTTGGAAATTTTCTCTTATTTGTTTCAGGGTCTCAGACAGTGCCTAACACATAGTAGGAGCTTAATAAATAAGTGTTCAATCGGTATTCAGGTGGTCTCTGAGAAGAAGAGGTAACATATAAACAGAGGAAGGTATTTGTAGGTGGAGCTGAGAGAAGAACTTTCTAGGTAGTGAGAAGAACAGACACAATGGCCGTCAGACTTGGTAGACATGATGTGCTCGCAGAAGATGGAAAAGGCTTAGGAAGAGGGTGGTGCATCAGGAGGTTGGACAGCAGTTCAGAGATGCTGGACTTGAATGCTTGGTTTGCACTGGTGTTGACCTCTAGTTCTTCCTCCACTACACATGAGTCTCCAACAGCGTACAGTGATTATGGCAGGTGGACTCACAGGAGGCCCCCATGGCCCCACCTTCTCATACTCACACTCTTTTGCAATCCTCTCCCATTGAAAGTGTGGACAGGACCAGAGATCTCCTTCCAGCCAAAAGAATATGGTAAAGGTGATAAGATGTCACTTCCAAGATCAGGTTATGAAATTTACACCATGGAATACTATGCAACCATAAAAAAGGATGAGTTCATGTCCTTTGCAAGGACATGGATGAAGCTGGAAACCATTTTCTCAGCAAACTAACACAGGAACGGAAACCCAAACACCACATGTTCTCATTCATACGTGGGAGATGAACAGTGATAACACATGGGCACAGAGAGGGGAGCATCACACCCCAGTGCCTGTTGGAGTTTGGGGGGGCCAGGGGAGGGATAGCATTAGGAGAAATACCTGTGTAGATGACAGGTTGATGGGTGCAGCAAACCATCATGGCACATGTATACTTATGTAACAAACCTGCACGTTCCACACATGTTCCCAGAACTTAAAGTATATTTTTTTAAAAAATTAATAATAATAAAAAAAGATTGTGACTTCTGTCTTGAAATCTCTCTCTTTCTTGGACTCTTTTTGTTTTCATGTTCTGATGAAGCAAGCTGTCATGTTGTGAGTTGTCTTAATGGAGAGGTCACCTGGCAAGGAACTGACAGCCAACTCTGGTCAACAGCCAGCTAAGAACTAAGACTCTCAGTCCAGCAATCCTCCAGGGACTGAATTCTGGAAAACAACCATATGACCTGGACACCAGTGCTTCCCCAGTCAAATCCAGATGAGAACCCAGCCATGGCACCTTGATTGCAGCCTTGTGAGAGATCTCATACTCAAGGGCCCAGCCAACCTGTGCTAGATTCCTGATCCACAGAAACTGTGAGATTATAGGCCGGGCACGGTGGCTCATGCCTGTAATCCCAGCACTTTGAGAGGCTGAGGTAGGTAGATCACTTGAGGTCAGGAGTTCCAGACCAGCCTGGTCAACATGGTGAAACCTTGTCTCTACTAAAAATAAAAAATCAGCTGGACATGGTAGTGGGTGCCTGTAGTCTCAGCTACTTGGGAGGCTGGGTGGGAGGCAGAGGTTGCAGTGAGCTGAGATCACTCCATTGTACTCCAGCCTGGGCAACAGAGAGAGACTCTGTCTCAAAAATAAATAAATAAAGAAGCAAACAAGCAAACTGTGAGATAATTAATCCATGTTTGAATCACTAAGTTTGTGGCAGTTGGTTATGCAGCAACAGATTGCTAATACAGTGATGTTCTAAGGTCCAGTGAGACCAAAAAAAAAAGTATGTGGGATGGAAGAGAAGCCCCAGTGTGGCCCAGTCATTGGCCAACTGCTTCCAGAGCATTGAGCCTGATAGTTTTGGGTATGGCCCTGCTGAGACCTTGGCACAAACTCACCACCAACAGCTCTGGCTTTGTGGAACATGGGAAAGAAGCCTCTCCTAAAAACAGTCAATGAATTCAAATATTTGCTCCAACCCTCATAATCCTTAATAGGAACATTCTGTGGAATCTTCTGGGATCACAATGACATGGAAGAATCTACTTATATTTCAGCAAATATTACAATGAACAACAGCTATCCACACAGGCCTAGCGAGTCGAAGCAAGGACTCAGCAGGTCAGAGAGAAGAGGAGGTTTAAAAAAAAATACCATAGAGCTCACTCAGAAAATCTCTTTTCTACTGAATGATTTTTGGGTCTACAAGAGTCTAAAGATAAATGATGTTCTATCTCTAAAGTTCAGCTTAAGGGATCACCAAGGACTCAACTTGCATTATCCTAAGTGTTGAACTTTAAAGAAAACCAAAAAACATAGTGAATGCCAAATCTTTCTTATTTCTTCCTTAATGCACTTCTGAACTTGCTAAAAGTATTGGGATTTTTATTTCCTCCAAATTATGTTTAGTTCATATGTTAACACTTTAGTCAAGGTTCATTGAGAGTTGTAGTGTTGGAATTTTGCCCCCAAATGAAGCATTTGGATCTGAAGTTGTGCTTAGGAGTACTGCAAATACTGGAAAGATTTCTGCCAACCTATACATGCTTAGTTTTATATATTAGGTTCTGGGTAGAATTACATATGTAAAGCACTAAAAGAGATTGAATGAAAAAACAATGATAAACTTTAAGGCATCCTGAAAACCACTAATATTGAGCATCTGCCAGAAAAAATGTTGGCCATTGAAACTATAATAAATTATACTCATTTTTATATCTAAATTATACTTATTCATATAATTTATTGGACACTTCTTATACTAGGCACCTTGGTAAGTTTAATTCAGACATCAATGTGTCATTCATTCAATACAGATGTATTCTTAACTCCTAGCAGAGAATAAAACGAGCTCTCAAAAAAAAAAGGTAACCATGTCATCTTGATCACTGCTGTTAAGGATCGAGTGATAAGACATAGAGGATATAACAAAAATCATTAATGTGATACGGGGTCACAGTTTGATCCAGTTTTCCTGGAACTCCCTGTTACCTGGAATAATCCAAAGCATTCCTTTTCCTTTTCACTCTCAAAACGATCCCCAGTTTGGAAGATAATATTATGTGATCTTCCCTAGCTGGGGCAGACAGGTTTCAAAAGTTCTATGTGTATGAAAAGAATTACCTTTTGGTAAAATCGTTCAAATTTCATGCTTCTACTTAATGTAAGTAAAAGTTGATTATCAACATTTGTCATTTAACTTATATATTGATAGTTTAGGTTCATTCTGTGGACTTACTATACCATAAATTATTGGCCACTGTCTAATTCTCTTGACCACTATGTAAAATTAGTCTTGTTTTACCAAGGTCAAGGGAAAATAATCTTTAGTTGAGTCACTTCTTCCAGCTCTGACAGTTTCCCAGTTGCCATGGATAATGTTCATCCATTAGAAAGCATAAATATCTGCTTTCCTATATGGATATGATGACTCTTGTGAATATCTAGGGAGGGAAGCTACCACCCACACGGTACTTTTCTTTTACTTTTTGTTCCTCCAAGGAATAATTGTGAATCAGAGAATAACTCTATGGAAATCGGAGCTGAAATAGCCTATAAATCACACCTGTCATCATATCCCCAAACTGCGGTTGATTTATGATACAACCTAATGCCTCACTGCCACAGCCACACCATTCTCGTGATATGAAATCACACAACAGACACCAGTAGGGACTACTTAAAGACTATACAAACGGAGAAATAAAACAGGATCAATGCTGGAGAACACTGAAACACGTATCGGATACAAATACATGACTGGAAAATCTGGGAGATGAGGGGAAATAAATGTTCACACTGGAGAGGCAGAGAGACAATCATTTGGACAACACTGGATTATCTAAGCTAATGAAAGAAGGAGGGTGGGGGCATGCAAATATTGAAATAATTGAATGTTTATCTGTAGATACAAAGATGCTTCCACGGCCTCATCTTCCAGCACTTGGATTGGTTATTTATATTCTTTTTTTTTTTTTTTTTTTTTGAGATAGAGTCTTGCTCTGTTGCCCAGGTTGGAGTGCAATGGCTTGATCTCCGCTCACCACAACCTCTGCCTCCTGGGTTCAAGCGATTCTCTTGTCTCAGCCGACAGCATAGCTGGGACTACAGGCACGTGCCACCACGCCCAGCTAATTTTTCATATTTTTGGTAGAGACGGGGTTTCACCATGTTGGCCATGCTGGTCTTGAACTCCTAACCTCGTGATCCGCCCACCTCAGCCTCCCAAAGTGCTGGGATTACAGGCGTGATCTATCATGCCCAGCCTGAGTTGGTTATTTCTAAACAGAAGAATGGTCAGGGTTAGCTCTTATCAAGGCTGGGTGAAAGTTCCCCAGTCACATTGGTAGCAAAGCAGGACACAGAAAAGGAGAAAGAAAAAAAAGCATAGCAAAGGAAAGGAAAACTAGGAGAGGTGAGGCTAACTAATGGTTATTTTCTGTCCTTATCTAAGCTAGACACTGGAGATCTGGGGGAGAAACTTGGGGAACTGCTTCATAGCCACATCCACCCAGATTAAAATTGCAGAGCTCAGATTCAACTTCCAGAACTCATTGGCATTACCTTGAGAATGCGCTTCCTCTGATGAGTCAGTACTTAAGCTTGTTCTCTGTGGAATGTCCTTTATTTAAAAATCTCCAAGTCTCATGTATTCCATAAATCTATCTGGGGTTATTTTCTAAAATATTTCAACAAAGAGAGAGAGAGAGTCGATGATAAAGTCAAGAGAGAAGCTAATGTGATACCTAATTGTCCTTCTTCGGGGGCTGCCATGAATGTTCTCTCCTTCCAGAGCATGACCAGAATCAGCTCAAAACTGTCAAAGCAGTACAGAAATGGGAAGAGACAGAGAAAGGCAGGGATCTGGGCTGTGTTTGCCTTGCCAGGACAGCCCTGTGTCTTCCAGAAGCCTGTCCTTTCCAGTTGTAAATGATTGCACTTGTGATGCTTATTAGACGATGATTCCACACTTGTGGATCCCTCTCCCTTCACATGTTCTGCCACTCCATGTGTTTCATTTTGTCTAGTTACTTGTCATCATTTTGGGAATTAAGCACAGCCTCTGGGTCAGAAAGATGTTTATTGGATGGATGAAAAAATGGATAGAAGAATTTCTCAAAAAGGTCTCAGGGCTGTCCCAAATTTTTGCCAACTTTACCACCAACTTACTGTGTGACACAGAGCTGCTTACTTTTTCTCTCTGGTTTCCTCATGTGTCAAAATGAAAATGCCTTCCAGTTGATAGTCAGATCCTTTCCTGCTCAGATATTCTGAGCTCCCAGAATCCTGCTAGGTGTCTGTGTGGTCAGCGGCTTTCAAGCAAAGATTTGTCACTTTTGTAGGATCTCGATACCCTACAATAAGCCAAGGTCACACCACTGTACTAGCTGGGACTCATGTAAGAGGCTTGCTCTTTGGGTGTTGTTTATTGCCTGATTCATTGGGATGAGAAAAAAAAAAAATAACAGGAATAAATACTTTTGTAATGCCAACAGGTGCCACAATCTGAGAGAGACCAGCAGGAAAATCAAAATTAGCAGACCTAAAGCCAAGAAGCAAGGCACAGAACACAAGTCACGAGAGTCACAGACTCCCAGTATTCAAAAGACCTTAGGTTCACTCAGGTCAATAGCCTCGCCCTGGATCAGAGAGGCATCTTTCCTCAGCAGACATTCAATACTGGCTTGATTCTCCTCTGTGATGTTCAGCTTACTCTATGCTGAGGCAGCCCATAATACTGTTAGAACCCTGAAAAGGAACACTGGTCAAATTCTCTTTTAACTCTTCTAAACCCAGAGTCTGCCTTGTTTGAGAACAAAAACAGTTGTGATCCTAGGTATTTATAAGTTCCAGCATTTAGGAGTATGGATTCTATAGTCAGAATGTGTGTGTTCCAATCCTGAATCAACCACAGGTTAACTGTGTGACTTTGTGCAAGATACTGAATCTCGCCCATACCACTTTTCTCACTGGAAAATAGAGGTAATTATAGTACTCAACTTGTAGCATATTTACAAGTTTTAAATATGATCATGTATATAAAATGCTTAGCACAATGATCTGCAGAAACTAATACCATTTATTAAACACTAAATCTAGAACTTATCAACTGCCATTCACAAGATCCTTGTTTTCCTCTCTTTAGCAGAGAGATAATTAGAACAGACAACAACCATGTCCTTGCAGCCACCAAATATCAAATATATGAATATCAGGAAGGGGGCTGACGTTAGAATCTGAGTAACGATTTCAAGTCTCAAGTCTGTCACTTTCACTAGCTGAGTGACCTTGTGCAAATCACTCTGGACATGTTTACCTGTCTGTACTTTGAAGAGAAGTTGGCTCACTCCCTTGAAATTTCCAAATATATCAAACTGTTCAAATCACATTAAATCTAAGTAGTAGGATAATTGCAAAATCTTTTTGAAGTGTATGCATGAATTTCCCTGCGAAAATCTGATATATACCTTCTTATTCTACCCTTCCCCCAATGCACATATGCACCAAGTTAAAATCACTGTCCTAACAGTTCACTAAGTTTTCTTTCCTAGTCTGAGTGTTAGCCCATTATGCTTATGAAAAACAACACAAGTAATTACTCAGAAATTATCATGGACATTTGTTCATCTGTCAAAAAATAACAAGAAAATTGCATTGAGAGGAACAGAGGCATAGTATTTCGTAAGCTCTTCCAGTGATATATAGAAAAATTAAGTAAAAGTCAACATGCAGAGGAACAAATGCATGGTCGATCAGATTAATATTCATTGTCTTAAAATGCTTGTGTACACACTGAACTATGGTGTATTCATATGACTCATCCCACAAAGAATTGAAAAATCATTAAACCTACAATAATTCTGTTTGTCCGTAGAGTCTGCACTCATTTTCCCTTCTTTCTATGCATTCATCAATGGCTCTTTTGCTCTTTATCGGGTTCTACTTCTCCACTGCCCATCTCAGACTAGAAGTACAAAAGAAGTTGGCAAATATTTGAACAACAGGCTTCCTGGGCTGGATGACTTCTTACCTCCGGTCCCCCTAAGGCTGCATCTCTGCCCCACATTTCCTTGGCTCACACCCCAAAAGGCAGCAAAAGGAAACAATAGCTGTCAGTCTGGGCCAAGCTATGTCTTTCTGAGATGCAGCTGAATAATCAATTACTGGGTAAGTGTATCTGAATTTCTCTGGCTGCCTTCCACATGCCTTCAAAACATCAAAGTCTACAGGGGTGGAGCGAGGCTGCACAGCCCTCCTCCCAGGTTCTCTCACCATCCTGCCTCTCAGCCTGAGCCTCCAGGGACAGCTGCTACCCTTGCCAACTTTACCTGACTTCTGCCATCTTTCCCTGCAAGGTGTCTGGAAAGAAACCATTGTTCCTTTAAAAAGGGAACTAGTTGGAAAGAAAGAAAGTGCAGACAACAACAGTTGGCAACTTTGTGGCTTGTGGCGAGGACCAGAAGCTGTGAGATAGATACTTTAGACAATTTTAGTTTTCATTTGGATACATTAAATGGTTGTATTAAAATAAAGCAAGTAGATAAAAACTGTGAGGGCCTTCTGTGAGAAAACAGCACCCTGAATGTTCTCAAGTTTCCATGTACCCAGAACCTACACAGTTAGAAAAGATTATCTGTCCTTCTGGTTGTTTGTGGAGTTTACCGTAAGAAAAGTCAGGATATCAAGTGATTCAACAGAGTCATCTTGCCAACCATGAGAGCAAGCTGGGAAACAGTTTAAGGAACAGAAAAATTCTTGTCTGTGAAGATGTCCAGTTATTTTGAGTGTTGGTGTGGATATTTATGTCACTAGGGAACACGATGGCACAATCGGAGCACTTGATATGAAAGTGGCTGGTAGGCAGATCAGACAGCAGGTTGTAATGATTCACTTTAAAAACCAATACTGTTTATATAACAGGTTGTGCGCCCAGGCCGAAAGAAGCCCTATGAAGTCACCATTTTCTGAGAGATAGGGATGTGCATTTTATTTGTTTAGCTGAAGCTGAGGACTCTGACAGATCCATATTGTGTGAGTAGGTTAACAGTTCTCAAAATCGTCAACCTCGTGGGGAGGGAGCCAGACTTGAGGATTCTCTTCTGTAACATGGGAGCTATAATTCTACCCTTTGCAGATGTCTGTGGTGGAGGCAATGCAAAATGAGATAATTACTACCTGCCAGATGGTAGAATTTTATTTGTTTATTCTGGGCACCAGGACAAAGTGATAAAGTCCACCAAGTAGCAGTATATATTTAGAAAAATCTTCGAGAGGAGGCTTTACTTTGGGAATGTATGATGACAGCTAATAGGTATGGAGTTTCTTCTGTGGAAAAAAATATTATAAAATTAGAGTGTGGAAATAGTGGTATAATCCTGCAAATCTATTAAAACATCAAAATGTACATTTAAATAGGCAAATTGTATGCTTTGTGAATGGTACATCAATAAAGCTGTTTTAAAAAGAATGTATAGGAGCAGTATAAAACTAAAAGAGAATTAAAAAATGAAACAGAAAGGAACAAACAAAACTCCCACGTGTTAGTGTAGAGATACACCAGACTGACTTGTTTTCTTTTCTTCTGGAGCTTGAAGTCTTGTGGGCAGCCACACATTTGCTAATTGGTCCAATAAACAGAGTTCTGGGTAGAGAATGAATAGGCGTAGGACAGTTTGACAGATATTGGTAATCACCCCACAAAATACATGCTCATTTTTCCTTTAGCAGTGATCTTCCCTGAGGTTAGCAACTATGCTTAGAAGCATGCTTGTAGCCAGGTTTGGCCCTGTGACTCAGTTCTGGCCAATGGCATATGAGCAGAGATAATGTGTATATTTTTTAAGCCATGTCCTTTAGAGGAAGTTTGTTTCCTTTTCTCCCCTTGCCATGCATGGGGAAGCCAGCTTCAACCTTGTGAATAGGGTTAACACCGTGTGGATAGGTGCTGTAGAAGGAATGTTTCTGTCCTCCCTCAGTCAATATGTTGGAAACTAATCACCAATTTGATGGTGTTTGAATGTGGGGCCTTTAGAAAGTGATTAGGTCATGAAGCGCAAACCCTCGTGAACGGGACTAGTGAGGACACAGCAAAAAAGACAGCCGTCTATCAACCAGAAAGCAGGTCCTCGTCAGATACAGAATTTGTTGGCACCCTGGTCTTAGGCTTGCAGCCCCCAAAACTGAGAGCAATAACCTGTTATAATCCTCCCTATCTATGGTACTTCGGTGTAGCTGCCCAAACAAAGACAGTGGTAAAGAATCGAAACAAGAAACAGCAGGAGCTTCAGCAAGGCTTAGTTACTGCTTTAGACTGCCTGGCTGTTTATGGAGCGTTTCATGAGGAAGAAATGTATTTCTATTCTGAGTGAGCCTCTGAATTTTGGGTAGCTTTGTTATACCTGTTTAGTCAAGAAGCAAGAACTTGCATTACAAATGTAAGTTAGGAGAGGTGTCACAAAGGAGATTTGTAAGGAAACTTACAGGACGAAGGTGTTACCATGCAGAGTGAGAGAAGAGTGATTCCAGGCATGTGCAAATGCCCTGTAGTGGGAAAGAGCTTATCATAACCTAGGGAACTTCTAAAAGGCCAATATAGCTAAAACATAGCTAACCAATGGGGGTGGTGTAGGGTGAGGTAAGTAAGGTAGGCTTTCTATTACACTTCAAACAGAATCCAATTTCAGTTTTATAAAGATCACTCTGGCTGGTACCTAGATAACTCTGGCAGTGGGGGTGGTGATAAGGGGGATGTGTGGAAACAGCAGGACAAGCAGGAAGACTGTTGAAACAGTCAGTGTAAGAGATGTTACCAGCCAGGACAAGGGTGGCTCTGAAGGTGGAGTGCAGTGGGCAGATTTGAGTAGGTCTGGGGGAGTAAACCTGTCGATGAACTGGATGTGGGGAGAAAGAATAAGGGAAGTAAAGAAATCAGAATGACTTTTAGGTTTCCAGCCTAGGCAAATGAGCAAAGGGTGGAACTATGAACTGAGATGAAAAATAGAGAGAGAAGACTAGTACTATGGTTTCCTCTCTAAATTTCAGGTGCTGGCCGGGAGTGGTGGCTCACACCTGTAATCCCAGCACTTTGGGAAGCTGAGGACCAGCCTGGCCAACATGGTGGAGCCCTGTCTTTCCTAAAAATACAAAAATTAGCCAGGCATGGTGGCACACACATGTAATCCCAGCTACCTGGGAGGCTGAGGCACGAGAATCACTTGAATCTTGGAGGTAGAGGTTGCAGTGAGCCGAGATCATGCCACTGCACTTCAGCCTGGGTGACAGAGTGAGACTCAATCTCAAAATAAAATTAAATTAAAATTAAATTAAAAAATTGAAGTGCTGAAACTTGGAGGCTAATGTAATGTTAAAAGGTGGGGCCTTTAAGAGGTTATTAGGCCATAAGGACTCCTCCCCTTGAGAATGGGATTAAGGACCTTGTGAAAGAGGCTTCATTCACACAGCGTTCAGCTGTCTTGCCCCTCCACCTTCACCATGTGAGGACATGGCCTTCCTTTCTTCCAGAGGGTACATCATCAAGGTGCCATCTTGGAAGCGGAGAGCAGCCCTCACCAGACACCAAACTGACAGGTGCCTTATCTTGGACTTCCCAGCCTGCAAAACTGTGAGAAACAAATTTCTGTCCTTTATAAATTACCTAGTCTCTGGTATGTTGCTATAACAGCACTTATAGACTAAGATAAGTAGTTTCTGGTAGGGGAAAAATTAGAAATTCTGTTTTTAGTTGTTGGGTATGATTTACTATCTCTCATCCTGGAAGATGGGTTTAATTTCCACTTCACTGACACATCTTCTGATCTATAAAGCCTCAATGATAACAGTCTCTGGTGAGACTTTGCTTGTTTCCAGTTTGCCCTCCTAAATGGCAACTGATCATCTAGCTGTTATGCCCAGAAATGACTTTTATTTCTTATACACTTTTTAAACTCATTATCTCTATTGGATTTTTTTTTTGTAGATTGTATTGGCATTTTTATGTAAGCAATTGTGTTATCTGTAAATTAAAACATTGTACTCTCTTTTTTTTTCTAAACTAAATGCCTTTTATTTCTGTTTTGCTTTGTTTCATTTTGCCTCTGATTGCACAGGTCAGGACCTCCAGTAAAATGCTAATACAAATGGTGAAAAGCAGAATCTTGTTCTGTCTCTAATCCTAAGGAAAAGCTATCTGGTCTTTCACCATTAAGTCCAGTGTTAACTGCAAGTTTTTTCATATATACACTTTATCAAGTTGGGAAAGTTACCTTCTATTTCTAGCTATCTTCTATTTCTAATTTTTTGAGAGTTATTTTCAGAAAATGAATATTTTATTTTTAAAAAATGCTTTTCCTGTATCCATTGAGATGATCTTATGGTTTTCCTCTTTTAGTTTTAGTATGGTGAATTATACTGATTTGTCTTCATTCTTGGATTGCAGTTTTTGGATAAACACCACTTGACGTATTATCCTTTACATATATTGTTAGATACAATGGTTCAAAATAAGATACTAACAAATTAAACCCACATATATGAAGAATATTGGTCTATAATTTTATTTTCTTGTACTATCTTTGTCTGTTTTTTGATATAAAGGTAACACTGACCTCAGTTGGAAAGTATTTCCTCTTCAATTTACTGGAAAGATTTGTGTAGGATTATTATTCCTTATTCCTTAAATGTTTTATAGAATTCACCAAAGAAGTTATTAATTATGCAAATGGAGCCTTATTTTTTGAAAAAATTTAAGAATTCAGTTTCTTTAACAAAGAATTCAGTTTCTTTAACAAACACAGGGCTACTCAGGTCGTCTATATCTTCTTTTTTGTTGTTGTTTGTTTATTTTTGAGATGGAGTCTTGCTCTCTCGCCCAGGCTGGAGTGCAGTGGTGTAATCTCGGCTCACAGCAACCTCCATCTCCCGGGCTCAAGTGAGTCTCTTGCCTCAGCTTCCCGAGAAACTGAGATTACAGGCATGCACCACCATGCCCAGCTAATTTTTGTGTTTTTAGTAGAGATGAGTTTCACTAGGTTGGCCAGGCTGGTCTTGAACTCCTGACCTCAGGTGATCTGCCCACCTCGGCCTCCCAAAGTGCTGGGATTATAGGCGTGAGCCACCATGCCCAACTATATCTTCTTGAGTGAGATTTGATAGGTTGTATCTTCAAAATCTGTCAATTTTATTAAAAGTTGTCAAATTTATAGTCATTAAGTCATTCAGATTTTTGCCCTACTATACTGTTAAGATCTGCAGATTCTATAGTAAATGTTATGCCTCTCCTTCCTGGATATTATGGCTTGCGTGTGTATGTGTGTGTGTGTAGGTATGTAAGATGGTGTTTCTTAGGACCAATCTAAGTTGATCTCGAAAAAGCAGTTTTTGATACAATTTATTTTCTCTATTTTTTTCTATTTCATTATTTCTCACTTTGATCTTTGTTATATTCTATATGCTACTCACATTTCTTTTTTTAAATTGCACTTCCCTTTTCTAGTTTCTTATGGTGGAAGCTGAGTAATTGATATGAATTTTTTTCTTTTTTTTTCCTTAAATCATATAGGTACTTAGCACTGCAAAGTTTTTGCTAGGTGCTGCTTTAGCAGTATCCCACAGAATTTTAAATGTTAATTTTCATATGAATTCAGTTCAAAATACTTTCTAATTTCTGTTTCAGTTTCTTTGTTGACTAATGGGTTTTTTATAAGTATGTTATTTAGTTTTCAAAGATTTTGAAATTTTTTCCAGATATTTTTCTGTCATTGATTATAATTTAATTACATTGTGATCAAATAATATACTTAATTTCTGATTTAATTCCATTGTGAGCAAGGAATGTACTTACTTTGTTTTAATTCAACTGCAGAAAAGGAATATACTTTGTATGACTGAGTATTTTAGATATGTTGAGATTTGTTTTATCACCCACAATATAGCCTGTATTGGTAATGCTCTGTGTGCTCTTGAAAGGAATGTGTGTTCTGAGTTTGGTGGTGGAGAATCTAATATATGTCAGTCAGAACAAATTTGGTAATAGTGTTGTCAAATCTTTCATAGTTTGATATTCTTTTTGTTCTATAAATTATTGAAAGAGTGATATTGAAATATCCCACAATGATTTTTGATTTGTGCATTTTCCCATACAGTTATATCAGTTTTTATTTCATGTATTCTGATACTGTGTTATTTGGTACACAAACATTTAGGATTATGTCCTCCTGATGGATTTATCCTTTTATTATGTAATGACCTTTTTTCCCCTGGTAATTTTCCATGTCCTATATCTACTTTGATATTTATATAGCCATTCCTGCTTTCTTTTGACTAGTATTAGCATGATATATATCTTACATATCTACATTAAATGTGTTTTCCTGAAGGTAGCATATAGTTAATCTTGTTTTTTGATTCAGTCTGACAATTTCTGCTGTTTAATTGAGATATTTAGACCATTTACACTTAAGTGATTATTGATATTGTTAGGTTTAAAGTTTTTCATCTTGTCATTTTTCTTTTGTTTCACCTATTCTTTCCTTTATCCTCTTTTTCTGCCTTGTTTTGAATTAATCTTTTTTTTTTTTTTTGAGACAGAGTCTTGCTCTGTTGCCCAGGCTGGAGTGCAGTGGTGCAATCTCGGCTCATTGCAACCTCCACCTCCAGTGCTCAAGCAATTCTCCCGCCTCAGCCTCCCAAGTAGCTGGGACTACAGGCACCCACCACCACGCCCAGCTAATTTTTGTATTTTTAGTAAATATGGGTTTCCACCATGTTAGCCAGGCTGGACTTGAACTCCTGACCTCAAGTGATCCTCCCACCTCAGTCTCCCAAAGTAATGGGATTAGGGGCATGACACACTGTGCTCGGACAGTTTAAATAATTTTAAAATATTATATATGTGCTCGTTAAGCTACGATTTATGATGCTCTCCATTTCATCTGATATCATTTTCTTTCTTCCTGAAGGATTTTCTTGAACGGTTACTGGTTTTGTCTGTGCTGGTGATTAATATTTTCAGCTTTTGTATGTCTGAAGATGTATTTATTTAACTTTCACTTTTTGAAAGATAGTTTACTGGGTATCTTTTAGGTTGCTAGTTTTTAATTTTTATTTCAGTTTTTAATAGATGTTGCTCCACTGTTTTTTTAATTGCGTTGTTTCTGATAAGAAATCTGCCTTTACCCTCAGTTTAGTTTTCCTGGACATAACTTGTCTTTTTACTCCTCTGATTGTATGTAAAATTTTCTCCTTATCGCTGACTTTAAGCAGATGTTTTTTATGAGTTTGATACTTTTGAGCTGATTTTGATTGTGAGGTAGCTTTCTATAGTTTTCTTTGTGTTCTCTTGTACCAGGGAGATATTGAACTTCTTGGGTCTATAAGTATACAACAATTTTCATTACATTTTACAAAAAAATTGACCACAATTTCTTCAAACATTATTTCTGCCTCTACCTATCCTCTCCTTCACAGGATCCAGTTGCATATGTATTTGATTGCTTCAAGTTGTCCTTTAGTTCACTCGGACTTCTTTTTCTCTCTGAATTTTATTTTGAGTAGTTTCTTTTGCCATAGTTCCAAGTTTACAAGTCTTTTCTTCTACAATGGCTAATCTGGAAATAATCTCATCCAATGTATTTTTCATCTTAGCCATTATAGAGTTGATTTCTAGATGTGGAATGGGAATCTTTTTTAAAAACTTATCTTTTGTCTTTTTGAGTCAAAGTATCTTGTCAAAACTTATGAACATTTGGAATATAGTTGTAACCACCATTTCTATGTCACTGTCTTCTAATTCTAACATCCATGTCTGTTCTGGGTCACTTTCAGTGCATTAATTACTCTCAATTTGGGTTATGTTTTCTGGTTTCATTACATGCCTGGTCATATGTCATTGTGAATTCACTAGTCATTGTGAATTCACCTTATCGTGTAATGAGTATTTTTGTATTCCTCTAACTATTCTTCAAATTTTTCTGTGATACAGTGGAGTTGCTTGGAAACAATTTTTATCATTTTTTGATCTTTGTATTTATTATTTATTTCCTAGACATGTCTAGAGCAGTGCTCAGTCTAGGGCTTATTATTCCCTATGCTGGAGGCAAGCGCTTATTGAGGGCTCTACCCAATTCCCTAAGAAGTATGGGTTATAGCTGGGGTAAAAGACATTATTTCTGAACCTGTGTGAGTACCAGACTATCTTCCCTTTGATGTTTTGGATGATTCTTTCCTTTATTGGGAGTTGTTTCTTAAGATGCCTGTACTAAGTAGTACTCTGTTGAATATTCAAGCAGGACCATCTCATGATCTTTGGAGCTTTCTCCAAGGGCAGCTCTTCCCTTTCCAAGATTCTGCCCTGCATACTCTAGCCATCTTGGTTTCCCTGGTTACTCAGCTCAGTTATTCAACTCAGAGTCTGACAGGTTTCATTTGAGTTCCCCTTCCCTGCACCACAGACTGCCCAAGCCCTTTCAAAGATGTAAGCTGGGGCCATTGCAGTCCTATCATCATCTTTCCCCACCTTTCAGGGATCATTCTTTTGCAGTTTGATGCAGAGAGTTCTGAAAACCATTTTTCTATATATTTTGTCTCTTTTTGTTTGTTGGTTTGTTTCAGGTGTTTCAAGGGTTAACAAGGGTAATCCTTGTTAATTTATCTTATCTAGAAGCAGAAGGTATCCTTTCCAGTGTTTCATTTAATCTTATCAAAAGTTAACCCTATCCCATTTTACAAGAGGGGGCTCAGATAAGCAACATGACTTTTAAGCTCAAATAGCCTAAAAGTATTACATCCCAAGAATTCATCTTAAGTTTGTCTCTTGGAAATAGCTGACTATATGATTTCCTCTTCTCTGCATTTCCTTCACTTACAGTACTCTGGAGGACAAGGAATGGAGAGGGATTAGGGTTGAAAATAAGACCACAGACTACTCGTTGGAGGTCAGTTCCCTGTTCCTTTGGGATGTGAATATTGAGTAAGGGTGGGCATCTGAACCTGTGGTCCAGATACGAGAACCAAACCAGTAAGAGCCATTGTTTTTTTTCCTCACAACAATCTTATGTCAAATTGAAAGCATTTTTGAATTTTAAAGATCTTCTGCGTCAGTGGGTCTCAAAGTCAAAAGCAAAACAAATAGCTAGCAAAGTCTTCACTGAGGAGAATATCAAATTCTTGGGTTATAAAGCACAATAAAATTGAGAAATACAGACGAGTGTGAAAAGTATTATGTTCCGTGTTCTTCTTGAGATTCCAGCTTGTTGCTTTATCAGGAACCACTTATATCTCGGTGTAAACCCTTCAACATAGGGAAATTGATTCTCTGAGAGTGTACAACTATTCTCATTTTTTTTGAACACCCCTCTTTCTTCTGTGGATATACTCCATGCTGTTCAATGTCGGTCTACCGAGAGATGGTTGGGTATATAATGTAGACCCACACAATCATAACCACATTTCTCCAATCATGTCCATTAGCCCAGCATTTAGTTCCAAGCCCCAAGCTGGGTCATTCAAATTCTTTTCTAGGACTTTGTTCATCTACAGGTGAAAGAAAAAAAAATTTACCTTTTGGGGAAACAGAATTGGAAGACATGATCAGAGATATGGGAACATGCAAAACAGACTTGTGTGCAATAAATAATAAAACAAGACACAATAGAAACAAAACTATGAATTAGAGAAGACTAAGGAGGAGGATAATGCATCAGAAAATAGGAGGTCATCAGAGTTGTCATTTACAATCTCTATATCCAAAAGTGCCTGAAGGTGGTACCTGAACTTCCCAATTGCATGATCTAATAAATTGCATTCTCTGTCTAATGGTGTGAGTAGGGTTTTTGCCACATAGAAGCAAAAGAGTACCAGTAAATACAGAGAGGAAGTAATTTACCTGATATTAAGACCTTGAATTAGTAGGTGAGCTGGAATGAGAATTCTACTTATTCTATTTTAAATACAGCAAGAGGCAAGAGAGAAAATTTAGGACCCTGTTTTTTCACCTTGGGGTGAGCAATCTTCACCATGCACAAAGGCTGCTAGCAACTTTTCATTGCTGTTGGCACATGCATATCAAAACCATAAAAACGTAGTGCCAGACACATTCTAAAGGTATTATATGATCTTTCCACAACCTGCAAGGAAGAACTCGTTATAATCTCCCTTTTGAAGATAAGGGAATTGAGCCTTGAAGAGGTGAAGCCTTGGAACTAGTTAGTAATGGAGCCAGAATTCTCAAATGAGGGCAGTCTGACCTCCCAGCAACGCTCTTGATTACTTTGCTGTTCTCATCCTGTGCTTGAATGTCAAGTCCCTTTCGCTTGAGCACCACGTGTGCTCAGAAAGTGATTTTGAACTAGTTGCTGATAGCACAGTATGATTTTCATTCTGTACAAGCACTTTGATTTGGAGTTCTCATTGAAGAATGAAACAGCAGGTGAAAGCCACATTTTAGGACAGAGCAAGACAGAGGGGGAACATGATTACCCCCCGTCCTTTTGTAAATCGGTCTTCCCAGTTCTGCATCCGTATGATTTGTTTGTTACATTTGGGATTGTCTATCAAGACTGCTGAGAGTAAATTCTGGTGCTTAAGGGAATATCTTTAACATGAGTTTCAAAAAGATTCATGGTCCTAGTTCAGGTATCATTCTAGCAGAAATCTCTTGATAAATCTTTGGATCTGTTTTGCTTGTGTGTTAAATAAACAAAGGTGCTTTTCCTTTATGAATATCAAAGCGCTTGATTTTATAGAATTTCCAGATGTCCTGATTACAAAATGAAAAAAAGAAAAGCCCTGTGAGTAAAATTGTGGGCTGATGCTTTCTTTGTAGGTTATGGTCTTTGAGTGAATGCACCATTCACGGCTCAGTAGTATCATGTATGCCACTGTAAATGGGAAGATGACTTATTGGATAAGTGAGTCTATAAAGTAATTTTCCGATGCCAATTTTGTAATTAAAAAATCTGTTAAATAATAAGTAGACTTTTAACTGTAAATGAGCCCAAATCTAATAAACAAAATGACACAGACATCTCTGGCATTTGTTAAATGGCGTTTGGCTTTTATCAGCAGTAGGGTTTAGCAAAGTTCTGCTGGGATGGGAGAGAGCTCAGTAGGGGCTGCATGTTTAGACAGGGTGGAGCTGGGAAGCAGTCACAGAAGGCCCACCCTGGGACTGGGCTGTGGGAACGATAAACACAGGGTAGTCTCCTATGTCATAGGAAGGAAGAGACTGTCATTGGGCTCTTTGGATGAATGGAACTGCAGGATCTCCAGGGGTTTGGGGGCTGGTGTCATCTCATCCCTGAGGTCATTAGCACACATGTCTTTCTCACACACCAGATGGTCTTGGCCTTGAAGTTGGCAAGCTGAGGCCCCTCTTTTCCCAATTGGCCAATACCTACAGGCTAGTTTTGGCAGGATAAAAGCACATTTGGAATTGGGGAAGAGTGGAATATTGCCCCAACATTCTTAGCTTCACTCGGCAGATGGAGAACATGGAGCCATGCGTCCTTGTATTGGGTCTGCCACTTCCTCCTCCTATGAATTTGGGCAAATTCCATTACCTCTTTGAGCCCCAACAGTCTAATCTAAAAAGTGAGCAGCTACAGCTTGAAGGGATCTTTGAGATTATCTAGTTAAAACAGGCCATGACCGTAAACATGAAAGAAATAGCCAAGGGGCCATTATTCTATTCCCCGTAGAATTTTCAAGAAATTCAAAATTCCTCATGTTTGTTCTTAATCTTCAGGCTGGAAGTAAAGGGTCAAAAAGTAAGTTATAGTTATAGACAGAACCCCTGATGTATCCGAATCTTCCAGGTGACATCCAAAAGAACATGTGTATTAATATTTCCATAATATTTGTCCTTAAGCCAGCTCACTTTTTCCCAAATAGAAATACATAAAAAGGAATCTTTATATCATTTGCCACAATAAGAATCTTAAAACATTTTATGATTTTCACTGTATTTTTTTTTTCCGATTACCTTCTAATTGGATACTGTCTCCTGCCAAAGGCTCTAGCCTGAAGCCTGTTCTCTCCTTAATGCTAATCTCCCTTTTTACCAGAGAAGAATTAAAGACACACTGGGGCTGAGCCAAGGCAGAACTTCCCCTTGATGTAATCAGCAAATAAGAAAGTGAGTCCCCTTTTCATTCAGTCCCTGAGATTTCATTGTTACTTTGTTCATGCACTTGTGAAAATCATCTCCAGTACTGCCAGTGGAAACTGGTTTATATTTTCTGCCATAGAAAATGGGAAATGGAGACTCTCTCATGCCCAGCCAGAGGTCTAGTTTAACAGTTTTATCCTTGATTGGCTGAAATCCATGCTGGCCATCTGAGAAATTTCCTTGCAAGAGGCAGAACCCTGCACTTTTATCACTGCTTGTTTTGGTGCAAGCTTTATACATGTCCTCCATAAAAATAAATGATTCTCTAACAAATCTGGTACTACCTAATTCTTTCTGGAGAGTGAAAGAGACAGAAGCCTTGGGAACTAGCACCAAGCATTGCACAAGCCATTCCTCTCTCATTTGGAAAGTCCAAGCTTCTTGTAAATTGGTGAAATTTATATTCATGCATAGATAGCTACAGAAGTAAGGCTCTTCTAACCCCACAAAACATCCCTGAGCAAGTCCACCTAAATTAAAAACCAGACAAAACAAAAATCCCTAGGGCAGAATTAAAAGGCAGAGGAGCTTGGTAGAAAATCTCTGTTGTTCTTTTTTCAAAGTAAATTTTAAAATTGATTGTGCCAGTGGGCACCTGAGAAGGGGGATGTTGTTAAACGTGTGGATATAACAGGAAATTCTGTTGACAATTTGTGAACCAAATATATGCGTAACTCAGGGACCTGGGTCCTCAGAAATGCATCACATTTCTTTCTTCTGTGGCTGTCCCGAGATCCGGGCATCCAGCAGATCACAAAGCTTAGGCTCCATGGTGGGGCACAGGGTCGGAGCCTGGTTTATAGGGGTGTTTAGTCCCTATTGTGTCACACGCCTTGCTTCATTTACTTTATCAGAAAGAAAATGGTGCCGGTGGTGGTGGTGAGAATGGCTTAATTAGCCACCCGAAATCATGAGAGACTTTACTCATCACCTCCTTTAACCCTTAATATGATCAAATTATTCAGGTCAAATGATTCTACCTTTATAACAAAGACTCGAGGCTCAAAGAGATTAAGATGCCTACAGTTGCAGAGAAAGAGCCCCCTGGGATCTGAAGAGGAGGAGGAGGCTCTATAGTCAGAGCCAGGCTCACTCCATCAGGCCTTCTGAAATCTTCAGTCCCAGTAGCTCTCAGAATGATTCTGCCTCCCCCTTCCCTCTAAATGCCCTTCGTCCTCTGCAACATGTACTTCAGTTCTGTGAAAAATCCAGCTGGAGCATTTCAGGATAGAAATGATATATACCTTACACAAACATACAAACACACACAGCAATACTCTTCAAGACTACATATGTTTGGAGGAAAAGAGTTTAATAGAGTTTCTTAATGGAACCTTGAAGAAATTGTATGGGACATTTTTTTCCCCCACAGTAACTCAAAGAAATACATGCTGTTTTGAAGATTTTTAGCTTAAAAAAGCTACGTGGCTCAGAATATCTCTGAAAGATGGGGAAAAAATGCCCACTCTAACTTGACAATTTAGCTAGGGAGTTTCATGTTCTAGATGAAGTTAAATTTCTATAATTTGTCATGATTCCCTAGAAGAGTTAGGATCCTCTGACTACATTTATGGCTTGCATTCCCTAATACTTTTGTTTGTTCATTTGTTGAGAAGAAGTCTTACTCTGTCACCCAAGTTGGGGTGCAGTGGCACAACCTCAATTTACTGCAACCTCTGCCTCCCAGGCTCAAGCAATCCTCCCACATCAGCCTTCCAAGTAGCTGGGACCACAGGTGTGTGCCACCACACCTGGCTAATTTTTTGTATTTTTAGCAGAGAGATCTCACCATGTTGCCCAGGCTGATCTCAAACTTGTGAGCTCAAGTGATCCATCTGCTTCAGCCTCCTAAAATGCTGGGATTACAGGTGTGAGCCATTGTGTCCGGCTTTAATATGTTTTTATTGAGAATCTACCATGTGCCACATGCTATGCTAGGGACACCGATTTGAAGGAGCGTTATCGAAAAAGCATAAGCTGTGATGGGCACAGACCTTTGACAGGGAGCTTAACCTAGCCCATGCTTGAGAGAAGTCTTCCTGTAAGACATAATTTTAAAGCTTGCTTCCAATCAAGAACATACACAACATCAAAATTTCCCAACCTGGGCCAGGCATGGTGGCTCACGCCTATAATCCTAGTATTTTAGGAGGCCGAGGTGGGCAGATCACTTGAGATCAGGAGTTTGAGACCAGCCTGGCCAATATGGTGAAACCCTATCTTTGCCAAAAAATACCAAAAATTAGCCCTGTGTGGTGGTACGTTACTGCAGTCTCAGCTACTTGGGAGTCTGAGGTGGGAGAATCACTTCAACGCAGGAAGCAGAGGTTGCAGTGAGTTGCAATCATGCCCTTGCACTCCAGCCTGGGCAACAGAGTGAGTCCGTGTCTCAAAAGAAAAAAAAAAGAAAAAGTTCTCAGCCTGGAGGCATTTTCATTTTCACAACAATTTTATTCAGGGATATATATGATTTTCCTTACTAGGGAGAAAACATTTACAGCAATGAATTTTCTACACTTTACTCTCCTTGTATTTCCTGGTCCTGGCAGATACTAAGTGATAAATGCATTGCTAGATTTATGTAATGATTGATTTTTTTTTTTTTTTTTTTGAGACAGAGTCCTGCTCTGTCGCCCAGACTAGAGAGCAGTGGTGTGATCTCAGCGCATTGCAACCTCCGCCTCCCGGGTTCAAGTGATTCTCCTGCCTCAGCCTCCCAAGTAGCTGGGATTATAGGCACCCGTCACCACGCCCGGCTAATTTTGTATTTTTAGTATGGGATTTTACTGCGTTGGCTAGACTGGTCTTGGACTCCTGACCTCAAGTGATCCACCGTTTTGGCCTCCCAAAGTGCTGGGATTACAAGCATGAGCCACCATGTCTGGCTGATTAAAAAAAATTTTTTTAAGTCATGTATTCATTCATTCAACGCAAATGTTATACAAGAATCATATTGATATCCTCGAAACATATTAGGAATATAATCCAAGTTGGAAAAAAAGCTGCTTAAATATAACATCAGTTATTTCAACTATTGGTAATAAAAATCTAATCTGGGAGAAGATAAAGTACTGGTATTATAAATCATTTGTTTATTTGAATTTTTAAAAACTTTTTGAGGCAGATTATATATAACTTAAAATTCGCCATTTTAGCCATCCGTAAGTGTACAATTCAGTGGTATTAATTACATTCACAATATTATACCATCATCACCACTGTCTATTTCCAAAACTTTTTTCGTTGCCCCAGACAAACTCTGTAACTATCAAGCAATAACTCTGTTGTTCCGCTGATCCCATCCCCTCTAAATATACTTTCTGTTTCTATGAAGTTGGCTATCGTAGATGTTTCATAGTATTTGGATCTTACACTATTGTACTATGAGTTGGCTTATTTCATTTAGCATGATGTCTTCAAAGTTCATTTATGTTGTAGCATGAATCGAAACTTCTTTCCTTCTTATGACTGAATATTATGCCTTTATGCAGATATACTACATTTTGTATATTGATCCATCTGTTGATAAGTCATTTTCACCTCTGGCTACCGCAAATAAAGTTACCATGGACGTTGGTGTAGAAGCATCTATTTTAGTCCCTATTTTCAACTCTCTTGGGTGTATACCTAGAAGTGGAATTGCCAGGTCATGCGGTAGTTCCGTTTATCCTAGAGGGTATGAAATGGCATCTCAGTGTAGTTTTGATTTGTATTTTCCTTATGTTGGGTGGTGATGAGGATCTTTCCAAGTGCCTTTTGGCCATTTGTATATCTAACTGCGAGAAATGTTTATTCAAATCCTTTGCCCGTTTTTAAAAAATTGGGTTGTTTGTCCTTTTGTTGTTGAGTTGTAGTTATTTGTACTTTTTGGGTATTGAACTCTTACAGATGTATGATTTGAAATCTCTTCTTTCATTCTGTAGGTTTTCTCTTGACTTTCTTGATATTGTCCTTTGGTGTACATATGTTTTTAATGTTGATGAAGTACGATTTATCTGTTTTTCGTTGTTGCTGTTGCTTGTGCTTTTGGTGTCATGCCTAAGAATCCATTGGCAAATCCCATTCATTTAACATTGCTTTCAACAAATACATATTGACTGTTTATCCTATGCCTGAAAATGTGCCAGGCATTAAAAAAGTAGGCCAGGCGCGGTGGCTCACACTTGTACTTCCAGCCCTTTAGGAGGCCAAGGAGGGTAGATCACTTGAGGTGAAGAGTTTGAGACCAGCCTGGCCAACATGGTGAAAATTTGTCTCTACTGAAAATACAAAAAAAAAAAAAAAAAAAAAAAAGCTAGTTGGGTGTGGTGGTACATGCCTGTAATCGCAGCTACCTGGGCAGCTGAGGCATGAGAATCACTTGAACCCAGGAGGTGGAGGTTGCAGTGAGCCAAGATTGCACCACTGCATTCCAGCCTGGGGGATAGAGCAAGACTCTGTCTCAAAAAAAAAAAAAAAAAAAAAAAAAAATCTCATGAAGTATACATTCCTCTTATTAAATGAGGCAAATAATAACAACAATAATAAATGGAATAACATCAGATAGCAACAAGTTCTATGATGAAAATAAAATAAATACGAAATTGAATTATAATACAATATCAGAATATAATGGGATGGAGAGCAATAGGAAAATGGGGGAAAGAAGTTACCTAAATTGGTCAGGGAAGCCCTTTCTGAGGTGTTGCTAGTTCAACTGACACTTGAATGTTGAGAAGGGGCCAGTTATTTAAGGATTTGAGAGAATATTTAATATCATTGCATAAGAAACCACACACTTAAATCCAGCCCACTTAATCATGGTGGCAGAGCCAAGCTTTGTAGCCATGCCTCCCAGCTTTCTTTTAAAACAAACTGTAGTAAGCATTTTAAGATTAATCAGCAAATTTGGATGACTTAATAGTTTAACAGTAGTGCGAGAAAAGAGGATGTAATTTATATTTTTTTATGTATAAAATTTGTGGAATCCTTGGTAGCCATGAGGGACTAATCAAATGACATATTAACTTGACCAGTATTTTAACAAGCTGTCCTGGAATGTAGGCTTGCAGATTTACTCAAGATCAATAAACAACATTTCTCACAGGGTAAGGCGGCAGGCACCCTGATCAGCTATCCTGGAAAGGAATGCAGTGCATACATTCCATTCTCCAGACACAGGATTAGCTACAGTGGGATTTTTGGGTGACAGAGGGAAAACAAGAAGACAAACATTTGGTCTTCAGTGGACTTGCTGATAAATACTGGAATGACAAATTGTCTTTTGCAGTCCCTAGTGTTAGATGGCAAACCACGCTGGTGACTCAGTGTTCAAGGCACATTCCACTCTTGCAGGATGATGGGAAGCCAAGCCCAGTTTCCAGTGATTTTCTGGACCCCAGACCAAACTCTACTCCTTGGGAAAGCACCACCCAAAAGCAAACACACCCCAAACACACTGCCTTCTTCCACAGCACAATTCCCAAAGAGTTGCATTTGTCAGCACAATCACAGTGTTTAAAAAATAAAGACTAAGAGAAGACCCTTCTCTAGGGAGAAGAGTTTATTTCTGATTCCCCAGGAATTAGCCTTATTTGGCACTATTTTCTAACTTGAGAGACAGAAAAAAAAATGTCTTTTTTTGGGCTTTGATAAATCTTTTTTTTGTTTGTTTCCTCCTCCTTTATTGTACTTTAGGTTCTGGGTTACATGTCCAGATCATGCAGGATTGTTGCATAGGTGCACACATAGCAATGTGGTTTGCTGTCTCCATCCCCCCCATCACCTACGTTTGGCATTTCTCGCCATGTTATCCCGTCCCCCGACCTCCCCAACCCCCCACCGTCCTTCCCTTGGGCCCCTCCAACAGACCCCAGTGTGTGATGCTCCCCCTCCCCTGTGTCCATGTGTTCTCATTGTTCATGACCTGCCTATGAGTAAGAACATGCGGTGTTTGATTTTCTGTTTTTGTGTCAGTTTGCTGAGAATATGGTTTCCAGATTCATCCATGTCCCTACAAAGGACACAAACTCATCATTTTTTATGGCTGCATAGTATTCCATGGTGTATATGTGCCACATTTTCCCTGTCCAGTCTATCATCGATGGGCATTTGGGTTAGTTCCAGCTCTTTGCTATTGTAAACAGTGCCGCAATGAACATACGTGTGCATGTGTCTTTATAATAGAATGATTTGTAATCCTTTGGGTATATACCCAGTAATGGGATTGCTGGGTCAAATGGAATTTCTATTTCTAGGTCCTTGAGGAAGCACCACACTGTCTTCCACAATGGTTGACTAGTTTACACTCCCACCAACAGTGTAAAAGTGTTCCTATTTCTCCACATCCTCTCCAGCATCTGCCGTCTGCAGAGTTTTTAATGATTGCCATTCTAACTGGCGTGAGGTGGTATCTCAATATTGTTTTGATTTGCATTTCTGTAATGACCAGTGATGATGAGCATTTTTTCATATGTTTTTTGGCCTCATATATGTCTGCTTTTGAAAAGTGTCTGTTCATATCCTTTGCCCACTTTTGGATGGGTTTGTTTGTTTTTTTTCTTGTAAATCTGTTTTAGCTCTTTGTAGATTCTGGTTATTAGCCCTTTGTCAGATGAGTAGATTGCAAAAATTTTTCCCCATTCTGTTGGTTGCCAGTTCACTCTAATGATTGTTTCTTTTGCTGTACAGAAGCTCTGGAGTTTAATTAGGTCCATTTGTCATTTTGGCTTTTGTTGCCAATGCTTTTGGTGTTTTAGTCATGAAGTCCTTGCCTATGCCTATGTCCTAAATGGTTTTGCCTAGGTTTTCTTCTAGGGTTTTTATGGTGTTAGGTCTTATGTTTAAGTCTTTAATCCATCTGGAGTTAATTTTAGTGTAAGGTGTCAGGAAGGGGTCCAGTTTCTGCTTTCTGCACACAGCTAGCAAGTTTTCCCAACACCATTTATTAAACAGGGAATCCTTTCTCCATTGCTTATTTTTGTGAGTGTTGTCAAAGATCAGATGGTTGTGGATGTGTGGTGTTGCCTCCAGGGCCTCTGTTCTGTTCCACTGGTCTATATTTCTGTTTTGGTACCAGTACCATGCTGTTTTGATTACTGTAGTCTTGTAGTACAGTTTGAAATCAGGTAGCATGATGCCTCCGGCTTTGTTCTTTTTGCTTAGGATTGTCTTGGCTATGCGGGCTCTCTTTGGTTCCGTATGAAGTTTAAGGTGGTTTTTCCAATTCTGTCAAGAAGGTCATTAGCAGCTTGATGGGTATAGCGTTGAATTTATAAATTACTTTGGGCAGTATGGCCATTTTCATGATATTGATTCTTCCTAACCGTGAGCATGGAATGTTTCTCCATCTGTTTGTGTCTCTCTCTTATTTCGTTGAGCAGTGGTTGGTGGTTCTCCCTGAAGAGGTCCTTTACATCCTTTCTTAGTTTTATTCCTAGGTATTTTATTTTCTTCGTAGCAATTGTGAATGGGATTTCGCTCATGATTTGGCTCTCTGTTAGTCTGTTATTAGTGTTTAGAAATGCTTGTGATTTCTGCACACTGATTTTGTATCCGGAGACTTTGCTGAAGTTGCTTATCAGTTTAAGGAGATTTTGGGCTGAAATGTTAGGGTCTTCTAAATATACAATAATGTCATCTGCAAATAGAGACAATTTGTCTTCCTCTTTTCCTAATTGAATACCCTTTATTTTATTTTTTTCTTGCATAATTGCTCTGGCCAGAACTTCCAATACTATACTGAATAGGAGTGGTGAGACAGGGCATCCTTGTCTAGTGCCGGATTTCATAGGGAATGCTTCCAGTTTGTGCCCATTCAGTATGATATTGGCTGTAGGTTTACTGTAAATAGCTTTTATTGTTTTGAGATATGTTCCTTTGATACCTAGTTTATTGAGAGTTTTTAGCATAAAGGGCTGCTGAATTTTGTCAAAGGCCTTCTCTACAACTATTGAGATAATCATGTGGTTTTTGTCTTTGGTCCTTTTTATGTGGTGGATTACGTTTATAGATTTGTGTATGTTGAACCAGCCTTGCATCCCCGGAATGAAGCCTACTTGATTGTGTTGGATAAGCTTTTTCATGTGCTGTTGCAATTGGTTTGCCAGTATTTTATTGAAGATTTTTGCACCTGTGTTCATCATGGATATTGGCCTGAAGTTTTCTTCTTTTGTTGAGTCTCTGCCGGGTTTTGGTATCAGGATGATGTTGGTCTAATAAAATGATTTGGGAAGGATTCCCTCCTTTTGTATTGTGTGGAATAGTTTCAGAAGGAGTGGTACCAGCTCCTCTTTGTATGTCTGGTACAATTCAGCTGTGAACCCATCTGGATCTGGACTTTTTTTTTGTTTGGTAGGCTATTAATTGCTGCCTCAACTTCAGCCCTTGTTATTGGTCTATTCAAGGTTTCAACTTCTTCCTGGTTTAGGCTTGGGAGGGTGCAAGTGTCCAGGAATTTATCCATTTCTTCCAGGCTTACTGGTTTATGTGCATAGAGTTGTTTGTAGTAATCTCCGATTGTAGTTTGTATTTCTGTGGAATCAGTGGTGATACCCTCTTTATTGTTTTTTATTGCATTGATTTGATTCTTCTCCCTTTTCTCTTTTTATTAATCTGGCTAGCGGTCTATCTATTTTGTTGATCTTTTCAAAAAACCGGCTCCTGGATTTACTGATTTTTTGAAGGGTTTTTTTGTGTTTCTATCTCCTTCGGTTCTGCTCTGATTTTAGTTATTTCTTGTCTTCTGCTAGGTTTTGAGTTTTTTTAATCTTGCTCCTCTAGCTCTATCAATTTTGATGATAGGGTGTCAATTTTAGATTATTCCTCGCTTCTCATGTGGGCATTTATTGCTATAAATTTCCCTCTAGACACTGCTTTAAATGTGTCCCAGAGATTCTGGTACATTATGTCTTCATTCTCAATGGTTTCAAAGAACATCTTTATTTCTGCCTTCATTTCATTGTTTATCCAGTTGACATTCAGGAGCCAGTTGTTCAGCTTCCATGAAGCTGTGTGGTTCTGAGTTAGTTTCTTAATTCTGAGTTCTAATTTGATTGCCCTGTGATATGAGAGACTGTTTGTTATGATTTCTGTTCTTTTGCATTTGCTGAGGAGTGATTTACTTCCAATTATGTGGTCAATTTTAGAGTAGGTGCAATGCAGTGTAAGAAGAATGTATATTCTGTGGATTTGAGGTGAAGATTTCTGTAGATGTCTATTAGGTCCACTTGGTCCAGATCTGAGTTCAAGTCCTGGATATGCTTGTTAATTTTCTGTCTCATTGATCTGTCTAATATTGACAGTAGAGTGTTAAAGTCTCCCACTATTATTGTGTGGGAGTCTAAGTCTCTTTGTAGGTTGTTAAGAACTTGCTTTATGTACCTGGGTAGTCCTGTATTGGGTGCATATATGTTTAGGATCGTTAGCTCTTTTTGATGCATTGATCCTTTTGCCATTATGTAATGCCCTTCTTTGTCTCTTTTGATCTTTGTTGGTTTAAAGTCCATTTTATCAGAGACTAGGATTGCAACTGCTGCTTTTTTTTTTTTCTCTGCATTTGCTTGATAAATCTTCCTCCATCCCTTTATTTTGAGCCTATGTGTTTCCTTGCATGTGAGATGGGTTTCCTCAATACAGCACACCGATGGGTCTTGACTTTTTATCCAATATGCCAGCCCGTGTCTTTTGATTGGGGCATTTAGCCCATTTACATTTAAGGTTAATGTTGTTTTGTGTGAATTTGATCCTGCCGTTTTGATGCTAGCTGGATGTTTTGCCCGTTACTTGATATATTTTTTTCATTGTGTCGATGGTCTTTACCATTTGGTACATTTTTGGAGTGGCTGCTGCTGGCTGTTCCTTTCCTTGTTTAGTGCTTCCTTCAGGAGCTCTCGTAAGGCAGGCCTGGTGGTGATGAAATCTCTCAACAATTGCTTGTCCATAAAGGATTTTCTTTCTCCTTTGCTTATGAAGCTTAGTTTGGCTGGATATGAAATTCTAGGTTGAAAGTTCTTGTCTTTAAGGATGTTGAATATTGGCCCCCACTCTCTTCTGGCTTGTAGGGTTTCTGCAGAGATATCCACTATGAGTCTGATGGGCTTCCCTTTGTGGGTAACATGACCTTTCTCTCTGGCTCCTCTTAGCATTTTTTCCTTCATTTCAACCCTGGTGAATCTGACGATTATGTGCCTTGGGGTTGCTCTTCTTGAGGAATATCTCTGTGGTGTTCTCTGTATTTCCTGGACTTGAATGATGGTCTGGCTTGCTAGGTTGGGGAAGTTCTCCTCAATAATATCCTGAATAGTGTTTTCCAGCTTGGATTCATTGTCTCTGTCACATTCAGGTACACCTTTCAAATGTAGATTAGGTCTTTTCACATAATCCCATATTTCTTGGAGGATTTGTTCATTTCTTTTCACTCTTTATTCTTGCTTTCTCATTTTATTTCATTGAGTTGATCTTCGATCTCTGATATCCTTTCTTCTGCTCAGTCGATTCGGCTATTGAAACCTGTGTATGCTTTGCAAAGTTCTTGTGCTGTGTTTTTCAACTCCATCAAGTCATTTATATTCTTCTCTAAGCTGTTTACTCTAGTTAGCATCTCATCTAACCTTTTTTCTAGGTTCTTAGTTTCTTTGCATTGGGTTAGCACATGTTCTTTTAGCTCTGAGTAGTTTGTTATTACCCACCTTCTGAAGCCTGTTTCTGTCAATTCATCAGATTCATTCTCCATCCATCTTTGATCTGTAGCTGATGAGGAGTTGTGATGCTTTGGAGGAGAAGAGGTGTTCTGGTTTTTGGTGTTTTCATCCTTTTTGCACTGGTTTCTTGCCATCTTAGTGGCTTTATCTACCTGTGGTCTTTGTAGTTGGTGACTTTTGGATGGGGTCTCTGAGAGGATGTCCTTTTTGTTGATGATGAAGTTATTTCTTTCCATTTCTTAGTTTTCCTTTCAACAGTCAGGCCCCTCTGCTGCAGGACTGCTGAGGTACACTCCAAACCCTACTTGCCTGGGGGAATCACCTGCAGGGGCTGCAGAACAGTAAGGGTTGCTGCCGGTTTCTTCTTCTGTTATCTTCATCCCAGAAGGGTACCTGCCAGATGTCGGCCTGAGCTCTCCTTTATGAGGTGTCTCTTTGCGCATACAGGGTTTGGGAAGCTGCTTGAGGAGACAGTCTGTCCCTTATAGGAGCTCAAGTGCTGTGCTGGGGAGCTCCATTGTTCCGTGCAGAGATGCTGTGCAGGTACTTTTAAGTCTGCTGCAGTGGAACTCATAATCGCCTCTTTTCCCAGGTGCTCTGTCCTAAGAAGGTCGGCTTTATTCATAAGTTCCTGTTGTGCTGCTGCCTTTTTCATAGATGCCCTGCCCCACACACAGTAGCCTACTCACAGTCTGACAGCAGAGGTGTTGCTGAGCTGCCACAGGCTCTGCCCAGCTGTTGTGTGAACTACCTCAGTAGTGGTGGTCACCCGTCCCCCCACTGAGCTGGACCGTCCTGGGTCCAGCTGCGCTTGCTGCAAAACTCTTAATCCAGAGCATTTCAGACTGCTTGTTTTGTGGGGTTGTACCCGCCAAGCCAGATTGCCTGGCTCCCTGTCTCTGCCCCCTCCCTTTCAGTTGAATGGGTGGCTCTGTCTCCCAGGTGTTCCAGGTGCCAGTTGAATCGTCCACCCAGATTTGTGTGAGTTTTTGTGCACCAACCTGGCACCGGCTGAAACCACTGTGCTGAAAACTCATGGCGCTTTTTGGCTGAGAATCTCTTGGTCTGTGGGCAGTGAAAATTTGTTTGGAAATGCGGTGGGCACTCACCCTCTGCATTGTTCTTGCTGGGAACTGCACGCCAGAGCTGTTCCTATTCGGCCATCTTGGATCCTCCCTCAGATTTGATAAATCGGCATCACCATAAACTCCACCACCCATTCCTGTCACAAACAGGGAGCTTTAAACCCCAAATTCATTTCTCCAATCTCTAAATGCCAAAACATTTCATTCAATTTAGGACATTTTCCACATTCTGCCTGTATTTCTGTGTGGCCTTTTCATTTTGTTTTATTTTTTCAAGATTTCCTTTATTATCCCTCACCGATGACATGTCTCTGAATATAACAGCCATGTCTTATTCATCTTTGCTTCTCCATAGCACCTACTTGGTTGGCTCAAATGAGTTTTCAATGGTTTTTTTCTATGACAGACAAATCTGGTGAATTTTGGAAAGTCATCTCATATTTTACATGTGTGATTTTACAGGACTTGAAGTGGTCATTGTCGGTTTATGCATAGCTAATAATAATGTTAGCACTACAACCAACCTTCTGATGCAAATACCGGTTACATATTTGAGGAAAAAAATGATGTAAGGTTGTCACATCCCAAAATCTAATTGTATTATTTCATAAGGAGATGAATAAAACTAAATAAAATAATTTTCTTTGTAATTTATCATTGAGAAAATTAATGTAACAAATTTGTATACTGTCTAAATATCTAAAAGCCACAAATATAGTACTGGGTAGAACAAATATGAAAAAATAAAGTCTCCATTAAGACAGAGTGCTTAGAAAATTAACAGTTTAAGCAATATCTTATTGCAAGTATGTCAGTAGACATTAAAAAGAATAAAAATACAGGGATGACAAGTCTTTAGTGAAAAGAAAAAAAGGAATAAAATACTCATTTATTTTGATCCAATTATTTCTCTCAGGTGAATTAATGTTAAGAAAATAATTCAAGGCCAGGAATGGTGGCTCATGACTGTAATCCCAGAACTTTGGGCGGCCAACGCTGGAGGATCACTTGAGCCCAGGAGTTTGAGACCATCCTGGACAAGATAGTGACACACTGGTGCTATAAATAAATAAATACATAAAATATTGGTGAGAAAGGGTCAGTTATTTAAGAATTTGGGAGAATATTCAATATCATTGCATGAGAAACCACACAAGGCAATTCTTTACTAATATAGATATAATTTAAAAATATTTACATAAAAATTAAATTAAAAAGTTATGTACTTATTAGAGTTTCAATGTTTTAGGGTCTACATTATAGCTCAGGAAGCTGCTATGTCAAAGTAGGCTTAAATCTTATCATAAGAATCTGTAACAGCAAAAATGAAGGTATATTTTGATTCTAATTTAGAAATAAAAATATAACTGCAAATAGGTAAAATATGAATACATATAAACAAAAACTAATATCTTTTAGTTTTGTGCTGAGGTGACTGTATTCAAGAAGCTTGTTAAAATAAGATTTTTAAAAGTTTTCCAAACTATTTTTGTCATTTAAAATATAACAAATAAACTGGAAATGATATAAGGAAGAAGCGTGAATAAGAGCTAAGTCTTGTTTGATAGAATAATAAAGTTCTCCTTGTGCGATGTTCATTTTTCTTCCTCCTCTGATCTGAATTGAAGCTGCGTGGCTCTATTTTCTACCAGCTAAGAGAAGATCAGACATATTCTTGAAAAGTGGAAACTGTTATCCTATGAAGGAAGAAGATAATGATCACATGCATAAAAGCAGACATCTTTCTTCAGGGATTGTAAAAACAGTTCTAAGTTCCAGAGATCCATTAGAGTAATTTTCTGTAACTTTTGAATTTTTTTAGAGAATAGGAATTATTCCACTAGATTAGCAAGACTCGAATGCTCTAAACTAGAGGATATCCGTGTTATTCGCTTCTGGAAAACAAAGAAGTAACTTCATGTTTTTAAGAAAAAGTAATATTTTCTAAAGAGCCTGGCATCAATGATAACATTGATGAGCATATATAAAAGAGTATTGAGACTAATGCAGTCTGTAATTTTGTGCCAAAATAACTCCAAATCCTATGTTGATGGTTTTATTAGAAGGCTGATGGTATAGGGGCTGAATGTGTCTTGTTTTCAGAGAAGCATTTTATATAGTCTCCCTGATAGCCACGTATAGCATTATGACATGGGAACTACATGGTAGGACTGCTGGACACAATCATCAATGATAAAGGAGCTCCATCCAGCCAGGGTTGATTAATGACTTCTTGTCAACTTGGTGGGAGGTCTGCAGCAGTGTGACATGGGAGCACTCCCGGGCCCTGTCCTGTTTGTCCTTTTTAAAATCAGTTCCTTGGGTTGAAAGTATGCTTATCACATTTTCAGCTGCCACTAAGTGGGGGAGAGATTGCTAATAGCATAGATGACAGAACCAAAACACAGTATCAACAGGTAGGAGCAATGGACTAAGAGCTAGAAAACAGAATTGAATAGGGAGAAGATAGTCTTTTGGGGCTAATAGTAAAATCAGTAAGTTTATTATGGGATACATCAGATTTGGTTAGGAAGCAGGGAAAAGGGGTTTGATTTTTCTTCACCTATGTTTAGGCTATATATGAATCTTTGGAATAACAAAGACATTTAAATAGAAAATCAGTGTTTGTGTCATGAGATCTGCAGTCCAACTTTCCTTTACCTTCCTTTGCATTAGAGTACATCTGGAGGACTGTGTCTATGTGAGAGTCTCACATTTCAAGAGGTTCATAAGAACAGCAGAGAGAAATCAGAAAAAGACAAACAAAACAGTGAAAGAAGAGAAAACCAACAAGTCCTAGATACTTATTCTGTGTCTGGCACTATCCTGCGCTGGGAACTTTATATTTGTTCTCATAAGTCCTACGGCATGGATACTATATTCCTCAATTTGTAGATTCAAACAGATAAAGACTCAAAATTTAAGGAACTTGCTCAAAGATTAATGGCTAGCAAAGGGCAAACTGAGGCTTGAGTCCAGGACTGTAAGTTGCCTAAGCCCAGACTCTACTTTCTCTTTTAGAGAAATCATCCAAATTTATTGTGGATACAAGCACTGCATTCATATCTTTCACACATTATCACATTATCCTATGGAAGAGGCAACATGTACCTATGTGGCACTCCAGATACAAGAACCAAGGTCTTTGGTGCAATTTCATAGGGCGACCAGTTTCTGCTTAATGTAATGAAGAGGTTTTAATGAGTGAAGTTATTCAGCAGTGCTAAGATTTGTTCACATACATCTTTTTTTTTTTTTTTTTTTTGAGACAGAGTCTCGCTCCATCGCCAGGTGCCAGGCTGGAGTGTAGTGGTGCGATCTCGGCTCACTACAACCTCCGCCTCCCGGGTTCAAGCAATTCTCCTGCCTCAGCCTCCTGAGTAGCTCGGACTACAGGCATACGCCACCACGCCCAGCTATTTTTTTTGTATTTTTAGTAGAGACAGGGTTTCACCCTGTTGGCCAGGATGGTCTCGATCTCTTAATCTCGTGATCCGCCTGCCTCGGCCTCCCAAAGTGCTGGGATTACAGGCGTGAGCCACCGCGCCCGGCCCACATATATCTTAAATTTTCTTTTACTAGAGCTGTGTAAGCAGAGATAGAAGATCATCTATCATAGATATGTGGAAAAGATTCTTTCCTCTCTTTTTGATAGAGAGGTTGAACTCAAAGACTTGTACCATCCCTTATAACACTAATAATGTTGAGTTTATAAGCCAAGCCCACAAGAAATTCAACTGTATTCAGAAAGAACCAATTTGCCAACCTCTCTGCTTTAGTACTGTTAAGCTTCTGCTGCCCAGTCCCACGTAGCATTCCAGGTTGCGGGAATTTGGTTTGCAGCTTCATAACTTGCTCACCCTGTGAGTACAGCTCAGTTACCAGAACTCTCCAGCGTGAGTTTTTGTGTGTGCAAAATGGGGGATGATAATAACGTCTTCTTCAAATATTGTGCAAACATTACATGAAACATTCATTAAAAAATACTAAGCATAATCCCAAGACCACAGCAAAATTATAATAACTGTTAATGATTGATAGTAATAGTGTTAGGACTGTGGTGATGACAAAGAGAGTGACTGCAGAAGTTTGCCTGGGCTTTACATCTTCATTTTCTTTGTCTTCAGGCTCTCTCTCTCTCTGTGTCCTCTCTCTCTCAATGCTTCAAGGATTTCAGGCTGTTTAATGAGGTAGTTTGGACCTTGAGTGGACCAGGATATTTGGGGTGCTGCCCTTCCTATGACTCCCCTGCACAACTGACCTTAGAATCAAGACAGGCCTGAAAGAGCGCCCATGGTTCTGGGGAAAGAAGGAACACAGGCATGAAAATCCACTTAGTTTCACTTAGTTCAGCATACAAATCAAGAACCATGAACCCCTTCTTTTTGTCTTTTTGCCATTTTCATTCTTAAATGTCTTGTTAATCTTTCATATCTATACATGAGGCATGTTCCTTTTAACGGTTCATTCAAAGAGTTTGAAAGTGTATAAAATACAAAATAGGAATCCTTCATCACCCCATGTACTCAGTCCCCTCGTCAAGACATACCTTCGCAAATCCGCAACATCCTAAAGGAGAGTGTGGTTGGTAATTTGATGTATATCCTTGCAGATACGTATTTTTTCTTCTGTCTAATCACAAAGAGTATCCACTTCACTTTTCATTTATATCCTCAACAACCATGTGAACTGTTATCACTTTCTTTATGATGAATATAAATATCATAAAGGTAGAGTGAGTGGCACACTACCTCTGTAGGTTGTATGTAGCAGTCAGGGTTGAAACTCTGACCTTGCTGTATAAATCAGTGGATTTTTACCTTGACACTTGGGGTTGTGAAAACTAGCCTTCTAAATGACGATATTAAAAAAATCATACAAAAGAATATATGAAATCAAAATTGAATTCATTATTATTGGCCATCGAAGCTTCCACATTTAAGAGAAAACTAATCTTATAAAACTGTGTGAAGAAATATATAACCTGACCCTTTAACATCCAAAAGTGTGTCATATTTATTTTCTTTAAAATGGAAGACAAAGCAATAACACTACTAAATTTTTAAGAGGGAATTTCGACATTTTGATATCTTACGTTTGGAATGAAGCATGATTTGATAACTTCTCAACTTCTCGTTAGTTTAGTCTTTTCCTACCACCAACTCGTGGGAGGAGTTCAATACCCTGCAATTCAGAGGGGAAGAAAATGTTTGTCTTTCTTCAAAACACTTCCTTTTTTAGGAGTTGTTTATTTAATAATCAGAATCAGACATTTTTTGCATGCTTGGCAAGTGGCTACCAGTTTTGAATTCGTTCTGATTTGATTAATTGGACCACAGAGAAGACACGGGAGTAGAACTGACTAGATGTTTCCATTTTTTTGAAACTAAACATTTGGGTTCTGATGCATTTTTTTGCCTGTATACATGAGAAGCACAGTGTTATATGCTCCTAAATCCACTGTTGAATTTAGAACATTTCATGTTTTATTTTGTGATGTCTTTCCTTCCTGATGAGTAACTGTTTAATTTTAAATGCAGAGCTCATTGTACATGAAATGTGCAGACTAGGGTGACGTCTATGACAGGTCCCCAGTGTGGCTAACAGGCTCTTCCATCTGTCACAGGATGACATGTGGTCAGGTTATACAGACCGGAGTTTCCCAGGCAACCGAGTCTTACCCTATGGGGGATTCCTTGGGAAGTTGATAAAAGATGTTGGAGATGAGAGGTCTGGAGCCACCACGTCTCCTAGCCATTGTTTGCTTTATTTTGTCTTTTCCCCTGCATTCCCTATGGTCATTCTAACCGGAGTCTCCAATGTGGGGGAATATATTCCACTTCTGGTACTTCAGAAGGTTCTTGGGGGCACACAGAATTTTTAAAAAGTGTAATAACTTGATGTTTTAGACTGTTCATATAGTCATGTTAGATGAAACAATTTTAAAGTTTATAACGTGAATCATAAATATAAATGAGTTAAATAAATATAAGTAAATAGTTCAGGTAGTATGCAGATTTGGCAAAACAAACAAAACTGAGGTTAGCACATAAAGCCATTGGACTCAGTTTCCAAAATTTCTGCCATTCTAGTTTTATTTTCTTTTTTGAAAATTCACATTGCTTTTCTTATTTCTTAACAACGATAGTGATACCTAACACTAAAAGCTTTTAAGCTGATAAGCAACTTCAGCAAAGTCTTAGGATACTAAATCAATGTGCAGAAATTGCAGGCGTTCCTATACACCAACAACAGACAAACAGAGAGCCAAATCATGAATGAACTCCCATTCACAATTGCAACAAAGAGAACAAAATACCTAGGAATACAGCTAACAAGGGAAGTGAAGGACCTCTTCAAAAACAACTATAAACCACTGCTCAAGGATCAGAGAGGACACAAACAGATGGAATAACATTCCATACTCATGGATAGGAAGAATCAGTATCATGAAAAGGGCCATACTGCCCAAAGCAATGTATAGATTCAATGCTATTCCTGTTTTCTTTCAAATTCACAAAATGTGTATATATCTAACTATATGATCTTCCATGACTATTTTTTTTAACAAGGAGGAAGAGTTATTATTTGTTGGGTAGAGGAAGAGACTTATAAAACTGCCTCCCAGTTCATGTTAAAAGAGGTTAGTCTGGAGTCATATAAGCCTTTTTATTAATCTTAGCTTCATCATTCACTAGTCTATTGGCCTTGGGTAAGTGGCCTTGGATTATCTGATCTTTTTTGTACGTCAGTTTCTTTCTCCATAAAATGAGGAGAACAACAGTATCTACCTTGTAGGATTACTGTAAGAATTAAATGGTTAATGCATAAAAAATGTGTATCATGGTTCTCAGCACAATGTAAGCACCCAATAAATTCTAGTTATTGTTTGTTCTCATTATCATTGTGTTTCTAAGATGCTTTTAAATGCACAACACATTCTTTTTCACAGTGGTTAACATGTGAAGAGAAGCATGTTTCAGGATGATGGTGCATGATATCTCTATGCTGAGATTTTGGAGTCCTTATAAATACTGTCAGATTGCATTATTTGTTAGTATTATCCTTTTGTAATTTATGAGATTCCAGACAATATCCTTGGTTTTGTGACTTCCTCCAAGGTAGAACCAACTCATGACTGTTGGCTAAGGACAACATGGCATTAATCTTCAAATCATTGTTTAAAATATGACATTTATGACATGCCACTCCCATGCTCTCAGAGGGTCATGGAAAGAGAAAGTGAAATTCCTTGAATTAATCCTAAGAAAATATTTATTTCTATCCAACGATGCAGTAGTGCCATCAATCATTTTTTGTTTGCTTTCTAGTAAAAACTGTGGTTTCTAAGATTGTTGCATTTCAACCATTAAATGAATAGGCACTCAATAAAATACAATGACAGTAGTTCTCAGGACACTCTCGTTACTCTTTCTTTTAATCCAAGCATATGTCTGATGCTAATTAAAATGTTAGTATAAAAAGAAGACTTGTCAGGCTGATGTACCCAAGAATCTGCAATGAGAGGTCCATCTTACTTTTGCTGGCTTCACATAAACCAGGATGTATGAGTTCGAGGTTATTTCCAACCTCCTAGAAACACCTCATAATTTGTCCAGTCATGTTTGTGTCTCTCACAACTTCTGATTTTTTTTTTTTTTTGCCTTTTTAATTGCATTGTAAAAGTGCATAGGAAATGATAGCTCTGAGAGATGAGGTCTTTCAAAATAATATGGACTTTTAAAAATGGTAAGTGTAGGCACGGTGAGAAAGATGAGTGGAGCAATTGCAAAATCCATCCTACGATACATAACACAGGGTTAATACAGGGTTGCTTTTGCTTCCCTAGAGAAAAGCAACACAACACAGATTGTCCCATCTGTCTTTTAAAAAATCACACCTCAATGTTTCCCATTTCTCCAATGTGATAGAGGCTTAAAATGAATGTCCCAGGTTACTGCGTTAAATGCATAACTCAAGCATCTTCCCTCTACTCCACCCCTGACTCCGTTATTATTAATACAAATGGGATTTCAAAAAAAATAATTCTACGAGAAAGGAGATAGATATTATTTATTCAACCAATGATTTATTCATTCACCCCTCTCATAAATAACATTAAGAGCCTGCCCCGTCCCATGCACAGAGTAAGAATTGATAATGTTACTGAGCATTTGCTATGTGACAAATATTACATTATTTCATCCACATGGTACATGCATGAGCTATGAACCACCTTCCCTCCATTTTACAGATGGGGAAACTGAGGCTTGGAGAAATAAGAAACTTGTTCAGATGGCAGGGCCAGACCTTGAATCCAATACAGTCTGCTTCACTCTTATTTTTTCATCCCTTTCCCTCCTTCTCTTCCTTCTTCTTCATGTGGTTACAAAAAAATTTTACTGAGCTCTTGCTACACATGAGTCCAGGTACTGGAGTCCCTCCAGGCTGACCTTGAGACCTGTTGTCTTCTCACTCTGGACTCTGTTTGTAAGTTTCAACTCTGAGACTTAGCTGTGTGAGTTACGCCGCAGTTAATATCTTCAGCCCAAACCTTGTCTCTGAGATCCTATTCTAGGCTTACATCTTTAAATCTCAAGGGCCACTAAAACTGTGTGTCTCATCACCCACCCTGTCCCAAACCTGATGCTTCTCAGAGATGTTACCTCATTGAATAGTTTCCCCATTCCTTCAGACATGCAAGCCAGAAACAACACCCATCCTTGACACCTTTGGCACTCTCACCCGGGACCTGTGATAAACTCTTCCTGAGATCTCATAACTCCTTCCATGTCTTGAATCTCCCCCTCTACTCTGCTGGTCTCCCCTATCTTGTCTCTGGCCTGAACAACTGCAATGCCCTCCTAAGATTCCTCTTCCACTCCATTCTCCATGCATCAACCAGAAGGGGATTTTTCCAAATGCCATTGTTCCCATTGCCCCCTTCCATCTTCAAACTTTCCAGGGGTTGCCTGTGGATCTTATAATAAAGATCAACATTTTTAACATGACTCCAAGTATCTTTTTTTTTTTTTTTTTTGAGACAGAGTTTTGCTCTGTTGCCAGGCTGGAGTGCAGTGGCACCATCTCGGCTCACTCCAATCTCCCACTCCCTGGTTCAAGCAATTCTCTCCTGCCTCAGCTTCCCAAGTAGCCAAGTAGCTGGGACTACAGGTATGTACCACCACACCCAGCTAATTTTTGTATTTTTAGTAGAGACAGGTTTTCACCATGTTAGCCAGGATGGTCTCGATGTCTTGATCTCTCAGCCTCCCAAAGTGCTGGGATTACAGGCGTGAGCCATTGTGCCTGGCCAACTCCAAGTATCTTTTACTCATCCTGTCTCATAATTCTATGCCCTTTGATTCCCGTAGTTTGGCCACCCTGATCTTGTCAGCTGAGTGAGACATTTTCACCCAGATGCAGGGTCTTAGCATGTGCTGTTCTCTTTGCTTGAAAAACCCACCTGCATTCCAAATTTTAGCATTGTAATTTCTATGCTTCCTTTATATCTCAACTGAAGTATAATTTCCTCACTTAAGCTTTCCTTAACCTCCCATACTAGATCAGGTCTTTTGGTATTGTTAATTAATAAACTTTATTTTAGGCTGGGCATGGTGGCTTATGCCTGTAATTTCAGCACTTTGGGAGGCTGAGGCAGGCAGATCACTTGAGATCGGGAGTTCGAGAGCAGCCTGGCCAAAGTGGTGAAACCCCGTCTGTACTAAAAATACAAAAATTAGCTGGGCAAGATGGCACACACCTGTAATCCCAGCTAGTTGGGAGGCTGAGGCATGAAAAATTGCTTGAGCCTAGGAGACAGAGGTTTCAGTGAGCCGAGATCATGCCACTGCACTCCAGCCTGGGTGACAGAGTAAGACTCTGTCTCAAAAAAGAAAAGAAAAGAAAAGAAAGAAACTTTATTTTGTTCAAATAACTTTAAATAATTAGTGCTTAGGTACTTATTTGTGTATTTATTTAATATCAGTTCTCTTGACTAAAAGATAAGCTCATGAGAAAAAGAACCATGTCTGTTTTTATTTTTAATTACATCCCTGTGCCTAACATAGAGCCTAGTACAAAGTAGTAGTTCAATAAGTATTTGGACAAATACATTGTGATGAGGCATGTGTCTTAGTCTGCTTGTGTTGCTATAAAGGAGCCTTCTTCTGTTGCTATAAAGGCACTCCTATAAAGTACCAAGGCTGGGTACTTTATGACAGGGCCCCTAACCCCGGGGCCATGGATCAGTACCTGTCTGTGGCCTGTTAGGAACTGGGCCACACAGTAGGAGGTGAGCAGTGGGTGAGTGAAGCTTCAGCTGTATTTACAATCATTCCTCATTGCTCCCATTACCACCTGAGCTCCACCTCCTGTCAGATCAGCAGCGACATTAGATTCTCAAACCGTATTGTGAAGTGTGCATGTAAGGGATCTAGGTTGCATGCTCCTTATGATAATCTAATGCCTGATGATCTGTCACTATCTCCTGTCATCCCCAGATGGGACCGTCTAGTTGCAGGAAAAGGAGCTCAGGGCTCCCACTGATTCTACATTGTGGCAAATTGTATAATTATTTCATTATATGTTACAATGTAATAGTAATAGAAATAAAGTGCACAATAAATGTAATGCACTTGAATCATCCCAAAACCCTCAACCCGCCCCTGGTGTGCAGAAAAATTGTCTTTCATGAAACTGGTCCCTGGTGCCAAAAAGGTTGGAGACTGCTGCTTTATAAAGAAAAGAAGTTCATTTGGCTCACGATTCTGCAGGCTATACAAGCAGCGTAGCACCAGCATCTGCTTCTGGTGAGGGCTTCAGGCTGCTTCCACTCACGGTGGAAGGGGAGGGGGGACTGGTATGTGCAGAGATCTTATAAAGAGTGAGGAGACAAAGATGAGTGAGGGGAATAGTCTTTTTAATAATCAGCTCTTGCAGGAACTAAGAGAGTTAGAACTCACTCGTTACCATAAGGAGGACACCAAGACATTCACGAGGGACTCCGCCCCCATGACCAGCACATTTCCCAACAGGCCCTATCCTCCAACATTGGGTATCAGTTTTCAACATGAGGTTTGGGGGACAAACATCCAAACTATAGCAGCATAGCAGGTTTATTATATAACTAAGCGAACTTTTGTGTTTTACTTATTTGTGAACAACAACAAGCACCACCTTTGTCTCTAGAGCAGGAATTCTCAAACTTTAGTGGTGATCAGAAACCTCTCCTGAACTTGTTAAAACAGAGAGCTGTGTCTGACCCCGAGTTCCTGATTCAGTAGGTGTGGAGTGGATGTATCAAAACTCTGCATGTTTAACAGATCTCCTGGTGATGCTGATACTGCTGGTCTGGGAAGCACACTTTGAGAACGACTGTACTAGTCCATACGTATTTTTGAAAGTCTGTTCCTACATCTCTGTGTTCCGACATTTTTGAGAAATCATCCCTTCCTCCTCACTACACTAGGCACAGCCTTGGATGCTCCGGGAGATGGACAGGTTTGCCCTTTCCTTAGTAGTTTCTAGACCTAGGAAAAGTTTCAATATTTTCAGCAGCTGTGCCTGGCATTGCTCAGAAATCCAATTTCCAGCAGCAATTTGCTTAACAGTAACTCTCCTGATTTTCAACAGGGACAAGTGCCTGCAAATGAAAACAAAATGGAGAGGGAGAATGAGGAGGCTTAGGTTTCAAACATCTTTTGCTGAGGAATTAATTTTCAAGAGACACAGAACAATAAAACATGAACTGAGTCCAGACACCATCATTCAGGGCAAGCTTTACCTTCTGAAACTGGCACTGTGCCAGCGTGGAGCCAGGTGCCTCTCTGGATCTGAGTCAAGTGCCCTGCGGCCACCTATGAAGCACTCAGGTAGGATCCTGAAAGTCCCTCACCTCCAGCTGCCCCGCTCGATCACTATTTCAGGTCTCGCCAGAGGACTCCCAGCTGGCTGGCCAGGGTCCAGCAGCTCAGGCTGGCTCCTCCCATCATCTGCGCTTCTGTAAGGAGGACAGGCAGGACCATCAGGACAAGGGAAGACTATGGGACTGCCTTGTTTGCTTGGGGCCCACCTCACAGAGGTATTGTTTACACATGATTACAGTGTTTATAGCTTATTATCTCAAGACGAGTGGCTGCAGAAAGAAACAGGAGGGCCAGACAATCAACACTGAGATCCAAGTTTTAATATCAAACAAAACAAAATAATAGGACATTTTGGCAGGGGGAGGTGGGGTGGAATGGAAGATCAACTGTACAGAGAGGGGCGTTTATAACATGTCCTGAAAGCTGATGAGCTCACTGGTTTTAAGCTAATTCCACAAAGTGGGGCTCAAGTGCAACTCAGAGGGCAGGCAGGTGATGTGCTGTTTGCCCAAAGGGCATGTGTTTGAATACATGCATGTCTAGTTGAATTGAAGGCAGAGGATTTGTGCTTGTTTTATGTAACATTTAAAAGTGCCTGGGGTGGTGGCCATGAAGATGTACCTCATAAACATTCAACTACATGGTGGGTAATTCACCAAGGGCCCAGGCCTCACTTCCAGTGGATGGTCCCTAGCAAGTGAGTATGTGTAGCAGAGTTACTAAGGCAGACCCCTTCCTCCCCATCATTCCTTCCTCCCTTCCTTCCTCCCTCCCTCCCCTCCTTCCCTCCCTCCCTCCTTCCTTCCTTCTTTCCTTTTCTTTTCTTTCTTCCTCTTTCTCTTTCTTTCCTTCCTATTTCGCTTTATTTTCTTCCTTCTTTCTTTCTTTCTTCTGTCTCTCTTCTCTCTCTCTCTCTCTTCTCTCTTTCTTCTTCTTTTGAAATAGAGTCTTGCTCTGTTGTCCAGGCTGGAGTACCGTGGGCCAATCTTGGTTCACTGCAACCTCTGCCTCCTGTGTTAAAGCAATTCTCCTGCCTCAGCCACCTGAGTACCTGGGATTACAGGTGGCTGCCACCACGCTCAGCTAATTTTTTGTATTTTTAGTAAAGACTGGCTTTCATCACATTGGCCAGGCTGGTCTCAAACTCCTGACCTCAAGTAAGCTGCCCGCCACTGCCTTCCAAAGTCCTGGGATTACAGGCGTAAGCCACCGCACCCAGCCAGGCAGACCCATTTCTAGGAGACACGGGACTCCTCTAATGGCTGGCTGTGGCTCGAGCCCTCTTCTGTGGCTTCTAGAACCTTCATTCTACTGCACGGATGTCTAAGTTGAGTTAGAAGTCTAAGTGTAAGTTAAGTCTAAGTCTATGGCTCAGTGTACCCATTTTTCCCCCTCTCTCCTTCACTTGGGATCATGCCCACCCACATTATGATCTGATGAGTTTCCCAGTCTTTCCAGCTCCTTCCCCACTTCTTGTAGACATTTCCCCTAAGATCCTTGAATGTTTAATCCTGGTAATATGAGAGGCACAGAACATTCTTTACTTGTGTGAAGATATAGGAACATTTACTGAAAAGAGGTGGATAGAGATTCTAAGAAATTATTTTGTCAATTGGTCCAGGGTCTCATCAGCATCACCTACCAGGATTCTTGCTCTGTTTTCCATTCATCAAGTTTGCCTCTGTCCAATGTACACATGCTCACTCTCTTGCAGAGTGTCTTCAAGAAAGTTTTCATGGAGAAATAGCTAACGTAGATGTTGGGCTGATGGATACAACAAGCCACCATGACACGTGTATACCTATATAACAAACCTGCACATTCTGCACACGTGCCCCAGAACTTAAAGTATAATAAATAAATTTTTTAAAAAAGAAAGTTTAATGATCCCCGCGGAATAATTTGTCTTCTAGATTCCCTGCAATTGTGGCTGCTTTTTAAACTTCCTTCTCACTCACCTGAAGTGACAATCTAGCATCTCTAAATCTGCTACGTCGTTGGGGTCATTAACACACCAAACAAGATAGCATAAATAATCTTTTTAACAGCCCTCTGACTTAGATACTATGATTCCCAATTGCTTTTAAGCTGACAGGCAATTGTGTATAATGGTTACGAATCAGGAAACATAAATCAAATGTTACGTTGCCTTGGGAAAGTTACCCAACCATTCTGAGCTTACTCTGTATCATTTGTTTAAAAAGGAAGAGTGAGGGGGAAAGCAGAGAGTAACACGATAGAGTGATTGTGAAGATTATATAAATTAATATTGTATATGCGGAGGCTAGATCCTTTAGTGGTTATCAGGTATTTACTATAATTATCACAAAAATTAAAATTACAGTAAGAAAACATAGGTGGGCATGGTGGTTCATGCCTGTAATCCCAGCACTTTGGGAGGCTGAGGCAGGCCGAGCACTCAGGAGTTCGAGACCAGCATGGCCAACATGGTGAAACCCTGTCTCTACCAAAAATACAAAGATTAGTTGGGTGATAGGATTCATGCCTGTAATCCCAGCTATCTGGGTGGCTGAGGCACAGGAATTGCTTGAACTCGGGACGTGGGGGTTGCAGTGAACTGGTATCATAGCTCTGCATTTCAGCCTGGGCAACAGAGCAACAGTTGAATATTCTCAAATGACTTGCGGCAGGAGGAAACAGGCACAAGGTATTTCCATCCCTTAGAAGAAAGTGTGACACATAGATAGTACTTAATAAATATTTGCTAAATGAATAATCTTAAATATTAAGGTTTCTCAATCTTGGCATTATTGACACTTTGGACCAAATAATTTTTTCTTGTGGGGGTTCTGTCCTGCGAAGTGCAGAAGTTTGAGCACTATCCTTGACCTCTGCACACGATATCCCAGTAACAACTCCCAGCCTAGATGTGATAATCAATAATGTCTCCAGACATTGCCATATGTCCCCTGGTTGGAGAATGTCCCCAATAAAGAACGACTATTAAAGATCATGTGTACATAGCCCCTGGATCTCAGAGTCTCAAAGTCCAAGAGAGAAGTCATTCTGCTTTATTTTAATTTTTGGTTTAATTTTCTGTGTCCTGTGACAGAGTTCAAAGAGCTATATGGAGGTTCAGAGAGCATATGGAAGGGATATAAATCCATACTAGAGAAGTTAGGGATGGTTTGGAAAGCTTCCCACGAAGAAATCTGAGCTCAGGCTGATGCCAAATTGAGTGCTCCTGCAATTATGACCTACAGAATTGAACTTTCATTGGTTATATTTATAAATAGACCCACTGGGTCAATCTGAACCTGTGATGAGAAGACTGGGCTTGGTTTCACTCCAGCTCCATGGTGGAGAGAATGCATTCCAGCTTTCACATTTTAGAAATTGACAACAGCAGCAATTTTTTGTGTTAAGCTGAAGCTGATGATTAACATTTCTGCCTTCTGAGGGAAATGATGCCCTTCATAGCCATGAAGTAATTCATCTTTTCTCAGCTGCTGTTCACTTGGGGGAACTGGGCAAGCAGAATGGGGGGCTGAGACGCCCTTTGTCATTATTCTGTTCTTCTGAGGAATGAGGCAAGGAATAAACAATCTTTTATTTCTTCAGAGCACATTAATGAGTTATTCGATATGCTCAGATAGGTCTGGAACTGAATGGGGTGGAGGCTAAATTGTTTTGTACATAAAATAGGGGAAAGGGAGAGGAAGGGGAGTGTCCAGGGAGTACAGAGACTCAAGAAACATGGGGAGTGGCCGGCCAGTTGACTTGTAAGAAATGGGATATCTGATACTCACTTCAAGTTGGTTTCCACCTGTGATGTGTTCATACCCACTGGTCCAATGCCTCAGGCTACCCAATAAAGAATAGGGAGATGAACCTAGAATGTGTTTCTAGAATACAAAAGATTCAGACCCAGTTTCAAATTCTACCACTGCCTCTTATCCAAATTATGTCAGCTGGTAATTACTAACTTATCTGCACATTAGAAAGTCTTGCTTTCATTTTCCACATTAGAGAACTACTTTGATGCTTATTTTCCTTAAATGCTAAAAGTGTTTGGCCCCATCCCAGGGAAGCAATCAGTTAATGAGAGTATGTTTAATCATCGTTACCACTACTCTTCATTTCTAAACCAAACTAGGGTTTCTCTCTCCTGCAAGGAACTTTCTGAGATAGAGTCATGCCTTGTCTTTCTTCTATTTTCCTGGTTCTACATTATCAATGAAACCTAAGGTACCCTTCATATGGAAAGTTGAATTCTAAACTGTAGTGCTTGTGAAAAGATATGGTCTTCCAAATCTAACATTTAGCAGGTGCAATCACCAGGTCTGTGAGTGATAGCATACATAAAATTTTAATTAGAATAAAAAGCATGTAGGCAACAGGTATTTACTGGGCACCTAACATTTGCAAGGTATAAGTCAAATAATACTTGGACTCGAAAACCATGCTCTTTTGACTACACTGCTTGGTGTCTACATATAGATGAGGAATAAAGATGAAGGAAGAAATCTGACAGATGTAGGTCATCATCCTGGCCCTGTCTCCTAGCTCTGTCACCTCAGCCAGTGATCTCACCTATCAGTGAGCCTCAGTTTCCTTATCTGTTAAAGGGGATGAGTAATAACTCCCTCATGGTATTGGTGGAGGATTGAAGGAGGTACCCTATGGACCATGAGACCACATTTCCCTTTTTCCCTTACTCAGTATATAGTGCAGATGTTGCTACTGCTGTTATTTATCATAGCTTAGTAGCCCCATGACAAAGGGACATCCACATTTTTGCTAAGTGCATTACGTTACACTCCTTTAATGGATTATGTCCCGGCCATTAACGATAATGGTTCATGGAATCTTTAACATGTGCAACATATTCCATATATAGTACTAGACAAGGTAGAACACAAAAGTATATACAATGCATTTTCAACGATGTAAAACAGTGCTTACAGAAGGACAATATACCACATCATGTTCACTCTGGTTATTTTTGAGAGATTGATGAATGGACGCTAAGTTTCTTTTTTTTTTCTTTCTTAGGAGATGGGGTCTCACTATGTTGCCCGGGCTGGTCTCAAACTCCTGGGCTCAGGGGATTCTCCTGCCTTGGTCTCCCACAGTGGTAGGATTACGAGCATGAACCACAGCACCTGAGCCATTCTTATTATCTCATTATGCTTTTCTGTGTTTTTCAAGGTTCCAGAAGAGCTTGTATTGATTTTGTCATAAAAAGTAAATATTTATTACAATTTTAAGTGAAAAAATATCTGAAAACCTTCCACATTAAGCCTACTGGTCGGTTCTATAGTGTATGCGACAATTTATTTGTTTTTTTATGGGAATAGTCGGCGAAGGTTGCTTTTGTTTTCTCTTTATTCTGTTTTTGTCTTCTTTATGTGCTTTTAAACAAAATAAACATTTCATAATTAAAGCAGTGTGCTCAAAGCTGTGTGTTTGCGAGAGATCTTTCATTTACTATACAGTTAACTCACTGGGCAAAGCAGTATTTAGGCAATTCTGAAGTGTTTCTTTTTTTTTTAGAGAGGGTGAGGAGGAGGGAGGCATTTCAATTGTAATGATTTTCCTCTGTGTCATTTAGCAATTTTCCAGGGCCATTTCATTATAGCCGTACTGGGCCATTTGAGGTACCTGCTCTCTAATCAGCCTTGGCTGACTTCCAGTCAGCCTGGGCGGAAACTCACTAGGCACAGGGTTTAATTGGGGCCACCCACCATGGAAGCGCTTCTCCCCTTTGTCCAGAGAGATGGAAGCTCTTAATGTAGTGCACATAAAAACATCCAGCTCTGCAGAGCAGGCACAAGCAGGCTCTGGTGTCCCAAGGCTGCTGTTATGTCCCAGTTCAATGTTAGTTTTTCAGACTTTTCCAAAGGACCCCTCTCCTCTCGGGGACAAGGTAAAATGCGAGACACTCCATCCAATCACAGGAGGCGATCGGACTCTGCAGAAAGAGAGCAATATAAAGTATTAGGTTACTCTCTGGACACAACCCTTATGTGTGCAACCTCTCTAAATAGATCCCAGACTGCTTTAAAAGTAAAAAACACACCCCCTCCCCACCCCATCTCTCCTACTATTCTCCCTCTGGCACCTTGGATTCCTTAAATTAATTCCTTGTAAAAGCCAGTTGAGTTCCAATAATTGGTTTTAAGTAATCTGCCTCTTGAAATTGTGCCTTGCCGTCTTGTGGAAACGCCAGTCTCGCGCATGGTGGGGGCCAAGTCACTACGCAGCTCTTGGAAACAAATTGCCTGCGTAACAGGGTGCAGCCTCACACAGCACTCTCAGCAGGATGGGGATTGTGTAACTGGGTAGACAGGGTGTCCGGAGGGCAGATCATGGTGGGTGTTTTGGGTGATGCAGAAAGTCAAGGGAGCTGCAACGTCTTTGTGTGCTTTTAATGGAAAATGTTTAATTTGGATGTGAATGCAGCATCTGTAAGCCTCCTGTTAGCTGTGTTTCATGAAATCCCATAGCCAGCATCCAAGGAGTAAAGAGCGTACTTGCTCTGCTCCGCCCCTATCATATCGGGTGGAGGGATAAAGGAGACAAGAGAGAATGGTAATAGCACTACTACTTATCAAATGCGTAATGTGGCATTTAAGCTGATGATCATGATCCCCACATCCATGTGAGACAGTACTATTATTTTCACCATCAGGTAGACAGGGAAACTGAAGGTTACTGAGGGCAGAGGACTCTCGAAGCGCACCCTGTTAGTGTCAAGGTTCTGTGTGACTCTACAACAGCATTTCTCTGACATTAATGTGCACACACTCACTTGGGGGTCTGGCTTCAATGCAGGATGCAGATGATCACCTGAGACTTTGCATCTAATGTGCTTTCAGGTGATGCTAATGTTGCTGGTCTGGGGACTACACAGTGATCACAGAGAGGCTGGATGATGGTTGGTTCTCAAGTGGCTGACTCTTATATTCACCTGGAGCCAGAGGGCTTTAAAAGGAATTCCAATGTGTGCATCCAGATCCATTAACTCAGTATGTCCCGGGGCAGGACTTGGCCAATGAGCACCAACGTTGAGAACATCTGCTGAGGTGGGGAATTGTATGGCTAAATAGGTCAGGGTTAAGTCTCAAGGCATTTAGACTTATTTCAACAACTATAATGTACAGTTTAGTTTAAAAGGGAAGGGGAAAAAGAAGCCACTGTGTGTTGGAGAGTGAGAGACGGAATAAAAATGAGGAAAAACTGGGGAATGAGGGAAGGAATAAAAACAAAGAAAACCTCTGGACATAGTTGACAGGCAAGTGTGGAACCTACTCAATTGTGGAAGTTGTCACTTATGGGGTGCAGGAGTATTAGTAAGTTTCCATAGTTGGGGCTGGCTTGGGGGTGGTTCAAAGTGCCTGTTTCAACAGCCTGGATTGTTTTCGTTTTGAGCGGTGAGGTTTCAATGTAACATATTTCAAGCATGTACGTGCTGGCCCTGTTCTTAGTATTAGAAACAAAGATGACAATGACATCCTCCCTGCTCTAAACAGCTGATGCAGCAGCATTGGTTGGGTTGGGGGTCATGGCCTCGATGGTACTGTCTCACTTTCATGACAGAGACCATAGGGGAGTGGTGGCTTATTATGCGTACACTTGGAGGTGTGCTTAATCCAACCTAGCTCAGCCAGGGCAGTCGGGGAAGTCTGCCTGGATGAGACACTTCCTTTTTTGAGTCTTTAAGGGTGGCAGATGCTAATGGCCTGAAATAAGGCAATTGCAACGAGTATGGAGAGGAACAGAGTCACTGAGAAAGCAAGATGGGGTGATCCCTTACACCTCCCATATGCAAGGATGACTCCCAAACTTCCGGGTTTGGGATTCAGGCCATATGAAGAATAGCCAAGGATCTATGCTTGGTGCCTTGTTGAGTTTAAGGTGTCTTCGACGCATTTAGTTAAAAATGCCCTGTAAGTTGTTGGAAATAAAATAGTGTCTACAGCTTGGGACAGGAATTCGGGTTGGAATAATAGATCTGGAACTCATCAGCAGATCAGACAGGCCCTGATTGCTCAGGAATAGAGATTATCTCGTGAGAAGAAATGAAGGACAATGATCGAAGTCTGAAGCCCAATATATAAGAAACAAAAAGGGAAATCTATCTATCTATTTATAGATATCTATTGATTACTAAAAATTAAACAGAAAGGGGGGGGAAAAATTCAGAAAAACAGGACAAAGTAATGACCTGGAGGCTGTGAAGGTAAGAGGGTTTCAAAAAGAGGCTGTGGTCATTAGTTTCAAATGCTACAACTATTCAAAGATTAGCATGCGTTCTCTTTCTCTAGCATTTTTAATGGTTCTTTCTGAGTGAAGGGAGAAAGATCTACATCTTTTTATTTCTGTTCATTTATTCATAAACTTAATCGCACTTTTATTTAGAGGAACAGTGGACTGGGGGCAGAAGCCAGATTGCAGGTTGTTGAGATGTGAAGGTTAATTGACTAAGGATATAACGTACTTATCTTCACCCTCACAGCCAAGCCTTTTGAAAGAGCACGCAGAGACAGTGTGAGTACATGGAAAGGATGCTCAGTAAATGGAAGAAAATAGCAGAATTGGTAACGTAGAAATTGTAATGCAGTTCATAGAAGTAGATGGAATGAGAGAGATGGAAGCTCTTAATGTAGTGCACATAAAAACATCCAACATTGCGGAGCAGGTACAAGCTCCTATTTAGTTCCCCCAATCCAACATAAGAAAAGGCCTGGCTGGGCACAGTGGCTCATGCCTGTAATCCTAGCACTTTGGGAGGTCAAGATGGGCAGATTGCCTAAACTCAGGAGTTCAAGACCAGCCTGGGCAGTATGGTGAAACCCCATCTTTACTAAAATACAAAGAAATCAGCCGGGCCTGGTGGTGGGCACCTGTAATCCCAGCTACTCAGGAGGCTGAGGCATGAGAATTGCTTGAACCTGGGAGGCAGAAGTTGCAGTGAGCCAAAATGGTACTACTGCACTCCAGCCTGGGTGACAAAGCAAAACTCTGTCTCAAAAAAAAAAAAAAAAAAAAAAAAAAAGCGGGGGGCCTAAGAGGAGATTGCAACCCACCCTGGGCATGATAAATGGCTGTGCCCTGCCTTGGGGTGAGTTAAAATGAAATCCAGTAGGTCTCAGGCTTCTGCATTCTGTCCCCACAAGATTTTATTAGCCAGAGGGCTACTCTTCTCCTAATTTTCATAGCTTCCAACTTTTGGTCACTTTTTTGTGCCTATGCAAAAGGGAACACCATTTTGTAATGCTCACCCAGTCATTGTTTCTGCGAATTGCAATTCTGAAATCAGATGGGAAATATCAACGGTTAGACTGAAGCATTCACCTCTACAAAAGAGTTCACAGCCTGAGGAAGGGATTGGCTACGGAAATAAGAATCAAAGGAAAGTTAAGAAAGAGGAAGAACACTACCATTCATTGAGCACTAGTGGTTGAGGATTTGCATGAGACACTTTATGTGTGTTACCTCATTCAATCCTCATGAAAATAAGATGTGAGGTAGGAATTGCTCCTGTGTGTTAGAGATGGGCATGCTTGGACTTAGTGTTTAACATCACATAGTAAAAGTACTAGGACAACATTCACTGAAAGTAATAGAAATGCAACACAGACTAATATAAAGGGGGAAATAAGATTGCAGAAAGATTTCTTGGCTTAACTGGTGGTGATTTCAAGGATCAAAGGAGAAGGGACAGAAATATTGGCCTCAGACTGGAACGTGTGTATTTTCCTATTTCTTTTCTACTTTTATTCGTATTTTCTTTTTGCAGCTTAGGAAGACAGCCAACAACTCCAGGCTTAAATCTTTTTATTCTTTCTGCTATATTTTGCTTCCTCCATAAATAAGAAGTAAGTCAAAGCACCCAAAAGCTTTAAGTTCTATTGACTAGTAGGTGTTGCTGGCATTCCAGTGCAAGTACTATGGGTCGTAATTATTGGTTTTTGATAATATTTAGTTACATCAGAAATCCTCACCAACTTGATTGCAATATTTATAGAGATGCCCAAGGATGTATATTTCTAACCATGTTCTTGATTAGCAGTAGCTCCCAATCCTTGCTATTCCAGGACGAAGGCTTAGTGGGGTCAAGATGGTATTTGAGATGAGAGTTTGAGAATCTAAGCTTATTCATGATGGGCTCACGATAGTGGAGAAGAAAGTGAAAATACTCCATGTAAACCAAAGTTATTTGCCCTTTTTAGGCAGTCTGATATTTTTCAGAGCTTTTGCAAAATATATATTCCACTCTTCACCGTGCAGAGAGCTCAGAACTTGGCCTCGAGTTTGATGGGGAAATTAGTAGTCTAGTTCTAATACTACCTCTTCAGCCTCTGGCAAGCCTGCTACTTTTAATAGTAGGGCTTGGGAAAGGACTAAAAATAGAACAAGGAAAGCAAGCCCATGCAGCCAGAGTACAAACAACAGAGGAAATGAGATGAGGAGAGAGAACCTTATCATATAGGTAAGTCAGACAAGCACAGGTTTTAAAGGGAAGAAACTGATGCCAATGTCTTCAGAAAGTAAAGTAGAAGAAGAAATAGCAGGTGAAGGAGAACAGTTGGTAATTGTTAAATTGTGTGTGATGATGGATCTATTTACAAAACTATTTAAACTAAGGGGTTTTTTCCTGTATTGTTGCTAGTAAGTAAATAGAAGGTTGTTGCCTGTCACTTGTTTGAATTTCATTCTTTATTTTGCATGGCAAATGAAGCTTTTATCTTTCTAGATGGTTATCTCTAGAGGGAAAAAAGACCTGATGCTCTGTTCTCTTTTACCTCCTCTCTCTCGTTCTCCCCACTGTTTTTGAGGTCTGGGTTGCTAACCGGACTTCATTTCTGAGACATTGACCAGAAAGTAGCCCTTAGCTCTTAGGCCTTCAAGGAGGTAAATCCATTTCCACCTCTCTTTTTCCTTTTGGCTACTGTGTTGAAAGAAGGTAAGCCTTGTGTTCCGTTTCTATTTTACCCTCTTCTAGTTTAGATGCATGACTTCAGACATCTATCTCTTTGGACATCACAATGCTTCCTACGGGAAAGTACCGGACACCTATTCAGTAAAACCCAGCCCACTGTTTGATGCAGCTTTAGCAGCTAGAGGAGGAAGTCTCCCTCTACTCACTGACAGAAAAGAGGGGAGCAAATGAGGCGTTGGTCATAGCACAGAAAGTCAACTGTACCGAGAGAGGCAGTAAATGTTTCTTACTTTCTGTGGAAGGGATGTTTGCATCTTCCTGAATCCAGGGACAAAGGAAAGTGAGTAAGCAACATGGTTTATCATTTATTTTTTGATCTGTTCAGGAGGAGGCACATATCTTATTTTGCAAAAATAGTAATAAGCTTATGTCAGTAGAAAAAGAAAGAAAATCAATTTCTAGAACTGTACCATTGATTTTAAAGGAAGAGAAAGGTGGAAATATTTTGAGTGGTTAAGATTGAAACAGTGTGATCTCTCTATCTCAAATTTTCCCCTCCATTCTTCCCCTCCCTCCGTCTGCTCCTCTTACAAACATTTATGAATGTGTTACGTGACAGATTCTGGGCTAGGTCTGACAGAATACAACACTTCAGCAATGAGCTCTGCCCACCATATCTCCATTGGTTTATTACAAATTTCAGATAGCCATTACAGTGTCTTAGATTTATCATTTTTAAGTCAGGTCAGACTGACATTCCCAAGCAACTTAAAAGCTACTTTGCAGTTTACAACTCCAAGCCTGGACCATGGCTCATGATTCTCTGTCACCATCTAGAGACAATTTATACATATTGCAGGGCCAGTTCCTGGAAAACTATGTATCAAATCATCCCAGAAGTTATGGCTTTGCAAGTGTTTATCAGCCCTAAAGAAAAGACTGGACCCTGTCATCTACAAATGAATGGAACTGCAAGTTGTGATCTTCTAGGTCTAGAACTATGTAAGAAATAAGTCATGGTTTCTATATCCAGTCATGGAGGGCTTGAATCTGTAGAGAGCACAGATTTACTGGGGTATGGGGAGAAGAGCTGTAAAATCAGTGGAGGATAAACCACTTACATTAGATTCAAGAGAAGACCTCTGGTCTTTCAAAAAAATGGGCACTAAACAAAAAAAAAGTCACAAAATAGGACTGGGAATCTGTACTATTTATCCAGGTTCTCACCTGGGGGAATTTTACCCACCAGGAAACGTTTGGAAATCTCACAACATTTTGTTGCATTTTGGGGGCTGCTACTGGCATTTAGTGGAGTAGAGGCCAGAGATGCTGCTAAACGTCCTATGTTTATAATGCACAGAATGATAGCCCCTACCACAAATGATTATCCAGCCCAAATGTCAGTACTGCTGAGGCTGAGAAACTCCACACTTGAGCACAGAGCGTAGTTAAGGGTTGTTCTCCGAGACTCCAGCCCTGACCATTGTGAGTAACCTATACTATTAGCCCTAAAAGAGGAGGACCAGAGAAATATGGAAAATGTCATGTAGATGTATGTTAATGGAGAGACACAAATCAGGGCCGTGGTTATTTTCAGCTCAGTGTGGACAAGCCCTTTACCCCTCCAGTTTCCTTCAGTGGTCACCTGATGATGTCACTGATGGTGCGGTCGATCCCAGTCTCCTGTTTCATTCAGTCTGTTGCTTGGTGACGTGACCTCCCGCACTGTTTTAGTGCATGTCTTTGATGTCCAGTTTTCCACTGACTCACATAAAGCACTGAAGTCACCTGTGTCAGAATCACCCACAAGTGCTTACAACAAATGCATGCTTGGGCCCTACACCAAATCCATGGCATCAGAATTGCAGTGCTTCCTGGCCTGGAAATCTGCATTTTAAGCTAGCATTACAGGTAATTTTGACGTACATTCAAGTTTGACATAGGATGTATGAAATAACAGAAATACACCATCATCCCTTCTTAAAGTCCACCTATAATGTGCCTCGAGAAACATATTCACTTTCCCCTCAGGCTATCCTTTTGATGTAGCACATAGATTCCTATTTTACAGATTATAAAACAGGGGCCACAGAGCTTCAACACATTATATAGGGAAACCGAAGTGATTTGTTTAGCCCTGATGTTCTGTGAGGCCTTGCCTCATGTTCCTTAGGCAGACTTTTCACTTTCTCTGCCTCTACGGCCTGGGTTTACTTCTTCCCAGTTGCATCCAATAAAATTGACTATGTATATCGAGCTCTCACTTAATGTAGGCTCAACGTGGTCCTCATATTAACTACTTCAGTATCCATAGGACTTAGCAGAGTAATACATCTACCTCCACTGCCACTACCCTGCTCCAAGCAAGACCCTGCCATTGCTTCCCTCCATGCCAGCAACAGCTGCCTAGTTTTTCTCCCACCCTGCCTCAGTGCGTCCAGTCCATATGCTCGCTCAAAAATGATTCACATTTTTTTTAATTGGACATGATGTTGCCTCCTTCATACACACACCCACATTAACTTACATCTAATAGTTTCCAACATGCTTTGCCCCAACTTACAAGGTCCAGCTGACTCCACAACTGCTGTGTTTGCTTCTTCCTCTGGCCTGTAACACATTTCACGTGGCAGTCATGGAACTACCTGGAGATCTTCACTTATGCTGTGCCCCCTCTGCTAACATGCATCCCCTCTTCCCCTTAAGTGTCAGCTCCTAAGAGATGACACTTAAAATAAGGCCAGAGAGAGTAGATCAGCTTTATGAGGGGATGTGTGTGTGTGTGTGTATAATATTATATACAGGGCCAGTTCCTGTATGTATAAAAACTATATATAAAATCATCCCAGAAGTTATGGCTTTGCAAGTGTTGATCAGCCCTAAAAAAAAAAAAAAAAAAAAAAAAAAAAAGACTGGACCCTGTCATCTACAAATGAATGGAACTGCAAGTTGTGATCTTCTAGGTCTAGAACTATGTAAGAAATAAGTCGCGGTTTCTGTATCCAATCATGGAGGACTTGAATCTGTAGAGAGCACAGATTTACTCGGGTATGGGAGAAGAGTATATATTATAATCTAATTTAGATGGCGGGGATAAGATGTGTGTGTGTGGTACATCTTATCCCCGCCATCTAAATTAGATTCTGTTGTCATCTACTTTAGGAGCCTATTCTTTTCCTTTAGAGTATTTGTGTTCATTTTGCTTCTATTACTGTTGTCGAGCTATCCAATCAGATTCGTTTCCACTGGCCTTTGACAATGTATTTTGTCTACCTCTGCAAACAGGGATCAAAAGATCAAATAAATGTCTTGAGTAAATGAACAGGCACCCAGCAAACTGGATGCACATTCCTGGTGACGGCGCGCACTGTTTGTTATAAATGATTTCTGTGGGTTTGGGTATCTGGGACCAAGATTCAGTTTCGAAGAGTGGGAAGTACCGTGACTGTGAGGAGAGAGAGATCCGGGAGAGGAGGGAGGCTCCCGCGTGCCATGAGTTTTTACGTGCTGCCGACAGCGACAGGCTCATTGTTCTGGTCTTCTGGGCTGACTCAGATTTGCTGACTCTGGGAAGAAAGGTTATCTTGTGCGCATCTGCGCCTTCTTTTCCTCATCTTTATCAAGGAATTAATAATCCTACCTGAAAAGGGATAGGGCCTGAGGCAAATGAGATAAAGCAGAGAATAGCTCCCAGCACTTCGGAGGTGTTGAGGACGCCATCCTGACTCTTTGCCAGAGGAGTTGAAAATGAGAAGTTACGCAGGCAGCGAAGAAGTCGCACCACTCACCTGAGCCGTTCCTCTAATGAACTCATCTCCCTGTGCGCTTAAATTACGTTTTCCAAGCCTGACCCTGAGCGCTCCCCTCCTTTTCTCGGCGGTCGGTCCCTCCCTCCCCCTCATTCCCACCCAGCCTCCCCGCCCCCTTCGCCCCCTCCCTCGGAGCTGGAGCCGGGAATCCCACGCCCTTGCACCAGCCCGGGGGCTCGGACGAGCCCGGGAGCCGCTGGTCGCCAATCACCGCGCGGTGGAGAGGCGGGCGCTCGACTCCGGCGCGCTGGGGGAGCCAGCTGGCGCTGCCTTCGCGGTAGCCTCAGACGCTAGCACCGACACAGACAGACGAACAGACAGGCGGGCAGGCACCGACAGAGTCTCCCAGTCGTCTGCGCTTCACTCCCGGCCCAGGGAGCCCCCTGCACCCCCTGGGGTGCCGCAAACAGCAGCTCCGCAGGCCCGCGCCGGGAAAAGGGAGGGCGCGCAGGCGGCCGGAGGAGGGGAGGTCCCAGCGCGCCCCCGCTGCGATGTGAACGGCGGCGGCTCTCACCTGGAGCCGCACCTGGGGCGCAGAGCTCCGGGGTCACGGAGAGAATGCGTGCCGCCGGTGCGCTCCTCCCGCCGCGTCCGGCCACCCGCAGCCGCCGCGCCCGCACCTGACCATGGAGTGCGCCCTCCTGCTCGTGTGCGCCCTCCCGGCCGCTGGTTCGGGTCCGCCGAGGGGTCCGGCGGGACTGGGGCGTGTGGCCAAGGCAGGTGCCGCCGAGCAGAGCGCCGAGAGCGGGTGGCAGGGGGCGCCCGACGCCAGCTCCCCCGCGCCCCTCACGCGCGATATCACCTTTTCTCTTGCAGGCGCTCCAGTTGTGCTGCCTCTGCTGTGCGTCGGTCGCCGCGGCCTTAGCCAGTGACAGCAGCAGCGGCGCTAGCGGATTAAATGATGGTTCGTATTTGCCCCCCACCCCCAAGAAGGGCCTTTCGCAGCACAGCCTTTCTCTCTTCCTTCCCCCAAAGAGAGAATAGATGGAAAAGCGCACCCCCAACCTGGCAGGTGTGTGCTGTCTTGAAAATGGTTCCTGTTTGGAGAAGGGGGAAGGTGGCAAGGACTGAACTTATCAAAAGAATCAGTGCCCCAAGCTACAAGTCACTTAAAAGAAAATACTCTCCCTCCTTCACAGGTGGCTTGTTACGGGGGGTGGGGGGGGGAATCTTAACTGCACTCAAACTCGAAGGGAAGTGGACATTAAGGAATTACTTACTTCCTCCCTTTCCTAACTCCTGGTGGGGGAAGCTAATTCTTAGTGGGAGATGAAAGAATGTGAGCCCTTTTTCTCTCTCCATCTTTCCTCATTTTTCTCTCCACTCCTATTCCTTTTCTGCCTCTTCTTTTTTCTTTCCTTTGTGTTTTCCTTGTGTCCTAGATGCCCAGAGGCTACTTTTAGAGAGAGGAAAGCAGGTGACTTGAGGTCTCTGAGTCTTTTATCTGTCTTTTCTGACATTCCCCAGCCACAAACTTCCAGAACATCCCTCACTTCTGTCATTTATTCACTTCCCAGTGGAGCCCAGAGGAAAATCCTTGTTCTGATTGTTTTCCATCAGCTACAGGAGAACAGCTGATTCCTGACTCAGGTGTCTAACAACACCTTGCTGTTCAACCTGGATTCTTTAGAATTCCATAATTTTTAGTTTTGCAAGATTATCTCCTTTTCTTGTCAGGGGCAAGAGGTCATACTGGGGAGTGGGGGTGGTGGGGGACGGAGTCATGTAGAAGGGATTCAACTTTTGTCCAAACAGAGAGGCTGCAGTTTCTAAAACCACCCCTCATTCTTCCATCAGGATCTGATGGCTGGAGGCTACTTCCGTCCTAGCCACTACCTTGTAAGTAAGCTGCATAAGCTCACCCTTAATCAGCTCCTGATGTGATCAATCAGAGATCACTCTTTACAGGGTACGCTGACTGCCCTTCTTCCCATCAAGGACTGAATGTAATCAACAGCCTGTTGTTCTCCCCCTTGGAAACAAGCTGGTAGCAGGTGTCTGGGGGAGGTTGATGGCTGATTCCGTAGAAAGCTGGCTGGATAAGGTTCTTAGAGACCTTCCAAGTAAGAGCAGGCAGAGTTTCAGATGATTTTGGACAAGGAGGTAAGAAACAAACTTCCTGCGCATGTCAGGAATCGTTTTCATAGTTAAGTTTTAGCTTGACGGAAGGAGGAGGTGGGCTTTCTCTAAGAACTTGCACATAATCAAGAGCCACATCCCTTTAAAGCAATATATCAGATTTTTAAGAGAAGAGAAATATTGTATGTCTGGCTCAGATTTTTAAATTTAAGAGAAGGGGAAAAACTTTCCCCCAATATTTTAAAATATGTGTGTCAGTTATATAGCATTTTCAGTTAAAGGAGGGGGTCAAGAAGAAAAATGGGAGTGATAGAACATAAAGAATATAAAAATGAAAGCTGCCCAAGGAATAAGAGTCACAGATGCTTCATACACAGAGAAAAATTATTGTCATATTGGGGGGAATATTTTTCTTAAATGTGAGCTTAATTAGACCATCACTCATTGATCCTTGCTAGCTACTGGAGTTCCACTATTCCTTAGTTGTTTTTTATTGGAGGAGGGGAAGGTTGTTGACTGTTTAGGGAAAAGGGAAATTCCTCTTCGTTTTCCTCCTCCAGTAACCAGGGACCCAAGTGACTCAAACGTACCTCATCGTTATTCAACATCTTTCTAAACACTTTCCAAAGTAGTTTCCCATTCTGTGCCTCGAAAGTGGAAATGCAGAGTATTTCTTAATGCGCAGAGGGCATATTCCAAATCGTTTGGTGGGATGATGCTTTTCAGTTTCAATGTTTGGTGAAAGAAAACAGTGTGCTGGCTTTGCTTTTCAAATAGCAAATTGTATTTTGGCTCCTCCTCTTTGGAACTTGCAGCAATTAGTGCTGCTCTAGGGAGCAATGGTGAAGGTATTTTTAAACATGCCTTTCCAGGTGTCCCCTGATCTGCCACTCCCCCACCAACATGCCTGAGCAGTTTTACACATCTGACTATATGGGAAGGTTCTGACAATTTTGAGGCATTTTTGTGCATGTGCTGCAGTTTATGCAGTTAAATGGGACCATCCCTGTGAAAGCTCATAGTAAAATGCTAAGGGTGATTGATGGAAGTGCTGAAGTTTTCTGATCACACATAAGTAAGTTTGGAAATAAGAAAATGTTGTTGCTAGTTAATGGTGTGAAATATCATCTGAAGCTACCCCACACTGTGCGTTATGACTTCAAATTTAAACTCTGCCTCTCCCAAAATGCTCCCGATTCAGTTTAAGCACAGAGAAATTAACCTCCTTGAAGAAAAACTTCTGATTTTGTAGTTTTGTATTTATTAATTTTCCAAAAAATTAAATTTTATGTATATGAATGGCTCTGTGTCCAATATTTTAAAAGGCCCAGACCATTACACATCAAAAGAATGTTTTAATTCCCTGTCCAGACAATGAGAGGTGTGACATTTTCCATGGACATCCATGAAATTCATCAAAATCGTGCGTGGCCTTTTAGCTCCTATAGAAATGTCTATGGCAGAATTCATTGTGGACATGGGTCTTCTGCTTCCCATCCTACTCTGAATTATATTTGATCTAGGTGTAAGGCAACGGGAACAGAGATATCTTTGAGCTTTGTGTTGTTTTTTGCCAGCCTGCTGGAAAGTGACCATTTGGAATTGTGGGCTCTGGGTGCTGACAGCTCATCTTTTCCCATTGCAGATTACGTCTTTGTCACGCCAGTAGAAGTAGACTCAGGCGGGTCATATATTTCACACGACATTTTGCACAACGGCAGGAAGAAGCGATCGACGCAGAATGCCAGAAGCTCCCTGCACTACCGATTTTAGCATTTGGACAGGAACTGCACTTAGAACTTAAGCCCTCGGCGATTTTGAGCAGTCACTTTATTGTCCAGGTACTTGGAAAAGATGGTGCTTCAGAGACTCAGAAACCTGAGGTGCAGCAATGTTTCTATCAGGGATTTATCAGAAATGACAGCTCCTCCTCTGTTGCCGTGTCTACGTGTGCTGGCTTGGTAAGTGCGCCCCAGTCTGAGTTGAACTCCCTCCTTCGTGTTTTGTGTGACTTGAATGAACAGATGTCTGCAATATAAGCGCTCTTCCAGCCAACTCCACATATTCACATTGTCAGCCTTGATACTGCTAATATTCTCAATTGAATTAATCTAATCTGCTCCCAGAAAAGGAAAATATAATAGAACTTTAATTACCATTTAGAACATTCTTTTGATGTTTAATGGTCTGGGACGTTTCATTCTCCATGTTTGAGATGATCCCCCAAGGAAATTAACTTGATGGATGCCATTCGCTTTGTAAAGTCCTGGGAGACCAGGCATTCTATAAATCTAACAAGCTGCATGCATCTACATGGCTTTGAAATGGGAAAACTGTATTTCAATGCGAAATTGCATTCAGTAGCCCTGGTAAGACCTCAGCCTTCACTTTACTGAAGGGAGGCCTTTTGTTTCCTTTGAACTAATCTGTTGCTGGTGTCCTGCTCACAGAAGACACCCTTTTAGAATGTGGTGTGATGTGTTCCTGGGCTGGCGGGATTAAGTGTGGCATCCAGGGATGCAGAACCTTTTAAAAGCATTTGGGACAAGTGTTGTTTCCTCCCTATGTAATCCTCATCTGAGCACCAGTCCAAGAATATCAGTGTAATGATGCTTTTCTCAGTATTCTATCAAATATACAAGGCGGTAAATGTTGTTCTGGGTTGATTTCATCCTGTGTTGTGAGAGAAGTGTTTTGAACTGACAGAAGAGTTTGTGTGTGTTGAGACACAGGGCGATTATGCTCCGACATGGCCAGAAGAAGGAAAATGGAGAAAGCCCAGCTGAGGATGTAGTTAGTAATGTACACGGTACATCATGGCACAAAGCAAGAGAGGTGGCTTGGGTGCGGGTAAATGAGGATTCCCATGTTCTTTGTTAGTTGAAACTTGCAGTTACTTTAACTTTTTTCCCCCTCTGTATTGTGGCATGAAATGTAGCTAAAACCTTTCATCACAGCCACAGTCATGGTATTCTTTCCTTGGTCTATTTAAAATGATGAACGTGGCTCACCAATGACCTGTATATTATAACATGGTTACATACCTGTGTGTGTATGCATACGTGACTGTATCTTGGTTTTTTGTTTTGTTGTGGCAGATCTCCTGCTCTTTCTTTGGTGTCCCCTTTTGATTTCTCTTTCTTCTGCCTATTCCAGTATCCTAAAGGAGGAGTTTGGGCGACTCACCGTGGTGACTTAAATTATTTCATTCCAGTTTAAAAGCAGTCTGCCCAGGTTCTAATTCTCACACCAGCACTTACTCGTAGCACCTTAGACAACTTATTTAACTCTATGTTAAGTAGAGCTAACTATGCCTTAGCTTCTTTTCCGATGGAAATGACAAGAGTTTACATCATAGGGCAGTGGGGATTCAATGACTTTTTATGTGGAAAGTGCTACAGCAGTTCCTGGCAGGGAATCATTGCTGTATAAGTGTTCTCTTTTCAGTAAAACTTAGCCTCCTCATGGTTAGCAGTCTCAGGACTCCACTCTGTGAGTGATGGGAAATCTGATCAATTGGCTCTTTAACAATCTCATAGTAATAGATTAATATTATCAAGATTTTACAGAAGTAGAATCATAAAATTTGTGTGTATGGAGATTTCACAATGTTTTAATCTAATTTTTAGACTTTTAGGTTCAGGGGTACAAGTGAAAGTTTGTTACATAGGTGAACTCATGTCACAGGGGTTTGTTGTACAGAATATTTCATCACCCAGATATTAAACCCAGTACCCAGTGGTTATCTTCTCTGTTCCTCTCCCCTTCTCCCATCCTCCACCCCCCAAGTAGACGCTAGTGTCTGTTGTTACCTTCTTGTATTCATGAGTACTCATCATTTAGCTCCCACTTACAAGTGAGAACATATGGGATTTGGATTTCTGTTCCTGCCTTTGTTTGCTAATGATGATAGACTTCCTCTCCATCCATGTTCCTGCAAAAGACATGATGTCATTCATTTTACGGCTGCATAGTATTCCATGGCGTATATGTACCACATTTTCTTTATCCAGTCTGTCATTGATGGGGCATTTTGGTTGATTCCATGCCTTTGCTATGGTGAATAGTGCTGCAGTGAACATTCACATGCACGTGTCTTTATGGTAGAATGATTTCTATTCCTCCAATACCTAGTAATGAGATTGCTGGGTCGAATGGTAGTCCTTGTTTTAGCTCTTTGAAAAATTGCCATACTGCTTTCTACAGTGGTTGAACTCATACCTAGTAATAGGGTTGCTGGGTCAAATGGTTCTGCTTTTAGCTCCTTGAAAAATTGTCATACTGCTTTCCACATTGGTTAAACTAATTTACACTCCCACCAACAGTTTGGGGCTGTTAGGACTGAACATTCTCGTGTATGCATTTTGATGAACTTATGGATGCATTCTGTTGGACACATGCCTAAGAATAAAGTTGTTGAGTCACAGGGTGTGTATAAATTGAGTATTCCTTATCTGAAATGTTTGGACCAGAAGTGTTTTTCAATTTGAGGATTTTTGAATATTTGCAGAATATATTCTGGTTGAACGTCTCTAATACAAAAATCTGAAATGCTCCAATAAGCATTTTCTTTGAGTGTCCTATCAGTACTCAAATGTTTAAGATTTTGGAGCATTTCAGATTTCCAGTTTTTGGATTAGGGCTACAACCTGTATATGTTCAGCTTTAGTGAGTACTGACAAGCAGCTTTTCAAAGTGGTTGTACTAATTTAAACTCTAATCACCAGTGTATGAGAATTCTAGTTGCTCCAAATCTTCCTGAACACTTGATATTGTCTCTTTTTCCGTTTTAGCTGTCCTGTTTGCAGGTGTGAAGTAGTGCTACGTTATGGGTGTAGTTTGCATTGTTCTGATGGTTAATGAAATTGAATGCATTTTTTTTTTCCTTAAAGACATCGCTCTGCTTCTTGGCTAATCAGGGGTTCATAACTCCTCTAAAGTTAATGAGCAACTATAGTAATAGATTCAGAATAGTAGATGATTCAAGAGTGCAGGAAAGGAACATGACTTTAACAGGCTTCTTGGAGAGACTCATCAAGTTAACATGCCAGGAGAGACAGCCACTCTTCTTCCATTAATACAGAGACTGAGAAGAGATGAATGACTGGGGAGATGAAACTTCTTCATCTGAAGTTTATATATCAGTGTTTCTCTGAGTGAGACCAGACCACTGGCCTCAGGATGCTTTTGGATGTGGTAGCAATTTTCTGGTGTGCACGCTGTATATATTAGGAAAGTAATGTTACCTTTAAATGATTTGACAAAGTACTAATAGGAATCTACCATTATCTTGACTGCTAGAGAAGCCCCCAAGGAAAGTGAAAACTGGTAAAATGATTATAATAGTGAATATGTATGTACATACATACATGCAAGCAGACATGCCTGTGTCCATACTCCAGCTAAAATTTTCCAAGCAGAGTATTTGCCTCAATAATTCAGAATTTACCTGTTTGAAATATTTGTAATAATTTCTTAAAATGCACCCGCCTCCCCTGCAAACTCACAGGTCTCACTTTATACCAGTTGAGGTAGTTATTACTTACTTGGAATAATTCATGAAACAGGGGGTTGCATACTTCCCTGAGTAAATACTGCCTACTGTTAGGTTTAGGGATGATTGTTTAAAAATTTTTGAATACCTTAATACATGTAACCTAGAAAAGGTCACCGTGTCTTCTATATGTGATGGCCTTATAATCTGTGAAGGTATTGGGATTTGCAGCCTTTGTCCCAGAATCTCAGAGGTATAGATCAGCCTAATGGAATCATCATCTGCCATGTCTGTCAGCCTCCCTCTGACTAGCACAGAGATGAGAAAGTCATTACATCCAGCAAGTCATGACATTGGGGGGGAGACTCTTCATCTTGCTGTTGAACCACAATCTTGAAATTTTTACCTGTATTTCTTAATTTTGTCTTCCAAGAGAACAGACTTGCTTCTTTATTCCTATGTACTGAGAGATCTAAGATATTCTACTGCTCAAAAATATTCTGTCTTAGTGATCCTTTTTGTCAGGACAGTGATTTTCAGAGTGTGATCAACTATGATTAGCTTCACTTGAAGTGCTGAAAATGTGAATTCCTTTGTCTACAGCAGAAGCTCAGAGAGGCTGGGCACAGGAAAGTGCGTTTTTAATTCTCCAAATGATTCTGATGCATGCTAATACTTGAGAACCTCTTAGCAAAAATGCTTGTATTTTTGGAATTTATTAGAAAGACACATTGACTCATCATTTTTTATTGTTACTATTTTTTTAGAGACAGGGTCCTACACTGTCACCTGGGCTTGAGTGCAGTGGTACAATTATAGCTCACTGGAGTCTCAACTTCCCAGGCGTAAGCAATCCTCCCAGCTCAGCCCGCCAGGTAGCTGGGACTACAGGCACGTACCACCACATCTGGCTAATTTTTGTATTTTTTGTAGAGGTGGAGTTTTGCCACATTGCCCAGGCTGGTCTCGAACTTCTGGGTTCAAGTAGTCTTCCTGCCTTGGCCTCCCAAAGTAGTGGGATCACCAGGCATGTGCCACCACACCTGACTCCATTATTTTTTTATTCAACAACTGTTAGCCTCTGTTGTGTCAGCCATTATTGAGAGCACGATGGATGAAGCTTATCGACAAGATGGATGTTAGAGCCAGATCGTGGAGCTTACGATCTAGGGGAGAGGATGGGGCAATCCTTTTAGACCTGGAAATTGCTCTTTTTAGTGTGAACCAAGTTGTGACCCAAACCTGGAACAAGGAGTTTACAGAGTATGGTTTTAGAGAAAGGAGTTGGTCAGATTATTGCCAAAATGCCACCTCTCCAAGCTGTATAATGCGTATTAGCATATTAACAAGTTAGAAATGTCCTGTATTAAAGACATTGTTTAACTCTGTTTAAACCTAGAGTTTCCCTAACTTGTTTGGCCAGTGAAACTCCCCGGCCCCCCCCCCCAAGGAGCATCTCTTCACAGTTTGATGGTGAGATGAAAAGCATCAATGCAATGGTTCCCAAAACAGGTATTATAATATTATGTATTAATTTTTAACTATTAAGAGATGCTCCAGGAATAAAAGTATTTTATGGTCATACAAGTTAGGGAAAATTTAGAGGTTTAAAGGAAGCTGAACAAACATCTTTAACATATTTTATACCTTTTAATACACTAATATATACTGTGAAGTGCCAAGAGGTAGGATTTCCATACTAATTTGACCATTCCTCTTTTTTTTTTTTTTTTTGAGATGGAGTCTTGCTCTGTTGCCCAGGCTGGAGTGCAGTAGCACAATCTTGGCTCACCGCAACCTCTGCCTCCCGGGTTTCAGCGATTCTCCGGCCTCAACCTCCCAAGCAGCTGGGATTACAGGCGCCCACCACCTTGCCTGGCTAAATTTTTTTTGTATTTTTAGTAGAGATGAGGTTTCATCATGTTGGCCGGGCTGGTCTTGAACTCCTGAACTCAGGTGGTCCGCCTGCCTCAGCCTCCCAAAGTGCTGGGATTACAGGTGTGAGCCACCGTGCCTGGCCTATTCCTCCTCTTTTTGAACAGCACTTCCATCAACATCTTGTACCACGGTTCTGTGGTTCACCATAAAAGAACAGTTCCTAAGTCTGAGATTATTTGCACTTTACATTTACCTGACATGTGTTCCGGTTGGGGGAAATGCACTCCTTGCTTGAGAAATTCTAAACCAAGCTCCATTCTTCATGTGCAGATTGAATAAAAAGACATAAAACTGTCACTCATACTGCATTTCTGCCCAGCTCTGTAATACATGGGTGAGTTTACCATTGATGAATAACTCGGTGGAGGCCCAGCTGGCAAGAGTGGTGGACTGCTTTGCTGTCTCTGTTGGATCTCTGGCTGGTGTCTGGTTACCATCCAGCCTTAGCACTGCATCTGAGGCTCCCAGCGGGAGGATGTACCATGATCAGGGCTGCCATGAGAACCCCCTTCAGCCCCCATTCCTGATGCATCATCCAGTTTTGTCACTTGGTTTCCCTTCGTTTCTCTTTTCTTTGTCCCCAACAATTAAACCGTAAGTCCGTTCTCCCCCATGGCTGGCTGCCCTAATGTCCCCATTGTATCTTTTTTTAGTGGTGGCCTTTTTAGACTACGACTGCAGTGACCCATTCTCCAGAGAGCTTGGGTTCTTGCAGAACTTTGGAAGCAATTGGATTTCAATAGGCGGTAGGGATGCTTTGATCTCCCCTTTTCAAAAGTATTTTATGACTCAGAAAGCCCAGTCATTGAGTCGTCTGTTGCTGGTCACTGCCTGCCAAACGGTCTTTACAAAGCTGATTTCCATTCATAAAAGGGCTGAAGTTAAATGACCTTAGTCCATGGTGAGCAGAAAGAAACTAAGCTCTGCTGCTTTGGAGGGCCTTGTTAGCTAGCAGGGGTTTGTTGAATTACATATACCTCCTTGGAACTTTTCAGTCACTTGAGACGATCATGTGAAGTTAAGGATTAGACTGGGTTGCATTTACATGTTGTGTGAGACAGGCTAACTGAAATCAGTGATGTTTTCTTAGCCTGTTAATTCATCAAGAAAGGGTAAAAAGTTTTTGTTTTTTGTTTTTGGCATCTCTCCTCTTTGGACATGATTTGTGAAGAGAATTATTTGCGCATAACAAACTTGTAGCAAAATACCAGATTAAACTCCTTTTTAGAAAGAGTAGCCAAGGTTCTTAACAGAGAGCAGGACCCCAGGGTGACTAAGGCCAGTTTGAGGGTCTCACATGGGAGGCTGAAAGGCCAGTCCCTCCTGCCTGTGCTGCCTGCCTTTTTGGGTATGGCCACTAAGCCATCAGGCTCCCCAAGTTCTGTGTTGGGAGCATTGGGCTTCCTTCTTGTCTCTGGCCCTTGGTTTTCTCATCTGTAAAGTGGGAATGGTAATCCTCTCTTTCTTTTATAAGTTTGTGAAGATTTATGAGTGCTTAGCTTGGTATTCAGTGGACGCTCCATGCTTGATTAGTCTTGACTTTGAACTAGGAGAAGGTCTGGAAAGGAAATGGCCATTAAACTCACCCACAACTCACATATAGTCTCTCTCTCCTTACCAGCTACCACCCCATCTTGCCTTAAGGCCCTTTTTTCCGTTTTGCCAGGCTGGAGTGCAGTGGCGTGATCTCAGCTCACTGCAACCACCGCCTCCCAGGTTCAAGCAATTCTCCTGCCTCAGCCTCCCGAGTAGCGGGGACTACAGGCACATGCCACCATGCCCAGCTAATTTTTGTATTTTTAGTAGAGATGGGATTTCACCATGTTGGCCAGGATGGTCTCGATCTCTTGACCTCATGATCCCCCCCGCCTCTTCCCAAAGTGCTGAGATTACAGGCGTGAGCCCCCGTGCCCAGCCGCCTTAAGGCCTTTTAAAGTGCAATCCTGTCAGAACAGGAAACGAATATTTTGATATTGGCAGTTCTCCTTGTGGGAATTGCAGATCTTGTGGAAGGGGAAAGTAACCACTGCTTTATAAACTGAAGACATAAAATGAGAGAAAAAGAATCAAAGAGGAGTATCAACAAACAGATAATGATTTGCGTCAATTCATGTATGATGAAGCAGCATAGTGTCATGTCTTTGGGCTGAGACTCTGAATTTCCGTCTCCTGCCTTTATTAGCTGCTTAACACAGGTAAGACTCTACCCTGGCTGTGCTTTATTTCTTCAATGAGAAGTTGAGGATCATGATAGTACTTCTCCAATGGGGGTTATGGATGCTTAATTGAAAGAAAAATATTCTACGTGCATACTTAGAATGATATTACTACTATATCCTTATTACAACCAATATAATTACTTGGCACATAGTAGTAATATTGGTTGTGATGAGGTTACAGTACTAATCATCATTATAGCAGGACTTCTTTTGTGTAGTTTTCGAGAATTGACTGCTGACAGTTCTTAGAATCCACAGGCAGAAAAGAGTTTCCGCCTAGATAAAAACATAACACTTAATATTTATTAAGCACTCTGACTGTTATCACTGGAGCCATTGAGAAGAGATTCAGCTAAAACACATAGGTAGGCCTTTAGAATATTTAACTGCCAGCTGGCATTCTAAGTAGTTAATGTCTGAGGTAGCAATTTTCTTAGTAAGACACTTCAATAGGACCTGAGCATTTGAAAAAATGTATATATAGGTTTGGGTCATACCTCTGAAAAATCAGCAGGTCCTGGGTAGAGCCTAGGGATTCATGTTTAATAAAGAGAAGAAAAGCTTCACATATGGGGAACTGAGAGTCATTGTCTTCAAGGTGTCTGAACAGGACCTTCAGTGGAAACAGGGGACTGCCTGAACCTCTCTAGGAAGTTGTTTTTTGCTTCGTGGGAATGCATCACACCATTTAAGTGTGACTGTCAGTGCATAAACTGGCATTATCTGGTAGGTCTTCTAAGGAGGGGAAGCAGGGTGACTAGTGTGAATGAAAATGTAGAGATTTTTCTTGTTTATATATTATAAGAATCTCTGTTGGAAGTAGAAAACTCCATCTCAGGCTATGTTAAGCATAAAATGTATTTTTTGGCTCTGGAATCATCCTTCTCCCTTTCTTCTTCCCTTCTTCCCTTCTCCCTCCCTTTTTCTCTCCTTTCTTCCTTTCCTGCCTCCTCACCTCCCTCCTTTCTTTCTCTCTCCCTCCTTTCTTTCTCTCTGCCTCCCTTCCTCCTTTTCTTTCACCTTCCTCTTTTCCCTCCCTCCTCCGTATCTCCTTCCCTCCCCATCTCCCTGCATGTCTCTTCCTTCCTCTCTTGGGTTAAAATTGGCTAGCTTTCAGCCAGGCTAGATCCAAGCCATCCAGTGATGTCACCACTGTTCTTTCTCTCGGCAATTCTTGCTTCTGGCTTCTGGTTGGCTTCCTTGTGCATGTGGGGTCACCTGAGATGAAGATTTCAGCACTTCCTTGGGTACCTGGTATCTCCTGTGACTTATTCAGCAATAACTCCACAGTTGAGCCTTATATAATATCTGAGAAGAAGTAGGTGGGGCTGTGAGCTTTATTTCATCTCTCATCTGTCCGTAAGCCTCAGAGGACCACACTAAATGTGTCTCTGTATCCAAATGAGACTAAAGCAGATTTTTATTTATGGATTGATCTGCGAATTAATGCACAGAAGCAGTTCTGAAATGATGTATAGCAAGCTGAGGACTCCACAGTTTTCAGCTGGACACTCTCATGAAACCAGAGCTTATCATTTCTGGAAGCTGTGTGTGTGGTTAAAACATACATAAATTGTATTACCCAAACATCTTTTTTGGTGGGGGAGAGGGAGTACTTAAAAACAATGTATATTTTGGAGGTTTTTTTTTTTATGACTACCCATAGATCGATCTTATCCTTTTAATTGCTGCATGCATATTTATTTCCCCTCCAATTAAGGTTTACTTCCAGGTTTTTTGTAATGTTGCTGATAATAACATGGAGATATAGGACTCTTCTTAGTTGCATGTGATTGTGTATTTTATGAGGGTAGGGAGAGAGAGATCTATTTTGTGAAAAGCTGACATGTCAAATACATATGGGACATCAGCTATGGCCAGATATGGCTTGCTGATACTGACGTTAGCCACCATCATTAATACTTTGGTTGTAAAACATGCAAAGTTACTGAGAACTTATTTCATCCTTGTTTTCCATGAGCCTAGGGCAGTTGCTTAGAATAGTTATTTCCAGCAGACCCTGTGTGTTGGTGAAATTGCGTGGTTTCCCATCATCAGCAATAAACAGTTTAAGAGAAAGTGGTACTGATTAATTTTTGAAGTCTAAATATAAACAGGCCTAATGATAGCACTGCACGATAAGGCTTTTGGGACCGAAAACATTTGCTTGGACTTCGTACACATCTCTGTGAACAAACCCAGGAGTTCCTCTTCAGTCACATCAAGTTTTTCCCATGAAAGCCCGTTCCCACGGTTTTCTATCCAATTACAGGGTAAAATACACTCAAATACCATAATACAAGTCTGGTGAGAGTGTTCTGTCTGGACAGCAAGCTCACCTCTCCTGAAGGGATGCTTTTGATGTATCTAAGGATTTTGTTTTCAGCTGAATTCTTTTGATTGCTTATTCATGCCGCTGAGCTTTGGACTATTTTATCTGCCCTTATTACCACTGCAAGTCAAGGGGGCATGCTTTCTAATATAAATTATATAGTGCACATCACTAATTTACTACAAGTCAGCTATGTGCACACCCTATTTGAGAGACGGCTCTTGAAAGGGATTGAGATAAGCTGGTAAAAGGAGATTATCTTTCTGCTGATTTACTGAGTTCTCCTACAACAGAGTGCTTTTTAGTGTCTGTAGGATCACCCTGTGATTTCACAATTCTTCATCTCCTTTTTCTGTTTAACTTTACCTCTTCCAGAAGGTAAATGAAGTGCTACTCAAAATTAATTTTCTGTGGGTGAATACTGCATGCAGTCTTTGTTCCTGCCTTAATTATGGAGTCTAGGTCTGTTTTATGCTGTGCAGAGACATAATGGAAAGAAAATATTACTACTGTGCACTTTCACTCTTTAAATATGCTAATGAATATCTCTACATTCTGTCACAGGGATTTGCTGTCACTGTTTCCCAGGAATATACATTGAAGTACAATGAATTCTGTCCTTGTAAAAAGTCTCTTTTGTGTGTGAAACAACTACTAATGTCTTTTTAATATTACATATGTAACGGTGTGTATGACTAGCACATAGGTCTAAAACAGCGATTCTTAGTGCAAGGAGCTTTAAAAAACACAGATGCTTACGCTCAGGCAGAACAATGAGAGCAGAATGTCTGAGGATGGGGCCCAACAATCTGTGTTTTTTCAAGAATCCCCAGGGTAGTCCTAATGCACAGTTAAGTTTGAGAAACTGTGGGCTAGGTGGATGGTACGGGCTTTAGAGATGCAATCATCTTGGACATGGTGGTGTCATAGTTTAACAGGGCAGGATGGTACGTTCAAATGCTAGTTATGTGATCTTGGAGAAATGTCTTTTGAAGACACATTATTTTGAAATAATTAGACTTACGAGTTACAAAATATATACAGAGAGTTCCCACATACCCTTCACCCAACTTTAGGAAATTATCCAATTGTCTGAGAATCTAGTTGTCTTGTCTATAAAGTGGGGATGAAAAAAAAAGACTTTGAAGGGGTGCTGTGAGAATTGAGATAATGTGTTAAAAATGTAGGAGGTCGACTTTTTTTTTTGGACAGAATCTCACGCTGTCACCCAGGTTGGAGTACAGTGGCGCAATCTGGGTCACTGCAACCTCCACCTTTTGAGTTTAAGTGATTCTCCTTCCTCAGCCTCTCAAGTAGCTGGGATTAAAGGTACCCACCACCACGCCCAGCTAATTTTTTTGTATTTTTAGTAGAGATGGGGTTTTACCATGTTGGCCAGGCTGGTCTCGAAGTCCTGACCTCATGATTCAGCCCCTCTTGGCCTTCCAAAGTGCTGGGATTACAGGCGTGAGCCACCACGCCTGGCAAGGTCGACTTCTAAGTTAGCCCCCAAGATTGCTAGCTGCTGGTGTATGGACACTTTCTCCAAGTATTCAGTTGCTGGGGAGGAGTTTTCACAGATGTAACCATGATTGCAAATCAGTTAACCTTAAGATAGGAAGATTTTCCAGGCAGTTCTGACCTAATTACATGAGCCCTTTAAATTTGCATCTAGAGGTCAAAGAGAAGAGAAGAAGTCAGAAGTTCATAGCTAGAGGGATTTAGCATTTGAGAAATTCTCCACTGTGGACTTTGGAGATGGAAGAGGCCATGTCACAAGGAACATGGGGCTCGGGAAGTGGGGGAGGGGACATCAAAGAGTTGAGTGAACCCCTAGCTGACAGAAGGGAAATGGGGCCTCAGTCCTACAAACAGAGGGAAGTGAATTCTGCCCAGCCTGAGTGAGCTTAGCAGTGGATTCTTTCTTAGAGCCTCCAGAAAGGAGTGTAGCCTGGGTGACATCCTAAAGACCCTAAGCAGAGAATACAGTCACACCATACGCACACTTCAGACTTGCACAACTGTGAGTTAGTAATTGGGTGTTTTTGGCCAGGTGCAGTGGCTCACGCTTGTAATCCCCGCACTGTAGGAGGCTGAAGTGGGTGGATCACGAGGTCAGAAGTTCAAGATCAGCCTGGCCAATATGGTGAAACCCCATCTCTACCGAAAATACAAAAATTGGCTGGGCATGGTGGTGCGTGCCTGTAGTCCCAGCTACTCTGGGAGGCTGAAGCGGGAAAATCGCTTAAACTGGGGGGGGAGAGTGGAAGTTGCAGTGAGCCAAGATTGTGCCACTACACTCCAGCCAGGGCAACAGAGCAAGACTCTGTTTCAAAAATAAATAAATAAAATAATTGGGTGTTTTTAAGCTGCTGAATTTGTGATAATTTGTTAAGCAGCGATAGAAAACAAATACAGAAAATATCTATAGTGCTTACCGTTTGGCAGGTGTTCAACAAATAGTCCCTTCCCTTTTCACATTCATGGTCATCTTTAATTTTCCTGTCAATGACTTGTAAGACAATAGGCCCAAAGAGAAGAAACAAGTTTCTTAGATATCCACTATTTAAAATTGCTTAGGAAATTGTTATGTTTAGTGCAGAGTTTCTCAAGAGGGCATTCGTAATGTGTTAGGATGGATAATTCTTTCTTGGGGGAAACTGTCTGGAGACACATTGGTTTGTTACGACAGATAATTCTTTCTTGTGCAGGGCATGTCTGTGCATTGCAGGATGTTTAGCAGCATTCCAGGCCTCTCTACCCTTTAGATTCCAGTAGCAACCCCCAGTTATGTCAGCTAAAAAATGTCTCCAGACATGGCCTCGTTATCTTCCCTGGGGGCACAGTTGTCCCCAGCTGAGAACTACTGGTACAGCATAATCACAAACTGGATTCTTGACCACAGTGCGTTTATATAAGTTTATTTTTTTTTTCAGCGTATCTTGCTGTCGATTTCAGTGTCATTATGAATGATGATTTCAGGTAATCTATGTTTGAGGAACTTAGCTGCTGAGACTACGTATGTATGAATGGTGCGTGTGGACTGGGAGTTGATTGGATGGCAGCAGCAAAACCATCTGGGATGGACTAAAAGATGCGTATTTGCTTTGGAATTTCACAGCATGACAGCCCAGCCTCCTGAAAATGACTGGATCTCTAAAGAAACAGAGATACATTTATAATAAAATTCACCCTTGCATTCTTCTGAGGAAGGAGGCGTAACCACATAGATGTAGGTTTGAAATGTGGATTCTATTTCTGGGCTTGCAGTTGACCTAAGACCAAAGTTAAATGTCCTCTATATTCTCTTGACCTATAAGAATAGGAGCAGTGGGCTGTTCTGAAAATGAAATAAGGGATATTTCCTGTGTTTTTGTGAATGTGTGTCCTTGCCTGAGAACCTTGGAAAAGTGTATTAGGTTTTTGTGTCTATTGCATGTAGTTGGGGTACTTAAGTTTTACTTCTTTTAAAGATAGTTGACTGGGTGTGATGGCTCGTGTCTGTAATCCCAACACTTTGGGAGACCGAGGCGGGTGGATCTCAAGGTCAAGAGATTGAGACCATCCTGGCCAACATGGTGAAACCCCCTCTCTACCAAAATACAAAAAATTAGCCAGGTGTGGTGGTATGCACCTGCAGTCCCAGCTACTCTGGAGGCTGAGGCAGGGGAATCACTTGAACCCAGGAAGCAGAGGTTGCAATGAGCTGAGATCGCACCACTGCACTCCAGCCTGGTGAAAGAGCAAGTCTTCGTCTCAAAAAAAAATTTTCCATACCTGAAGAGTCAAGGAGCTCTTTTTAATTTCATTGTAAGACATGAAACTTAATTCTCCCATCTGCATAGACTCACCAGCTGACCTAATTATTTAACTTCTCTCTTTCATCCCTTCATTGAATAGACCCATCAGCTAACAGTGAGTAGTACACTGGCATTTATACAATGAGCAGCACCTTCTAAATTTCTCATTGTCTTTATAAATATATAAGGTAAGAAAAGTCAAAGTCACTTTGGGCTTGTATTTCTAGCTGCCAGTAACTAAAAAGTTGACATTTCTTCTTTCTTTTCCCTCTATGCCTTCCTCCATTCCCCCATCAATCCACCCACCCACCCACCTATCCACCCACCCACCTACCCACCTACCTATCCACCCACCCACCTATCCACCTATCCTCCCACCCACCTGTCCTCCCATTCACCCTTCTAAAACATTTTCCCCAGCCTACTATATGTATTCACATTATGATAGACTGTAGGAATACATAAATGATAGTTTGGTTCCTAAATTCTTGGACATTTCAATGTGAGGGAGAAGAGTAATGGTGTCATAAGGATGCTGCAATGAGATTAATATTACAGTTAAGGCATGTTTGAAGGACCATGGGAACACAAATAAGTGATGAAACTAAATTTTAAAGGGCAAGCAATATAAGCAACTGCGTTTGCCCTTCAAGTTAATATAAATCCCGGGTGATCTTCAGATCAAGGCCATGTAAACTTCATTGCTCACAGGTCTGTTAAAAACGTGCCCAATTCTGACCACTTCTTGCCACCACTGCTATCACTGTGTTCTAAACCCTTGTCATCTCTCACGTGGATTCCTGTAGCAGCTTCTTATCTAATGAGTCTTTCATCTCTTTGTCCCTATAGTCTCTTCTTCTCACAGTAGCCAGATGATTTCATTTTCCTCTTTTCTACCAGCTAATGGGTTTCCACTGAGCATAGTATATATATAGTGTATATATTAGTCTGTTCTCTTGCTGCTAATAGACATACCCAAGACTAGATAATTTATAAAGGAAAGAGGTTTAGTGGACTCACAGTTCCACATGCCTGGGGGAGGCTTCACAATCATGGTGGAAGGCAAAGGAGAAGCAAAGGCACATCTTACCTGGCAGCAGGTAAGAGAGTTTGTGCAGGGGAACTCCCATTTGTAAAACCATCAGATTTCTTGAGACTTATTCACTACTACAGGAACAGTATGGGAGAAACCGCCCCCATGATTCAGTTACCTCCATCTGGCCCTGTCCTTGACATGTGGGGATTATTACAATTCAAGGTGGTATTTGGGTGGGGACACAGCCAAACCATACCAGTATGTAATCCAAATTTCTTACCATGGCCTACAAAGCCCCTAGGACCTAACTTCCTATCTCTTCCATCATTGTATACTGCACTGAGCTCTCTACCAGGTTCCACTGCCTTTCAGCATCCCCAGATGTCCTGCTTCAGTGACTTTACTTGGAATGCTCTTCCTCCAAATATCCATCTGATTCTTTCTTCCCTCAGTTGTCTATGAAAATGTCATCATTCCAGAATGGTCTTCGGTGACATTCCCATCACTCCCTATCTGCTTTCTCTGCTGTGTTTTTCTTTACATTATTTATTGCCCAGTCCCTGACTGACTTGTTTATAGCCTGGCATATTCTGCCTGTGCCCCTTGAATATCAGCTGCATGAGGGCTGAGGCTTTATCTCTACTGTTCACTGCTGTATTTCCAGTGGCTGGAATCGTCCTTGGCAAATAATAGGCCCTCAATAAACATTTGTCACTTGAATGAATATAATTATCCCGGCAATTTAGAAATAAATTATTTCTATGTTTGGAATGCATTATGCATTGACTATTTCTCATTTATTCATCCATCAATGGGGTATCTTTTATGTGGGGACTCAAAAATGACAGTGGCCACCTATGATGTTTTTTGCCTGCCCAGCATTCATTACTCCAGTCTTCTGATAATACTGAAGTGTTTCTTAAGGATCTACCCTTCCTACCTCTGCCTCAAGTCTGTGCAGACTCTGGGGAGGTGACATGTTTTACATACTGACTAGTGAGAACATCACATATCCTTGACCCCACAGTCCTTGGTTCATAGATAAACATGCAGCATGATTGGTGCCAATAAAATCAAATTCTGGGACACCTGGGGGGTAGCAACGAGGATGGAGAGTAATCCCAGAGTTGCTGGCAACCATCTTGCCCCATGAGAGTTGGGTCGTCATAGTTGTGAAGTGTAACTATGCCTGAAATTAAAGTTCTGTGGCTCTTTCATACATAATCCCCCCTCCCCTTCTCTGTTAATCTAGTTTAACTTTAGTTTCTGTCATTTTGAAATGAAAGTCCAAATCATGACAGAAATGAATGCATTATAGACACTTTCTGCAAAGAGCTCCTGGCCTCACAGAGGACACAAGCAAGCATAGTGCAGTAAGCACATTAAGACTGGCTGACAGGTAGATGCAATGGGCAATTCGCCTACACACTTCATGAATCAACATTTATTGGGTGCAATGCCCACAGCACAGAGTATTATGGAGGCTAGCATTGTCAATATTTGTTCCTGACAGTGCGTCTTGGGTACATTATTGGTCTTGTTGATTCACTGCTTTGGGTGTCAGTTGTCTTGTTATTACTCACCTCTCTTGTGTGTGCCAATCATAATTGCAGATGCTTTTAAAGTAGTAAATACAAGTGAGCCCATTATGTGCCTGTCAGTGAGCCATTGGAGGGGAGACGGAGATTTCATGGTTGGCTTAGAGGATGACTTCACACTCTATAACCATTTTTAATTGATTTCTTTGATTTTTTTGGATGATGACATGTGGGGTAATGTTGTAAACCAAGAATTCTTATTGATGGATTACATTGCTCAACCTTCATATGCAGTTCATTTGTGTCTTTGAAGATGTTTATTTGAATGAATCTAATTTTAGTGTGCAGTATATTTTTATTTTTAAATAATGACAACAGAAGTTTGTTTTTCACCACCGTGAAATCTCATTTCTTTTTTGTGATGTATGGAACTCTGCCACCTCTTTGCTTTAGCTTAGTGCTGTTCAGTAGAAAGATAATGCAAGTCAACCTATATCATTTTAAATTTTCTAGTGGCCATAGTAAAAAAAATAAAGCAAAAAGAAAGAGGTAAAATTTATATTGGTATTATATTTTAATTCACTACCTTAAAAGTGTTATTTCAAAATGTAATCAATGCGAAAATTATTAATGAAGTAGTTTTACTTTTCACATGCGTCTTCAGAGTCCAGTGTGCATTTTATACTTCACATTCAGTTCAGATCAGCTGTGTTTCAAATGTCCACTAATGGCTGCTATCTTGGGCGGTACAGGTATAGCCGTCTCCCACCCTGAAGTTCCCCTAACAGATACAGTGAAAGCAAACAGAAGAATAGTGCCTTTGTATTGACTGGTTTGCTGACATTGTTTGTCTTTCAAACAGTACTTTCAGAGCATGTGCAGTTTTCAGCTGAATACTCCGGTGTGGACAGGTCGATATTTTAGTTTGGAGGCACTTGGCCATTATATACTTATCTTGGTTTTGTTTCTTTCAGAATTCTGGCTAATACGTACCCATTATATGAGTCATATAGTTTCTTTGCAGAAATTTCTATGTCATTATATTTCTATGTAGTTTTATAGAAAACTGTACAATTCTGATGGCAAAAACTAGATTTAAAATAAAGAGGCTGAAATAAATATTTCTTCTGAAGACCTGTGAAAGAGGTCATGTTCTGAAAATTTTCAGGATGTATATACTGATTTTCTTATGTTTGGTTAAAACTTGCTAGCTTAACTTTTCTTTTTTTTTTTCAAATGGAAACCTCTTAATTGTCAGCTTTATAGCTTGTTTTTATAATAGCTTTCTTATACTAAATAACTAAGTACACTAAATAAGTTATTTAAGCATACAAAATAACATGTAGAAAGCAAAGCAATTATAGTTTTAAAAATATCCATGGTCAGGAAATTAAAACCCAATGCCCCACTATTATAAATTTCCCTCCCTAATAGAGGAGTTAAGTGACAAAAATAATTCAGGGCAGTGGGCATTCAAAACTACATTGTATCTTACTTGAAGTCGCATTTAATGTATCAGAAATTTTAGTTAACTTGAATTTCTACTCAAAAGGATTTGAGCACATTTTCCTTGTTGCTGGCAGTGCTAACACTGAAGCAGCTAATTTCCACATAGAAGCAGGAGAAATCAGCCCAGGAGTAAGATTTTTCTATGCTCTACCCCAGAGGTGGTTTCTTCCAGAGTTGGAGAGTTAAAGCCTGTCTTTAATTTTAATGTTGTATTCCCTTGCTGAGTCCTGGCTTCCTTAGGCCCAAAAAGTAGAGGAGGGTTTTCTTGGGAACACTTGCAATGAGGAGCAGGTGGCCTTTATTCTACAGAAAGAATTTTCAGTTTAGGGAAATGGCAGTGGGTGCTCTTCGGGTGTGCCTACTTTCTCTGTCTATTCTTGTTGCTAGGATGAGAATGAATGGGTGCATATTAGCCAGAATTCTGCATGTAAACAGAACCAACAAGTTCTTTTTTTATACATATATGTGTGTGAGAGTGTGTAAAGAAGTGCATTATAAGGGCCAGGCATGGTGGCTCACACTTGTAATCACAGAGCTTCCAAAGATGGAGGTGGGAGCATTGATTGAAACCAGGAGTTCAAGACCAGCCTGGGCAACATAGTGAGACCCTGTGATATGGTTTGGCTGTGTCCCCACCCAAATCTCATCTTGAACTGTTGCTCCCATAATTCCTACCTGTTGTGGGAGGGACCTGGTGGGAAATAATTGAATCATGAGGGCACTTTTCCTCATACTGTTTTCATGGTCCCTTTCAATTGGTTCTTAGTCTCTCTTGCCTGCCAACATGTAAGATGTGCATTTCACCATCCATGATTGTGAGGCCTGCCCAGCCATGTGGAACTATGAGCCCCTTAACCCTCTGTTCTTTTATAAGTTAGCCAGTCTTGGGTATGTCTTTATCAGCAACATGAACACAGACTAATATACCTCATTTCTATAAAATGTAAAAGAAATAAATTAGCCGGGTATGGTGACATACACCGGTAGTTCTACCTACTTGGTAGGCTGAGGCAGGAGGATCACTTGAGCGCACGAATTGGAGGCTGCAGTGAGCTATGATAGTGCTACTGCACTCTACGCATGCATTATGAAGACTGAAAAGTCCTAAAACTCGTTGTTAACAAGATGGAGACCCAGGAAAGCCAATGGTAGATGTTACAGTCTGAGTCAGAAGGCAGCAGAAGATGCATATCCCACCTCAGAGACAGAATGGTTCTTCCTTACTCAGCCTTTTTGTTCCAGTCAGGCCTTCGGTGAATGAATGAGACCCACTCACTTTGGGAAGGGTCATCTGCTTTACTCAGTCTGCTGAGTCAAATGTTAGTTTCACCCAGAAACACCTTCCTAGACATACCCGCAATGATGTTTAAATATTTGGACACTGACCCGGTGGCTCACACCTATAAGCCCAGCACTTTGGGAGGCTGAGGCGGGCAAATCACGAGATCAGGAGTCGAGACCAGCCTGGCCAATATGGTGAAACCCCGTCTCTACTAAAAATACAAAAAATTAGCTGAGCATAGTGGCGGATGCCTGTAATCCTAGCTACTCAGGCGGCTGAGGCAGGAGAATCGCTTGCATCTACAAGGCAGAGGTTGCAGTGAGTTGGGATCGCGCCACTCTACTCCTGCCCTGGTGGCAGAGCGAGACTCTGTCTCAAAAACAAAAAAAATCTGGCACTTTGTGGCCCATCAAGTTGACAAAAAATTAGCCATCACAAGGCTTTTTCACAATTCATTGGTAAAGTTGACTTTGCACCTCTTCGTAACACACTCCAGTTGTGTTTTTGCATTTAGTCATATGCTCATTTGAATAATGTCTGTCTCCTATACTAGATGGCTAGTGTCATGAGTGTACGGACTCCATAATAATGGTACATTATTAAATATTTTTAAAGTTCTAGTAAATACACTAACTCATCAAATATGTCTTGAGTGTCAAGCAGGTCCAACCAGAGAGTATCCGGAAAGCAATATGCCCCTCGTGGCCCTGCAAAAAGGCATTGGCATGAGACTCGACTCCAGCATGTTCTTTCCTACTGAATGCCGGGAAAGCTCTCGCTGATGATTTAGCAGAGACCTGGGGGATATATGACAGGGAGCCAGCCATGTGGGTCTGCTCAAGAGAGCACTGCAGCAGGAGAGGCAGTGAGTGTGAATGGCCTGCAGTAGGAGGAATAACTAGTATACTTCAGGAACCCAAATACTCAATAAACATTAAGCATCACAATAAATCACCACTGCCATGCTACTCTCTTGCACTCGTCTCTTAAAACAGGTAGTCAGTGGATATTCTTGCTTCATTGGTACTTGCAGGAAAATGAGGATTTCAGTTGGAATAAGTGAACCAATGAAAAAGATGTGATGACCTTCCAAAACTAAAGAATGAACAGGGAGTATCTGAAAGGCCAGAATATTATTATTATTATTTTTTGCCATGCTATGTAGTTTGATGATAAAAAGGATGGTTTTAGAGTGATTTGTTGCACTAAATGCATTTCTGTTGCCATACTGGTTGGATGCCATAAGAGGTTCCCAGCTACCTGTACTGAGTGAGTCCTTGGCTTGGGTCTAGCTCAGTTCTGAAGATGGACATCCAGTGTATTAGTTTCTCCTTTCTAATGCTCAGTTTTAATGTTCTTGTACCATCAGTTTCTCAGCAGGGATTACAACAAGCAAGGGAGGTCACTGGCTACCTGCTAAGATGGTAGGGGGAGTCCGGAGACGGTTTTAGTCCCAAGACTCTTAACAAACACTGTGTCCTTGAGCAAATTATTTCCCCTTTAAGCTTCAGTTTACTCATTTTAAGATAGATAGGATTAGGGATGCACTTCTCAAACGGCCATCTTCAGTGTACCTCCAGAGGCCTTATTTGGAGTACTTGACAAAAATTCAGATTCCTAGGTCCCATTCCAGATCTGTTGAATCTGTACTTTCAGTAAGCACCCTAGAGGATCCTCATGCTCACCAAATTTTGAGAATCGGTGAAAATTTTTAAAAACGTTTAGGCCTAGTCATGCATTTAAACATTTTTGATTCTTTGTAGGAATTTTTTTTTTTTCTTCACATTTTGGGTTGCAGCCAATTCATGGGTTCAATTCAATTCGGTTGGTTATGACCAACATTAGTAGGAAAGAAAATGTCATAAAATAACATAAAATAGAAGAGACTACATCTGATTCTATGATATGTAGGAAGAGTGAATATTTCATGAAACTTTGTAGTGTGGTTGTGCACGGAGCAGTGTTATAAAATGTGTGTGGGTGTGTTTGCCAATTCTTAGCCACGGCTTTTAGTCAAAATGGTTTAAGAGACACTATTATAGAGCATCAAAATTGGATAGATCTATACACTCATATATGTAATTGTCCCCCAAGTAAGTAGTATTTGGTGAGCCAATTTGATCCCACCCAGACAAATACTAAAAATTCTACCTACTATGGTTGTATTAGCAGGAGGTATGGAATCACTGAATAAGTCTTTTCTAGCACTGTAGGTCTTAAAGATTATAAACATCTCTATACATTTTTTTTTCTGTACCCCAAAAGCCCAAGAAAGATTTCCATTAAGTATTTGAACAAAAATGGAGCATTTTTCCTCTCGTGTTAGTAAATGCTTGCCTTTGATAGTGTAGCTTTTAGCTGAGCTCAGATTCAAGACAAGGCTTGTTTGATGAAGCAGACCTGTCAGAGTGGTTCACCATAAATGCCATAAACCTGTTGATTTAAGGGTTTCAGTGTATACTGTAGGTCATCAAGCCCCAAACAGAGCACATGGTTTTTGATCTCAGGATTCAGTTCTCCATTGTAAATCTGTCAGCCCGGGCTGTTGAGTCAGCTACTGCGAGCAGAATGTCTGTGATACTATTTATCCTGTCATATCAGCTTAGGAGAACAGTTTTTTGTTACTCCCTATGGAATAAGCCAGTCCCCAGTTAAATGCTACTTTTGACACTAATGCAGTTTCTTATCTCTATTTTCTTCAGTGTCTGTTTCGTAGGACAAGGCTTCAGGCAATGTAGCTTTAGTCTAAAGTTTTTGACTAAAATGTGGCCACTCAGTTTACAAGGTGCTTCTGTAATCCTGCATACCACTTCTCTCCTTTGAAGAATATTTCAATTTCTGCTTTAAAAATAATTAATGGAAATAGTATATATGTATAGAAAGGTACACGAATAATGAGTACATAGCCCTCCCATTATCCTTGGAGGATACATTCCAATACCTCTGGTGGATGCCTGAAACTGCAGATGGTACTGAACCCAATGTTAAACTATTTTTTCTTTATTTATACAGTTTAACTTATAAATTAGGCACAGTAAGAGATTATCAATAATCATAAAATAGAACAAGGATAACATATACTGTATTAAAAGTTATGTGAATATGATCTTTATCCCCAAATATCTTATAATTACTCATCTATTTTAAGACTGTGGTTGTTTGGGTAATTGAAACATGGAACATGAAACATGGTTAAGGAGGAACTATTGTATACAGCTCAATTGATTTTTAGAAAGTGGCCATACTTCTCTAACCACCAAGCAGATCAAAATACATCATGTCATCGTTATTGAAGAAGCCTTTACTTGTACCTTCTCTCAGTTCCTAATTGTCTCACTCCACAAAGGTATATGCTCCCATGACTTCTCTCACTGAAGGTTAGTTTTGCGTGTTTTTGAACTTTGTGTACATGTAATCAGTAGAGTGCTCTGATTTGACTAATTTCTTTTGCTCAACAGCATGCTCATAATATCCATCCATATTGTTGTATGTAGCTGTAGCTTGTTAATTTTCATTTATTCAAAGTATCTGACTGCATGAATAGCCACCATTATTTATTTATTTATTTTTTCATCAGTCATTTGGGTTGTTTCTGGTTTGGGGATATTACAAATAATGCTGCAGTGACTATTCTTTTCGTAGGTCTTATGGTTCAGATGTACTCATTTCTGTTGGCTCTGCTTATCTAGAAAGGGAGTATTTGGATCATCTAGCATGTGCAAATTCAGCTTCGGTAGAAAATGTCGGTTTTCCGAGGTGGTTTTACCAACTTACCTTCCCACAGACTCTCCATATAAGTTTCACATGTTCCTCATCTTTGCCAGTACTTGGTGGTTTTGTGTTTTTAAATTTTGACTAGCATATGTGTAGTATATCATATCATGATTTTGTGTTTCTCTGATGACTAAAGAAGTTGAGCAGTTTTTCACATATAATGGACATTTAGGTAATCCTCTTTTGTCAAATATCTAAGTTTTCCGCAATTTTTCTATTAGATTATGTGGATATGGCATCTTTTTGGATAAATGTATTTTCTTGTACATCCTGGTATGCCTTTTTATCCCTTTAGTGGCTTTTAAAAAATGAATCGCTTTTTAAATTTTAATGTCTCCCAATTTATCAATCTCTGGCTTCCTGTATTAAAACTCTTACATCCAAGATCATGAAAATACTTTCCAATGTAAAATTCTATAAGTTATATTTATTTGCCTTTACATTTAGTTTATAATCTACTTGGAATTAAGTTTTTGAACGACAGGAAGTGCAGGTCTTGATACTATTTTCTCCCAATTGGATATCCAGCTAATATTGCACCATTTATCAGAAAGACACTACAAGCACACTACATTGCTGTCTGATACTTGTCATAGGTGATTGTGTATGTGTTGGTTTGTTTCTGAGTTCTCTATTTTATTTCACCTTAAAAAAAGTTGTAATACCACACCTTATTAATTATGGTAGCTTTGTAACATGTCTTACATGTATTGAGAAGTGTAAGTCCCTCATCTTTTTACTTTTGGATTGTCTTGACTGTATTATGTTCTTTGCATCTTAATATACATTTTAGCGTTAGTTTGCCAATCTCTACCAAAATTCTGCTGGGTGATTTATTTGGACTGCATTGAATTTATGGGTTAATCTTTATGTTACTATTTTTCAGTCTAAGAACATGGTATATCTAATTTGGTTAAGTCTTAAATTCTTGCAGTGACGTTTTATAGTTTTGATTATAGAGATCTCATTCTTAGATTGTTATTCTTGCCTGTTCAATATTTTTATGCTATTTTAAATGGAATAATTATATTTATTTTATTTTCTAGTTTTTTTGCTACTGATATGTAGAAATAAAGTTAATTTTTGTATGTAGACTCTTATTAAGAAATCTTTCACTTATCAGTTGTAGAAGTTTACTTATAAATTCTTTTTTCTTCAATTTTTATTTAGATTCAGGAGGTATCTGTGCATGTTTGTTACATGAGTATTTTGCATGATGTTAAGGTCTGCAGTACAAATAATTCTGTCACCGAGGTAGTAAGCAGAATACCCAGTAGGTAGTTTTTCAACTCTTTCTCTTCTCCTTTCCTCTCCCCCTCCAGTAATCCTCAATGTCTAATTTCCCTACTTTATATCCATATATACCCAATGTTTAGCATCCCTTTGTGAGAACATGGCAATATTTGGTTTTCTGTTTCTGTGTTAATTTGCTTAGAATAATGGTGTCCAGCTACACCCATGTTGCTGCAGTAAACATGATTTCATTCTTTTTTATGGCTGTATATTTATGTACCACATTTTATTTGTCCAGTTCACCATTGATGGGCTCTTAGGTTGATTTTGTCTCTTCATTATTGTGAATAGTACTGTGATAAACATAGGAGTGCATGTGTCTTTTTGGTAGAGTGATTTATTTTCCTTTGGGTATATACCCGGTAATGTTTTAAATTCTTTTCAGTTTTTTTTAATATGCAATCATGCTTTCTATGAATGATAACAGTTCTCTTATTCCCCTAGTCTTCATGGATTTATTTTTTTATTGTCTGTTGTAGTGACAAGGACCTCAGTGTGGTGATAATCACAAGTGATGAAAGCAAGTATCTTTGTTTAAGTCATGATCTTGGGGGACAAGATTTTATTATTTCACTATTATGAATGATGTTAACTGTGGGTTTCTTTGGAAATATCCTCTGTCAGATTGATAACAACTTTTATTTGTAATTCTCTAATAATTTTTATCCATACATTATATTTTCAGCAACAATTTTGACCATATAATTTTTTTTTTTCTTTTTGCTCAGTGAATTGATTGGTTTTCCAAATGTTAAGCCAACCTTGACTTACTGGTATAAAACCTTACTTGGTTATGATATAGTATCAATTTTAGTCATTGCTAGATTTGATTTGCAAAGTTTTAAGATTTTACATATGTATGTTTGTGAGAAAATCTCATCTATTATTATATTGTTATACCCTTGTCAGGTTTGGGTATCAAAGGTAGACTGTCTTCATAAAGTGAATTTTAAAAATGTGGATCTTTTTTTCTACTGCTTTCTTTGGGTTTAATATTGCCTTCATTTTCTTGCATGGATTCTTAGATTAACACTTTTTCAACTTTAACCCCTAATGTATTTGGAAGTAGGATCTGTGAGAGGGTAATAAAAATTAAATGAGGTCCTAAAGAAGGGTCTCTAATCTTACAGGACTGGTGTCCTCATAAGAAGGAGGAGAGATACCAAAGATCTCTCTCTCCACCATGTGCTGACACAGGCAAAAGGTGGCCATCTGTAATCTAGGAAGTCAGCCCTCATCAGGAACCAAAATGGCCAGAACTTTGATATTAGACTTTTTAGCCTCCAGAACTGTGAGAAAATAAATTTCTGTTGTTCAAGCCACCTGGTGTATGGTATTTTGTTAGGAAAGCCCTGGCAGACAATACAAGAGGTTAATCACTCAAGATCTCCCATCTATGAAGGCAGAGCAATAATTTTGTAGGCTTAATACCGCTTTCTCACTTAAGAAAAGTTGTACTTAAGGACACACAGGAAGGGATCATTTCCTAAGTTGCATTTCTTCAACATCAAATTGAGTTGAAACCTGACTGCAGGCTGTCTGCTCATTCAAAGCATTACAATAAATCTGTCCTGTTGATGATGGAAATCAGAGCTGCACTGGACTCAAGATTGGACATTGCAAGCTGTTCTCCCAAGTGGGATGGAAAGGTGTTCGGGGTTTGAAAAATATTCCGCTGTTTCAGTTTGATTTTCATTCAGGATTGAAAAATATTAGAATGCAGTTGACCATGAGCCACTTGTCTGGACATGAATTTGGATCCACTTAGCTGTCAACATGCCCCAGAGGAGTCCAGATTTTTTCTCCCAGTCCCAGCACAGGGGTGGCCAAATGCTGCTTCAAGACAAATGCTCCCTTTGTCTGGATTTTAATGTCACCTTTAGTCAGAGCTGATCTGCCCAAAATCACTCCGAATTTTTTCCTCACCAGTGGCTAAGGTAATTAACAGCAGTGCTAAAAACATTTTTTTTCTTCCTGGGGGCTCTGGCCTTGTTCATTAAGACACTGTTCAAACATCCTTTTCAGCAAAAATTCTTCTGTGATACTCCCAGACTATGTTAAGGATTTTATTGAGTTTTATTGAGTTTTTGGAGCTTATCTTTGTCATCACGGTGCACTGCAGTTACCAGTTTACTTGGCCATCTTCCTGCTAGATAAGGAGCTCCTTGAGGATAGAGTGATTATTCTCATCTTGGCAGCTTCAGAGCCTAGCATAGAATCAGTCACCTTAGACGCAAAGGATCAGAGTGGACTATGTGAGAAATACATTAGAAGAGAAAATGGACAGAATGACCTGAACTGGGTTCAGGGAAGTAATTTCATTACACAAAATACTCCAGCACTGTTAACTACTCCATCTACTATGTATTTAAGAGTGAAATTATGTTTGCTCTTATTTCCAATGTTGATTTTTAAGTGATATTTAGCCCCCACAGAGTTTATAGTAAATTTTCTATGATGTTCTTTTTTCCTTGTAATTTTATTATGGTTCTACAGACTTAGGAGAAGAACTTACTGAGAAATCCTGGGTCCATATGATCATATAGTACAGTGGAATTGAGGTGTGCACTCAGAATCTGTTTCCTCCTTAAATCTAATTTTTTGTGACCCTGAAAAGTTATCTTTGAAATCTATTTTCTTGTTGCCCTGAGAAGTTCCACCTTCCCTTTGGTCATAGGCATCTATTGCCTTGTGGAGTTTGATGATTATTTTACCGGAAATGCAGAAATGAATTCAAGCTCTTGATTTATTCATTCACATTTTTTTCCTCCTGCACCTCCTCCTCTTCCTCCTGCCAGGAGACACAGTTATGTTTAAAGGGCAAGGCTTTTTGATTCACAAGAATTACCATCTGAAGAATTTTCAGGTTGTACTTTGCAGAAGGTGAAGGGAGAAAGACAGGAAGGGAGGGAGGGAGGAAGGAAAGGAGGGAGGCAGGGAAACAGGCAGGCACGCTCACTTCCAGTATAAAACTCCAGTTGTCATTCAGATCTCTGCTCCAAGGTCACACTCTTAGGAAAGCCTTCCTTCCCAGCCAACCTTCTTCCCCCAACTAGATTCATTCCAGTCCTTTTGTTTTATACTTTCATGGCATCATGTCCCTTCCTTTCAAATTACTTATTTTAAATTGTGTGTTTCGCTGGTTATTTGTCTCTCACTAGACTGTAAGTGCTGTAAGACAGGACCGTGTCTGATTTTCCTCAGCCATCTGTGATGTACATGAATATTCAACATAGATATTTTGAATGAATGAATGACTCAGTCTCCCCTAACAGATAGTGAACTGGCTGAGATGTGAAGGTCATTTAGATGTTCAGAGGGCTTGACTGAGACATCTACAGGCTGTATTCCAGGCAGAGGGACAGAAATATTCAGAGGGCAGGGAGCTGTTAGCATCGACTTTTAACCACATTGGTCTCCATTCTCTCATTTTCTATCTCTTCATGTCATATGCTAGTGTGATGTGTAGTGAGTTGGAAGCATAGGCTGTGAGGATAGGCAGTCTTGAGTTCAAATACTAGGTATGCTACTTCATAGAGTTGTTGTGACATTGAGAAAGTTGCTTAACTCTTTCTACTGCCTACCTCCAAATATCATCATGTGGATTAAATGAGGTGACTTAAAGCATGCTCAGTAAATGCTGGCCATTATTATTGAGAATGAGCCTAAGGATAAAAAAATTCTCTCTGAACCCACATTTATGATTCCATCTTTTAATAGTACCAACACTGTCTTAATCATAAATTCTTGTCTTTCCCACTTATCTATATGACCTTGGGTAAGTCATTTGACCTCTTTGTGCGTCAGTTGCCCTAACTACAAAGTTGGCATTGTTATGTGTCACGTAGTTATAGTGAGTATGAAATTGCATTAACACATGTACAAAAGTTTAAACGGTACTTGGCACATAATAAGCAGTTAACATAGTGGCTACTGTTTGTTGTAATTTATGGTAAGGATGAAAAAGGTAATATGAATAATGTATCACCATGTGATTGCTGCCCAGCAGTTGCTCCATGTGTATTTGAGAGAGGTTGTGTTTCATTGACATTTGGGGCATTTCCCATGAGGAAGCTGGACACAAAGGTAAAAAATTCAGGGCATTCAACCATGGCTGGAGTTCTTGGTCTTGGGCCAGGTATCTTTTAAAACGGCAGGAAGTTAGAATAATTTTGTAAAGATGAGAACTGGAAGTCAAAACTTGGCTTTCTGGAGGCCAGCAGTGCTCATCCAGCATTTACTTTGTTTTGTGAAAATGTGTTTTCTATTGTTAGTCTTCAATTATTCATGTTGGTCAAATGAGGGAAGGGAAGACACATAAACAATCTTCTACTTAAAGTAATTTTTAAAAGTTATTTACATTCTGCCTAAATCTGGGTCTTAAATTTGCTCTCAAAGTTGAAATCCCGGTTAGTGATCTCAACCTGCACTCACAAGTAGTGAGTGCTCTCCTTCTCAAGCTTAAATGCTCCAGGCTGCACACCCAGGGATTTGCAGGAGCCTGGAAGAGCCTCTTGTGTGTTAGGACCTAACACACCTAGAGAGGTGCCCCCAGGACTGTCAGGATAATAGACATTGCTGCCCCCTAGGCCTGCTTCCAGAAGAGAACAGGAGTGCTCAGAGGTGGAGGGACTGGACATCTGCCAGTGGAATATTCCTTTCATGGGGCGGGAAGCAAGTGGTGGGTCATATTTTGTGCTGCAGCAGGAAACTTAGGAAATTGACTGTCTCATTATATAACTAAAGTTCTTTGTATACCTGTGTGTTTGCAACTGTTCTAGGAAGAGACAGCGTGTATTAGTTAGGGTTCTGTAGAAAAACAGAACCAAGAGGTAGGTAGGTAGGGAATTATAGGGGTTGGCTCATGACATTATGGAGGCTGAGAATTCCCACAATATGCTGTCTGCAACCTGGAGAACCAGAAAAGATAGTGATGTGATTTGCCCTGGGTCCAAACACCTGAAATTCAGGGGAGCCAAAGGTGTAACTCACTGTAAGGCTGACAGCCTGAGGATGTGGGGGGCTGCTGATGTAAGTCCCAAACTCCAGAGGTCCAATAACCTGGAGCTCTGATGTCCTAGGGTGGAAGAAGGTGGATATCCCCTGCTCAAGAAGAGAAAGAGAGCAAATTCATCCTTCCTCTTCACTTTTGTTCTATCTAGACCCTCAAGACATTGGGTGATGCCTGTCCATGTCAGTAAGGGTGAATTCTCTTTACCTAGTCTACTGATTCCCATGCTTTCTCTTCCTGAAATGCCCTCATAGAGGCACCCAGAAATAACATTTACCAGCTATCTAAGAATCCCTTAGCCTGGTCAGTTTGATACATAAAGTTCATCATCACACAGAACTTGTCAGTTCTAGTGTAGAGATGGAGAGCATAGTACAGTGACTGAGGCTCTGCAGCCAGAGTTCCAATCCTGGCTTCACCATTTGGTGGCTGAGGGCTTTGGACAAATTTCTTAAAGGTTCTGTGCTTCCCTTTCTACATCCCTAAAATGGAATCAGTAATATCAACCACTTCAAAGGAATGATGAATTAATTTAAGTAAAGCTCCCAGAATGGCATCTGGTACACAGTAAGCGTATTTGCTATTATCTTCAATTATTATGTCTTGATTTATGTCATAATTTGGTTTCTTTCTTTTGTTGTTGTTTTTCTGAGATGGAGTTTCGCCTTTCACCCAGACTGGAGTGAAGTGGTGCTATCTCAGCTCACTGCAACCTCTGCCCCTGGGTTCAAGCGATTCTCCTGCCTCAGCCTCTTGAGTAGCTGGGATTACAGCTGCCCACCACCACGCCCATCTAATTTTGTATTTTTGGTAGAGATGGGGTTTTTCCATGTTGGCCGGGCACTGTGAGTTAAATTCTGCCAGAATCTCTTAAGAACCACGGAGAATTCCTTCTGAAATGTGATCTTCATTGGATTCTACCCTCCATTAGTCAGGGGTCGTCCCAGGGATCTTGACTTACTCCATCCCTAAAGGATGGCTGGAGGCTAAATGGACTCTGTGATAGAAGAAAATGACAGGGAATAGGTGCAAAGATACACAGTGCTGGCTGGAGGTGGGATGTGGTCTACTGGAGGCAAGGCTGAGCTTACTTTGAACTGTCTACTGTGGCTGGGGCTGAGATGAGAGGAGCCTGCAGGGAATGGGTTCAAGACCATGGAGGTCTTCTATGAGAACTCAAATCACGGGGTAGATTTTCAACTATGTAGGGTCAGAGATTGCATTTTAAATTGTATTAGCTTACTTGAGATATCGGGCTATGAGGCACTGATTTGCTCTAACCAGTGCCACCCTAGATTTCTTGATCCTAGGAAGTCTTTTTGCTTATTTTAAAGAGAGTCATACTTGGCAAGATGTTCCTATAAGCCACTCTCTTCCTAAAGATAGACTGGTATAGGATTGCAGATTACAGAGACAAAGCTATCTCTAATTAATTTCTATTAGAGACTGTTACTTAGGGACATTATAGTTACAGTTGTGAATATCATCATTAGTAGGAGTGGTAGTAGCAGCAGCAGTAGTGGTGACCAAGTCCTGGCTGCATACTGAACAGTGTGTCTTGACACATATTGAGTGCTTGGTGTGACCCAGGTGTTGTACTACTTTACGCTTGCCATCATTATATCGCTTGCAGCCCCAGACAACTCTATGAAGTGTATAGTGTTTTCTTCTCCATTTGTTCATTGAAAGAACAAAAGATCAGAGTTATGAAGCAACTTTCTAGACCCCTAATACTAGCCAGTAGTAGTAGAGTCTCTTACTGAAAAGAAACAGCAGACATCACTTAGTTTTATCTTCTTTTAGGGTCAGGGGACAACAATGGAAAACTTCACAACTCCTCTAGCTTCTCTGAGGCTTTCATTTCAAGAGATAAATGCTTCACTCACCTGAATTTAAGTGAAAAAGAAGCATCTAGTTCTAGCTCTGGGGAGTCAGGTGCTCAGTGGTGTCAGGAGGACTTGGTGTCTCTCCATGTCTCAGAGATGGACTTTCCGTCCCGTGTGTTACATCCTCAGCATCCCCCGCTGCCTGGGGTGGTGCCTGGTCTTACCACCTATCAGTTAACAATTTCAGACCAAAGATAGCAATGTGCACAGCACTGATGCATTGGCTGGGGTTCAGATAGCCTCATCTCTAAACCCGAGTAAAGTGGCAGCCCCCAAAGCTGGTGGTGGGTCTAGCTGCTACCTGAATCACATGCAATGAAAGTGGGGGTGGGGAGGCATTTCCCACAAAGAAATGTTGCTCCTGGCACAGAAGAAAAGATGCCAGTCAGGTCAGGATGCTGATGGCCACTGTATAGGTTCATGCCGTCTCAATTTTTACATGTATATGTAAATAAACTATTTTTTGTATATTCAGCATCTCCCTGCAGCAGCTACCCTGTGACAGTTTTTTCTTATCCCACCCAAATATCTCAGTACATATTTTCAATCTTCTCTCTAGCTCTTAAACTTTTACTTCTTAACACATTTTCATCTGTTTTCTATCTACGACAATAGTTCTCAACCATGGGCAATTTTGTGCCCCAGGGAGCATTCAGCAGTGTCTAGAGGTGTTTTAGGTTATCACATTTGGGAGAGGCCACTACTGTCATTGGGTGGATACAGGCCAGGGATGCTGCTAAGCTTCCTGTGATGAAAGCACGGACAGCCCCCAGACCCCAACAACAAAGCCTGATCTGACCCAAAATGTCAACAGTGCAGAGACTGAGAAACCATGATCTAGATCAGTGCCTTAAAATGGGTGGTACCAAAGTTATCACCGCCTCCTTGTTGCCAAGCTGGTGGGTTGCTCTCAGGTTTTAGCTTACCTGACTTTTCTGAAGTGTTAGGCAACTTGGATCACTGCCTTTTGGAAGCCCTCTGTTTCTTTGTCTTATGTGATGGTTTCACCCCTCCCCACTGAGCTTTTTTTTTTTTTTTTTTTTACCTTTTTTCCCTAGACAGAGTCTCGCTCTGTTGCCCAGGCTGGAGTGCAGTGGCATAATCTTGGCTTACTACATTCTACCTCCTGGGTTCCAGTGATTCTTCTGCCTCAGGCTCCCGAGCAGCTGGTATTACAGGCGTGTGTCAGCACACCTGGCTAATTTTTGTATTTTTAGTAGAGACAAGGTTTTACCGTGTTGGGCCGGTTGGTCTGAACTCCTAACCTCAGGTGATCTGCTTGCCTTGGCCTCCCAAAGTGCTGGGATTATAGGCATGAGCCACCACGCCCAGCCCTTGCTCTTCTTTAGACTACTTCTTCCTGGTTTCTTACCCTTATTCTTTATATTGGGCATCCCAAAGTCAAATTCTAAGGGCAGGGAGGATACACAAGTAGGTAAAGCAATTTTGATGTACATAGGACAGCACAGAGGGCACTGTGGCAGAGAGGGACAGGAGGCCACGTCTCAGAAGGGAAGGTGCTTATTGTCTTCATTTTCTCAGGATCCGGGTCCAAGTATTGCCTGCTTTGAGTTTTCCAGACAAGCCAACATCTGGATATGATGTGAAATCTTCACATGTTTAATGTGAGCAACTTATTCAACATTTTTTGAAAGCTCTGTGTGGACAAACAAAGCACATGTCTGTTATCAGTGTGCAGTCACCTTAAATACCAACATTTTCTCTCTTTTTTGTATAAAGCCCTGTTTTCCTCTCGTGCTCTGTATAGTGGGCAGTTCTACTCAGTTCTTGGAATAGATTAACATCGCTATGCTAATGACTCCAAATTCTATGAGGTCTACATATCTAGCTAGTCAAGAAGCCATTAAACTTGTCAAAAATAAGACCATTCCCTTTAGAACACAGTTATTTATTCCTTTGACTATTATACCTACTGAATGATGATAATGAAAATGTTTACAGAGGAAAAGTTTTATTAATTATAGCATTTTAACACTATAGTGATGGCATGTGGGAAGTCTAACATCCTTTTATAGTTGTACTTAGGAAAATTGGGAAAATGAGGACTCTGCCCTTCTTTTGTATACAGTCTATTTCACTTACATAGGAATAAATAAACACACAAAGTTTCTCCTTGCTACACAGTTGGTTTTTCTTCTTTCCCAGGTCTAACTCAGATTCTAAAACTATTTTTTTCTTCTTTACTATACACATAGAAATAATTGTGTTAGATTTGGGGTAGTATGGGTTTCCTAAAAGCAATGCAGTTCAGGCACGGGTGGCTCACGCCTGTAATCCTAGCACTTTGGGAGGCCAAGGCAGGTGGATCGCCTGAGCTCGAGAGTTCAAGACCAGCCTGGCCGACATGGTAAAACCCCATCTCTACCAAAAATATAAAAAATTAGCCAGGCATGGTGGTGGGTGTCTGTAATCCCAGCTACTCGGGAGGCTGAGGCAGGAGAATCTCTTGAATCCATGGGCAGAGTTTGCAGTGAGCCAAGATCGCACCACTGCACTCCAGCCTGGGCGACAGACCGAGACTGTCTTAAAAAATTAAAAAAAAAAAAAGCAGTGCAGACTGGCACTTGTTTAGTGAACAAAGCTAGAATAGCCTTGTGTGGCTCTCTGACAACAGTCATGTTTTGGGAATTCACCTGGTCTCTGTGTTTGTTTTACAAAACAACCTCCATATCTTACATGCCTTCTTAGAATCTTAATTTCTTCTGTCTGCTGGAATTTTGAACTTCCTCTTTGCAGGTTTTCTCTTGAGCAGCTATCTTACCTTTAACATTTGTTTTTTGATTAAGATTTCTACCTTCAAATATTTCCTGCAGTTTTGGTCTGAAATGCTTTTTCTGCCTTGTGGTTCTCATAACAACTTCCTTCAAAAATTATACTACTCCTGTGAAACTTGTTCATAACCCATATGGTGTCTGGAAATAGTTATTTTTAAATGACTTTATGCTGAAGTGCAGTCATACTTTTTGTAGAAAGGCTGCGATCTGTTTTAAATTTACAGCAGTTTGAAGCCATATTGATAAATTTCTTTCCGCTGATACTTCAAATTTCCCATTATGCAAACACAGTAAGTTGATTAACCTTTTGGCTTCCCTTGCGGTCAAGTGGCAGTAGCTTTATTTAGCCAGTTGGAATTATAGAGATTAAAAATTCTTTGATTCTAGGTAAAACTTGGACAGAGTGTGATAGGCAGTTCTAGATGATGATTTATGAACAGAGCTTGGTCGTCAGTGACTAGTGAAAATTCTGGCTTTCACACACAAATTGGGTGGCCTTGGCATGTTGCTAAACTTCTTTTGAGGCCCGATTTTGTCATCTACAAAATACTAATGGTATTGTCCCTACCCTAGAGTGCTGTTAGGAAGACTAAATGAGATTGAGTAGCTGGGTACCCTGCCTGGCTCACAGTGGTAAATGCTTCAGACACATTAGAAAATATCACAACTATCATTGAAACTTGTAGTAACAGTGGTAATAATAATATAATATCCAACTCATATCTGTCCCATTTCTCTGGAGTCGACCTAAAAATTCCAAAAGCCTTTTCCAATTCAGATTTCTCCAGAGTCTTATTGCCATTGTCCATTCCATCCTTTCATTATTATTATTTTTTAATTCTTACTGTCAGGGCCTTTAATAGGTGCTAGAAATAAAATGATTGACTTTTTAAAAGGTGTGATCCTTGCCCTTCTGGAATGTATAACTTAAAACACGGTCGAGGTGAATGTCTCCATTAAGGAATCAGGGAGCTATATTATGCTTCAAAGTATGTGGTAGGTGCTTCAAAAGAAAGGAGCATAGTGCTATGAAGTTATGCTTTATAGACAGTGAAGGCAACCCTGAAGGGAAGAGTGATTCAGTTGAGACGTTATAGAAAGATATCTTCACTAGGCAGAGAGGAGACCTCACCAGTAACCCCCATGGAGGGAATGGCTTGTGCAGATGCTCTGTAGGAGAAAGAAGTATGGCTGACACAGGGAATCAATGAGGTTACCATGATGGAACCATACTGGGTGAAAAGACAAGTAGCAGGGTTCTTGTGAGGCTGCAGAGGTATGCAGAGGCCAGACCCCAGTACCTTACTGGATTTCCAGGGAACTTTGGCCTCCTCTACAAATACTCCCCACCCACCCAACCCCATCTCAGATCACATTTACTGACTGCTAATTGACTCAGAAAAGACCTAAGCAGAGTTTCCAGTTTCCCCAAACGTAAATTTCAGCAGCCTTCCTCAGGTCTTCTCTGGTGCGGGGTGCTTGCTGTATTCTTCCTCAGACCTCTTTGGACCAGAAATAAGGTTGTTATGAAGCTCTGCTGTTCAAGGAAGATTATCCATATTTCCACTAGCCACAGGTAAATGGAGCTTCATGTGCCTAGGGTTTCCTGCGTGTTGAGAGCCCAGATAGAAGTGGCGGGAGGAACATGGGCTTGTAACTTACATGCAGATGATCGTGTTGTCTTGTAGCTTTGCTGTGTACTTGAGAGTGAGGATGGAGCCTATAAAAACATGGATGCTGAAGGACCATTCCAGGCCTGATGAATTAATGATAGCAATCCTGCATTAATGTTTATCAGTTCTAGTTTGTTATCAGGTTCTAGAATTCCAAAAGTCTAAGAATTGCCTGCTTTTTATGCTAAATATTTTCTTGAAAATTTCCTGGTAAGTCACATTTTGGGTGAGAATGCTATTTTATTCTTATTCAAAAAGTAATTTCAAATGCAGTAATTTTAAGTGTTTAACTTAATCTCTGATAGATTTCCACCCCCCCTCTTTCTGCTTATTAAGGTATTTTAAAATACTAATCACTTCCTACTTACACAAATTTCTAATGCTTTAGTTTTATTTGCTTTCCCTGAAAATTTTCTTCTCCATTAATACTAATGACTAACATTTTTCTGTGTGCCAGGTACTAGATGAATATCTAATCCTCATTTCAGCCTCCAAATAGAGCTATTGCCTTTCTCACCTTTTAGATAAGATCCCTGAAGCTCAGAGAGGTTATGTAACTGAAAAATGTCACCTAGCTAGTTACCAAAGTTTAAAACTAGTTCTTATTTTTTACCTATCCTGTGACCACCAGCTGTATCCAGACACAAAGCAATGAATAGTCTATAAATAAACACACTTAAATACACTAGACCCTATTTAAAACTCCTTTGGAAATGGGATCATTATCCTCCCCCACTCCCACCCCACCAAATGGCTGCTAAGGATGAATATTAATGTGCAGTGGTATCAAGTTTAATGGATTCCAGGGGGATCAATCTTTATAATGAAGTCGATGGTCTTGAAAAACAAACAGAATCATCATCTGTCATGTGACGCTCTGTTAACTTGAATCAAATATCTCAGCAGCAGTAATCCCATTAGACCGCATGTATGGTTCACAGCCAGGACCAGCTGAATATGGTGTATACCCTTCCTAAGTATACCCTACTGGATGGATATGTTCCTCATGCTTGGCGTCTGTTTGTTAGAGGATAGTTGAAGAAAGAACAGACCTACAGCAAGAGTCACAATAGAGGCCTTTGGACCATAATGGACCCAGTCCACGGAAGTGTTTTATTTGGACAATGTCTTAGTCCACTTGGGCTGCTGTAACAGGATAACTTATAAACAGCAGAAATGTATTTCTCACAGTTCTGGAAGCTTAAAGTCTGAGGTCAGGGTGCTAGCGCAGTGCAGTTGTGCAGAGGGCCCTCTCCCAGATTATAGATTGCACCTCCTTGCTGTGTCCTCACATGGTGGAAGAAGCAAAGGAGCTCTCTGGGACCTCTTTCGTAAGGGCACTCATCTTTTCATCTGCCTTCGGGATCTAATCACTTCCCAAGAGATCCTACCTCCTAAGATCGTCATCTTGGTGATTAGGCTTCAACACGTGAATTTTGGGGGGGATACAAACATGAAGGTCGTAGCAGTTAGTCTATATGTTAGCTCAGGGCTTAGAACCCTGTCCATTGGGCCATGTGTAACAGTGTAAGCAGCCTGGTCCCTACTGGCTCAAGCCCACCTGCTTACCCTCTTGGATGAATGCAAACCCTCGGCAGCCTTTCATTTTGAGACCCCTGTATTAGGGTTGTGGCGTAATAATGACTGCCCTGACCACAGGGTTGTACCCAGGAGGATGCATGTTGGGTTCTAGGCTGAGTGTGGCCACTCCATGACAAGTCACTTTCTGCTCTGGACATCTATTTCACCTCCATGGTGACCAGATGGTCACTGGGCAGTCTTTCAGTTTTAGAGTGCTTTAAGTATTACTCATAAAAATGCAGCTGACTTTTGGTGAAATCATGATCAACACATTACCCCTTTGATGGGACACATTGATTCCTGATTCTGGGTCCTTTTCTTTATTTAACAACTGCCTACTTTTTCCTGCCTTTTGAGATACTATGAGCTCTCCATACTGTCTAAAAGTTCCCTCTGCCAGCCACTCATCAAGCCAGCATATAAAAGGATTTAATAGATGCCATTTCCGCCTTCTGATTTATTGCCTGATGAAACTGAAGAGTAAATGAAATACATTCCTATAGTGTCAGAAAGATGTAATTTTAGCACTTGATATTTTTGCACAGACATCTGCCATTTGAGATGTAAATTCCATCAGGACAGAGACACTCATTCATTCACACAAGACTTACGATGTCTACTCTATGCCAGGAACTGGGCTTGGCACTGGAAATACAGCAGCGCCTGCCTTCCTGGTGCCTACACTCTAGTGTAGGAATGGATCATAGGAAAAGACATTTAGAATCCATCGAATCTGTTTGGGGTAAAGTGTAATGAAGGAAAGTGAAGCAGGGGGCAGGCAGGGAAAGTGATGGAGTGGGGATTTCATACACGCTATTCAGGAAAGTTTTCTCTGAGCAGAACACATGCAGGAGGAGATGAGGGTATCAACCCAGTGGGGAAAAGTATTTAGGGCAGAATAAGCAGGACTTTAAAATGCCCCACACTGGAGCACCATAACTGGGCATATTCCAAGATTAGCCGTCCGGCCAGTGTAGCTGGGACTCAGTTAAGGAGGGATGAGCACTTGGAAATGAAGTCAAAGAAGAAAGGGTGAGTTCAGGTCATGCAGATCACAAAATTAACGTGACACCAATACATAGGCCACGATGAGAGCTTTGGCGTTTGCTCTGAGCTGAACAGGAGCCAGCCAAGGATTTGGAGCAGAGGAGTGAATGATATCACGTGACTCTGTCTTCTCTCCCAGAGTGTTATGAGTTGTGCCTGGCACATCTATGTGGTCAGCAATTTGATTACCTGATTGTCATGGTGTTCAATTTTTCTCTACAATGACTGGGCATCTCCAGTGTGGAGAGATTGTTTTTCTGATACTAAAGTTTCTGGGAACATAGATAATCAATGAAACGCATTTTTTTAAGTTAATGGCAGTATCAATTACATTTCTTAAAGTTAGAGCACCTCTGTCTAATTCACCAAGCCATCTTCTTTCCGTGATATGGATGGATCCCTTTGTGAGGCTCTTTAGAAACTCATAAAGTAAAATATCTTTATCAGTGGATCTAAAATGAATTCCTAGGTCCCCTTGCCCGACCCCTACACGTTGAAAACAACACCTTTTCTTTCTGTTTAACTTGAAACCAAATAGAGTTATAGCTCTTGTTGTCATTTTCAGATACTGCTATTCTACTCTTTCTAACCCCAGCAGATTATAGGTTATTTACAAAGTTCTTTGCAACTAGCAAAAGGGAGATGAATTAAATCTCATTGGGATGACTCTTTGCCCTCCTCCTGGCCCTTGGTACTTTGTTGTCAGGAATACTCAGATAATTACTTGTTATTTGACATTGCTAGGTTCCATCTCATTTGTCACAAGCCTCTTTTTTTTTTTTTGAGACTGAGTCTTGCTCTGTCCCCCAGGATGGAGTGCAGTGATACGATGTTGACTCAATGCAACCTTCACCTCCCAGGTTCAAGCAATTCTCCTGCCTCAGCCTCCTGAGTAGCTGGGACTACAGGCATGTACCACCATGCCCAGCTAATTTTTATATTTTTATTAGAGACAGGATTTCACCATGTTGGCCAGGTTGGTCTTGAGCTTCTGACCTCAGGTGATCTGCCCACCTTGGCCTCCCAAAGTGCTGGGATTACAGGTGTGAACCACCTCACCTGGCCTGTCTTTTAGTCTTACATAAAACAAAAGACTGATAAAGATTTGGTTTCACCTCACATTTCTCTTCCAAAATATTTATGCATGTAACTTATGCCTTTAACTTATGAGTAGATAGACACTCTTCAGTTCAGAAGTGTTTGATGTCTTTAGGTTGTAGACAATTGAGGTTGGATAGAGTTGATGGAAGGATGGTGGCATGGTATATGGCAGCATCACCAACATATTTAGTAATAATTTGCAATGCTGTCCAGTATGGTAGCTGCCACCCACATGTGGCGACTGAGCACTTAAAATATGGCCAGTATAACTGAGGCGCTGAATTTTTCATTTTATTTCATTTTAATGGATCAATTTAAATAACCACATGTGGGTAGTGGCTCCTGTACTGGACAGTGCAGATCTGATGGGGTAAAGGGGGTCTCTACAGAAAGGCATAGGGCTGGGTGATTCTTTACAGGTGACAAAAAGTGAGACCAGACCGGGCACAGTGGCTCATGCCCGTATTCCCAGCACTTTGGGAGGCTGAGGCTGGCAGATCATGAGGTCAGGAGTTCGAGACCAGCCTGGCCAACATGGTGAAATCCCGTCTCTACTAAAAATACAAAAATTAGCCGAGCCTGGTGGCGGGCAACTGTAGATCAGCTACTCGGGAGGCTGAGGCGGGAGAATTGCTTGAACCCGGGAGGCGGAGGTTGCAGTAAGTTCAGACCACGCCATTGCACTCCAGCCTGGGCAACAGAGCAAGACTCTGTCTCAAAAAAATAAAAAATAAGGCCAGTAGCTCTTCTCTGATCTACACAGTTACTTACAAAAAGATCTGAGTACCCTCCTTAAATTTTCTTCTCCACCTATTACTAGTAATTCAACCCTGGTAAATCGATATTTATTATTTTTTAAAATTTTGTTTACTTTATCTTTACCATCCTTGCTTAGTTTCCTTTGCCGTTATTGTCCTGCAGAAACCCAGGCAATAGCTTCTGATTGATTTCCTATTCTCAATTTTTGTCTTCCTTTAAATCCGTCCTCCACATTGCAGCCACAGCTACTCTTCTCTTTAATATCCGTGAGGAGTCTGTGTTTTTCTTTGGGTAAAGCTCAAAGTCCTTAGCCTTAATCAGCATAGTAGATTTTGTAGATTTTATTCCAAGTTATAGAATTCTGGCTATTTCAGTGTTGGCTGAGCATAAGTTTTGCTAATATTTTTACTTTGAATCGCATGTGGGCACACATTATCTTTTTAATGTTTAGGGCTTCTAAAAACAATCTACCACTTTGTATTCCTAACAGCCTTGTATACCAGTATACAGATCTATTCTGCACTTGAACAATCAGATAGCTGCAAGCAACTGAGCTCCTCTCTCTATTTCACCTCTGCTCCCTCACCTGGAGTTCCTTCTCCCATTCTCTCTTCTTCACTTGGCTAACTCTAGCCTCATTAAGGAAGGTGTAGATTCCCCTCTTCTAAGAAACCTTTGCCGGAATTTATCAGGTGCCTTTTGTGTGGATTTTTCCAAGTAGGCAAAAAAGGGATGTCTTGCGATGTCTGTGCAGCTATAGGTCTTCCTGGTAAGAACCTGACCACCCTGGCCGAGCAGGGAGGCTCACGGACTGTAATCCCCAGCACTCTGGGAGGCCAAAGCGGGCAGATTACCTGAGGTTGGGAGTTCGAGACCAGCATGACCAACACGGAGAAACCCCATCTCTGCTAAAAAAAAAATACAAAATTAGTTGGGTGTGGTGGTGCATGCCTGTAATCTCAGCTACTCAGCAGGAGGCTGAGGCAGGAGAATTGCTTGAACCTGGGAGGTGGAGGTTATGGTGAGCCAAGATCGCACCATTGCACTCCAGCCTAAGCAACAAGAGTGAAACTTCGTCTCAAAAAGAAAAAAAAAAGAAAAAAGAAACTGACTACCGTGAGGGCTTCATTCAGCCCGGCACCATTCCTTGCTCTCAGGGCCTACTTCAGTGCCTGGCCCATTATACATACAAATGTGTGTTGAATGAATTAACCTGACAGATACACACTATCATGAAAGGAGTTTTCAATACCACCAGGCGACTCCCGCAAAACAAAACTGTAACAAACAAAACCAACCCCCTCACTGAAGCTGTAATATATGCATTTTGTGGAACTAGATCATGCAAAGTTTGGATTCCTGTTTGTTTTTTGAGTTAGGGCCTCGCTCTGTCACCTGGGCTGGAGTGCAGTAGCACCATCACGGCTCACTGAAGCTTTGACCTCTGAGGCTCAAGTGATCCTCCTGCCTCAGCCTCCCTTCTGACTAACTGAGACCACAGGTATGTGAAACCGTTAGTGGCTGATTTTTTGTAATTTTGGTGGAGATGGCATTTTGCCATGTTGCCCAGGCTGGTCTCAAATGATCCACCTACTTGGCCTCCCAAAGTGCTGGGACTACAGATGTGAGCCACGGTGCACAGCCTACCCTTGTTTCTATTTGTTATCATATCACTAATTCTCCACCTAATGACTTCTTCATTTAGTTGACTGCGGCCAGCTTCATTAGAAGTTGCTACCTTGGCACAAAAGTACCATTTGGACATAAGTCATTAAATCATAAAATACTGAGAATCCGTTATGCATCAGACACTACTGGTACCAGGAATCTGGGGATAAAAAAAACTGGACTAGAATGTACAAGGTTCCTTCTTTCTGCTTCCCTGAACATTGTTGGGGGAAGAAAACAGTCAGTGAAGAAATACAGTATTTTCAGACAGTGAAGCAGCCAATGAAATGGACCCACCAGGCACTCACTGTGTGGCAGGCATTGTTCTAAGTGATGTATACACATGAATGCCTTTAATGCTCAGAGCAAGCCTGTGTCTTTCATTTATCCTCATTTTGTGTTCAGTAAACTGAGGCACAGTGGTCAGTAACTCATCCAAGGTCACAAGCCATACAAGCAGTAGAGAGAGAATTTGAACTCAGACATTTGGTTACTGTCTGTGACAGGATTACAGTGTTTTTTGATATTATGACTTAATGAGAAATGGTTTTGATGAGATGGTCATAGAAGAGCTTTCTGGCTGGGCACAGTGGCTCATACCTGCAATCCTAGCACTTTGGGAGGCTGAGGCAGGCAGATCACTTGAGTTCAGGAGTTCAGCACTAGTCAGGCCAACATGGTGAAACCCCGTCTCTACTGAAAATACAAAAATTTGCTAGGCACAGTGGCGGGCACCCATAATCTCAGCTACTCAGGAGGCTGAGGCAGAAGAATCACTTGAACCCAGAAGGTGGAGGTTGCAGTGAGCTGAGATCATGCCACTCACTCCAGCCTGGGCAATAGAGTGAGACAGCATCTCAAAAACAAAAAAAATGCTTTCTAAGTAGGTGAATCTAGCCTTGCAGAGAGCATTGTGCATACAGCTTCTACTAGAGAAAGACGAAACAGGTTTAGCAAGTTTAATGTAAAGTGGAAAGCTCTGCTAACCTAGGAAGCAGTAAAGGATGGGGGCTGGGGGTAAATGTAGTGGTGAGAGTTAGTATCACAGAGAATATGGGAGCAGGCATCGTCTTTCTCATTCAAGCTTCATAGATAAGTCTGTAGTGCCCAAATGAGGGCAGCTGTCATCAGTTAAATAAATAAACTACTGGATAGAAAAGGTTTTATTCACTGTCTTGTTGATGGACAATTGTAAGATATTGGCTGGCATCTCAGTTTACATGTTATCATAGCTGTGGTTGGAGAATCAAATAAAAATTTTAAAAATTTTTTGGCAGAAGTTAAACTGAACATCAGCTGCTGATTTTCTTCATGTGATCATGGCAAGCCACTGAGAGCCACCTTGTAACCACCTCATTTCAAGAAAGACATGACAGAAGAAACAATTTGCATTCAAATACTTTACATTAAAAATTTTTAAAAAAGGGATATGGAGTAATTTGCAGTGAAGGAGGCATGAGTGGCCAGAGTTAGGATTAGCTTCCTCTGTGTGTGTACTGTGGAGTAGTGCATTTTGAAATTGCTTCCAAGAACCTTGTTATCTGTTTTTATTGGTAATCTGGATGCCTAGACATATTTGGTTTATGAAATACATCATGACCTGAGCCATCTTACGTTTTGAAAAATATTGTAAAATGATCCATGACCCCTGACCGTCGGACATGAGATGGAAATGAGCCAGAGTTTGGCAAGAAAGTCACTTTTCTTCCTGCCACACTGTGCTTGTAACAGGAAGACAATTTGCATGATAGTTGGGTAAGCCAAGAAATCCAGGACAGCCTGAGGAAACACTTGGAAATCACTGCATACGTTCCATTAATCTCTCAGTTATGTGTTAGTGAGTTTACTGCCATTAATCTCTCAGTTATGTGTTAGTGAGTTTATGTCTTTTTGCATCTGAATCTAGATGGAGGATAATAGTATGCAAATGGTCTCACCTATTTTTGCCCCCCAGGCTTCTCTTCGTCATCCCCAGCATCTTTTTGGAGTGACATTTTGGATGCTACAGAAGTTTAGCATAGTTCACTAAACAGAAATGTTTACCCATTTGCGGGCTTCTGTAGTTTGTTTCTACAGGACGGCACAAAGAATTTGCAAACTCACAGATTTCACAAAGTTAAATAAACCTTATGCTTCTATTCCAGCCTTCCTCATATTCTCATATTTGCATGTAATAAATCAGATGCAAATGTAATTATTGAGGAAAAACTATCTTTGGGTATATATGAATTTCTTAGCTTTGTGCTAGGTGATCTGGCAGATATAAAAGAAGGAAAAAAGCCCGGGTGTGGTGGCTCACGCCTGTAATGCCAGCACTTTGGGAGGCCCAGGCGGGTGGATCACCTGAGGTCAGGAGTTTGAGACCAGCCTGACCACCATGGAGAAACCCTGTCTCTCCTAAAAGTACAAAATTAGCCAAGAGTGGTGGCATGTGCCTGTAATCCCAGCTACTTGGGAGGCTGAGGCAGGAGAATCTCTTGAATCCGGGAGGTGGAGATTGCGATGGGCTGAGATCGCACCACTGCACTCCAACCTGGGCAAGAAGAGCAAAAGTCTGTCTCAAAAAAAAAAGAAGGAAAAAGAAAGGCCTTAGCTAGCAAGATAGGACTTCTGCATAACAAGTGCATCAAATATAAGGTTGAATGAGGGCAGGGGTCACAAAGTCAAATGTTCATGGGCACCAGAGTAGTAATGTAATGAGGGATGCAGAAGGTCAGGGCTTTGGTGAACTGGAGAGCTTATGCCACATCTTCGTGGGGCACCCTCTCCCTAGCTGCTACCCAACAGTTGTACGCACAAAATGGAATTTCTGGCTTCTCTTGAAAATTTGGATGTTATGAGAATATTGGGCTCAAGTTCCTTTATGGAAAAGTTAGCACAGAGAGGAAAAAACAAAACCTAGCAAAGTCCAGGTTGGGCCTGCAGGTATAGGTTTGTAGTCTGTTCTAGAAGATTGGTTTTAAAACCCTAGAAATTTGGATTCTAAAGTCCGAGTTGGGTACAGGTGTTTTCATCTTGAAGCCTGGTGTTCAGCTGGGTTGATGAGGAGCTCTGAGCCCCCTAACTGGGCTCTGACAACATGCAGCAGCATCAAGACACTTTTACTGTTGAGTGTACGTGAGGCTCTCAAGGGAGATTGCTGTCTTGTGCAGAAATTGTACTTCGTATCATGGCAAGTTCTCTACATCCCAAGTGAAGAAGGAATAGAATTTCAGATGTGGAATAACCCTTAAGTCATTAAGTCCAGTCACCTCATTACATAGCTAGGAAAACTAAATGCTAGCCAAAAATGTTCTGCTACTAATCAGTTTTGAGACTTTGGACAATTCTTTGTTCTCCCCAGATCCCATTTCCTTCCTCTGTAAAATCAGGGGGATGGACTACAGAATTGCTAACATCTCATAATCCTATGATTATTTTTCTTGGTTTTACCTTAATGCACGGGGTGAGGAGGGGCAGGAAAAGATAAATAACTGAGAAAAATTGGGACCAGCTGTTTCCAACATGTTGGTCATCTCTGGCTCTTCCATCCCACCCTGGGAGAGCTTGGGACGTCTTGTCAATCATCCAGCTCCACCCTGCAGCCACCCAATGGGCTGATGCCACGTGGCATGTTCATCACATCTCTAACAGCTGATTCCTAGTGTAGCTTCCAGTTCCAGCTGTCTATTTAACAAATAAATGCTGTCAGATCCAAGGGAGGCAGGGCAGGGTTGGGTGGAGAGCTTGACACAACCCATTACCACCATGGAAACAAGTAAAAACACATGTCTTTCTGATAGTGTGCCTCAGCAGCCAGCAGCTGTGGGAAGGGAGAAGCATCATTTGTTCCAAAAATTGGAATCCCTATCTTGCAAATGTGGCAGACGCTATTTATGCAGCACCAGCTTAGTTACAGAATACAAGTCAACTATCCCTTACCAGAAAGTCACTATTTTCAGCAAACATGTATTGAGAATCAAGTATATAAATTCCTTACCATCCAAACGTAGAAACCAAATACATTTGGATAATGATAATTTAAATAGCAAAGGAGTTAGACTTTTGATAACAAGGGATACTAATCTTATATCAAAATATTTATGTACAGCCAGGCACGGTGTCTCACGTCTGTAATCCCAGCATTTTGGGAGGCCAAGGTGGGTGGATCACTTGAGGTTAGGAGTTTGAGACCAGCCTGGTCAACATGGTGAAACCCTGTCTCTACTGAAAATCCAAAAATTAGCCAGGCATGGTGGTACCTGCCTGTAATCCTGGGAGGCTGAGGCAGGAGATTGGCTTAAACCTGGGAAGTGGAGGTTGTAGCAAGCTGAGATTGTCGCCATTGCACTCCAAGCTGGGCGACAGAGTGAGACTCTGTCTTAACAAAAACAAAAAGAGGTGGCCTTTGGACAAAAACCTACCTAAGGTGAGATATCTAGGGGAAGAATGTTCTAGGTACAACACGCAGCAAGTGAAAAGATTCTGAGATGGGAACCTGGCTTATTTATAGAACAGTGATGGAGCCAATGTAGCTGGAATTCAGTTAAAAGAAAAAATGTTAAGAGGTAGAAGACGTTAGAGAGGCTCGTAGATGCGTTTTGCTTGGACTGGGCTGCAAAGTGGCTTGAGATCCGTATCCCTTGAATCAAGAATTCATCTTGTAGTGATAGAGCATGATGGTGGGTGGCCTGTTAAAAGTGATGCTTTGGGAAAAAATAACTTTGCAACAAGGGAGAATAGAGATTGCCAACAGGGAGAGGAGATAGACCACTGCTTATTCTAGGCTTGGGGCAATACTTGACCAAACTGGAATGAGAACACAGGAAGGAAAGAGATAGGAGCTATAAGATAAGTTGTATGTTGCAATATGTCAGTATTCTTTTTTTTTTTTAAGATGGAGTCTTGCTCTGTTGCTGAGGCTGGAGTGCAGTGGCATGATCTCGACTCACTGCAACCTCCATCTCCCAGGTTCAAATGATCCTCCTGCCTCAGCCCCTCTAGTAGCTGGTATTACAAGCATGTGCCACCATGCCCAGCTGATTTTTGTATTTTTAGTAGAAACAGCGGTTTCGCCATGTTGGCCAGGCTGGTCTCAAACTCCTGACCTCTGGTGATCCACCTGCCTCAGCCTCCCAAAGTGCTGGGATGACAGGCCTGAGCCACAGCACCCGGCTTGTCAGTATTCTTAACTGCATAATGCTGCATTCCATAGGATGTCCATTTGGAACAAAGAAGATTTGCAGAAGGGGGAACACAGAATTGGATCGTGAAATTACATTCAAACACACAAGTTAGAGGGATATGAAGTAGGGTCATCTCCTCCCAGACATTCAGGCTCCCCGCTTCCCAAGGATGCCGACGTGTGAAGAGGAGTGTTATTAGCAGACACAGCAGCGACGCCCGGAATGATCCTGGGGAAGGTTGGCTGCATGTTCCCATGTGAAGCTCGTGGGAAGTCTGGTTTCCATTAAATTGAGACATGCTAGCTGTCTTCTTGGTCGTTCACAGTTCACCAGCAGCCGTTGTGGCAGTCATGTGTTTTCCAAATGATATCCTTAAGCTTCCTTTGAAATGATCAAATTCATAAGCGTGGAGCGAAGAGGATTATGAGGCACAAGAGTGTCAAACAGCTTTCCTTCATCTTCCCTAGACTGAGAAAGTCTTCATGACCAAACCACTTGTAAAGGTCATGCAGCTTTGGTATCTGTCCTTCTCACTGTGGTTAGGGCATATCTGGCTATCTGAGGGGCCGGAAAGATATGGTATCTTTTATTATGAGGATTATGTCTCTCCCAAAGATATGTGGCGTATCTCCAGCATGTAGGACATGGTGTGGCTGTTTGAAGGCAGAGTAGTCCAGTTCTGCCCTGAAGCTACCTAGAACATACCCCACGAGAGAGAGAACAGGAGCATTGCAGGGTGAAATCTGAACTAAATTAGTAATGACCAGTAAGGACACATTCCAGAGAACAGTTGAGTCGGGTATGTCTGGATCCATGGGGAAGCTTTCTCAGTGTCACCGTTTAACATAGAAATTTATTTTTTCATACGATTTGGTGTGAAAATCGAGAGGAGCAACCAAAAGACCTACTCTCTGATTTTAATGCCACTTAACCTCAGCCCTCACTTGTGAGGAAGACCTGAGTGTTATTTCATCTCTTTGTTCTTCTGGTCCATTTGAAGTGGGGAAGGGGACAGCAGGTAGCTGGCAGGAGGCTAGGACCCGCTGCCATTATGCCAGCCCAAAACTGGTTTGTTCTTAAAGAGTCATGCCTTCAGAGTGCCATATTTCAGCTGTTCTTTACCCCCAACCAGGTCACATCCTCTCTGGAACCTTTCCTGAATCTGAACAGGATGTGTGTTTTTTAAGAGTAAGGGCAGGCCGTGATACAGAGACGTTAATAAAGTCTCCGTCAAATAGAGCTGCAAGGCCAGGCACGGTGGCTCACACCCATAATCCCAGCAGTTTGGGAGGCTGAGGCAGGTAGATGGCCTGAGATCAGGCGGTCGAGACCAGCCTGGCCAACATGTTAAAACCCCGTCTCAACTAAAAATACAAAAATTAGCTGGGCGTGGTGGCAGACACCTGTAATCCCAGCTACTCGGGAGGCTGAGGCAGGGAGAACTGCTTGAACCCGGGAGGTGGAGGTTGCAGTGAGCCGACATTGTGTCACTGCACTCCAGCCTGGGTGGCAGAGCGAGACTCCATCTCAAAAAATAAATAAAATATAAAATAACAACAACAACAACAAAAAGAAACAGAGCTGCAGTGAGAGTCAGTTGAAATTCTGCAGATAAAATGCTATGTGTGGTGTCCAGTGCATAGGAAACATTGACTCCCAGATGGTGCGGTAAAGAAAGACAGAAGAAGAAGGAACGGGACTCACCAATATCTGTTAATTATGATTAAACCACTTAGATTAATGTATAAATACTGAAACATAGGTTGTGGCTGCTTATAAACTATATGCATTTTAAGATTTTCACATTTAATTTTTTAAATATTAAAATGTATGCAATCGATGTTAAGAATGTCAACAATTTTGTATTAGTACGTAGAGCTTAAAAATAAAAAGAATTTCTTAGAGGTACATACCCTTTTGAGAATGGGCACAGGCATGACTTGGACAGATCTGCTTACGCTCTCCAAACCAATATGGAGTTACGAACAACTGCATTCTGCTCTCATGGGATTTGGACTGTTGCAGTCGTTAAGTGTTTATTTCAGTAGAAATCCTAATTAGCCAAATAAATTTTCATCGATATGTTAATCTCCAATAAGAGCTGCTAGAATGATATATACATCCGTGCAGCATGTTATAGTTTAAGGACTGTGAAGACAGAGACTGAATCTGCTCATCTTTGTGTCAGGAGCATGAACCATTGCCCATAGAAAAAGCCACGTTAAAGCTGTTTTGGAGCCTCTTTGGGTTAGTGTACGTAAAGTGAAAGGATAATTCGCTTTGAGCTTGTTAGTGTATTCGAAGTAGCTGAACATCCCAGGTGAGGGAAGAGAAGTAAGCCAAGCATTTCTGAGGACCTCTGCAGCAAGATTTTTGGAACCTTTTTTCTAGTCTGCCATTATCAGTGTGACTCAGAAAGTCACAAAGATTGAGAGTGCATGGACACTCTACCTGCCTAGCTGGGAAATCAGGATTATTTGACCAAATCAGCTTTGTCCCGTGATGAAGCTGCATGAGCCACAGGCAGAGAACTCAGTGAGCATCTGTGGAGTGGCCTTGGAGTACTCAGATGTTTGCTGGGAAGGGGTGGGGTATTACCTGTCTCATCTTACATAGGGCCAGGCACGGTGGCTCACGCCTTTAATGACTGCACTTTGAGAGGCCAAGTGGATGGATCACTTGAGGTCAGAAATTAGAGACCACCCTGGCCAACATGATAAAACCCCATCTTTACCAAAAAAATACAAAATATTAGCCAGGCGTGGTGGCACACACCTGTAGTTCCCTATACACCGCAGCTACTCAGGAGGCTGAGGCAGGAATATCGCTTGAACCTGAGAGGCAGAGGTTGCATAGAGCTGAAATAGCTCCACTGATCTCCAGCCTGGGCGACAGAGTGAGGCTGTGTCTCAAAATTAAATAAATAAAATAAAAATAAATAAACAGATGGCATATAATGTGAGAAGTCTAGATCATGTCATCGTCTATTCTGCTACATTCTCCATAAAGTCCAATTTGCTTAGTTCTCCTAGCAATAACCATTCAGTTACTCTTTAAGGACGGTAAGAAGCGTTCTTTTCCCCATGATGCTAGCCAACCAAAAAGGGACTGTTGCTGCTTTTCAGTGGAGCAGGAGGATAAAAGATTGAGTCTTCAGAATGGACTGAGGCTGGAGTCACACATTTGAATTTGTGAACATTTTGGTTGTGATGTTAATGGGCCCAGAAATAGCCTCATGAGAGAGGAAGCCTGGTAATTTCCTTGCCGTTGGTGGCTTCTCGTTCCCGTCTCCGCCAAAACACCAGTCAAAACTAAAACCGAGAGTCCTTGGGCGGATCATCTCTCCAAGGTGGAAAAATTTATGGTTTATCTTCTGTCTTTAAAAATCTCCAGTTACATTTGTAAGAATTCCATCAATATGTGTCTTTTCAGGTCTTCAAACCTTGCTTAGTTCTTTCATTGTTTTTCTCAATAAACTGAAAGAACACATGCTACTTCCCAGAATTTCAGGCCCAATTGAAGGGGAAAATCATAATATAAACACAGTGTTAGGAAAAGACCAGACTTCTGCTCGTTCCCTCAAATAGTCAAATATAATAATTATAGTGTTTATAAGTTTGTATTGAGTCTTATATCTGTGCCAAACACTGTTTTTAGCACTTTTATTTCTTTATATTTTATTTTCATTTTTATTTTTTTAAGGCAGTTTTACTCTGCCACCTAGGCTGGAGTGCAGTGGTGTGATCTTGGCTCACTGCAACCTCTGCCTCCCGGGTTCAAGTGATTCTTGTGCCTCAACCTCCAAGTAGCTGGGACTACAGGCACACATCACTGTGCCTGGCTAATTTTTATATTTTTAGGAGAGATGAGGTTTCCCCATTTTGTCCAGTCTGGTCTTGAACTCCTGACCTCAAGTGATCCGCCTGCCTCAGCCTCCCAAAGTGTTGGGATTACAGGCACGAGGCACTGTGCCCAGCCGGTTTTTAGCACTATAAAAGCATTAACTAATTTAATCATCTAAAAATTGTCTAAGTAAAGAACTTTTTTTTCCCCTTTTTTTTTTGAGAGATACAGTCTCACTCTAATGCCCAGGCTGACGTATGATAATGCAATCATAGCTCACTGCAGCCTCAAACTCCTGGGCTCAAGCAGTCTTCCTGCTTCAGACTCCCAAGTAGTTAGGACTACAGGTATGTGCAACTGCACTTAGTTAATTAAATTTTTTTTGCAGAGATGGGGGTTTCTCTACATTGACCAGGCTCGTCTCAAACTCCTGGCCTCAAGTGATCCTCCCTGCTTGGCCTCCGAAAGTGATGGGATTATAGGTGTGAGCCACCACATCAAACTGAAAGTACTATTGTCAGGGTCATTTTACAGGTCAGTGACCTGAGTATCTGAGAGGTTTAGAAGCTTCCCCAGGAAATAAGGGAAAAGACAAAAGGAGCATTTCAGCATTACACAAGTGAGGATGCTTTGTGGTTCTTGTTAGTTTCGTGTCTTTCTCACCAGACTGTGAGCAATTTTGGAGTACTGACAATATATGATTACATTTGGATTGACTGTGCCTGACAATTTTTTGAAGGAATATAATGTGTATACAAATGAATCTGGAGAACATAAATCCTCAGCAAACTTGTATTGGTGTTGTGAGTCCCATTGATGGTAATATTGATATCAAAGAATGGATGGGAAATGCCAGATCTTTGTGGAAACAGGCATTTTGGTTTTTTCCTCCAAAAACGTGAGATTTTATTCCTTTGACAGTCACAAGGCATCTTGAACATATGTTCTTTTTTACTATACATGTCTGTGTTAGAGGGCTGGCCTGCCAAGTTGTCTATTAAACCATCTCTACATGTGCAGATACAGATGACAAGACATTCTACATTGATTCCTTTAAATTATGTACTTTATAGAGAACCCAGGATGTTATCAGTGTTGGTCTGTGTTGAGGAAATAATAACATCAGAATTTGTCTCCTTGACCTGAGGCGTGGTCCAGATGGTTCCACCTGTTCTCACATGGGCCCTGGGAAATGTTTTTGGTCATGCTCTCAAGTCCTTCATTTTCTTTTCGAAAGCCAGCGTGTCTTAATGTTTTTTATGTTAACATTTACTGAGAAGTTAACAGTTTAGCATGGTGCCTGATGCATATTCTCTTATTTACTCTTTGTAAGCCCCTAGTTAGGAATACTTCTATTCCCCTTTAACAGATGGAAAAACAGAAGTTCAGAATGCTTGAACCCAGCTAGCAGCCAGCAAAGCTTAAATTTTGCCTCTGAATTTTGCTTCATTTCTATGTTGAATGTTTTCTTTAACATCTGTGTCTTTGTGGCATTCCATTTTTATCTCAGTAATTTTTTTTTTTTTTTTTTTAAGAAACACAAGGTCTCACTCTGTTGCCAAGCTGGACAGCAGTGGTGCAATCATAGCTCACTGTAGCCTTGGCCTCTTAGGCTAACGCGATTCTCCTGCGTCAGCCTCCTGAGGAGCCGGGACTACAACATGTGCCACCACACTTGGCTAGTATTTTATTTTAGCAGAGATGGGTCTTGCGATGTTGCCCAGGCTGATAAACTCCTGGGTTCGAATGATGCTCCTACCTTAGACTTCCAAAGTGCTGGGATGACAGGCATGCGCTGTGACACCTCGCCCATTGTTGCTGAATGAAATCCTAAACATTCTTAGGCCAATGGCTTTCCTCAATGAAAGACTTTCTCAGCATTTTTTTTTACTTCTTAGTCTTTAATTTTTCTGATGTCTCTTTCCCTCCTTCCTCACCGCAACCCTTGGACCATGAATTTCTTTCTATTTCATGTTGACTACTTTCTTAAGTCTTTCCCTTATTCTGAACTGAGATTTCTCCTTTGGGGGTGTCCCTCCACATGTTGGGCAACCAATCAGTGACTTACTCTTTAGTGTTCTTGTTTAGATTTTTAAAAAAATTCTAAGAATGTGACATCTTGACTGAGGTAAGAGCATTTTATAGTTGTTGCAGATAGATTAGAAATTAAAAAGTGAAAAATAATTTGATTATTGATGACCATAAGTATGTCTTTGCTAGTATTTTTCCAGCCAGCCTACCGGGGCTACTTTGTTGTATCTGTCAATTAGTCTTTATTAAAAGTAAAAATAGAATAATGATACTGCCCATGGGGATATTTTTATTATGATTTCAAGATACTTCTTTAAGATTTGCTTATAACATTCTATTTGAAGTTCTGGCTCTATTGCTGCAAACGTTATTGATTCATTAGGTCTTTTAAATTTTGATTATTTAGTAGATATAAACACTGGGATACAAATCACTTAAGACATGGTCCTTGCCTTCAGGGGAGCTTATTTATAGCTTCCTAATTTTCACTGATCTTTAAAGCTGTTTATACTGAACTTTTAAAAATTAGTTGTGTACTCATCCTAACACTAAATTTGTCAGTTACATGTAGAAGCTGCAGTCTCTCCTTTGCTGTTAAATCTAAAGTCTGTGATGGATTTGAAATATGACCAATAAGGAATATATTTTTTAAAAAAAGTTGAGGGAAAATTCGTAAAGTGTGATTTATACCTGGCATGAATCCTTTAAAAATTATTTTGGCCCTTGATGCTGGTGAGGTGGCTCATGCCTATAATTCCAGAACTTTGGGAGGCTGAGGCAGGTGGATCACTTGAAGTAAGGAATTCAAGACCAGCCTGGCCAATATGGTGAAACCTCGTCTCTACTAAAAATTCAAATATTAACCAGGAGTGGTGGCGAGTCCCTGTAACCCAGCTGCTCAGGAGGCTGAGTCAGGAGAATCGCTTGAACCCGGGAGACAGAGGTTGCAGTGAGCCGAGATCGCACCACTGCACTCCAGCCCAGGCATCACAGGGAGAATCTGTCTCAAAAAAAAAAAAAAAAAAAAGAATTATTTTTTCCCTTGAAATCTAAAATAGTAAACAGTTGTTCACAAATAAAACATACTTATTTTTATTTTATTTTAAAGACTAAAACAGTAAGCTGTCTAAATAGAATATTGACACTGGGTCAGAATCCATTTAATTTCTAAGCTTCAGCAGCTAAATCACATAACCGAATTTCTGTATCTTCTGGAAAAGACAAAACATAATGCAGGAAGAGGCAATGTGAGTTGACCCTGCAGCACACAGCGTCCAGTAGGGGGCGCAACCCAGGCCTTTCCCTCTGCTTGACTCTCTCTTGAGGTAAAGGGGTTTCCTGGGTGGAGAGTTGGGGGCAGCTCTGCCACCAACATCAGCCTTTGACTCCCACATCTCAGTGGACTAGGGACCCGATAGGGTTTGGCTTTGTGTCCTCACCCAAATCTCATGTGGATTTGTAATTCCCAGTGTTGGAGAAAGGGTGAAAGGTAATTGGATCTTGGGGGTGGATTTCCCCTTGCTGTTTTCATGATAGTGAGTTCCCACGAGATCTGGCTGTTTAAAAGTGTGTAGCACTTTCCCATTCACTTTCCCTTCTTCCTGCTCTGGCCATGTAAGATGTACGTGCTTCCCCTTTGCCTTCTGCCATGATTGTAAGTTTCCTGAGGCTTCTAGCCATGCTTCTGGTACATGAAATCATGAGCCAGTTACACCTCTTTTCTTTATAAATTACACAATTCTCAGGTAGTTCTTCATAGCAATTGAAGAAAAGATGAGTCCAGGGCCTTCCCTGTCGTCTGCTTTAGGGGGAGCCTAGAGTGTCCCCAGACCATCCCTTTCTTAGCAGGCCACTGGGTCTTTGCTTTCTTCCTGTTCTCACCAGCCTTTCTCCTTAGCTCTGAGACGTCAGTCTCTGAGTTCCATCTAGGCTTTCCCCTTCATGGACCCAAGAGAAGACTTCTGGTCTCACTAAAAATGCCCCTTGTCAGAAAAGTGTTCCATAACCTCCCTTTCTACAATTAGCTTCCCTACTCGTTTCACCCCTTCTGTTATTTTCTCTCATAGAACTTTGATCTTTTTCTTCATACTATTTTTGAAACAGACTGTTGCTCTGTTACCTAGGCTGGAGTGCAGTAGCGCAATCTCGGCTCACTGCAGCCTCTGACTCCTGGGTTCAAGCATTCTCCTGCCTCAGCCTCCCAAGTAGCTGGGATTATAGGGGTGTGCCACCACGTCTGGCTAATTTTTGTATTTTTAGTAGAGATGGGTTTTCATGCCTGTAATACCAGCACTCTGGGAGGCCTAGGCAGGCGGATCACCTGAAGTCAGGCGTTCCAGACCAGCCTGACCAATCTGGTGAAACCCTATCTTCTTCTTTACACTTTATACAAAGGAATAATATTTTATTCCCATTTGTGATATTTGCTGGTTTAGCCTCTGGTTCCCCCGTTGAATTGGAGACCGCAGGAGACCACAGATCCGTCTTATTCACTGTTATTCAGCCAGAATGTTGCTGGCGTTGGGTAACTCAAAATGCTTCACATACTCCACAAATAAACACGTGACTTCTTTTGGGTGTATTGGGTTTATACTTTTACGCAATAAAATGTATTTGTTTGGCTAGATTCCAATGTTTTCTATCAAACTAAAGCAGAAAAATAATATATATATTTTGGAGACAGAGTCTCGCTCTGTAGCCCAGGCTGGAGTGCAGTGGCGTGATCTTGGCTCACTGCAACCTCCGCCTCTCAGGTCCCGGTTCAAGCAATTCTCCTGCCTCAGCCTCCTGAGTAGCTGGGATTACAGGCATGAGCCACCACACCCAGCTAATTGTATTTTTTAGTAGAGACGAGGTTTCAGCATGTTGGCCAAGCGGGTCTTGAACTCCTGACCTCATGATCCACCTGCTTCGGTCTCCCAAAGTGCTGGGATTACAGGTGTGAGTCACCGCGCCCGGCCAAAAAATAATGCTTTTAAAATATCTAACTCTGTAAAATTCTTGTTTTGTTACAAAGAATTCTTAAAGATTTTTGTCCTTGTCATTCTGAGTAGGAAGGTGACAGGCTGTGTGAGACAGGGTGTTTGTCTCAATATAGGATGCCCATTATTACTATTTTTAAAAATTACTTTCTCAGTATGGATGTTTTCTATGCATTTGAGTTGTCTGAAGTTTGCATGTAACAGGGAGAAAATAGAAAGCTTCCAAACCGGTTAGTCCAGTTAAAGCACTTAAGTGGCTTAAGTCTTTGATATTAGTTGAGCTAAGTAAGAAAGTTAGTAAGGCTGGAGTTCCTTCTACTCTGTGAGGGACTGTAGATGGTGTTTTTTGTCTGCATGCAGCTTGAAAGAGGTGAGGGCGTGACTTGGAAGAGAGGGCCCTACTCAGAGAATGAGGGACCTGAATTCCTCCTATGCTTTCTGCTGGGTTTTCCTCCCAGGGAGTTGTGAGATTAGGTTAAGGTATTACACTGAATACTCCTAGCTTCACATCGGAAATACGGTTGAGTTTATGTGCGTTATAGTCTTGAAACTGTCACTTCATGTGTCTGGTTTCTTTCTCTGATATTGGCATGACTTCAGCATTCCCTCCACTCTGATAAAAGTCTGGGGATGAAGAAACAATTTTTTTTTGAGCCAGAGTCTCACTCTGTCACCCAGACTGGAATGCAGTGGTCAATCTCAGCACACTGCAACCTCCGTCTCCTGGGTTCAAGCGATTCTCTTGCCTCAGCCTCCTCAGTAGCTGGGATTACAGGAGCCCGCCACCACGCCTCGCTAATTTTCATATTTTTAATAGAGATGAGATATCACCATGTTTCCCAGGCTGTTCTGGAACTCCTGACTTGAAGTGATCTGCCCACCTTGGCCTCCCAAAGTTCTGGTTTCACCATGCCCTGTCTGGAGAAACAAGTATTTCCTAGCTGATAACATGTGGCATGCATTACGGATATGCAGGTGACCCCTGCTGTCACAGAGTGTGTTGCAAAACTGCATATCAGGGATGGTGGGGGAGAGGGTTGTGTTTTGTTTCCTTCATTGAAGATACATGTAAACTCAGTAAACTGTGGCCTGAGATTGTTTGGAAGTGAGAGAGGATAGTTTTCTTTATGTTATTTTATTTTTCATTTCTGTAGGTTTTTGGGGGAACAGATGGTTTGGTTACATGAGTAGGTTTTTTAGTGATGATTTGTGAGATGTTGGTGCGTCTGTCCCCTGAGCAGTAGACACTGTATCCACTTTGTACTCTTTTATCTCTCACCCCCACTCCTACGCTTTCCCTACGTCCCCAAATCCCTTGTATCATTCTTATGCCTTTGCATGAGAGAGGATGATTTTCAATAGGGTCATGATTACAGCTTCTCTGAGAAGATGTCGTTTAAATTGAGACATCAGCAATGAACACCAGAAAGCCAAGTGAATTGATAGGAGACTATAGGGGAAAGAAAAAAAATGTGAAAATGCCATTTAGTGTGAAAGAACTTAGTAGGTTCAAAATGTGAAGGCAGCGTCCTGTTTAGAATGGTGTGAGAAGAGGGAGAGGGGGACAGATAAAGCTGGCAGGGTCTGCAGGGAGTCGACTGTGCAGAGATTAGTAGACCAGGAATTTGTGATTAATATCAGAGTGAATGGAAGGAGTTGATTTGTGCCGGACGAGGAATCTGGCTGATGTGGGGAGACCCTATTTGATAGGACAGTTGGGATTTGGGATGTTGATGGAAAGTGTCCAAATGAGAGATGCAAACGTCCACCAGCATGACGTGTGCTAGTTGTGGAAGGATGGGTTTCTCTGAGGTATATCCTGAAGATATGATGGATAGGATTTCTAAGGTTGTGAGATTTTACCTATCTTATCTTGCCTATTGATTCTCTTGTCCCCTAATCTCCATAAGGCCATGAATGTGAATTTTATTTACTTGTGTACCACTTTTGTTTGTGGCAACACCTAGAACAGGACCAGGACTCAGGGTGCCCGGCGTGTGCTTGTGAATGAAGGAAAGACTCTGTCTTTGATTTCAGGCTCTAGACATCATGTTGAGTCCACAACTCATAAAATGACTATGCCATGTTAACAGAAATTATAAGATTTCGTGATTTTAATAGCTTGGATATTCATCCATTGTGTAAATATACCACATTTTCTTTATCCATTTGTTTGTTGATAGACACTTAGGTTAATTTTATATCTTGGCTATTGTGACTAGTGCTACAATAAACACTAGAGTGCAGATACCTCTTTGACATGCTGATTTCATTTCCTTTGAATAAATACCCAGTAGTGGTATTGATGAGTCATACAGTAGTACTACATTTAATTTTTAAAGGAACCTTCATACCATTTTCCATAATGGCTATACTAATTTACATTTCTGCCAACATTGTATAACAGTTCCCATTTCTCCACATCCATGCTATCATTTGTTTTTTGTCATTTTGATGATAGTCATTCTAATTGGGGTGAGGTAATAACTCAGATGGTTTTGATTTGCATTTCCCTGATAATTACTGATGTTGAGCATTTTTTTCATATACCTGTTGGCCATGTGTATGCTTTCGAGAAGCATTTATTTAGTTCTTTTGACCATCTTAAAAATCAGATTATTATTATTTTTGCTTCTGAGTTGTTTGAATTCTTTATGTATTCTGGATATTAACCCTTATTGGATGCATAGTTTACAAATATTTTCTCCATTTTCGTGGGTTGTTTCTTCACTCTGTTGTTTCCTTTGTTGTACAGAGGCTTTTTAGTTTGATGTAATTCCATTTGTCTATTTTTGCTTGAGTTGCCTATGGTTTTGAGTTTTTCTACAAAAAATCCTTGCCCAGATCTATGTTATGGAATGTTTTCCTGGTGTTTACTTCTAGTAGTTTCAGATGTCTTACTTAAGTCTTTAATCCTCTTTGAGTTGATTTTGACATATGGTGAGATGTAAGAATCTAGTTTCATTCTACTGTATATGAATATCCAGTTTTTCCAGCATTATTTGTTGAAGAGACCGTCCTTTCCCCACTGTGTGTTTTTAGCGCCTTTGTTAAAAATCAGTTGGCTGTAGATGAGGAGATTTGTTTCAGGGTTCTCTTCTGTTTCATTATTCCATGTGTCTATTTTATTCATATGCCATGCTGTTTTGATGATTGTAGCTTTGTAGTATATTTTGACATTGAGTAGTGTGATGTTTCCAGCTGTGTTCTTTTTCACTCAGGATTGCATTGGCTCTTTCTGTGGTTCCGTATGAGAATATTAGGATTATGTTTTCTTTTCTTTTTTCTTTCTTTTTTTTTTCTTTTGGAGACAGGGTCTCACCTGTCACCCAGGCTGGAGTGCAGTGGTGCAATCTTGGCTCACTGCAACCTCCACCTTTCAGACTCAGGCAATTCTTCTACCTCAGCCTCCCAAGAAGCTGGGACTACAGGCGTGCACTGCCACACCTGGCTAATGTTTGTAGTTTTTGTAGACATACGGTCTCACTGTGTTGCCCAGGAGAATCTCAAATCCCAAAGTACTGGGATTATAGGCATAAGCCACTGTATTCAGCCTCGTATAAACATTTTAAGAATATTCTTTCAATCTATGAACACAGAATATCTATTTATTTGCATCCTCTTCAGTTTCTTTCATCAGTGTTTTATAGTTTTCATTGTAGAGATCTTTGCCTCCTTGGCTAAATTTATATATATATATATATATATATATATATATTTTGGTACTATTGTTAGTGGTATTGTTTTACTGATTTTTTTAAAGACAGGGTTTCGCTCTTATTGTCCAGGCTGGAGTGCAATGGCACAATCTCAGCTCACTCCAACTTTTGCCTCCTGAATTCAGGTGATTCTCCTGCCTCAACCTCCTGAGTAGCTGGGACTACAGGTATCTGCCACCATACCCAGCTAATTTTTGTATTTTTAGTAGAGATGAGGCTTTACCATTTTGGCCAGGCTAGTCTTGAATTTCTGACCTCAGGTGATCCCCCCACCTCCGCCTCCCAAAGTGCTGGGATTACAGGTGTGAGCCACTGCACCTGGCCACTTTCTTGATTTTTTTTTTTTAGATAGCTCACTGTTGGCATATAGAAATGCTTCTGATTTTTTGTGTTGATTTTTGCTTCCTACAATTTACTGTATTCCTTTATTCTAATAGTTTTTTGATGGTTTCTTCAGGGTTTTCTATTTATAAAGTCATGTTGTCTGAAAACAGGTACGATTTGGCTTCCTGCTTTCCAAATTGAATGCCCTTTATTTCTTTCTCTTGCCTAATTGCTCTACCCAGGACTTCCCGTACTATGTAGAATAGAAATGGTGAAAGTGGGCATCCTTGCCTTGTTCTGGATCTTAGAGGAAAGGCTTTTTTTCAACTTTTCCTCATTCTGTAGGATGTCAGCTGGGAGTTTGTCATATATGGCGTTTATTGTGTTGAGATACACTTTTTCTTTATTTTTATTTTTTGAGACAGAGTGTCACTCTGTCACCCAGTCTGGAATGCAGTGTCATGATCTAGGCTCACTGCAACCTCCACCTCCTGAGTTCAAGACGTTCTCCTGCCTCAGCCTCCCAAACAGTTGGGAATACAGGCGCCTGCCACCACACCCAAGGAATTTGTGTATTTTTAGTAGAGACGGGGTTTCACCATGTTGGCCAGGCTGGTCTCAAACTCCTGACCTCATGATCCACCCACCTTGGCCTCCCAAAGTACTGGGATTACAGGCTTGAGCCACCATGCCCAGCTGAGATGTACTTACTCTATACCTAATTTGTTGAGTGTTTTTATCATGAAAAGATGTTAAATTTTATCAAATGCATTTTTTGCGTCTATTAAAATTATGTTTTTTGTTCTTGATTCTGTTGTGATACATCATGTTTGTTGATTAATGTATGTTAAACTGTTCTTGCAACCCTGAGATGAATTTCACTTGATCATGGTAATCATGTGTTTAATGTGCTGTTGAAATTGGTTTGCTTGTATTTTGTTGAGGATTTTCACATCTATGTTCATCAGGTATATTAGCCTGTAGCTTTCTTTTTGTTATTGTCTGGTTTGGGTATCAGGATGATGCTGGCCATGTAGAATGAGTTTGGAGTATTCTCCCCTCTTCAGTTTTTTTGAATAGTTTGCAAAGGATTGATACTAGTTCTTCCTTAAATTTGTTAGATACCAGCAGGGAAGCCATCAGGTCCTGGGATGTCTTTGATGGGAGACTTTTTATTACAGGTTCAGTCTCATTAACTCATTGTTGGTTTGTTGAGATTTTCTATTTCTTCTCAATTCAATTCTGGTAGGCTGTATTTGTCCAGGATTTCTCTGTCCCTTCTAAGTTTTCAAATGCGTTGGTGATAACCACCTACATCAAAAAATTAGATCTCCAAAAAAAAAAAAATAACCCAACTTAATATTGCACCTCAAGGAATTTAAAAAATAACAAACCCAAAATTAATAGAAGGAAGAAATAATAAAGATCCAAGCAGTAATTAATGAAATAGAGAATGAAAAAAAGAGTATAAAAGGTTAATGAAACAAAAAGTTGGTTTTCTAAAAAGATAAAATTGACAAACCTTTAGCTTAGACAAAGAAAAAAAGAAGATTCAAATAAAATCAGAAATGAAGAAGGCAGCATAACTGATACCACAGAAGTACAGAGAGTCTCAAGAGAATATTATAAACGTGAGGATATCGATGAAAGCACAGACTTTGATCCAGCAGCTTTGGGGTGAGGCCCACGATTCTGAATCCCTAAGAGGCTCCTGGGTCAGGCTGAAGCTGCTGGTCTGCAGACCACACTTTCCCCAGCAGGGTCTATCTAGAGGAGATAGAGGACAGCATTTGCTGAAAGAAAGAAAAGGGTGCATCATGGCTGCAAAATCAGGTGCAAAGATATACATACTGTGACATCAACTTAGCAAAATTGTGATTGAATGGGCTTCCCGGGGTCTCCCCTTTTTTTTGATGACAAATATGTCCCCTCATTATAGCACCATATACCAGATTCTCTTAGACCCCCACTTAGAGATTATCACTCATGACTTCCTCTGCCATCCTTGACAGTTTTATTTAAAAAAAATTGATTTAGCAATTATGAATCAAGATAGGCTGGAAGTGGTGGCTCACACCTTTAATCCCAGCACTTTGGCAGGCTGAGGCCAAAGGATCTCTTGAAGCCAGGAGTTTGAGACCAGCCTGGGCAACATAGAGAGACCCCATTTCTGAATGTAGTGGTGCGTACCTGTAGTCCCAGCTTTTCAGGAGGCCGAGGCAGGAGGATTGCTTGAGCGCAGTAGGTCAAGGCTGCAGTGAGCCATGATAGTGCTATTGCACTCCAACCTAAGGGACAAAATGAAACCTAATTTCAGAAAAATAAATAAATAAAGGAAAGAAAACAAAACAAGTGTGAATCCCTTGAGAATGAGTAGGGATGTTTTTGTATTCATCACTCTATCCAGTGGTGAGCATGGCGTCTGCCAGGTCATAAATGCAGATGCAGCAGGATGTCCATGGCTCAGCCCTTCAGGCACAGACATCAGGAGTGGCTGCCCAGTGGTTGTGAGCCCTGATTCTGAAAGTAGAGAACTCTGGGTGCCCATGCTAGCTTTCCTGCTTACTATCTTAGCTTCAGGTGTCTCCTTTGTAAATGGGGGTGATGATAATAGATTTGGGGCCATGCCTGTAGTCTCAGCACTTTGGGAGACTGGGAGTTCAAAACCCGCCTGGGCCACATAGACCCCATTTTTATAAAAAGCGTACAAATTATCCTGCCGTGGTGGCATGTGCCTGTAGTCCTAGCTACTCGGGAGGCTGAGCTGAGAGGATCACTTGAGCCTGGGAGGGCAAGGCTGTATAGTGGTCTATGTTTGCACCACTGCTCTCCAGCCTGGGTTTTAAAGTGAGACCCCATCTCAATAATAGTAATAATAGCAACTTGTAATGTTGCAGATTAAAATGAGGCAATATGTGTGAAACTTTTAGCTCTTGTGCCTGCATCCAGGAAGCAGTGAGGAAACAAGTTGGTGGAAACCAACCTTTGACAAAGAGATGCATGGAATCATGACTGTTTTTTTTTTTTTTTTTTTTTGGCTTTTTAGTCAGGTTTAATAAGGACACAAAAAATGAATTCCTCATCTCACCGTTACCTCAGCTCCTGGCCCAGGAACACAACTACAGCTCCCCTACGGGTCACCATCCTCACGTACTGTACAAAGGACAGCAGAGGAGAGGTCCAGCGGTACCGTGGCTACCCCGGCTCTGGCCGGAATTATCCTGGTTACTCCCCAAGTAACATTCCCCATGCATCTCAGAGTCGAGAGACAGAGTATCACCATCGAAGGTTGCAAAAGCAGCATTTTTGTGGACGACGCAAGAAATGTATGTAAGGGAAACTTTTTTCTTGTTCTGTTCTTATGTGGGCCTCGACGGGTTTTCCTGAGTGCTGTTGGGTGTACAAACTTTGCAAGTCAAAATGGGGCTACCCTGAGCGTCCGTCTTGGCATAGGGCCAGCAATTAGCTCTCTCAGGCACATGCCGGATGATCAATTCTTCTAGGTTCAGCTAGGAAAGATTTAGATAGGGTTTCTCTTTATGCCATAGGTCCCAATCTTTTCTTGATTTCTGTGCTTTTGAGAAAGGTACCTAGATTTCCAGTGTTGAAAGAAATCAGAGATAAATCTGTAGGTGTGACTGGGTGTCCTTTTGAGGACATCGAGGAGAGACTTCCAGTAACAAGAAGATTAGTATGTGTGGGAGGTAGCTGTGAAATGCAGGGACGCTCGAGCATGGTTTGCGATCTAGATGCAACTTTCAGCTGTTTTCCACACCGCAATGTCCAGTAGAAATGTAACATAAGCCTTAAATACAATTTTACATTTTTTTTTTTTGAGACGGAGTCTTGCTCTGTTGCCAGGCTGGAGTGCAGTGGTGTGATCTTGGCTCACTGCAACCTCTGCCTCCTGGATTCAAGTGATTCTTCTGCCTCAGCTTCCCCGGTACCTAGGACTACAGGCACCATGCCCAGCTGATTTTTTGTCTTTTAGTAGAGATGGGTTTCACCATGTTGGCCAGAATGGTCTCGAACTCCTGAACTCATTATCTGCTCACCTTGGCCTCCCAAAGTGCTGGGATTACAGGCATGAGCCACCGTGTCTGGCCACATTTTTACATTTTTTAATAGCCACAAGTTTTAAAAGTTTAAAAAAAGGGTAAATGAATTTTAATATTTAACCCAACATATACAAAATATTATCTCAACATGTAATCAATATAACATATTATTAGTGAGAGATTTACATTCTTTTTTCATATAAAGTTTTGGAAATCCTGTGTTTATTTTAAACTTATAGTACTTACACCTGTCAATTCATATGATAAATTTTTACTGAAAATACTTAATCTCCATTTAACTTGCATAAAATTAAGGTCAAAAAAGTACATTTACATACTCAAGTTGTTTCGGACATAGTTAAAATATTTTTTTTTTCTTTCTTCCTGAGATGGAGTTTCACTCTTTTGCCCAGGCTGGAGTGAAGTGCCGTGATCGTGGCTCACTGCAACCTCCACCCTCCAGGTTCAAGCGATTCTCCTGCCTCAGTTTCCTGAGTAGCTGGAATTACAGGCATGTGCCACCACGCCCAGCTAATTTTTGTATTTTTAATAGGGACAGGGGTTCGCCACGTGTGCCAGGCTGGTCTGGAACTCCTGGCCTCAGGTGATCCACCCACCTTGGCCACCCAAAGTGCTGGGATTACAGGCAGGAGCCAAAGATTTTCCATAACTAAATCAAGTATTGCTCTTTAAACCTTTAATTTCTTCTGTGGCTCAATAGCTACATGTGGCAAGTATGTACCAACTTGAATAGCACAGCCAGAAGGTGGTTATTCTCATGGAGAAGAGGAACTGGTATCACTAAGATAGTAATCAGGAGGAATAATGGAATTATTTCTACCATTTTAACTGGTTTTGATTTTTTGGTGTCATTGAAATATCCTCATTAAGGAGCATCCATTTGGCATGTATAGAGTGATAATTTAGCCTGCATTAATGATAGTAATAATGTTTATAGTGGTCAGACATACTTGATATGAGACATCAAAGCTAATCTTTACAGCAACCTTAGAAACGGGTGTCACCTGTTTTCATAGATAAGGAAACTGAGACTCAAGGTCACTGAGCTCATAAGTGGCCAACCTGAGTTTCTAAATCTAACTCTAAATAATTTGATCTCTTAATTTAACTCTGTGGAGAGCTACGTTCACTATTATGGCTGGACAGGTTTTATAGTACTAAAATACTTCTGTAGTAGTTAGTACAGAGTTAATTCCCTGAGCTTTCCATATGCCATTTTTTCCCCTAGGAATGTGTGTAGTTGTTGTTCTCCAGTAGCTAAAGGCATCATGTCTGGTCCAGCAGGCACTTCTAGGTCTCTGCTCAATGGCTATGGCCAGTATCCATTCTGTTAATTTGGTGCCCACACTCTACCAGCTATGAAAAGTGTTTAATACAGTTTTTAATATCATCCCTGACGATGCTGTTTCCTCAGTAACTAAGTCAATATCACAGCAAAGAGTTCTTACCACTTCTTATGTGCTATGTTAAAGTTTGTGTTGATGAAACAAGAGTTTAAGACATGGGTCGTATTTTATAGTCGTTTACATTTTATTTAGAAAATATATAAAGTGAATATTTAATGAATTCATAAATAATGAATTTGGATCCAAAGGAAAAACACTATTTCTGCAGTTTTTGAGTAGTAAAATGAGCATTTTCTACTTTCAAAGTTTCTCCCCACAAAACTGATTTTTGTTGACCTGTTCCACTAACTAGAATTATAGCTTGTTTTTGTTGTTGTTTGAGATGAAGTCTTACTCTTTCGTCGAGAGACTCTATCTCACAGATACATGCCTAGGTGTGTTTCGGTGTTACTTTTGAGGTCATAAAGTAGAGACTTCCTTATGGAGTGCAGTGGTGTGATCTTGGCTCACTGCGACCTTTGCCTCCTGGGTTCAGGTGATCCTCCTGCCTCAGCCTCTTAAGTAGCTGGAATTACAAGCATACCCCATCACACCTGGCTAATTTCTGAAATTTTAGTAGAGACAGGGTTTCACCATGTTGGCCAGGCTGGTCTCAAATTCTTGGCCTCAAGTGGCCCACCACCTTTGCCTCCCAAATTGCTGGGATTACAGGTGTGAGCCACCATGCCTAGCCTAGAGCTTTTTTCTTTTTCTTTCTTTTTTTTTTAAAAAACTTTTTAGAGCATTTTTGATTTACTGAATTCATCCATGCATCCATTATCCGTTTATTTATGCATTTATTCCTCTATCCACCAACCCATTAATCCATCTACCATCTATTCATCCATCTATCCACTCACCCACCCATCCATCTATCCACCCACCCACCCATCCATCCATCCTATCCAGTCCATCCATGTACCCATCCATGCACCCAAACATTTATTGAGTAGATCTTTCTTGACCACATACTAGATGCAAGGCACCCCAGGCAGGCACTGACAGCATCACTTATTGTGGATTGGTAAAGTGGCTGATTACCTAGTTTCTCTTCTTCCCTTGTTTCAGTTTTTCTCTCAGTTGGTCTTATCCAGATATTCTCTACTAATATCCCTTTCAAATGCTCTTATGTTCATCATAGATGCTCCCAAGCCTCCCACGGAGGATACCTATCTAAGGTTTGATGAATATGGGAGCTCTGGGCGACCCAGGAGATCAGCTGGAAAATCACAAAAGGGCCTAAATGTGGAAACCCTCGTGGTGGCAGACAAGAAAATGGTGGAAAAGCATGGCAAGGGAAATGTCACCACGTACATTCTCACAGTAATGAACATGGTAAGGGGGGCGGATGCCACGAACCTTCTGGCTCTCCAAAGAAGATAAAAGTCATAGAATTCTCTTGCATGGGTTGAATAGCAAATGTGTTAGGTTGGTGCAAATATAACTGTGGTTTCTGCCATTACTTTTAATAGCTACATATGTGCTTTTGTGGTTTTTTTAGTTGAGTTTTGAGGAAATTGTCTTTATATGTATGTATATTTGGTAAAATTGAAGCCTGTGTTCTTCAATCAACATGTCTGATTGATTCCTTCATATAGTTTGGAAAATTTTGAGATTTTGTTTGATTTCCATTGTTCCAACAGGTTTCCGGCCTATTTAAAGATGGGACTATTGGAAGTGACATAAACGTGGTTGTGGTGAGCCTAATTCTTCTGGAACAAGAGCCTGTAAGTGGCAAACTTCATTTATGTCTTCATTCAGTCTGCCATTCAGGATACATTTCTTGAACACCTCCTATGTGCACTAATCCATGTGCTAGTCATCAGCTGCTTAAATTTGAAGCTAGACTGACTCTGTCCTCAAAGTACAATCTAAAACAGCTGTGGAATCACATAATTAAACTGAGGACACCAGAAAATAATTGTGTATATTTAAATGTATTTATATATAATGCATATGCATATATATGCATAATGTTAAAGTATTATTACATAATATATAAATACAATATATAAATACATAATATAAATATGAAATATAAATACATTACATAAAAAATACAAATGTTATGTAGGCTTCACAAAGAAGGTGAATTTGCTCATAGATTTAAGGATTAGCCAGATTTTGCAAGTTTGATATGCTGAGTAATTGCTGGTAGTTGTAGAAGGATATTTAAAAAATACACTAAAAATAAGACATCAGAAAATTATTGTAGTAAACCTACTGTCTCCCCAGTACCATCTTAGGTAATACAGGGAATAAACAAGGGGTATTTAGCTGCCCTCGGATTGATCACAGTGAGATGCAAGACACAAACATGGGGCAAATTATAAAACCCAGAACATGTAATAAAGTGTTAAATTACATGGTACTCACTGCTTTGTAGCGTTTTGATGTTTAAACTGTGTTTCTTTGAGATAGGGATTACCATTCAAATGGCAATTTTTTAAGTCCCCTGAGGCTTTTCCTCTTCATCTGTAACCCCAGTAAAAAACATAAAAAGCAGGAAGACAGACAAGACAAAAACTGATCTAATTGCCCAGGTGTGGAGAGCTACTGAAGTTAACAGCTTGTCGAAGGGGTTTTGGAATTTTAGAAAGATAGGATGTGTGCTGGTTAGGAGACACTTTTGTCTTTAGCCTACTAATAGGTTGCCCAAGGACATTGCAACCAGCCATAACTTAATTCACTGATAATTAAAGGTCTTGTCTAAAAACCCTAAGCTTGACCAAGTCAACAGTTTTGACTAAGCAAACATTTGACAAATGATTATTTTAAGGATTGGTCATCTCTTATTCTGTGGACTCATGTAATCATTTGTTCATTCATTCAGTGAATTTTCATTAGATTGATTGATTGAAACCTATGAGGTGCCAAATGTTTTGCTGGGAATTCTGACATCTATATAAAAAATAATGAGGCTTTATGGAAAAGCTGTTGAACTTTATCACCGCTAATTTATTATCATGTTTTAAAAGTTCTAATGGTGTTATAAAGGTGGTACCAGGTGAGATGAACAAAGGTATTCCAACTGATGGCAGGTTTTTTTTTGTGGTTGTTGAACTGTAATCAGTCATAAGCCACACTACAGAAACGTTGTAGTTGCTTTAAATATTGTGAGCATTTACCTAAAATAGATACTTTTTGTCTCCTGACTTAGCTCAAGTGTTTTCCTCTACTGATCTTTTTCTCTAGAAATATGTTTCTGTGTTTGCCTGTACAAATTCAATGATTCAGCATTCTCATCTCTGACAAATTCACACTTTGATTTGTGTGGGTTTCCCATAGGGAGGATTATTGATCAACCATCATGCAGACCAGTCCCTGAATAGTTTTTGTCAATGGCAGTCTGCCCTCATTGGAAAGAATGGCAAGAGACATGATCATGCCATCTTACTCACGGGATTTGATATTTGTTCTTGGAAGAATGAACCATGTGACACTCTAGGTATGGTATGAACAGATCCTTCATACACACCTGTTAGCCGAAAACACAATATGGAAACTTTCTATGGATAATGGATAGCCCTTACCTTCCTTAATAGAGAGACATAATATTTAAATTGTGGAGTCACCTCCTGTATCCACTGGTGACTACTGTTCTGTTTAACTGAACTTAGAGTGTGGGGAGCCCATTTACTCTATTCATTAGTTTTTTTTTCCTTTTCTTCTTTTCTTTTCTTTCTTTTTTTTTTTTTTTTTTTTGAGATGAGTTTGACTTTTGTTGCCCAGGCTGGAGTGCAATGGCACAATCTCAGCTCACTTCACCCTCCGCCTCCTGGGTTCAAGAGATTGTCCTGCCTCGGCCTTCCAAGTAACTGGGATTACAGGCATCCACCATCACGCCTGGCTGATGTTTGTATTTTCAGTAGAGATGGGGTTTTATCCTGTTGGCCAGGCTGATCTTGAACTCCCGACCTCAGGTGATACACCCGCCTCAGCCTCCCAAAGTGCTGGGATTACCAGTGTGAGCCACCTCTCCCGGCTTGTATTTTCTTTATTGATCTATGGATGATCACTGAGGTGTGAGATACATTGTTTAACTAGAAAGTTGTAGGTTATTCCATAAGCATCATGGTACCTAACTGTGCCACTAGGTAGCAGTGCCTCCTTTAGAAAGTTACTTGATTTTGAAGTACTCAGTTCTTCCATATTTGTACAAGGCAGTGATAGCAAGAATTGTATCTCTTATATCTATACTATATTTTCTAGTGTATTCCATTGCACATAATAGGAATTCGACATTTTTTAAAAGTCAATGAATGGTTGTCTAAATCAGAGGTCAGCAAACTTTCTCTGTAAAGGGCCAAATAGTCAATATGTTAGGCTGTGCAGGCCATAGGTCTCTGTGGCAACTAGTCAGTTCTGCTGTATTGTTGAAGAAGCAGCCACAGGTGATATGTAAATAAATGAATGCAGATGTGTTTTAATAAAACTTTATTTACAAAAACAGAAGACAGGAGCCACAGTTTGCTTATACAACTAATAGTTCAGATAGATGGTAGAATTTTGTGGAGCTGAGAAAAGCTTATGTGATGTATTCCTCTCATGTTTTTACTCAAGAGTACTTTATAATCTCTTATATGATACATTAGAGATGACAGTAGGTTGGACTTTATAAGGGATTTTATTATTTTTTATTTTTTGAGATGGAGTCTTGCTCTTGTAGTCCAGGTTGGTGTACAGTGGCACTATATTAGCTCACTGCAACCTCCGCCTCCCAAGTTCAGGTGAGTCTCCTGCCTCAGCCTCCAGAGTAGCTGGGATTACAGGTGCCCACTACCATCCCTGGCTAATTTTTGTATTTTTAGTACAGATGGGGTTTCACCCTGTTGGACAGGCTGGTCTCGAACTCCTGATCTCAGGTGATCCACCTGCCTCGACCTCCCAAAGTGCAGGGATTACAGGCATGAGCCACCAAGCCCAGCCAGAAATTTTATTTTTTATGTTTCTCAAGTTCTCTGCAGTTTCTCTGTTATGTCCTATAAATAAGTTTATTTTAACAATTCATTATTAATCATAGTCTTCAAAAACACAACTGTTTTGGGAATTGTTCCATGGAATGGATTTTTATAATGAGAGATGGTATACATCCATTCATAATCTGAGTTTGGAACTTGCAAAGTGACATATGATAATCCAATGCATTACTGATGTTTTGAAGAGAGATTCTGAGAAGCAGGCAGTGTTATCTGTTAACCAGAGACCAAAATGTAAGAAAAGGCTTGGAAAAAACCAAAACACCAGAAATTCCACCAACTGTCTAATAGGTCACTTTAAGCAGTCTGTCCTGATGCAGAGCGCTTGCGCTTTGACTTCTCATAGGTCTGTGATAGATTTCTGAGTCTAGAATTTATGACTCTGAGATCTTGAACAAGATAGTTCACCTCTCTGAGCTTTGGTTTCCTAAGCTAAAAGTACATACACACATAGATATATACTAGACATATAGCAGTGTGTGAATTTGACCACCATTTATTGGTGATGACCATGATGGCAGTAATGATAATGATTCCATCCCTTATTTGTGCATTTATGTTAGATTTCCCAGATGATCTCACTTCCATCTTGACAATGAGGTAGGTACATTCAGTTCACAAGCATGCATTTAATACTAGGTGGGTACATAGATTTGTTCTACTGATCATTAGGACCCAAAACTGGAAAGAAAGATATGTTCACACACTGCATTGTATTTCAAGATAGACTCAAGGGCTGGCCGGGATGCTTTTATAACGGCTTTTAGAGGGAGGTAGCTTTGGGAACAGAAGCACTTATCCCATTATAAGGCACCAGAGAAAAGTGAATTTAATCTGCACACATTGCTTAGGCATTGTCATGTGTTCTGCTCTAGAAAAAGACCAGGATATATGTTTTCCCTTGGAAATTATACCCTGAACTTTGATGTTAATGCCACTGTTCAGTGAGCATTTTGCCTTGGTTTCACTGTCACTCTGTCAGTTGCTCTGATCCAAATGATAAACTCAGACAGGCATATAAATATTCTGTGACTTACTGTACTAAATGCAAAATAGGAATTACAGTACTCATACTGACCTTACAGGGCTGTTAGGAGGATCAAGTTATAACAATATGTAACAAAAGCAAGAAAATAGGAAATGCCGCATTTATGCATTATCATTGCACAGGACAGAGAACTATAGACCTTGATTTGTTTTTTTTTTTTTTCTTTGTAAAAACATTGAATGAGTTAATCTATTAAACTAAAACTGTGTAGAACATTTTGAGGACGTAAGAAATTATCACGTATCTGTGTGTGCAACCTTTGGATTCACATTTGAAACTGATCTTTCAATAGGGTTTGCCCCCATCAGTGGAATGTGCTCTAAGTACCGAAGTTGTACCATCAATGAGGATACAGGGCTTGGCCTTGCCTTCACCATCGCTCATGAGTCGGGGCACAAGTAAGTGGCTCTTTGACCCAGTACTTTATATGAAAACTAGTTGGGTGATTCATTGGCATTCCTGTAACGGTTATTGTTGACTTAGGTAGAAAAACGAGGCTAAGTCTTGTGTAAAGCTCAGAATAGTTTCTGACAATACATAGGGCTCAATAAAAGCTAGTTATTGTTGATGTCATTCTGTTTAAATAACAGCGTTTAGTAGCCACACAGTATTACTTTGTGTGCACAGATTGCAAGTAGTTATTTAACTGAGTCTCTAGTCTGTTAGGCATTTGTTTATTTTTGTTCATGTTTTGCAGCAATGAAAACACTTTTAGCTGATTCTTTAAAGAGGAAATAATGATGGAGAAAAATAAATTCCCAGAGTGTAAAGATGTGCTACTCATGCTACTTTTTTTTTTGTTTTTGAGATGGAGTTTCGCTCTTGTTGCCCAGGCTGGAATGCAGGCAGTCTCTGCCTCCTGGATTCAAGAAATTCTCCCACCTCAGCCTCCCAAGTGGCTGGGATTGCAGATGCCCACCACTATGTGCAACTAGTTTTTGTATTTTTAGTAGAGACTGGGTTTCACCCTGTTGGCCAGGCTGGTCTCAAACTCCTGACCTCAGGTGATCCACCTGCCTAGGCTTCCTAAAGTGCTGGGATTACAGGCGTGAGCCACCACGCCCAGCTGGCATGCTACTTTTCAAAAAAAATTTTGAATGCATGTACTGAAAATTCTTTTAGTTGGCAAAATTGCGTGTACTTAATATTCTTTTAATTGGTGTTGGTAAATCTTCCTTTTATGGTGAAGACAATGCTACTGAGAATTTTCAAACATTATTGGAGCACTAGCAGCTGCACTGGAACAAGTATATTACTTTACAAAATAATTATTTCAAGATGTAGCACTCTTTAGATATACCAGTTTAGGAATGTTTGTGTGTATACATGTGTGTATATTTTATTCAACATACAAGAAATAACTTTTATATATTTTCAAAGCATCCAGTTAATTTCTGACTTAAAAGCAAACATTATCAATTCAGCAACGATAGTTGATATTTTTATGTTTTGGTACTGGTATCTTCTTCTTCTTCTTTTTTTTGTTGACAGAGTCTCGCTCTGTTGCCCAGGCTGAAGTGCAGTGGCGTGATCTCGGCTCACTGTAACCTCTGCCTCCTGGGTTCAAGTGATTCTCCTGCCTCTGCCTCTCGAGTACCTGTGATTATAGGTGCCCACCACCACGCCTGGCCAATTTTTATAGTTTTAGTAGAGATGAGTTTCACCATGTTGGCCAGGCTGGTCTCAAACTCCTGACTTCAGGTGATCCGTCTGCCTTGGCCTCCCACAGTGCTGGGATTACAGGGATGAGCCACCATGCCCGGCTGGTGCTGGTATCTTCTATGAGCTACATTTATTATCTTCAGGAAATTTAAATATTGATCATTGTTGTTATCCAACAAATTTCCAACGTTACACACACATACACACATACACACACACACACACACACACACACACTTACACATACACACTTTCTTAGTGAGATGTGAATAAGCCAATTTTTTAAAATTGTAAATGGAGAAGCAAAAATGCCCATTTAGGACAAGGCTTCTTCATGCAAAGCAGGAAATAAAATATGTGTGCATATCAAATGTATGTCTAAATTTGTTTTACCGACATCTCCAAATGAACAGGTACCACTTTTCAAAATACTGATCATTAAACATTTCATTATCTTTGTTCGTGTGTTAAAATTATCCAAAATCCAACATTTTAGATAAGGAAAAGCAGAGCATATTCTTCAGGTAGGAAGTCAGAGAAGTCAGAGGTTGGGGGAAGGACAGATGTAAAATAAAATAAAAGACATATTTAAGTTCTAAATAGCATGCCTTATGAAGTTTTGAAACAGACAATTCCTGAGATATTTATTTGGCAGCTGCTAAAGAAAACATGTTATCTTCTAAAATGCTATTAAATTTAGAAATTGTAAGTTCAAATTTAAATTTAAACTTGGTTTTCTTATGCACCTAAAATTCTACCGAAGTTGTAATTAAGCTTGTTTCCTCTAGCATATGGCTTCGATCTCTCCCTACCCCATCTCTGTTTCTGGGATTCTTGCTCTTTCTTCTCATGATTTAATTTTGGGCTTCTTTCTGTTTTTTTCTTTGGGTGCTTTATTTATTGGTTTCTTTCTGTTTTTGACTTTCACAAATATATTTAGAAAAGTGTCTCCCAAACAAATACCCTTAACGTCTTGGTTAGGTAAAAAGAAGAATTAAATTGGGAAAAGCTGAGGACAAGAAAATGCTTTTGCTGAATATATGTTGAGATTAATAAATAGCTGTTTTTGAGTGGTCACCTCTGAATACCTAGGGAAGTCACCGATAGGATCATAGCATACAGCTGTCTGCTGCTACTTCCCTGACAAACTGGAAGGAATGCTGGAAAAAATGGCTGTATTATAGGCATGGGTTAAAAAAAATTCATATATTTTATTGTAACATATTTATTTGGTATAGATTACCTTCAAAGGCTAACTCTGTAAATGAAATTGTGTCAGAATAACACATCTATTTACAGAGGAATCATATCTGCCTTATAAATATATGTTCTAAGAGACAGATTTTATTCTTTTAAATAATGAGATTAAGAACATTCTAAATATATGATGAAATTTATATTTATATCCCTTCATTTTCTGTATCCCTAAAAACAAAATCAGAAAAGACTTTTCTGTGCAGTGAATTTTTTAGAGAAGATCAAAGACTCTTATTTCCCCATTCCCTACCACTTTAATGTAGCCTGAAGTAAGCTCTGTCTTTATGGTATGTATTCTATGTGAGTATGCACATGAATGTCACATTTATTCTACCTGTCAAGAAATTTGAGAATTACTTACATATAATGTGCATGATTTCTAGGGAATAGACCACCTGAAGTTTTTATTTTATAATACTAGACCTTTCTGTGATGAAATGGAACAAATTAAAGTTTTCTCACTTAATACATCTGAAAGATAAAAATAATGGTCAAGATTTAATAGCCTTCATAAAAAGGGGTTCAAGCATTATTTTTGAAAATGTTTATTATCATAAGGGAGTTTAATTATAATCGGAGTTAGAGATTTCAGCAAATAAACTGATCATAGTTGGAGAGAAGTTTCTATGCCACACTAGCCTTATATATGACCAGTTCATAAACAACTTACAATCAGCATTTCTCTGCACCTACTTGCTACTCACCCGAACTTCTTTACCATAATTCCATGGTTGGTGACAAGAAAAGAATTTTATTGTTTGAAATAAAATAATTTGGCTGTTCCATCACTTTAGCTTAGCTTAAATGTACATTTTAACTTGACTAAAATTTTCCAGCCCATACAACATGTATCAGCTAGACCATTCTTTGATTCTGTGGCCAAGAAATAGTACAACAAAACCATCAGCATTTTTAAAATTTTCAACCTGAATTTTTTAACAGTCTATAGTCATTTGCCTTTCTCTTTTCCAGTTTTAATAACTCTGTCTCTCACTTGGGTTTGCTGATTATCAATGCATCTTTTTTCTTAGGTTATCCTTTAGAAAAATGAGTTCACAGGAAGGTTTTTGTTTCCTTAATTCTGTTTCAGCTTTGGCATGATTCACGATGGAGAAGGCAATCCCTGCAGAAAGGCTGAAGGCAATATCATGTCTCCTACACTGACCGGAAACAACGGAGTGTTTTCGTGGTCTTCCTGCAGCCGACAGTATCTCAAGAAATTCCTCAGGTAAGACAGGTTCAATCCCAGGGGTGCTCCTAGGTTTGGAGTGGTGACAGAAGTGTGCTCCATAGATGTGAAAACAAAAACGCAGTGGAAATATCTTTTAATTTCTCAATAAACAGAAAGACCAATTGTGATGATCACATTATTGTTGAAAAAAATAGATTGAAGCCTAATATTGTGCTAAATGCTCTCCACGTATTTCCTCTTTCAATCCCGACAGCAGTAGTATTATCCTCATTCCACAGTTGAGAAATCGAGTCTTAGAGAGTTTAATTGCGTTGCTTAAGGTACTATCACTGGTAAGTTGCAGACAGAAGTCTCATACTTACATCTGTTCCGACTCTAGAATCTGTACTCAACCCTCTCTCCCCTGTGACTTCCAGAGGCTGCTAGGTATATTGTCTTTTTACTGTGACTAATTATTTCAATTGTGTCAATCAGTGTGTCATAGAGTATTTTTTAGATGCTCAAATGGTGTGTGTGTGTGTGTGTGTGTGTGTGTGTGTATGTGTGTGTGTGTTTAATGAAGAGAGCATTTTCTTGTTTGACTATTTTGTTTGAAATGGCTAAAGCTAGCTCTATGTCCAAATGGTAGCCAAAGAGGATGGTAGCTCTGTAAAATGCTTGTAATAACACAGAACCCTTAAGTTGCATTAGTAAAAGTAGGTGTTTAAAAGGTTGCACTATTTAATTCATATTAAACAATGAACCCAAAGTTGAATTATAGGTAGGTAGATAGATATACTTTTTAAATTTATGTTGACCCACAAGGACACTTAGATGCTAATGTCGTATCTCTTTCACCAAATGTTAGAGAAATTTCTTTGGGAATTGATATTCTTGATCCTTTTTTTTTTAACCTGTACCATTGTATATTATTTGCAAATGTTTAAAGAATCAGTGAGACATAGACACAACGCATATTAAGCATGAAGATATCTCACCAAATATGCACTGAGGGTAGTAAAAAATCAACAGACTTTTTGTCAGTAAGCTTTGCCATGAAGATTTTCTATGAGTTTTCAATTGATGATTTGGGACTAAAGTTATCCTTTCCAACTCATGTAAGAATGCAATTAATAAATACTGTAAATCAAGATCAACTTAACATAGGTTGAATTTCTATCCATATGTAGTTAAATGCTTTTGGATACTAAGGATAGCAGCAACTTACTTTGCCAACGCTTACTGTGCTTTATGAAGCATGTTGTATTTTTCTCGTTTGGACTGTGTAATAACCTTTATGAGAGTATTGTCACTCATGAGCTGTATACTTGGTCTTGGTTGCATGGTTGATTAGGACCCCCGTCTGTGTCACTACAAAATTACACTTAACCACCATGCTAATTAACCTCTATTTTAATTATTTAAGTAAGTGGAGATGAGGTGCTTTCTAAGAATATTCATGTCATCAGGACTGATTTTTGCTCTCAACAGGTCCCAGTCAAACATACTTGAGGGAAATTTTTCTGCCTCATGCCCCATTTCATTATTCCTCTTGATTATTTCAAGAATGTTATTTATTTTTGTCTGTAAGCCTTATTGTAAGGTAAAGTACATCTTTGACCTCTGTTCCATTATCCATTAAAATATATGTATATATTGTTGTTGTGTGTTGTGTGTGTGTGTGTGTGTGTGATTTAAAACTCCACGAAGACAGGTACTGTGTCTGTCTGGTTTATTTTGTATCTTCAGTGCTTTGTGTAAGGTTTGCCGCAGAGTCGGGACTCAATACAAATTCTCAAATGTTGTTGAATGAGATTGTTGATGAGAGTTTTCAAATATATTGAGCTTTCCCGTCTCCTGTCAAATCCCAAGCCAAATCACTTGGATGGCTAGAATTTTCAGCATCTTGTAAAACCCTTCCTGGCTGTGTACATTCCATTCTGTTAGATAGGACTCACTCTATGGAGTAAACATAGATTTGAACTTTAAACATATACCTGTTTCTCTAACCGCGTTGTATTTTTCTTTGCACGAAAGCATTCAGAAGTGTACTGTTGTAAATGGAAAGATCACAGATCAACAGAGTCATTAATAAGGATGTATTGTCATTACAGCACACCTCAGGCAGGGTGTCTGGTGGATGAGCCCAAGCAAGCGGGACAGTATAAATATCCGGACAAACTGCCAGGACAGATTTATGATGCTGACACACAGTGCAAATGGCAATTTGGAGCAAAAGCCAAGTTATGCAGCCTTGGCTTTTTGAAGGTATGTTTGCTTGTGACTTCAAACTTACATTAAGACCCTGCAATGTGTCTGTCTCCCTAACAGTGTAAACATTTGGTTTGCCAAGGCCAAGGGTTAGGGTCTGGGTTATCTCTACCGTGTCAGTTGTTGGGCATGATAATTAAGTGGCAATTTTACTGTCAGTGAATTATGCCTATCCACATAGACCATGCCTGGTTTAAATACTGCTTGACTGCCTCCTTGGTAGGAAATTCTTTGTCTTTAGATGAAGACTTTGTCCCTAGGAGTAAACCTGGGAACAATAGTTTGTACTGTTGCTGATCACTGCTTTTGTTCTCTATATGTTCTTATTCCCTCTTCATTTGATAACTTTCGAATCATCACCTCCCAAAATACATCATGTGCCTTTTATAATATAAGAAAACTATTATTAGCAGCTAACTTTAAAAATATTGTATATACATTCAAGGTATATCTTCAGTAATATTAGTAAGATTTTTGTGTCAAGTCTTCAGAGAATTATCAATTATATTATAAATTATAAAAAAGATAATGGGGAAAACACAAAAGTACAGGTTGTAGAAATGAGACACCTTGTTTCCCTTGGTTGAGAATGATATTACTGACAGTATTACAGTCTCGACTTTACTAAAAAGTAGAATCATTTGTAAGTTGGTTTATTCCCAATATGCAAAGAGAAATATGGAAGTTGTAAGTAGCTGAAAAATGCATGGAAATTATGGAGGTTTATAGCTCCCCTTTCCCCCTCTATTCCTGTTCCTCTAGTAGCTAAGTGAGCCTCTGCCCCCACATAAGGCACTGTACTTAAAGATTTGTTTTACTTTACCTCCATCTTCACAAAAACCCTTCAAGTAAGAATTATTACCACTTTTGACCTGGAGCTCAGAAAATATATTCAACTTGCCCAAAGCCTTTTAAATGGCGGAATTTAACAAAGCAAATCACACACATTGACGTTAGGTTTTCTCTTCTTTACCAGTGACTGGTACCAGTCACTATTACCAGTGTTTCCTAAACTTGAGTCATTAATATCCAGTCATTAATAACTACCTTCTTTAGTTGGGTTGTCTCTATATTACTATTCACTCATTGCTTTTCTAGAAACCAATTCACATTTAAAATACAAGTCCAGTCCTAAGAAATAACATCCATCAAATCATACGTTTGATATGGGATTACATATTTTTTCTAATACAGTTTCAATGCATAACTATTAAAAATTTTTCCAGATGTGATCCACATTAGTTTTGGTGTATCCTTCATGACACATGGACCTTACTTTCACAAATTCTGGTGAACTGTATGTAAAAACTAACAAAGTGGCTGGATGCGGTGGCTTATACCTGTAATCCCAAGATTTGGGGAGGCCAAGGTGGGAGGATCACTTGTGCCCAGGACTCTGAGAACAGCCTAGCAACAAAGTGAGACCCCTTCTTTACAAAAAATAGAAACATTAGCTGGGCTAGTGGCATGTACCTGTAGTCTGAACTAGTAGGGAGGCTGAGGCAGGGGGGATCACTTGAGCCCAGCAGTTCAAGGGTGAAGTAAGGTATGATAGCACTACGGCACTTCAGCCTGGACAACAGACTGAGACCCTAACTCTAAGAAAAAAAAAAAGAAATTGTTCTGTTTGCCTATTAAGTTGGTGGTTTTGGCAGAAGTAAGTAGCCATTCACTTTGTTGGAAAAGTTTGTCTCCTAACTTTGCCTCTTGTTCACTTTATTCTAAAGGAATCACTATCTTATTCATCACAAATTTATTACATACTAACTATGCAGGAATAGCACAGTGGGTAGTAAGCATAATTTTCTTTTTTTTTTTTTTTTGAGACGGAGTCTTGCTCTGTCACCAGGTTGGAGTACAGTGGCACAATCTTGGCTCACTGCAACCTCTGCCTCCTGGGTTCAAGCAATTCTTCCGCCTCAGCCTCCCAAGTAGCTGGAGCCACAGCCACGTGCCACCATGCCCGGTTAATTTTTGTATTTTTAGTAGAGACGGGGTTTCACCATGTTGGCCAGGATGGTCTCGATCTCTTGACCTCGTGATCCGCCCGCCATGGCCTCCCAAAGTGCTTGGATTACAGGCGTGAGCCACCGCGCCCGGCCTAAGCATGATTTTCTTTAGAAATACAAACGAGGTTCCTAAAATTACTATCTTTCCTTCAGAATCATACATTTGTGGGTTACCTGTTCTGTGTCAGGCAGTGTGCGGGGCTTAACCTTTTTAAATTATAGATTGTTTTCTGGGACTTCACTATATTTTTAAAAGACAGCATCTCAATCTAATGGTCTTCCTGGGAAGCAGAGCAAAGGGAAATGAAAATTCCAGAGTAAAAGATTGAATCAAACAAGGAAAGGGAGGGTGAGAAGACTCTCTTAAGAGAGAAATGATTTAAAATGGTGGTGAGGTTAATGGAGAAGGTAGGGTTGTTTGATAGACTCTGATTGTAGATTGTTTTACCCACACTTTAGTTTTTGGTATTATTTCTAAACCTACTTATAACTTGAACCCATGGCCATACCTCTGAGGATCATAAATATTGTCAGGTTCTAGCTAGGAGGGATTTCCAAAACAACAAAATCTTTTACTCATCCTGTCGTGTAGAAAGAGTTTAGACCAGCTCTGGCAACACAGGAAAGAGGTGAAAGCTGTCTTCAGGTTTATTGTCCTATTAGTGCTTTCTCATCTTTTCTCCTCACTTTTCTTTTCCTCCAGGCCTCCTAGAAAGGCAGGGTTGCATAGTGATTAGAACAACAACACCAACAAAAAACTCTCAAAGTGACCTCTCAAGCCAGCAGATGCAATACATTGGCATGACCTGAAACTTGGTAGGAATGTGTTGGCCTGGTGAGGTGCCTCACGCCTGTAATCCCAGCACTTTGGGAGGCTGAGGTGGCTGGATCCCCTGAGGTCAGGAGTTCAAGACCAGTCTGATCAACATGGAGAAACCCCGTCTCTACTAAAAATACAAAATTAGCCGGGCATGGTGGTGGGTTCCTGTAGTCCCACCTACACCAGAGGCTGAGGCAGGAGAATTGCTTGAACCCGGGAGGCGGAGGTTGCAGTGAGCTGAGATTGCACCATTGCACTCCAGCCTGGGCAACAAGAACGAAACTCCAACTCAAAAACAAAAGAGAAAGAAATGTCTCATTCCAGGCCTAAGGAATGAGAAATTTTGGGGTTAGGACCCAGAAACCCATATTGTAAAAAAAAAAAGCTCCAGGTGACACTGATGCACAGTCAAGGCTGAGGATCACTGGGTTAGACAAGTCTTCAATTCTAACGTTCACACATGCACATATGCACACACACATCTCTGGATTTGGAAGTTACATAGACCTAGGTTTAATATTTTGTTCTGAGATTTCCTACAAGCTTGACTTGTAGGGAAATGACTCAACCTCCCTTAGTCTTAGAGTTCCCCTTTGAAAGGTGAAGATTGTAATAGTTCTTCCGTGGCACATTTGTGTGGATTCTTCTCTTGATCCACTTGCATTACTCAGTCAACAATACAAGTTTCTTCTAACTCTCTTCCTTATGTCTTCAGCATCATCACCACCATCACATTTGACTCCTCTTCCATAGTGGCCGCCCTGGTAAAAAGGCTCTGGGGCTGGCTATTTTGGATCACTCATCCCCGTCTTCCCCCTCCTCTCCCAGCCGTGAGTTTTCTGTGTTTTTTGTGTGCCAGACTTGATCTCCGTTTTCATCCAAAGTGTTCAAGAAAATGAGTTGCTAATCTTTCTAATGGTTCTGTGTTATTTGTAAAGACCCAAAGCAGGATTCTCTCTATAACAAGTGGAGAAGCATTCGTGTCATTATTCTGCACTTTTGAAATGCTTACTGACTCCATGGGTGAACTGATGCTATTTGCCAGAGGGTCTCAAACACTGTAACAGACTGATTAAAGCTTTCGTGCTGGTTATTTTACTAAGCTAGAAATGAGTAGCTGAACAAATGCATCCTCTTTAGCTGACTCTGTACCTCAGTAGCCAGCATAGTTACTCCCATCGCAGGAGCTCAGTGTTAATGTTTATGTGTAGACCCACTGAAAGAATTTGAAGCTGAATAGAAACTGTGGGGAAGATATTTTATTTCTCATGAATGTTCTCAGCCTATCATTTCAGAGAGCATTGTGTTTGAAGCGTAGCAGGATGAATGTATATTGCTTCTGTCAATCAAGAAAAATGACGAGACAAATCTCAAGCATTTTAGATTTACCTGCCAAAGTTAAGGATGTGCCCAGGAGACAGGTCTATGCCTTTCTCCGAAGATGAAGATGATTTTGAGGGCTCCAAATTTAAAGGGGAAAGGGTGGGAAATTGAGAAGTACACAGTTATCATGTAAGAGGGGGAGTAGGGAAAATAGTTTTTCATGCCTTTGTGTGACTCAGTAACCCCGCGTTTTTTCTTACGTAAGATGACAGAGAATGGGGCAAACGGGGCAGAGAAAAAATGCAGCGAATCTGCATTTTACATAAGATAAATATAGACAAAATGGGGCAGGGGCACAAACAATCAGATAGGCATTTGTGTCTGCTGGACTGCAGTGACTGCACCTGTAAAGATAAGTTATCAGTTTACATTGCCGTGGTGCAATTTTGACAGCTCACGAGGAACTTCCTTGTGGGCAAAATATGGAGGAGGCATGTAGTTTTTCATCTTGTAGCCACCTTATTTAGGAACCGAAATGGGGGAGGCAGGTTTGTGTGATCCGGTTCCAAGGCTGACTTTTCCCTTTGGCTTAATGAGTCTGGGGTCCCAAAATTCAACTTCCATTCATACTTCTTTCAAGAATTTGTCATCAGGATTAATGAATGGACAATAACTCAAAACTTCCTAGTATGGAATCATACTATTTGATGCTGTTATACTATTCTCTTGTAATATGCCAAGTTTACTGCATCACATTTTAACTTCTGTTAACTTATCCCATGCACTCACGGTCCAGTGAGGTTGTTGTTCTTGTATGTTTTCCAGATACTTCCTCTTTCATGTCTACAAGTCTTTGTATATGTTTCCTATCCTACTATGCTGTGTGGACACCCGGTGATGCTTAATTATTTTTTTATCGTTGTTAAAGATTCACTTTAAATGTTACCTCCTTATTTTCTCAAGGAGATTTAAACCTTTCTCTGGGTTCCATTTCCACCTTATATGTCGCTTTTATAAACTTGTGATACATTTTAATTGTCGATATACATCTCTTGCCTCAGTTGATAAGAGAGTATCTGCCATGCCTAGCATGTGCCAGATGTCATATCAGATACTCAGTATTACTTACTGGGCTTTACAGTGGTAACCACAGCTAATATGTTTTAGCACTCCCATTTCCTTAAAGTGAAAGATGTTCCTTCTCCCTCCTCTCTCATCTTTCGTCAAGGAAGCAGGAGTGACTTATCTGATCACCCAGTTTAAGACTGTATCTGAACAGGCATGTTGCAGTACCATCTCAGCATCTTCTATCTCGTGCTTCAGGATACACCCTTCTCTTCTGCCACCCTAGAGGTTGCCTGCCTTGAATGAGACTTGGGTTTGCCTCCCCTACCTACCAGTGTGAAGGGATAGTCTAATGCAGTGGAGATAGTATTAGAAGACCTATTTGGCCACAGATCTCAGCCACATTCCGCAATTCATAATTATTGGTAATAAGGTTATTATCTACATTTATGTTTCTTGGACTCCAGTGTCTTATTTAGTGGTGGAATAGACAGGAACATTATTTATTGTCTCCCCTAAATCCAACAGAAAGGAACTGAAGTTAAATAATCTAAGCAAGATTAGGCAGAAAGTGCTAGTACACAGGAAAACACAAGGCCCAGGTCTTAGGGTGAATGAACTCATAGAAAATTGAGGGTAAGATACTCTTTCCTTTGTGTAATACTAATACTTACTCAGTGCTAATTGTGTATCATACAGTACTTTAAGCACATGATACATACTAATACTTCCAGACCTTTTGGGCATGTGCTGTTATTCACATTTTCTGTATAAGAAATCTAAAACACATAAAAATAAACGGTTTACTAAGCTTTATATGAGCAAATGGCAGAACTAAAATTGGATCTGGGTAGCACATTCTCTTAACCATGATACTATACTGCCTCTCATATTATCCACCTAGAAAAAATATAAAGTGGTACCAGTGCCAATCCCCTTACCAAAAAAAGGAGGCGAGGGGCAAAATACTAAATTAGTACATCACAAAAGAAGACTTACACATAGTCAAAAAGCATATGAAATGGTACTCAATACCAATTGCTCTCAGGAATGTATAAAATAAGTTACAGGGTTGGGCGTGGTGGCTCATGCCTGTAATCACAGCAGTCTGGGAGGCCGAGGTGGGTTGATCATAAGTTCAGGAGATCGAGACTATCCTGGCTAACACAGTGAAACCCAATCCCTACTAAAAATACAGAAAACTAGCAGGGCGTGGTGGCACCCGCATGTAATCCCAGCTACTTAGGAGGCTGAGGCAGGAGACTTGCTTGATCCTGGAGGTAGAAGATGCAGTGAGGAGAGATCACGCCACTGTACTCCAGCCTGTGCGACAGAGCGAGACTCCATCTCAAATAAATAAAAAATAAAATAAACTACAATGAGGTACCACTACACACTGACTGGAATGGGGAATATTAAAAAGACTGACAACACCAAATGATACCAAAGACCAGAAGCAACTGGAACTCTGCATATTGCTAATGAGTGCATAAAGTGGTATAATCATTTGGAAATGGTTTCGCAGAGTTGTTTCAATGTATAAAGTGAAACATACCATTACTCTCTGACCCAGCAAATGTACTCCAAGGTATTTACCTGAAATAGATAAAGGCCTTGTTCATAAAAAGGCTTGCCTAAGAATATTCATAGCTACTATTTGATTCAAGGAGCCTAAGACTGGAAACAACTTAAATGATCTGCAAAGGGTGAATGTATAAGCAGATTAGATTTTGCTGTATTCATATAATGAAACTCCACTTACTAATAAAAAAGAACAAACTCTTGGTACACACAAAAACATGGATGACTAAAAAACATGTTAAACAAAAAAGTCCATTCTGTATGATTCCATTTATATGAAATTTAAGAGAATAGGCAACACTAACCTATTGATCACTAAAAACAGAATTAGTGGTTGCCTCTAAGAGGAGAATTGACTGCAAAAGGGCACAAGGGAACTTTTTGGAGTGATGGAAGTATTCTGTCTTGAATGTGGTAGTGTTTAGAGTGGTATATATATCCTCCAAAACTCGTAGAACAGTACACTTAAAATGAATGCATAGTATTGTATAAATCATACCTCTAGAAAGTGTATTTCTAAAATAGCATCAGGGGCACTTCTGGTGACTCCTACTTTTTAATTGTTATCTGTCACTTTTAAATTACTGCTTAGCTTAAAAGCTTCGGCAATAAAGTCAGACATACCTGGGCTTAAATCCAGGCCAACTAGAGACTTTACCTGCTAAAGGAAGTTGGAAGAAATTACTTAACTTCTCTTAGTCTCAATTTTCTCCTGAGCACATTGAGGTGACAGTCATTCTTTCCTCACATGGTCACAATGATGATACAATGAGATAATTTATGGAAAACTCAACATCCAGTTTTCTTTTTTTTTTTAGAGTATTCTGTTTGCCAGGTTCTTTCATGTTGTTATATTTTTTAATTCTCTAAGACTCTGAAAAATTCCGAGTCTTTATTACAAGTAAAGACTATTTTAAATTATAAAGTTTGTCATTTTTATTCACATATTGATTTACTAAATAATATTTACTGAAGCCTACTTTGTACCAGGCACTGTTTTAGGTGCTTGGGATGCCTCAGAGAGAAAACATGGTTCAGCACTCCTGTGACTGGTGGGGGAAGAAACAAAGCACAATAAACTTTATAAATAAGTAAATGATGTTGTAAGTGAAGCCCCAGGCGCTAAGTAAGTTTGGAATAAGATAAGGAAAATTGGGAGTCTGATTGGGTGGTGGCTGGTTAAATTTTCTAATAGTGAGGTCATCGGAGGTAAATTTAGGCAAAGACTTGAAGGAGGCAAGAGAGATAGAGATGCATAGAATTGAGGAAGTGGGACAGCCAGTGTAAAGGCTCACTTTTGGAGCAAGATTTGAGTGTTTGCAGAGCCCGGGGAGCCATTGTGGCTAAACCAGAATAAGCAAGGTGTAAACTGGTAGGTGACAATGTCAGAGAGATAAAGGGGGCTTGATTGCATATGACTTCATGGATGACAGTTAGGACTTTGGATTTTCTCCTGGTAAATTGACAAGACATAACAGGGTTTTGAACAGAGAAGTGCCATGAGCTGACTGACGCTGAGTTGATTTGGAAGGATCTCCGTAGCTCAGTGCCACCCAGCAGAACTCTCTATGATGACGCATATGTTCTCTGTTATCCAATATGGTAGGCACTAACGACACGTGAACCTGAAATGTGACCATTGTGACTGAGGAAGTGAATTCTTAATATGATTTTAAGTAAGGTAAATTCAGATTTAACAAGCCACATGTAGCAAGTGGCGATCACAGTGGACAATACAGCTCTAGTCACTGTGTTGAGGATAAACTGGGCGAGGTTGTGGGTAAAGTAGACCTTCGAGGCTTGTGAGGAGGTCCTGGCAGTGAGCTGTGTGTCAGATGGCTTGGAACAGGGTGGTAGAAATGGAAATGGCCATAGATGTTCAGATTCTGGAAATATTTTGAAGCCAAAGCCAATATGATTTCATGATCTAGTGGGAGATTTCTTGATAGAATATGAGAGAAACAAAAGAGTAAAGATGACTCCAGGATTATTATTTTTTTTGAGACCAAGTTTTGCTCTTGTTGCCCAATCTAGAGTGCAATGGCGTGATCTTGGCTCACCGCAACCTGCAACTTCCACCTCCCAGATTCAAGTGATTCTCCTGCCTCAGCCTCCCAAGTACCTGAGATTATAGGCGTGTGCCACCACGCCCAGCTAATTTTGTATTTTTAGCAGAGACGGGGTTTCTCCATGTTGGTCAGGCGGGTCTCGAACTCCCGACCTCAGGTGATCCACCCGTCTCAGCCTCCCAAAGTGCTGGGATTACAGGCGTGAGCCACCACGCCTGGCTGACTCCAGGATATTTGACCAGAACTGCTGGAAATATAGAGGTGTCATGGAGTGAGATGGGGACAGTGAAACATGGGATAGGTTTTGAGGAGCCGATGAAGAACTTTCATTTTGGATGTGTTAAGTTTGTGATACTTTATAAAATTTGGTTTGCAAAAGCCATGAACATTTTCAGCATGTCAAGTTTTACTTGAAGGGGTATCCATCCTGTAGAATACAACTGGAGGACATGGCCAGCAAGTGACAGAACAGAATAATGGATAGCACTGGGATTCTTTCCTTAAAAACGTTGCCTAGTTCAAAAAAATCATATGCAGGCAACATGAGACCTTGGGGTCTCTGTGGTTATTTTGTTTTCCCTTAAATTATGACTTAAGTCCAGGGAATTATAGATAAGGGAAAGTTATTTGAATATGCTGGAAAAAGAAGGGGGGAGGTACAAGCAAAAAAAGTGCAAACTCTCATTTCTGTTTACTTTGAAAGGGAGCCTTCTCAGAGGGCTTTCATGGTCGTCAAAGCATGTAGTTGGCTATAATTACACTTGACTTCTGTACTCCACCACAGAAGAAATAACATGTTCATACCCTGTCTTATTTCATTCTGGAATCCCTGTGTTTTTGTTTTGTTTTGCTTTGCTTTGTTTTCCTGGTTCTCTTCAGCTGCCCCTCCTATTGGCCTTGTGGCTTGGCATTGGCTGCGACATCTAGCCTTCCTTTGGTCTGCCCTAGGGCCATTTTGGTGGTTGCCACATAGGCGCTGGGTGTGGGTTATGGCTTTTTCCTGGCTGTAAGAAGAAAAACAATTTAGTTCTGAAAGCCTTTCTAAGTGTAGGTTTAATTGTGCAGCGGCTGTCTCCCATGCCTCCTGTTTCACATGGGCTGATCTCCACATTGATTGATTTCCTCAAACCCAGGGTGACTTAGTACGACAACACGTAGCAATGGCGACCCTGATTCACTTTGCTGGGAAGCTGCCTCATGTTGTCTGCTAACGTCAGTGATGGGTTCATGAATATATACATTCAGACATGTATGTATTTTGGCTTATGAGCTGTTTTGAGATTTGGGAATGGTACACGTACCCACATTTGGGGCAGCGGGTGGTGTTGGTGTTTCTAAGAAATGTCCTCAGTATTCTTCCATTCTCTTTTTGAAGGAAAAATTTTATGGTCTACAAGACCAAAATTACTGTATATCTCTCTGGTTTCCCTATGTTTTCTTTTCTCAGTCCCATGGAAAACTTTTCTCATGTGTTTGTGAAATATGTCTAAGTATATTCTTGCCATATTTTCTAACTATAAAATCTACATTAAATGGAGGTTTGGGAAGTTAGGTGCCTGGTTCATTGAATTTTCAGGATTTCAACAAGTAACAACAAAAATTATTTTTCTCCTCCCCTGGTTGTTTGTATTTTCCCCAAAATGTATGTGTTCACATTTTTACCGTAGGAAATAGAATGTGGCAACCAAATGAAGTCACTTTGACCTTTTGCAGTGTTTCACGACATTTTATTAGTGATATAATTCTAAATAGCAACATTAACTGTTAGAACTAAAAGCAATGTGGTTCCGTTTCTTTATGGACTAGAAAACTAAGGCCTGGAGAAGATGAGAGCCTTCCAATATCCATTAGTGGCAAATCCAGGCCCAGTGTAGTGGTTAAGTTACTAGACTCAGAAATCAGGCCAGCTTGAGGCCTGCCTTGTCCCCTGGCCAGCCATGTGACTTTAAAGCTTCAACAGCATCAGTTCCTTGCTCAGTTTTTTCAGCTAAATGAGTTTAGATGAAGAATTAGTTTAGTTTCCACCACTAAAGTGGTGGTAATACAACAGTATTAGTTCCCTATCTTAATAAATCCACAAACTTAGTGTGAGTTGAGGCAACACATGTTTATTATCTTATAGTTCTGGAAGTAGGCATTTGAAAGGACTAAAATCAGGCTGGGCACGATGGCTCACTCCTGTAATCCCAGCACTTTGGGAAGCCAAGGCAGGCGGATCACCTGAGGTCAGGAGTTCAAGACCAGCCTGGCCAACGTGGTGAAACCCCGTCTCTACTAAAAATAGAAAAATTGCCCGGGTGTGGTGGCTTGTAATCCCAGTTACTCGGGAGGCTGAGGTGGGAGAACCCTTGAACCCGGGGACAGAGGTTGTAGTGAGCCAAGATGGCACCATTGCACTCCAGCCTGGGTGACAAAAGTGAAAGTCAGCCTCAAAAAAAAAAGAAGAAAAAGAAAAGAAAGGACTAAAATCAGTGTGTCAGCAGGGTTTTAAAGGCCTTAGGAGAGAAGTTATCTCCTTTCCTTTTTCAGCTTCTAGAAGCTGCCTGCATTCCTTGGCTCATGGCCCCTCCTTAATCTTCAAAGCCAGCAACATTCTCCTGGGTCTTTCTCGAGTTATCATCTCTGTGGTTCTCTTCTAAGCTTCTCTTTCCCATTTAAGGACCCTTGTGACTATGTTGGGCCCACCTGGAAAATTTAGGACAGTATGTCCATTTCCAGTTCAACAGCGACCTCAGTTGCATCTGCGACTTTAATTCTCCTTTGCTTTGTAACTTCACATATGCACAGGTTCCCAGGATTAGGATGTGAACATCTCTGGGGGCCATTATTCTGTGTACCACAGTGTAGCATGAGAATTAAATTATTTCATAGGTCTAGTTTGAGAATTAAATTGATTACATATTTGAAAATTGCAATACAGATAAAGAAGGTGCCCAGGCATTGTGGCTCATGCCTGTAATCCCGGCACTTCAGGAAACTGAGGTGGGAAGATCACTTTATGTTAGGAGTTTGAGATCAGCCTGAGCAACAAAGCAAGAACCTGTCTCTACCATCAGTCAGTCAATAAAATAAAAACAGCACTCATAAAAAACGTTTCATTTAGCTGGAAACCATAATTCTCAGCAAATTAACACAAGAACAGAAAACCAAACACTGCATGTTCTTACTCACAGGTGGGAGTTTAACAAAGAGAACACAATGGACACAGGGAGGGGAACATCACACACTGAGGCCTGTCGGGGTGGTGGGAGGTAGAGGGAGGGAGAGCATTGTGAGAAATACCTAATGTAGATGATGGGTTAATGGGTGCAGCAAACCACCATGGCACATGTATACCTGTGTAACAAACCTGCACTTCTGCACATGTACCCCAGAAAAATAAAAACTTAAAAAAAAAAAAAGATGCTTCAGTTAAGCACACACAGGATCTTAAAAAACCAACTGTAGAACATTTTTTTTAAAGATGAAAAAGCCAATATTTTGAAGAACTGCTTGTGCCAGGTAAAACCATCGCTTGACTTGTAGCTCCTCATTCATCCTTGAGAATAACTCTATAGAGTCAAGTACTGATTTTATCGCTATTGTACAGGTGAGAAAACTGCAGCTTAAAGGGATTCTGTAACATGTCCGTAGGGAATGAAACCAGGAATTTCAGGATAATGATTTGAATCAGACTTGCTTTATTCCAATCCTGACGTATTCTGCTACGATGGTTATTATCAATATCATGAGAGACCAGAGCTATCCCTTCCAAGCCAAGTGTTCTCTAAATTAAATGTTGCTACCTACCAGCTGTTACTAAACACACATGAATATCTGGATACTTTAGAAACCCCTCACTTACATAGTTGGTAAAACATATTATCCTTGGTGTTATGAACTTCACTGGCCTCTACTTTCTGAATAATTTCTGATTTCAGCCTCCCCAAAATATAATAATGTATACAAAATCTTTGAATATTCTTGTTTTTATTGTATATCGCCCTCACGAGCCCCTTTTTTCTTTCAGGACATTTGCAAATCACTTTGGTGCCACCGAGTGGGCCACAGGTGTGAGACCAAGTTTATGCCTGCAGCAGAAGGAACCCTTTGTGGCTTGAGTATGGTAAACTGCATACTTGTTAGTTTTTAGCTCTAGAAATTTGATAACGCATAGAACTCAAAGTGTACTGTCACCTTAGGATGGAATGCTTTGGCAGTATATATTTTCTGGCTTCTCTGTATATTAACCAACATTACTTAGCAGCAATTATAAAGCTGAATGCTCTATAATCCAGGTAGCTCAATTGTTTTAAGTTTTGTTTTCTTTTTTCTTTGTCTTCCTGTTTTAGTTGGTGGCTTGGCTCAAAATATCTCTCCTCTTTCTTTTTTTTTTAAGACAGGGTTTCACCATGTTGGTCAGGCTGGTCTTGAACTCCCGACCTCAGGTGATCCGCCTGCCTTGGCCTCCAAAGTGCTTGGATTACAGGCGTGAGCCATCATGCCCGGCCAATATATCTTTGTTTCAATGAGTTAACAGGTTTCACTGCATACCATTTTCCTTTTAAACTTGTGGTATATAAAAAATCTCAGGGATCAGATGTCTTGTTAGTAAAGAAACGACTGTCCCTCCAGACCAAGGCCTCTGCTACTCAGTTCAACTCACAGGACCTGTTATTGAGCTTCTGACATGCCCTATAGATTTCCATCATGTACAGTGACTTTCCTATTGAAGGGTAAGGAACACCTCCACCTAGTGTGTACCTAAGGTCCTTTTGCTGATGAGCATCTTCTACGCAGAGAACCACCTCCATTTTGAAAGGTTATGGGACATCTCAATATTTTGAATGAAGAACTCTCATATATTAGTTTCTATTTTTCCTCCTCTTTCCCAGTAGAGTCTGGAGGGCAAGTTGCATTTGGGCTTCCAGTAAATGATCCAGATTTGGGGAGTTCATTTGAAGGTCCGTGATAGAGAAGCTATGAATGACAAGAAATAATGAGATGGTACAGGTTTGCTGATCTCAATTATTGGCTCTTTCTCAAGGCCTTATAAGCCTATATAGGAAAAAATGGTCATTGGTCGTTTAAAGTTATTTGAAGGCTGGGTGTGATGGCTGACACCTGTAATCCGTACACTTTGAGAGGCTGAGTGGGGAGGATTGCTTGAAGCCAGGAGTTCAAGACCAGGTAACATAGCAAGACCCTATCTCTGAAAAAACTGAAATATTAACCAGACATGGTGGTACGTGCCTATAGTCCCAGCAGCTTGGGAGGTTGAGGGAGGAGGATCGCTTCAACCCAGGAGTTTGAGGCTGTAGTGTGCTATGATTACACCACTGCACTCCATCCTGGGCCACAGAGCTAGGCCCTGTCTCTGAAAAAGAAAAAGTTATTTCATTCCACAATAAGTTATTGACTACTAGATATGGGGAACAGGAGGCTCTGTGGATGTAGAGATGAATAAAACAGTTGTATTTCTTTAAAAATTTACAATCCAGGCGGGGCACAGTGGCTCATACCTATAATCCCATCACTTTGGGAGGCTGAGGTGGGCAGATCACTTGAGGTCAGGAGTTCAAGAGTAGCTTGACCAGCATGGTGAAACCTTGTGTCTACTAAAAATACAAAAATTTGCTGGGCATGGTGGCCACCCCTGTAATCCCAGCTACTTGGGAGGCTGAGGCATGAGAATCACTTGCATCTTGGAGGCAGAGGTTTCAGTGAGCCAAGATTGTGCCACCGCATTCCAGCCTGGGAGGCAGAGTGAAACTGTATCTCAAAAATAAATTTAAAAAATTAAAATTTACAGTCCAGTAGGGGAAACACATACAGAAGCAAGTAACTCTAATGCTCTCTTCAAACACACCTTCTCTAAGCAGTAGTTGCTATCAGGGCCCAGATGAAATCAGAGCTGAGTCTTGCTTGGGATTAGCTATGCACTTAGAATAAACCACAACAAATGGGTGCATCAAGATGGTTGTTGGAGTTTGGGTTGAAGTTCTTCAGCTGGATGATAGAAAGGACTTTTCACAGACGGGGCGACATCAGAGGCAAAGGGACAGACACGTGACAATAAATAGATTTTCAGCAGATGCTTTCTGATATTTGTTAGGCTGTTTATTCAATATCTCTTAAAAAGGTTTGTAATTTTTAGCTCTTTATTTTAAAGAAAATGAACACTTTAAAACTTGAGGAGCTATGTGCAATCTTTAATCTGATAGTGGTCTTAGGAAATCACAATGAGGACTGTTCTTGAAAATGTTAATAAAAGTGTTGTGCCCATGATGATACAAAACAATGACTTAGTGGAATAATTGGAAATATAAATACTGCTTAAGTCACTTTTACTTTTGAAGCATCAAAATTTAGAGCTTGTGTCTTGAAGATTAATGGATTCTGTTTTTTTTTAATTGAAAAAGCAGCTGGGTATGGTGGCTCACGCCTGTAATCCCAGCATTTTGGGAGGCTGAGGCGGGCAGATCACGAAGTTAGGACTTCGAGACTAGCCTGACCACTATGGTGAAACCCCATCTCTACTAAAAATACAAAAATTAGCCGAGCATAGTGGTGCATGCCTGTAATCCTAGCTACTCAGGAAACTGAGGTAGGAGAATGGCTTCAATCCAGGAGGTGAAGGTTGCAGTGAGCCGAGATCGCACCACTGCACTCCAGCCTGGGCTGCAGAGTGAGACTCTGTCTAAAAAAAAAAAAAGAGAAGAAAAGAAAAGAAAAAAAGCAACAGCATATGCTTGCATAGTTATTTGAATAGCTCTATTTGGGTAGTTTGTGTCACTCCGAGCAAGTTAGCTGATATTTCTTTGCTAAATTTCTCTTACTGAGAAAAATAGTTTTTAACTCAGTGATTTGCAAGGATTAGATGAGATACTGCATGTGAAGCTCTGACACCATTTTTGGCACATAGAAGCAACTTAATAACCTGTGGCTGCTGCTGCTGTTACTGTTATTGGCCATTGTAATTTTGTCACAGCCACTGAGCTCAGTCCAGTAGAGTCCCCGTGATTCCTGGTAGAAAAGATGCATGCTTATGGTAGACAAAATCCTGAAATGACCGATTGTTTTCCCCAAAAAGTTCTCAATAGTGTTAAATGATTTCATGCAAACTCTGAAATGGTAATTAATCCAGGGGAAAGAAAAATTAAAAACAGAAGAATTAATCAGCACATGGCAAGAATGTGAAGAAAGGAAGCAATATCTTAACCTAGACAAAGTGCGCTAGCAACCAAGCCACACAATAAACAGTCCTGAAGCCAAATGTATCACAGGGGAAAAGTGAAGATTTGAAAGTCAAACAACCTTCCCATAATTCTGTAACCGAACCCCTGACTCCTCAGCAAAACCTGGCATGGTCCAAACCCCAACCCGTTGGATCTAATTGCAGAGGCTTTTAGAAAAGAGCAGTTATGCTAAGTCATGCAGAACTTGGTCATAATAAAAGCACTGCAGGGGTGAGGGGTGGGGGTGGGGTGGGCAACAACAACGAAAAACAAAACAAAAACAAAAGAAACAACACGAGAGGTTAATGCAAAACCCAGGGAGAGATGACCAGCATAGTCTGGAATTGGTTACAAAGGAGAACTAAAATAGAAAGGTTGATACAGAAAATAGCTCTCCATCTAGCTCATACAGATCATGGGCAAATGAAAGACACTGAGCTAATTTATCAAAGACACTGAAAGAGCTCATAGTCATTAGAGCATCTGAAGTGGGCACTTTTTATGCAGACAAAAAGGAAAAAGGATGCTGTCTGAAGAGAACGATCTGTACAGACTGGGTTGTTCAGTTTCATAAGAAATGCTCTATAGTGATGGGTTTGGAATAAAAATATAATGTACGTGTAATTGTATCTGTTTTTATGATAAAACATTCAGAATGATAAATTGTGTTAATATCTTCACTGTTGTTCTTGAATGAGTGATCCCAATTGTTCTTTAAGTAGCATTGTCTCGAAGTGGCAAGGGAGGCTTCGTTGTAACTGTATACTGCCTCCGTTGGCTGTTAGGTAGAATCTTACCTGAACATCTCACCTCCACGGCTCACTAAGCGTATCATACTCAGCCTGTTGGTGAGCGATGCCACTTCTCTCTAGATGTCAGCCTCTCAAAATGCATGTGGTCAATGCAGAGTAGTTGAGTGTTTTTAGAGCACAGCAAAGAAAGGAATCTATCAAGCTATCAGGCATTTCCCTTTTTTCCCTACAGACCTGTTTTTCCTGTTACTGTGCAGGTGTTGGCAGCTCCCTCCCTGTGCTTTCCCAGGTGGTCTCTGACAGGAACCATCTAACACATTCTTTTCACAGTGGTGTCGGCAAGGCCAGTGTGTAAAGTTTGGGGAGCTCGGGCCCCGGCCCATCCATGGCCAGTGGTCCGCCTGGTCGAAGTGGTCGAGTGTTCCCGGACATGTGGTGGAGGAGTCAAGTACCAGGAGAGACACTGCAATAACCCCAAGTAAGGCTCCCGCAGAAAGTCAGTCTTCGCAAGGCATTAACCTTCAGCCTGTAACACACCAGTTTTTCTTGTTCATACTTTAATAAGTTTATTTTATTTTTAATTATTATGGGTACATAATGGTTATACATATTTATGGGGTGCATGTGATGTGTTGATACAGGCATGCAATGTGGAATGATCAAATCAGCATAATGAGGTAACCATCACCTCAAGCCTTTATTGTTTCTGTATTAAAAAACATTCCAATATCATTTCTTTATTAGGTACATTCCACTCTTTTAGTTATTTTAAGATATACAATACATTATTGTTAACTGTAGTCACCCTATATTTGTGCTACTGAACACTGGCTATTATTCATTAAATCTAACTATATTTCTAGCTAACTATATTTTTGTCCCCGCTATCCATTCCAGTATTACCATTCTCCGTCCTCACTACCCTTCCCAGCTCTGTCATTCCACTCTCTAGCTCTGTGAGTTCAATTTCTTTTTTTTTTGGAGACGGAGTTTCACTCTTTTACCAGGCTGGAGTGCAGTGATGCAATCTTGGCTCATTGCAATCTCCAACTACCTGGTTCAAGCGATTCTCCTGTCTCAGCCTCCCGAGTAGCTGGGATTACAGACATGCACCACCACACCCAGTTAATTTTTTTTATTTTTAGTAGAGATGAGGTTTCACCATGTTGGCCAGGATGGTCTCGATCTTCTGAGCTTGTGATCCGCTCGCCTCAGCCTCCCAAAGTGCTGGGATTACAGGCGTGAGCCACCAGCGCCTGGCCCTCTTTTTTGTTTTTAGTTCCCACATGGGAGAAGATACAATATTCGTCCTTCTGTGTCCCGCTTATTTCATTTAATAGAACGTCTTCCAGTTCCATTCATTTTGTTGCAAATGACAGGATTTCATTTTTATGATGGCTGAATAGTATTAAATAGGATGAATAGTATTAAGTAGGATTAAATACTATCAAAATAGGCTGAATATTATTAGGATAATACTATTATACTGTATAATAGTATTATATACATTAATAATATTAATATATAGTATATATGATACTATATATTATCTATAATATATATAATACTATAGATTATATATAGTATATATAACAGTATATATAATAGAGTATTAGTATATAGTATCTATACTATACTATCGAGTAGCATTAATAGGATGAATGGATAAAGAAAACATGGCACGCTATTCAATTATGTATATGTGCCACATTTTCTTTCTTTATTCATCCACTGAGGGACTCTTAGGTTGCTTCCTCGTCTTGGCTGTTGGGAATAATGCTGCAGTGAACATGGGAATGCAGACATCTCTACACACTGATTTCCTTCCTTTTGGGATTGCTGGATCATACGGTAGTCTCACTTTTAGTTTTTTAAGGAACCGTTATACTGTTCTCCATAGAGTCTATGCTAATTTACATTCCCACCAACAGAACACACTGGTTTTTTTTCTTTTTTAAAATTTACCTTAAGTTCCAACATACATGTGCAGAATGTTCAGGTTTGTTACATAGATATACATGTGCCATGGTGGTTTGCTGTACCTATGAACCCATCATCGAAGCTTTAAGCTGCCCATCCATTAGGCATTTGTCCTAATGCTCTCCCTCCCCCTTGCTCCCCCTCCCAACCCCTAATAGGCCCCCGTGTGAGAAAACACTGTTTTTAAATGCCATTTTCTTCCCCTCCAGTTAATAACAATCAACCAGAGCTTTACTGTTTAATACATAAAGGCCATGTGCCCCCCAGGGAAGGTATGGTGGGCAGAAACAAAAACAGGCAGAGGAGTCATTCTGTATGGGACTGTGATGATCCAGGAAGACTCTGAGCTACTTTGTTCATCCAAACTAGGGTTCTACAGCCATATAATTAAATTCTTGTGATACCGTAGAAGAGAAAAGTTTGGCCGGCGTACCTCGTGTGTGTCTCTCAAACTGGTGAACTGCAGAAAGTATGCTGATTTTTGCCTTGCAGGAATGTACATCAACACGTGTTGACAGATCTGCCTGACTTTTAAAGAGAAACCAGAAATATGGAAAAATGCTGCATGTGAAACTTCCCAATTTTAAAAATATTGACAGCAAATTCAATTTTCTTTAAAGACAGAAAAACCCACTGTGACAACTAGTCAATTCAACTGTGGATTGAAATTGGCCTGTGGTCACCTGTGGGTACTCTTCGGTCTGGTGATACTGGAGTCTGAACTGCAGTTTGTGCTCTGTGAACATGAAGGTGGTTTTATGTTACTTTTATATCCTTCAACTCCCGCACGAATCACGTGTGAAATGTCTATTTTCCAATTGGCCAGGTTTTGGCCATAGATAGAAAGACTCTAAACCCTGTGTCTGCCACTTCTTAACTCTGTGGCTTTGTAAAAGTCATTTGACTTGGGTTTATGTATAATAAAATACAGAAGATAACCCTGGAAGTTTGGATGCGGATTAGAAATTGCATCTGTAGGATGCCTGACAGACTGGGGAACACTCAGTGGGCATTCAACAAAAGGTTCTGGGATCTGTGTGGTTTTCATCATCCTCCTCCCAAGCTCACCAGGAGGATGGGATCACGGAGGGTCAGCCCACAGAAGCAGGGTTGGAGAGACAGAGGCTTTACTTATGAAACTGGCCTTTGAAGAATGTGATGGAGTGAGAAGAAGGTGATAGAACCTCGGAATACACTAGATTTAATTTACAATACAATTTAAGTTGGTAGCATAGTGCAGAGGATGAGAACAGAGTCTCTGAAGCTTGACAGCCATTTTTGCATCCTGACCCTAACACTTCCTATCTATGACCACAGACAATTTAGTCTTCCTGCTCCAGATTCCTCATTTATAAAAACGGGATAAAAATAGTACTCATATCAACTGAGTTCATGTTTGTAAAGTGCCTTAGAAAAGGGTCTGGCATGTCATAAGCGCTGCATAACTATTTGGTAAATGGAGAATTAAATAATGACACTAGAGCAAAAGGAAATTTTTTAGAAGTTGAATGGAGCTTCATCTGAGTCAGCAGTCTGAGCTAGATAAAAAGTCTATTTTGTTCGTAAAACATAAAGCAGAGTTGGGAGACGCTTTGATCATCATATGTTAGGTGCTCTTTGGAATATCACAGGCTAAAATAGAGCTTTTCAATTTCAGCACTATTGACATGACTGGAAAATTCTTTGTTGTGGAGGTCTGTCCTGTACATGGTAAGATGTTTAGCAGCATCCCTGGCCTTGACCGACTAGTGCCCCCACCCACCAAGCTGTGACAACCAAAAATGTCTCCATACATTGCCAAATGTCTTATATGGGGCAAAATCGTCTCTGATTGAGACCCACACACGTAATCAGACCCAGTGACTGAATATAATGGTAGGGAGGCTGGTGAGCATTTGCTACTTATACCAGGTGATTATTTTAAAAACACTATTAAAACAACGATATTGTCTTACCTCCTGGTATAAGCAGAAGGGTATTTTTTACCCTCCTGATGCTTTCAATGCAGCCATGTCTTAAGTTGAATTGTTAAAATCATCGTATTACTTTACATTTTTGAAGCATAGTTCATGGATCTGGTTTTCGTACATCACAACATTTTACAGTCTCAATATTTTCCCAAGAAAGAAATAGATTACCTAATTCAATAGCTCTGCTGGGAAAGTGCATGAATGACGCCCCTGAGATTTAAATTAAAACCTCTCTCATATCTGTAGGATTGAGAGCTCTCATTATAATAGGGCATTGTTCATGGAAATATCATACTGTAATTTAGAGATGCCTAATAAAAGAATTAATCAGTAAAGTATTTTCATTCAGTGCAGTGTTATCATGTTAAACAAGATTAAGGATAAATCAGGATACTGTTTACTTTATGGATGAAGCCAAAAATAAAACAAGTAGATGATAGGCTATGCCAAGACAATTGAATTAATTGTTCTCTCTCTGTTCTTATTTCACTCTGTTGCAGTAATGCTGTTTTTTTTCTTCCCATTTCAAGTGATGGATTTCCTTCTTGCTTCAGTTTAAGCATTTGGTTCTACTTACATCACTCAATGTAGCCATTTTCATTGTCTCATGTGAGAAGCAGTGTGAGGTTTCTGTTTCATGTAAAAATGATTTTTGCAGAACAAATTTTATTTCATAAAAAATGATTCCTGGCTGATTCATAGATTTATCAATTTTTTTTTTGCCCTAAAAGAGTAGAAGGCTATCTGGTTCTGGAATGGGCGATGCCAGGCATGCAGGGCCATCCTTTGTCCCATGTCAGTGGTAGACTATTTTAACTGATGGAAGCCCTGTTTTTTTACTGAGGCCTTACATGCCTCAGGGACCTTCCCAATACCCTTCTTGAGGCATCTGCTCCCAATCAGGTTACAACTGACACATGAGTTGAAACTTGCTGCCTAATCCAGTTATTTTACAGATGAGTAACCAGGGGAGGCAGAGGCCCCATTCACATTAGCAACTCCTGCTCAAGTCCCCACACTGGCAATGGCAGAGTCAGATTAAGATCCTATAGTCTTAATCCTTTGACATTTTTCATTTTTTCTGGTTCCTTGTTGTAAATGATCACCCGGTAAGGGAGCCTAGTGAAATTCCTATAAACTCTCCAAGAAAATTATTGGTGATATGCTAAGGTGTTCTAGAACTTTCCTAAAACAAGGGTCTATTTGAGAAAGAAGAATTGTCTGATAACTCTAAGGCAGCTTAGCACATGGAGTGAGGAGGAATGTCATGGCCCCAGAAGAATAACTGAATCTAATTGGTGGTATATTTTCCAACCAGTAATTTTGAGGCTCAGCTGGTTATCAAAATCATCAGGTGTGTTTTTAAAAATACTGATTTCTGGATCTTCGATACCTATATTCTTATTGTGAAAGTGGGTGGAGGGCCCCGGGAATCTGTATATATATATACACACATATATATGTATATATAGAGAGAGAGTTTAACAGAGCACTCCAGGTGATTTTAATACTCATCCAAGCAGGTAGAATTGTAACTATTTGTAGTCAGGACTTGATAAATTATGCAGAAAGAAGTGCAGGTATGCCCTTTATAGTAGTCCAAGGACAAAATCATGTGCCTAGGCTTTTGTTTTCTATTTATGCATTGCTTTTTAATCTTAAAGAACTTCTTACACCAGGACATATCATGATAGAATTTTCTGTTAAGTTAGACTAACACTCATGTTTAAAGCTGCAGAAAACTGTTGCCTGTATTTTAATGGAAAAACCCAAATATTTGCCACCAATTGTTTTTCGTCACTTGGACCTTATCCCATAATTAAAAATGAATTGTATTAGTATATAAAAGTCAGATCACATAATACTCAGCACAGGGTGGGCACTCAATGCAAAAGGATATGACATTTAAAGATAATTATAATTTATTTATTCTAACTCTGCCCTAGCTACTGCCCTAAATTCTTTACATTTTATCAGTTAGTTCGTCACAACTGTTCTTATTTTGCAAATGAGGAGGTTAAATAAAATCACCTAAAGTTAAGCTGGGAGGAGGCAGAGAATCCTGTATTGTAATCAGGGTCTAACCAGGTTTGGTGGATCATGCCTGGAATTCCAGCAGTTTGGGAGGCCAAGGCAGGAGGACTGCTTGAGGCCAGGAGTTTAAGACCAGCCTGGGAAAGATAGAAAGACCCTCATCTCTCTAAAAATTTTGAAAACTTGCCAGACATGGTGGCACATGCCTGTAGTCCTAACTGCTTAGAGGCTGAGGCGGCAGGATTGCTTAAGTTCAGGAATTTGAGGCTGCAGTGAGCCATGATCGTGCCACTTCACTCCATCCTGGGTGACAGAGGAGAACTCTGTCGCAAAATTAAAAAAAAATCGCAATCTGCCTCATCATAAAAGGCCAGCTCCCTAAACATGGCACCTTACTGACTATTCCTCTTTTTTACCATACGTGGACCCATTAGCCTAAGGATTCAGTTAAATGCAGGCATAGTTAAGTAGGAAAGAATCCTGGACTGAGTCCACAGGCCTGAGCTTGAGCTCCTCTCTGTTTCTTTCTAGCTGTTGTGTGACCCTCATTCAACAAGTTTTGTAAGCTCTGTCAGCTGGCTTTCACTTCCTCATACAGGACATGACTGTATGAATTTGGTGGTCTTTTCCACGTTACAAGTTCTGTAAGCCAATAAAGTAACACCTTGCAGCCCTCTTTCACTTCATTAACCATATATAGTCCAAATGAGGGTTATTCATTAAATCTCAGAAAGTCTTGAACTGAGAAATTAGTTTTAAATACGCCTTGTAAAGATGACCAGGAATATTGAGGCCATGACATAGCACTTTAAGATTTTTCTAAGTGCTTTTTAGGTAATCATTTAAGAAGTCTTCAGGGATTTGATTTATCACAATGGCTGCTGAATGTTTAAGTAGTTGCTCCAGAATGTTTTGAAATAGCACAAAAATCTCATTCTGGCAGTGTGACATTTCCCGTTTCTGCTGAATCCATTTTAGAGTGCAGTTATAGGAGGACTGGATAAAGTATGCTGAAGCAATTCCAGGGGTGTTTTACGGCATACTTGCGCTTCCTAAAGAGACAAGGAATTTTAATCACATGAATTTATTAAGCTGGAACTGCCTTTTATGTTATATGTTCGCATCAGATTTTTATACAAGATGATCCATAGTTGAGTTTTGGCCTTCAGAGAAAACTCTAAAATGGGAAGAATGAAAAGAAGTCCTATGTTTGTGCACAGAGTAAGGTGGATACAATGTTATGGGTAATTTAGAATGTGGTAGTACGATTTTTTCTTCTATTTTGCTTTCTGATTTTTGCAGATGAGAATCTGCCTACCAAGATCTTAAAGAGCATGCCTTTACATCGTAATTATTTATGTTCTAATGGAATTCCCTGCTCTAGAAATCCATTTCCCATTGTACTTGGCAGGAAAGGAGTACGCCACCTGCAAAGTTGAAAAGTGATTATGCTGATGAAAACAAGAGAATGTTTTCCCTCTGGGTTTAGAATCATCTAGAAGAAACACACAACAGTCACTATAATCAAAATATCATCTCAATGACTGACAGCTGGATTGAGGAGAGCAGCAAGTGGTGCTTTCTATTCCTTCTCCCCCACTGTGCTGACATTCTGTGCAATAGCAGGTGCACGGCAAAGTGTAGGAAGATAATGAGAGTGTTAGGAAATGGCAGGAAGCTGGAAAGGTAGTTTGCACCCATGTTTGAAGAGCGTTTGGTGCCAAAAGATAGGGTATGTGTATGTAGCACACAAGAACACATTACAGTAATAAGAACATTTAGGTGTATTTACATATTTCCCTAACACAGGAGCTAATATGATGAGTGGCAAGAATATCCTTTCAGTTAGAATATAGTCTCCAGTTTCATCCAGGTTGCTGTGAATGCCATTATTACATTACTTTTTATGGCTGAGTAATATTTCATGGTCTATACATACCACGTTTTTCTTTATTTGTTGATTGGTGGGCATTTGGGGTAGTTCCATATTTTTGTAATCGCAAATTGTGCTGCCGTAAACTCAGGAATGGAAAACCAAACATTGCATGTTCTCACTCATATGTGGGACCTAAGCTATGAGGATACAGAGGCATAAGAATGAAACATTGGAGTTTGGGGGACTCAAGGGAAAGGGTAGGGGGTGGCAACGGATGAAAGACTACACGTTGGGTACAGGGTACAATGATCAGGTGATGAGTGTACCAAAATCTCAAAAATCGCTACTAAAGAAGTTATGTAATCAAACAACCTATTGAAATAAAAAAATTAAAAATAAAAAAAAAATTGTTCTACCATAAAGACACATGCACGTGTATGTTCATTGTGGCACTATTCATGATAGCAAAGGCATGGAATCAACCTAAATGCCCATCAACAATAGACTGGATAAAGAAATGTGATATATACACACCGTGGAATACTATGCAGACATCAAATAGAGTGAGATCCTGTACTTTGCTGTTGGATGGAGCTGGAGGTCATTCTAAGCCAACTAAGGCAGGAACAGAAAACCAAATGTCACATGGTCTTCCTTATAAGTGGGAGCTAAACATTGACTAAATACGGACACACAGAAGAAAACGACAGACATTGGGGCCAACTTAAGGGTGGTGAATTGGAGAAGGGAGAGGATTGAAAAACTACTTATCAGATATTATGCTTGTTATCCGGGCAATGAAATAGTATGTATGCCAAACCACTGTGAGATGCACTTTACCTGTATAACCTTCACATCCACCCCCTAACGTAAAATGAGTTTAAAGAATTTTTAAAAATTTAAAAACAAAAGAATATCCTTTCAGGCTGGGTGCAGTGGTTCACACCTGTAATCCCCACACTTGGGGAGCCTGAGGCGGGTGGATCACTTCAGCCCAAAAGTTTGAGACTGGCCTGGGCAACATGGCGAAACCACATCTCAACAAAAAGTACAAACATGAATAGCCAGGTGTCCCAGCCTTGGGAGGCTGAGGTAGGAGGCTAACCTGAGCTGGAGAGGTGGAGGCAGCAGTGAGCTGAGATCATGCCACTGCATTCCAGCCTGGGCAACACAGTGAGACCCTGTCTCAATAATAATGATGATGATGATGAAAAGTAAAAAAAAAAAAATATTCATCAGTCTTTAAGAAAATTGACAGAATGTAAAAATTGGATCAGGGATGGCAGATAAGTTTGATTTAGCATGCCAGTTTTAATGAGTGAGCAGTGGTAAAGAAAGGAACTAGAAAAAAATTCCCTGATTGATTAGTTATGTCTAGCCTAGATGCAAGAAGGAAGGTGGTGAGCTGTATGCTATGTACTTCCATTCCTGTAATCGACTGTATGCGTTTGCATACACTGCGGTGATGCTCATCTGGACTGCCCGTCTTTATAGTATTACATGTGACTAATAGTGAGCCCTTTGATTGCTAACATTAAAGTTTGTTAATTTCATTTTTAGGCCTCAGTATGGTGGCAGATTCTGTCCAGGTTCTAGCCGTATTTATCAGCTGTGCAACATTAACCCCTGCAATGAAAATAGCTTGGATTTTCGGGCTCAACAGTGCGCAGAATATAACAGCAAACCTTTCCGTGGATGGTTCTACCAGTGGAAACCCTATACAAAAGTGGAAGGTAATTTGGTCTCTGACACTCAAATAAGTCTCTGTGTGGATAATAATGTGATTGAACAACACAGAAGAAATTGCTGCCTGTATCAAAGAGTTTCAGTGTTTACCTTTCATTCCCCCAGACTCATCCTGGCCCAGTGTTTCATTCCATGGGTTTTGTTTATTTTTCCACTTTTTTGTCCCCATAAGATACCTCTTGTATCCCACATCTGTAAACCTAAGGTTTCATGTGTTTGGAATGTACTTAACGTTTCTCAACTTCCCTTTGACATTTTGGCAATTGGCAATCTCCTAGGGATCTTAATTGAAATTGATATGAACCGTCCAGACCAAAAACTCATGAAACCATGTATACCCCATAGAGATACCATACACAGTAACTGACATGTCAGTTGATTACAAGCATGGGAAGGCCTGTTTGTAGACTGTGTGCATGCATGGAGACACACACATATACACACACACACAGAGCTATGAATAAAAATTATACTAGGTTGTTAGCACTTACTATACTTAAAGTTATGGCTTGTATTTTACTTTTTAAATTATTATGTCTATTTTGACTAAATAATAAACATTAATTTTAGTTACAGCAGAAGAGTTTAATGTAGTTGCTATTACCAATGTAAAATAAGTTGTCACCATTGTAGTTGTTTCATTACTTCCATCCATTCGATTTATCAAAACTTATTCATGCTGTCTTGAACAGGATTATATATGAATCCCAACTGCCCATGTGTAGAATGGGAAGAAACTAAGTTTAATGACAATTCATGGGCCGTTCTGTGCCAGAGCTCAAAATGAACCTATATTATCAGTGATCATAAAGGAAGTTAATATAATTAGAGGCATCATTATAACAAGTAGAGCCTCCAAATCAAAAGAGGATTATGGAGCTTTGCTCAATATCAGCCCAGCCATTTCAGAAGCACTCATGTGGTTTTGGGTCATGACTGTTTGTCCAGAAGGCACACATAGAGTCAGACATCACAATTCCAAAAGCTGTGTCCTAGGGGGGAGTAATGAGGGACCAATAGATGTTTACTGTACATAAGAAAGAGCTATTCAAAGAGCTCTTGAATGTGAGGGCTGTTTGATTTATTTTAAATTACTTTAGAGAACAGAATTAATTCAAGAGCTGAGAACATTCTAGCCATATGATCTCCTCAGAAAGACCTTCCTTGACAGCCTATCAGAATATTGTTCCTTCACGTTGTTTTCTGAACCCTTTACTCTGTTTTATTTTTCATAGCTCTTCTCAGTGCATGAAGTATTTTTATCTAGTCATTTATTTGTTATCTTACCCTCATGCTAGAATTTAGGTTCTACAGGGACTAAGCTTTTGTCTATCCTGAGCTTGCTTATGTCTCCAGCATCTAAGAACAGCACTTGGTGTATGTTTATGTAATCGTTATAGCTTTTGAAATGAATGAATAAGTAAATAAACATTAACTGTCCAAAATGAAAATATATTCCCTCTGTAAGTAGTAAGCTCTCCATCGCTAGAGGCATTCTACCAGGAACTGAGTGGTTACATAGCAAGGATGCTGCATTGCTTCCAATTCCATTGCTGGACGATTTCTTTTCACTTGGTTGTATATTCCTGCAATCTCATGTTTCCTGTCTGTGGTTCTTTCTCTGTGACTCTGTTGTCCCTCCTTTAACTTCCTCTTCTATTCTTTGCTTTGGCTTCATGGATATTCCTTCGCCTTTACCATATTACATCTTTCATTCAAATATAGTGCATATGAAATCGGTTCTGATACCGCCTTTAAATACGTTTTGTGTGGAAGATACAAGGAGAAGGTTAAACAAATACATTTTGTAATTTAGAAAATGCTTGCTGGTTTCAAAGTTCTTTCACTAATTTTATTGCAGTGTTCACTGAGTGGGGAGCATGCAATTTCATTCATTCATCCAACAGATGTTTGCTGAGCTCTTTTCGTGTAGGAGACACTTTGCTAGATGCGTAGGAGAATGCATTGAATAAAACATAGACTCCCAACCTTAGGCTCTTACCTTTCAGTGGAGGGGAAACAGAAAAGTTAAGGGCTTTTAGTCCCTCCTTGTCTCCTTTTGACACTTACATCAGGGGAGATTGACCATGACTTGAAAGTCTTCTGACATTTCTACAGTTTAGAAAGAACAAGAGAAGACTTTATTTATAAATGTGGACAGTCTCTGTGCTACAGAGTGAGTTTTTTTCACTTCTTTCCTTCTGTGTTTCTAATGGACTCATAAACTCACCCAGAAATCTGTGCTTAAAAAAAAAAAAGAGCTTTCTAAAACTTGTTAATTCCTGGAAATGATAGAGAAAAGAAGGGGCACATATGTCAGCCAACTCCCCCAGTCTCATGTACAAAAATTAGGAGGCATTAAATAGAATTACTATTGAAAAAAAAAAGATAGATGGGAAAGAAACTTTAACCCACCCACACATCATCTGCATATTTGGACTGTAATAATTTAACTTATTTCATGTTTGAGTTTTGACTTCGTCTTTTACTGGGAGGTTTTATAAAGCACAACTATTTGCAAATTGTTTACACATTTCTAAAACTGTTGTCAGGGATAGCGCTCAGTATTGCCCACATAAGGTCTCATGTGAGAACCGTCATCTGGAATTCCTGGCCAAGAAGAGCTCTTTCTGTTTGAGAAATTGGCATGGTAACTCCTTTCTGATAACAAGGACTCTATAAATAACGTTTTTTCTTTTTGCCTCTGATATCAGAAATGTCTCAGGGACTTAAGGGTTACTTTTTTTTTTCTCTTTCAGCGTATAGGGCTAGTTTATTTGCTTTTTCTTCATTTTTATGACATGGGTTTTTTTGCTATATATGTTTTACAAACATGACTAACCATATGCCTTTTCTCCATGGTGCCGAAAACCTTTCCTCTTAACAGACTCAGTAAATATCTAAAGTAATCCATGCCCTAAATCAGGATCATCAAACTACGGTCTGCTGGCCAAATCTAGTATGTATTTGTTTCATAAGGTTTTATTAAAACACAGCAACACTGCTTCATTTCTGTAGTGTCAATGGCTGACCGTATCAGTCAGGCCTTTGAAACCTGAAAATAGTTACTATCCAGGGAGGCTAGATAGTAACCTACTAATCATGTATATGGTGACTAATCAGTAAGAATGAGAACAATGAAATTCTTACGTATTATTGTTAAGTTAGTTTTATATGGATTGTTAAATGGGACTCGTGCTTTTTAAGCCACATAATACGTGCTTATATATGCATACACACATGCACATATGCATATAACACTGCATAACACTTTCCATTTTCATCATGACAGCTTTCTAAGTAAATTTAATTCATCCTTTTGGCAGTCATACCATTTTTCCTTAGTTCCCTCTTGATCATTTTCTGTCTTGATCTCTTTGCTTCTAGAGGAAGATCGATGCAAACTGTACTGCAAGGCCGAGAACTTTGAATTTTTTTTTGCCATGTCCGGCAAAGTGAAAGATGGAACTCCCTGCTCCCCCAAACAAAAAGGACGTTTGTATTGACGGGATTTGTGAAGTAAGAGAACGTTGCTGCTTTGGAGCATATGGGCATGCTTGTGTTTCCTCATATCAAATGTGTACCGTGAAGAGATTCTGTGCCTGGAGAGAAGCAGGTGGCATAGGGGGAAAGGGCAGTGTTTCACTAGATTTGAGCACCACATCTTTTGTTTTTGATTTGTTTTGTTTTATTTTGGAGACAAAATGTCACTCTTGTTGCCCAGGCTGGAGTGCAGTGGCATGATGTCATCTCACTGCAACCTCCACCTCCTGGGTTGAAGTGATTCTGCTGACTCAGTGTCCCGAGTAGCTGGGATTACAGGATTACAGGTGCATGCCACCATGCCTGATTAATTTTTTATTTTTAGTAGAGATGGGGTTTCACCATGTTGGCCAGGCTGGTCTCGAACTCCTGACCTCGGTGATCTGCCCGCCTCAGCCTCCCAAAGTGCTGGGATTACAGGTGTGAGCCCCTGCACCCAGCCAAGGACCATATCTGCATTCCCCATTTACTTGTTGCATGAGGCTTGTCCAATTATTTTAGTTTATTTTTCACTCTGTTTGCACGTATGTAGAATGGAGATGATGATATATCCTACTTTGCATAGGATTTGTAAAAATTAAGTAAGAATGCAAATAATAAACTTTTATTGCATGTGTACTTAGTACCTTTACTACATGATTAGAACCTCATAAATGTATTTTGAAATGATACTACTATTTGTTCCCAGTGATTTTTCCTTTCTCCTTGGGTACTCATTTTCTTTTCCATTATAACTTTAGTGTGAGCCCTTTGATCTTTTAAGGATATGTGTTTGCACACATGCCTGCATGTATATTGCCCAGCATTTTTATGTTTGAGTCATACCGCTGGCCTGAATAAGCTCACCTGGTACTAGCAGCAATGTTCACTGTTTATTCCAGTTTCATCCATGAAGAGTCTAAGCCTTAGATAAGTTATACAACTTGCCCAGTCATCTGATAATGTCAGAGGAGGGATTTGAACCCCAAGTGAGTCCAACTTGAGGCTGTGATTTTTAACCACAAGCAGTACTGCTTCCCTAATGCTCTGTAAATGCAGAGAATCACGTATCTCTTAGTTATTCCCAGCCTCTGGCTTCTCTGATCTTTGATTGTCTCACGTTTTTTGCTTTTGTCACAGCTAGTGGGATGTGATCATGAACTAGGCTCTCAAGCAGTTTCAGATGCATGTGGCGTTTGCAAAGGTGATAATTCAACTTGCAAGTTTTATAAAGGCCTGTACCTCAACCAGCATAAAGCAAATGGTGAGAGATGCTGCTGTTTCATTGGTATTCCTAATGAGTTACAACTTTTGCTACTGAACAAGGTTGAGTCACGCCAAATGTGGTTGAGCCTTTTACTAGTTCACTGGACACACTGGTGATGACGGCATTTGCCATTTGTGTAAGAGTAATGGAAGATAATTGTGAGGAATGTCATCAATACATTACCTTTCAGAACAGGTTAAATAAATGCCTTTCTGCTTTGTGTTTTTAGTATGCCGACCAGGCCCCATGTATGCCCACGGGCATTTGTTAAGTACAGAAACCTTGTGAAACGTAGGTGATCTCTACTCACAGTGTTAAATGAGTATTTGAAGCAATTATCTAAATATCTTGAGTAAAATTAAACTTTTGATCCCTGTTTTCTCAATATCATCACTGGAGATACATGGCTCTAAATTTCTTCTGGAAAGGTTTTTTTTTTTTTTGAGACAGGGTCTCGCTCTGTCACCCAGGCTGGAGTGCGGTGGTATGATCGCGGCTCACTGTAACCTCTGCCTCCCATGTTCAAGCGATTCTCCTGACTCAGCATATGGAGTAGCTGGGATTATAGGCACCTGTCACCATGCCTGGCTAATATTTGTATTTGTAGTAGAGATGGGGTTTCACCATGTTGGCCAGGCTGGTCTCAAACTCTTGACCTCAGGTGACCTGCCCACTTTGGGCTTAGGAAGATTTTTTTTTAAAGTCTTCTTGAATGTTGTGATTATGGCCTTTGTTGGTCTGGGACGGAGAAGAGTGTATTTCTTGTCCACAGAAAACATGCTTGGAAGGCTTTGGGACAGCCACATACATTTTCTCTCTAGTGTTCTTACTATTTTGAAAATGAAATAATTGATCACATTTACTTGATAGAGTAAGAATGAATTTAGTTAATTATTCGAAAATCTCACCCTATAAAAATGAACACTAAATGTCAGGGGCCATTTCTAGTCCCCTTCTCCAGTGCACAGTGTAGAATTCAGAAATGTTCTTTTCTTTCTGTTTAGAATATTATCCGGTGGTCATCATTCCAGCTGGGGCCCGAAGCATCGAAATCCAGGAGCTGCAGATGTCCTCCAGTTACCTCGCAGTTCGAAGCCTCAGTCAAAAGTATTACCTCACAGGAGGCTGGAGCATCGACTGGCCCGGGGGAGTTCCCCTTCGCTGGGACCACGTTTGAATACCAGCGCTCCTTCAACCGCCCGGAACGTTTGTATGCGCCAGGGCCCACAAATGAGACACTGGTCTTTGAGGTAAGCCCCTTCTGTTTATTCAGTTCCCATTGCTTCTTGCTACATTTATAACAATGACTCCAATTTGAGACCACTTAAAGAACTCCAAACCTTCTAGTTCAAAGGTGTTTCCTGGCCAGGCATGGTGGCTTATGCCTGCAATCCCAGCACTTTGGGAGGCTGAGGCAGGCAGATCACGTGAGGTCAGGAGTTCAGTTCGAGACCAGCCTGGCCAACATGGCAAAACCTCTTCTCTACTAAAAATACAAAAATTAGCTGGGCGTGGTGGCATATGCCTGTAATCCCAGCTATCGGTATGGGCTGAGGCAGGAGAATTACTTGAACCTGGGAGGTGGAAGTTGCAGTGAGCCGAGATCGCGCCACTGCACTCCAGCCTGAGCAACAGAGCAAGATTGTGTCTCAGAACAAACAGCAACTAAAAAAAAGGTGTTTCCTAATAGGCTAAATTTCAAAATGTAAAGGGGAGAAGACAGTGGTTCCATTTTGGGGAAGTGGACAGGAACCCAGAGGGCCTCCAAGAGAATGAGTTGATTTTCACAATTAGAGGCCAACCTTTGACCAGCATGCTGGGCTTTCAAGAACACCGAAGAATGTAGCAGGAGTACTTTTTATATTATTGCGGTCTGTCTATGTCTGCCATTTGAATACTCCATTGTAGCTATTTATAATATAGGTCAACTGGCTTAGGAGAAAGGATTAATAGTGGAGAAAATGCTTAGGTGTCAGCAGAGTTTGGCCATACTATGCTATCATGATTTTGTAGGTTGTAGGTTCCCCATAGATAAGAAAAGGAAAAAAAAAAAGGAGGAGGGAATAAAAATGATAATTAAAAGAAACAGCATATCTGGAAATGACTCTGCAAGGCTGCTATCATAGCAACGTTTTCTTTAGTCCTCATCCTGTGGCTGGGTGCTTTTCCTTCATTTATAAAATGGGACTGACTGTTGGCTCTGAAAGGCAAATGATACTGTTGCCCGGGTGCGGTGGCTCACGCCTGTACTCCCAGCACTTTGGGAGGCCAAGGCGGGTGGATCATGAGGTCGAGAGATCGAGACCAGCCTGGTCAACATGATGAAACCCCGTTTCTACCAAAAATACAAAAATTAGCTGGGCATGGTGGTGCACACCTGTGGTCCCAGCTACTCGAGAGGTTGAGGCAGGAGAATCGCTTGAACCCGGGAGGTAGAGGTTGCAGTGAGGCAAGATCAAGCCGCTGCACTCCAGCCTGGTGACAGAGAAAGACTTCGTCTCAAAAAAAAAAAAAAAAAGATACTATTACTCACTGAACACTTGCATATGTAGGTACTCTATGAGTCATTTTAAGCTTCAGTTTCTTACATGCAAAATTGAGGTAGAAAATGTACTTCACTAACTTGCCAGAAAAATAAGGAATCAAGTGTGAAAAAGGATTAAAAGACCTGCCTATCTCATACATCTAGGAAAAAAACAGAGCTGAACTGGAGTCAAAATCTTTTCCACCCAGGAGTTATGATATCTATGTAACACTCACATTACTGTTCTCTTCTCAAATAAAGAAAACATAAGATTAATGCAACAGTTATTATTATCATTATTAATACTATACTAGAGTAGGTTCAGGCATTCTGTGATCAGTTTCATGCATTCATTTCTTGAATTCCTGCAACAACCTTAGGAAGTAGGTATTGTTACTTAATCCCGATTGTACAGATGAGAAAACCGAGCCTTAAAGAGATTGTGTTACATGTAAGTGGTAGGACTGTGGTTTGAACCTAAGTCTTTCTGATTCACTTGCCCACACCATTATCTTTATATACCTCCAAAACTGGCAAGGCTCAGCTACTTGTCCATCATAGGGTTTTTCTCAATGTGAAACTGTTATGGTTGTCTCTGTCAGAGGTACAAAGCCTGTAAGCGGTGGGGAATAGATTGTTTGCTGTTTGGAAACACCTGCCATTAAGATCTGAATTCATAAAGCACTGAGAACATATCCATGTATTTTGACTGACTCTGACATAGATCTACGACAACTGGAGGGTTGATCTGAAAATTGACTATTAAGAAGATTGTGATCATAAACTTGTCTGATTATTTTTACTTGAAATTATTAATTGTCCTCTATCTTATATATGTTAATTCCTATAAGACTATTTGCACTTACTGTGTTCTTGGTGCTGAGGAAGGGGACATAGTGCTTATTTTCTGGGCTGACAGCGTGCTGTGTCCTCAATCATTTCAGGGTATTTTGGTCAGATATTTGAATAATAAGGCAATTTTTCAGAGGCAGCTACTACTTCTGTCTAAACTGAAGCACTCAATTTATTATCTTTCTCAGTTCCATGCACAGTGGGACTGGAGAATTGTCTGAACAAATACCATGCTACAAGGATATTGGTAATGACCTTTTGCAGCTCACAATGGTTCATGGGGAAACAATAGAAATGAATTTGTCGTACCTGGTGTGTGGGAGTGTGTATTCTATATGCATTGAGTTGTGGTGGGGGAAATTAGATGACATCTTGAAGTTTCCCTAATGTATTTTTAGATTTGCTAGAACTTCAGAAAGCAGAATAGTGAACATGTCCACACATTAAGAAATTACCCAAGGCAGGTGGGATCACTTGAAGCCAGGAGTTTGAGACCAGCCTGGCCAACATGGTCGAACCCTGTCTCTACTAAAAATACAAAAATTAGCTGGGCATGCTGGCGCACGCCTATAATCCCAGCTAGTTGGGAGACTGAGGCAGGATAATTGCTTGAACCTGGGAGGCAGAGGTTGCAGTGAGCTGAGATTGTGCCACTGCACTCCAGCCTGGGTAACAGAGTGAGTGGGACTCTTGTCTCAAACAAAAGAAATCACTGTTTTCCTCTGTGTCACATGCACTAAGCTGCTGTTGTGTGTCACATTGACAGTAAACTGGGTATATAATAGTGGATACAACAGAAAAGAAAACCCTCCTGCTGTAATGAAACTTAGAGTGTTAGAGGGTACAGTACAGCATACACTAATGAATACATAAACAAAGGCAGATTTACAGATTGTTGTAGGTATTTGGGGAGAAAAATCACTATAAGAAAAAAAAAAACAGGGGGAGACTTTTTGGATTAGAGAGTTGGTGAGGAATTATTTGAGAATGACCATGTGCGGTGAAACTTGAAGGATGAGAAGAAATAGCCAGGTAAAGAGTAGAGGAAATTCAGGCAGAGGAAGCAGCAATTTAAAACTGCATGTGGGCCAGCCATGGTGGCTCATGCCTGTAATACCAGCACTTTGGGATGCTGAGGTGGGTTAATTACTTGAGGCCAGGAGTTTGAGATCAGCTTGGCCAACACGGCGAAACTCTCTCTCTACTCAAAAACACAAAAATTAGCTGGGCATGGTGGCACACGCCTGTAGTTTCAGCTACTTGGGAAGCTGAGGCAGGAGAATCACTTGAGCCTGGGAGGCGGAGATTGCAATAAGCTGAGATTGCACCACTGCTTTCCAGTCTGGGTGGCAGAGGAAGACTCAGTCTCTGAATAAAAAAATAAAACTCCATGTGGAGAATCAACTTAATAATTTAGAAGAACTAAAAAATAGGTGAATCTAGCTATAGTGTAGTGAGAAAAGAAAGTATTGAGGTGTGAGATGGGTATTGTCAGTGGAGTGGCCCACAGATAAAATAAACCATGTTAAGGAGTTTGGATTTCATCCTAGGAACAATATCAGGATGTCAAGAGAGAAGGTGGTTTAGAACATCCTGACCAACATGGTGAAACCCCGTCTCTACTAAAAAATATAAAAAGTAGCTGGGTGTGGTGGCGTGTACCTGTAGTCCCAGCTACTTGGGAGGCTGAGGCAGGAGAATCATTGAACCTGAGAGGTGGAGGTTGCAGTGAGCCGACATCGTGCCACTGCACTCCAGCCTGGTAACAGAGTGAGACTCTGTCTCAAAAAAGAAAAACAAAAAATTCAACCAGGCTGCCATGTAAATAAGTTACTGAGAGGCAAGAAGTAAACTGGGGAAATAGGAAAATGGTTTTAGAATTCCAGGTAAGGAGTGATAGATGCTGAAACAGGTGGTGAAAGGAAGCGGATCTGTTTGCATTGTATTATGGATGGAGAATCGGAAGCAAGAAAGGTTAATAGAGCTGTATAAGATACAAACATGTATGAGATATGAACTCTGAGGGAGAAGGATGTGTGTGAGTCTCAGGTTTCTTCCCTGAGCATCTGGAGGTGGTTTTACCACTGTCATTGTCTTGAGGATGACTGGAAACAGGTTTAGAGATGGGGGAAAATTCCATTTTAGCCACCATATACTTGCCACATATCTTAGATATTCAAGAGTAGCTGTCAAGTAGGCAGTTGAGTTTGTGTTTAAAATGCATAAAAAGCCTTGGAATGAATATCTGAATCAGTTCCTAAAAATACCTGAAGTAGTCTAGTAGTATATCATTCGTTAACTGAGCAGGGCACTTGGATCCAAGTTTTCTCTGATAAGCTTCCTCTTGGGAGTAGCCAAATAATCGCAATATCCAGAATATGCCTGTGAAGAAACTGTTGAGCCTTGGTTGACATCACCAATAAATAGGAACATACAACTGTGATGGAGAGGTGTGCTTGTACCTGGAAATAGGATCATCCCAGATGCCGTGGAATTTGTATGTAGATGCACATGTCTCATCACGCTGGCATCTTGTCATGTACTTTTTCCCTGCACCTGCAGTGGAGATGCAATAGGGATGGTGTCCTTGTTCATGGCAATAGGGATGGTGTCCTAGCTGCTCTTCCTGCGGTTGTTCCAACTGTATAGGTGTCCATCCAGATTGTAGGTATTTAAAATGTGTCTGGATCTCATACACAAAAGCTATGCAAATTCAGTTTAGAGTAGGCTTTGCACCTTTATTTGCTTGATGACATTTGAGACCCACTGTGGAGGCAACCAGAGAAACCCACTAAGTGTCAGTTTCACAGTTTTAAGACTGTGCAATCTATTATTCAGATTTCAAAAGCATAGCATTTTCCACAATGTCAGTAGAGGATAGAGAAATACTTTTTTTAAGGCTGTGATGGTACAAAATGAAGGATTAGTCTCCAAGAGTGATGATTAAGCAGGACTAGCCTTAAATCTTTGCTAAGGAAGACGAGTAGAAGACAATTAAAAATAAAACACATAAGGGGGGTGTTGAACAATGAGAACACATGGACACAGGGAGGGGGAGCATCACACATTGCAGTCTATGTGGGGGGACTAGGGGAGGGGATAACATGGGGAGAAATGCCAGATATAGGTGATGGGGATGAAGGCAGGAAACCATATTGCCGTGTATGTACCTATTGCAACAATCTTGCATGTTCTTCCCATGTACCCCAAAACCTGAAACGCAATAAAATATAAATAAATAAATAAATAAAACACATAACCTTAAATTCTAAGATGTTCTACACATAGAATGGCTAAGAGTACAGACACTTAACTAGCTATATAACTTGGGCAAGTTACTTAATCTCTGTGTTACTTAGTGTCTATATTTGTAAAATGAGCATAGTATACCAGCTAATTATTAGGGCTATTATAGGGATAACGAAGATAAGTTAAGCACTTACAAAGTAATTAGCCCATAGTGTTTGTTACTATTGCTGTTATTTTATCTTCTGAGTGTATCACATATACACACACACACACACACACATATATATACATACTTGAAACTATTTTTAGCAAACTGGTGATCATGAATTGGGTTCAGCCCTGGGCCCACATTATATATATATATATATATATGTATATGTGTGTGTATATGTGTGTGTGTGTGTGTGTGTGTGTGTGTGTGTATATATATGTATTTTTTTTTTTTTTTGAGATGGTTGTGCTCTTGTTGCGTAGACTGCAGTGCAATGGCACGATCTTGGCTCTCTGCAACCTCCACCTCCTGGGTTCAAGCGATTCTCCTGTCTTAGCCTCCCAAGTTGCTGGGATTACAGGTGTGCACCACCACGCCTGGCTGATTTTGCATTTGTTTTTTTAGTAGAGATGGAGTTTCACCATGTTGGTTAGTGTGGTCTTGAACTCCTGACCTCAAGTGATCCACCTGCCTTGGCCTCCTAAAGTGCTGGGATTACAGGCATGCACCGCACCCGGCTACACATAGCATTAAAATGGACAAAATAGATTAATTATTTAATATCAGGTGATTTCTTACTCAAATCTGAATTTTTGAATCTCTTAAGAAAACCTCTAGTCCTAGGAGATGTTTGAGTTTGCAACCTCGATCATGCGTTAACTCCCATCATCTTCCTAACTGGAGATACCTAATCCTGTCACTTCCTTTCTTTGGTGGACATCCCTCAAAGATCTCATCCTTGTTGAGAGAAGCTGTCATTTGAAAATGTTCTTCCAACTCTCTCAATATTTTTATTTTAGAGGAAGAGACTAGCAATTCCCAATCAAAAAATGGACTATGGATACTTTGGAGCTCCAGGATACTTTCAAGCTCCACAATGAGTCCAGCCCCTGATATTATACTTTAATTAAACCTAAGGCATGGAAAATGAACTCTCTTATTAAAGATTTCTGGATTTTTCAGTCATTTTTTAGATACAGTGTGTTCTCTTTTCTTTTCTACCAAGCATCTCAGCAGCTGCTTTTTTCTTTCGAGAGGCTTTTTCAGCTTGAAGGTATCAATTTTAGAGCAGCAAGGATTTATTAATTTTTTAAGAGGGCTTTGACCCATCTTGAAGCAAATGTACACAAAGTTCTGTGGCTGAAAGTGAAGCTGAATGTGTAAACAGGGCTACAAGCCTCTCGCAGTCTCTACCATGGGCAATCAGAACAAAGTGCAAATCACTCCTGAAGAGAAATATGTTTTTTACCGCGTCATGACAAGCAACCATTTTTTCTGTTGTTTCTGTCTCCAATTTTGTTCATAAACCAGAACCATTCCAGTAGGCTTTCACAATTCTGTTTGTGGTTTACGCTTTGTGTTAAACTTACACTATCTGCAGGAAAACCACAACAAAGAATGAGACCAGAAATGATGTTAAGTGCAAAACAGAGAGACGGAGTTCTTTCTCACTTTCACCTTTAGACTCTGAAAACTCCCGTTGTTGTCTTTTGATCAGATTAGCCAGGCCATTGACATATTGTCACTGAACATTAGACGAGCTTTGAGCTGAGCCATTTTACGTGGGCTTTGTTTCATCCCTACACAGCTCCAAATGTTATTCATCTACATGATTTAGCCCTGACAAAAATAAAACTTTTAGATTTTTCACCAAGTGTAAGATTTTCCCTGATAGTTAGAAGTTATTTTTGAGACAGCCCGGCATGGTGGCTCACACCTGCAATCCCAGCACTTTGGGAGGCCAAGGTGGGTGGATCACCTGAGGTCAGGAGTTTAAGACCAGCCTGGCCAACATGGCGAAACCCCAGCTCTACTGAAAATACAAAAATTAGTCAGGCTGGTGCCAGGAGCCTGTATTCCCAGCTACTTGGGAGGCTGAGGTAGGGAGAATTGCTTGAACCCAGGAAGCGGAGGTTGCAGTGAGCTGAGACTGCACCATTGTACTCCAGCCTGGGTGACAAGAACAAAACTTTGTCTCAAAAAAAAAAAGTTATTTTGGAGGAATGGAAGATTGGCCTCCATTGGTGATAGAGTTCTCTAAAATTGATCTGGTTCATCAGTCTATCTCTTTGTAAATAATACAGATCGCGTCTTGAATGACAATGACAAAAATAAGATGTAAGGAGAAATGCTGATCTAAATAAAATCATAAAAACAGTCTTCCTCCAGTCCAATTGGATATATTCTTTACTACTGCATAAAAAAATAAGAACTATGGCAATATCTCCAGTAATACAAAATTATAGTTTCACCACAGTGGAGTAAGGTCATATTTGCTTGGCTATTGTTTTCCAAAACCTTTCTTTATGTATTCATTCTACCAACAGATTTGAGGAAAGCTTAAACTAATGTCCAAGGAATTTGACCTATCCAAAAACAATCTAGATGGAAACTTGTATGATTAATTGGACATGCCTTGTTTGTATTTTTAAAGGAGTTATGGTTTCATTCAAAAGTTGCAAATATGTTCGAAGCTATAAAAAAAAAAAAACCCTCCAGTAACCTAGCATTTTATCTATGATATCTTTTAAAATAATTTGGGTTAATGCCTTTAGTATTTAAATTACACTTTATTATTCTCTAGAGAACATCATCAAATTGCTGGTCACTTTTTATCACATGCTTATATCTCTCCAAAATGGATGGAATACAGATATTATAAACACACAAAATTATAATAAGTAGTAAATTATATTTTCCCAAAATCGGACTGTATGTTGATATCCAAGTGATCTATGACTGTATTGTTTAAAGAAAGTTAAAGTTCATATGCCTTTCCATACAACAACTATGAACTGAACCAAAATGAATACTTTTGGAGCCAAATATATATTTATTCCAATATAAAAATGTTAAATTTACTTTTAATCTTGTGAAATGCTCAAATCAGTATGGGAACCTACTAAAATGAAAAATACTGTTCCATCCACAGAAAGACTAAGTCTGTGAATGAAAGCACTGTCTCTTTTGGCCACCTAAAATTATTGCTTATTTACTAAGTCCTTATGATGACGTAAAATTCGGCAGAAGTCTGTGCTTCCCAAAACACATGAGGATGGCACTGTGAGAGTAATGTTCCTCTTTTTTCTCTTTCATATGTATGACATCATATTCTCTCCATATCTTAGCTACATTTCATTTTCAACTACCTTCTCGTGAATTGATACAGGTAATTATTGTCAAAACAGTTTTCTTCTGTTCATCTCCTCTCACTGTCTGATTTAAAAAATTAAACAAGGTTGGACACAGTGGCTCACACCTGTAATCCCAGTACTTTAGGAGGCTGAGGCAGGGAGATCACAAGGTCAGCAGTTCAAGACCAGCCTGGCCAATATGGTGAAACCCCGTCTCTACTAAAGTGCAAAAATTAGCCAGGCATGGTGGCGGGCACCTGTAGTCCCAGCTACTCAGGAGTCTGAGGCAGGAGAATTGCTTGAACCTGGAAGGTGGAGGTTGCAGTGAGCTGAGATGACATCACTGCACTCCAGCCTGGACGATAGAGAGACTGCGTCTGAAAAAAAAAAAATTAAACATTTAGTGCCCAGCCCTGTGTTACACATTGGAGATGTACAAATGATTAAGACATAAATCAGGCCAGGTGCAGTGGCTCACACTTTTAATTCTAGCACTTTGGGAGGCTAAGGCAGGTGGACTGCTTGAGCAGAGGAGTTTGAGACCAGCCTGGGAAACATGACAAAACCCCGTCTCCATGAAAATACAAAAATTATATGGGAGCGGTAGTGCATGCCTCTAGTCCGAGGTATTTGGGAGGCTGAGGAGGGAGGATCCCTTAAACCCGGGAGGTTGAGACTGCAGTAAACTGTGATTGTGCCACTGTACTCCAGCTTGGGCAACAGAGACGCTATCTGAAAAAAAAAAAAAAAAAAGATATAAATCATGTCATCAAAACTTTATAGCCTTAGGTCTTTAAACAATGTAAACAAACAAGCTTTGGTACGTGGATTCCATTCTTTCAGGAAGCAACGTGTTAGACAAGGAACATCTGCATAAATAGCTGGGATATGGGTTGCTCTGCTACAAACTATGTGACTTCGGAAAAATCACTCAATGATCAGGGTCCCATTTTCATCATTTCAGAAATGATTTCCCCAGGCTGAACTCCTCTTTCCCTGTGTCCTGTAGCACTGTCCTGAAGTACTTTTACAGCACTCCCAAACCCTATGTGATCAGACAAAGACTTAGTTATCCTTGTGGCTTCCACATTGGCATCGTATCTGGAACACCACGGAATGTTTAGGAAAATGTATTGAGTGAACAATATCCAACGATAAAATTCATTCATCCGTTTAAAAAGTGCAGTCTTCCTTAAAATTGAAAACTCTAACATGGAGGCAAAAGTAAAATAAAAGAAGCACCTCTTTCACTAAAGCCAGGAATGAAGGGACCAGAAGCCAGCCTGTCCTTACGCCATTTCAGCCCTGAAGTCCTCTGAAGATCCCTAGGCTTCTATAATAGACATTTTAAAAACCACTGTATTTGATCATCTCTTGAGACTGGTCTTGACAACTATATGGTTTAAAGTTAAGTAAGTACAGCGAATAGCTTTTAAAGTAATGAAGTTTGATCTCCTAAAATGCATTTGAGTAATCAGTACGCTTTCTAAAAGCTTTCCCAAAGTGTGAATAACTTACACCTAGGAAGTCACTGAACAGTTAATTCACAGTGGATTTACCTCAGTCTAGATGAGTAGCAATGCACCCTTTCAGGGTGGTGAGTTTGCCAATCATTTCACTTATTTCTTGATGTTTTCTAGTACAAGGCAGGATATTGCAATCCTGGGAATAATTGACTGCTGTCACTTAACCCCAAAAAAGAAGTGCATGGTCTGATGCCAAATAAAAGTGTCTTCTGCTTCTGATTATTTTTATATGTCAAACTTCATAGAATGTCTTCATGGGAAGCTCAAAATTTAAGCTAAATAGAAAACAGACCTTCACTTGTATCGCTAAGTCACATGCAGTCCAGTTTTAAAATGCTGTCTGTATTACAGACATCCATTTTCCTTGTATCCCTGGCTCTAGATGGTGTTAACATTTGCAACAGGTGGACATCAATTTATACAGTGCTGGCCCCACTGATTTCCTTGGGGGCCAAGGGAAATACCTAAGGGTCATCAAGGATTTGTATGATTGTCTTTGGACTTAAATTTCTTGGGCATTATTTAAATCAATCAAGTTTGTAGTCTTGAAATACATACACATATATGCATATAAGTGACTTGGAGAAAAGGAGATAATTTTCTTGACTATGTATTATAGTTTTGTATTTCCCAGAAAAAAACACTTGCCATGTAGATGTACATGTTAACATAAAAATAAATATTGATTTAGCAATCACATAGTTGCTGAGATCACTATGGATATAGTTAATATAAAACTAGACAATTTCCAGGTATTTCACCTTTTCTACAACATGAGTCTGGCATAACGACTAAGGAAGCTGTCATTGAACTAGTGTACTTGTTATTCAGAAGATACAGAAGTTAGCTTTTATTTTAATAGTGTCTAGGATATTATGTAGCAGTGACTGCATTATTTTTATCAGGTTTGGGAATGCTGAGAAAAACTAAATCTGTTTTAATTCTCCACCCCTGAATGTCTACATTGTGTGCATGTTGTAAGGAATTAAATTTTCAAGTGATGGAATTGTGAAAACTGAAGAGCAGAGTTAAACTTTACATATGGCTTTGCTGAAAAACAATTCGTCTGAAGTAAACATGTATATGCTGGGCTTTTTGAGGATGGCTGAAGACAATGTTTTTCCATTTTGACGTTTAGATGTAGGTAATTTAAGGTCTCTGACTTTGTTCTTTGTTTAAGAAATATGGAAAGGCCTGTTTAATACACAGTTTTAGGAGACCTTTGCAATAAGGATTAAAACATACACAAATTTTTTTTTTCATGATTAGCTAAGGTGTCCACTTTGAGATGACACATTCTCTAGAAGTGACTAGAGATGAGGTATCTTATTAGCTCATGCCCCTCCTTTCTCTCCTATTCCTTTCCCCCCATTTCAGTCTTTCTCTGTCTCTTTGTGTGTCTCTCGCAGATATACACACACAACAATGAATGAGTCACATTCTCCATCAAACTGTCATGCAGTTGGAGTGGAGGTGAGGAAATTCATCATGAGTGTTTCATTATAAAGTAACTTCATCTCTGTCTGATAAACAGAGTGATTCAGTATGACATGATAATACAGGTTGCTATTCTGTGACTGAAATATGACCACCTGTGTTTTTACAGCATTCCTTTGTTAAAAAGTTTTAACAAAATAGAAAAGCTCTCCTTTAATGTTAGGAATTCTTTCTATGTTGAGCAGAAGAAGAGTGTGTGTAACTCTTTAAAAGCCCATTTGTAGTGTAATAAGGGAGAATCCTGAAGCTGAAAACTGCAGCAGCCTTTCTCATGACAGTGAGAAATAGGTTAACCACAGGCTAGTTTCAAGGCAGGAAGAGCCATCTAAAGAAAATTACTATAATAAACAACTTCCTCCACTCTTTGGCAAAAGGAGATGATGGGGTGGTGGGGGACCAGGTGGACAGGCACATTGATCAATGAGATGACAGTGTGAGCACCACTGACGAAGTATTACCTTGTCATCCAGCTCCTTTGTGACCCTGCCTGCTGAATTCTTCCCAAGGTAAAGGGGTTGAAATGAGTAAGGAAGTGTCTCAAGATACAATCAGTGTAAGGGAAAGGAGATTAGCCAAGTAGCATGGACTGAGTGAAGACACAAGACATAGAAGAAGCAGAGAAGTAATGGAGAATTAATTCAGAACAGATGATAGAAAGGCAGGCTCCAGAGGACGATCCAGAGGTACTTTTGCGATGGCACATCATTTGTCTAGAGATTGCCATTTGCTATCTGAAATGGGGGCCTCCGGTTAATTCATGGCAAATACTTTTGTGACGGGTTAGAGAACACTATTTATTTCTCTTCACTACACCCTGAGGAATGTTGATGAGTTGAATTAGAACTGTAGTCAAGTTTCAATGTGTCAGGCCATACCTTTGAAGCTGCCTAACAGATGCCTTTCCAAATCCCCGATCAGGGTCTTTGTATTACTGTCTCTTGTCAAATCCAATCACTCACACACAATAGCAATGATGATACCTGGTCATGTTCTTCAAGCTTTGAAGCAAGTAAGAAGTCAAAGAAAACTGGCTGAATTTTTACATCACAGAAGTTTCCAAAAATCACATGAGCTTACAAAAACATGAATCCACACCACAAAGCCATTCCTTCCGTGAGACATAGAACGTAAGGTGTAATTTGAGCTTTATCAGGAAAGGGCCAACCAGTAAAGTCTGTCATATTTCAGTTGTGAAAACAATGATTAAATAAAACGTTTAAATAAATCCAAGAAAATATGGATTGAGGAGATCAAGTATGCTTAAATTAGATGCCAATATGTTCAAGAAATAAAATTCTTAGGTTCAAACTCAGTGTCACAAAGTAAATGTCGCAGCATGCTAGGGAGGTCCAGTGTTGTCTTTGTTGAAAACTGTATTAACTGTTGAGTTAACACAGTTTTTAAAATTTTAAATTAGAATCCTGGGCTTGGTGTTTCAAAGCTCGAGAGGCAATGTTGTGAGAGTGAAGATGTAAGGTTTTTGGGTTAAACAAGACCGGAGACTTGAGCCCCTTTGCTGTGTCTTATTAGTATGTGACTTTGAGAATTGGTCTATTTCTCTCCACTATTGCAATTAATAGCACCTTCTTCCTAATGTCGTTATCAATTTTAAATGAGATAATGCGTGTACATTGCTTGGCCTGGCACACAATCAGCATTTAATAGGCATTGTTATTGTTATTTTTAAGGCAATCAGATACATAATTGAGGACAAGAATTGAGTTTCATAGCATGCATTAAATAAAAAGCTAGTCTTTAAAAATCGATCCATAACTTTCATGGCAAAATGAGGACAACTTCTTGAAGAAACAAAGAAACAAAAAATAAGAGGCCTTAATGAAACAAATACAAAGCTGATTGAGGGAATTTTAAAAATAGTTTTAACATTAAAAATTGGAGGCAAAAAAAAAACAATAATTTACCCATGATTACTCAAGATACCCTTTGTTTTAATTTGATGTGCCCTAAACAGATACTGCATCCCCTTCCTTCAGAGAGTGGTTGGTAGATTCCAGCCCCTGTCTGTGGTTTTCCAACTTAAGAAGCTGTAAATTTTATAACTCTGCACCCTGCGGTCAGAGCTGCTGAGTGTTGAGTCTGAAGTCAGGTGGTTTGTGTGTTAAAGGTAGACATTAAACAGCTCTACAGAGGACCTGGAAGCATTTAAGGAGGTTGCTTGCCAGCTGTAAATTAGAGACTCAATGCCAGTTGGCTAGAAAATTCTCTGGACTTAGTCCAGTTAAGTAGACTGAATCACTGGCGGTCTTTCCAAATTTGTGCCTTTAACAGCTTGGCGATACACTCTGACACGCGGCATGGGGTTGTAAGCAATGGCGTTATTGTAATGTAGTGCCATTACGGGACGGATGCGGTGCTTCTGTGCCTTGAGAATGTTTGTGTTCTCCAGGAATGCTGAGAAGAGCAATGGACTACTCTTGACATGGTCACTGAAAATGTTTTAAAATAAATGTGAGCAATGGGAATGATCACTTTCAAGTTAGGTATTACCCAAGATGTGTTCCCTGGCATTCACAGACGAAGTTAGCATCTTAGCTAGGTGGTTGTATGCACATCTCTCTAAGGCTGTCCTGCTTCCCCACATCAGTGGGAGAGGCTGTCTGTGGTTTAGTTGATGGTGATGGACACACTAAAGCGTGTGCTTAGATATAATCCAGGTCACCAAATCGGAGGCTCTATTCTCCAACCGTGAAGCGAGAGAGAAGTCACTGTTAGATTGCAGGGTCATTTAGAATTGGAAAAAGCTTAAATTGTGTCTTAAAACTGATCCAGGTGAGAAAACTGGACTGAGTTGGGCAGGGCTAACTTCATGGGCCTGGGACCTGCCCAGCTGCAGAGGACCTCATGCTTGGAAGGGCCCTGTGGTTTAATGCTTCACTGTCACTGTCTTGAAATTCTTAATTTTTTCAATCAATGAATCTTGAATTGTCACTTTGCACTGGGCTTTATAAATTATGTAGCAATTTTTGAGGGTGGATTGGATTTAACAAAATTCTGGTATATTTTTGAGAACAGGGTGAAAGAAAAACCCACAGAGATTCTTTGAGCCAGGTGGACAATAATCTCCAAAGGTTTAAGTATTTGCAGGCATCAAAGAGTAAGTGATAAGAGGGTTTCTAGGATACTCTTGGTCACTGTTCTTCTCAGTACAAGATAAAGACGGGGGCAAAGTGCATCTTAGTTATTGAGAAGCAAATAATATATTACAATTGGCACATACATATCTTTTATATATTTGATCTTGGTACTTGTTTAAGTTTTTACTTCCTTTACAAGGCCTTTATGAGCTGATGTTAAGTAAATTCTTACATCAGCTTTTTGCGGATTTATGTAAATATTGTCTTTCAGTCTACATGATTACACATTGAACTGTGCATATGAATTTTCAGCTACACAGGCATTAAAGGCAAGCCTTGAGTCATTTGATTTTGTAAAGTCGAGAGGCCTTCATTTATGTATTCATTGAATGCATTAATATGTTAAACAAATAAACTATAAACAGTATGCTCTATATGCTACTGGCCATAAAACTGTATCTATAACAAACACAGGCATACAACCAGCTACTGTGTATTTTATGAGTTAGTAATTTAAAGCTGCACATTTCTAAGAACGATTACAGTAAATTGTGTCAATTATTTCTCTTCTTGTTTTGGCCAGATACATGAGTTTCATGTTACCATGATATTATGAAACGGATTGCTCCCTTCCTACTGTTTAATAGATCAGTGCTGGTCTTCCCTTTAGTTCAAGAATTTTACTTTGCTAAGGATCCTCATTTCAAGTATAAGAAAAGGGATGTGGGAAACACCGTGTAACACTTTGTCCTTTTCAGAGGGGGGATAGAAATCTTCAAAGGAAACGGAAGGATTTGTGGTTTGGTTTTTGTTTTTGAGACAGTGTCTCACTCTATGGCCCAGGCTGGAGTGCAGTAGTGCGATTGTAGCTCACTGCACCTTCCAACTCCTGAGCTCAAGCAGTCCTCTGCCTCAGCTTCCCAAGTAGCTGGGACTATAGGCACATACTCTAACACCTAGCTAGTTTTTTTTTTTTAATCCTTATTATTTTTAGAGATGGGGTCTTGCTATGTTGTCCAGGCTGATCTCAAACTCCTGAGTTCAAAAGAGTCTCCTGCCTCAGCTTCCCAAAGTGCTAGGATTATAGGCGTGAGCCACTATGCCTGGCCAAAAACAAGTTCTGTTGCTCTGTGGCTTCTTTGCTGTGATCATCACCAGGATCTGTTACTAATAAGTGATAGCTACAAAGCTCCTTTAGATGATGATGTGATTTCCTCCCCTAGCCCCACCTCAGATTACTAAAACATTTGATTTCCTTTTTCAGGTTCTATAGCACTGGATTTTTACCCAAGTAACTCTGACTGTGTTGTGTTTATATATGAATCTGCCTCATCTTCTCCACTGGAGAATATTGCTTCTTCTCCTCCCTAGAGTCATTGACCTTCCAAGTCTTGACCTTGGAAGTCACAAGAGAGATGATGGTGGCTTAGATCAGGGTAGCAACAATAACATATGAGGTGGTAAGATAGGGAGAGTGAGAGTTAAAATAACACCATTTCTGATCTGTGAAACGTTGAGTGTCAGAAAAAGAGAAGTCTAGAATGGCTCCAGGTTTTTATTTTGGCCTGAAAACTCGAAGGGTATTCTCCATGAGATGGGGAAGGCTGAGGGAAGAGCAGCCTATCAGGGAGAGAGAGGAAAATGTTAGACACTGATATACTTTTAAACATTCAAGTGGAGATGCCAAGTAGATAATCTAGTATGGAAGATGGGTGTCATCTGTAGCTGTGCATCCAGTGTGGTAGCCATTAGTCACACTTGGTTATTTAAGTTTAAATTGAAAGGTTTTCTGGTTTGACTATACGAGTGCATTTCAAGTGTTCAGTGGCCATATGTGGGGCAACTACGGTGATCACATCTTGACCACCGTAGACGGGGGGATGAGGGGGAGATGGAATCAGTATGTAGTAAACGACCTGGACTTAGATCCAGGACAGGGCATCCTGAGTAACAGCGGGGGACGAGGAGGCGGCTACGGATAAGACAGAGACAGGTTTGACAATGGGAGATTGTGTGAGTTCCCTGCTTGCTGGTTGCATTGATAATTTTTTCTGGTTGGCTTGAGTGAAGGTCTGGGGAAGTTTGACATCTGGTTGTTTTTGCTTAATACTTGTGACACTTCTTTCATCATAGTCTTTTCTTAAATACATTTTTTTTTTCCTAAACACATCCTGCTGTTCACAGCAACATTTAAAAATGTTTTGCAGTGAAACCACATGCCATATATGGCTTAGGCTCTAGAACCTGTCTAAAAGGTGAGAGGAGAATATATTTCAAATGCGTGTTGAAAATTTGTCAGACTACTTTTTGAATCAGCAGAACCTAAGTCCTGGAAGCTCAAAAGGCAAGAACTAATGTTCTTTTATATTTAATTTGCATTTTTATTGGGGATCTGCTCCCCTATGGCAAAAAATATTAGGATCTAGTTTGAATGGGAAGAATGGGGTGGTACTGGAAAGGAGAGATGAGTAAGTTAATTTCTTTCTGTATAGCACTTACATTTAAGTTTGCCTCTATTACGTGCATGTGTGTGTGATGCTACCCCATTGTATTGTAAAACCATTCTGCCTTGTGGGTCTTAGTTCACCAAAACTCTTATGCGTCGCACTCATATTGTATTGCCACACAAGTAAATATTGTACACTGCCTAATTTTCTCTGGTACAAGGTCTCTGCATTTTTGTTCCATAAAAGCAAACCAAAGTGCTACATTTGAAATACTGCTAGGCCGGGTGCGGTGGCTCACGCCTGCAATCCCAGCACTTTGGGAGGCCAAGGCGGGTGATCACCTGAGGTCAGGAGTTCAAAACCAGCCTGGCCAGCATGGTGAAACGCTGTCTCTGCTAAAAATACAAAAATTAGCTGAGAATGGTGGTGCGTGCCTGTAATCCCAGCTCTCGGGAGGCTGAGGCAGGAGAATCACTTGAGTCTGGGAGGTGGAGGTTGCAGTGAGCCAAGATTGCACCATGGAACTCCAGCCTGGACAACAAAAGTGAAACTCCATCTAAAAAAAAATATTTAAAGAGTAAAGTGAAATACTGCTGTAACTGAATAAGAAATTGAACTATCAAGCAGGGTCAAGATCATCTTCTGAATGTAAAACTGCTCTCACAATTCTAGCTTGACCATGAATAAAACGGTAAAGTTTCTGTGTTTACGTAATATCAGGTGAAAACACTAACAGAAACAGTGCAGGAAAGCATAGAATTTATTCAAAAATACTGTGGAAATACGGAAGCATAGTAGTTATTCAGAATGTGTGAAATGTTGTGTTAAATTGAACACAGGATTCCAAGAAGGGCTGTATGACTTAGCTGCGAAAGTTAAAAAACAAAACAAAAACAAAAAAAACACAAGTATCTTCAAAACTGTAGGACTCTTAAGACTGATTTTGAGATTTTTATTGGCAATTAATAATAATTGGGCATTTGTTCATTGTAATGGTACTACGTGTTGTGTTTTATATTGATTTTGTTTTGGATGGGGGTGAGGGAACACAGATTCATCTTTTAACATTTTGATTGTCTCTGCAAGGCACCAAGATTTGTTTCGTTGTACTACAAAGTGATGTTCACACTATGGAATTTTCGGTCAGTCATAATACTCCTGGAGGCATTTAAGCTAATAGCAAAATGGAAACCATTCTGTAGCATCCTAAAGAGTGATCTGGTAAAATGAAGGACCTTGAACAGCTGTCACCCACCCAACTCTAATGAAGGTGGAATCCCACTAGATGGAGATAGAGCCAGAGGTTCCTATTTTTAACTGCCAATCAGCTTTGCCTCTTAGGCATGAATGCCCAGTTCTGGTGGTAAAGAATTTTCCACAAGATTCATGGAGTGGGAAAGCAGCAGCTATTTATATTCATGCTTTGAACTTGAAAAAGAAAAAATAAAAGAGTAGTAGTTAAGAAAAAAGGGCATTAAAAGGGAGACAGGTATGTTTCCTACATCAAAAACAAGGTGATATATCACATTGTTTAGGCACATTGTGGTTGGTGGCTTTAAGCTAATTCCCTAGTCTCTTGTGTGATCTTGCATAAGTTCTCTTTCTCTGTATTTTTTTTTTTTCAATGAAAATATAGGCAGCTACATTATAGAGTTGTTAGAAGAATGTTGTATGATGCATTAAGAACGCCTGCAGAGTGCTTGGCAGTTGGGAGGTGTTTGATACATGACTGCTCTCGTCTTAGTAGTCAGACTTTATAGGATCAGATTTATCCCAAGTCTTTGCCCTTTTGGAGGTTAAGTCTATTCTAATGCATATATTCCAATTCCTGATTCTGAACATGTTTCTCTTTTTTTTCTTACCTGCTCATCCTAGCACAGAGTTAATAAATTCCCTTTGGGAAAATTTTCTATGGAAATTACATTAGAAACCCATTTGGATTTTAAAGTTGATGATAGCAACTCTAAGGGGGGTATTCTGTGGGTTTTGGAGTGCTTCCCTTGTTCCGACTTCCTCTAACACCCAGGAGAGAGCTTGTGAATTGTGACCTAGGATAGATCATGAAAACATATATATGTAGATTCAGTTTTAACTGTTATCTGTAGGGCACCACTATGTGTGTTTTACCATGCTAGATTTTTAAGTTAGGGTTGCGATCCAACAGTATAACCTTTCTTCCTTCATTATAATACACATACGTGTGTGCGTGTGTGTACACATTGTGGGCTTATGGCCAATGTCAATTATGTTTTGCTCGTTAGCATCTACCTAAATCACAGTTTTGATAACGTGAAGGTATACATTTTTAAGTGTCATGGGAAAACTTTAAGTCAACATAAAACATACTTGGTAACAATGAAGTATACCAATGTTAAGGTCAAAATGTCATGTAAATATCTTTAAAATGTTCAGTAAGATTTCTGGAATTCCAGGGTCTGACCTGTATCTTGATCTCTGATTTTTATCTTACACTGTCCAGATTCTGATGCAAGGCAAAAATCCGGGGGATAGCTTGGAAGTATGCACTTCCCAAGGTCATGAATGGAACTCCACCAGCCACAAAAAGACATGCTTATGCCTGGAGTATCGTGCAGTCGGAGTGCTCCGTCTCCTGCGGTGGAGGTACCTGATTTTCTAATTCTGTCTTCCAAGTTTGTCTCTCTTAAAACAGGTTCTTTTACTCCAGGCCTCTTTAACATAATACAGTTTAAGCCACCCAAGAGCTGTCTTTTATAAGAACCATCGCCAGGAAAGCAAACATAATGGCATTAGTTAAGGATTCTCCTATATGTGGTGAGAAATCAACTCTCACAAAGCTCACATCAACCACAACCAAGGCTCAAAAGTTACACATCTAAAACTTATGGGGAAAACATATAAAATATATTTACTTATTTACAAATATAAGCGTACATTTGCTTATATGCCTGTTCCAACACACACAACACACACATATACACACATATGTTATATTGACTTTTTATAATAAAAAAGTCAAGATTGGGGGAAACTAAACTGTAAGCTGAAAATTTAAAAAACACACACACATATACATAACCTTCCATTTGGAAGTTATAAATGCTAGGGTCAAGGCAACTGAGGACACATACATGGCAAACTGCCGACGGCTATCTGAAACGTGGATATCCCCTCAGGGGTAAGGTCAGCAAAGGCTCTCTCACTAGAGGAATGGATTAAATCTGAGACATAAGCCTTGCAAGGAAAGAACAACAGCAACCATCTACTCAGTGAGAAGAAGGAAGACATTTTATTTAGATGTCAACAGTGTCACATATTTGGGGGTTAAACAGTTGTCACACTTGCCCATTTGGGAGGAAGAATACGTGTCCATAAAGTAGTTTCTGAAACCAAAGCATGAATGTGGGTCTCTAGTTTCCTGTTATTCAGAGCACCTGGTGACAGTGAGCCTTTCTACTGTTTCTGTCCCACTGAGCATTTTAAGGCTTCTTAGAATCGGAGACAGAGCAAAGATACAGAAAATGAAGAAATTCTTACATCCGAAAGGCCTTATCTATAGATGCCCATGCAATTTACAAAATATGAAAAAATACTTTTAAGTATACATATATAAAACAATTAAAAAGTAATACATTTTCTACTGATACACAGTTTAAAGGCAATGAAGTATAAAGAAAGGTTAATCCCCCAAATTTTTAAATCTGCAATAGCCAATGTTAGCATTTTGACCTGTATCATTTTATTTTGTCTCTATGCATCTGTAAGCAACATGTGTTTGACAGACTCAGACTCATGACATGAGTATCGTTTTCTGTTCGTCTTTGCTGAAATCATGTTATAGACATCTCTTTACACTCTGCTCTGTTTCACTTCGTCATAGATTATGAAGTTTTTCATATACCCAGTGTTCCTTGAGAACATTTCTAATAGCTTTCTGGTATACCAGGGAGAGAACAGTTCCTTAGGAAGGAGAGAAGTTTGATTTGCTTTGCATTTTCAGAGACTAAATCCAGCCCAAGAGGAGGATGCAGGGGAAGCCAGTTGTGGAATTCTCTCCTCGCCCGGCCTTAACAATGCCTTTGCATGACTAACAGACCCTGGTGTGTCCTGTGTCTAGGAGAAAAAGAATTTAGATGAATAAGTCCTATTAAAGTAAATTATTAACTTTTAGGAATGCTATTTTTTTTTTTTTTTTTTTTTGAGATAGGGCTGCACTCTGTCACCTGGGCTGGAATGCAGTGGCAGAATTAGGGCCACTGCTGCCTCAACCTCTGGGGCTCAAGCAGTCTTCCTACCTTATCCTCCCAAGTGGCTGGGTTTCGCATGTTGCCCAGGCTGGTCTCAGACTCCTGGACTCAAGTGATCCACCTTCCTTGGCCTCCAAAAGTGCTGGGATTACCAGTGTGAGCCACCGTTCCGGCTTTGGTGTGGTTCTCGTAAGTGCCTCCTGAAAGCAAACCTGCTTCAACCCAAGGAGGTGGACTGACTGCTAGTCCTTATAGCAGGAGTGACTTTTTATCCTTTCTCAGATTATATTTGAAGACAAAGTGCCATGGAAATAAAAAACACAGTTCGAAGGGGAGGCAGCCTTCCTATTTGGGGAACTAAAAAATACAGTTACTCACACATTAAAAAAAAAAAAAAAAAAGTATGTCCCTGATAAGTAGTTCTGAAATGAACATTGAAAGCAAGGAAGTGGATTGCCGCTAAGAAAGCAGAAGCAGAGCCCTGGGTGATAGGCTTGAAGGCATATTTAGTGAGTTCTATTCTTTGCTTGTACGTGCCCTGAACTCTTAAGGAAGTATGAGATGTGTCATGGTAAGGCAGAATCTTAGGGTTTCCACATATAACTCACTAATGTTTTTTCTTTGAACATCATCATCCATCTGATAATAAAGTTTGCCTGGGATGTTTCCCTTTATAGTCATTCTGTCTTCAAAAGATTGCATTTATCACTTTATGGTTCTGGTATCCATGTCAGTCTTGAAAACCAATAATCTACATGCTAAAATTCTTAAAATATGAACTATATTATCTTAGAGAGTGGAATGGAATTCACATTAGTGGCAGATTTCATCAAAAGGAGGTGCTTCCACAAAATACTTGGATTCCATATCTGAAATAAAACATCACAATGCTGGTAAATCAGAAGCTAAACCTAGAAACCAAATTGAAATGATAATCTGTAATTTTCACTTTGCCACTTCTGATGTCTTACCAGGTTACATAAATGTAAAGGCCATTTGCTTGCGAGATCAAAATACTCAAGTCAATTCCTCATTCTGCAATGCAAGAACCAAGCCAGTAACTGAACCCAAAATATGCAACGCTTTCTCCTGCCCGGCTTAGTAAGTCATTTGGAAATGTCTTTTTATTGACTTACGTAGTTGTATGCCTTCATGGTTGTTATAAGATCATAAAAGCCCACTGTCAATATTGCTAACGGAAAGTGAATCAAAGGTAGATGCAATACTTAAAAAAGTAATAGAAGAAGATGAGCTAGGCATGGTGGCATGCATGTGGTCCCAGCTATTTGGGAGGCTGAAGTGGGAGGATAACTTGAACCCAGGAGTTCCAGGCTACGGTGAGCCATGATTGTGCCACTTATCTATTAGCCTAGGTGTAAGAATGAGACCTTGTCTCTAAAAAAATTTTCAGAAAGAAAGAAGATGGCTAAAGTTTAAATACATGAGTTGAAAAACACAAATTTACTTTTGGTACTCATTGACTTTGGTTTGATAGCCAGGAAGAAATTTACTGGTTATTCAAAAGCAAACTTACTTGGGATATGAAGGCATCTTTCTGTGGGGGAGGGGGAGTGGGTATGGGGTTGGAGTCTCACTCTGTCACCCAGGCTGGAGTGCAGTGGCCTCATATCAGCTCACTGCAACCTCCACCTACTGGATTCAAGCAATTCTTGTGTCTCAGCCACCTGCATAGTTGGGATTGCAGGTGCATGCCATCATACCTGGCTAATTTTTGTATTTTTATAGAGATACAGTTTTGCCCTATTGGCCAGGCTGGTCAGGCTGGTCTTGAACTCCTGACCTCAAGTGATCTGTCTGTCTCAGTGTCTCAAAGTTCTGGGATTACAGGCATGAGCCACCGTGCCAGACTGAAGGTGCTTTTTTTTTTTTTTTAAACCTTTAGAAATTCCTATTCTCTGAACTGAATCAGACAGATATTTAAATAATACAGTATCCTAAATTAGTTCAATTTGCATGTGGTTGTATGCTTAACTTTTATGTAAATGGTCCAAGAATTTAAAAATCATAATACTGTGCAGACCATGAAACCCCAAATGCAGAATTACGCAGTAGCAAGACACAAAATAAAAAGAATGAGGTCTAGGCCAAGTGGTAACTCTACCGCTGATGATGGTAGCCTTTGAGAAGCGCAGTGAGGTTGTTCCTGGATTGACTTTAGCCACGCTATTGTCTGAAGACTAATTTTAAGTAATCTTCCCAGTTAAATGGAGTCTCTTTTATGTGCTTTATCTTCTGCCAAATATATTTATATAGAACGGACAGAGTTTCTTCTAAAGCAATGTTGCATTCACCAAAGTTTTAGATCATCTTAATAAGTAGTGTTTGGTTTATGGTGATGCAATCATATTACATAATCTTTATATACACACACACAGTTTTTCTCAGAAATAATAGTGCATTTGTCATAATCACTTGGGGGTTCAGCTCTTCAGCAATCCTGTATGCCCAATTTTCAACCCAGTTTTTCTCTCAGGCTGTAGAACCAACTGTATCATGAACACTAAGAGGAGAAATAAAACTGGGGGAGAGGGGGCTCCATGGATTTTTCTCTTTTGCTAAGAAATATGTCTCTAAGAATTATTCCAACAGCTTTTAGAAATGAACCAGAGTTACTGAACCTTGTGGAACCTTTGTAGTGTTTACGTACATGCAGGAATAATCAATATGCTTCAATAGCAAGCTGATATTTTCTGATTTTGAGCCTTCTTCTCATCATTGGCTATTCCAGCCAACCAAAGAAAGGAACCCCATTTACATGTACTTCCGTGGAATGGGAGAGAGCCCGGGTCGTGGCCAACTCCTAAAATTTCCTTGAGGACTAACATGTAGGAATGCAGCAACAAATTTACTGGCTATTTGAAAGCAGAACAGCCCCTTGTAATGGCTCTGAAGAGTGGCAGTGGTAACATGGCTAAGATCTTCTGCTCCCTCCCTTTTTTGTCCACCCTTTTATTTTCTAGTATTTTCTGTTGGAATATGGGGCTATTCGAGGAGTATTCTTACCCAAAGATATATGAGAAAGAAGGGGTTAGACTCTTAGAGCTATGTGGATAAAGGAATTTATCTGTGCTAATTCCTTTATTTTCTCATGCGGCAACCATGTCATAGTGCATTTACTCTATGCCAGGCCCTGAGCTGTGAACTGTGGGACAGAGATGAATAACGTGAAGTTCCCCCCCATCAGTGAACCCAAAATCAATGGAAGAGATGGCTATGTAAAGAAATAATTGACATGCAGTACAATCTGCTAGTGAAGTGTTACATATTTTAAAAAAAAGCAGTAAGAGACAAGATGGACAGTGAAGGTATCTGGGCTCTAAGTTAGGGTTGGATGAGGGCGAGGTTAGATGGAGAGTTAGCCTGAGGCTCACAGGTGTGTTACACAAACAGTCTATTTGGGCCAGGCACAATGGCTCACGCCTGTAATCCCAGCATTTGGGAGGCTGAGGCGGGCAAATCACTTGAGGTCAGGAGTTTGAAACCAGCCTGGCCAACATGGTGAAACCCCATCTGTACAAAAAATAATAAGCCAGGTGTGGTGGCAGGTGCCTACAGTCCCAGCTACTTGGGAGGCTGAGATGAGAATCGTTTGAACCCAGGAGGCAGAGGTTGCAGTAAGTCATGATCACACCACTGCAGTCCAGCATGGGCAACAGAGCAAGAAAAAAAATTTAAAAAGTAAATCTATTTGTTAGGTCCTTGTTAGCACTGTTATAAACTCATCATAGTTGTCACAAAAAGGGAAGACACTTGAATTTGGTAGACAAAAATGCCATTTTATATGCCAGTGTTGAAGCTAATAATTTTATTTATATATAATGATGTGTTATATATAATGTTTTCTTTACCTTATTTGTATCTTATTATTTGTATCTTATTTTAGGATACAAATAATTGTACAAATATGAGTATTCTATTTGATATCATTAATTGAATAGGATTGTAGGGATTGTGACGATTGTTTGAGGACACACATGATTCTAGAACTCATGGTAAATTCTCTGGACTTAATTTCACACATCTGGCCTCTGTGGGAAACTAGAGGAAAAAAATTGTAGCAAAAAAACACATTTGGTCTTATTGATATCTAGTTACTTACAACGATACTTGGAATATCTGTAATCCGAGATGAGTTTTAGACATTGCAGCTGTGATGGAAATGTGTAACGGTCATCTCTGGTGCATCTTCTTAATGCTAGGACTTTATATCGTAGAACTTCAATTAATCAAAAGTAGTTATTGAAAAGGATTAATAGTTTCAATTGATAACCATATATACCAAGTCTCAGATAGCTATTAAAAAAAACTGGTCTGGCCTGGCGCAGTGGCTCACTCCCGTAATCCCAACACTTCGGGAGGCCAAGGTGGGTGGATCACCTGAGGTCAGGAGTTCAAGACCAGCTTGGCCACTATGGTGAAACCCCATGTCTATTAAAAATGCAAAAATTAGTCAAATCAACAGGAAGTAAAAAAAGAAAAAAATTAGCCAGGCATGGCGGCATGCACACCTGTAGTCCCAGCTCTTTGGCAGGCTGAGGCAGGAGAATCACTTAAACCTGAGAGGTAGAGGTTGCAGTGACCTGAGATTGAGCCATTGTACTCCAGCCTGGGTGACAGAGCAAGACTGCATCTAAAAAAAAAAAAAACTGGCAAATTTTAAAGAATATAAGGGTAGGTGTCTTAACTCATCAGTAAATTTAGGTGTAATCAGAAAAGTAATTTGGGGAAGTGCCCACTTAAAAATATCCCTGTGAGACCTTCTGTAAATGTACCCCTCTTCCATTAACCTCATCATTGTATTTTGTGTTGACTACCGTTGCAGCACTTACCAGAAAATACTGTCTTTATTTGTTCACATACCCACCTCTCTGCTGTGTTACAGGCTCCTTAATGCTGCTGCCATAATTTTTCCAATCCTAATGCTTAGGCGAGTCCCTGACACACAGTTAAAATCCCAACAAATTTGACTCAGTGAATTGTGTAGATTTTTAAGTGACATGGATTTGTTCCCATGCAGAGGCAGGAATGTATTTTTCTGTAGAACTGTGGGATGATTAAATGTGATTCCTAATATCTGGATCACAGTCATATAAGCCTCTGCATCTATCAAAGAACAGTGAGTACAAATTATCCTTACTGGTTCTGAAATTGATCTAAGGCTTCCCTAGGTGGTTCACCTTTCACAGTAACTGCTTTGGAAGTTATTATACAAAGTTTGGCTTCATTGAATATATTTGTTTTGCACTGAAAGCTGGATGCCAGGTGAATGGAGTATATGCAGCAAGTCCTGTGCTGGAGGCCAGCAGAGCCGAAAGATCCAGTGTGTGCAAAAGAAGCCCTTCCAAAAGGAGGAAGCAGTATTGCATTCTCTCTGTCCAGTGAGCACACCCACTCAGGTCCAAGCCTGCAACAGCCACGCCTGCCCTCCAGAGTGGAGCCTTGGACCCTGGTCTCAGGTAACAGGAAAAAACTTGGAATTGTTGGTGGTGTTCCCCATGAAGGCAAAAGTACAGGTGTCTTTGCTCTCCAAGGGGCTCTTGGCTGTTAACATCTTCATGGGAATCAGCATTTTAATTAATGTTCTTTAGGGACTCTTAGGAAATCTGAAGTTTCAGCACCCCTGTCCCAGAGCTTTGAATCTCCTTAGAAATTAGAGTATGGGGGCCATTTAGGACAGAGTTGTGAGCACAGCTAGAAAGGATTCTGGTGTCAGAAGCTTAGGCATAGAAACCTGGCTACTGCATTCTCCAAAGCAAATGGAAAACACACACACAGTAAAGCATAGTAGGGAGATTTAACTCTTACTTCAATAGGAAAGAGGTGAAGTTAGAAGAATACAGAGAAAAGTAGGGCATGAAGTTGGCTATGTTGACAAATTCTCAGTGAAAGCCATAAAATTTTAAAATTTTAAAGTTAGAAGAGTCACAGAACCACCTGTCATTCACAACTCGGAATTCCGTCTAAAGCAAAGGTTCTCAACTGTGGGTGAGTTTGCCTACCAGGGGGACATTTTTGATTGTCACAACCTGGGGGGAGATGAGTGCTACTGGCATCTAGTGGGTAGAGGTGAATGGCCTACACAGCTCCTCACCACAAAGAACTGTCTGATCCAAAATGTCAGTGGTGCTGAAGGGAAGAAGTCCTGCCCTACAGCCTGCCTTGTATGTGATAGCACAACTGCTGCTAAATCATGGCTGGCAAACCAATTTTAGGGAAGAATGAAAAAAGGGCAAGAGTTTTACCACGTGAACTATGAAGCCAGGTAGCAGCCACTGATGACAGTTCTGCTGTGCTCTCCTTTATGGTATATTACATCCTGGAGGGTGCCGCTTTCTGATTAATTTCAGCAATATACTATCATATCCCCTACCAGAGCTTAGAGTAAGGCTTTAAAAAAAAAAAAAGTTAGGACATATCTTTTGCACAGGGGTCCCCAGACCATGAACAGGTACCTGTTTGTTGCCTGTAAGGAACTGCGCTGCCCAGCAGCGGGCAGGCAAGCATTGCAGCCTAAGCTCTGCCTTCAGTCAAATCAGTGGCAGCATTAGATTCTCAGAGGAGCTTGAACCCTCTTGTGAACTGTACAGGTGAGGGATCTGGGATGCGTGTTCCTTATGAGAATCTAATGCCTGATGATCTGAGGTGGAACAGTTTTATCCCAGAAGCACCACCTCGCCCTGCCCATCCATGGAAATACAGTGTTCTGTAAAAGCCGTCCCCTGGTGCCAAAAAAATCGGGGACCTCTGTGTTAGGGGAATAAAGGGTCAGGAGGGAGAAAGAATATTACTAACCTTGTTTAGGGGTTCTTTCAAATGAGAGAATGTATTCATTTATAGCAGAGGGTAAAACTAAATAGAATATGTTCAGTCTAGTCTCTTTTTCCAGTTAGGAATATAATTTACAAAAATAGACTTCAAATAATTGTTTTAGCCAGATATATATGGTGGGTATGGATAAAGGGAAATTGGAATGGGGCTGGTTAAGTGACATCATGAAAAGAGTTTTAGTTCATGGAGTTTACCCCACATTTCACATATTTAATGTAGTTTTTTTTTTTTGTTTTGTTTTAAACATGGCAACTGAAACCTAATGGGAATGCAAATAGAACTTTGATTTTTTTTTTTTCTTCTCAAGTGTTCCAAGACCTGCGGACGAGGAGTGAGGAAGCGTGAACTCCTGTGCAAGGGCCCTGCCTCAGAGACCCTCCCCCGAGAGCCAGTGTACCAGCCTCCCCAGACCCGAGGTGCAGGAGGGCTGTGTGCTCGGACGATGTCCCAAAAACAACCGGCTACAGTGGGTGGCTTCTTCGTGGAGTGAGGTATGGTTTAGAAGTTACTGCTGGAGGTTTTCTGAGATGCTCACAACACCTACTAGCAGCTAGGCTCACAAAACTCCTTCCTGTTGCACACATTTATACCCAATGCCTGCTAATTGTCATTTCTGCTCTCCTGAGTGCTTCACCAAACATTGCTAACCCCCCCCCCCCCCCCACATTGATCAGGCCTATGCCTGGCTGTGGGGGCACAAGACTTCGTAAAGCACACACACAGAAATATGGATAAGGTATGCTAAGTGACTATCTAAAGTCTTCTTCTGTGGGGAGCTCAAGGTTCACCCAAGCTAGACTTCAGGAAGAACCCTTGTCAGAAGAGACTTTCTAGGGAGCATGGCCTAAAAGATGAGCAGGAATCAAAGCAAAAGGGGAGCTGGGCGAAGGTTGTCCCAGACAGGGGGTGCAACCTCTACAAAGGAGTGGTGATGGGGGACTGCACGTTGAGTAAAGAAGGGACATGGGCTGGGGTGGAAAACTTGATCAAGACAGATCATGAGGGGCTTAGGTGACACACTAGAAATAGATCTTACAAATATTGGGGAGCCAATTTATTTATTTCTGAGACAGGGTCTTGCCCTGTTGCCCTAGGGTTCATTGGCACAATCTCAGGTCACTGCAGCCTCCACCTCCCTGGCTCAGGTGATCTCCTACCTCGGACTAGAGGCATGTACCACTATACCTGGCTCATTTTTGTAGTTTTTGTAGAGATGTGGTTTCACCATGTTGCCCAGGCTGTTCTCAAACTTCTGGGCTCAAGTGATCTGCCTGCCTCAGGCTCCCAAAGTGGCGTGATTACAAGCATGAGCCACTGCACCCAGCCTAAAAGGGTATTTTTAAACCTTATCATGTTAGCTCCTTTGTGCGAGAGGTTGGGTGAATATAAAGGGCAATTATTTGCTGTACAGTGGTTCTTCCCATTGAGCTGTTAATCTTTGTATCTGGCCCTTACCCTCCTCATCTCAGATTCCTAACCCCTCAGGCCTTAGGTAGACCTGGACTTATAGGTATGTAACCCTCAACCTGGAAATCCTTCTGCCCATCTTGTCTTTCTCTTGGACTCTATCTCACAGCCATGTGGCTTCTCAAAGTCCCTTTTTGTTTTATGATGCTCATGATCTCTGTGATTTTGGGAAAGGCACTTGAGTTCTCTGACCTTTGGTTTCCTTACGTATAGCATGAGGTACTTGGCTGCTGTGTCTTTAAGATCATTGAATGAGTGTGGTTGACCTTGTGTCATCCCATCCATCTAATTTCATGTGGATGGTGCAACCTTATGTCAAACTGCATCTGCTCACAAGATTTGACCGTGGGGTTCTGCACTTTTCCACATCCTGTCTTGGCTCCTAGTGTTCTGCAACCTGTGGTTTGGGCGTGAGGAAGAGGGAGATGAAGTGCAGCGAGAAGGGCTTCCAGGGAAAGCTGATCACGTTCCCAGAGCGAAGATGCCGTAATATCAAGAAACCAACCCTGGACTTGGAAGAGACCTGCCACCGAAGGGCTTGTCCAGCCCATCCAGTGTACAACGCGGTAGCTGGATGGTATTCATCACCATGGCAGCAGGTGGGTCCAGGCAGATTTGGGAGGTTTCTATGCAAACGAGATGTGAGAAAATGAGGCATGCTGCCAACATTTGCTCTTAGTCAATGGTCATATAAGTAAAGACAGCTAAGGGATCAGGTTTTGAAGGTAGAATGCGTTTTGTTCTTTGGCCAGCTCTGCTTCTGTGGCCCTGGGCAGGTAACAATCTGTAAAACTCAGTTTTCATTTCTAGAAAATTAATGTCTGGCAGTTGATTTGTTATCAGAAAATAAGAAAATGTGTGTAAAACACTTAGCCCAGGCCAGTCATACCCTGCTGCTGTTGGTCATTGCTGCTATTGAAACTACCTCTCTAGTCTTTGTTTTAGAAATGCTGCTCACAGCCTTTTCTCATTTGGTTCCTACATCATGTTTCTGAATAATATAAGAGCTAATATTTGTCAAGCCATTACTGTGCATGGTGCTAAGTACTTTACATGCGTTTCCTATTCCTGGGTGGTATGGTCCCTAAAGCTCAGAGTGTTAGGCAGTTCAGCCAAAGATACTCAGCTTTTCAACTTACCAGATGCTAGAGGCACCCTTCTTTTCAGAAGACTTGGGTGAAACTTTGCTTAGGACTGGTGTGTGATGCTAAGTCTGAGAGAGCATTATGCCCTCAGGAACCCAAAGCTGTGCTGTGGTCCCTTCTAGCATTCTAACCAACAAATGTTGTCACACAGCTCTTCAGAGGACTCGGGTGCTGCCCACCTCACCATTAATCACGGGGGCCGGGTAGAGGTATACATACTTGTGTACGTATCTATTCAGGAGGATCTGGAAACCAAAACATGGATGAGAGGAAAGGAAATTAGCATGATTGTCTCTGGGCGGGCATTGTGGTAGGTGTTATACATACTGCTATGGATTTTTTTAAATTGACTCTAAGAAGATTATTTAGATTAAGACGTCAGTGAACAGATGCCAGCAGGCCAAATCTGCTCCCCCAGTATCTGCCTGTTTTTTATAACTAAAGTTTAACTGGAAGGTAGCCATGCTCATCAACTTATATATTGACTGCAGCTGCTTTAGTGCTACAAAGGCAGTGAGGAGTACGTGTGACAGAGGCCACATGCCCGTACAGCCTGAAATATTTATTATCTATCTTGCCCTTTACAGAAAAAATTTACAAACTCACGGTTTAGATAATTTGATAACAAGACTTGCCCTCAAGGACCTCATGTTTTAATTGAGGAGACAGAAACTACAGTAAATTACAATGCATATGTAGATTTTTAAAAAATGCAGTGAATTGTTAAAATAAGAAAAGTCCATTTAAAGGGCTACATTTTTTCCAGGTTATTCTTTTGTTATGAAACAGCTTTATATTAATTTTTCATATGTCTTTCTGGGAAAAAGGCAATTACTTGTCTCCTTGTTAAAATTTTAATTGCACAGTGAAATCACTGACTTCTAAGAAGCACCAACTTGGCCGGGCACAGTGACTCACACCTGTAATCCCAGCACTTTGGGAGGCCTAGGCAGGTGGATCACTTGAGGTCAGGAGTTTAAGACCATCCTGGCCAACATGGTGAAACCCCGTCTCTACTAGAAATAAAAAAATTAGCTGGGCATGGTGGTGCATGCCTATAGTCTCAACTACTCAGGAGACTGAGACAGGAGAGTCGCTTGAACCTGGGACGTGGAGGTTGCAGTGAGCCGAGATTGTGCCGTTGCACTCCAGCCTGGCCACAGAGCCAGACTCCATCTCAGAAGCACCAACTCTGTCATGCCAAGTCAGAGTTGGGCTGGGCACTGAGGACCTAATTCCAGAGCTGTGTCTAACCATTTCTTTCTCTCCTGGTTTTGAACTATCTCCTTGACTACTGCAGCTGCACAGATTGTCTGGAATTCTTTAAATGCTGTGATTAACTCCCTAGATGTGTCTATATTTGTTTCTGCATTCTTAGAGAAGCTTCTGTATTTCTGGAGCTTCTCTTCCTTATGAGTCACTTAAGTGGGAGACACATACTCTTGGGCTAGACAGATAATGTTTGCCTAAAACCCTTCTAATCAGATCAAAGGGCTCTCACTTGTTAGAATACGTGCTATGGACTGTAAGCCCATGTGCCTGGCTGCAGCCAATCTGTTTCATCAGCAGGCATCTTGGTAATGTCACAAAGCATAGGAATTCCTTCTGTTTGATGTCACTGACCTCAGCAGAGTGTTTCTGACTTCTTCCTCTTCTCTTTCCTGCAGTGCACAGTCACCTGTGGGGGGAGGGGTCCAAACCCGATCTGTCCAGTGTGTTCAGCAAGGCCGGCCTTCCTCAAGTTGTCTGCTCCATCAGAAACCTCCGGTGCTACGAGCCTGTAATACAAACTTCTGTCCAGCTCCTGCAAAGACAGGTAAAAGCGTCATGCTCCAGTCAACTTGACTAGTCTCTAGATAATTTTTTCAAAGCCTACTTTGCTGGTTGTGCAGTCTGTGACATTGTACAATTCTAGGATAAGCCATTTACCCACAGCCTGTGACAGTGCTCCCTGGAGTTGTATAAGGCACCACTCTGGGGACGTTCCTGTCCAAATGATCTTTTTGAGACAGAGTCATGCTCTGTCACCCAGGTGGGAGTAGACAGCTCACTGTAACCTCCCCTCTGCCTGGTTCAAGTGATTCTCCTGCCTCCCGGGTAGCTGGGATTATAGGCTTACACTACCACACCTGGCTAATTTTTGTATTTTTAGTTGAGACAGGGTTTCACCATGTTGGCCAGGCTGGTCTGAAACTCCTTACCTCAAGTGATCCACCCACCTTAGCCTCCCAAAGTGCTGGGATTACAGGCACGAGCCACATGCCCAGCCTGTCACAATGATCTTGTTTGCGTGGGTCAGAAGGGACTATTTAATTTCTCTGATAACACTCTTTAGCCATTATTACTTTGAAAATGGGAACATAAAAGTGAACAGGAATACCCCTCAAGGAGCTCATATTTTAATGGAGGAGTTCAAGTGAAGTACAGTGAATACTGATACGAAAATGAGAAGTCTGACTAAACTGTACCATTCTTCACTGGTCTAACTTTTAAAGTAGTCTGACCAATGCCAGGGAATATTTTTCAGCATCATCTGCTTACCTGGTGCTAAAGAATCATTTTCTGGCATGTAAGCGCTGGGTTTTTTTAATCCAATCACAGCTTTTCTAAGATTGTCCAATCTCTTATCCTACTTTTTCTAATTGGTGGCAAATCAGATTCAGGACTCTTACTTACTGGATTTTCTATCTTGTTGTCACTCATCTACTTTTTTTTTAGCTAGGGTCTCACTGTGTCACCCAGACTGGAGTGCAGTGGCACAATCATGGCTCACTGCAAAAAATGCTGGGGTTACAGGCATGAGCAACCACAGCCAGCCATGCTTATCTACTTCTTATTATAGTTTTAGCTCTATACTCAGGCATCAATTTTCTGTCCTCTGCTCTCTTTTCTTATATTATCTGAAACCTGAACAAGACCAAAAAAATTAGCTCTGTAGCAGTTACTGAGAGCCAGTTCATCCTAGTCCATGCTGGAGTGCTACACAGAGACGAAATGAGCAATAGGTCATGTTTTTCCAGACTCTGTCCTCCTCTCTTCACTCTCAGGGATTTCTCATTTCCACCCTTTAGTTAGATTGCCAAAGATTCGGCCCAGAAGGCACAGGCATCTCCACGGACAGTGGCCAATTATGAAATGCCCACCAGTATCTGCTGGGCAGGATGGGAAGAGAAGGAGAGTCAATATACATGTATGGCCCAAGACAACAGGGAGGCCATTTGTCTTATTTTTTGTTCACCCAGCACCTAATACCACGCTGGACATACAGTAGGTGCTCAATAAGTCTTACATCAATAAATGAGTATATGGCTAAATGAAATATCTTGTGCTGTGAGGTCCTGTATGTCATTTAAAGCAAAATCACTAAGCACCTGCTGTATACCTCTAGCACTCTTCTACAGACAAAAGAATAAAGCTGGCTCTGTTCTTAAAGAACGCTACAACAGCAAATATAAGTGGTGGAGTATTCAGTGTTACAATGATGGTCAGTTCTCCTTGAGTTGCTGGAATGAGGGGGAGTCACAGGGTGCATATGAGAAGAGGCTTATTAAAAGAGGAGCTTGGCTCGGTGCAGTGGCTCATGCCTCTAATCTCCACGCTTTGGGAGGCTGAGGATCACCTAAGGTCAGGAGTTTGAGACCAGAGTGGCTAACATGGTAAGACCCTATTTCTAGTAAAAATACAGAAACTAGCTGGGCGTCTGTAGTCCCAGCTACTGGGGAGGCTGAGGCAGGAGAATCACTTGAACCTGGGAGGTGGAGGTTGCAGTGAGCCGAGATTGCTCTGCTGTACTCCAGTCTGGGCGACAGAGTAAGAACCTGTCAAGAAAGAAAAGAGGAGCTTCTCTCTGTACCTCCTGGCTGAGTCCAATCCCTTTTGGAAGAGTAGAGGATACAGCAAGCCCAAGTGTTTGTTCTGGCCCAAAAATGTGGGCTACAGTTTACTAAGTGAAGGATTTTCTCCCATTCCAAGTATAGGGATGATGGCATGTCTAAATTACTGCCTGCTTGGCAGAGTGACCACTGTGTAAGTCATTCAAGTATATTCTCTGGCTTTGAGTTTTCAGAAAACATTAGTGAGCAGTAAGGATGCCCATGGTGACGCAGGGAAGAAGATTCCATTCTTTGACTCTTCTCTGAGACCCCTATTATGGGCCAAGCACTCTGGTAGGCACTGTGAGGGTTTCCTCCCCCTCATGGAGCTTATACTTGGGTAGAAGTTTCTACCCATACAGTCACTTAAACTGAACCCTAGAGAAGACCATTGTGCCCATGGTGGCATCATCCTGTCTTCCAGTGTCACCAAACAGGTTTGCTGTCCCCCAGACTCCTGCCCATACTGCCTGCCAGTCTAGGGGCATTCATTATATACCATCATGAGTTTGTGATGCCTTATCTGGGTGTCTTGGTTGGATCTCCACCTGGGGAAACCAGCCTTATGACTGCACTGTATATATTATATGCAAAATTCTCTTCAGGAAAAGAGATAAGGCCCTAAAGCAGTAATACCACCCAGAGATTTGTGTCACTCTGCATTGAAACTGGTTGTTCACATGTCCGGAAGCTGCCTGGGCTGCAGGCTAGTCATACTAAGTTGAGGATGACCAGGCACTCAGTACTAATTCAATGCTAATAAGCTACTCCTCACGGAATCCCACATCTTCAGATGGGATCAGGCAGCATTGTATGGTGGAAGGAGCAAGGACTGTAAAATCATAAAAATAGAGTTGAAGCCACACTAACTTGACACAAAATCGCTACGGAGCCTTGGGCAAGTTTTGAACTTTCTGAACATTCATAAAATCGGGAAGTAATGCTTACTTTGAAAGATTGTCGTATTAAAGAAGGTAATTCAGTTTTTACCACATTTCTTTAGTGCTTACTATGAACCAGACACTGTTCTGGTGTCTGATTACAAAAACATTAACCAGCTCAACAGGCACAGATCCCACCTTCTGACAAGCTCTTGCTTCTAAATGGAAACAGACAACCAGTAAACACACACTGTTAGAAAGCAAAGTTGCAGGGGTGAGAAGATAGGAAAACAAGTTTAGATTGTAATGATTAGGCAAGACCAAGCCACTGGATGATTGAGCACTTGAACAGAGACCTCAGAAAAGGTGAGGCCACGTATGGATCTAGAAGGAGTGTTCCTGGCAGAGAGACAGCAAAGAGGCAGGAATTTACAAATCTAATTCAGGAACACCACAATGCTTGCAGTGCTTGGAGTACAAGAAACAAGGTGAAGACTGGTTAAGCAATACATGAACAGTGGTACTGCAGGCCTTGTCAGTCAGCGTGAGGACTTCAGATTTAACTCTGAGTACAGTGGAAGCCTTTGAGCAGACGAGCAATCGGATCTAGCTTTAGGAAGATCACTGGCAGTTAAGTTGAAATAAGTTCAAGTTGCCTAGAGTAGAACAAGGACTTGTCAACTCTGTCAGTAAGCAGATGGAGAAGGTCCCACCAGAGCAGTGGCAGTACTGAAGAGGTTGGATGCTGGGTGTGTTTCAAAGATTGAGCCAAGAGTATCTGCTGATTGCATGGAGAATGTGAAAGGATTCCAAGATCATCTTCAATAGAGTAAATCAAATACCTGACTCACAGTAGAAGCTTAAACAACCAGCTGTTTGTTAGTAATCATTATCATCAAAAAAGCACTTATACTGATAGCATAGTAATAACATCTCACTTCTGCTTCCTGGCTTACATGAAGTGGGTGTGTAACAAGAAATTTTAGGCAGAAGCATCAAGGCTTGAGGAACCAACTCTAGGCATTTCTGCATTATGTATAGTAGAGACTCCTCTAAATAATTTTTAAGTCAAAACTGTGCCTTAACAGTACAGCAAAATGGGCCAGGGTTGGTGGCTCACATCTGTAATCCCAGCTCCTCAGGAGGCTCAGGCAGGAGAATCGCTTGAATGCCTGAGGTGGAGGTTGCAGTGCGCTGACATGGTGCCACTGCACTCCAGCCTGGGCGACAAGAATGAAACTCCGTCTCGTCTCAGACAAAACAATAAAATGACGGGGCCCTTGCACCTAAAACATGCACTTATGTTTACATACACATTCACATGCATTTTCTATCTCCTGAGGCTCAGCTAAGTACGAATTCCTGATGTATAGTGAAATAATCACATCTGTCATGTTCATTGAGCAACCAAAGAAATTAGGAAGGACTGGTGTTGACTTATTTACTTGCAAACTGGCTGAGATTGACTTAAACCTACACAGAATGTTGGCGACCCCAGCTTCTTAAGTTAATCTCAGCCAGTTTGCATGCAAATCCAGGTGGCTTCACTCCCAATATATCAGGCTCTTTGCTCCTGAAATTAAAAGTTCGTGGACCAGCAGCACCAACCTCCCCTAATGCCCATCCCCCCCCGGCAGCCCTTCTGAATCAGAACTAGTGGTTTTGGTTTAACAAAATCCCTAGGAGATTGCTGATGCACTGTATTTCCCTGGACACACAATTCAGTGGTGGCTCCCAGGCTGTATACAGAGGATCAGACATTGATCTTGGATTAGTTATGACTTTTTTTTTTTTTTTGAGATGGAGTCTTGCTCTGTCACCCAGGTTGGAGTGCAGTGGCGCGATCAGGGCTCACTGCTGTCTCCACCTCCTGGGTCCAAGCCATTCTACTGCGTCAGCTTCCTGCGTAACTAGGACTACAGGCACATGTCGCCACGCCTGGCTACTCTTTTGTATTTTAGCATAGATGGCGTTTCACTGTGTTGCCCAAGCTGGTCCTGAACTCCTAAGCTCAGGCAATCCACCCATCTTGGCCTCCCAAAGTGCTGGGATTACAGGAGTGAGCCACCACACCTGGCCTAGATATGACTTTTTTAAAAAGAAAAATCATTTAATTTTGCTAATGGTCACAGTCCTTTCTGGGCATCTAAATCCTGCCCCCATCTCACTCCCCTACCCAAGTCCCAATGTGTCGATGTGTAATGGGAAGAATCACAAAGAGGCACAAGGGAGGTGGGCCCAAGGTCTTTGTTAAAAGGATGAGAGGGCCTGGTGCAGTGGCTCACACCCATCATCCCAGCACTTTGGGAAGCCAAGGCCAGCAGATCACCTGAGGTCAGGAGTTTGAGACCAGCCTGGCCAACATGGTGAAACCCCATCTCTACTAAAAATAGAAAAATGAGCCAGGTGTGCTGGCACATACCTGTAGTCCCAGTTACTCGAGAAGCTGAGACAGGAGATTTCCTTGAACCCTGGAGGCAGAGGTTGCAGTGAGCTGAGACTGCGCCACTACACTCCAGCCTGGGCAATATAACGAGACTCTGTCTCAAAAAAAAAAAAGAAAAGAAAAAGATGAGCACCCTAGGCAACATGCTAAATGTATTTTCTTATTTTAGAGGATCCATCCTGTGTAGATTTCTTCAGCTGGTGTCACCTAGTCCCTCAGCATGGTGTCTGCAACAACAAGTTTTACGGAAAACAATGCTGTAAGTCATGCACAAGGAAGAGCTGATCGATCATGGTGTCCTCCCCAGTGCCTTAGGGCCAGGGGTTCACCTTTCAGCCCCTGGGAGAGACCAGCTGCCTTTGAAACCAGGAGCTGCGCACTGAGAACCATTTGTGAGCTGCGGCTGTGAAGGAGCCAGCTCTGAGGAACAGACAGGTTGCCACCAGGCTGTTTCAACTGCCCAAAGCACATGGTACCCTGAAGCACTTGAAAATGGGAAGCGACGACAAATCTGACTTAAAAAAATCTTTGATTTGCACTGTTACATGCAAGAAGTGGTGAATCACACTGAGATATGTCGATTTTGGGAGAGACTCCTTTTTGAACTTCAAAGCATTCAATGGCAAATAGATCTGTTTTAAAAAGGTCCTTTATGACTTCAGGTCAAAGACAGACTCAGAACAATCAAATCTGGATGGAATACCTTGCCTAACTGCTGCATGGAGTTCACAGTTTGACTAACCCTGTGAACACCCAAGCCAGGAGTTCTATGAGAAGCCAAATGGTGCTCACAATTGTGCTTGCTGCTGGACTGGCAAGCTTCATGTTATGTTTATTTGGTGTGTGTGTGTGTGTTTATTATTTTGTTTAAACTATATTCTGTTTATAGAGAGTCTCTAAGACTAAAATTAACAACTTGAAAAGTACTCCAAGGAATATTATGAAACTAGGGCACCATGGGACTACTTAAGATCTCCATGTAGTTGAAATTCATGCAAGAAAACAACTCATAGAAAAGATACATATGGATGCCCTTCACGTGTTATCAACCTTGTAACTTTTGGTGCTTGCTCAATCAGTCCATGAAAAGCTGGAGCCCGCTCTTTGGGAATGACACTTGGCAAGATATGCATTTCTGGTATTTACAAAAAACTCTAGGAGCAGCAAAGTGGCAAAATAGCAGTGTTGTGAAGGAGAGGGAATCATCGTTTATAATGCTCTCTACATATTATCAGAGCTGCTTGGAAAATTAAAGGCCACTTGTGGCTTATTCCTACCAAGTGATATGTTTAATTTAGTTAACAGCAAAAAGAAAAGAGAAAAAGAAGGAAACAGTGGTAATAAAAAATCCATCTGTTTTCTTGCTGTGTTAATATTAATAAAGCATAATATGCCAAGACCCTTTACTAAGAGCATTTTTAGTCATCAGAAGCCAGCTGTTAGTAGGTATTAATAAGTCTAAAACTGTTCTCAATTGAAAAAACACCACACTATTTTGCCAAAACCAAAGTAATTATAAGACTGTGTCCTCCTGTAATTTTTTGAGAAGTGGTTATAAAGGGCATATTTACTTAATTCTACTTTACTCCTCAACTTCTCTGATGAATGTAACCCAATTTTACTTCTTTAAAAAGTCTCAATTCAAGCTGGATTACCCAGCTCAGCATAATCAACTAGACAGTGGTTTGTTAAATTTAGCAACATACTTTGTTCCCATTCTAATTAAAATCATGAGTTCTCGAATCCCAGAGAAATAATGCTTAGCAACTTCTCTCAGTCTGCCTGGCTTGGCCTAAAGGAGTGGCTATTTTGTCAACAGGAAAGAAACTGACCAACAGGTCTCTGCTACAACCCCCTTGCCTTCTGAAAAACAGCAAGTTATTTGTTTCTTTATATAATTATCATTTTATTTTATGTAAAAATTAATTTATTAATAGCCTATTATGTGTTCTCACTTGCTTCTCTAAGTATTATTAATTTTGAGAAAAAATGTGGAATAAAACCATGGATTATAGAGAAAAGTCAAAATATATGTGTAATATTTAATTATTTTATAAGTTTTATAATAAAGTCTTCTGTTTCTTTATCTTTGACACTTGTTAAGTTCTTGAACACGTTAGTGACAACTCAGTCATTTCCAAGGTAATTTAACTGTATACATATTAATCTGGACTCTTACAGAATGGCTGGGTGGAGTGGTTCACCTCTGTAATCCCAGCACTTTGGAAGACCAAGGTGGGCAAATCGCCTGAGTTCAGGAGTTCGAGACCAGCCTGGCCAACATGGTGAAACCCCATCTCCACCGAAAATACAAAAAATTAGCCAGTAGTGGTGGCGCATGGCTGTAGTCCCAGCTACTTGGGAGGCTGAGGCCGGAGAATCGCTTGAGCCTGGGAGGTTGAGGCTGCAGTGAGCTGAGATTGCGCCATAGCACTCCCCTGCTGGGTGACAGAGTGAGACTCTGCCTCAACAACAACAAATCTTAGAGAGTAACTTCATTGGGAAAAGGAAAGATAAGCTATTCACTAATTGATGATTTTCTTGTTTGCCTATGAAGAAATCAAAGTATCAAAAGCCAGGATGAAACAGATGACACATTTATCCTCTTTAGGACACACTATTTTGTTTTCCTGTAATTGTCACGGAAACCTTTATTTGTGGAGATCATCTAAGATAAAGCTACCATAAATGTATTTTTCTATTTGAAAGTCCTTCTAGTAAAATATTTTTGTAACAATAAGGAAAGCGAAGGGAGGGGAAGGATGGGTGGGAGAAGAGAGGAAAAGAAAAAATAAAAAGTAATTGTTCTTGGCTTTTTGAAATTTTGAATCATTAAACCACTGGAGAATAAGAACTGGGCAAAGTCCAATTGATCCGAAAATACAGTATTTTCCCCTGTGATTACATATGTGTGTGTATAAATATATTCATATGCATATCTTTAAAATACAGTTAAAATTTTTATATAACTTACTGCAATTTAGCAAACAAAAAAATAATTAAGAATGGAAAATGGAACAGATGCAGATAAAATAGGTGACAGAAAAAAAAGATTTTTTTTTCTTTGAGACGGAGTTTTGCCCTTGTCGACCAGGCTGGAGTGCAATGGTATGATCTCGTCTCACTGCAACCTCTGCCTCCCGAGATCAAGCGATTCTCCCGCCTCAGCCTCCTGAGTAACTGGGATTACAGGCACGCGCCACCCATCCCTGGCTAATTTTTTTATTTTTAGTAGAGATGGGTTTTACCATGTTGGCCAGGCTGATCTCAAACTCCTGACTTCAAGTGATCCAACCGCTTTGGCCTCCTAAAGTGCTGTGATTACAGGCATGAGTCAACATGCCTGGCAAAAAAAAAAAAAAAAAAGGCTATCATGTATACTTTTTGGTAATAAGCAACAACATATTAGTGTTTAATGGATATCAAGTACTATGCTAAACTATGTATATAGGTTATCTCATTTAATCCTTACAACAGTCCAGTTAGGAAGATACTATTATTCTTTGTTGGCAGGTGACAACTGGGATTCAGAAAGATTACATATTTAGCCCTAGTACACAGTCACTGAGTGATGGGGTCAGGACTCAAACCCATATCCATTGAGGTTGTCTCATCAATGTGCTGCATTACCCTGGGAGACAGAAAGAAAGAGAAGGACATGCAGGCCTTAGAACTCTACTCTTCGGCCCCTGGGATATATGTGAATGGAGTTTGACAGTAAGTTATTTAACAGTGATGAATTATGGGCAGAGCTTGGAATTTCAGATGGGGAACTGGGGTTGGGAAGTAATAAATTCTCAGTTAGCTAGTCTTTTCAACAAAGTATACTTAAAGACTTGTTGTATATCTAAATCTTGATTCCCTAATAATTGCTTTGCTCGGTGATGACAGTATTTCCTGGACAATAGCACCAGAGTATATGGAGCCTGCAACTCCAAGTCCAGTAAGATGGAGGGCATGAGTGAGAATTCTCCTGGCGCTGGGTTCATATGCTAACGGTAGGGAAAGACGCTATCACACCAGCATGTATTATGTGAGACATGGTTTATGAAATTTATAGCATAGAGCCCATTATTGCTAAATATATTCTGGAAAAGGTCATTTAATTATGTGCTATATGGTTTTATCTTAGAAAATGTAAAAATATGCATAAGGATTTACCTTATCTTTCCCCTAAGATCTTAATTACTTGAATACCCCTGTGGTCTCCACCCGGTGCTAAGGGTTAACACCTGAGATGGTTTCCATCAGTCTCCCCTGGATCTGGGTAACCAACACTTTCCTCCTCCTGAGAAGACGACAGGCTCCTGAGAGGTGACTCTCAAACCATTGTCACTCAAGTTACTGTCACTGTGAGTATTCCCCATAAGCACATATCACCTCTACTCATTTTTAAAATCTATTTAAGTAAAAATATGATTTGCTGTAAAGAAAATATTTAGCCCGGGCATGATGGCAGTACCTGTAGGCCCAGCTGCTCGGGAGGCTGAGGCAGGAAAATTGCTTGAACCCTGGAGGCAGAGGTTGCAATGAACCCAGATCACGCAACTGCATGCTAGCCCAGGGGACAGAGTAAGACTCTGTCTCAAAAAATTAAATAAATAAAATAAATATATATAAAGCAACTGTTTTATAACTCCTTAAAACACAGAATCAATAGAACATGGCATAAAAGGTAGCCACAAAAACCAAATAAATATTAACATTTAAACTGTTAATTTTAATTTAAAAATAAAATGTAGTCACTATAATTGGTTTACAAAACTCATCTGAAAATAAAAGAATTCCTCTATAAGATTAAGTGACTTGTTCATAGCTTCTCAAGGATAGTCAGTTTAGTATCACTAAGTTTGGAATACAGATGGGCTTCTATGTCAGTAAGATTAACTTGAATCCCAATTCACAATTGCACAGAGAAAGAAGAAATTATGTCCAATTAATGGTACCTTTGCTGATGGAGCTCGACATTAAGAAATATGACGTAAGTGAGGTGTGTTCAACAAATTTTTGTAGAGAAGGCTTCAAAAGCGGTATCTACGATGTGTTTCTCTGAATATGCCCAGTTATTTGTTAGTTTCTGCAATGGAATAGTGCCGCTCATCTACAACCACCATATTGTTTGAACATCATGAAGAGACACTTGCTAAGTGTCCTAAGTGTTTCCCTGAACTATTCTTTTCATCGTTGTTGTTGAGTTGGAATCTTGCTCTGTCACCCAGGCTGGGGTGCAGTGGCACAATCTTGGTTTACTGCCACCTCTGCCTCCCAGGCTCAAGCAATTCTCCTGCCTCAGCCTCCCAAGTAGCTGGGACTACAGGCGTGCACCACCATGCCCAGCTAATTTTGTATTTTTAATAGAGATGGGGTTTCCCCATGTTGGCCAGGCTGGTCTCAAACTCCTAGCCTCAAGTGATCTGCCCGCCTGGGCCTCTAAAAGTGCTGGTATTACAAGCACGAACCACTGTGGCCAGCCTCCTTAAACTATGTTAATGAGGGACACAGCCGAGTTTATAATCAGATCGTTCAATAACAAAAAGTAATTTTTATAATTGTTGGTTGATTGAATGAACAAATTAGGTTCAAAAATTGTTCCCAACACTAATTGGGATTAAAAGAGACACCAATGTCTAGGAAAAGGAGATCCCGCATGTCGCTTCCTCCCACCCCTGTTCTTTTCTTCCTCCCACAGACTTGGCTTCCTCATTTCGGCTACCTCTGCCCCATACAGGTTAGGAGATTGCTTGGCATTGTCTCATGTGGTGCTGCAATGACCATGCCACGTGTCAGAAAATGCTATTCTACATCAAAGCATGTGGTCTTCCTCAACCCTCCATCCTGATGGCAAAAAGACTTTTTAAAAGTGGTGTGCACTACAAGGAGTGCTCCATTAACAGTCACAGCCCTTGGGGGAGATGGTCTTTGAAGGTGAACCAGAGCCAGGGGCTGTTCCTGCTGGAGACGAGGCCCAGGTCCAGATCCCCCATTGTCTCCTCCTATCCCTTCTTTCATGTGGCTGGACTACAGGAAGGAGTGGGCAGCTCCCCCCTTGGCAGAAGGCCTAGCTCTACTGTTCTTCATTGTGCCCCTCAGTTTCTGCAGACTCTCCATATCCCAGCAGCTGAGAGTCTCCTCTTCCTTAGAAAAAGGGTCTTCTCTCCCCTGTCCCCATGCCTTTTGAGAGCCAAGCTGGCTATAGAGTTAGATACGGGACGACGGTTTCTAAATAACTAGCTCCATCACAATCACCTAAGGTCGTTTTATACAAAGACTTTCCAGGTTCCTGTCAAGAAATAGAATTTATTAAGCCTGAGGGTGGGACCTGGGAATTTATGTTTTAAAAGGCATTAAAGTTTTTCTGAAGAACAGCTAGGTTTGGAACCACTGGTCTAAAGCCAAAAAAATAAAATAGGAAGTGCTTGGACGTGTCTTCTTAGACAAAGGAGTGACTATGGTTGCATGCCATCCCGTGCAGCTGTGCAGTGGTTGGGCCAAATTCAGCCAATACTAAAGTGACCTTTTGCCTGCCTGTTTTTTGGCATGTACATTTCACCTGGGAAACTACCGGTCAGCCAAGATAAGAATTCACAGGCAGAAACCCCATGTGCTGGTGATCTTAGTTTCTTCTCATTCTCAGGCAAGCCAGAAGCTTGCACTCAGATTTGGAGGATGGGGAGCAGAAGCATTGAAAACAATTGGCCGTTTTTCTCAAACACGCACATGCAAGAGCTTAGAATACTGGGCTTTTAAAAAAATAATTTAAAAAAAAAAATAGAAAAAGCTGAAGAAATACCCTTTTGCAAGTTACTCCTAGGGCTGCTTGTGTGACTGTTTGTGGAGAAACCCACAGTCAAGGCAGAATGACAGCTGAGGTCCTATTTCCTGCTTCGTCATTAGGTGCCAAGAGGTGAATTAATCATTTTTTAATGGATGGTGCCAACTGTCAACATCCTTATAAACTGCCAGATATGCATGGGTTGCCTTGACTAAATGAAATGGTAACTTCAGCTTTTGTACAACAACAAAAAAAACAACAAAAAACATTACATAGGGAAGCCACTAGAATGAAGGTTTTTGGCCAAGCTAAACAAGTTAGTTTCATTGTTTCTGCTTTTCTGGGCCCCTGATTTCTGTTTGATGGCTAATTTTATTAATTCACAGTTTTTGTATTTTTTTATGATCATTTCCAGATATTTACATATTAACATGTTTATTTTTATATCCACATAGTCTGAAACCAATAAAGAAATAATTGTTATTGTATTCAGCAAATTTCTTTGTTATGATGCCCATATTGTCTAGGGCTTTTATTACTCACAGCGAGGTCTGCTGAGAAGATAGACATTTCACATTTTCTTAGAGGTTCTATTTGTCTTAATGCTAAAAGTACCTCTGACATGCAGAGCCACCCTTTTATAATTTGGTCTGCCTCAACAAATATTTTTCTTGCATTTTTGCTAAATAAAATGCATTTATTCTTTTAACAACTATACACTGAATATCAACTGCAATGTGAGCTCTAAGCATGGAAAAATATCTTGTTCTTGACCCAAAGGGACTTTACTTAAAAATACAGAAGGCAATGTTACAAGGTCATATAGTCCTAATATTAAAAACAAAAAAAACCCTCATTTTTACATTGATCCTGCTTAGCATTTGAAATGCTTGTTTTGATCTGTTATTGAGAATATCATATAGGCACATCAGGATCATGCAAAAGTGTTTTTAACCTCTCCAAAATAATAGTATTACAAAATTATGGCATTAAGCAGAAAGGAGTCCCACTTGAAAATTAATTAATATAAATTAATAACGGGAAGAGAATTTAGACCTCACTTGCCTCCCCCATTTCACAGGTATAGAACTAGAGACCTAAACATTTTAGAGCCTTTCCTAAAATCACCCAGTGATTTAACAGTTAGGTGAAGTAAGGGACAATTTTTAGGTAAGCATACATGTTGCTGTGTTATAAAATATTTATTGTTTTTTTACCTGTCAGGTAAACATTTTTATTGAATTTAAGGACAAGTTTGAGGAGTAGTGAGTTTCAAATAAAAACCTAGTAAGAAACATTTCTTACTTCATATATGTAATATTATCTGAAGTTCCCTTTCCCCAAAAATGCTCTGGTACCATAAAAAAATGCAAGAATACTGTCATCCTCCCTCTGTGTAGGGAAAAAGTGACATTATGAAAATACCAACTTTTAAAACTATTTGACCCATTGCCTTTCCTAAAGTTGGGTATCTTCAGGGGAACTGAACTATTGCTTCGCTTTGACCCATGAATTAAGAATAACGTTGAAGGTTGCCAACTTTATACCACAACCATTAGACTAGACATTCAATGAGTGAATTCTATGGAATGTAAGTTATATCTCAATAAAACTGTTTAAATAAAAAGAATATGCCTGCAGTGAGGACTATCAATGCTCACACCTGTTGTTGTTGTGATGTCACTGACAGGGTCCTTGCAGGAACAAGCCTGTTTCTGCTGGACAAGACTTGAAGATTCTGAACTCAGGTTGCAGAAAACAGTTGGGCTGATGGGGATCTGCCATCGGCATTACACCTGACTCATTCAAACTACTTTTAACAGTTTGGCAGGAGCAGCAACGTCTGTATTTGCAGTCACCTCCATCCGGAGAGGGAAAAATATCCATGATAAGGTTAGGGATGGAGCGGGCAGAAGGTAGGAAAACTTCATTTGGTATTATTCCCTTCTTTCTATCCCACTGGTTAATAGGAAAAATATCTGGAGGAAGGAATTGTGGACACAGTGCTCTTGAATATCTTGTGGATTTTATGAAATATTTTTAAAAATCTGCTTTAAGAGTCATCTGTTGAAGTTTTAATGTTTTGCTTATTTTCAGAAATTTTTCCTAGGACCTATCTGGTAAACCAAAAATAACAATGTATTCAGATGTTAGAGTTCCCAAAGACTAGCAACAGAAGTAGGCAGAACAGAAAGAAACAATGATGATATGATAATGATATTAATAACTGCCATTAATGCACATCTACTATGAGCAAAGTATATACTTTGTATTTTCCACATATTAATCTGAATTATCCGCATCTTATGAAATAATGATTAACTCTCCTAATTATGCGTATGAACCAAGGCTCACAGACATTTCATACTATGGCCCTGGATTCATGAGAGCCTGTTATGTCCTATTTGTGACAACATGGATGAACCTAGAAGAGACTGTGCTAAGTGAAATTAGCCAGACACAGAAAGACTGGCTAATTTATGTATAAATTTCATATATTTATATATATAAAATAGCTAAAATTTATATAATTTATATATGTAAATATATAAATTACTCAGATACATAGAAGCAAAGAGTAAAATGTTGGGGTGAGGGGACAGGAGGAAATGGGGGAGATGTTAGTTGAAGTGTCCAAAGTTTCAGCTATAAGAGGAGTAAGTTCTGGAGGTCTAGCATACAATACGGTGATCAAGTCTATAGTTTATAATGCTATAGACTTGAAATTTGCTAAGAGGGTAGATCTTAAATATTTCTACCACATAAAAGAAGAAAGAAAAAGAGGGAAGGAGAGAGGGGAAAACAGAGGAAAGGAGAAATAAAAGGAAAAAGGAAAGAGAGGTTATGGGTGATGGATATGTTTATTAGCTTAATTGTGCTGATCATTTCACAGTGTATACATACGTCAAAACATCAAGTCACAGAAGTTAAATATATACAATTCCTATTTGTCAATGATACCTCAATAAAGCTGAGAAAGAAAGAATTTTATGGTTTTTGAAGCTTTGCAGGAAATAATAAGCAGGTTCATTCATGGATGAGATTTTGTGAGCCCCTGGATCATTCAACCTCAGCTGCCAACCTCCTGGCACGGGTGCATGGCTGAGGTCCTCAAAGGACTGAGAGCTGGCAGCCTGGGGAGTGGTCCACTGCCAACTCTTTCCTCTCTGCAGAGTGGGAAGAAGTCGGTTCCTGTGCGACCATGAATTAAAGCCTGAATGGGTGGGCACTTTTAACGTCTTTTCCAGTATCACAGTCTTGCTAGCCGAGTTTCTAACTGAACTGCAGCCAGCCTCAGTCAGGGAACAGGAAACAGCCTGTGGCTGGGGCCAAAGTACTTGTTCTCCATCCACATGTAGTCACCCAGGTAGAGGTCTTAGTTGGAGGTCAGCCTGTAATTCTCAATGGATCAATTGTTTCCACCCATCTCCCCTCTGCAAGGTCCGGAAGACATGAAATAGGATTTGAGGCAAGATTAACGTGCTGCTTTACTATATTGTCTCTCTGGAAGGCACACTTTGAGTATTGTTTGCTAGCACAAAGAGTCTTTCAGAGTCACCTTGTAAAGGACTGCTTTTCAGAAGATTATATTTGAGAGTTAGGTGTCTCAGTATCAACAGGATAAAGTGGCAGGGAGATTTAGCAGTGATCTAGATAATCTTATCAACCCAGATAATTCAGACTTCGGTTTTACAGCCTTCAAATGCAGTAGCCAAATAATCACCAGCTAGTTTAATTCCTTTCCACAGAAAAAGAGGGCTGACACTTACTAAGCCCCAATTATGGGCCAGATACTCTCCTAGGCACTTTATCTGCACTTTCCTTTAATTCTCCTATCAAATCCTATATTAGCATTTCCTCACTTTTAAACAGAAAGAAACTGAATTTCAGTAAAGTTAACTAATTCACTGAAAATCACACAGAAAATAAATGATGTAATGAGGTTTAGAATTGGTCTGTTTCAGACAAAAGTCCTTCTACTTAGAAGCAGAAGAAACTTTTAAAATAATAAGCCAATAAGAAGATCTATTTAGATACTGCTCTGTGGCTTCTTACTGTTTGATGGTAGACGATCCTGCAAACCTACTCCTAAACAGATAAAATATGGGGGCAGGGGGGGAGAAACCTGCCTAAAAATCCTGTAAATATAAGCAGAAATGTTGTTAAGTCATATGTGGAGAACTAAATCACAAAGGGGTAAATTTTTTTTTTCTCTCTTTCTTCTCGTTTCTTTCTTATTTATGGCTTTATCTTGAGAACAGGTCATACAAACAGCACAGCATTGGGGTGGGGCTAGAATCCTGATAGAATTTCTGGATATAAGAACTAGGAAAAGAAACCCCGAACATCATGTCAGATTCCCAGATAAGGAGAGAAGAATTCACCTAAATGGGAGATGTAAAAAAAGGGAATTTCCTAATTCTCAACATGAACTTGATATAAAACTCTAACCTGGAAAACACCACACATGTGTGGGAAAGACTCAAAGCATCACAGCAAAGGCTTAAATAATTAAACTGAAATTTGAACTAATAACCACAGTAAATGAAACAGAGCTTATACTTTGGGTCTTATCTAATGAATTATCTGCTAAAAATAAAATCATTGTTCTTCAGAGGAATGTAACAGAACCCAGTTCCTTCACATCATAACACTATGTCCAAGATCCAATCCAAAATTATTCAACAAAGAACTGACGAATATGAACCATTTCTACAGGAAAAGAGGATCAACATATGCCAGCCCCAAAATGACCCAGAGGTTGGGGAGAATCCATGTGTTTAAAGTTACATCAGAACTTTCGAGCAGGTGATAGAGCTACCCTTGATAATAACAACAATCATTCAAAATGAAAAGAAGGATATAAATATTATCAGGGAAATATAAAATATAAAAAAACAAATGAAAATATTAGAATTGAAAAATACAATATTAACAATAAAAATTTACTGCCTAAGCTGAATGAAATAATAGATACGATACAGAAGCAGTGAATTTGAAGATTGATTAATGGAACATATCTGATCTGTAGAAGGAAAGACAAATGATTTTAAAAAAATCAAACAGGATAATGGTGGGGTAAGCACCTCCAAAAATCACTTCTTCCATACAGGCAACGAGGTGGGAGGGGCCAAGATGGACAATTAGAAACAGCTGTGGGCTGTGGGTCTCTCCAACAAGAACAAAAAGGTAGAATGAATTCTCCACCTTCAACTGAGGTATCCAGGTTCTCATATTGGGACTGACTGGGCAGTTGGTGCCACCCACAGAGAGTGAGGAAAAGTAGGGTGGGGCAGCAGCCCATCTGGGAGTGCCATGGGGCAAGGGGAGATCTCCCTCCTCCAGCCAAAGGAGGCGGTGAGTGAATGTGCTACCCTTCCTGGGAAACCACCTATTTCCCATGGATCTTTGCAACTCTTGGATCAGGATATCCCCTCGTGAGCCCATGCTACCAGGGCCTTGGGTCCCAAGCACAGAGCTGTGCAGACTCTCAGCAGCTGCACGAGCAGACAGAGGAATTGTTTTGGATACTCCAGCACTGCAACTTCTGGTGAGGCAGGAAGGCAGCTGAAGGCAGGGAGCCAAGCAGCATCATTCAACAAGCTCTGCTCCACAGAACCTTACCAGCTCAGACTCACTGGCTTGGAATCACTAGCTGGTCAGAGGCAGCAGGCTGGAGACTGCCTAAGATGACCGATTTCCAGGGAGAGGGGTGGCTGCCATCTCTGCAGCTCCAGTCAACTGTTTTCCCCCGCCAGTGCCAAGGAGACTGAGCTTTTGGACTGGGAGGAATTCCCTACAGCACAGCACAGTGGCTGTGGCAGATCATGGCCAGACTGCTTCTTTAAGTGGGACCGTGATCCATCCCTTATCCCCAGGCGGGGGCATCCCCACAGGAATTTCAGCAACTCTATCCAGGGGTTTACCAACAGATCTTTGATCTCCCTGGGACGGAGCCCCTGAAGTTTACATTCAGGATTAGGAAGTGCCCTATTTTTTTTTAACATATCCCATTTAGATGGGATTCCTCTCTTCTTATCTGGGAGCCTGACATGATGTTTGGGCTTCCTGTCCCTAGTTCTTTCATCCAGAAGTTCTATCAGGATTTTGTGGGGAGGAGTGACTGCAGGTTCAGCCTATTAAGTCTTTCCTGCCAGCTGGCTCTAGAGAGTCTGGACAGCACAAATTACCCTCTCTGCCAAGGGGCAGTAACACTGCTTCTGTAAGTGGGTCCCTGATCTCACTCCTCCTGTCGTGGGTGAGACTTCCCAACAGGGGTCGCCAGACACCTCATAGAGGAGCGTTCCAGCCAGCATCAGCCAGCATCAGGTAAAGCTTCCTATGGGAAGCTTTCCCAACCTAACAAGACAGGCCAACACTCAAACTCAGGAAATTCAGGGAGCCCCAGGGAACTCCATAAGGAAACCAACCCCAAGACACATAATCATCAGATTCTCTAAGGTTGAAATGAAAGAAAAAATGTTAAGGGCAGCCAGAGAGAAAGGCCAGATGACCTACAAAGGGAAGCCCATTAGACTAACAGCGGACCTCTCAGCAGAAACCCTACAAGCCAGAAGAAACTGGGGACAGAGCTCCCAGAGGAAGGAGCAGGTGGCCATCTTTGCTGTTTTGCAGCATCCACTGGTGATACTTCCAGGTGTGGGGAGGGACCCAGGTGAATAGGGTCTGAAGTGAACCCCCAGCAAACCTCAGGAGCTCTATAGAAGAGGGGTCTGAATGTTAAAAAGGAAAACAAAGCAGCAACAACAAAACCACAGAAAACAAACTATTTAAATAAACTAGAAAATCTGGAAGAAACTGATAAATTCCTGGACACATACACCCTCCCAAGACTGAACCAGGAAGAAGTTGAAATCCCTGAATAGACCAATAATGAGTTCCGAAAGTAAGATGGGAATAAATACCCTGCTAACCAAAACAGCCTAGTACTAGACAAATTTACAACTGAATTCTACCAGAGGTACAAAGAGGAGGTGGTACCATTTCTTCTGAAACTATTTCAAACAATTGAAAAGAAGTGATTCCTCCCTAATTCATTTTATGAGGCCCACATCATCCTGATACCACAACCTGGCAGAGATACAACAAAAAAAGAGAACTTCAGGCCAATATCCCTCATGGACATTGATGTAAAAATCCTCAATAAAATACTGGCAAACCAAATCCAGTATGACATCAAAAAGCTTATCCACCACAATCAAGTCAGCTTTATCCCTGAGATGCAAGGCTGGTTCAACACACCCACATCAATAAATGAAATTCATCACATAAACAGAACTAAAGACAAAAACCACAGTTATCAATAGATGCAGAAAAGGCTTCTGATAAAATTCAACCTCCCTTAATCCTAAAAACTCTCAATAAGCTAGATATTAAAGAAATATAACTCAAAATAGTAAGAGCCACTTATGACAAACCCATAGCCAATATCATACTGAATGGGCAAAAGCTGGAAGCATTCCCTTTGAAAACCGGCACAAGACAAGGATGCCCTCTCTCACCACTCCTATTCAACAGAGTATTGGAAGTTCTGGCCAGGGCACTTGGATAAGAGAAAGAAATAAGGGGTATTAAAATAGGAACAGAGAAAGTCAAATTGTCTTTGTTTGTAGATGGCATGATCCCATATGTAGAAAACCTTATTGTCTCAGCCCAAAAGCTTTTTAAGCTGATAAGCAACTTCATCAGTCTCAGGATACAAAATCAATGTGCAAAAATCACAAGCATTCCTATACAGCGACAGACAAGCAGGGAGCCAAATCATGAATGAATGAACTACTCACAACTGCTATAAAGAGAATAAAATACCTAGGATTACAGCTCACAAGAGAAGTAAAGGACCTCTTCAAGGAGAATTATGGCTCAACGAAATCAGAGAGGACACAAATAGAAACATTCCATGCTCATGGATAAGGAGAATCAATATCATGAAAATGGCTATCCATCTAATAGCAGTTTAACATCTAAAATATATAAGGAACAATAAAAACTCAATAGTAAAAAATCAAGTAACATGATTTTACAATGGGCAAATGACTTGAATAGACTTTACTCAAAAGGTGACATACAAATGGCCAACAGACATATGAAAAAATCACTCAACAGTACTAACCGTTAGGGAAATGCAAATTAAAACCACAATGAGCTGTTACCTCACACCTGTCAGAATGGCTATTATCAAAAAAGCTCAAAGAGGTAACGATGTGGAGAAAAAGTGCATACTGTTGGTGGGAATGTAAATTAGTACAACCAATATAACAAACTATACAGTGGCTCTTCAGAAAACTAAAAATAGAATTATGTAGTCCAGCAATCCCACTTCTGGGTATATATCCGAAGAAATTAGTATTGTTGAAGAGATATCTGAACACCCTGTCTTTGCAGCATTATTCACAATAAGCCAACACCTGGAATCAACCTAAGTATCCATCGACGGTTGGTATTCTACAAGAAAATACGGTATTATACACAATGGAATATTATTCAGCCTTTAAAAGAAGGAAATTCTGTCCTTTGTGGCAATATCAATAAACTTGGAGGACATTATGCTAAGTTAAATAATAGACACAGAAAGACAAAAACTGCATGGTCTCATGTATATGCAGAATCTAAAACCGTTGAAGTCAGAAGTAGAGAATAGAATAATGGTTAAAGAGACTGGGGGAAGGAGGGATGGAAAGATGGTTCAAGGTACAAAGTTTCAGTTAGACAGCAGAAATAAGGTGTTTTGAAATCTATTGCAGAGTATGTTAACTGCAGTTGATAATCTACAGTGCAAAATTGCCAAGTAGATTTTAAATGTTCTCATTACAAAAATGGTAAGTATTTGAGGTGATGGATGTTTATTGGCTTGATTGAATCATTACACATTATACCCATGTATCATTACATCACTTTGCAACCCACAAATATATATAACTTGTTTTATGATAAAATAAAAGGAATAAATTACTGACACACACTACAACATATATGAATTTTTAAAACATTTTGCAAAGTGAAAGAAGCGACATACCATTTCATTCCTATAAAATGTCCAAAATATGGAAACCTATAAACTCGAAGTAGATCAGTGGTTTCCTAGGCATAGGAAGAGCCTAGGGGTCATGGGGGTGATAGATAAAGTGTGCAGAGTTTCTTGCTGGGCGATGAAATGTTCTAAAATTGACTTTGATGATGGTTGTCAGTATATCAGAATCATACAATTTTGCACTATAAATGGGTGAAGTGTGTTTAAAAAAGGGAGGGTCTCTGGAGATCACTAGTACAGGGGCTTTTATCTAGGGGTGAACCTTAGAATCACTTGAATATCTTCTAAAATACATGTTCCTAGACCAATGTAGATTTCTACACTTGATCTTAGCCAAAAGGCTGAGAAATGATCCAATGTAGATTTTCTAAGTACAAGTATCTGGGAGTGACGTCAGAGTTTTTGTGTCTTTTAAGCATACAAGGGTAATTCTAGTATGTAGCCAGGATAGAGAACCCTGGTCCCATCTGAATGCCATTCAACCTAAGTTGTCTGGCTAGCCTAAGATAAGGCTGACACTAGAACCTGGTTTTCCATGACTTCCAGTACAATGGCTTTCTATGGACTATGCCATCTCTGAAAAATCCTAAATTCAGTCCCATTCTCAACAAGTAATGAACTCCAGTGTTTTGTTGTCTGAAAATCTTGGATGTCTGAGGGTCATTACTGAAAGCAAAAGATCTCAAGATTTACTGTCTTAGTGGGGCACAGAAGTTCAGGCCTGTAAACCCAACACTTTGGGAGGCCAAGGTGAGAGGATGGCTTGAGGCCAGGAATTCAAAACCTGCCTCGTCACCATAGTGAGATCCCACCTCTACAAAAGAGAAATTTTAAAAAATAGATGGGCATTATGATATGCACCTGTAGTCCTAGCTACTTGGGAGACTGAGGCAGAGGATTGCTTCAGCCCAGGAGTTCAAGGCTATAAGTGAGCCAGGATCAAACCACTGCACTCCAGCCTGAGCAGAGTGACACCTTATCTCAAAAAATAGAAACAAAAATTATCATCTCTACTTTCTGAATTGAGTGAGTAGACATATTTAAGTACAGTAATTAGCAGGTGCATAACCCTGGTACAGTAGAAAGACCACCACATTGGAAGCCAGACAACCTGGAGTTCAGACCTTGCACTCATTCTTTGTGAATCTCATTTATTCTCATGCCCTCTTTGAGCCACGGGTATCATTAGAGTTTGTGCTTCTCAACTCCAAATGTATATTATAATAACCTGGAAATAATGTAAAACATGCCCATGCCTCACCTCCAGAGATTCTGAAACCTCTGATCTGGGATAGAGCTGTCAATTCCCCAGGTTATTCTAATATTCAGCAAGGCTGAAAACCTTTGTTTTTGGTCCCAACAACGGAGATGAGTCATTTAAGGGCTCTTCCAAGCCCTTGAATCTTCGATAATTCTGTGGTTTCCATTCTCATTGCAAGTCTTAGAATGACTTCAGCCTATTGTGTAAGTAGCCTTAAAGTGCAACAGCCAAAGCGATTATTTATCAGCAGTGGGTGGGTTCAGCAAGCAAAGATTGAAAACATCTGTGCTGACTTATTAGTTGCTGCAGTGACATGGGACACAATGAGGATGGGCGGAAGTGGTCTTCAGGGACCTCGCTGACAAACTCGAATTAAATCTTTTAGATGTCACTGTCGCTATGCTAGCAGCAAATGCCCTGCCGACACTTTGGTGGTGAATTTGGAGCAATGGGGCTGTTTACAGTAAAGTTATCTTAATCTACAGATAGCTCATTTTCCTTCTCCTCAACCAGGAACATCTGAAAACTCATGCTGATACTGACACAACCGCTGACAATAAGAACTACTTGCACCAGTTTTAGACGATGATGGTCGTAGAGAAATAAGACTGGGGCCTTAAGTGAGCCCCGATCTACACAGAGGAAAAAAATACAGCTTAAATTCAAGGTTGAAAAAGTTCTTGTTCTCTCTCTGTCCCCTTTCCAATTCCCTGCATTTCTTACTCCTAGTTACGTTATTTTGTTTTGAGACGGAGTCTCATTCTGTCACCCAGGCTGGAGTGCAGTGGCACGATCTAGGCTCACTGCAACCTCCGCCTCCCAGATTCAAGCAATTCTCCTGCTTCAGTCTCCCTTGTAGCTGGGATTACAGGTGGCTGCCACCACACCTGGCTAATTTTTGTACTTTTAGTAGAGACAGGTTTTCACCATGTTGGCCAGGCTGGTCTCAAACTCCAGACCTCAGGTGATCCACCTGCCTTGGCCTCCCAAAGTGCTGGGATTACAGGCATGAACCACTGCACCCAGCCTCACTTATAGAATATTGATCTTCAGCCCTCAGCAAAGCCTTTGCCATTGCATTTATTTTTCCTTCTCCAAGGGATATACACCTCTCTCTGGGAGTTAGGATCTTTTCATGGAGAATAGAAAACACTGGAGTTCAGCAAGTAATGAGGCTTCCTCCAAGTGTTCCCTTTTTTTTTTTTTTAAAGATCTCTTATCTACCTATACCTGGTACCAAATGCCGGAGTCTTCTTTTAGTGTTTTGAAGTTAATATTTGCTTTCCTAAATCACTTTTGGCCCATTTAAGACATTCATTCTATGTTGTTGTTCTTCAACAAAGACTTGAGTGGTGAGATTAGAGATTTAAGATTATTAAAGTGACAAAAAAAAAAATTCTCAAGTGATTTAATTTTCTTCTTTATCATGGTTAATTAACTCTCTTTTCTAGTTTCTGCCATGACTAGTTTGTGTTAAAATGAGGCCTCAGTTTTTCCCATTTGCAAAACACTAAATTTGGACACTGTAATTTCCAATGCTTTTTACTGTTCTAATAGTTGTAATTTCCATCTCATCCCAATTTTTTCCTACAGAAAGTTGTTCCCTAGTAAAAGTATACTTAGTTTAGGGTTTAATTCAAAAAAACAATATATGATGCTTTTTACTGTATCTTAGGTGCTGTTTTCTACTTTGCTTTTCATATTGATTAGGGCCCCTGAAACAGGGTTACAGACGATGAGAAAAATGAAATTAATTCATTAAAATATTCCTTAAGTATCTGTTATTTGCCAAAACTCAGTATTAAAAACACTAGATAAGATATGGCCCTCTCTTGGTAGAGAGATAGACTCTGTACTGTACAATAAAAATTCATCTTTTTGTAAGAGTATGTACAAAATGCTATAGAAAAGCAAAAAGAAAATGATTATTTCTGTTTATAGATTCAGAGAAGACTCCACAGAGTTGGTCGCATTTGAGATGACAGACAGGAGATTTCTTGGTAGAAAAGAGGCAAGAACAATCAAGGCACAAGGAGCGGCATGTTCCAAGTTACAGACATCACAACTGGCTTCCAAACACTCCCCCAGGGGTCTGTCTCCTGGTATTCATGCCTTTTGTAAGTTCCCTCTCACACTGAAAAAAGCCGGCCTATGTAACTTAGAAAGTATTGCTGAAATAATTGTGATTTTTCAAGGCTAATCCGTAACAAACACTGGGCTTTGGCCTTGCTCCCTCTTGGACTTTAGACTCTGCAGGAAGCCAGTTACCATGTTGTGATGGTCCCCCAAGCAGTCCATGAAGAAGCCTCCATGAAGAATAACTGAGGCTTCCTGACGAACACAGGCTATGTGGGAAAGCCTTCCAGAAACAGATTCCCAAGCCCAGCCAAGCATTCAGATAACTACAGCCCTACCTCCCATCTTTCTTGCAGCCTTATGAGAGACCCCAAGCCAGAACCACACAGTTAACCATTTCTGAATTTCCATGCAATAATAAATGCATAATGCTATAAGCCACTATGTTGTGGGTTAATTTGTTACACAGCAATAAATAGCTAATATAGGTGGCATCTAAGTTTATGTCATGCTCTAACGTAAGAAGGGGGATGAAAAAGAGCGGGGTCTAAAGGGAAAGAGGAAGATCATATTGGAAAGGTTTTCTAGTCAGAATGAGTCGCAGAGAACTATTTAAAAAAAGCTATTGTTGATTTTGGCAATTAAGTGATACAATCATACTTATGAGTGAGAAAATAAATGCCTTGATGTGAGAGCATAATCTGAAAAAAGGTGTTGGCAAATACGGAATTAAGAATAAATTATAATGAATTTTTTTTTCTCTTGGATTTTTGTGCCCACCTTTACTGGAGGTCGGCCTTAAAAGTTTCAAGGAAATTTATAGATTCCCACGTCCTCTTCTCTATAGGACCCTCATGCACAGCCTGCTTGAGTGATTACTTTCTTGCCTCTGCTTCAGTAGCTCCGGGATGGGGAGTTCACCACCAGTTGACCCAGTCACCAACATGTTAATTTCTAGAGCTATATTACTCCCTATCATTATAATAGACGACCAGACTGGATTTTAGGCTTGTCTTTTCCACTAAAGAAGTGGTGACTCTGGGACTAGAATTTCTAAGATCAGTGTACTAGGAGGAGGTTTATAATTCTGGTGCCAGCCACTAGTCTTCTCGTTCTTTTGAGACAAGCATCATCTTCATCTTTATTATATCTGTAAAAATATAATTATTCTGAGCTCAATCTCAAGAGGTACTCATTAGCTGTAGGCTGGGGTCTGAGAAATACAGTGACTGAGACTATTTCTACCACCATTTCTAAATCTGGCTTTATAAAATTGACTACTATATGGCCAGGTATAGTAGCTCATGCCTGTAATCCCACCATGTTGGGAGGCAGAGGTGGGTCACCTGAGGTCAGTAGTTCGAGAGCCGTCTGGCCAACATGGTAAAACCCCATCTCTACTAAAAATACAAAAATTAGCCAGGCATGGTGGCAGGCACCTGTAATCCCAGATACTCGGGTGGCTGAGGCATGGGAATCACTTGAACTTGGGAGGCAGAGGTTGCAGTGAGCCAAGATCGTACCACTGCACTCTATTCTGGGTGACAGAGCAAGACTGTCTCAAAAAAAAAAAAAAAAAAAAAAAAATGAGCACTACATTTGTCTAAACTCATCTCAGTCTCCTTCTACCTTTTTTTTTTTTTTTTTTTGCAACTTTTAAAAGGATTTGAGAGAGCACTGGATTGAAAGAAGAGGTTCTGTATTGATGTGTAGTTTTCTGAATACTTCAGAGAATTCATACCTTGCTGGATCCCCGCCATTCCACCCTGAGAGCCCTCTAGGGGCCATCAATGGAGTAGGGTGAATGAAGTCCCAGGATGTCTACGATGAAGATGAGGTCATGGCTAATCAAGACTTGGCTTAGATCAAGCCCTGGTAGAGGAATCAGAAGCAGCAATCCAGCTTGTATTAATGGCTTGACTCTCCAGCCTAGGGTTACAACACTTGGCAACCATGAGAGCCTGTTAAGTGATTTGGAGGTCCATACAGTTGCTTAATCAGTGGGTTCAATCATCTGGGGTTTTAATAACTTTTAATCATTCAATATATTATATGACCCTTATAGGTCCTGCCAAGACAATTTCATGAGAGAGAAAACAGTCATGGAAGCAAGATTGTGAACTAGAAGGTCACCTTGTATCTTGTTTTATGTAGGACCTAAAGCTTTAGTGTCATATTTAGCTTAGTATTATGCTAAACTTGGTCATTAAAACTTTGATCATTAAAACTTTATTTCAGAATATGTAACAGGAGGCCCTTTAAGCTTCAGAAGTGGAGTATAAAATGGGCTTTAAAGTCAGACTGACCTACCCCTCAAATCATGGCTTTGTAGGAACATCTAGATTAAACGTGGCAAGGAATACAGTAAGCTGACAGCTTCCAGCTACAAGGCCTTCAGAACACATCTCAGCTTCTGAGCATGATGGGGATACTGGAGCAAGATGATTTTTGCCCAGTTTTGGGCACTTCTAATGGGAATTTTTTCTTCTGTAAATCCCTGTTGAATTGGCCAATACTTCCTCAGATGTGCATCATGTTCTGGGGCTCTCCCTGCCAAATCCCGTATCCTCATCTCTTTCTCTTTATATGCATTAGATCCACATTGCAGTCTGAAGGATTTTGTGCTTAATTCTGGTTCCTTCCTGCTTTATCTTTCAAAGGCATCACTTACCCAAACAATAAACCACTTGCACTCCTGGCTCTATCTGGGTGTCTGCTTCCCAGAAGATCCAACTGGCACAGTAAGTTACTTACACTCCCCGAGAGTCGATTTTTCCCTCTTTCAAATTGCATGCTAACATATACATCATTCAAAACTGAAGAGGTAAATGAGGTAAAATGCCCAAAGTGTCCTGGATCACTGTAGATCATCATTAAGCTTTTTGGTTTTCCTTCCTGCACTCAGTTCACTACTGGGATCTTTTTTCTGGTTTTTGTTTATTAACCACTTATATTAAAATAAGATCTATTCTTCACTTTTGTTCACTAACTATAACATTCCTAGAAGAGCATTTGCCACCATAGGGAGTATGGGATACTAGAAACACACAGAATATGGGATACTAGAAACATACAGAAGAATCTGTCAGTATTTTGGGGGTGGGGCTTTGCGTTTTCCAAGTGCTGTAACAAATATAAATGCAGGGCACCTGAGGGGCATGGAACACTGGGCTCTATCCTGCAATGTCAAGAAAAACTACCCGGGATGAAAACACTTAGTCTGAATCTGGAAGAATGAGTACAAGTTCATCAAGCAAAATAAGTAGGTTGTCACCAGAAGCAGCAGCATCCTTTGCCAATCCTCAAGGACACCAGAGAACAAAGCAGGGCACAGAAAGCCAAGGTTGCCCACAGATGTTTCAGGGCGAATTGGGGGAGGGGAGAAAAGGTGTCCCAGCTGAGCAGTCCTAAGAGGGGTTCATGGCTGGGGTCATGTGCTTTATTTCACAGAAGGAAGCTGAGTGGGACCCAGAGGGGCAAAACACTTGGCCCAAGTTCATAGAGTAGTAAAGTCACTGAGCCACCCAGAGACCCAGCCCAGGTGTTTGAGTATGGACCTGTTTTCCCCCAACAAGGGGGTTACTGCCATGATTCAGACAAGCCCCAAATGGGTCCTAATTAGCTGCTCCCACATGGGAACAGGGGTATGAGTACAGTAAAACAACCTCAAAATCAATGCTTGAAGCTTTTCCTGGGGGAGAGATTCCCCTGGGCTCAATAGTTGAGGGAATTTGAGCTGCTTTAAAGCACACTTTTGGAGCGACAGAAGACAATATACACATTCACAACATTCAGTTCCCCCCAAATCAGTTACGCTTAGGTGATGTTAAGGGCCTGACAGAGCCACAAAACAAGAACAATCTTTAGCCTCCAAATGGAAGCCGATCCTTGTGCCTTAATCTATGCCATTGTGTCTGGCCCTATTTGCAGGCCCAGGTCTGATTGTCATTGCTCTTGTGGATTTAAGTAAAATCCTTCACATAATATAAATTAGGGTTTACATCAATGCTATATATATATAAAGAAAACACCCAAATCCCTAGAATTCATGCTACTGATGTAGTGAACACAAGGCTGCCTCAAAAGTAAGAAGATTATTTTCTCAAAGAATGAGGCTGACATTGGTGTTGGCATGAGTGGTGAAGAGCCACCCCTTTAAAAGAGCCAGATGGTCAATTGATGGAGATCATCCTGGCCAACATGGTGAAACCCCATCTCTACTAAAAACACAAAGATTAGCCAGGCATGGTCGTGCACACCTGTAGTCCCAGTTACTCGGGAGGCTGACATGGGACAATCGCTTGAACCCGGGAGGCAGAGGTTACAGTGAGCTGAGATGGCGCCACTGTACTCCAGCCTGGCAACGGAGGGAGACTGTCTTAAAAAAAAAAAAAAAAAAAAAAAAGAGCCAGATGGGTTGGGCTGCTTCCAACCCCTGATGGTGTTCTCTGGTGCAAGGAAGCTAATGCAAACCATACAAGATCAGAGACTATGAGAGGCTGCAGGCCGGACATGGTGGCTCGTGCCTATAATCCCAGCACTTTTGTAGGCCTGAGGCAGGCACATCACCTGAGGTCAGCAGTTCAAGACCAGCCTGGTCAACACGGTGAAACTCCATCTCTACTAAAAATATAAAAATAAGCTGGGTGTGGTGGCACATGCCTGTATTCCCAGCTACTTAGGAGGCCGAGGCAAGAGGATCTTGAACCCAGGAGGCAGAGGTTGCAGTGAGCCAAGATTGCACCACGGCACTCCAGCCTGGGTGACAGAGCAAGACTCTGCCAGAAAAAAAAGAAAAAAAAAAGGTGGCTACAGTGACAGACTGTGTAATTTGTGGAACTACTGCTGTATTAAAAGCAGATACGGAATCATTAGATACTATTTATCTAGAAAGAAACCATATCTCTTGCTGGGTGACAGCACAGAGACCAATGTAGCTTCACTTCCCTTCTCAAGGGAGAAATGCAGGCAGAATTAGATTCCAAATTTTCTGGTTTTCAGACCATTGCTCCTATTTCGTTCCTCTATTCAGAAGGCTATGAAAAGCTTCTGCGTCCAAGTTTTTCTTTCCATTTGGGCGACAAAAATGGGATACAATTCCCAAAGAAAAGGCTGCCCAGGGAACAGAAGGACAAAATGGCATTGGCAGCAATGAAAATATTGCCAAGCACATTTTAGATTTTGCAGATCTGTGCGCATGCAATGGTGGGTGCGTATTTTATCCACGTGGCTCTATGTAAATGTAGATCTGTCAGTTGCTCTATCAGAGGGCTTAGGATTGACAGGTGTAGCCTCTATCAACAAAGGGAGCATCACCCCTTATATGTGATGCTGAAATGACAGAAAGAAACACTGAACGCAGGTGATGTAAGTAGAGCGAAAAAAAGATGGAAAGTGGAAAAGGCTCTTAGGAGATCCCCTAGTTCAATTCAGCATGTCCCAAAGAATGTTCCAGGGGATGGTGATTTGCTATTACAGAGTGAAATTTTAGTTTAATCCAAATTAAACAAGTTTCTTTACTGCAGGACTTCTCAGGGTCTTTACTATGATAATATGTATTGAAGATTTCTACAAAAAAAGAATATAAGATACAAAGTTTCCCAGGCTTGCATGTCCACTGAAACCAATTTCCTTTTGACGACAATCTCATGGGCCTAATGTTTCTTGAAATATAGCCTTTAAATGTGAAGAATTTGAAGGCTTCTTCAAAATCGGATGAAAACACAAAACAACGTGCACGTGTATGTTCACTGCAGCACTATACACAACAGCAAAGACATGGAATCAACCCAAATGCCCATCAATGTTAGACTTGATAAAGAAAATGTGTTACATATATACCATGGAATACTGTGCAGCCGTAAAAAGGAATGAGATCATGTCCTTCGCAGGAACATGAATGGAGCTGGAAGCTGTTATCTTCAGCGAAGTACTGCAGGAACAGAAAACCAAACACTGCATGTTCTCACTTATAAGTGGGAGCTGAACCACGAGAACATATAGACACAGGGAGGGGAACAACACATACTGGGGCCTGTGGCAGCGGGGGAGAGGGGCAGATGGAGGGAGAGCATCAGGAAGAATAGCCAATGGATGCTGAGCTTCATATCTAGGTAATGGGATGATCTGTGAGCAAACCACCATGGTACTCTTTTACCTATGTAACAAACCCACACATCCTGCACATGTACCTGGTACCTGTGAACTTAAAAGCTGAAGAAAAAAAAAAAATCCTGAAAATGTCTGAAAGAAAAAATGTCTTTCCCCAGATCACGTAACTCATCAGTAACAGAACCAGAACTCAAACCCAGACCTCCAGACTATAGCCAAAGAACAAAATCCTGTTCTTGCTGCCATATCCCTAATACTGTATCTCTAATACAGCTCTCAGTAAGTAGCAAAGAAGTGACTAGTCAATAATTGCTAAGTGCTTTATCTACATTATCTTATATGAACTCAGTTAAAATCCCAAGGAAATATTTTATTTGGAAAGAATAGATACTTTATTACCCATTTTACAGATAAGGAAATGAAAATCTTAACACAAATAGCCATGTGACCTTAGTCAAGTGGTAGTGCTAGGAAAGAGTGAATGATACAGAAGACACTTTTTACTACAGCTATAAATGACTAGCTCCAGTAATATCTGAAAGAGGAAGCTTTAGAGATAAAGGAAGGAAAAGAAAGTAATGAGTTCCTTGTGACTATGGCAGAGATCCCTCTATCAAACTTGAGCTGAGGACAGACCCTGCCATTCACACCCAGACGCAATAGCTTCCTAACTCAGTCCATGAACAACACAGTTTGTGTACAGACTAGAAAAGCCATGCAGGTCTTGCAACATACCCTCATTCTGAGCCTCTCTGATTAAAGCCTGAGAGGTCACATCCTGGCCACATGGAAGGCATTAGATCAGCCCTCCCATACTTCCACTGTTTCTTGAAAGTTGCTCAAGTCTCTTCTGCCATCACAGAAATCTCATGTCTTGGGACTTCAGATTGTTTACCATCCCTGCCCTTAATTCTTTGCTCTAGTCTCTACTGTTTTTCTCTTTTTTCTTTTTTGAGACAGGGTCTTACTTTGTTGCCCACACTGGAGTGCAGTGGCACAATCATAGCTCACTGCAGCCTCGACCTCCTGGGCTCAAGCAGTTCTCTCACCTCAGCCTCCCAAGTAGCTGCAACTATAGGTGCCTGCCACCACATTCAGCTAATTTTTGTATTTTTAATAGAGATGGGGGTTTTGCCATGTTGCCCAGGCTGGTCTCAAACTCCTGAGCTCAAGCAGTCTACCCACCTTAGCCTCCCAAAGTGCTGGAATTGCAGGAATGAACCACCGTGCCCAGCCTGTGCTCCAGTCTCACCATAAAAATCCTCAGAATGTAAATGCAGAAGACCTGGGAATGGAGCCTGGCTCTGGGCTTTACATGCTCTGTGACCTTGGATAAATCGCTGAGGGGTAAGAGAATCATTATCATCTTCATTTAAATGCTTACTGTTGACTTTCTCTACCATTATCAGTTTCAAGTTTCACATTAAACCACTAGGGCAGCTGTTGTTATTGTTCACTTGATCTATCTATCTATTTATTTTTGAGACTCAATCTCACTCTGTCACTCAATCTCACTCTGAGATCATGCAGTGGTGCGATCTCAGCTCACTGCAAACTCTGCCTCCCGGGTTCAAGCAATTCTCCTGCCTCAGCCACCTGAGTAACTGGGATTACAGGCATGTGCCACCAAGTCCAGATAATTTTTGCATTTTCAGTACAGATGGGGTTTCACCACATTGACTAAGCTGGTCTTGAATTCCTGACCTCAAGTGATCCACCTGCCTCAACCTCCCAAAGTGCTGGGATTATAGGCATGAGCCACCATGCCCAGCTATTGTGCACATTTTCTAAATCAGGCAATAGGGCACAAGGTTTAAATGTCTGACCTGTGGCAGACACCAGAGCCAGAATTTGAACATAAGCAACCCAACCTGAGTCCCCACTGCTTAACCACCACTGATAACAGTGCTGAGGTGCCAGGTATTGTTGGTGTGTGCAGGTGTGAATGAATTCTCCTTTGTTGTCCCAAGCCTATGAAGTCGGTATTATCATCCCCATTATAAGGTAAGAAGACTGAATCTCAAAGAGATGTGAGGTTTAACAACCTCCTGAACATCACACCGCAAATGGGTGGTGGAGGTGGAATCCGCCGCCGCTCTGGGCTGGTAGTCCGCAAAACCCAAGCTCTACTGAATCTGATTCTGAGGTTTCCAAGCCACAGTTTCCTTGTGTGCAGATGAAGGTAATAATAATGCCTCCTTCTCACTGACTGCAGTGAGGATCAAAGAAAACCATGGTATGTGAAAGATCTCATAAATGGTATGCCCCATTGTGGTAACCTAGTCTCATCTTTATGCAAACCAAAATGAGGAGTCTCTCTGGCTGGATGCTGTCTGCTAACTCTGAGTTTGTGTGTTGGCTGGAGGTTAGAGTCACTCACCTAATTTTTTAGGGCCTTGTAAAATGTATGAGGTAATTTGTCTTTGCTAGTGAAAAGATTCAGCAGTGAATTCACCCTGCAGCAATAATTAGCCCCAGGCCTGTCTGTCCCTGAGGGGGATCCTTCCTATCTTAGCAAAACACAGGCAACCTGACGCTCAGGGGCATGTCATTTTACAGAGTCTAGCTGATCTAACACAAAATGTGAATAACACAAACACATTTCTTTGTGAAATAACACAAAATCTGTTGAATCAACAGATCTTCATTCCTGCCATCTCAAAAAGACTCCAGTTCTCCCCAAAGCAAAACAAAGGAATAGTTTTAGCCAGCATTAAGGTTGATTGAATAACACAAATTCTGTCTCATAACTATTAAGAATTGCTGGATGCTTGATTTGTATGTCTACAGTCGCTTCTTTGGGTTAAAGGAACAAAGAGGTACCCTTAGGAAGCGGAAGACACTTGTTATGCTTGGTGTGGCTTCAGAACATGCTTCTACTTGATTTCCAAAAGACTTTCTGAACACAAAGGAGAGGGGTTGTCGGTTCACCTCAAAATGACAGAAGAATTTGCTTAAAAGAGCTTGCAATTTTATTTAATTTTTTAATCTTTTGAGACTGAGTCTTGCTGTCACCCAGGCTGGAGTGCAGTAGTGTGATCTCGGCTCTCTACAACCTCCTCCTCCCAGGTTCAAGCAATTCTCCTGCCTCAGCCCTCCGAGTAGCTGAGATTACAGATAAGCACCACCACGCCTGGCTAATTTTTGTATTTCTTAGTAGAGACGGGGTTTGCCCTGTTGGCCAGGCTGCTCTTGAACTCCTGAGCTCAAGTGATCTGCATGTTTGCATGCCAGTTCTATGACCCAGGCCCCCAAATGCCTTGAAACACCCTCCTTTGCCTTTTTGAAATGCTCCCCTGAGACAATGAGATAAAGAAACTGTCTAGTCTACTGGTGGATAAGAGGCCAGGTGGAGAAGAATGAAGGTGACCCAGAGAACGCCAGCAGCCACTGCCAGAAACTTGAGGCCATCTGGACCATCTACCCTAATACGTCTAATGTATCATGGCAGCCCTATGAGGGGGCCCCAGGTGAGCCAAGACAGGAACCACCCCGCTGAGCCCAGCCCAAGCTTCAGAATCATCAGCAAATACATGGTCGTGGTCTTTAATCACAACACTTTGGGATAGTTTGTTATGACATTTTTCTTGGTGTTTTGGAAAGGTCACATGTGTATAGGAAGTCACAGATACCTTTGTGTTTGGGAAGGCAGATTACTCCCATAGGAAAATCCTCTTTCTCCCACTCTCTTTAACTCACTCCTATTCACTGACTATTCAGTTCACAGATTAGACAACTTCCCCTGGGAATTCTTCTCTGACTTCCCGTTAACATTTCACGCACCCATGCTTGTAATGCCTGTTTTCCCATCAGACCAAAGTCTCAGTAAGGTAAGGATAGAGCCTGCCTCAGTCACTGTCATACTCCAAGCATCTAGCACAGGCCATCCATGGAAGTAATCTTCTGCTTATTTGTTAATATCTCATCAGTCCTTCATGTGTTTATGGATCCCTTCACGCGGCTACCTCTGTCACCATAGGACCATGCTGTGTGTGACAATATTTCCCCTTAAATGATATACACTCTGCCTCTGTGTCTATCTTCTGTTCCTCTGTCTACACCTGATGGCTAAGAGCCCTTCAAACCTCCCCAATTTGTGTATTTGAATACAGGTGCAATGTTCTCCTTAAGTCACCTCTTCTTCAGCCTACAGTATGAAAACCAGCTGAGGACCCTGGGAATTTCTAGGCTAGTGTAGTACTTGACCATCCAGACTCATTTCTCCTGACGATTTTTCATTTGCTCAAAACACCTTCAAAGTGTAGCAACAAAAAGCACCACCAAGTGGTCTGACCAAGGCAGAGTAGAGAAAATTGTTACATTCATGGCTTAGAACTCTTTTCTTTTGTCAATGTCACTTTAAGTTCATGTTGATTTACCAGATAGCCTCACTTTGCTGATTATAAAGGCCTTGCCGCTAGTACTAGCCCGTGTGAAAAAGAACCCTGGGTCAGCACTCATTCATGTCTCACCTCGACCTGAGAATATGCACTTTATTTTACTTATTAACATTTTAGGGAACAAGCACAACATTTTTCATTTACTCTTGTTCTATTTTATCACTCTGTTGCCCAGACTGGAGTGTAGTGACAGGGTCTGGTCTCACTGCAGCCTCAACCTCCTGGGCCCAAGTGATCCTCTAGCTTCAGCCTCCACCTCCCAAATAACTGGGACTACAGGCATGAATCACCATGCCCAGCCAATTTTTCAGTTTTGCAGAGACAGAGTCTCCATATGTTGCCCAGGCTGGTCTCAAACTCCTGGCCTGAAGCCATCAGCTTGCCTCAGTCTCCTAAAGTGCTGGGATTACAGCTAAGAGGCCTTAGCCTTGTTTTAGAATGTATATGGTAATTGGGCTTTCTAGGTGTTATTGTGATTACAAAAGACCGTATTATGCAATGCTCCTGAGAATCTACACTAGGCCGGAATTCCATATTACATTTCACTTAACCAGAATTTGCTTTTGGTAGACACAATTTTATTTAGCAGTTGGTAAAAATTATTTAGTTAAATGCTGATCTGTTTGGGGGAAAAAAAAAAACAAGGCCAAGCACGGTGGTTCACACCTGTAATTCCAGCACTTTGGGAGGGTGAGTCAGGCAATCACTTGAGCCCAGGAGTTTGCAACCAGCAAGGGCAACATGGTGAGACCCTGTCACTATAAAAATAAAAAATAAAAAATTAGCTGGGCATGGTGGTGTGTGCCTGTGGTCCCAGCTACTTGGGGGTTGAGGCAGGAGAATCACTTGAACTCGGGAGGTCGAGGCTGCAGTGAGCCAAAAATTGTGCCACTGCACTCCAGCCTGGGCAACAGAGCAAGACTCTGTCTAAGAAAAAAAAAAAAATCACAAGTGACATTGAATTTCATTTCCAATGAATTTTCTCTTGTTCCAGCACTGCAGGGGAAGCCAGGTCTTTAACAAGAAGGGAGGATTTACAATTAGCCAAATTTGGGACTGCATCTCTTTTACCACCTGGTAGGTAAATCAGTCACCTCAGAGTATTAAGGCGGAGGGATAAAGGATAAAGTTACTTTCTCATGATGTTAACCTACACATCTCTCTATGCAGTTAGAGATGATCTTTAAGTGTGCGCATCCGTGCAACTCCTCCTAGTTATTTGCTTTTTCCCGTGGTGGCTTAAGTAAAGAGGTTCCAAAAAGATGGCAGCTCCCTCTGAGCCTTGGAATGGGTGGCTCAGTGGCCTTGTCTCAGCTTGGAAGTCTTGGGTGGGACAGTGTGTGTCTATGCAGAGTAGTCACACCTACGTGGATAGCAACAGGGCACTCTGCAAAGAAAGCCTCGGAGCCAGCCCGGCTCAGCGCCCAGCCGCGAAGCCTTGGCGCCCTCTGGTGTTCCCTGAGCATATTGCATGGCGTCGCGAGGCGGTCGGGGCCGCTTGGAGCATCTTTGGGCCGACGCTGCCATCTCCTGGTGAGAGGCGCATTCAGCAAATGTCCAGAACGTTCAGCGTTCTAGCCTGGAAACCATTAAGGACTGGGCCTCTTTCACCTGCATTCCCAGGGTCCACTTTTGGAAGGGATAAAAATACACAGGAAAGATAAGCTGGCTGTCAGCAGACCCCGATGACTTTAAAACATCCTCTGGGCCTGCCTTCCCCTACACAAATCTTTGCCACTGCATTTTTCTTTATGTGTTTGGGGTGGGGGTGGTGTTTTTGCTGTTGTTTTGCGATTTTGTTTGTTTTTTTGAGACAGGGTCTTGCTCTGTCACCCAAGCTGGAGTGCAGTGGCACAATCACGGCTCACTGCAGCCTGGACCTCCCTGGGCTCAAGCGATCCTCCTGTCAGCCTCTTGAGTAGCTGAGAACACAAGTGTGCACCACCACACCCAGCTAATTAAAAAAATGTATTTTGTAGAGATGGGGGGGCGGGGCGGTCTCACTATGTTGCCCAGGCTGGTCTCGAAGTCCCAGCCTCAAGTGATTCTCCGGTATCAGCCTCCAAAAGTGCTGGAATTATAGGCGTGAGCCACGGAGCCCACCCTGCCGCCCTTCACAAACCACCCTGTGCTGTTTTCTTTTTAGTCTTTTAAGTCGCTACATGAGGCCTGCATGATTCTGAAGCAAATTATGTGAAGATGTTGTCAGTGGCAGGAATTAAGCAACTTTACCAGAAAGTAATTTTTCAATGTTATTCGTACATGGAAAAAAGTTTGTATTCTAAAGTAACACATATTATCCTTACTGTTTAACCTCACAGAAACCTTACCAAACAGAAGCCACTTAAAGCCACACACCAAAACATCTATTAAAACCTTGTCACTTGGCTTTGTGAGTACTTACAGAACAAATTAAACACATAAATACTAAAACAAAAAGCAATTCATAATCCTCTCCCCTTTGGGTTTTTAAAAAATTATTATAAGTCTTAACATGCATTAATTTAAAGGGAATGGCATGAAACGAAGAAAACGTCTGTCTCCTCGTCCTGACTTTCCAAGGGAATCAAATGCACATCATTCCTCAAACGTCCTTCAAGGTTAAAACGAAGACACCTGCCATGTATATTGCAGACAATATGACTCTTAGTCCACACAATTGTGAAAAAAAAGCTACACCATTTGTATGAGTCCGTTCTCCCACTGTTATATGGAACTACCTGAGATTAGATAACTTACGAAGAAAAGAAGTTTAATTTACTCACAGTTCCGCAGATAACTGGAAGCTCGGCTGGCAGGCTGCAGGAAACTTAAAATGGCAGAAGGCGAAGGAGAAACAAGCATCCTCTTACTGAGAAATCTTACCAGGGCGGAACAGGAGGGAGAGCGAGAAGTGGGAGGTGCCACGCAGGCGTTTAAAGGATTAGATCGCTTAAAGGATTAGATAGGAACTCCCTATCAGGAGAACCGCAAGGGGGACGTTCATCCCCAAGATCCAATCACCTCCCACCAGACCCCTCCTCCAATTCGACATTGGAGATTTGGGTAGGAACACAAATCCTAACCGTATCACCTTTTATTTCTGTAACTAACTTATTTTGGGAGCCCACATCTTGACAGGTGGGTAGTAATTATATGCTCCAAGTGTTACCAGAAAGGATCCTGATCCAGACCCCAAGAGAGGGTTCTTGGATCTCGAGCAGGAAAGAATTAGAGGTGAATCCATAAAGTGAAAGCGAGTTTATTAGGAAAGTAAAGGAATAAAGAATGGCTGTTCCATAGAGCAGCGGCTTGGGCCTCTCAGCTGCTTATACTTAGTGTTACTTCTTAATAGCACGCTAACAAGGGATGGATTATTAATGAGTTTTGCAGGAAACGTGTAGGCCATTCCCAGAACTGAAGGATCCTCCCTTTTTAGTCCATAAAGGGTAAATCCCTGACGTTACTCCATGACATGTGTAAACTGTTATGGCATTGGTGGGAGTGTTTTAGTACGGCAATGCATTATAATTAGTATACTATGAGCAGTGAGGATGACCACAGGTCACTTTCACGGTCATCTTGGTTTTGGTGGGTTTTGGTCAGCCTCTTTATTGCAAGCTGTTTTATCAGCCAGGTGTTTGTGATCTTTGACCTCCTAGCTCATGCTGTGACTTAAAATATCTAATTCCTGGGAATACAGCCCAGCAGGTCTCAGCCTTATTTTACCCAGCCCCTATTCAAGATGGAGTCGCTCTGGTTCAAACGCGTCTGACATAACCTCTAAGGGAGATGTTACGAGTTACAGTGTGGGGGTTCACTGAGGCTCATTTGGTTCTTGGCCATCTATTCTGCCAGGTGATCTTTGAGACATCTGTGAATTCCGGACCTTTCAAGAGGTCCTTGGCCACTTTCATGGTGTGCTCAGGATGGGGGGCGTGGGGGCGGAGCAGGGGACCTCTTTGCCAATCCTTTATTTGTATCACTGGGCAGGTGTCTTTCAGTCCTGCGACTACTTTGGAAACACTGCATAAACCTGGGACTCCTCCTCCAAATCCAGGGTCACAGACCACCTGGCTTCTCTCTTCCCTCACTCCCTTCCCCACCCAGAGGAAGCGCTTTCTCAGCTGGGAGGAAGCATCTCTTTTTCCACTCTACTTTTGATAGAGTAGCCCTATTTTCATCCATAACCGAGAATCTTATTTACTCTGTGGCTTAAGATTTGGGCAAAAATATAGAAGGATTTGAATGACCTCATTTCTGATTTGCTTTGTTTCTCGTCTGAGGCCATAATGAGAGTAACCATTACTTGCTTGTCTCCAATAAACAGACATCAGAAAAACATCTTTTTTTCCACAGAAATTAAGTATATCAAAGTATTTACCTGCTGTATTTTCCTATTATCTTTGTAGTTATGATAACGGCCTGAAAGTGGTGCATGTTAATTTCAAACTCTAACTGTTGTAGTTGTTTCTGGTTTTGGGCAACTATGAATCAAATGTTCTCTGAACATTTACATATACTTTTTTATGAAACTATGTATTTTCATTTCTCTTGGGTAAATACGGGAGGGGAATTTCTGAATCATACAGTAAATATGTGTTTAAATTTAGAAGAAAATACCAGTTTTTCAAAGTGTTTGCACCACTTTGTCCTTCTGCCAGCAATGTTTGAGTGTTCTGGTTATTTTACATCTTCCCCTCAATGTGTTTCAAGATTTTTACACTTTAGTGAGCCTGTAGTAGTATCTCTGTATCTTTTAACATTTTTTATTATAACATCTACTTGCTTATAAAAGAAATATGTACTTAGGGGTATTTCAAAAATACAGAGAAGTAGAAAAAAGGAAAAAAGTAGCAATTGCCATTAGTACATTACTACTATAAAATTTCTAGTTTATTTTCTTTTGTCATTTCACTGTTATTCTTACATATTTATAATTCTGCATAAACAATCTTTTAAAGAATCCTTATGTTTGAAATTTATTCTTTCAAGAGTTCTTTATATATTAAAGATGTTAAATCTTTATCCATAATATAGGTGACTTATTTTTTTGAACATTTATGGTATTTCTTTTCATGCAGATTTTTTTTATGTACTCAAAGTTATCACCTCTGGGCTTTGAGTCATAGCCAGAAAGCCTTTTCCTACATCAGAGTAAAGAGAAATTCACCTGTGATTCCTTCTAGCACTTGTATGCTTTTGTGTTTTTACATTAGATCCTTTATTCATTTGTTCTTGTGGTGGATGGTGAAAAATGGACCTAATTTTAACTTGTTCCAAATAACTGAATAGAGTTATTCAGATTTTCTATTTCCTGCTGCATCCATTTAGAGGATTTTTATATTTCAAGAAATTTATCCATTTCATCTAAATATTTTAATTTGCTCTCCAAAGTTATCACACACACACATCCCTTTATTATTCTTTCAATGTCTATAAGACCTATAATGACACAATGGGAAAAGACCATGCTTGAATGATTTTATGTAATAACATTAAGCAGAGGGCCTGCCACTAAGCACACAAGTGATTACATTTTATTTTTAAGTTCTGACATCTTTGGATGCCTGCAAGTGAGCTGAGCAAGACTACTTTTGACGACATGACTGTTGGGAATGATAGCATCATCTAGTGCTGTTGATGGAGGAGATGATTTTTTAAAAGTCATGGTGAGTTGGTTAGAGGCTCCAAAGGTGTTCTCCTCTTACAGCAATTTCTCAGTAACGTGTCATATTATTCTATGAGATAATATGAAAATTAATAAGGTATAACCTCATCCCCTAGTTAGAATGTAAGCTCTCAGCAAGCACGTAAAGGTGTGTAACACCCATGATCATACTTCATCTAGCAACGGTACAAGTTATGATAATGAAACACAGGAAATAGAGGCTGCTCTCGGAAAAAACAAGGAAGGCTACCTGATGAAGAAGCACTTAAAAATGAATAAATTCTGGTGTTTGAAGATAAAATACAATCAGAATAAACACCATGCAGGGAGAAAAGTCATACTTGAAAAGAAATCTTGCAGGGGTGGACAGGCAGGAGTCCAGAGAGGTGGGAGGTAATAGTGGATGTATGGTTGAAGAGGCAGGTTCATATAAGACATTCAATCAACAAGTGCATTCAGGCGTAAGCCCCTTTTGGGGTGTGTAGGTAATCTCTATTTCCATGCCAGCACTGGCCTAGTTATAGTACTAGGAATTCGTTCTGAACAACTGCAACATTTGTGACTTCCACCTCATTCTAGACTCCCAGGGTTGTCAACAAGTATCTTTCATCTTCATCAGCTCCTTTAACATTCCCCCAGCAACAAAGGAAAAGCAGCCAATGATGTATTTTCTTACCACGCCACTGGGGGACACTCTGGAGCCAGCATAAAAAAGCATGTCTGTCTGGGCACGGTGGCTCACTCCTGTAATCCCAGCACTTTGGAAGGCCGAGGTGGGCGGATTACTTGAGGTCAGGAGTTTGAGACCAGCCTGGCCAACATGGTGAGATCTCGCGCCCCATCTCGCCATCTCTACTAAAAACACAAAAATTAGCCAGGCATGGCGGCTCAGGCCTGTAATCCCAGCTACTCAGGAGGCTGAGGCAGAACGATCGCTTGAACTCGGGAGGCACAGGTTGCAGTAAGCTGAGATCACACCACTACACTCCGACCTGGGTGACACAGCGAGACTCCATCTCCGTCAATCAATCCATCAATCAAAGCATGCCTCAAACTTACTCCAGCCAAAGGCCAATGGAGCTGGAGAATTTATGCACAGTAACAGTTACAGTCCAATCAGGGGAGGGAAATGACGCAATAATTTGAACGGATAAAGCAATGAAGGATTGACTAGTAACAAGCAAAGAGAACTCTAAAGAATATACGAATAGCAGACCTACGGAGCAGCCACTGTCTGCAGGACTGAGCTGGAGCGTTCAAGGGAGACTCTCGAGGTCAGGTCCTTGTTGGACAGGTCATGACCGTGACTCACTGAAGGGCAAAGAAGTTGCTGCAGTGCTGCCTCTCCAGAACTTTCTGGAAATCTGCCTCTCGAACTCGCCAGAAATTCATCTTCTAAGGTGTTGGGGAACGTTGTTCATGGATGGATATCTCACTAGAGTCACTGCTACAAAACTACCGAAGGTGGTGTCGTGGGACACTGCTGGCTGGGTAGCACTGCAGGAGCCTGGGCTGGAGAAGCTGTCCACTCTGCAAGAACCTACCCAGCCAGAACACCAGAACCAAAACGGAAACATCTCCCCAGCGCCCTCTACTGAGCAAAGCTTAACACCATGTCAGCTGGCAAAGGCAACCGTTATCAAAGGCCCGATCCATTTTCACAAATCAGGTGGTAAAGGTGAATTTGGAGCTGAGAGGCGATACATTGTTAACTGACATACACACCCAATCCTATCAGTCAATAGATGGAGACTGTTCTGGGGCTTAGGGAGGCAGAAGTTCATTCTGCAACACTTCTAATCCACCACTCGGATAGGCCAGATACACTTCCGCATTCAGGGAAAAATGTCATGCAAAGGAATTTATGTCCTGGCAGATGGAAGTCGGCCTGGCATGCACTGAAGTGTGAGGCAAGTGAGTATGGGTAGACGCTGACCCTGCCTGCTAGAACTGGTATTCCATTTTCCACCTGCAGTAAGAGCATGATTGTGTTCATGCACAAGCAGGCCAACCCCATCCAGAATCCCATAGGAGGCTCTGTTTCCTGGCTCTACTCCTAGTAGCAAGATTGTCAGTCAGGGTCTAATCAGACAAAAAGAAAGAACTGGTTTACAGCAGAGGGAATATAATTGCAGGGGTGATGGTTAATTTTATGTGTCAGCTTGACTGGGATAGGGGACAGCCAGAGAGCTAGAAAAACATTACCTCTGGTTGTGTCTGTGAGGTTGTTTCCGGAAGAGAATAGCATCTGAATCAGTCCACGAAGGGAAGCAGATTCACCCACACCAGTGTGGGAGAGCATCATCTCATCTACCGAGGGCCCATCTGAATAAGACAAAAAGGCAGAAGACAGGTAAACTGACTTTCTTTTTGAGCTGGAACATCCATCTTTTCTTGCCCTCAGACATCAGAGCTCCTGGTTCTCAGGACTTCAGACTCCAGGGATGTAAACCAGTGCCTCTTTCAGGCTCAGACTGGGAGTTATACCACTGGCTCCTCTCTCTCTCAGGTCTTCCAACTTGGACTGAATTACACCCCAGCTTTCCTGGTTCTCCAGTTTGCAGATGGTATATCATAGGACCTCTCAGCCTCCATAGTCACATGAGCCAATTCCCATAATAATTCTCGTGTGTGCGTGGTGTGTGTGTATCTTTTTGGTTCTTTTCTTCTGGAGAACCTGGACTAATACAGCAAGGAACTGCAGGTGCTGGAGTAACTGAGAACCAAACATGGGACTAGCAGTTAAAAGAGATTAGCACTGGGAAGCCAAGGTAGGCAGATCACTTGAGGTCCAGGAGTTCGAGACCAGCCTGGAGAACATGGTGAAACCCTGTCTCTACTAAAAAAAAAATACAAAAATTAGCTAGGCATGGTGGTGGGTGTCTATAATCCCAGCTACTTGAAAGGCTGAGGCAGGAGAATCACTTGAACCTGGGAGGCAGAAGCTGCGGTGAGCCGAGATCATGCTGCTGCACTCCAGCCTGGGTGACTGGGAGACTCCATCTCAAAAAAAAAAAAAAAAAAAAAAAGGTCGGCGGGGAGAGAGAGAGAGAGAGAGCAAATTGTTAGGGAGGTACAGGGTCTGTGATCACTTGATGAAGACTGCAAGCATAATACATATGTCTAGGAGGAGGTGGAGCCACTGATTATTCTAACACTGCTTCCTTCTGAAAAAGCCACCATTATTCTAACACTGCTTCCTTCTGGATGGCCCCACTCAGAACCCAGATGGCTGGAATCCTATGCAATAGAGCTTGCAAGGGAAGGGAAAGGAATCTTGGCAACAGAGCTTACAGGGGAAGGGAAAGGAATCCTAGGCAATGCAGCTTGCAGGGGAAGGCAAACAATCTCCAAACTGGAAAACTAGTCAAGATTGTTGGCTGAAGACACCGGGTTATATAGGTTGCTATTACACAAAAAAGAAGAAAAATGCTGTATGAAAGATTGGATACACTGAAGAAAAATCTTGGATGGGAAACGTCGTAACATTCACACTATGAAACAGGATAACTGAGGGTGGTACGGCTCTTAATTTCATTAAAGATATTGCTCTTAATTTCATTAAAGACTGACTAATCTCAGAGGTAGTAAATTCGGTTCAATTATTAACTTGCATCTGATTGTGATAACTGAATTTTTAAATTCAGGGTATTGCCGTTTTTTTTTTTCCTTTTTTGAAATAAACCTCTGGAATTTTTACTGCTTCCAGAACCTATTTTAATCTTCAGAGCTTGGAGCGTATTTGTATCTGGTCTTAGAAGAATAATGTAACATTTGGGGGCAAAGAGCGAGCCAAGTAGCTCAGCACTGGAAGCTGCAATGAAGACCTCCATGGCTTCCAGGACCTTCCCCTTGGTGCTGTGGTCGACAGGGAGGGAGGTGACCCAGGCACTGCAGAACACCAGCATACTGAACATCAAGAACTTGGATTCACTGAAGGTGTCAGGCTAACCTATGGCCAGGAAAGCCAAAGTAAAGCTCCCCCAGGGTCAAGGAGCCCAGGTATCCCAGGACATGGTAAAAGGCAGTGATAAAGCCCTCACTGCATGTGAGGACCACAGATCCAAGCTTAGAGAGTGTGTCTGTGTCAATGAAGGGAGGAAAGGTTCTCAGCCCGAGTCGACAGATCAGGAGATAGATTCCACTTGGATCAGGGAAAATATAAAAACAACAAAATTAGGAGATCCTGATACCAATCACCATCTTCTTCTCCCTGGCATTCTGACCTTGAGAGCAAGACTACGATGATAATTTTAGTCAGAATTACAGAAACAGCCACAGTAAGCACAACTCCAAATGCTATTTGTTGCAGTCATCAGGTAGCTGTGTGGGGGGTGCCCAATGAAGAGGGCAGAGCAGAGGAAGAACAGAGTGAGGGAGGCTGGACTTTCAGCAGGATGTGGCTGAAAGCCCAAGTTCTGGCTTTGACTAAAGGGATTTCCTGAGGTTTCACAAATACCCCAAGGACAACTGCTGTAAGGACAGAGAAGCAGAGCTGTGCAGGCCAGAGCCATCCCCAAAGGGTTTTCAAAAGCCAAGAAGTTCACATCCTTTGGAACAGTAAATTATCTGATTATCTGAGTATTCTGATATTGATCATATGGCCACTTTTTTTTTTTTTTTTTTTTGAGATGGAGTCTTGCTCTGTTGCCCAGGCAAGAGTGCAGTGGCACAATCGCAGCTCACTGCAACCGCCTCCTCTTGGGTTCAAGCCATTCTCCTGCCTCAGCCTCCCGAGTAGCTGGGACTACAAGCACCTGCCATCACACCCGGCTAATTTTTGTATTTTTAGTAGAGACAGGGTTTCACCACCTTGGCCAGGCTGGTGTTGAACAACTGCCTCGGCCTCCTAAAGTGCTGGGATTACAGGTGTGAGCCACTGCACCTGGCCTGGATACTTATGCTGAATAGCATCTGAAAAACAAAGCAATGGTTTGTTGTCTAAGTTTCATAATTCTTACCGATTCCTGGAAACAAAAAAGGTCATTTTTGGCATTGTAGGGCACCTTGTCCATCTCAGTGCTATATTCAAATGCCATGCTAAAAACATGTTACAGAAGCAATAAAATCAGACAAACATGCCAATTCTCTCCTTGGTTTTATTTCCCAAAATAACATTTTTTATCACTGTTTTATTTTTCCACATGCAAGTGATTTTCCATTTTCTTTAATCATGAAAGCATTATACTACCTTAAAAATTTAAATATCCATTCTTTAGACCAAGAGTTCACAAACTATAGCCTGCAGGTCAAATCTACCCATTACTAATTTTATAGAGCTTATAATCTATGTATGTTTTAATACTTCTAGATGGTTGCATTTTAAGTGGTTATACAAGCATTTACGTATTTTCAATTTCACCTCTTGGCTTGCAAAGTCTAAAGTATTTACTATCTGGCCCTCTAAGAAAAACATTTGCTGACCCCTGCCTTTTGGGGGTCAATTTTTTTTTGAGAATTTATACTGGCAATTATTTTTTGAGAATTTACACTGAACCAGATGTGTTATTAAGAATGGAGACCTGTTCAACTTTTAACAGGTATCAGAGAGCCCCTCAGGTTCTAATAGCTAAATTTATCTCTTAGTGTATCCCTTCCACATTTCCAGGTAAAATTCAATCAGCTTGATGTGGCAGGAAAGGTCTTGATCATCTTGCTTGTACATAGGTTTCTGGCCTTATCTTTTGTCATAAAACAAACACTGAATCAAAAGATTCTGATGTAGCGATTTACGTATCATGCCCACAATCCTCATCATGCCTTCTCTCTTCACCCTGACCTTCTTCTACAGGTAGTTTCTCCTTTGCTCTCTTCTTCGCTTGACTATCCTACTTGCCTTTAACAATGCAGCCAGCATTACCTGCGTTAGGATGTGCCTGCATGCTTCCCCAGACTCTAGCATGTACCTGTGTCTTTGAGCCCTTTGTCCTGGGTTGCCTTCTTCATTAGGCTATGAATTATCAATGATGGTATAGTTTTATTAAACAAACACTGAAAAACTAGATACCTAAATAGTCAAGTAAAGAAACATACCAGGAAAAATATTCATAAAAACACATTGATTGTATCAACATTATCAGGTAAAATAGAATTCAAAGAGATATACAGAGGGAGAAAAAAAATAAAAATTGAATAGATAAAATATATCATTTTCTCCTTTAGAAGACTCAATATAATAATGATATTAATTTCCTGCATGTTAATGTATAAATTTCATTCAATACAAATATCAAATGTAATAATAGGGTTTTTTCCCTTAGGAAATAGATAATATGATTCTAGAGTACGCATAAAAAGAAAATATCCTGGAAAAATTCTGAAACAGTAGGAAAATGTGGAGGAAGTCTCACTGAGCGAGTTTCTTAATATTCTTTAAGGGTATAAGAATAAAAAGTTTGGTATTTCTGCATAAACAGGTAACTGGATAAAGGAAAAGAATAACCAGTTTAGAAATTGACCAAAATAGATGTGATTATGTGGTATATGGCAAAGATGGTATTGCATTTGGGGGAGGATACATGTGCTATTCTGTAAATTCTGTCAGTATTATGTACACACATAAAATAAATTCCAAATAGTTCAAATATAAACTAAATTATAAAAGTATTAACAGCTGGGCAATGTGGCTCACGCCTGTAATCCCCAGCACTTTGGGAGGCTGAGGTGGGTGGATCACCTGAGGTCAGGAGTTTGAGACCCGCCTGGCCAACATGATGAAACCCCAACTCTATTAAAAATACAAAAATTAGCCAGGTGTGATGGCAGGTGCCTAGCTCCTTGGGAGGCTGATGCAGAACTGATTGAACCCGGGAGTAGGGTTACAGGGAGCCAAGAGCGCACCATTGTACTCCAGCCTGGGCAACAGAGCGAAACTCCATCTTACTTACTAAATAAATAAATAAATGTGTTAGGAATGGTGACTTAGCACATGGTGGGCAGGAGGGTGGGCAAGTGGTCTCCCCCAGGGCAGGGTCCTGGCTAGTGCTGTGGGCAGCAGAAGGGGAAGAAAAGCCATGTGCTCTCCTCTAGGGAGTAGGAGACTGGAATTGGAACATTTTGGATTGTATGTTTTTTTGAAGCTCTGTGATTTTTAAACAATAAAATGTTCTTAAAAAAAAAAAAGGTAACCACTGAGATAAATATTTAGTCTCAGAGTGGAAGAGAAATTTATAGGTAATGGGCATTTTAGATAATGTAGGTTTAATACGACTTTAGAAATAAGAAGACACATGAAAAACAAACCAGGCTTTCCGAAAATCAGGCACAAAATATAAAGACAATGACTCCAGAAAAGAAAGTCATTAAATGCCTACTGGCTTTCACAAGATATAGTCAGAAGGAATCTTTTATAGGTTTGACTCTTAAATAGGTTTGATCACAGAAGTAAAACATGACTGCAGACACTTGGAATAAATCAATTAATTTTAGCAGGGTGCAGTGACTCACACCTGTAATCCCAGCACTTTGAGAAGCCCAGGCGGGTGGATCATTTGAAGTCAGGAGTTCGAGATCAGCCTGGCCAATGTGGTGAAACGCTGTCTCTACTAATAATACAAAAATTAGCCAGGCGTGGTGGTGGGCACCTGTAGTCCCAGCTACTTGGGAGGCTGAGACAGGAGAATTGCTTGAATCTGGTAGGCAGAGGTTGCAGTGAGCCGAGGTCATGCCACTGCACTCTAGCCTGGGCAACAAAGTAAGACTCCATCTAAAAAAATAAATAAATAAATAAACTTGTTATTTCTGTCTTTGAAATGCACGTAAATCTTGTTAAAAGCTAATAAACTTCCTACCACCTTTATGATCCATGATTGTCTTTCTAAAGAACCTGAGAACCATCTCTTCGAAAGTGAATCAAAGAAGACAGCATTCCTGTCTCCCAATTTCTGTGAGAGGGTAAGGTTCAGCTTTAGCACGCAGGTACCTTGCTCCAAAACTGTGTCCTGTCGTTGGATTTTCCTTTGGATGAAGCCAATTAACACAGAGGGTTACCCCAATTTAGGATGAACTATGAGTGACAAATCATGCTGTTAAGTCTTTGAAAATTAGTTACTGTTCACCACTGAATGAGTTGTATCCGGCTATATTAAATGGTGAGATTTATTTCTCTGCCTTTGCAATCTCTTTTGTGATTGCCTGTGACATCACCTGGTTTAATGCTTACTCAATAACTAAACTGTCTTCTTTTTCTTCTGTTTTTTGTGGAGAAGTTTTCTGGGTTGGCAGGAGACTTGGTTTTAGTTATATGTCCCCAATAAGGTCACACAGTGAACCAGAGCTGAGTCACAAAAGGAATAGTCTGAGTCCTGGCTTGGTACTCTTTCCAGCGGGCCACTGCCTCTTAGGAGCACATGATTTTAGGTCTGCTGTTGTTTACTGTGTAACTCTTTTCTCCCTCCAGTGAGTCTATAAACTCCTTGAAGACAGAACCTGTGACTGATACATTTTCTGCTTTCTCAGTGGCTAAAAAAGTGCCAGGGATATGGCAGATATTCAGTAAATGCCAACTGGATCACTGAACTTGGAAGAATTAAGTCAAGTCAATTATAATCTTAACTCTGACAAAAATGAAGCAAAAAAAAAAAAAAAAAAAAAGAACTTGGATGAAATGGAAAAGAATGCAGCATGGTGTGTCATGGAGAAGAGGAAGAATTCCAAATTAGGGGTAAGAAGACCTGGCCATGAATGTTAGTTCTTCCCTGGTTTCAGGGAAGTCACCATCAGTTTCCTTAACTGTAGAGTGACAAAAAAAATAATGTTTATTATGTAAGATTTCTAGAATGATGACCAAATGAGGATGTGAAAATTCTTTAAAATAATGGCAGTTACCACCAACACAGTACTTATGAAGTACCAAGTATTGTTTTAAGCACTTTTCATATATTATCTATTTATTTAACCATCACTATAACTTTCTACTTTACAGATAAGAAAACTAGCCATACAGAATTTAAGTAACTTTGGGCGGGCGCAATGGCTCATGCTTGTAATCCCAGCCTTTTTGGGAGGCCGAGGTGGGTAGTTCACTTGAGGTCAGGCGTTTGAGATCCGCCTGGCCAACATAGTAAAACCCTGTCTCTACCAAAAATACAAAAATTAGCTAGGCATGGAAGCCGGAGCCCATAATCCCAGCTACTCAGGAGGCTGAGGCAGGAGAATCATTTCAACCTGGGGGGCGGAGATTGTAGTGAGCCAAGATATTGCCATTGCACTCCAGCCTGGGCCTGGGTGTCAAGAGTGAAACTCCATCTCAAAAAAAAAAAAAAAAAAAGAATTAAGTAACTTGTAATTTGCCTGAAGTTACACAGCTAGTTTGCAGCAGAGCTGGGATTCTAACAAAGACAGCCTGACCCCCTGGTTCTGCTCCGCTAACTAGTGTGCTCTATTGCCTGCCTGGAGGGGAGGTATTAACATTATTATCCTCCAGGACATTCTACTAAAGTCACTTTCTCTATTCCACACCTTGTCTAGCTTGCTGCTCAGGTTGCGCTGTTTGTACCTCCTTGGGTCACTCCTCTGGCTCCTCTCCTGTTTTTCAGTGGATTTCTTTCTAGCTTAGTTTTTTCAAGAATGTCCTTCAGCCTTTTGGCAACACTGAGCTCCCCCAGGCTCATTCACATTTGAACCTGAACTACAAGCTAAGAAGCTTGAGAAATATGGGAAATGAATGCAGGCCCTGCAGAGAGGACGTGGGTGGGGAGGGAAGTGCAGTTGGAGGAAGTGAGTGAAGGCATCCCAGACAGCAGTAAATTATTTCAGTGAAAGGAGAAGTAGCCCTGCCAGGAGGGTCAGTTGAGTCAGGAGAACACAGGGCAAGTCAAAACCCAAGGAACACAGATTTGCTCTAGGGTAGCAAAGGCCACCAGTGTAAGGGCAGAGTTGCTTCCCTATGGCAGCACCTCCAGACCAGGAAGGCTTCGTTCTTCTTTATAATTCCTGAAATCCCTGGCCAAAAAGAGGGTGAAAACATCTCCCAGCAAACAATGGCAACTGGGGAGAAGAAGAGCCCTTAAGAGCCTAAGATGCACTTTTTCTCACTTTCAAGGAACTAAGCATCAGTGAAGAAATCCCACGAAGAAAGCAGAGTTGGGCTGGGATCTAAGATCATTATCAACTAGCAAATTCAGTTGTGGAAAAATAATTTTTGAATGAAGACGTGTTCACTGCTTGGGGTATGAGGATAGATTCTTAAATCCAATTCTGTGTACTCACATAAAATATAACGTCTGCTATTTCAGAGACCTCTCACTGGGAGGTCTAGCAGATAGGAGGGGACTATGGAAAATAAGCCCCAATTTATCACTTATTATTGTTATTGGTTTCTAAATCTTTTAAAAACTTTTCTAATCTGTCAAAAAGAACCATACAAGTAACACCTGGATTCACCAACTGTTAACATCTTACCACCTCCATGTTATCCTTCCCTCCCTCTGTATATACACACTCACACAGTTTCCCCCGTCAAACCATCCAAAAATAGGTGGCAGACATGAAACTTATTTCCACACTCATCTCCTAAAATCAAGAACATTCTCCAATCAACCACATCACTGCTATCATTCAAATACTAATCCAACAACATCATCCAAATTTCAGTCCATTCTTAAATTTCCCCTCAAACCCTTAAATGTTCTTTATAGCTGTTTCCCCTACCCTTGTTCCAAGTTCTAATGAAGGTTCATGAATTGTATTAAAAATTTTTGGGGGGTTTTGGGGCCCAGGCACGGCGGCTCATGCCTGTAATCCCAGCACTTTGGGAGGGCAAGGTGGGCAGATCACGAGGTCAGGAGATGGAGAGTATCCTGGCCAACATAGTGAAACCCCATCTCTACTAAAAATACAGAAAATTAGCCGGACATCATGGCATGCGCCAGTAGTCCCAGCTACTTGGGAAGCTGAGGCAGTGGAACTGCTTGAACTCAGGAGGCGGAAGCTGCAGTGAGCAGAGATCACAGCACTGCACTGCAGCCCGATGACAGAGCAAGACTCTGTCTCAAAAAAAAAAAAAAATTTTTGTTTTGGTCTCTCCTGATCAAGACAGTAGTCCCACACTGTGGTTGGCAAAATAACAGACCCCCGAAGATGTCTGTATCCTTATCCAAAGAATCTGTGAAGGTGGGACCTTACGTGACTACAGGGACTTTGCAGATATGATTTAGTTGAGGATCACAAGATGAGGAGATTATCCTGGATTATCTAGGTGGGCCTAATGTAATCACAAGGTTCCTTACAAAAGGAATGCAGGAGAGTCAGAGTCAGAGATGTGCCCATGGAAGCAGAGATTAATGAGTCAAGGATCCCAGGTAGCCTTAAAAAAACTAAAGAACAGATTCTCCCCCAGACCATGCAGAACTGCAGCCCAAATGACACAGTCTAGTGAGACTTCTGACCTACAGAACTGTAAGGTAATACATTGGTATTGCTCAGCCATGAAGTTTGTGTGAACTTGTTATAGCAGCAATAGGAGACTAATACACCAGTCTCCTTTATTCTTCATGACTCTGAATCATTTCAGGTATCCAAGACAATTGTCTTATAGAACTTTTCACTGTGTCTCTTTCCTCTGATTAAATATTTTCATCAAAAACCCCACATGGGTGGTGATGTGTACCTGCCTTCAAGAGGAACATAAGGTCAGACTGTTCTATTACGGGTGATGCTGAACTTGGCCCTTGGATCAGGTGGTAGCTCCCCAATCTCCCCACCATAAGGCACATCCCCCCTCTGGAGTTAATAAAGACACCACAGGATAAAACTTTGAGAACGTGTGATTCTCCTGCTCCTTAACAGCTTTTCCCCCAGTGGTGTTAGCAACCGCCAACCATTCATTGACTCATGAACCAATTGCTTCATTGTGGATTACAAAATGGTGATCTTTAAATTCTTTCTTTCCTTTCTCACTGGCTGTTACTCAGCTGTAAAGAAAATAAAGAGTTTGTTCCTTTTCCTTTTATTTTCATGAGTATCTTCATAGAGTTTTTTGATTCAATGTAGAGACTGTTGTCTTTTTAGTTTCTCCCATCTAGGTAAGTCCTCTGCCTCCCTCATTGTTACTTATTAACTCTCAAATTGTCCCCAAATTGGCCATTTTGAACGTATCCACTGTAGCATGGGGTAGGACTCACCTAGGGTGGCCTATTGTCTGTCCCAGGCACTGGCTGCAAGATCATGGATAAGATATACCCATGACATTCCTAAGATAATGAAGGTTAATACATGACACCCTTCAGTAAATACAAGTGAAGTGACATATCATTGGTAATACAGTATGAACATTGTCTGTGGGAATACTCTGCATGTCTTATCCCAGCTCTAGATTTCAGGCAAGTAATATTTACTCAGACAAAGCATACCGAGAAGGGTGTTCCAACCAGAGGAAATGGCAATGAACAAAGGTAACATCACGGGGCAGTGGCAGTTTGGTGTTTACCAGGCCTCTAAGTAGGAGTGGACAGAGGCAGAGACAGATGAGAAAGGAAAGAAAGGTGTGGACCAGGTCATGAATGACCTTGCATCCAGCTCGAGGCATTTACTGACTTCCGCGACATTGTGAAGGGAAGTGGGTAAATGGATTTAACCATCTGAATGGCATGAGATGATTCCGTGTACCAGTCATCTCTATATACTATTTAGCTTGTCCAGGGACCCAAAGGATATGTCCCGGGGAGTGAGGGGTTAGCCAGGTTTATAGTAAGTTCTGTACAGAGGGCAGCATCATTTTCCAAATTTGGTCATTGAGTTTTAGAGACATTAAGCAATTTGCCTAAGGTCATCCCGCCAGTGAACAGGGAAACCAGGACTTGAATCCTAGGTGCACAGTGGTAAGTCAGCAGAATATCCAGGCTGACCTCATTTGTGTGACACAGAGAGAATGACAGAATAAGATGCTGAAGTTCCTTGGGGATTCCTAGAGACTGGCCTTATCAAGCAGGTGATGTCAGTGAGGCAGGGGATCACTGCCTGGGCCTGGAGTCAGCTGTGCCCGGTTGTGAGTGGTGACTCTGGGACTAAAGCTCCCTGAACCTAATCTGTGGACTTGGGATAATAATGGCAACCCAACATTTACTGAGGGCTGACTGTACAGATTCACTGTCTCAGTTTTCCTCATCTCTAAACTGGGAGTGACAACAAGAATAGTAGCGAGAATAATAAAGGATATCATTTATTGGGCATTTATTGCATAAAAATTTCTGTTCTGAGAGATACACACACCTTGGTGTTCCTCATCTGTAGCCTGGGAACAATAATAATAAATCATATGAACCACTTACTCTTCACTTAATGGATAGAAGCCTCTGATCTAAGTGAGTCACACGTCTCAGGTCCCTTTAGGGATTGGGAAGAGTGAATCATCACAACTGTATGTGAGAGTTGACATTCACTGAGTATTTTTGCGCGCCAGGTCCTCTTCTACACATATTAGATAGGACACAACTTGACTGGTCCCTGGCAACTCTCCAGTGTCGTCTCCCCTCCAGGTCTACCTCATTCCACTCCCACGCGAGCCTCCTCCAGAAGGCTCCTCAAACACAGCGAAGTGCAGCCTCACCTCACGGCCTTGGCATGAGGCATGTCTTCTGCCAGGCGCGCCTTCCCCAGACGCCACAGGGCTCACTCCCTCGCTTCTCCGCTCAGATACCACTTTCTAGGTGAGGCCTTCGCTGACCGCGCTGTTTAAAATCCAGGGCTTATAACAGTGCCTGGCACCCAGCAGGCAATCGGCAAATGCCTGCTTAGTCAATACATGTTCAGTCAAGGGCAGCAGCCTGGTGCCAAGCGCCTACAGAGTGGGGTTCCCAAGGCCGGGCTCCGGAGTGGTGAACACATTTAACAGGTGAGGTGAGTACAGATGCCCTGAGGAGGTCTAGGGGCTGTGACCCCAGACAAGGACCAGCAGGGCAAAGGCCCCGAGGGGACACTGTTTGGAGTGTTTGAGAAGGGTAGAGAGAGGCAGCTTTGGCTAGAACCCAGTATGTGAGGGGGAGCTCAGGTGGTCGGGCAGGTCCCAGAGCCAGCGAGAGTCTGCGGGTCTCGCAGAGACGTTGGGTTTCCAGAGATCACCGGAGATGCACAGGCCCCCATAACGCGCATGGGTTAACACGCGCCCTCTAGCCCCTGCTGACAACATAGATGGTTCGGGAACTGGAGATGAGGCCGTGGGGCGGGTCCTGACACCCACTTAGTCTATCTGAGCTCGGGAGCATTTTCCCAGCCTCGGTCCGGCGCCGGGGGCCCGCTGGTGCGCGGGGTCCGCACGAGGCCCCGCGCCGCTCCGCCGAGAAGCACAGACTCCGCGGAGAACGTGAGCACGGTCGGAAATCATCGCCTTTATTTTTATTTTTTGGCCCATCTCGAGGGAGGGTCAGGACTGGGAGGGTCCTGCTGGCCTAGGGGGCCTCAGGGGCAGCCACCGGCGGCTCCGGGTCTTCCTCGTCGCGGGCGCGGGGGAGCTCCGGTACGGCCTGCCGGGGGCGAGCGGGGTGAGGCTGCGGACCAGGTTCCCGAGCTCCTCGCGTCCGCCCGCGCCTGCGCGATGCAACCACCGCGGCTTCCTCTGCCCCCGGGGCAGCCCTGCTCCCTACAGACCACTCTCGGGGGCCGCACCCAGGACCCCGCCCGCTCTCTCCTGACTTCGTCCCTGCCCGCCCCGCCCCCCCCTCCCCGGGCTCCCTACCTCTCCCTGGCCGACCCGGACCTCGGGGGCGCTCTGGACCTGCTCCCCGAATATCTCCAGCTCCGCCCTCAGCCTGCGGAGAAGGTGCCGAGGACAGAGGAGGAAGAGAGAGAGTCCAAGGAACGAGGAGGAACCCACCGAGACGCGAGACCCGACGACGCCGAGGGAGGCACAGGCCGGGGAGGGGCGGTAGACCTGGGCCGGTTCCCTTCCTCCTTGCCCCTACCCACCTCGCTCATGCCTGCCTTCCCCCTCTCACCGGTCCTCCGCCGCCATGGGGCCCTCGACCTCAGACGGCGAGCGCAGCCGCCGCTCCGCCTCCCGCAGCTTGGCGCGCACCTGCCTTCCTGCGGGTGGGCGGGCGTCAGGGGCAGGGACGGGACCGAGGCCGGGCACATCCTCCTCCTCCCGCCCACCTGGCGCGGGAGGCTCACTCTCCGAGAGCAGCTGCTCCTTGCTCCTCTCCAGGTCACGGATCTCCCGGGCCAGTCGCTGTTCCAGCATCTGCGAGGACAAAGAGGAGGCCTGCCCGTCTGGCTTTCCTCTAGGCTACACGGCCCGCCCCCTTCCCGCTTTGTGCTTCTCGCTAAGTGTTCACCTACATTAGGTCATTCATTCATTCAACTATTTGTTAGCTCAGTGTGCAGTTTCTGCTGTGGCTGGAGACCCACGCACCTCCCCCCAACCGCTCTCCATGTTTCCAGGCACTTCTCGAACTTGAACTCTTCCCACTGTCCTCATCCTCCACTCTCCAATCTGCGCTCCTCAAACGTTTCAGGCACAGTCCAGCCTCAGGGCCTTTGCTTCTGCACCCAGATACCTGCAGTTTCTTCCCTCACTTCCTTCATCTCTGAGTTGAGATGTCACTTGCTTAGAGGCCTTCCCACTGACGTTACACGATCTAGCCACTTACTTCCTTGGCTGGAGTCTGGGTATGTCTCCACTGTCCCTATCCAGCTTGGGACAGCAAAGACGTGGCCCGTTTGGTCTGCCACCCTCTCTCCCTGCCTCAAATGCTGCCTGATGCAGCCATTGACAGTAGCTGAATGAAGGAATGACCTGATCATGGCTTTCTCTGGGCTGCCATTTGCCACTGCAAGGTGAATATACTCTAGGTGAGCAGGGGGAAAGCAGGATTACAATGGCTACTGCACCCGTCTAGGCAGGTGATGCTGGTTTTGGCAGTGGGGCATGGTGAGATGTAAGCTTATTTCAGATAAAAGCTGAGGGACTGAGTACGTGGGCAAGAGGAAGCAAGGAATCAAGATCTATCCTGTGGCATTGGGCCTGGGCAGGGGTGGACACTGGGCCAGTGAGTGGGACACTAAAGCCAGGGGAGGAGTGGCTTTGGTGGAGGCGATGATAATAGCTCACATGGAATTCCCAGAGGTCCTTGTGTTGGCCCATCAGATCCTCCAGCTGTCCTTTGACATCCAACCTGGAGGCCAACACCCAGGAATGAGAGAATGAACACATGCTAGGCCTTACACCCTGAAGGGAGCTCCTCATGCACAGGCCTTCAGATCCTGTCCATGCTCCCTCTGCTGGGAGCCCCTTCATGGGTTTTGTCCTCAAAGTTTTGGTTCCTCTATCACCTTTTCCAACAAACTCTCCCCTGATGCAAGCCCTGCTCCCACTTTCTATACAGTGGCCTGCCAGGCCCCAGACTTGGGAGTTATCCCAGATTCCTCTGTTGTTTGGGACTCTGAAATCTGAGAGGTATGGACAAAAATTTGTTCCATGCACTCTTGCAACATGTGCTTCCTGGGAAGGGAAAGACAAACCCTCAGTCATATTCACTGAATGACCCATCATTCACTCCAGCAGGAGTGGGAGTTGGGATATCTGCTCACAACATTCACCTTTCACTTTTCGCCTGTTGAATGAGAACCTTCATGGGCTTCTGTTGAGAACATCACCCTGTCCATCCTGTCCCCCATGGAATGAACCCTGGCTTCCCAAGAAAGCTTTGTGAGGGGTGTAGTAGTTTGGCACCACAGAGTCTAACATCCTGGCTTGAAGCCTGATCTGCTACTTCACTGTGATCCTGAGCAAGTTACTTAACCTCTCTGGGTCTGTTTCCTCATATGTAAAATAGTGGTAGTGATGGGAGGGTGACATTAGCCTTTAACTCCTGTAATTGTCATTGTGAGGATTAGGTCCATAAATGCTCATTAGATAGTGTGAGTAGTGTGGTTAGGTATACACACATTAGCTAACATCAGGTTTCCCCATGCAATTAAAGTCACGGTGCACCAGGATGTGAGACCTCTGGTAACAGGAATGTGCTAAGTAAAGGTTCAGAGGATGAGAGATGGATGAATACATGGTTGGACGGACAGTTGATTGTATGTTTGAGTTGCTGGCTGGAGAGACGATAGCTGATTAAGAGAAATGATGAGTAGAGGAATAGTGGCTGGGAGAGAGAAATAAAGGATTGCTAGAAGAAAGGATTGATGTCTGGATGGATGGTTGAGTGAAGAAATGAATGGCTATGGGAAGAATAGAGGATGAATGCATGACTGGATGGATAGAAGATTATTAGGTGGAAGGCTGGAAATAAAATGGCCATCTGGATGGATGATAGGGTTGGGTAGTTGGATAGATGGATGAATGGATGAATGAGTGAGTAGGTGAATGGCTAGATGGGTGGTAGATGAATGGGTGGCAAATGGATGACTGGGGCCTAAAATAAGCAGACAAATAATCAAGTGCATGGGTACTGAAGGAGCTGGACAGCCAACAGAGAAAGACTAACACCAGTGGATGGACTATATTTGATGAAGAAATTAGTAATGAATTAAATGAGTAAATTAATCTTAACATGACCATTTAATATCAGAGATAACTAAGGAAGTCTTTTGTCTGGCTGCTCTGTTTTATAGAAAGGGAAAAGGAGTCGTGTCCAAGATTCATTTCCACAGCTCTTGCTCCCTCCTTTTTCAGCTGGGGAATGAGGGTGGGGGAAGAGCTAAGGCAGGGCCTCTTACCTCTGAGCCTCACTTTCCTTCTCTTGGCAGTGCAGCTGAAGGATCCTCAGTGCCTCTATGGGGAAGGAATCAAGGAGACCCTTTGAAAGCTCTTGGGGAGTCAGGGTTGGCTACAGGTAATGGGCCCCACATCATGTCAGGCATTGGAGGGCACTGTGAAGACTTGGGTGTTTACTCCATGTAAGGTAGCAACTCAGGGAGAGATCTGTGCAGAGAGGGAAGCACCCTGACTTAGGGTTCAGTGGGATTCCTCTGGCTGGTCTGAGGAGTATGGACTTTTGTGAGGTGGACGAGTAGAATAAGGAAGATACAGCAACTGGTAAATCCCTCGCTTTTTGCTCAAGACCTCCTCTAGGTGCACTTTCTCTCCATTCACTAGAAAACACAATGACACTTTCAGCCTGCAGGCCCCCCCATCCCCATCTCCACTGCAACTTCACGTAAGGGGAAAGTCACATAGAAGGTGTAGTACAGCCCCAGGAGACGTGAGGTATCTTCTTGCCTCCCTTGCAACCATCTCCCACAAGGACCATCCTGATCCAGCTTCTCCCCAACATGCCCACGTTCCTTGTAAGTGCTAAAGGAGTGAAGACCCTGAAGAATGTACAAGGTTTACACTGAGGACAGAGATGGCTATAAAGAAATACATGCACCATGTCAGGTGGACATAAAGATTCTTAAGAAACAAATCAGGCAGGGGAGTGAGAATGACCCAAGAGAGGGTGGGATTCTATTCTTAGATGAGACCATCTACATAGGCCTGTCAGGGTGAAGTTTGAGCTGAGAGCTGAAAGATGACATGACACAGTGAGAGGCAATACAGATTGTGTGGGCTAAGAGCACTGTAGGCAAGGGAACAGCCTGTGCAAAGGCCCTGAGGTGTGTACAGGAACATCTGCAGTGCTCATGGGTCCCTCTTGGCCCCACTTACAGGAATCTAATTCCCTATGCAGGGCCTCCTGGAGAGTGCAGGTGTCTCTCAGTTCCTCACTGGATTTCTTTTTTGCTAGACCAAAAGAAGGGAAGAAGACACTGTTTGAGTGTAGTCTCTAGCCTTGCTGTTCACTCGCAAATATGACATTGCATATTCATCTGTAAACAGCCCTAGAGGGGCCTAGGTTTTATAGATGACGAGGTCAATTCATTACAAATCCAGGCCCTTCCTGCTGGCCCCTGCTGGCCAGTCTAAGTCCCCAAGTTTACCTTGCTGAAGCTCATTAATCCGGTTAATCAGGTCCTCTATCTGTGGCTCCAGGCTTCCCTCTGAAGAAAGAAAGGAAGAAATATTGACCCAGAGAAGACTGGTGTCTGACTGTCCAAGGCAGATGGAGAAGCACTGTTTCTGCTCCTATCAATTAATAGGCATACACTGAGCACCTGCTGTGTGTTGAGCTCTGTTAGAGCCGCTTGAAGGGCTTACATTCTGGGTTGGAGAGATGGACATTGAGCAAACATAAATAAATCAATTCAGATGGAAGTAACTGCTGTGAGGAGAAATAAAGCTAGGCAAAGTGTTGAAAAGCAAAAGGGTAAAAGGCATGTCTTGAGATATGGAAAGAGGAGAGGGAAGCAGGCCCTGTAGCGTGTCGGGGTAAAGAGTGTGGATGGGGTACCCATTCCAGGCAAGAGTGCAACAAGGCAGAAGGAATAAGTGCAATTCCCTGCAGCAGGAGCTACAGAGGCACATGTCCAAAGTAGCAGTGAGGGGGTGGTGTGGCTCAAGTCTAGTGAGCAAGTAAGAGTAGCAGAAGGTGAGGTGGGGTAAGTGGGAAGTGATATCACTCAGGGCATCTTAGGCCATCGTGGAAGCCTTCAGATGTAACTCTGAGTATGGTGTGAGCCAAGTGAGATGTCCCATCTGCCCTGCTCTGTCAAAAGCCAGGCAGGAAGGGTTGTCACTCTTTGTCAGTCTGGACTCTGGTACTGGCCTCATCTGAGAAATGAGCAAACAATGCTTTTACACTGATGGTGGCGGCTTGCAAGTTTCCCAGTGATAGGGTGATCACTGTCCCTTTAGGGAGTCACCTCTAACTTCTCATAGTCCCTGTCTCAGTGCTCTGTATGGAGAAGACTTCTCATCTCTCTCTGGCTTCAAGGTTGAAAACACAGAACTGGGGCAAAAGCTGCCCAACCCTTGCCAGTATCACTGCCGAACCCTCAGACACTCTGGGGTTAATAAACTCAGGCCATGGATTTTCCAAGGTCACCAACTCCAGCTTCTGTGATTTCCAGGAGAGTGGGTGATCTCCACAGTTCTGATTATGTCTGACAGAAATCTCTGGGTGGGGGTCTTTGTTTTACTGGAAATGATCAGGTTGGGTCAGTGTATTTCTGGCCCTGCAGTTTCTCTCCCTGATTTTACCCTAGGCAACAGTCCCATGCACTTATACTGCAGGCAGCCAGAGTGGGAGAAGGGGAGGCTGCTTTTTTTTGGAATAGACTGATGTGACAGTATTTTAAGATGAGAATGGGCTGGGGGTCTAACCTCAAACCTGCCCAGCACTGCCTCAGCTCTGATGTAGGTACTGGGTGCACACTGGCTCCCAGGTCTCCTACAAAAAACAAAGCAAGGTGCGAAACCAATTGCATTGCCATTTGTATGTAAAAAGGGAGGACAAAAATATACAGCCATGAATGCATTTTTTAAAAATCTCTGGAAAGATACTTAAGAATTGAAAAACAATATCTGCTTGCCTGTGAGTCAAGGAAATGGATGACTGGTATGTGGGGGGAGGGAAGTGGGGTGGGGAGCAACTGGTTTTTCCATTCCTTTAAACTTCTTCAATTTTGAACTGTGGGGCTGTATTCTTGGTTCAAAGAATTAAGAGGGAGAAAGCGCAATGGGATAATTTCCCAAGGTTGTGAGTTGAGGGGGCTGAATTTGAACCATGTCTTTCTGACTTGAAACACCAGGCTGAGGCTCAAAAACAAAGACACACATGACCTTTCTGCAGCTTTATCACCATTGCCAGCAAGTCTTCAGTCTTCAAAGACTTGGCTTGCCCTGTAGAAACAAAAACCAAAAATTATAGGACCCAATGAGAGTGAGAGGGGACAGAGAAGCGGGGTAGGAAGTCCCAGTGGGCTCTGCAGACACCCCTGGGCTAGGGCTAAGGATGGGATGAGGGACAGATTTCCATCCAGAGCAGCGCCCCTGTCTCTTGCCCTTGAGGTTTATGGTGTGTGCTAGAATAAATCAGGACCCCTGATTTATCAAGGGTCAGCTTCTCCCAGAGAGGTTAAAAGACACCACCACAAACATCCCCTTAATGACTCTCAGGGGTGAGACTAGAGAATGCACGTTTGCTGCTGCTTCCATTTAAGATCCTTATGAAGTTCTAACCAGAGCAATAGGACAGGAATATTTCATATGAATTTCTTTGAAATAATTGTAGCCCATAATTTATAAATTCTTAATGAACTGATAGATCTAGGTAACAGTTATTAATGGCTGCTAACATCAAAGAAAGACAACTAGATGTTATGAGCCTCTTTTTTTTTTTAACCTTGCAGCTCCAGCTCAAAGGATTTTTTTTTTTTTTTGGAGATGGAGTATCAATCTGTCGCCTAGGCTGGAGTGCAGTGAAGTGATCTCGGCTCACTGCAATGTCCACATCCCAGGTTCAAGTAATTCTCCTGCCTCAGACTCCCAAGTAGCTGGGATTATAGGTGTGCACCACCACGCCCAGCTAATTTTTGTATCTTTAGTAGAGACGGGGTTTCACCATGTTGGACCTTGTGATCCACCCGCCTCAGCTGCCCAAACTGCTGGGATTGCAGGCATGAGCCACGGCATCCAGCCAGGATTTTTGTTTTTATTTTTAATATAGAGAGTTTATATCAGCTAAATTTGAGGACTGCAGCTCAGGATGCACTTACAAGCTGCCTTGGGGAGTGATCCCTGTGAGCCTCTAGAGGAAAGAACACAACACGGCCGATGAAGGATTTTTGCCCCAAAACCTTCACAAAAAATAAAAAAGCCTGATGGAATCTCATCAGGTTTCCACATCTAAATACTAATTCGGAGGAAATACAAAGGGCAGGAAAACACATTAAATCACCTCACTGGGGGGATGTGCTCAACATCATGTGGACTGTAAGAAACTCCAAAGGAAAACCTGGTTTCTTCAAAAAATAAGTTGTAAAGAAGAAAATGAGGGAGACGAAAAATCCTACAGATGACAAAAGGCTTGAGGCATTTATCAATTAAATGAACAGGCCTTATTTGAATCCTGATTCACCACACTTTTCACCATATATATTTCTATGTATATATGTGTGTGTCTATAAATATATATATATACTTCTATGTATATTTTAACATGAGCCTGTGTTACTTTTAACATTTGAACAAGAAAAATCACAGGAAAATATTAACATTAAAAAAAATCCTAAAGTCTTGAAATCAATGGTAAATGTCAAATCTCAGTGACCCACTGATCTCTAAGGAAAACTGAACAGAGAAGATGAAAGGCAGCTCACAAAACACGATAGCCAAAAACTTAATGAAGAAATGCTTACCCACAGTAGCATATAGTAAAAATTCCCTCTCCCTCAGACTAAATTCTCCAATTGTCCTCCTCAGAGGCCATTAGCATTATAAGCTATGTGTAGGTACCTGGAGATGATTCAATTTATATACAAACATACATCCCATATTTTCTTTGTAAGTGGTAGCATGTGGTACATAATGCATCCCATCTTGTAATTTTCATTTGACAATGTATACCGGTGATCTTTTTATTCTTTTTAGGGGCTGCATGGCATTCTGCTATGTGAATATACCATAATTTCAGAGCAAAACCCTATTCATGGATATTTAAGCTGTTTACCTTATTTTGCTGTTACAAAGAATGCCACAAGGATCATTTATGTTCTCAGGCTGCCATAATAAAGTACCACAAACTGGGTCTTCCCTCTGTGTCTGTGTCTTCACATGCCACTTTCGTATCTTTATGTGTCCATACTTCCCTCTACCTATAAGGACACCAGCCATTGAATTATGGCCCTCCCTAATCCAGTATGACTTCATCTTAACTAATTACATCTACAAACACTCTCTCCCAAATAAGGTCACATTTCTGAAGTTCTGGTGAACACGAATTTTGGAGGGACACAAATTCAACCTAGTACACCATCCTGGTACATTCTTCTTTGTGTTTGCATTAGAGTGTATCTACTGTATACTCATAAAGTACTACCTAGAGGCTGCCTGATGGATCAAAGCGTATGTATATTATTAAATTTGGCTGATAGGAAATTGCCTTTCACCTGTCTCAGGCCCACAAATCATACTCTTACCCAGCAAGTATGTTTTTAATCTTCATTTTTTTTTTTTTTTTTTTGCCAACTCGACCAGCAAAAACAGTATTTCATTTCAAACTTTCTGATAAATAAATACCAAAACCTTACCTACTCTTGATCAGAAATTCCACTCCTAGGAATGTATCTTAAGGAAATAATTAAGGATGGTGGGTAAGATGTTCATTGTTTCACTGCTTATAATTTTAAAATATGGAAGTAACTTGAAGATACCTTAGGAGATCAATTACAGCGTGTTTGTAGGATGAATTTTTTGCAGCCATTAAAATTCATGTATGTAAACCAGGGTTTTTTTTATGTTTGTGAGACAGAGTCCCGCTCTGTTGCCCAGGCTGAAGTGCAGTGGTGAAGTCTTGGCTAATTGCAGCCTCTGCCTCCTAGGTTCAAGTGATTCTTCTGTCTCAGCCTCCCTAGTAGCTGGAACTACAGGCACCCACCACCATGCCTGGGTATTTAGTATTTTTAGTAGAGATGGGGTTCCACCATATTGGCCAGGCTGGTCTCCACTTCCTGACCTTGTGATCCACCTGCCTCTGCCTCCCAGAGTGCTGGGATTACAGGCATGGGCCACCGCACCTGGCTGTAAATCAGGGTTTTTAAACCTGAACTTATTAAAAATTTTTTGAAATATTTGGTGGTATGCTCACCTTTGTATCTTTTTTGTTTGGTCTGAAATTTTTATAAATTAGTATATGTTATTTTAATTTGCATTTTAATTTTTAAATTACATAATAAATACATGTAGAATAACCTACATAATAAATAAATGTAGAAGAATAAAACTAAAAAGTAAAAGTCTCGCCTCACCAGCAGCCCCTTCTCCAAGTCACTCCCCTTCCCAGAAGTAACTACTGCCAGCAGTTTGGTGACAACACTTGTCTTTCAGTAAAATACATTTCATGTATTGCTTTAATTTTTACTTACTCAAGTAAAATTCTAAGAAAACTCAAACAACAAAGAAATATGTGAAGTTAAAAATGAATTTTTTTCTTCTCTCCTTAATCTTAAATCTCACTGCTTCCCCTGATACAATCACCTTGAACAAGTTGGTATGTCCCCGCCTGAGATTTTTTTTTTAATTTAAAAAATATTCTTAATATTTTGGTAATGAAACAAAAAAGTAAAACTACTTTAATAGCAACAGGGGGGAAGCGTTTGTGTTTTATTTTTAGTACTCTGAGAACTTTCAGATGCACATGAGAGAGGATATTATGATTAACTCTGATATGCTCATTGCCCAGATTTGACAATCAATAATACTCACCCTATTTGTTTCAGCTGTTTTTCCTGTGGTGAATTATTTTTAAGCAAGCCCCAGGCTTCTTGACATTTTAATCCCAGATACTTCCTTAAGGACATTTTCTTAGGTGACCCCAATCCTATAATCACAACTGACAAGATTAATACTCATCACGTAATATCACCCAGTACCCAGGCTATGTATTAATTTCCTGATTGTCTTCATATCTTTTATACAGCTGGCATTTGCAACCATTTCTGTGAAAGTTCCATCTGTGTTTTACCTCTCCTCTGCCTTCTAGGGCTTGTCATGAAATAATGCCAAGAGTGGGTAATAAGTAAATATTTTAAATAATTCAACTAACATTTGACACACACACAGAAGTCCATTACAAAAGAAAATGGCCAGGCCAGTAAGAGCAGCCTTTTAAACATTTTATTTTGAAATAATTTCAGATATACACAAAAGTTGTAAAAATAGGCCACAGTGCTCCCATTTTGCCCTTATATCACATTCCCCATTTGTGAGTGATTCTGAACATTAAGTTGCAGACATCTCGGCCCGTTACTCCTTACTCTTCCAGTGTCTATTTCCTACATACAAAGGGAATACACCAGGTAACCACAGTACAACCACAAAAACATGGATGTGAATACCGATCCAATATTAATATAGGATCCTCAGTTGCCATTCAAAATTTTCCCTCTTCTCCTTTATATTTTAAAATTATATACTACTACTTACATTTTTCTAAAAGAAAAATAGAACACAAAATCACAAAAATGCCTCTACCTCTGCACTACTCCTCAAATGCAAGTCCCTTGTCCAGTGTTATCATTTAGGCCTTTACCCTTCAGACACTTTTTCTGTGCAACATACACAGGGCTATACCCTCCTCCATTGTTTCAATCCCAACTGGCTTGTCCTAATAAACATATGATTTCTTTTGGAGCTCCCTGTGTGTCCATAACAATCCTATCAACTTAAAATTCAATTTTAATAAATTTAAATTAGAATTTATTTTTTTCTGCCTCTTACAAATAATCCACCACAGACACATTCCACAATGTGCACATATATACCTAGATTTTGTCATTTCTGTGACTGTTCCTTGTGTTGTGCCTCCATCAACACCCCAATCGCCATTCCTGGTCCATACAGTTAGGTATTCTCCTATGATTACATAGCATGGTGACTGCGGAAGTGGAAGAGCATTTCAGATGCTAAAAATACTCTGCCAAACGGCCTCTAGCAAAGCCTTTGAGTCAGCAATCTTCCCTGAAGCAGGAAAAGACCTGTTTCTCTACAAAGTTGTCAGTACCAGATACTCTTCTTTTCTTTAGAAAGCTTATTTGATGGGCTGGAAATGGCAACTTGATGATACATCTTTTAGTTTTTCCTTTGCTGGTGAAGTTAATCATAACTTTAATTTTGAGGAATTTGAAAGGCTGATACTAAAATAGTTTTTTTTTTTTTAATTGTAGTGGCAGCTGTATTACACCGTTAATAAATGAGATCTATTTGCATGTCTTATTTCCGTCTGTCCTTTGTTGAATGCTGGCACTCAGTATGTGGCTCTAATCTAAAGGAGCTCTCTGTGTTGACGTTATTTCATTAGTCACACATTAAAAAATTATTGAGCACCTACTATACACCAAGCAGACACTATTTTGGTTACAAGAGGTAAAAAGTCTCTGTTCTCATGGAGCTTACATCCTAGGTCAGGCAATAAACAATCAATCATCATTACTTTGATGTCAGTGGGCAGGTCTGGCAGGATGCAGTCTAATGTGTTTATTAATACAGTGGTTTAAGGAGTGTGCAGAAAGGGGAGTTTGAGACAGATAAAAGTGGGGCAGAAAGGTGACAACGGTTATAGCATAGTAATGGGTACTCTGGTACACTTTGAATGTTTCTAAAAACAACAAAAAAATACCAGTAGCATACAAGTGCATTACTGCCTTGGGAGATTTTTGTTTCTTTTTTTTTGCTCACTCTATCACCCACAGTGGAGTGCAGGGGCACAATCTCAGCTCACTGCAACCTTCGCCTCCCAGGTTCAAGCAATTCTCCTGCCTCAGCCTCCCAAATAGCTGAGACTACAGGCACCTGCGACCACACCCAGCTAGTTTTTGTATTTTTAGTAGAGATGGGGTTTCGCCATGCAGGCCAGGGTGGTGTCAAACTCCTGACCTCAGGTGTGACCCACCCGCTTCCACCTCCCAAAGTGTTAGGATTACAGACGTGAGTCACCAAGCCCGGCTACGGGAGATTTTTTTTTTTTCTTTTGGCTGGAATACAATTTCCAATGGTGTCTAGGCCGACACTTCTCCACCCTCCTTTGCCTGTCATTCAAGTCAATACCTTGGAGAAAAGAGGCTGTGGGGGAGGCCATGTTCATTAAGAGGTTTAAAAGTCCAGCAAAGTGTGATATGGGGTAGGCGTGAAATGGCCGACACTGGGAATTACTGTTAATAAGGGTGGCTGCAACAGGGTGATTTTTATGAGAACATCCGCTCCACTTTTGTTTTTAGACTGGCACACTGAACTACGTATTATTTATTTTAAGCAATATATTCACTAGAGTTGACAAAAGTTAATCTCGGCGATAAGAATATGCCTGTTGATTTATCTCCACTCTGCTCAACGGTTAACACATTTTTTTCCTCAATAACAAAAGGCTTTTTTATTTAAAAAAAAAACTATTAGATTATCATCATTTCCTTATTGTAATTGGATGAATCCTCCCTCTTTTCTGCCCTGGTCGGAGAGAAAGGAGTGCAACCCACTTGCCCTCACTACCTTCAGCCTCCTCAGCGGCTTCTGGCGCTTCCACGTTCAGAGGTCTCAGCTTCCCCGCCATTCTCTAACGAAGGGCCTGCGCGCGAGCCTTGCTTGATGATTGGTTAAAAAGAAACCACGTGAGGGTGAACGGCTTTTCAGCGCGCTGGTGTGCAGGTTGCGCTTGCGCTATCGGTTGACTCGGGAGTGGGCTCTGGGCAGGCGCAACACACCATCCCGGATTGACCGCACACATGCCACAACCTTGAGGCTGTTAACTCCAACTTTGACAAACAAGGGCAGAACTAGGCTAGTGGCCAGGGGGAGTGAGGGTAGTGTACACACATAGAAAACCCTAGGGAGGTCTCTCCCGCTTTAGGCTGCTTGTCTTGTGCAGGCTGTCAAAGTCTGGACAGACGTGCTGTGTGGTGGTGGTACACAAAGTTCCAGTTTGTTTCGTTTACGAATCTTCATTAAAGAGTTCATGAGAGAGGGTGCCTATCTCTGTTTCACAGATGAGTAAAATGAGGCTTAGAAGCTAAGTGCATCTCCTATGTAAAAATGCTGGATTCAGCCAGTGTGCAGTCAAGGTTCCACAGGTGGACACTGGAGGCCACCTTCTCATTAATGTTAGCAGCAGCCAGCATTGAGGAGGGTCATTTTTGGCAGGGTGAAGATGAACAGAAGTATAAGAAGGGCAAAGGAATATCCCTGTGGGTCTTACTTTTAGACCTTTTATATACAGTTTTTTTCTTTAAAATACCCTCAGGCCAGTTCCAAGCACAGTCTGGCCCTGAATTTCCAATTCTAGTACCCCTGTGGGTCACCTTAGAGACCTTGGCTAGCCCTGGACACTCAGGGCTGAGATTCAACTGAGACAGACCCCTGAAGCAAGTATGCAGGGGACAGTCCGTGACAGAGGCCAGAGCATTATCCAAGTGGGGGAGGTGAGACAGAGGGAAGGGATAGGGAGGCCTAAGGATTTTCCCAGATGGGGGAGGTGCATGACTGGGTGGGGAAAGCAGCCTGCTTGCCTGGCTGCTGCCACCATCTCTCTCACTGGCAGACCCTTAGATCTTGCCCCATTGCCTAGGGAGACAAGGACTAGCCACAGACACACCCCCACCCACATTTCCAGGGTGGAGACAGAAGGTAAAAACAGGTGGTTGCTCCCAGCACTGCCTGGTCTGGGACCTCCATCTCTCAGAGTCCAGTGAACAAGCCATTATGGGCAGCTTGGTCCGTAGACGCGGCTGGTGGTGTGGAGTACTTGGGTGGGTAACGAATGAAGAGCCGGTCCTCCTCTTCTTCACCCAGCGCAGGAGTTTGGTCACTACCAAGATTGCACCTGCCTTGGTCACCAGAGGGCTGAGACAGGTGTAGAGCTCAAATTTGGAGGTCACCTGGGGGTTTGGGAGGAGACACAGTCAGATGGGCTAGAAATCGCCATGGAGAATCCTGTCTATCCCAATGCAGCTGCATGTCTGCCTCCTGCAGCCTGGAAGGTGTACCTGGCAGCACCTCCTACCTGGTGCTGCCTAGATACTGGGCTAAGGTAGGTAAGCTGATATTGTTGTGAAATTCATGAGTCAAGGGTCAGCTGGACCTAGTCGCTTCAACTGGGTGATGCTGGTTGTGTGTGGGGGTATCCTCTAGACCTCAGTTTCCTCATCTGGGGAAAGCAGTAATGTTTAATATTCTGCCAGGAACCTATTGTGTACAAGGTCCTGCTCGAAGCTCATACAGCTATGTTTTCATCATCTACAGCCAGGGAATAATATAAAGAGGAACTCAGTTTAAGCCTCGTACCAACTGGAGAGACCTGACCCCACAAGGTCACTAGCACCTTTCCTGTGCCACCTCCGACAGCTCTCCCCTTTACTCCTTCTGTTCCAGCCACTCTACTTTTCCTCGCTACTCCTCAAACAGCAAGGCTCAGTCCCACCTCACAGCATATGCAGTCCTTTCCCTCTGCCAGGTGTATTCTTCCTCCTAATATCCATATAGCTCAATACCACCCCACTCCACTCAGATGCCATTTCCTCAGGGAGGCCTATCCTGATCACTTGGTTTAAAATTCTGGTCCCAACATATCTTGTTTGTTTGTTTTGAGACAGAGTCTCACTCTGTTGCCCTGGCTGGAGTGCCAGTAGCACAGTCGTGGCTCACTGCAACCTCTGCCTGTTGGGTTCAAGTGATTCTCTTGCCTCAGCCTCCTGAGCAGCTGTGATTACAGGCACCTGCCACCACACCCAGCTACTTTTTTGTAGAGAGGGTTTCACCATGTTGGCCATGCTAGTCTTGAACTCCTGACCTCATGATCTGCCTGCCTTGGCCTCCCAAAGTGTTGGAATTACAGGCATGAGCCACTATGCCTGGCCCATATCTTGTTTTGTAAATTCCAATCTCTACTGAAAGGTACAAGGGCTCCGTGGAAATGTAGCTGAGTTGAGGACTGGAATAGAGAAAGTCAAGTAAGATGTACTCACATAGTGAAGGACACGTGTCACAGAGACACAGGGACCAGACTGGCTAAATCAGAGTACCCACTGGCTAACTCAGAGGAAATCTGAACACCAAAATAAATGTTAGAAAAGGATTTTACCTCACTGAATTAGAGAAAAATTTATGAGATAATATTGATAAAAATTAAAAATTCAACAAATATAAGAAAAGGAAAAGTTATTGCCCTCCTCCCCTTTTTTTTTGAGATAGTCTTACTCTGTCACCCAGGCTGGAGTGCAGTGGCGTGATCACTGCAACTTCCGCCTCCCAGGTTCAAGCGATTATCCTGCCTGAGCCTCCTGAGTAGCTGGGATTAGAGGCATGCATCACCATGCCCAGCTAATTTTTGTATGTTTAGTAGAGACGGGGTTTCACCATGTTGGCCAGGCTGGTCTGGAACTCCTGACCTCAAGTGCTCAGCCCACCTTGGCCTCCCAAAGTGCTGGGATTACAGGCGTGAGCCACCACACCCGGCCCCAAGTTATTCTTTATAATAAAATCCCAACCAATACATGTAGAAAGTTAGAAAAACCACCATCTGGCTAGGCAGCACTTTAGGAGGCCATGGCAGGCAGCAGGAGTTCGAGACCAGCCTGGCCAACATGGCAAAACGCCATCTCTACTACAAATCTCTAGCCTCAGCCTCCCAGTGTGCACCTGTAATCCCAGTTACTTGGGAGGCTGAGGCTAGAGAATCCCTTGAACCTGGGAGATGGAGGTTGCAGGGAACCAAGATCGTGCCACTGCTCTCCAGCTTGGGCTGCACAGCAAGACACCATCTGGCAAATCAGTGGGTAAAAGTATGATGTAAAGCAGGACAATGACAGAATCACCACAGATACTAATTACAAAATGGGAAAATACCAACTTTGTAATGGAGAAATGTGGTAGACACAACTTTAAGTAATCAAAGTTGACATCATCAACAATGGGACAGATGACAATCATGTCCCTCCTGATACGATGCAGGGAAGGGCACAATGCTGCTTCTGTGGTATGCTTGCACAAAATGCATGAACTCAGTTTACTCATGATATGACATTAGAAAAAACTACATTGAGGGACTTTCTGCAAGCTAACTGGCTGGCCCTCTGTAGAAGTGCCAAGGTCATGAGCGACAGAAAAGGGTGAGAAACTGTTCCAGAATAAGCAAGACTAGGAGACCCAATAAATAAATCCAACAGGGGGATCCTGGACTGGATTCTGGACCAGTAAAAGGACATGAGTGGGACAACTGGTGGCATCTGAATGAAGTCCGTGGATTAGATATTACTGTACCAATGTTAATTTCCTAAATTTGATAAGCTACTGTGGTTACATAAGATGTTGACCTTTGGAGGAACGAGGTCACGGGCCTCTTTCTAGTAACTCTTTATACTGTTTTTGAAACTTCTAAGTCTAAAGTTATTTGAAAATGAAAGCTAAAAAATTTTAAAAATAAAATCTGTAGCCTATGACAATGCCTAATACACAGCAGTCATGCAATAAGTTAATAAATATGCACTACATGGGAGGGCCTGGGGGAAGGTGCCATTTCTGATGAGGTTCCCTTCACTGGCCTCCTTTAGTAGCTGACCTTTAACAAACCCATAGGAAGTGAGGGCTGAAGCCCCGAGGAGACCCAAGGGAAGGATCTCCCAGGTAGAGGGCACAGCATGGGGCCAAGCCTGTAGTGTCTGAGGAGTGCTGGAGACTCATAGGGTATCTCTAGACACATGGGTTGGGCTACTGGGGAATTGGCAGGAACAGCAATGGATGTTAAAGGGACCTCTGGAAAGTCAAAGACGCTGTCCTGGTTGCTAATGGCAGAAAAGCACATAGGAGGGTGAGGCTAAATGTATTAGAGACACGGTGATTAGTTGTCAGGGGCCTCAGAGATGCGTGTATAAAGGCAGGGACAGTATTGCAGGCAAAACACAGCCGAGGCAGAAGCCTGGTGTGTTTGGTGGACGCGCTATGGCTGGAAGGGATACAGTATAGGGAAGGGAGGCTTGAAGTCGGGAATCAATTCACTCAGAGTCCTGCCCAACTCACCCAGGCCAGCAGCGTCTCCTTCTCAGCCACGTGGTAAATGAGGCGCAGGGGTCGGGAGGTGCTGTGAAGGCGAGCATGCAAGCGGTGGTACAGGTCCGACAGCCGCTGCCGCTCCTCCTCTCTGCTGTAGGGGGCCTCTAGCTCCGGGCTGCCATGATGGAGAGAGGTGGAGGGCAAGGTTACTCCAGGGCATTCTTGGCTGGCCCATTTCCTCCCTCAATCTAGAGATTTCAATCAAGTTAGAGAGCTGAGCCTCTCCCATGAGAATTGAGGATTCTCAGGGGTTACAGGCTCAGCTTCCCTCATCAAACTAGGGGATTCCCTGAGTACTAGGGCCCTGCCCTCCACCAGAATAGGGGGGATTCCTTTAGGTCTGTGGTTGAGGCTCCGTCATCCCTGAGACGCTGAACTTCCTGGTTAGACAGGCCTTCCCACCCAGCCAGTTGCCTTAGGGTCAGGGCTTACCTGGTAAACTGGGGCAGTTGGCGGTGGTGGTCAGGAATGTCCAGCGGCTTATACAGGAAGTGCCGGAGACCCGGCGCCCCCACAGCCTGCACGCTGTAGGCAGGAGCACTGGCTGATGAGGCACTAGAGAAGCTGGCAGCCTCCCCAAGGGCACGCATGGCACCAAGGGCATGCATCCCGTCTTCGACCAGGCGCCGGCAGGCGGCCATGGCATGGAAGGCTTCGCGCTGGGTACCAAGCAGCAGCAGGCAGACAGGCATAGCATCCAGGCGGGCCACGTAGGCGTAGAAAAAACCATCAGGGTTGAAACGGGGCAGGCACACGGGTGCCCAAGCCTCACCCGCCGCAAACGCTGGTGCACCCACCCAGTCGAGCAGCAGCTGCAGGTCCGCTGGGTCTAGCCGGCACTCGGCCAGCACATTCCGCTCCTGTGCTGCTGTTATGAGTCGGCCGCCTACTGCCAGCACTGACAGCGCCAGGCCAGGTGCTGTGCAACGTCGGAGGAGTGCACCCAGTGCGTCCCGCAGTGGGCGGGCAAGGGGCACACAGCGCACAGCGCCCAGGAGCAGGGCTCCTGGGTCCTGCTCCACACTATCCAGAAGTCGGTCCAGTGTGCGCTCTGAGCCAGCCAGCAGGCGGCGGAGGTCATAGTTCTGCTTGTGTGCGAAGATGCGGGCGACACTTGCACGTGTCAGTGTGCTCACGATCTGTGCGTGCACAGCTAGCAGCTCTCCCCGCAGTTGGGCGGCTGACTGAGGAGTCCGTGACATGGCCACGAGCAACAGTGGGCCCTGCTGTAGGAACACCAGCTTGTGGTCCTCTGGGGAAGGAAGGGGTGAGAAGGGGGGTAGAGCTGGATCAGGAATGACCAGAGGGAGACAGTGGGGCTCTTCCGCCCTCTCCTACCATACACACAGCAGGCCTGAGTCCACACGATCACTCTGTGGGCACCTGGACTAGGGTAAAGACAACCTGGAGGAATCTGGACATTTGCAGAGACATGATGGGATGGACAAAGGAACAGGTAGGTTGGATACACAGCACAAAACAGGAGAAGGCAGGCAGAGATAGTGCAAGGCTGACACAGAGCCAGAAAGATACTCAGCTCAGCCACACAGCCCCCACAGTCATGCTCTCAGGCAATACAGAAGTATTCAGTTAGTCACTTAGATCCCAGCAAATCATTCAGAAACCAGCAGGCCAGAGAGATGAACCCCCCACCTCCCACGACTGACAGAGAGAACCCTGGCTGACCATCCACACACATGGACCCAACCCTGGCTGGCTGGATAGTGCCTCAGGCAGACAGACCTACCCATGCCAGCCATATTCCTGGTCACTGTCCCCCATTCTGCCTCCCACCTGTTTGCTCACCAGCGTAGATGGCACGGATGGCATCTCCTGCACTCTGCACAAAGGACACGAGGGCAGTCATTACACCCATGGTAGCCGATAGCGCCTCCACACTACCGTACCGCGAGTAGATGGGCTTGCCAGCCTCACTCAGCACAAACACATGCTTCCGCTGGCTGCGCCAGTCCTCATCACTGGGGTCCCCGCCCTGGCCTCCAGAGCCGTTCTCAGGGCTACGCGTGGGACTATTCTCAGGGGCTGCAGGAGTCCAGAGCTGAGAGGTGCTTGATGGGGCCTCTGACTGGGGTGGTGGTGATGGGCTGGGTGGCTGGTCCTTTTCCTTGGATCCTGAAAGGGAGCCCTTGGTGGGTCATCTGCATGTGAACCCCTAACTAATCCCACATCCCCCAAGGACCCACCAAATATCTACTAGCCCCTACATGACCCCTGCATGCTGACACAGACGTCCAAGTGTCACCTCTGCCCCTCAATGACCAGTGACAGCCCTAGGACCCCGAAATGATCTCCGCTAACACTTAGGTTCCAGTGATCTCCCTAAAACCCTAATAAACCAATACATTTTCATTGTTATTCCATTGGACCTGCTATGTCCCTACAGATGAATTACTTCCCTTTCAATAATTGTCATTCCCAAGTCTTCAAGGCACGCCATGGACTCTAGATGACCATCATTCATCTTCAGTGATACCCCATTAACTCCTCTGACCCCTGTTTATTCTCCTGATAATTTGCTCACCCAATGGCCACCATTAACATCTATTAATAGCTTAAGTGTTTGAATGCCCCTACCCCTGCAACTACCTTATCAGTGATGCCCTCTGATACCTGATGACCCCTACTAACTCTCCTGGTCATCCATTTATATTCTTGTTAATGTCCACTACTTCTCCCAATGACTGTCATTAATATCCATTAACACCCAGATCTTTAGGATTCCCCCAGTTCACTATTCAATCCCCCTGTGGTTCACAAACACCCCGATGACCCCCACATTAAAAATCATTAACACCTGGATTTTCAATGACCCTCCATGACTGCCCTGATCCACAATTTATTCTACTCCATGTCCACTGCCCCCTACCCCCAACTATGACCATCATTAACCTCCACTAACACCCAGGACTTCAGTGACCCTCACTCACTCCCCTGACCACCTTCAATTTCATTGATATCGACCCCACTCCCTACAATAACCATCATAATACCCACTAACACACAAGACTTCAATGACTTTCACTGCCCCTCCCCATGACCATCATTAACATTCACTAAAACCCACAACTTCAATGGCCCGGACTGACACATCCATTTATTCCCATTGATATCCATTCATCCCCCAGTGACAGCCATTATTATCCATCTGGAACTAATTTTCCCATAAAATCCCAATAATTGCATATTCTCTCATTGACATTCACTGACAATCCCATGTCCCCAAATATCACTACTCCCTCTTAATAACCGCTCTTACCTGCTAATAATTCCCAAGTCCTCAACCTCCCCCACCCACATTTATTCTCAGTGACGTCTACTGATCCTTCCCAATGACTCCATTTACATCCACTAATTCCTAAGTGGTCAATGGTACAGACTTCTCAGTGACTTCCATTAAATCCCAAATGAACACCTTTACACATCCACTAACATTTCGTTCCTTAAAGACTTCCCCAACAGCCCTACCACTGACTTCAATGATGTAAATACTCTGAATGCCCATGGAACTCCACTGATTACCCTTCCTACTTCAAGGACCTAATAAATAACACCCTACTCCTCAAAAACACTAACTTCTAACAGTCCTCCTTCTCTTCAGCGCTTTCTTTGACCTAAATATTCTAAATCTCCGGAGACCCTCTTGGCCCCAACAGCCCCCTTTTTGATTCCTCAATGACCTAAACTCATACCAAATCCCCAGTAAACATCCGTTGACACCCAATGACTTCCTTAGTGATTTAAACTACACCATATGTCCACAGTGACCTCCTCCTGACCCAGCCATGGTTTAAGCCACTTCTCTTGAGTTGCAAAAGACTACTGGTCACCTATTGACCCTCCCCCACGTACAACAATGACAACCTCTAGGGATTCCTTTTAGGACCCCAGTAAGTGGAGGAATACCTGTTTCCTCCAGGACCTCCTCTTTGGGATCCGGCGTGACCGCGTGAACTCCTTCACCTTCCCTAGTTTCCTCACTGGGGAACTGCGTGTCCTCCAAGTCCTCCGTGCCCCCGGGGGCCGGGGCAGCAGTGTCTCCTCCGGCCTCCATCTGCACATCCCTGAGGGGGGAGGGGAATCGAAGGTAACGGGCGGTGAAAGAAACTTCTGAAAATCCTTTAGAGTCAGGCCCCTTGGACACACTCCTACTCCTCGTTTCCCCACGGATTTTAATAGGATGAGACATTCAAAAACATGCCCAAATACTTGTCCTTCCAACACTTCCCGAAAAGAGGAGGCTCTACTGGGCCTCAGGAAATAAAGATATACAAACACCTGTTCTAACCCCCGAATCTCAGTTGGCCGGATACCATTACTTCCCCGTAGCGGCTGTAGCATCACACTTCCGGGTGCGTCCAGGGAGGTGCCACACTTCCGGGTGCGACGCCTCCCAGAAGACACTTCCGATTGAGGAGCTTTATTGGCTCCCCGCGGGTGTCCCCTCACAGTTGAGATGGCGCGGGCCGCTTCCGGATCTACGTCAGGTCTGTTCGGGAGCTTAATGAGACTTCTTTGCACTCCTTTCAAAGGATCAGGCTACGGCTGCTAACCCAAGCTAGCAAGGCCCACTTCGCTTACCAGTGGTGTTGGCGTGAGGGGGCGCGACTCGCTCTAGCCAATCCCGTGGTACAGAGGGCGAGACCGCCTTCTTTCTGGGCCAATTGAAAGAAGCTGCCCCATCTCCCGGCTGTCTCCTCCCCCCTGCTAAACCTCAACCAATACTATGCATTGTATTGCGTTTGTACCCGCCCATCGCTTGATTGACGTCTCCCTCGACCCAATCCAAGGCTCGAGCACATTCCTAGTTTCACAGGTCTTCGGCAGCCTAAATTCGGATCGATACCTGTGCCGAACTCACAAACTGGCTCACCTAGAACTGAGGGCAACTCTACCCTCTCTTATCGCTTAACCCGGCCAAGAAAGTCAAAGGAGGGGGAGAGGCGCAAATGCTTGCCGGGCAGTCGCCACTTCCATCGGCGAGCTACGCAAAGTCTGGTAAAGAGGCAGATCTCGCAGGAGGAAGCATTAGTTGGTCTGCGTGCTCACCTAAAGGGCTCGGCGGCCTTTGGAAAAGAGAAGCGCGAGTCACGGACAACCTCGTGGCGCCTGGTTAGGGGGTTGCGAAGGCAAAGCTCAGGCTGATGAGGATTTGTCCAGACCCGCAAAAACCCCTGCTGACATCACTTGCGTGGGCAGCGTCTGCGGGCGGAACGTGCAGCGGAAAGCCCAGGCCCACTGGGGGGGTGCCCGTGTGGCCGCGACTGAGACACCGCCGAGTTCTGATTGGCGGGGGACGTGGCCGCGCCGATCTCTGCGCGCCGTCATTGGCTAGCGCGACGGCCCCCGCAGCTGGCGCCCGCACCCTGGAAGGTCTACACTACCCTGGAAAGTAGAGCGTGGTGTCTGGATGGGATCTTCTTACTCGGGTGGCGCCAGCAGCTGCATCCTGCAAGCTGCGAAGGGTTTAGGCGGCCAGGGGCACGAAGGCGGTCCTGGCTGACAATTTTAGCCTGAGGGCGAACGAGGGCATAGACAAGCCTGGTCTAGACTGCCCGTCTTCTTTGCTCTGGGGGCCTCAGACTCTGCCTCTCCGAGCCTGTCCCGGGATGTCTGCCTGCGCCCCGTCTCTTCTGTATTTGTGTCTCTGAATGTGTAAATGAACACATTCACACATCCACCTGCTCTCTCCTTCCTTATCTCCCTACCTCCGCCTCTTTCTCTAGGTCTCGATCTCTCCGTCGTTCTTTAGCTTTCTCTCCGGCGTTTCACTGACTTCCCACCCTCTCTTCCTGGGCAAAACAACGGCGCCCCTGGAGGGTCTCGAGGGCCTGTCGGATCCCGCAGCTGAGTCCCCTGCCGGGTTCCCACGTCTGCCTGCAGCCAGGGAAGAACTCCTCCAGCCCAGGGTAGGGGCGGACACTCACCTGGACCAGGACCCGCCCAACGCCCCCGGTCAGCCGGGCAAACGGGTCGTCACTTCCTGTGATCAGTTTGAGAAAAGGCCTGGGGGCCCTCCCATGGGCGACTGTGGGACCAGGGTTCGAATTCCCGCCCGACGCTGCTTCCTTATAAAAGCCCCCTGAGCGCCTTACCCCAAGTGCCCTGGGCCTCGGTTTCCCACCAGTGAAACAATGATGGGAATCGCTTGACGTGAAGTGAGTGGAGGTGCTGGCACACTTGGAGTGATTGCTAGGTGGAAGCCTTTGGAAGTAGTTAGGATAATTATTTTAATTACAGTATAGTTAGGGTAATGAATTCCAAATACCAATGTAGCATGTGCCTTATATACAATAGGTAATAGATAAGTAATGAAATAAATATTAAATTTATATAAGAAACAAATAAATTTATGTGCATACAAAATGTATTTACCTAATATAGAAGTACATAATATATAATAAACATGTAAAAAAGCACAATAAAATAACTTGTCTCATTAGTCTTGCTCTGTCACCCAGACTAGAGTGCAGTGGCAAGATCTTGGCTCACTGCAGTCTCCACCTCCCAGGTTCAAGCGATTCTCCTGCCTCAGTCTCCCGAGTAGCTGGGATTACAGGCAGCCATGTAATCCCACGGATAATTTTTTGTATTTTTGGTACAGATGGGTTTCACCATGTTGGCCAGGCTGGTCTTGAACTCCTCACCTCAAGTGATCCACTGCTTTGGCCTCCCAAACTGCTGGAATTACAGGCATGAGCCACCGTGCCAGGCCTAATAAGCAAATTTATATAAATTTATAGAATCAACAGTAGAATATGTAAAATCAAATAAAATAATTATGCAACAACATAGTACACAATATATGTAATGCCCTGTAAAATATACATAGTAAACTTAAAATATGTACATTTTAAACATTTTATAATTTGTATAACTACAATGCACATAAGTATATAACATAATAAAATAGTACTTATACATAATTATTATGACGACAAACTTGTGTTAGGTTGATAAAGGCTGTATCCTCTGGAGCCAGGTAAAATATCTTCTCCCATGCCCAGCAGTCGCAGGGTGTGTGACCTCGGGCAGGTCACTTGCCCTCTCTGGGCCTGGCTTTCCTCACCTTTGCAACAGGGCTGTTAATGGTGGTACCCATCTCCCTGGAATATTTTTAGGGGAAATAAATGATCCAATGTTGTGCCTAAAACAGCACCTGGCACCTGGTAAACACTTAGTAAAAATGTTAGGTCATTAAATATTATATATTATGACTTAAAGATATAATTATGTTACATTATACACTATAACAATGTGAAATTAATATTTCACATACTATCTTATACCTTATAGTCCACATGTTATAAATTATTGTATATTATATATATTGTTATGTTGTCATATATAATGTGTCCATTGAAATTATATTTCCAAAACCTTGATTGAGTGCTGAGAATGTATAGTGCAGTACCCAGTAAGCCAGATGGACCCTTAGGAAGTCAAACAGGCAACCCCTCAAACAGATGAACAGGCCTCCACCCTCACATACAAAACTCAGGGAGATAGTAAAACTACCCACTAGCCAGCCAGCAAGCTCCCCCGCCCCGACCAGCCTCCCCAGGCAGCCAATCTCAGATGAAGAGAGGTCTCAGTTTTAATGTCAAGAAAGCGAAGGAGCTGGGCGCAGTGGCTCACACCTGTAATTTCAGCACTTTGGGAGGCCGAGGCTTCCCGAAACTCAGGTGTTTGAGACCAGCCTGGTCAATATGGTGAAACCCTATCTCTATGTGGTGGCAAACACCTGTAGTCCCAGCTACCTAAGAGACTGAGGCAGGAGAATCACTTGAACCTGGTAGGCAGGGTTGCAGTAAGCTGTGATCATACCACTGCACTCCAGCCTGGGCGACGAAGCGAGACTCCATCTTAAAAGAAAGAAAATAAGAAAAGTGAAGAAGAAGATGATCCAGGTGACCAATATCAATTCAAATATCACAAATCATTGAGGAAACACGTTTCAGATTAGAGAGAATTTAAACCAATGACCAAATGCTTTCTAGTCTGTGATTTGATGAGTATTTCTCTGTGTTGTACGTTTAAGACTATATGTTTGTACAAGCTCTTAGCTAGAATTTAAAGTATTCTTTATCATTCTCCATTTTATGCAAAAGAAGATGATTCATTGTTAAAGTAAATATTTCTGAGTTATTTAGGTAAATGTATAGCTGTGAGTGCAACAGCTAGTGAATATAAGATACCAGGGATAAAACTGTCTCAAATAGGGAGGGTGATTTCCTCAGTGCAACCTGAGTTAACAAAGTCATGTGGAAGAAGGAAAAAATTCTTAGTAAGAGCCCAGGTGGCAGCTAGATAAACAGTGCTTAGTGTCAAATCTAAAAGGCACTTCATAAATTTGTTTACTAGCTTATAGGTTTGTGAAGATAATTGTCACCACTTAACCCCAACTCTTAGCATAATACCCCAAACATGGCAAGAATTCAATAGACATCTTTTGGTTGAATAAATGAATAAATACATGATTATATCAGAAAGAACATTTTTTAAATACACATCAAGAATGGTCATTGGAGACTTAGAAAATTGAACAAGTCCAAGCTAAGAGATTGGTTCAGTACTGAGGTCATGAAGAGATACTGAATCCTGCCGCCCTCCCTTAAGATTAGGTACAATATATGTTGTTGGGTTGCTCATTCCCCTTTGAAGTTGCTATACAGAAAAAAATATTTCTAGCCATTGAAGATGCAGTGACTGAAATAATCAAATACAAACAACAATAGATCTATTTTTACTTATTTTTTAACACTATAGATTTAGCATTTGTATTTTGTAATGGTTTTCTAAATGATCCATTGTTAGACATTGTATCTTTGTGAGCCTACATTTTCTTGTCAGTGTATTTAATTAATAATACTGCCATTTGAGAAATTTATGTATATTTGAAGCAATTCTGAAGTTTGTGTTAAGATATTTAATTAAATAATACTGTGACTATAAGTATTAAAAATGCTTTTTATAATCCTTTCTTTCTGTAACTGAGGGGAAAATGTATTTTTACCAAGATGCTTTTAGAATAAATTTTCTCTTATGAAGAATTAAAAAAAAAAAAAGAAATGGGATTATTGTCCTCATAACAGGAGATATAGAGGGATTATTTTCAGAACTATGAGAAATAAATGTTGTTTAAGCCAAAAAAAAAATTATATGTTTGTAGAGTCCATTGCATTTTTTATATTTATTACCTGTGTAAACCAAGAAGTATCAGAGACAGGTTTCAATGCAGAAATTTATTTTGCAAAGCTTAAGGATGCGCACCTGGGAGAGATGTCTACGCCCTTCTCCAAAGTTGATATTGAGGGCTTCAGTATTTAAGGGGGAAAGGGTGTATACTGGGAAAAGAGGAAGAAATTTTAAAGAGGTGTGGGAGATACAGGCCAAATGGTTTGCCTTCTTTTGAGTCTTCAGTCAGCCTTTTGCCAAATACACAAATGACATGTGAGGGGGGGTGGATTAATTTGTTCTCACACTACTATAAAGAAATACCTGAGACTGGGTGGTTTATAAAGAAAAGAGGTTTAATGGCTCACAGTTCTGCAGGCTGTACAGGAAGCATAGTAGCCTGTGCTTCTACGGAGGCCTCAGAGAGCTTTTACTCATGGCTGAAAGCAAGGTGGGAAAAGGTGTCTTTTATGGCATAGGCGGAACTCGGGGGGTGGTGGTGGTGCTACACACTTTATTTATTTTATATTTTTTGGAGACAGAGTCTCACTCTGTACCCCAGGCTGGAGTGCAGTGACATGATCTCAGCTCACTGCAAGCTCCCCCTCCTGGATTCAAGCAATTCTTCTGCCTCAGCCTCCTGGATAGCTGGTACTACAGGTGCCCACCACCATGCCCGGCTAATTTTTGTATTTTTAGTACAGATCGGATTTTGCCATGTTGGCCAGGCTGGTCTTGAACTTCTGACCTCCAGTGATCCACCCACCTTGGCCTCCCATAGTGCTGGGATTACATCTGTGAGCCACGACACCAGCCTGGTGCTACACAATTTAGACAATCAGATCTCGCCATAACTCACTCACTCACTATCACCAAGAGGATGGTGCTAAATTATTTATGAAGAATTCACCTCCATGATCCAATTACCTCCCACCAGGCCCCACCTTCAATATTGGGGATTACCATTTGACAAGAGATTTGGGTGGCAACACAGATCCAAACCTTATCAGGGAGTAGAGGAATAGTCTCTATTCCTTTATCTAGCTTTGTGAATCTGCATTTTTTACCTCAGAGGAAGCAATCAGATACGCATTTGTTTCAGGTAAGAAGAGGGATGACTTAGAGATCTGTCCTTCGTCTTGCACCTATGAAGGTGAACTATCCATTTACACTGTTAGGGTAAATTCAACAGAACACTTTTAGGGTAAAGATCTTGGGGCCCACAAGGAATTCTTAGAGAGCAAATTGTGAGAGAGGTATGTAGCTTTCTTATCTTTGTAGCTATCTCATTTAGGGATAAAATGGGAAGCAGGTCTCTTTTCCCTTTGGCTAAGTAATTTTGGGGTCCTGAGATTTATTTTCCTTTTACACCTGCCTTGTATTTCAACAAAACGGTATCGCAGTGAGGCTCCTCTTAAAAATTCTTGCTGATGTGCTCTGTGAACTTTAATGATTGTTTTCCAGGAAAAATGGCAGAACTAGGAGCTATTGTCCAGATAAGGGTTCTTATCTGGAACCCTTAGTGCCAGATGCGTTTTAAATTCACACTTTTTTCCCGATTTTAGAAATGAAATTAAGTGCATATGCCATATATTATATAGACCTCAGCAAGGGTCTGCGAAACATCTGATAACTAAACTCAATAGTTCTGAGTGAAACTTTTTATTATTCCCACTAAGAGAAACACTGAGCTCTCTTACGTTAGTTTAGTTCAGGTTTTACCTCCAAGTGAGTTTTTAAAAATTATTTTTCTGGAGCGTTTTGGATTTCAAAACTGCAGATGTAAGATTATGGAGCTTTATTAGCATTTGATATTTGATAATTCGCCACTCCAAACAGTTTCTACAAAGATGAGAGATGGGAACAAGTGAAGGAACACAGAGCCATCTCTAGCGTGTCTGCCCCCCCCCCCCTCTTTTTTTATCAGAAAAGCAAAAACCGAAAAAACCTCAGCAAAACTCCCCAGCAGATTTTAAGTTACAGCTCATAGCTTGAAATGCAGAGTGTCTACAAATTCTAGACACACACACACACACACACACACACACACACACACTCTCTCTCTCACACAGAGTTTTTTTGTTTGTTTGTTTTTTAAACAAATCAAAGATGTCTTTGTAACATTTTGTGTGTTTATACTTCCTGACTTCATGGACACTGTGTAAATCCCAGGTAATCCCAAGCTACAGGTGAGTCTAAGCAGGGTACAGAATTGCCTGATCATCTTGGACATATCATAGTTCATCACCTAGGGCTCTCTTCACCATAGCAGTCTATAAGAATTGCAAAAAGCAGTTTTCTTTTATCTCGCAGGGCCAGGACTATATATTCACAACATTTCCTGCGGCCTATATTAGTTCACCTGCTATATGCCATAATTTAGTCCTCAAAGATATTGATTATTTTTTTGAGTTCTGAATAGTCATTACCTTTGCAGTTTTAATCTTTTATTTATATATTTATTTCTTTGTTTGTTTGTTTTCTGAGATGGAGTCTCGCTCTGTCACCCAGGCTGGAGTGCAGTGGTACGATCTTGGCTCACTGCAACCTCCACCTCCCAGGTTCAAGCAATTCTCCTGCCTCAGCCTCCTGAGTAGCTGGGATTACAGGCGTGTGCTACCACGCTCAGCTAATTTTTGTGTTTTTAGTAGAGGCAGGGTTTCACCATGTTGGCTACGCTGGTCTCGAACTCCTGACCTTGTGATTCGCCCTCCTTGGCCTCCCAAAGTGCTGGGATTACAGGCATGAGCCACCATGCCTGGTCCTAATCTTGTATTATTAACAATTTCAAACACAGAAAAGTAGAAGAAATACTATTATAAACTCCTATTACTCATCACCCAGGTTCAACAATTATCAGATATATTGCCAATCTTGTTGATATTGATTATCATGACATTCTACAAAACACCACAGTGATCCACTACATTGATGATACACTGACTGGATCTGGTGAGCTTGTATATGAGCTGCCTTAGAAAACCACATGCAAATGAGACAGTAGGAAACAAATGGCATGCCCCCTCAGTGATATTTCTGGGAATTCAACAACCTTGACAATGTCAAATGATCCCTGCAAGAAGAAAGACAAATCACACCTCTCACTGTCTACCACAAAAAAGAGATGCACAATGCTTCTGTCTTAGTCATCTTGGGCTGCTATAAACAAAATACCAAAGACTAGGTGGCTTACACAACAACAAAAAATTATTTCTCACAGTCTAGAGGTTGGGAAATCTAAGATCAAGCTGCTAGCAAGATCATTTTCATTCTGAGGCCTCTTGTTTGCTTGTAGGCAACTGCCATCTGCCTCCACGTTCACATGACTTTTTGTGTGTGCATGGGGGGATAGTGGAACAAGCTCTCTAGTGTCTTTTTATAAGGGCACTAATATCATGAGGACCTCACACTCATGACCTAATTACCTTCCAAAGGCTCCTTGTCCAAATACCACCACATTGAAGGGTTAGGATTTCAACATAGGAATTTGAGCCTGACATAAACATTCAGTGTATAATGGCTTGGTAGGCTTTTTTATATTTTGGAGGGCTTTTAGATTTTGGATACAGCACATACCGCCTTTCAGTGTGTGACTTTGACTCCTTTACAGAATATAACCTGTAGATTTCAAGAGAGAAGAACAAAAGAAAGTGAGTTCAGACTGCAGGTTAAGCTAATCCATCACCTGGGGCTTATGGTCCAGATCCCTAGATTCTCAAACTGTCCATGGCAAATAGGCATGCTCTACAGAGGATCTGGCAAGCAACACCAGGAAAAAAAACACTACGCACATGTCTAAGATTTTGGAATAAATCTACGCTCTCTCCTTTAGATAATGATTCTTCTTTTGAAAAGGTTTGGGACCACACCTTGGTAAAGACTGAGCACCTAACCATGGGATGTCGGCTGATTGCATAGCCTGAGATTTCAGTCATGGGTTGGGTGTTGGATACTCAGCTAGCTATGAGGTTGGGTGCTTTATTTATTTACTTATTATTTTTTGAGATGGAGTTTCACTCTTTCGCCCAGGCGAGTGCAGTGGCACAATCTAGCTCACTGCTACCTCCACCTTCCAGTTTCAAGTGATTCTCCTGCCTCAGCCTCGCAAGTAGCTTTGATTACAGGCACCCACCACCATGCCTGGCTAATTTTTGTATTTTTAGTAGAGACAGGGTTTTACCATGTTGGCCAGGCTGGTCTGAAACTCCCGACCTCGTGATCTGTGCACCTCAGCCTCCCAAAGTGCTGGGATTATAGGCATGAGCCACTGTGCCTGACCTGAGGTTGGGTGCTTTACTACCAAACAGAAATGATACACAAGACATCAAGCTCAGGCTCAACTTAAGGGTCCAACTGACTTTCTGTCCTTAAGTCCCAGGCACTGTTTTGTGTTTCCTTCAGGTTCCTTGCTGTCCCACTTTCTCCTTTCTCCATATCACTATTTCCTGCTCCCTTTCTAGTATCTCTCTCTCTTTCTGCCTGTCCATCAAGCCTCCTTCTTCTTCTTCTTCTTTTTTTTTTAAAGATGGGCTGGAATTCTGGTGAAATTCCAAAAAGTGATGCCCTATATTTCCACATATAGGTGCATCTTTGCCTCCTCTGATGAACTAAGTAGCTTGAATTCCAATGTGCAGACTTTTAGAGAACCCAAATAGTGAAATAAACAGTACATGATAACAGATGTTTTTTCATGAACTCACATGCCACTCTTTGGTGTCTGATAATTGCAAATGGCCCTACTTAAATTCCAGTCTTCCAAGTCTTTATGTTCCTTACACTCGGCCACAGCCTGCTGAGTAAGCCTTTCCTCAAACTCAGCAGCTGCTCAAGGTTCCTAGCTACATCCTTCCCACCGTTTCCTCCACGCCATCAAATTCTGATGACAAATGCTTGTAGTGTTCCATTTTTTCATCTGTGTGTTGACAAATAAAATAAAATAATGCAGCATCTTCACAGCTTAATTTTTATAAATTAATGGGCATATGAAAACCAGGAAAATCAAGTATTTTGTCAAGAAAAAGTAATATCAACCTGCAGCAACCACAAGATGAACCAGATGTTAAAAAAACCAGCCAAGAATTGTAAAGTAATAACTATAATAATTCATAGTGAAGCAAGGCAATATGCTTAGATTAGAAATAAAAATTCTAAAGACATATATTGAAAACTCTGGAATTCAAAATGACAATATATAAAATTTAAAAATTTACTGGATGATGACCAGGTGAGGTGGCTTACATCTGTAATCTTAGCATTTTGGGAGGCCAAGGCAGGTGGATCACCTGAGGTCAGGAGTTCGAGACCAGCCTGGCTAACGTAGCAAAACCCTGTCTCTACGTTAGCCAGGTGTGGTGGCTCAAGCCGGTCGTCCCAGCTGTTCAGGAGGCTGAGGCAGGAGAATACCTTGAACCCACAAGGCAGAGGTTGCAGTGAGCCGAGATCGTGCCCCTGCACTCCAGCCTGGGCAACAGAGCTAGACTCTGTCTCAAAAAACAAAAAAACATAAAAATAAATAAATAAATAAATAAAAAACTGGACAGACTAACTCGTAAAATGAGATGATGAAAAAGTTAAAAACGTGTTCTCAAAAACAACAAAAAAAGGTAAATCCAGCTTCTTTGCTGCAGGGAAATTACATCAGAAACTTACATCTTCCACAAATTAAAAGCATTGGAAATACTTTGGGAAGCACTGGGAATGCTAGATATCTTGGTAAATGCAAGGGACACTTTGAATTTTTAAATTATTTTTTCTCTTAATTTCTACACAAACCATATGAATGTTTAAATAAAAATAACAACATTGTGCTGTGATATTTATAATGTATGAATATGTACTACATATAACATCTATTAAATAAAAATTTAAAGTTTTAACTATAATATGAAAGAGTAACTAAAAGGTTAAAAGTTGTGAGACAACTTTCCAAGAAGAGGGAGCTATGCAAAAAAAGGATGCTGAATATCTGCAGATTGGTCTCCTTGAATATTTGCTGGATATAAAGCTGAATGAGCATATGGGATCAACCATCACCTGGGCAAAGAACAACTGGGGAGCTGTAAGGTGAACATCTGACACAGATAATATGCTCATGCATTTGGTTGAATAGTCATATTGGAATGTCCTTGTTATTTACCTAGGTCATTGATGTGAGACTGCAGAACTGTCACGCCATAGTATAAGTGCTAAACTATCCCAAAGTCATAAGAGATTGAGCTGATCTCCAAGTAACTGGCTTGCCTGACAACACAAAGCCTAGCACTCTTAAAATGAGAAAAGAAATTCGGGAACTATACAGCATAATATTTTTGATGTCAAACATCCAATTAAAATTATTAGTCATGGAAGCATGAAAATGTGACCAAAACCAGGAAAAAAAATTAGTCATTATAAACAAATGCAGTTAGCAATTATGAATATGGCCAATATGCTCAAGGATATCCATGAAAACATGAATTAAAAAAAGAAGGAAATGGAAGATATTAAATCAACAAACGGAACAAACTATAAATGGAAAACACAATATTTAAAATGATAAGTTCAATGAATAGGATTCACAGCATATTAGACACTGAAAAGAAAAGACTAGTGATTAATAATACAGAGAAAAAAACTAAAAAAGATAAGTTGTGGCTCATTGCTTTTTTTGACAATACTATGCAACTGAAGTCCCAGAGTAGACGAATTAGGGGGTATAGGAAAATTATTTTTAAAAATAGCGGATAACATTTTCCAATTTGAAAAAAATTAATTCATATATTCAACAGCTTATCAAAACTCATACAGAAAAAGAACCTCACCAGGGCACATTCTCAATAAATTGCTGAAAATCGGTGGAAAGCAAAATATTGTAAGTAGTTGGAAAAAAATTAGACACATTACAACCAGAAGAACAAATAAAAGAATTAAAGCAGACTTATTATTAAAAAAAACTATTCAAGCAAGAAAACAATGGCAACATTATTTTAAGTGCTGTAAAAAATAAATAAAATTAATCTGTTAACCTTGCATTTTATACGTTTGATAAAAATTTGAAAGTTTTCAAATGATATTTTAAAGTATTCCCAGTGAATTTTCTATTAAAATTCTTTGTCTATTTTTCTGTGGACAGGTTACTATTATTCTTATTGGTTTATTTGAGCTTCAGGTAGTAGGAATTTTAGGGAATTTTTTTATACCCTGTAACATTTGCTTTCAAAATGAAGGCAAGTAAAATAAAGACTTCCAATAAAAAACTATGAGAATTTTTCACAAGCAGATCTACACAACAAGAAAAGTTAAAGAAAATTCTTGAAAATGAAAGTTAAACAATAGTTGGAAAACTGATGTATGTAAATGAATGAAACATACCAGAAATTGTCAATATGTGGATAAATAGTAAATAATATTTTCTCATTTAAGAATATAATTGACTAAATGCAAAACCAATGTATTGTGGGGTTTATAATATTGGTAAAAATAAAATGTGTGGCAGCAATAACAAATGACTAAAGTTATAAATGATAGCACATTATTGTAAGGCTCTCACATTTTGCATGAAGAATTATTATTTGAACATATATTGTGAGGCATTAAAGAAGCATTTTGTTAATAAGGAGAAAAACATACAGAAATGCCAAAGAAATTTAACTAATAGGCCAAGAGTTGAGATAAAGTGGAATACTGAGTATGTCTCATCCAGAAGAAAGATGAAAAAGAGGAACAAAGAAAAAAGAACAGATGGGACAGAGAACAAACGGCAAAATGCAAGATACTAATTCAACTATATTAAAAATTGCATTCAATACAAATAAATAGCACAATTAAAACAGAGATTGTCCAACTGTATATAATATCAGGGCCTAACTATATGCTCACTACAAGATCTCAATGTAATTATGTGGTCTATAAAAATATAAATAAGGCGCCGGGCATGGTAGCTCATGCCTGTAATCCCAGCACTTTGGGAGGCTGAGGTGGGCGGATCAACCTGAGGTCAGAAGTTCAAGACCAGCCTGGCCAACATAGTGAAACTCTGTCTCTACTAAAAACACAAAATTAACTGGGCGCGGTGGTGTGTGCCTATAATCCCAGCTACCTGGGAGTCTGAGGGAGGAGAATCACTTGAACCTGGGAGGCAGAGGTTGCAGTGAGCCAAGATCACAGCATTGCACTCCAGCCTGGGCAAAAGGAGTGAAATTTCGTCTCAAAAGAAAGAAATAAACAAAGGAAAAGAAGAAAGAAAAAAAAGGGACTTCTGTAAATATACATATGTGCAGATTATTTAAAAGTAAAATGTCAAAACATTTTAAACTGTGAGATAATGCAGGTATTATAAAATCTGAGTGTCTATGTTACTATCAGAAAAAAAGACTTCAGAGTAAGAAATAGCAAAATGGGACATATCATGATGATAGAAAGGTCAAGAATATGTCTTCATCCAGAAGACACAAGGATCCTAAATATACATACATATATATATATATATATATATATATATATATATTCATATATATACACACACACATATATATGAATGCAAAATCTCAAAATACACAAATGACAAACTGACAGAAGTGAAAGGAGAAATAGACAAACCCCTAATTATAGTTGGAGATTTCAGCACTTCATGCTCAGTACTTGACAGAACTCTAAGGTAGAAAACAAGTAAGGGTATAGCAAATGCGAACAACTATCAGCCAAATTGACTTAATTGACATTTGCAAAAATACAAATACTTAAACTACATTATTTCACTACTTTCTATAAAGCTAAAGTAACAAAGATCATCTATTGATGTAAATGTAAACATATAGATCAATTTATCAAATCGTACAGTCCTGATTTTTCCACACCTATATGGTTCAACAAAGATGCCAATCTAATTAATTGAAGAGATGTTAATCTTTGCAACAAATAGAGTTGGAACCATGGACATTCACATGGAGAAAATGAACCTCAACCCTTACATAAAACCATACAAAAGCTTAATTTACAGTATATCATATGGCTTAACATAAAAGCTAAAATGGTATTTCTTGTGGAGAACATAGATGAAGAATTCTACAATATTGTGGCATATATAACGATTTCTTAGTTTTGTCACAAAAGCATGAATCATCAACCAAAACAATGAGAAACTGAACTCCAAAAATATTAAAATCTGCTCAAGATAGTGTTAGGAAATGAAAAGGCAAGCAATAGACTGAAAAAGTACCTGTGCTCATCAAATAACTTGTACCCATAACAGAAAAATTTTAAAAGAACACATTAAACTCAATAATACTAAAGCAAACAACCCAATAAAAAAGATTTAAACAAACACTTGATCAAATAAGACATAAATGGCCAATAAGTACATGAAAAAATGCTTACCATCATAATCAGTCCTAAAAAGGCACACTGTATCTAGAGTAAGAAATGACTACATTCTAGCTAAAACAGCTAATATTTAAGAAAAACTTACAATACAAATTGCTTGAGGTTGCAGTGAGCTGAGATCATGCCATTGCACTCCAGCCTGGGCGACAGAGCGAGACTCTGTCTTAAAAAATAAAGGAAAGGAAAAATAGACTCTGAATGAATACTCTTCAGGACACTGAGGGGGTAAAGCCTTCCATTTCTTCACAACAGGGAGTTCTCTAAATTGTGACACTTTCCCCCTAGCATGCTGTGCTAAATTCCATGGTCTTCATCATGACAGCAAGAATATGCTTTTTCATGAAATCAGCATCACCAGAGAAACAAACCAACTCTTCCAATATCCACAATCTCATCAAAGTACAGGGCATTAAAAAACAGCTCTGACTGAAGAAGAGTGTGAGTTTTAAGAGTTCAATGAATCCTGGTGAATTACTAGGTTGGTGCAAAAGTAATTGGCATTCTTGCCATTAAAGCATTGCAAAACCACAGTTACTCTTGTACCAACCTAATACTAAGACTCCGGTATCACATAAGTGCTCCTCATTCCTCATTATAGATGATTATGGCAACCTAAGCATATTTGAAGAGTAATTGTGCTAACATCATAAAAGTGAGCAACCCCAGTAAAAAAGAAAACTACTCATCTGGATGAGTTGCCGTGTTTCCATATCTTTGCCCTTTTAACCTCTGCATGGACTCTTTCATACTGGGCCCCACCCACAAGCCTAGGAAACAGTCCCTTTCCTTGCATAATTTTCCTTCATGAGGTCCCCAGTACTCTACACACCCAGGTCTGGCCAACCATGCCTATTTCTATACTTTCCCCAGAGTGTCTTGAGCCTCTATAACTATTCATAAACCACAATGGGAATTTCTTTGTGTCCAACTGGACACATTGTGGTGACCCTCAGGCATGGGTTTTTCTTCTTTTAGACTCCACAAATGCTGGGAAATTGACCTTGAATACATATAGCAGGAATTGGAAACTTGAATCCATGTAACAGCGTGGGAAGAGGAACTCAGCTATGAGCAGAAAGAAGGTAGCTTGCCGTGTAGCTGTGCAGTTGTGACTGGCTCCCTCAGATGTACCTGCAGTCCAAGAATATTTGATGTATTTCCTTACCAATTACTTTCACCTTTTTGCTGTTCCTTGCTGCCTCTCTCTTTTCTTTGTTCCCTCACCTTATTCTGTGCTTTCTTCTTTGATCTGTATCTCTGCTTTCTGCTCCTACTTTTTTTTTTTTTTTTTTTTTTTTTGAGACAGAGTCTCGCACTGTTGCCCATGCTGGTGTGCAGTGGCATGGTCTCTGCTCACTGCAACCTCTGCCTACCAGGCTCAAGCAATTCTCCTGCCTTGACCTCCTGAGTAGCTGGGATTACAGATGCCAGCCACCATGCCTGGCTAATTTTTGTAATTTTTTTTGTAGAGACAAGGTTTCACTATGTTGGTCAGGCTGGTCTTGAACTCCTCACCCCAAGTGATCTGCACACCTCAGCCTCCCAAAGTGCTGGGATTACAGGTGTGAGCCACCACGCCCAGCCTCTGCTCCTATCTTTTGTTCCCTGTCCCATCATGCTGTTCCCTCTTCTATCTCCTTGGTCGGTGCTACTTCATAACATTTCTTGCTTCTTCTGTCTCTCCCTCGCCATGTTTCTTGTCTTTGATTCTTTGCTATTATCTTTTTCAAATTGGGCTAAAAACAGAAACTGAGAGAAGAGGAATGATGATCTCAGCTGCATATATTGCACTCCTCAAATAGACTTCACAGTGAAAGGGTTGGATCCTTTCCTAGATACATAGTTTTTTGAATGGGACAAATCTTGACTTGAATTCAAGTGCAAAAACTGGACAAAATTAGCATGTGCTTCCATGTGAGACTAAACAATGAAAACAGAAGTACAAATAAATGCCCTTCTGTACTTCACTTTAATTTTACTCAACAGGAGCTGGCTCCATTCCCAAGCCTGCCACCCTCATAAGCCAATCAATTTCTCTAAATGTTAAAAATCCTCAGGTCTGCTGATGGATACTGGGTTTCTTTTTAGGGTGATGAAGTTATTAAATTAGATAGACATGGTAGTTGCAAAGTTTGTAAATCTACTAAGCACCATTGAATTTTATACATTACAAAGATGCATCTTATGGTATCTGAGTTATATTTTAATTTTTAGAAGAATTTGTGAGCACTTAAGCCAGTGCTGTAATAAAGAACAATTCAGGTTGAAATAAATATCAATAATTAAATAAGTTACAGTGTATTATTGGTGTGAGTAAAGCTTTTCTAGCACATATTAAGGACTACTGAAGTATCAGAAGAAGCAACTTGGCTCTTTGCATTTATCTATGGATTTAGAGTAAGTTAATTAATGTTCAGACAATCTTTATAAGGCAATTAAAAAGGAAGGGCTTCCACAAAAGAAAGATGAGGCCAGTAACATTATATTTAACTACTTTGATTGTCACTGGATTGTCCTAGAAAATAGTAAATTAGTTAATTGTTTAACTATTATAAATGATCCTTGGTTTCTTTTTGTTATTTAGTTATTTAGATTGGAAAGCAGGTTAGAAGAGAGATGTGACAGACCTGAGGTTACCCAGATAATTAGTTACAAGCTAATGATCTGCAAAGAGCCAGTCCTGGGCTTGCGTCTCCCTGGAAATCCAAGTTGTTTTTTTTTTATTTTTTAAGAGTTTTGCTTATATAAAGATGATTGCAAAAATGTCTAGTATTGGCAGAAAATTTTATTTATTTTTTATTATAGTCACATACTTCAAAGATTTAGGTGACTTTAGAATCTAGAGTCTTCCTGGGACCAACTCATCTGCCTGGTGAATACCAAGAATTAGGGATCATTGTGACATCAGCAGATTCTTCATCAAGACTTTCTTCTCAGCCCACCTCACCTCCAAGCCACCCATCCGAATCTGTAACACTCCCAAGAGTCTTATGGTTTATTTCACCCTTCTCCTCATTAAAATCCATTAGAATAAAATAATCTACTTTGAAAACTATTTTATAAAAGGCTTAAATGTGGTATTTCATGATTCCTACCAGAATTTTCTGCATTACAATAAAGGTTATTTGACAACCCAAATCATGAATCTCCACTGGCTAAAGTGGTATATTAAATAATTTAGTACAACGGAGAGTTATCTGCCTCTTAAGTCAGTGGAGGCAGTGCTATACTTTTAGTAGCAGTAATAAAAAGTGATACTGAAGCTGTGTCCCAAAGAGTTAAAAAAAAAAAAAAAACCCACTGAGTAAATTCTTGGGCTTACAAAATAGCAGATAAGAAAAGCTGAAAAGCTGAAACTGATACTGTGTCCTAAAAAGTAAGAAACCAGGAACTAATAGAAATTCTTGTGTTTGCAGGTTAGCTGACAAGAAAAGAAACAACTTTCTGGAAGGCTGAAACTCCCTACACTTGTGAGATCAAGAAAAAACTGGCTGAAATCGGTCGGAACCAAGTTGGTGGACTGGAGTTTGTGCAGAATGAGCTTGCTGATGTCACAGCCTGAATTCCACTGAATGTTTCATACTAACTTCTTCTGAATTTGCACATGAAACCCACGAGGTAGCATGAAGAGATAAGTGTGCATGCCCCAGGACTTTGCAAACCTCCTTTTTCCTTCCACCAATCACCTGCTAATTTCAGAATCTACCCCTGAACATTTTCTAATAAAAATACCGACTTGAAGCTAGCACAGGGAGACAGATTTGATCTTGACTTCTGTATCCTTGTGAGTCAACTTGCAACATGAAGCTTTTCTTTTCTCAAAAACGTGGTGTCATAGCATTGGCTTCCAGTATATTAGGCAGTGTATCAGTCTGTTTTCATGCTCTGATAAAGACATATTTAATACTGGGTAATTTATAAAGAAAAAGAGGTTTAATGGACTCACAGTTCCACGTGGCTGGGGAGGCCTCACAATCATGCTGGAAGGTGAAAAAGGAGGTCTTACATGGCAGCAGGCCAGAGAGAAAATGAGGACCAAGTGAAAGGGGGTTTCTCCTTATAAAACCATCAGATCTCGTGAGACTTATTCACTACCATGAGAACAGCATGGGGGAAACCTCCCCCATGATTCAATGATCATCTACTGGGTCCTTCCCACAACACATGGGAATTATGGGAGCTACAATTCAAGATGAGCTTGAATTGTAGGGGATACAATTGTAGGGATACAGCCAAACCATATCAGGGAGTGCTCCCCCTTTTGCTCAGTAACAATATTCAGCACCAGCAATGTGTTAAGCATTGGACTAAGCACTTCATATTGGTAAATTTAATTGTCTTAGTCTTTCGTGCTCCTATAACAAAACATCACAGACTGGGTAATTTATAGTGAAGACAGGTTTCTTTTCTCATAGTTCTGGAGGCTGGGAAGTTCAAGATCAAGGGGCTGGCATCTGGTGAAGGCCATCTTACTGGATCATCCCATGGTGGAAGGTGGGAGGCCAAGAGAGAAAGAGAGAGAGGGAGATGGGGGCTGAACTTTCTCTTTTATAATGAACCCGATCTCTCCGTAATGGCATTCATTCAACATGAGGGCAAAGCCTTCGTGATGTAACCACTTCTTTTTTTTGTTAAACAAACATGTTATTTTTATTACATCAACTTTTTGTCCTCCAAATACAAAGAAAGTAAGCCTACACAGCAGGAGAAATTGTTTCCCTGGGAGAGAATCCTCTTTCCAGTTGAAAAGCTGGAACTGGAGTAACTAGAATGGAGCAAGACTTTCTTTTTTTTTATATATATATATATATATATACACACACACATATACACATATTCTATTGCATTTTAGGTTCTGGAGTACGTGTAAAGAACATGCAGGATTGTTGCATAGGTACACACATGGCAATGTGGTTTGCTGCCTCTATCCCTGTCACCTATATCTGGCATTTCTCCCCATGCTATCCCTCCCCAACTCCCTACCCTCCACTGTCCCACCCTAGTCCCCCTCTCCACAGACCTGAGTGTGTAATGCTCCCCTCCCCTGTGTCCATGTGTTCTCATTGTTCAACACCTGCCTATGAGTGAGAACATGTGGTGTTTGATTTTCTGTTTTTGTGTCAGTTTGCTGAGAGTGATGGTTTCCAGGTTCATCCATGTCCCTACAAAGGACATGAGCTCATCATTTTTTATGGCTGCATAGTATTCCACGGTATATATGTGTCACATTTTCCCTGTCCAGTCTATCATTGATGAGCATTTGGGTTGTTTCCAAGTCTTTGCTATTGTAAACAGTGCTGCAATGAACATACGTGTGCATGTGTCCTTATAATAGAACGATTTATAATCCTTTGGATATATAACCAGTAATGAGATTGCTGGGTGAAAGGGAATTTCTACATCTAGGTCCTTGAGGAATTGCCACACTCTCTTCCACAATGGTTGAACTAATTTACACTCCCACCAACAGTGTAAAAGTGTTCCTATTTCTCCACATCCTCTCCAGCATCTCTTGTCTCCAGATTTTTTAATGATCGTCATTCTAACTGGCATGAGATGGTCTGAAGTTGAGGCATCAATTAATAGCTTACCAAACAAAAAAAGCCCAGCTCCAGATGGGTTCACAGCCAAATTCTACCAGATATACAAAGAGGAGCTGGTACCATTCCTTCTGAAACTATTCCAAACAATCCAAAAGAGGGAATCATCCCCAAATCATTTTATGAGACCAACATCATCCAGATACCAAAACCCAGCAGAGACTCAGCAAGAAAAGAAAACTTCAGGCCAATATCCATGACGAACATAGATGCAAAAATCTTCAATAAAATACTGGCAAACCGATTGCAACAGCACATCAAAAAGCTTATCCATCACGATCAGTAGGCTTCATCCTGGGGATGCAAGGCTGATTCAATGTACACAGGTCTATAAACATAATCCACCACATAAATAGAACCAAAGACAAAAACCACATGATTATCTCAATAGATGCAGAGAAGGCCTTCGACAAAATTCAACAGCGCTTTATGCTAAAAACTCTCAGTAAACTAGGTATCAACGGAATGTATCTCAAAATAATAACAAACCCACAGCCAATATCATACTGAATGGGCAAAAACAGGAAGCATTCCCTTTGAAATCTGGCACTAGACAAGGATGCCCCTCTCTTACCACTCCTATTCAATATAGTATTGGAAGTTCTAGCCAGAGCAATCAGGGCAAGAAAAAAAAAAAATAAAGGGCATTCAATTAGGAAAGGAGGAAATCAAATTGTCTCTGTTTGTAGACGACATGACTGTATATTTAGAAGATCCTATCGTCTCAGCCCAAAATCTCCTTAAACTGATAAGCAACTTCAGCAAAGTCTCGGGATACAAAATCAATGTGCAAAAATCACAAGCATTCCTATACATCAATAACAGACTTGAAGACAGCCAAATCAAGAACGAACGGCCATTCACAATTGCTACAAAGAGAACAAAATACCTAGGAATACAGCTAACAAAGGATGTAAAGGACCTCTTCAAGGAGAACTACAAACCACTGCTCAACGAAATAAGAGAGGACACAAACAGATGGAGAAACATTCCATGCTCATGGTTAGGAAGAATCAATATCGTGAAAATGGCCATACTGCCCAGAGTAATTTACAGATTCAACACTATCCCCATCAAGCTACCAATGACCTTCTTCACAGAACTGGAAAAAACCACCTTAAACTTCATATGGAACCAAAAGAGAGCCCACATAGCCAAGACAATCCTAAGCAAAAAGAGCAAAGCTGGAGGCATCACACTGCCAGACTTCAAACTGTAACCACTTCTTAAAGGCCCAAATTTGTATACCATTATAATGGTAATTATGCTTCAGCATTAAGTTTTGGAGGAACAAACATTCAAACCATAGAATTAGTTTTTACAACAACCCTATGAAGTGATACATATTGAACACTTTCTACTAAGAAGTAGATGAATGCCCACAGAGTTCAAGTAACTTTCCCAAGGTCCTATAATTAGAAACATGTACAGGACTATTTCTGTTTATATATTCATGGAATTAACAATATGGTGCTTGATGTTAGCAATGTTGGAACTTTATGAATTTACATGAAAAGTAATTGCTCTCTTGACCTTGGGACACATGTGTTAACATTTTCTCATTATTGGACCACTGTAAAGAGTGGACATGGAAAAAGTTTTAGCTGTGTTATGCTGAGTCAGTGTGACCAGCATAAGTTAATTCTTAAGGTAGTGGTATGACAATAGCTAGGATGGTGTCAACAGAATATTTTAAACCATGACTGTGCGGCTGGCTCCAAGTTACATGACCCTCTGTAGTTAGTGCCATGGGGTGGCTAAACACACATCCCCCGGGCTTTCAAGGGATCCAGGGCTATTCTCCACCCACTCCACAGGCAAAACGTCCCCCAAATTCTTCCAATCTGATATACTTTTCTGCTGGTATAACTTGATATTCAAGGGCTTCCTGCAGCAGCTCAGCATCCCTGGAATAAGTGAGCTTTGTCAGTGCTGGGAGGCATGTGCCAGGGTCTGGTGCCCAGAGAACAGCCTCCCCACTCACTGGCCCATTTCCTAAAACCCACTATGGTGGTTAAAATTCTTAGTTGAAAGTAGGAGAGACCAACTCTGGCTAGCTCATTGAAAAAGTGGCTATGAAATCAGTTAAAAGTTATTTCATAGCAGGCAGGATGGAAAGCAACTGAACGCCAGGAGAAATGGAAGCAGAAACTGAAAAGAAAGATCCCAAGAACGCTTTCTCCGCCCTCCGCCTATACTTCTCTGTGAACATCTTTGTTACGCAGAATCTCTGAATCTCTCTATGCCTCTCTCTTCGTATCTTTGTTGCTTGTTTCTCAGCTTCCAGCTTTTGTTTCTGTATAAACATCGTGGCCACACAGAGCTCTCAAATTCTCATGTTTATTGTTCAGCCACACAGGGGAAATCTGACTTATTGGCCCCAGTTCCAAGTTCTTCAGCGAATATCTGATGCACTCAGTTCTGGGACTCATCTCCTACCCTCATCTGTGAACAGGGTGGGATCACACCATAGAAACGTGGCCCATGGGAACTTGCTCCTACTGTGTGTGGGAGAGCCGCTTTAGGAAGGGGGCACCAAACTGAGTTACTAGGTGGACAAAGCTACATCAGCCAGAGAGAAGCTTCTCTTTCTGTTTTTTCCTGGAGGTTCCTTTTCTACTTTGCTCAGGACAGTAAGGGGTAGGGGGTGGTGTTTGAGGTCCCATCTGGGTGGCATTGCCAGGCTCCTGTAGACAATCTCCATAAGATTCGTCTCTCTGTGTCGGGGGGAGAACTACAGCTGGAGGGGCCATGTGAGCTATGATTTCCTTTCATGTCTTTCTCCTCTTCCTCTTTCAGGAAAGTATTTCTGTCTTTCTCTTTCAGGAAAACCTCCTCCCTCACCCATGTGGCCCTTTTGGTGAATGAATTTCCTGGGCCCACCCTTTCCTGGACATGTGCATAGAAGGCCTGAGCCCCCAGTGCAATCAAAGTGCCCCAGCCAGTGGCCCAAGGCAGGCCAACAAGAATCCTTGGGACTTTTTTTTTTCTTTTTCTCTTTTTTTTTGAGACAAAGTCTTGCTCTTCTTGTCCTCCAGACTGGAGTGCAATAGCATGATCTTGTCTCACTGCAACCTCCACGTCCCAGGTTCAAGCAATTCTCCTGCCTCAGCCTCCTGAGTAGCTGGGGTTACAGGCGCCCACCATCACACACGGCTAATTTTTGTATTTTTAGTAGAGATGGGGTTTCACCATGTTGGCAAGGATTGGTCTTGAACTCCTGACTTCAGGTGATCCGCCCGCCTCGGCCTCCCAAAGTGCTGGGATTACAGGCATGACCACAGCAGCAAAAGGCTACCTCTTTTCAGTGGGATTGCTGAGCTGTTAGATGTGAGCCTGGAGCTCTAAAACTCCCATGACCTGCCAAAGAGTGGGAGCCTGTGGGAGGCATGATACCAGAAGGAAGTCAAGGAAAGCTGTGAGATGGAGAGACAGACCACAAGCCCTAAAGACAGAAGATTTGGATCAAGCCAGCTCTGAAGCCAGAAGCAGTTCTGTATTCTCCAATTATGAGAGTTATAAATCCTCTCTTTTTTGCTTATAAAGAAAGCAAACTTATAACCTAATATACTGACACATATGCCTCAACTCACAACAGGCTCTGAGGGTTCCCACAGCTCCATTTAATCATTTCCTTAATGACAGATTATTTTCTTTGTAAAATCTTCAAAGGAAGACATCTAACTAATCAGCAGCAGAGCTCCAGAGTATCACAATTCATGATAGCCTTGATAGCTGTTGCTATGATTAGTAACATTTGGTATTGCATCATGAAATAATTCATAGGTTTAGAAATATTATCTTGTTATTATGTTTTCTTTTCTGTGAAAATTTTAGGGAAAGACTATGAAATAATTTTTACAAGGGCAAATTGCCTAATTTAAAAAGAAAATCCACTACATTTTTTCCAAGGCCAATATTAGGCATTCCTGCAAAGCTAGATAAAATATATTTAGCTACAATGACTTCATCATACTGTATATTAAACTGGTTTTCAGTCAATAGTTTGCCTGTAATTGCACTGTATCCTATGTATATTTAAATTCCCTATTAGGTATCTAACATTGGCTCTTGCATGTGAATTTAACTACTAGAGTGATATCAAAGCAGTTAGCAACTTGCAATGTTATGCAAAGACCTTAATTTTTAATTGTCTGAGGCTTTAGAAATTATTATGTTTTGCTCTTCTAGTCATAATGGGGCTGCTCTCCCTTATGTAGATAAGGCTGTATCAGCACTTTTTAATATAACCTGTTAATTTCAAGAGAATTTATAAGCTGCCAGTAATCCACATCCTCAGAATTGGGAAACATCTGTGCCTTTTGAGATAGAAATGTCCTTTTTCCTTTTTTTTTCTTCCTTTATTTTCCTCCTAAAACATGGAATGCTATTCTTTCAGGTACTGTGTGTGTCTTTAAAAACACACAGTGTTCTTTAGTTGCATTTAGTGATCACTACCTCCAGCTGCTCAGCTGTAACCATGTTTTTATTTTTTTATTTTTAAGGGTGACTGAGAGCTTCTCATAAGTGCACCTGAATGTCAGTCTGAATCCCTGATGCCCTCTTTGGGACCATGGAGGACTCTATACTGCAGGGGGCACTAGCACTCTTCATTTCTCTAAGCCCGTGAGCAACTCAAGCCTCAGGTAAAGTTTGACAAGTGAACTCCATATAACTTTGGATCCTAGCTCCCTGTTGTTATTGCTTTTTCCCGCCACATGCCCACCTAAGCATAGTGGGAGGGTGGCCTTGTTTGGTTGTCTGGAAATTGATAAATGGGACCCAAAATTGAGGAGAAAGAGGCATCATAGATTAAACAAACAAACAAACAAAAAAGAACAAAAAACCTAAGGTTATATGCCCAGAAAGTCTGAAAATTGTTTTTTCTCCCTCAGTCATCATCCCATTCTCATTCCCTGCCAATCCTATAGAAACGGAAGATTAGAAAGAAAACTTGGGGTGCCCTGTGGCTTTTCCCACTGTGATTTCCACGCAGGCACCAACAGTTTAGAGAGTCTCCAAGAGCTTTATAAAGACTGGGGGGCTCACAGAGGGTAGGATGCTTCCGAAATATAAATAGAAAATTTCATGTGCTATAAGGATGTCTATTTTTTCCAGGGAACTAGCTTCAAGAGTGGGAAAGAGTACTTGAGACAGGAAGCAGAAAGGAAGGAAAATGGAATGCAGAGGTACCCATCATTTTGAGGGTATGCATGTGTCACATGAATCAAGAGAAGTTACTGAAGAGGAGGTGGCCCTCATTCTTCTTGCAGGCTTCATCTTATAAATATCAATTGTTCTTATAAAGCCGCATAAACAACAGTAATTCCAAGTAGGTTCTAGGTCTATAATACAATAATGATCTGAAAATAACTTAGGAGAATATCTTTATGATATCCTGGTTGATAATTTTTTCAACAGGACACATCCACACACTCACAATTTATATACAAACATTATACAGTGACAAGTGTTTTTACATAATTTAACTCTGTTCACACAATTTCATGTTTAAGAATAATGCCCCACTTCTGAGTCTTGGAAAATTAAATTTCAGCATATCACTGGCCACTGACTTTGCAAACCCAGTAGGTACATGATGAAGGTGACTTTTTAAAGGGAAAAGAAGAAAGCTGGTTAGAGCTTTCATGTGGATCAAAGATCAACTCAAGTGAACCTTTAGGTGGACCTCAAGAATTTTTGTAGTTAAAATCTAGACTCCTTTTAAAGAGGAGCATTAGTTATACTGAAATTAAGAAAAGGCAACTCTAATATTTTTTAAGTATATAACACAGCAGGAAATGAGTTAGCTGATTTACATGCCCTGCTTTTCTTAACCCATACAATAGTTCTATACGGCAAACATAATTATGCTCATTTTATAGCTGAAGAAGCTGACTGACAGGGTGGTTAAGCAACCTATTAAACATCGCACAGCTAGGTCATAGCGGAGCCAGGACTGGGATCCAGACAGTCATCTTCTTTTACTATCTATAAACTTCTATCAAGGGTAGAAGTTACTTGGCCTGGAAATTTTTCATAGCATATGCCATCTACTATTGGCCTCCAGTGTAGGAAAATCTTGCTTTTCCTTCCATGGAACCACAGGGCTTCCATGTATCTTCTTTTAACATTCCTTCTATGAGACATTTTTTAAGTAAACTGAGAGAGATTTAGAATTAGATTCATATAGCTTTTGGAAATTTTTTGCTGAATGATTTCAAATACTGTATCTAACTCTGGAATTACAGAGCTTTTCCATGTTTCATGGAAAGGAGAAAGGGCACCTCTTTGTTACTGAAGATGAGAAATGGAAGTCAGAACTCCACTCACAGTATCCACAGCTGTATTAGTCAGGGTTCTCTAGAGAAATAGAACAACAGAGAAACAGAACCAACAGAACTAACAGAACCAATATTCTATTCTAACCAACAGAATAGCATATATCCTATCATATATATGTATATATAGAGATATCATATATATAGAGACATTATATATAGAGAGAGATATATACATACAAAGATATCTTATACACATACAAATTTCTCTCTCTTTGTAAAAAAGAGAAATTGGCTCACACAATTTTGGGGACTGGCAGGTTGGAATTTGCAGGGCAGCCCTGCCTAGGAGAGTTAATATTGTAGTCTCCATTCTGAAGGCAGAATTCCTTTTTTCTTGGGAGACCTCAACAGATTGGGTGAGGCCCATTCATGTTATGAAGAATAATCTGCTTTACTCAGCCTATCGGTTTAAATGTTAATCACATTTTAAAAAGTATCTTCACAGCAACATCTGGACTGGTGTTTGATCAAACATTGGGCACCATAACCTAGCCAGTTTACACATAAAATTAGCCATCACAATGAGCCATATGCCCCTCAGAAAGGGGAGATGTGTTACTTGTCACCTTACCACTCAAGGTTAAGGATAGAATTCAGACTCTGCCCACAGTCTCAAGGTTACCCACCAGAGGGGGAGGCAGGGAAGTGGTGGAGGTCGAAGCTTGCCCACAATCTTAGCAGACATCATTTCGGTGGAGAAAGGATAATATGTCCTCTTGTTACTACAAGAGAGATGCAATTTAGGGCTCTGTCCAAGTTCCCATGCTGATTACAACATCTGGAGAGAAAAAGTGTGGTGTGATTTTATTCATGGTGATCACCTGAGTAGGGTACTTGTGAAAGTGTTCTCTTTGATAGCTTGACAATTTCCTGTTCCTTTTGCTAGAGAAAAAGGCTTTTCCTGGCCTTTTGGTCTGCGTGCATTGCCATTTCCTGGTTGTGGGTTTCTCCAATGCCCAGTCCAGTTTACATAGGAGTACGGTGTGGGGGAAGAAATTGGAAATAACCTCCATGCCATTTCTTGAGTTCCAAGGTCTCTAGCCATAGCAATTTATTTTTTACATTTCTCCAAGTATTTATATTTGTTTTGATTCTTTTCCCAGGGTTTTGGCCGTAATTAGTGATACAATTACACTGAAATGTATTTTCTCCATCTTGTTTGAAAACAAATTAGAAGTAGGTGCTTTGAAGACATCTTTTATCAAGTTGAGGAAGTTCCCCTTTATTATTAATTTTATGACTTTTTAAAGAAATCATGAATGAATGTTGATTTTCAAATACTATTTTTAATCTTTGCTTATAAATTTATTCTTATTCTGAATACATCCATACTTCCTAGTGGGTAAGACATAATCTTCACTCTTGGTTGGTAAGGATTCTTTTTCTCATGTGAAGCCCCTCCCATAACTCTGATGGGATATAATTTGCACTCCTTTGGTCCCTCAAGTTCAGTGATGATTCGCTTGAGTTAATCTCTTTGGCCTTAACGGGACAGGTTTCAAAATAATGAGTGGACCTGTATTGATCCATAACTCGTGTTCACTTTTTTTAGACAGCAATGGCATGCCCTTCATAGAGCCCTCAGACTCCCCAGTACTGACCGGATGTCATCTATATTACTGACAGCACACAATATATAGCATCATAGACCCCACTGGTAACTGTGGGAATTCATTCAGGGTGGTGGCAAAAACATTAAAAATAGTACAGAAATTTATGGGATATAGTCTCAAACCCTTTTGGAAGGCCTAAGGGTTTTTTCTATAGTTCATGGCTGAAGGCAGCCAGAGTGTCTTTGCAGGAGCCAGAGAGGTGCAAATACAAAGGAATGTGAGTAGTTTACCTAGCTAGCTTGTTTATTCATGTGTTTTTAAAACTAACCCTTGAGCTGGATGGGGAGGTCGACCAGGGGGATTACCCAGTAATGGTGTTTGCTTTGGCATCGTAACCTGGCCTTACAATCTTTCTCTACAAGTGTGCTGACTTAGAGCCTCTGTTATTAAATCTATACTGAGAAAATGGGGAGGGGGTGAACTAGTCAGTGTCATGCAGCTGCGATCTCTCTCTGTGAGTAGCTTACGACCCTCTAGCCCACTTGTTTACTGGAAATTTGTGTCTGAGTGCATTTATTCATCTGTTGTGCAACTGGGGTCTGCGAGACGGGCCCCAGCAGTGGTATCAGAGAATCCAAATCACTGACTCCATGAAACCAACATCAATGAGATTACTAATTCCACATCAATAATACTTCAAAATCCAATCACTAAGGCCATACCTCTTCTACTCCACAATTCATTTCATAAACTCCTTACTAAGCTTATAGATTTCATGTTGTTGAGTCTTTAGATGCCTTTTAATGGAATCACAGACTTCTATGTCTAAGCTTATGGTTCCCTTCCTTTTGACTGATACATGCATGCCCTTCTACGGATGTAGCAGATCACCTTCCATAGTGTCACTGTGCCATTCGTGTGTTCAGCCTCATAGACTCTGGCCTTTATACCTCCATGGGTACAGGGACATTGTAACCTAAATAAATTCAGATCTATGTTTGTGATTATATATGGAAACAAGGTATAGTTATAACACGGCAGAAATGTGGTGGTGCCAAATACATGAATTAAGCACACCCAGATCACCTAAAATGGTACAAATAGTCTGATTCCTATCATTCGTTTTCCATGTTCACTTTCCTAACAAGGTATAGAAACTAAATGTAGAAACCCCCAGATTCCCCTCTGCCTGCAAAATCAAAAACTGGGCTCACAGTATGTGAAAGAGAAGAGGTTGAAACATACTTAGAAGGAAACATGAAAATTACCAATTACATTATATTTCAACATATATATTATATATGCCAAGCATGATGAGGGCCAAGACATCTATATCTTCCATCATTAACAATATGAATTGGTATCTCAAAAGGAAAAATGTAATTTGAGTCATGTTTTTAGTAAACACCCTGAAAGACCCAAAGGCAAGTCCCCTAAAGGACACTCCCTTAGTCACATTTTGAGGTGAACTGTTTGTATTGAGTTAGTGGTTTCTAAATAAGAAAATTTGTCCAAAAATGAGGATAAATATGTAATTGTCATCATTTAATTTTGCTGCATTAAAGTTAGTGGTTATGGTCATATAAATTTGTATATTATAACAGGCTTACAAAGGAGTTGTAATTTCAATATAATGCCTGATATTACACATTTAAGCAAATTTCATTTCTGAAAGGCAAAAAGTCAGTATATTTCTGAAATATACTTTGTATATCATTGAAAAGAAAAAGAACCAGAGTACTAATCAGTTGAATGTTAATAAAGGAAAGAAATGATAAAAAATAAATGTGGGAATGAGACAGGACATCCAGGTTGGCAGTGTGAGGAGGTTGACAAATCATCTTGCCCAAATCCATGATAAAACTGGGCAAAGCTGATCAAAGCACTTAAAGTCTGTGGAAACTGATCAAATGCACACAGCTGAGAAGTACTTATCCAGACAATCTAATGCATCTTCGTTAGAGTGGCGAGTTTTGAGGCATTTTACTCTTGGCTTGCTCCCATTTTCTCCCAGCTCTGTGGCATGGAATTTCCACCTGGGCATTCAAGTTAGGCTGGGGCACTATGCTTTGCTGCTCTGCTGGAAGGGCTGATTTCCCACAGAGTGCAGAGAAATCTATGCTAGGGGCAAATTTTTAAAGCCATAGTGATCTCAGTGGAAGGCTGACACTGCAGCTAGCCTGAGGTTGCAATGCTAATTGGATTAATACACAAAATGACAGAGCAAGCACACACTACAGAGGAAACAGACTCCATAGAATTAAGCCAGAAAAATCACTAAATGAACAATAGACAAACCAAACAAAGAAAAATGGCAACAAGTCCAGGCACAGTGGCTCACACCTGTAATCCCAACACTTTGGGAGGTGCGAGTGGATCACCTGAGATCAGGAGTTCGAGACCAGCCTGGCCAACATGGTGAAACCCTGTCTCTACTAAAAATACAAAGAATTAGCTGGGTGTGGTGGCGGGCACCTGTAATCCCAGCTACTTGGGAGGCTGAGGCAGGAAAATCACTTAAACCTGTGAGGCAGAGGTTGCAGAGAGCTGAGATTGCTCCATTGCACTCCAGCCTGGGCAACAAGAGTGAAACTCAGTCTCAACACAAACAAACAAACAAACAACCTGGGTGGGGGTAAGAGGGTGCAAAGTTACTAGGGCATATAATATAAAATACCAAACTTTGCACAATACATATAAAGAAATAGGAAAGTGTAACCATACAGAAGATAAAAAAATCTATCAATAGAACTCTTTGCAGAGCTTGGTGGGGGGCGAGCTGAGGCATTGTACTTAGCAAGAGTGGACATGAAAACAACTCTTATAAATATCTTCAAAGAACTAATAGAAATCAGGTTTAAAGAATTAAAGAAAGCACCATGACAATGACACACAAGGTAGATAATATCAATAAGGAAGTTGAAAGTGCAAGCATGAATCAAATGTAAATTCTGCAGATGAAAAATACAATGACTAAAATGACCAGTTTACTAGAGGGACCTGACAGCAGGTTTGAGCTGGCAGAAGAAAGAACCAAGAAACCCGAAGACAAATCAATAGAGATGAGCCAATTGGATAATGGAAAGAAAAGGTAACATAGATAAATAAAGATAACTTCAGAGACCAATCAAGAACCATTAAGCCTATCAACATGAATTTAAGTCTATACCCAGAAGAGGGGGAGAGAAAAAAATGGAGCAAAATAATATTAAAGAAACGTTGGCTAAAATTTTATTGAACTTTCAGGAAATTTAACAAATCCAAAGTAGGTACAACAAAGAGACTCAGATCTAGACGCATCAGGCAAGCTGTTGCAAATCAAATGCAGAAGTAAAATTTTGAAAGCAGCAAAAGGAAAATGTCTCATCATCTATGAGTAAGCCACAGTAAGCTAATTAGCTAAGTTATCATCAGAAACAATGGAGGGCAGAAGTCAACATAATGACACATCCAAAATGATGAAACAGAAAAAAAAAACACACTGTCAGCCAATAATTAGTTTTCTAGAATTCCAAAGGCAATGCCATTGTGGGAGGATAATCTTTTCAACAAATGGAGAGCTGTTACCTGGTTTATGAAAAGACTGGCTTATAAAAAGCAAAGAAAGGAAAACAATAAATTGGACTTTATCAGAATTCAAACTTGCACTTCAGTAGACATTATCAAAAAATTAAAAAAATAAACCACAATGGGAGACAATGTTTCAAATCTCATGCCAAATAAAACATTTGTATCTAAAATAGAACAGATGCTTTAAATTCAGTGAAAGGCAAATAACCAAATATAAAATGGGCAAAGCATTTTAGTAGGTATTTCCCCAAAGATAACATACTTATGATCAATAAGCAAATGAAAGGATGTTGAACATCATTTGTCATTAGGGAACTGTAAATTAAATACCTAATAGGATACTACTTTAGATGCACTAGAATGAATATAATAAAAAAAATTAGCGATACATGGTGGTGTGGAGGTGGTGTGCCTGAGAGCCTTATACACTGCAGGTGGGAAAGTAAAATGATACCGCCAGCTTGCAAAATTAGTTTGGCAGTTTACCCAAAGAGTTAATGTAAATTTTAGCATATGACCCAGCAATTTCATGTCTAGATATTCACGCAAGAGAAATTAGAATACACACCTACACAAATATTCATATGCCAATGTAATGTAAGCTACATTGCCCATAACAGCCAAAATGTGGAAACAACACAACTATTCATCAGCTAGTTAATGAATAAGCAAATGTTGTATATTCAGGCAGTGGAATACTATTAACTAACAAAAAAGGAATTAAGTACTCTAATATGCTACAACATAGAATAATATGCTCAGAAATAGTATGCTATGTGAAAACAGCCAAACACACTCTACCACCTACTTTGTGATTCCATTTACATGAAATGTTAGAGGTGGAGTGATAAGGATTTGTGGGAAAATTGCTGGAATATATGAGCTCATCGATGAGGGTTTGTGAGTCCAGTGATAAAGGTCTCTAGTGCTAGTGTTATTGAACTGTAGGGCCAATAATGTTGCTATGTGGTGTTGTTACACTCCAGAATCAATGAAAATGATAATAAAATGTGTAAGCTCAAAGATAAGTATTGTATTACAAGGGATAGCAGATTACTGAGGAATAGTGAGGATACAGATTCAATTATGTTGGTATGCAGGCAAGGGAGGAGAAGACTCTATCGTCAGTAATGTGGTTCTATGTGATGGAATTGTGTTAAAAGTGTAGAGCTTTGAGGTCAGGGAGGATTTAACTATGGGATTAGTGAGATGGAGTCTAGAGTTTCAATGATACGACTCCAGAGACAAGACGATAATGTTGCCAAGTGGTATTTTAGGCTGCGTGATAGGAAATTTGTGCATAAATAAAGTGGATGTGAAGTCAAGTGACCAGTGGTGTGGTATTTATATGTTTAGATACAGGAGGCCAGTGATGGAGAGTATTCTAAATGTGGGGTCAGGGATGGTTGAACAGAGAACTATGTAGTCATTTATTGCTGCAAAACAAATTACCACAAACATAGCAGCTAAAAAAAAAATATATATATATATGTATTATTTTAGAATTTTTGTATCTCATAAATCAGAGCTTTGCTCTAAAAGGCCCTTTACTTAGGGTTTCACAGGCTGCTATCAAGGTGTCCGAGAGGCTGCATTCTCATCTGGAAGCTTGATTAGGAAAGGTTCTGCTTTCATGTTCACTGAGGATTTTTGTTGCATTAATTTTTTTGTTGCTGTAGGACTGAAGACCCTGGCTTCTCTTTGGCTATCAGCTGGAGGCTCCCTCAGCTGTAAGGGCACAGGGTATCTGGAATATAGGGCCAATATGAAGTCACAGGAAACCCATCTTTGCCTGTTCACGTTTCCAAGTCTGTGTTCGTTATACCATCTCTCCCAAGTGTGTTCCTATCTGAGAAGACCCACCTTGATTTTCAGATGTATGGGTGGAATTTTGGGAATGGGAGGAACTGGAAAAGTCCCTCTATGTCTACAGAACACAACATAGAATCTGTTCCCTCAGATTCTGGAGTCTTCGAAAGGAAACTTATCTTTCTCTCAGTCAGGTATGAGGGCCTTTCTTAGTTGAGGGGACAAATCTGGGCTCTGAACATGGAGGGGTGGGAAATGTGTCAATATTTGGAAGTGTGTATATTCCTGTTAGTGCCCCTCAGCTCACTCAGATTCCCAGTGTGTGCTAGGAGCACCGTGTCCTCTGCACAGTTTCCCCTCCCACAGCCAGCCCAAGTGCTCCTGGGAAGTGTGTGACTTCAGCATAGGATCCTGTGCAGCAGCTGTTGACTGGATTGTATAGGTTACTTTACAAACCTAAACACTGAGGGCACACATTCATGGTTGCTCTTTGGAAAATGTTATAAATTAGTAAGTTAGGTTCAAAGACATTAATCAATTTCCAAACTGTGATAGGCAGATCCCATCTTTATCACAAAACTATAAATCATTTACAACTCCAATTGTCATTCTGTCTTTTTCATTATTATTATTATTTTTTTAAGACAGTCTCACTCTGTCACCCAGGCTGGAGTGCAGTTGCTTACTGAAACCTCTGCCTCCCAGGTTCAAGCAATTCTCCTGCCTCAGCCTCCTGAATAGCTGAGATTACAGGCACCCACTACCACGCCAGCTAATTTTTGTGTTTTTAGTAGAGGTGGGGTTTCACCATGTTGACCAGGCTGGTCTTGAACTCCTGGCCTCAGGTGATCTACCTGCTTCAGCCTCCCAAAGTGCTGGGGTTACAGGCATGGGCCACCATGCCCAGACACTAGAACAAGTTTCTAAAGTGTCTCCCATAAATCCCCAAATTACATTGGGGATATATAGTCACTTGCATTTTTTTCATCTTTTGGGCATGTTCAAGACAGAAATACAGTCTGATGATGGGATCAGAAGTTAATTATATATTTTTTCTCAGTTTCCATTACACCAGCCACTAACTCTACCTGTTGGCTTTGCTATTTTATTTTGTTTATTTTTTGGAATATTTTTACAATTTAGGTTTTTAAGAGAACTTTTTGGAATACACTTAGATTTGCAGAAAACTTGGGAAAATTGTAAAGATATCTTATATATCTATGGTATATTTGTCAAAACTATGAAATTAACATTGGTGCAATACTATTTAAACTATGGACTTCATGGGGTTTAACAAGTTTTCCTGTCCATAAATTTTTCATTTCCCTGATCCAGTCCAGGATAACAGATCACACTGAGTCCTCATTTAGGCTGCCTTGGCTATTAGACACTAGATTGATTCATGTGTCCTTTTGAAATACCCAGGATTATTTTGTGTTTTCTGCCCCTGACCTTCCTCCAAAGGGCTCTGGTTTCTTTTAAGGACTAATTATGTTTAGAAACCAATGATGTTTAGATCTTGGTTCTAGGTGTGCTCATTCTACTGTGTGTCAACGCTTCTTGGTCTGCTCAGGGGACCGAACCAGAATATCGCTGTATGTAAGTACCTCTGTAATTACGTCTGCATATGTATATCTGCATATACTTTATAATAAACCTGGGCTGGGTGCAGTAGCTCATGTCTATAATCTCAGCACTTTGGGAGGCTGAAATTATTGTTTGAGGCAAGGGGTTTGAGACCAGCCTGGGCAAAAAAGGAGACCCCCATCTCTACAAAAAATTTTTTTAAACAAACAAACAAAAAAACACAACATGAATTCACACTGCACTGATATCTCTGATCCTGTGGACAAGATGACCCTAGTCTAGGACGAGTTTCTAAAATGTCTCCCATCACCATGGAATACAATGTAGCCCTTTTCCCTTGCTTATGCAGAGGATTTGATGAGTTATTTGGTGGTACTGAGAGGCCCTGGACTAGCAAATGGGAACAAGCAACTGGCCTTTGACCTATATGTGGCCTCCTCTTGAGACAAAAGGCTCAGTATGTGGTTAAGCCTGGGGTTCATGGACTAAGAAAGTTTGTAGGTTTTACGTTGGGGGATGGACTGTGTTGAGGGCATGGTTGTAGGTCTGTACTCTTCAAGGAAGTTCCAGCTATATGCCTGCCTGGACCTGAGGATTTTCAGAATAGGGGGAGTGACTAGGGTCATGGCCTCACTGTGGTGAGTTGTCACCAGGTGAGGGTGTAGGGGCATGACTTTGTCCAAGAAGAAGCATGGCCAACTTGAAGGACAATGATTGTGGGACTAACCTCTGAGTTCTTTGCAACATCCTATGGATTTCTTTCATATTCTGGGACCTTTCCAGGGATGGTCATATTCCCTATTCTAAGGGAATAGTCATAAGAATGTTGGCATTCTCTTTGGGAATATTGGCTTTTCTTTGGAAAATGGGGATGGTTTTAGTACATTATTAATTTGTAATATCATAACATTATAACTAAGGTTAATATGTAAATAAGTATATATAACCATAACAAATCTGGTGGCTCCTGTTGTCCCTTAATCTACGTGAAATTAGGATAGTTAGTTATGAGTATCATTGATATGATTATTATTTGCATTTATATTAGTATAATTGAAATTAATACCACAGTTGGGAATGAAGGGATGCTTGTAAACCAGAAGGATAAGTTCATATTTTAATGGATATTTTGTGGTTTAAAAGAGGTAGATCCTCATTTATTAAAGAAGTGTTCATTATTGCTAATCTATTAGTAACAATAAACACCAGTAATTGAGTAATGGTGATAAATACAAATGCAAAATGTATTGAGCACTTACTTGGTTTTAGATATTTCAAGTGCATTCCATGTATTAAATATTTAATCTTGGTAGTCATCCTGTAGAGAGGTTCTATACTTTTCCACATTTCACAATTGAGAAACCTGAGGCAAAGAATTATTAAATGACCTTCCCTGAGCAACTATAGCCATTAATTAATACTATTTGAATTTTAAACCGAGAACCTTGAATCCAGATTTTACTTAGTTAACTTCTATATTTCTCATAGTGACTAAGAAATACATATCAGAGTTACTAATATTATTTATCCACATTTTGTCAATATTATAATGTTAGAGAAGACAGAGGAATGGAAAGAAGGCATTTTCCTAAACCCTCTCTTGTTCCCTAGCTCCCACCTGGCTCCCACCTTGCTGCTGGCCTCTGTATTTTCCTGCCTCTCATCACTGTCTCTAGGCAGACCTACTGTCTTTTTTGAATTATACTTTAAGTTCTGGGGTACATGTGCAGAGTGTGCAGGTTTGTTATACAGGTGTACATGTGCCATGGTGGTTTGCTGCATCCATCATCTTGTCATCTACATTAGGTATTTCTCCTAAAGCTATCCCTCCCCTATCTCCTCACCCCCTGCTATCCCTCTTCTAGCCCCCCAACCCCCAACAGGCCCTGGTGTCTGATGTTCCCCTCCCTGTGTCCATGTGTTCTCATTGTTCAACACCCACTTATGAGTGAGAACATGCAGTGTTTGGTTTTCTGTTCTTGTGCTCGTTTCCTGTTCTTGTGCTGGTTTTCTGCTCTTGTATCAGTTTGCTGAGAATGATGGTTTTCAGCTTTACCCATGTTCCTGCAAAGGACATGAACTCACCCTTATTTATGGCTGCATAGTATTCCAGGGTGTATATGTGCCACATATTCTTTATCTAGTTTATCATTGATGGGCATTTGGGTTGGTTCCAAGTCTTTGCTATTGTGAACAGTGCTGCAATAAGCATACATGTGCACGTGGGCAGACCTACTCTTATGCACTGTTACACCACCACTTGTTTACCTGGTAGGTGGTGAGTTTGGTGAGAATGTAGAGTCCTTCACCACGATGTCTTGCTACTATGGTGTTATTAGGAGAAGGTGAAAATTCTGCTTCTGGTGGTTAAGGAAGGTCCAAGGTGTAGGTGCAGGGGAGGCTGCATATTTTGTTGTTTTGAGACTTGGCTGAAGGCCTATAAGAAGCATCTTGAAAGCCTAAACATGAGGAGTCCCAGGTAGATTCCTCCTACCCTTCCCAGCAGTATTTCTTTATTCTGGGGCCTGGTCAAGCCAGCAGGAAAATGCAGCTGTTTGAGATCACATTACCAGGGTAAACCTATCAACTCCTCCTTTACATATGTCCCTGCCACACAGAAGACTCTCTACCCTGCTGTGAGAGAGTGCAGAGCATGTTTAGAGTTCAACAGGTTCTGGTTAAACAGTAAGACTACTGGTCCCAACTCCACAAATATTCCTGAGTGCTGTATATCATTTCCTCTTTCCTCTATAGATGATCAGGCCCCCGAGGAGATATTTGAATTTATCTGCATAGCTGTTGAGGAAAACTGTTATGATTATATTCATAGTGAATATTTTTAAGCAAAAACACCTCATCTAGAGTAAGCACACATACTCCTGGCCCTTTGCCTTTTCTGACACTGTATGGAACCCTCAATTTGGGTTGACAGACCAGAAACACACCCACTGTCTCCCCTGAGTAACTCGGGACATTGTCCATCCAGGACTGCCCATCCATTGCTGATTCTGTTCCCTGCACAGGGTGTCCTGAGGCTCTCTGTCTGGATCACATAAACCAAAGAGTGAGCACAGTGTGCTGACCATCAGAGTATGACTGCTGTCTTCATGAGCAGCTTTGAAGATCAATAGATCAAAATGGAATAGGTGTAGAGTGAAATATTCAAAATAGCATAACTAGAAGGGGAGAAAGAAGGGCTCTTGATATCCGCAGACAGACGGCAGTTCTACCATGCATGGCCCACCAGCTTTTCTTTTATTCCAGAGTCTGTTACTTACTCTTTCCTCCCATGTCCTGCTACTTCTCCCTCTTCCTTTCCTCGTTTTTATCTGTGTCCCCCCTTTCCCTATTTTCTCTCTGTGTTTGCACTTTCTTTATATTCCATCAGCCTCTTCTCTCTCCTCTTTCCTCTGTCATTGATATCTGCTGCTCCTGGCCATTGTTTGTTCCATCTTTAATCTTTTTTGTTTCCTCCTTCTGCTCCATACCCCTGCGTGATCCCAGGACTCTCTTCTCGTCTCAGCTTCTGCTCCATTTTTTCCTGTATTGCCTACATGAGTGAGGCCACAGGATAAATATGTGGTAAACTTATTTTTCTGCTTTCCTCACCCACCGGAGAGATTTCCATACAGATACTGGTCACTGCTTACTCAAATTCTCAATGTGTGGAAAAATTGTTGCTACCCTATATTCAAGGAATACAACATACCAAGCCAAGCATCTGTCCATACTCTGTGAACAATCATTTTGAAATAACTCAAATCATAATGCTCTCAGATTTTACTTCTAACAACACTTATTTCTTCTGTATTTTTCTTCTTGATCTGGATGCAGGTGAGAGGAATACTGGGATTTGTACAAGTTGAGAGCATACAATGTCCTTATGACACACATACACATTTCTCTGTAGAGTTTTTCTTAATTGACAAAGTTAGAAAAGCCTCAAGTATCATAGTAAGGATTTTTATCTTTTATCTTAAATATAACAAAATGCAACCATTGTGTTTGGTTAGTAAGAGCCAGGCTGAAGAGATCTCTCTGGTTCCATTCTGCACAATGCAGTCCTCAGTATTGACCATAAAATGTATGGAAAAAGTCTATTGAGACTGGCAAGATACCCAGGAAGAAAAAAAAATCCCTCATTTAGTAAATGGTTAGGAAATGAGAATCCTCAGAGAAACTTCATCCCAAACCTTGGACCACAAATTCAAGAGAAATGAGTCCTGACAACCAACACTGTGAACCTGAAGCCCACAGTATCACCCGAGGCTCATTTTCTCTGCATTTGATCTTTTTTTGGGGAAGATGAGTTTCCTTCCCTGCCAAGTCTCAGATTCCTAATGGTTCCATGCAGGGACTTGGAAGTAATAACTTCTCACATAGAATTACTGTGTGTGTCTGTTTTGAGCTATAGTTTGGGATTTACAACAAAGGTAAAACAGGGACAAGGTTCACTGAAGGAGAACGTGGATAAACAGATAAGGCAAAATGCATATTTAAGGGCATATTTAAGAGTTGCTCTGGGTTAATCTAAGGATGGGAAAGAAAAACGCATCAAAAAGAAAAGAAGAAAAATAGCTACCAGTATTGGAAATACAGATGGAACGTGGAGTATTGAAAAAGGATTGAAACTCCATTCAAGTTTTCCTGAAAGCCATTGTGTTTATAGCTCTGTCAAGTGAGATAAGAGCACATTTTACCCCATTAGCATCTCAAGTGGTCTTTACTTCAATGACATTAGGCCTATAATAATACACACTTTGGAGTAAGTTGAAGCCTATGGTAAATCAAGGTCAAGAGCAATTTATGCTCTGATCAGAACAACAGAGCATTATTTCCTTACTGACCCATTAATGCTCCTCTTGTCTGAACATCAGATATGATCTACTGAGAACATTTCCACCTGTGAAATTGTAGAAAAGAACGAAATAAAATATACTATGTTGCACACATCCTAAATGAATAACAAAGTGCCAAAGTCATATATACAAATGCTGTTTCTAAGTTTCTCCAGGTCTTCCCTTACCCAGTGGTGTTGGAAAAGAGGTACAACCCAAGGGAATAAGGGATCAAAGACAGGCACAATGGCAACAGCAGAAATAAGATCAAACACATGAACAAATCTTTCCATATCCTGACCCCAGACCAGTATGAATAAGAGGAAAGACCCAGGTTCGATGCCCCAGGGGACATGAGGCTGCTCTAACCTCTGGTCTCTAGAGTTCACTTCCCTGGGCCTCAGATATATGTGGGCTGATGTACTGAAAACTTTCAAAACCCTGGAATCCTAGCGACATTATAAGCGAATCCAATTAGTCCACTCCTCCTTATTAAGGACTAGTGTTTCCCTTCGCTTGATGACAATTCAGAGGCCACATCATACCTGAGCTAATATCTCTGCTTTGAACCCATAGAATACAGAACAGGATTGGTTCAGGGGCGAGAGGACTCTACAACACCAGCATATATTTACATCTTAAAAACTGTGTGACCAAGTAGCCCAGAACCTCACATCATTGTGCCGAAGCCTCTACTACATTTATAACATATCCATCTGATGGTGGGAAAAAAAAAAACAAGGTTGCTTAAGAAATAATTTTGCTTAGTGTCGTTAAAGCCTTCCTTCTTGATTATGTATAATGCCATTTTATGATAGTGATGAATCTTTTACCACTACCTACATTTTAGACATCTATTTCTTCAAACCTAGTGTATTCATTTCCTATTGCTGTTGGAACAGAATTCTCGAGAGCTTTGTGGGTCTGCCATACACATCACAGAGTTCATTCCACTAGACAAGAGGCACCTCTGCATACTTTTCCTATGCAATTTCATCTCTATTCCTGGCTTCTGCTGATGTGGCTGACAGCATCCATGAGTCACAGGCTCAGTCTCTTCAAAGAACCCTCTGTGTGACTGAATACTCTGAACTGTTGTCCTGCTGAGGCACTAGGAAAAGATTATTTAGCCACACTCTTGGTTTTCTCTACAAGCACACTTTCCTGACAGTCAGTATCCTGATTTTAGCATCTTCCACAAGCTAGATAGCCTGAGAATTTTCCATAGAATCAGGTCCTGGTTTCTTCATTCTTAACAATTCTTTAATCCATTTTTTTTTTTTACTCTCTCATTTTACTATGAGTTGCAAAAGAAACCAGGCTATATACTTCTGACACTTGGCTTGGAAATCTCCTGAGATAAATATCCAAGTTCATTGTTTACAAGTTGTGCTCTTTACATAACTGCAGGGCACAATTCCACTAAGCTTTCAGCTATTAAATAACAAGGATTCATTTTCTTACAGTTTCCAAGAGCATGATCCTCATTTTTTTCTGAGTTCTCACCAGCAATATCTTTAACATCCATATATTTACTGAACAGCCTTTTTATGATGATTTAGGTATTCTCTAAGGGGATATGTTTTCTCTGCTACTCTCTTTACTTTCTTCTGAGTTCTGTCTAGCAGAGTCAATAGCATTCATATTTCTAATAAACGGCCTTTTCAAGGCGACCTAATATTTAAAAAAATAATGTTCCTTAAATTTTTTCCCACCTTGTGATCACTGTTCAATTCTACAATCACTTCCATATTTTTAGGTATTTGCTACATCTACCTGTTACCAAAATCTATATTAGTTTTCTATTTTGGCCATAATAAATTATCACAAAGTTAGTAGCTTAAAACAACACAGATTTATTATCTCATACTTCTGGGGGTCAGAAGTCCAAAAAAGGGTCTCACTGGGCTGAAAGCCAGGGGTATGCAGGGCTGTGTTCCTTCTGGGAGCCTTGCGGGGAGAACTCATTTCTTTGCCTTTTCTAGCTTCTAGAAGCTGCCTCATTGTTTTAATCATGGTACCTGACTCTTTTGTGAGAGCCAGCAATTGCACCACTCTGACTCCTGCTTCCATCATCCAATCTCCTCTCTCTCTCTCTCAGTTTTATTGTTTTGAGATAGAGTCTCACTCTGTTGCTCAGGCTGGAGTGCAGTGGTGTGATCTCAGCTCACTGCAAACTTTGCTTCCTGGGTTCAAGTGATTCTTCTGCCTCAGCCTCCCAAGTAGCTGGGAATACAGGCATGTGCCCCTGGAAGGAGGCTGTGAATGGGTTACCTTAAGTGGCAAAAACATCTTGGCAGAGGTGGTTAAGTAATGGATCTTGAGATGGGGAGATTATACATATTTTATATATAGATATAGATTGCTTTGGGTAGTATGGCCATTTTAAACAAGATCAATTCTTTCAATTCATGAACATGGATGTCTTTCCACTTGTTTGAGTCCTCTTCAATTTCTTTAATTAGTGTTTTGTGGTTTTCATTGTAGATGTCTTTCACCTTTTTGGTTAAAATTATTGCTAGGCATTTCATGTTCGTTGCAGCTCTTATAAATGAGATTGCTTTCTTGATTTATTTTCAGCTAGTTCATTTTTGGTGTATAAAGACGTCCTTGATTTTTGTATATTGATTTTGTATCTTGAAACTTTACTGAATTCATTATCAGTTCTAAGAATTTTTTGCTACCATGTTTAGGTTTTTCTATATATAAGATCATGCCCTCTGCAATGGGGGACAATTTGACTTCCTCTTTTCCAATGTGGATGCCTTTTATTTCTTTCTTTTGCCTCTTTGCTCTGGCTAGGACTTCCCGGACTATGTTGAATAAAAGTGGTGAAAGTGGGCAACCTCATCTTGTTCCAGTTCTTAGAGGAAAGCCTAATAGTTTTTTCCCCATTCACTATGATATTATCTGTGGATTTGTCATCTATGATCTTTATTATGGTGAGGTATGTTCCTTCTGTGCCTAATTTGTTGAGTTTTTATCATGAAGACATTATATTTTATCAAATGCTTTTTCTGCATCTGTTGAGATCATAATGTTTTTGTTCTCCATTTTGTTGATATGATGTTTCACACTTACTGATTTGCATATGTTGAACTCCTTTCATTCCTGTGATAAGTCCCTCTTGATCATGGCATATTATCTTTGTGATATGTTGTTGGATTCAGCTTGGGGGGTATTTTGTTGAGGATTCTTGTGTCTCTGTTCATCAGGGACATTGGCTTGTAGTTTTTTATCTTTATTGTGTCCTGGTCTGGATTTGGTATTAGGGTAATGCTGGCCTCATAGAATGCATTAGCAAGAATTTTTTGCTCTTCAATTTTTTGGAATACTTTGAGAATAATTGCTGTTAGTTTTTTATAACTTTGGTAGAATTCAGCAGTAAAACCACCTAGTCCTGGGGCTTTCCTAAAATATCTTTTTCCTTGTGTAGGGAACATTATGTATATTTTTTTTCTCTTGTATCTCACGGAGTTTCTTTAATATTATTATTCTGAGTTCTTTTTCAGGCATTTTATAAATTTTTCTTTGTGATCTATTACTGGAAAATTACTATGTTTCTTTGAAGGTGTCATGTTTCTTCACTTTATCGTTTCTTGTATCCTTACATTGATATTTGTGCATCACTTCTTCCAATTTTATCAATTGACTTTCATAGGAAAATACTTTTTTTCCCATAGATATATCTATAGCGTTGGTTGGGTTGGGAGATTTGGCTTTTATTCTGAGTAGGTACAGTGATGTAGTCTCTGTATGATTTTTCGGCTATCACCAGCATCAGTGGTATCTGTGAATTCTTGGTGGCTTAGGCTGTAGTTGATAGTGGAGGCTGCAGAAAGGCCTTGCTGGAGTGGGGGATGTCAGGCAGGTCAGTCTTGAAGGACCAGTGGTGGTAGCAGCATGCCTGGGATGCTTGCTCTTGTGTCTTGCAGGTGGTGTGCTCAGGTTCTTGTGGTGGCAATCATGGGCTAAGTGGGTGGGTCCTTGAACCCACAGGCAGCATGTATGGCATTGGCGATGGTAGTAGTAGTGGCAGGCTAACCGTTGGGCCTTTGAATGGCTAGCGTAGGCACCAGCAGTAGCAGTGGCATGCTTAGTGGGCTGATCACCAGGCCTCTGATGGCATGCATGGGTGGTACTGGTGGCAGCAGGCTGCATGAGCCAGTCCCTGAGCCTCTGGCAGGCATGTCAGGGCACCAAAGAGGAGTGTGTTGAACCTTTCCTTATGCCCCTGGACAGCACCTGCATGTACCAGTAATGGCAGTCCTGTTGCCCTTCTATTGTCATATCCACTTCCTTCCCCCCTTTCTCACCCTATCCCTCTAATCGCTGGAAACCAGTAATGATTCTCCAATTTTACAGTTTTAAATTTCAAGAATGTGATATGTCTAGTATTGGCAACTGCAGTTTCAGTGCTGAGGGACTGTGGGCTCAGTGTTAAGGCATCTTATGGAACAGTGATGTGACTCAGTGAGTGAGGGAGATATATATCAGGAATGAGGCTTTCTGGTACTAGCAATGGTGATACTTGTATCTCTGTGGACTTAAGTAGAGAAATCATTGTCTTTTCAATTACAGTATAGTTTTATAATAGAATTGAATAGAGATTAAAGACTAGAAGTCAAGAAGAAATAATATTAACAGTAGCTTTCTTTTAAAATATTACAAGAGGTAGAATGAAGAGTGGTTTTTTCCCCTTCTTTTTATACCATTCTGTATTTTTAAAATTTCTATAATAGAACATATATTTATTTTATAGTCAGGAAAGGAAAACCATCTTATGTTTTGAGACAGGGTCTCACTCAAACAGGAAAGGAAAAACATTTTCATGTTTTTGAAAGAGGCTGGAGTGCAGTGATGTGATCACAGCTCACTGCAGCCACAATCTCTCACTTTAGCCTACCAAATAGCTGGGACTACAGGTATGCACCACCACACCCAGATATACATATTTTTTTGGTATTTTTTAATACAGATGAGGTTTTACGATGTTGCCCAGGTTGGTCTCGAATTCCTGGGCTCAAGCAATCTGCCCTCCTTGGCCTCCCAAAGTGCTGTGATTTACAGATGTGAGCCCCCAAAACCAAGCAAGTCAATTTTTTTTAAAGGTTGAAAATTGTTGTTAGTGTTTTTGACATTTCACACAACATTTTTGGTAACATTCTACAGATGATACCATCCAATGTTTGTATACTTTCTTCTTGCAAACATGGCTCAGATAACTTTTGACTTTTGTAATACTTGCCATTTTAGGGAGATTTTTCAGAGAAAACTGATGACCTTCCAGTTAACAGATAAAGTGTTCTTGATTTCTTCTCCCTTTTTAATGTAAAAAAATTAAAGTGTTGTTTACTGAGACATTTTTTTTTCAAAGTCTCTAAAATAATATTAGTTGGGGGAAACATTGCAAATAATTTCAGTACCTAAAGTCTGGTCTTTATTTTTCCCACTTTGTAGAATTGAACTGTTTTGTTTATGCCACAAGTATTGAAATAGATCAATAGTCACTATAGCATTTATTAGTGAACCATTGAAAATGACTTGTGTGACTTTTTTCTCAAGTCTTTGTGTTTTCAAATAAGAAAATGGTCACCCTGCATTTGGGAAATATGTCTAGCTGGTATGCTACCTGCAATTTATAGATAAACAGAATTCTACCTTTGGCCCCATTCTGTTTTGGATGCTATGTTCTTCAGAAACAAAGCACTAAACTTGGTGAAGCTTCACCACAGTGGCACCCAGAACCTGCTCTTCCTATGTCTGTTTCTGGCTGGGCTGGCTCTGGGTGATCAATCTTTCTGCTTCCTGGCAGGAGAAAGGCTCCTGGCTGCCACCCTGGTCTTCCCTCGTGGATGCTTCCTCCCCTAGCCATGGGCTATTGACTGTAGAATCCAGATGGTAGCCACGGGAAACCTCTCTGTGCCAGCTATGCCACCTGTCCTATAGGTTTTCCTGTCCCAGAATCCTCCTCTGATTCTAATGCTGTTGGTTGAACTCCAGGGAGGGTGAGATGATGAACGATTGGTGCAGGAATTATGCAGCCTCCTTTCTGCCTACAAACCAAACTATGCCCACCCAGATTCTCAATTCTTTGCCAGAAGCTCCATCTTATGGTAAGAATTTTAAATGGGAAGATATGTTCATTGGAAGACCGAAATGAGGAGTCTGGATAAATGGAGTGGGGCCAAAGGTATATACATATTAGATGGTGTCTTTATTCTTTACACTGCACTTAAATCCACTCAGATTTCTGAGTCTGTACCAGGAACACCATCTCCCCCTGCAGAGCTTTCCCTTCCAGAGTGAGATAAGGTACCCTGGGAAACCTTTGGGGCCACAGGGGAGGAACTGTGTGTATTTGAGTTTCAGGGACTTGAGTGGTTTTATATAAACACTGTATTTAAAACTGGCATTCTAATTAGTACATTTATTTTTCACAAGGTCATATGTTGACAATTCTGAAAATGCATGTATGCTGATGTTGAAAAAAATAAGTACATAAATTGTATAAGATAGGAGTCAGATTTTTTACTGTCAGAAAAAAAGTACAAGTAATCAGGGATTGAGGGCTAACAACGAACCCTCTGCTACTTGTTTGCACTTGGATATACCAGTATGAGCTCATTACTTTAAATAGATATATATGCTGAGAGAAACATAGAAACAATTATAACTAGGTATATCTAAATTGATTAGTGTCTGTACATATATTTCCTAGTTCTGTCTACTGAGATGGCCTGGAAGTAGTGACACCCTGGTAGTAATGACTATCCCAATTCCTAGATATGAGTTTCTCAATTCCATTGTCCAATTAACAAAAAAGGGGAGGAGGGCAGAGCCAATAAAATATAGAAAGGCAAAAATAGTGACTTTTAAGGTAGAGAAACCACCTTAACCAAGTGATCAAAGTTAACATCCGTAATGATGTCATATCAATGTTATGTATCGATGATAAGATGTAATGAGAAAGGCACTTCCTTTCTGTGGTCTTCTTCCCCAAATCTGTAGATCCATTCTAATAATGAAAATATAGCACACAAATTCAAATTGATGGAGGGATGTTCTACAGAATACCTGACCAGTACTCTTCCAAACCATAAAGTTACAAAAAACAAAGTAAAACAGAAGTTGTCACAGACCGGAGGAGAGTAAGGAATAGAACAACTAATTGCTATGGCATCCTGGATTGGAAATTGGTACAGGAAAAAAGAAAAGCTAAAGACATCTGAAAAGACTGTCATTTAGTTAATAGTATTGTAACCATGTTAATTTCTTAGTTTTGACAAATGTATCATAGTTACATAAGATGTTATCATTAGGACAAACTAGGTAAAGGGTATTCAAAAATTCTATGTAATCACCTTGGCACTTTTATTTGTAAACCTAAAATTACTGCAAGCTGGAAAAAAATTTTAAAACATAAAAAATAATTTTTTCTAAAAGATCAAATAAAGAGAAAATACACTGTTTCTGGAAGAAGTCTGAAAAAAAAATTAAGTTGACAAATTCTGCTCAAAGGAAAATTTCAATCAATTCCTCAAAACATTCATTGTTCAGACTGTATTTGTAGTATAAAGTTATAAATCCTCTAAAATTCTGATTTGTGTGTCTGCCTCTTATAGTTTCATAGTATTTTTCGCCATTATCTTTTTTGAAACATATTTTATTTTAGAGTAGTCACATTTATTAATATTTTTCTTCATCTTTGCCTTTTCTATCAAGTCCTAGAAATGCTGTCCTTTGTGCTCTTATAAAAATTAAAAGTTTTGTTTTCTATTCACAGGCTTTTATTCTGCTGGGATTTTTTTTTTCATATTTGCAGAAGAGTCTTGATTCTGTGGGAATAAGGAATATTCTTCTCCCTCATTCAATGATGACTGATTTAGCTAATCATCTAGGGAAGGCTCAGAACATGTCAAGTTGAGCCTGACTCTAGTTTTTCTGGATCTATCCTTTGGTCTATGCCCAGAGCTTTTGCTTTTGGTAGCATGAGGAGATGGAAAAAACTTTGGCATGAAAAAGATTAATGTAAGGCATGCAGTTGCCAAATGAATGAGAGATAAAAAGTGAATGAAGAATTCAGAGGATCAAGAGGATTTGTCACTAGGGTGGGTTTGTTGGCCTTGGATTTATTTTGTAAATTTTGTTGATGTATAAACTACTTGCAGAAAGTAACCACAATTTTATTATTTAATTTATTTCAATAGCTTTTGGGGTACAAGTAGTTTTTGGTTACATGATATAATCTTTAGTGGTGATTTCTGAGATTTTAGTGTACCTGTCACCCGAGCTATATATGAGTATGGTGTGTACACTGTACCCACATACCGTCTCTTATCCCTCACTCCCCTCCCAGTCTTTCCTTCAAAGTCCCCATAGTTCATTAGATCACTCTTATACCCTTGAGTTCTCATAGTCCAGTCCCCAGTTATAAATGAGAACACACAATAGTTGGTTTTCCATTCCTGAGTTACTTCATGTAGAATAATAACCTTTAGCTCCATCCAAGTTGCTACAAGAGACATTATTTCATTCCTTTTTGTGGCTGAGTAGTATTCCTTAGTGTATATATACCACATTTTCTTTTCCATTTGTTGGTCAATGGGCACTTAAAGTAACCAAATTTTAGCATACAACTCCATGACTGCTTACAAAATGAACCCAGTTCTGTCAACATCACCCAGATCAAGAAAGTGAATATTAAAAACCTATGGTAAAGGCATAAGTGAAGAGCTGGGGAGAGTCATTGAAAGTGAAGAGTTTGGAGAAGTCATTGCATTTGAGAGGTGGAGCGAAATTCTGGTCCACTCACACCGACCAGATGTAGAGGGACACACGTGGAAAACGGACTCCTCTCCTCTCCATATACTGTAGTCACATTTTGTTTGTTTCCACAAACAGTCTGTGACATCAGGTTCAGGGCAGATGCACCAACAGAGATAGCAGGGTAGAATCTAGAGGCGAAGCGGGGACAGGATGTCTTTGTTGGCATTCCCTTCCCACCTCCTGTTAACATACGCCATTCTAGAAAGACAAGACCAGCAGGTGTCGGTACTGAGCAATGCTACCAAGGACAGTGAGTGGGCAGGGAACAGGAAGGCTGGGGGACAGAAAGAAGGCAGGAAAGCAGGGGCCTGTTAGAGGGCAGAGATAGCAAAAATATCTGGGAGCAGAGACAGGGAGCAAGGACCAGTGCCTAAGTCTCACAAAAAACCAAACCAACATGCTGAGGAGTCCACTCACTTGACAGTTACATCCTGCATCGTACACTGACTGGAAACCCAACTGCTGATGTACTGTAAGTCGATTCCAGAAATAAAACAGATGGCATTTTGTGAAGCGCAATTTCCCCATGACCAGATAACCTGTGGCAAGCAGAGAGCATGGCCTGAGAGTCAGTGCAGCACAGAGGGTTGACCCTTGGGAAGGACAGGCTATGGCTCATAGGTGGTCAGCCCTAGAAGGTATGGAAGCCCTAGGTGGATACAGTCAGCCATGATTGGCTGGTCTGGTGTTTCCCTAGGAAGATCTGTTAGACCCTGGAGAAGGAGCCCTTCTTTGGTCCTTGGTGGTGCAGGAGTTGGGAAGGAAAATGGTGCTTTCAAGGGGAGGTATGAGGTGGAGGGGCTATAGGGTAAATAGAAGTGCTACCTGCAATAAGTAATTCTGACTGGTGAGAATTCACCACTGTGTAACCACAGTTCTCCATTCTGTGGGGTGTGTAGATATAATGGATTTCATGGGTCCCCTTGGGAGCCTTCAATACCTGTGATGATAGGGTTAGGATTGTGTATTTTTTACAGAAGTTCTTGGACTCCAGAAACCAACTCCCTCAGCAAGAGCAGATTGGAGACATTTGTTTATTTCTGGGGAAGGGGCTGAGAAGAAAGGTGTTACTGGATTTACCTCAGTGATATTGACTTGGAAAGTTCGTCTAGTTCCGGAGATTTGTCCTGGTCCCAGTATATCAACAATTATGACTTGAAGAAAGAAGGAATGGGTCAGGGGACACAGACTTAAGATTCCTTTATTCTAAAAGCTTAACATTTCCTCATCCTAAAAGCTCCCCCAACCTCTGCAGTCTATACCCCAGTGGTGAGACCTTCTCTTTGGTAGACTTCCCTGGTGTTTCCCTAGACTCACCGACAACCGTCAGGCAGTAAACACTCTGAGGGTGCAGCAATTTACAAACACAAGCATTACAAGGTGTTGGCAGAGCCAAGAGCAAAGGAAAGGCCAGCAGGAATGAGGGGTCCATGTGCATTCTGGGGGGGGACACAGGGCATATATTAAGGCACGGACATTTGCTATCCCAGCTTCATCCTCCCTCTCCCCCACCCCACCACCACCTCACCACCTCCATGCAGTTCTAGACCAGAACTGGGCTGGATCTGAGAACTCCTCTCCCTTTCTTAATGTCCAGGGACTTGGGAGGGATGGAGTAGTCTAGCTCCCTCGATCTTGTGCCCCGCATTTGAAATGACTCACCACTGCCAGTCTCAGGCAAGGTGCACCACTGCTTTGCAGAACACCCAGCCCCATAGAGGATATATAGTCGTTTGCAAGCCCTTTCCAACCCTGGGGCATGTCCTTTAGGGAGGAACACTGTGAAGACCAGGCGTACTGGTTACTTGGAATGCTTATCTCTCATCTGCATTTTCTTTTCATCCTTCAAGCGTATAACCCGCAGGTACAATCTAATGACTGGGTGCACTTGCCACTTAGAACCCGTCTTCTCTGTGTAGCTATACAAAAGGCAGCAACTCCACTCATTCATGGACAGTGTTATGAGCTGAATTATGTCTTCCTTCACCTCCCACCCCAATCCATGTGTTGAAGTCTGAAGCCCCCAGTATACCTCATAATGCTACTGTATTTGAGACTGGATCCTCAAAGAGGTAAGTAAGGGGTAATGAGGTCATTACGGTGGGTCCAAATCCAAGATGACCGGGTTCTTTATAAAAAGAGGAGCTTTAGGACATAGACACACATTGTGAAGACCATGTGAAGACAAAGGAGGAAGATAGGTATGTATAAGCCAAGGAGAGAGCCCCTTCGAAGAAACCAACTCTGCTGACATCTTGATCTCAAACCTCTAAACTTCAAAACTTTGAGAAAATTAATTTCTGCTGTAAAAGCCACTTAGTTTATGGTACTTTATTATGACAGCTCTGAAAAACTAACAAACTCCTTCGTTTCATTGAGAATATATATATCGTATAGGGACTTAAACAACTTAAACTTGCATGAGGAATTTGAGAAAAATAAAACATCTCCAACATCAAATGTATAAAACCAGACTTATTCAGTCACCCAACTTCTCTTCCCCTCTCCATAAGTCTGTTCTCTGTCTCACACTACAGACTTATTTATTATGTTATGACTTATCCTCCCATTGCTCTTTTAATTTTAAACATCTATAAACATAGCCATAAACACATGCATATCCTTTTTTTTTTCTTTTTTTTTTTTTGAGACAGAGTCTTGCTTTGTCGCCCAGGCTGGACTGCAGTGGTGTGATATCGGCTCACTGCATCCTCCCCCCTCCCAGGTTCAACGGATTCTCCTGTCTCAGTCTCTTGAGTAGGTGGGACTACAGGTGCCCACCACCACACCTGGCTAATTTTTTATTTTTAGTAGAGACGGGGTTTCGTTATAGTGGCCAGGCTGGTCTCCAACTCCTGACCTTGTGATCTGCCCACCACAGCCTCCCAAAGTGCTGCAGGTGTGAGCCACTGTGCCAGGCCGCATATCCCTTTTTAGGTAAAATTGTAGCATACTCTATGTAGCTTTTGTCTCCTCATGTTTTTAATTTTATAATACATCCTAAGATGGTACCAGAGTAGTATATAAATTCCTCATTCTTTACACAGTTGTATAATACTCCATGTTGAAATACCTTAGATTATCCCAACCAATTCCTAATTATTGACCCTTTGAATAATTTTCTGTTGTTTGCTTTTACAAATAGTACAGCAATGAATAGGTTTGTAAGTAGAGTTGTCCCTCGGTGTATACTGAGGTTTGGTTCCAGGACTGCCCACTATACCAAAATCTGCATGTACTCAAGTCCTGCAGTGAGCTTTCAGAACCTGCCTCTATAAAAAGTTAGCCCTCTGTACATGTGGGTTTCACATCTTGCAAATACCGTATTTTTTATCTGCATTCAGATGAGGAGAACTGAGGTCATTATGGTGGGTCCAAAAAGGTCAGCACGTAAGTGGAAGTGTACAGTTCAAACTCATGTTGTCCAAGAGTCAACTGTGTATCTTTTCTTATATTTGAAAATACACCTTTGAAAGCGATTCCTAGAAAAAGGGTTGAGTTCAAGGGCCAACTGCAATTCTTTTCTGTGATTTGTTCATATCTCATGCACGTCTTTCTATAAGGTTGATTAACTTTTCCTCTGATTTTGGAAACTATATGTTAAACATACTCTTCATGGCATGATTGCAAATATTTTTCTCAGTCTGTCATATAACATTTACTTTTCTTGAGTGAAAAAATATGTATTTAATAGGATCTACTTAAGAATGTTTTGATTTACTGCCACTGGAATTTGAGTCATAGTACAGAGTCCTCCTACTAACAGGGATTAGAGGATTTTACCCATGCGTTTTTTCCCTCATTTATGCCATTTCTTTTTTTAAATTTAGATCTTTAACCCATTTGGAATGTATTTTGTTGTCACTGTAAGGCATGTGCCCAATTTTATCTTTTTCCTAATGTATATACAAATAACCAAATACCACCATGTACAAAGATATCCTTTTCACACTTAATTAGACTGTCATCTTTATAGTAAATTTCCACATACATTTGAATCTTTATCACGGTATTTTATTCTATTCAATTTGTCTATGTGTCCATTCCTACACCAATACCACACTACAGAGACTTGTAAAAATATTTTATTATGTTCTAGATATTTTGATATTATTCTAGAGAAGACTCTCTTTCTTCCCCCTTCCGTCAGCTAGATGTTGCTGGCATGCATTGGCCCATGACCCCTTCCATCTTTAGTGTAACCACCAATGGCTTGTCAAATCTTTCTCACATCACATCATAGAACATGAACTCTTCTGCCTTCCTCCACATTTAAAATATTTTTGTGATTACATTTGGTCAATCAAGATAATCCAGAATAATCTCTCTCTCTCTCTCTCTTTTTTTCTTTGAGACAGAGTTTCGCTCTTGTTGCCCAGGCTGGAGTACAGTAGTGCAATCTCGGCTCACTGCAACCTCTACCTCCTGGGTTCAAGTGATCCTCCTGCCTCGGCCTCCTGTGTAGCTGGAATTATAGGTGCCTGGCACCACCTCTGGCTAATTTTTTGTATCTTTAGTAGAGACGGGGTTTCACCATGTTGGTCAGGCTGGTCTCAAACTCTTGACCTCAGGTGATCCACCCGCCTTGGCCTCCCAGAGTGCTGGGATTACAGGTGTGAGCCACCATGCCTGGCCCATAATAATCTCTTTAAATTGGCTGATTAGCAAGCTTAATTCCACTTGTCTTTTAACATAACATATTCACAGTTTCCAAGGAAAAAGTCATCTCTGGAGGGCATTATTCTGGGCACCATGGGGTGGAATTCCATTCAATGTATTAATTTACTTAGGCAACACTGAGCTATATATACTCCTATTCCAGGACATAGAAGATCAGAGCTCCACTAGATATACTCCATCCCTTTTACCCTTTGTGAGGTTCGTTAAAATTTTACCTCCAGGCAAATGGAGCCACATTGCTGTGAAATGTGCAGTTTGTGTGGAAAGTGCAAAAGGCAGCATTTTTAATCCCAGGCTGGGGAAGACCATTTGCCAATGAAATTCAAAGAGCTCATAAAACCAGGTGCTCAAGGTCAGATGACTCTAAGGCCAGACTTATACACTAGTGCCCCCTGCAGTCCAAGCCTGAAAACTGCTAACGATGGTGTTTTGGCAGGAGATTGCCCACTGGCTTGGTTCCCTTTCTTCTCCTGCTTCTTCAATTCTCTTCCTCGTTTAATTTGGAACACATCCTTTATAAATAATGAGGACCTGAGTCTTCATCTTAGAGCTGAAATCTGGAGAACCTCAGACATTCTTCATCTTTGCACTCATTCAAGTTTATATTTGTGTCTTTTGAGACTTTATAGTTGATGTGTTTTCAAACTTCCTATTGAATAACAATGTTTTTATCTCTTTAAAAAGTGCATGCACATTTTATTTCTCAACAACTTTGAAGGCAAATTTTAAACAGCATAATATTATAACCTGAATTCATACATCCACTAAAAATGAGGATTACTGCCCCCCTCCCCCACCAGGGCCAAGAAGTTTCTCAACGATTCAATAAGTTTACTTAATGCATTATTGACTTTTAGTTTTTTTGTCCCAGTAATGCCTTTGTGAGTGGTTTACTTTTATTTTTATATATCTGGATCCCCATGATTCAATCAGGAATCATACATTTTATCTAGTTATCATGTCTCTTTAGACTTCTTTACAAAAAACAGTTCCTTGGCTTTTCATTTTACTTCATGACATTCACACATTTGAAAATTTCCGTCTGGGTTATTTTGTACAATATTTCTTCAGCTTCAGTTTGTGTGATATTTCCCATGATTATAAATTCAGTTTATGCAGTTTCCCCAAGAATATCAATAAAGCAAAATTGTATCTTTGAGTTGGTCCTTTCTTGATACATTTTTATCTATTTATCTATTTACATACTTATTTGGTGATTGTAAATGGAGAATTCTTTTCCATTACATATTCTATTTCTCTATATATGTCCAGTGTATTGATTTTTTAGGTTAATTCTGCAGTTTGCTATGTTACTAAATATTACGGTTTGTTGCAGTGATATTTCAATAGTTCTTTGTTCTCATTTAAAATCATATTGTCTGTATTAGTTTATGGTATGGGGTGCAGCTTCCCACTTTCAGCCCCTTTTAGGTCTGGGACACTCTGGGTATGATGGCTGTTGCCATCTTATAGCTGAGTTACCCTCAGGGAACTGCTCCCATTTTATGGGAATTATATCAATTGTTTCCACCTGCTGTCTGCGTAAAGCTTGCATCTAATACTGATACAGGTGGTCGCAGAAAAGGTTGAAAACCACACTGATATAGTTTGGATATTTGTGCCCCTAAATATCATGCTGAAATATAATCTCCCGTGTGGGAAGTGGGACCTGGTGAGAAGTGTTTGAGTACAGGGGTGGATTCCTCGTGGCTTGGTGCCATCCTCATGAGACTGATTGAGATCTCAAGAGATTTGATTAAGAGTGTGTGTCACCTTCCTCCACTCTCTCTTGCTTCTGCTATTGCCATGTTGCCATGTGATGTGCAATCACTTCACCTTCCACCATGAGAAAAAGCTCCCAGATGCCTCCCCAGAAGCTGAGCAGATGCCGACACTATGTGTCCTATATAGCCTGCCGAGCTGTGAGCCAATTAAACCTCTTTTCTTATAAATGATTCTGTCTCAGGTATTTCTTTATAATAACGCAAGAACAGCCTAATACAAACACCGATTATCTTTAAGCCACAGACATACCATCATCAACCCAGAGATTCACCATGACTTTTTCTACAGATCACCCAAGTACAGACTTTCCATTTCTAAGCCCATAGTACTCCCATTGCTGACTCTCTAGACCTCTGTTATTGGCCCCAGAGACCCTATCACTAGCTTTAGAGACCACGTGTTAGCCAACTCACAGACTCATATCACTGCCACACATCACAGACATGTAAAACCCCATATCCTGAGCCTGGACACCCTAGATCACAGACCCAGATTTCATACCTCTTCTAGATGCCACATCTAGGGAAAACAATTGCTGACTCCAGAAAAACTTAATTTCTAATACCACATTCCTCTGTTCTCATCCCTTAGCCTCTCCCTCATGGATCCACTGACTCTCACCACTGAACTCATAGAGACTTATCACCACCCCTATAATAATTAATCACACACCCGATTATTAACCTCAAAGCCCTATAACTTACCCCATAGTCCCCCCCATTATGCACTGCAAAGATTCCTCATTATTGATCATAGATACCTTCCAATTTCTGACTCAATGGGCCATGTGTCAGTCTCCACACAGACATCCTTAGCTGAACACACAAATCTCCAGGACTGCTACCTAAATTGTATGTCACTAATCTCTCAGACCTGCTACAAGTCAGATCATAAAATAATTCATGACTGTCTCACAGAACATTCGTCATCGATTTTACAGAACTTCTCTCACTGAGTACAAAGAGATAATATACAAATGTGTCCATGACACTTCTTCTGGAAAATATTAAATTTAAAATGAAAAGCAGACATGAATAAGTAAACAAATATTATCAATCTAAGATATTTGTTTTCTAGAAGACATGTTGCACTAACCGCTGTTTTCTCTGTTTTCTGGAAGACATGTTGCATTAACTGCTGTTTTCTCTGTTTTCTAGAATATGTGTTGCATTACCTGCTGTCTCTCTTGTCACCTGCAGTTGAAAAGCCTTAGCATTTTTCACCAGGTTTTACAGGTACTTAACAAATTCCTCAGAGACAGTCAGATCAGGCAGAAATATGGCAAAAACGAGTGTCAGGCTGGATAATACTGGAACACCGGTGGAGTTAGAATTTAAAATTAAATGAAAGTGCTTATACTGGATTGCATATCAATGCATCTTTTTGTTAAGGATTACAAATAGAAAATTTAATTACACTACGCACAAAGCATTATTATTATTATTTTTTGGTTACACTCCGAAACAACTCAGAGAAGAATTCCTTCTTTCAGAAAAGATAGGGTAACAGGGATCAATTTTACTCTCCAGTGTGAAATAACCAAAAAATCAGAGTATTTTTAAGTTATTGGATACAAGGCAACAAAGGACATTGATCTCACTGAAATGGAAAATAAATGATGCAAAACGTATCACGGTTCTAGCTTTCTGCCTTGAGGGAGTATTCAGACCATTAAGCATGGAAAGGGAACTCGGGTATAACCTGCTGGACTCCATGAACCAGAAGACAGAGGTGAGAATCTGGAAAGATCAATGTAGCTAAAGTGTGTAGGACGGAGTAGCCAAATGCAGAGACTTGCACAGACAACCTCATGGTTCTGTAGAGTCTCCCCATGTATTCAGCACAGTACTGATCAATTGTGTGTGTGTGTGTGTGTGTGTGTGTGTGTGTGTGTGGAAATGTAACTCACATTGAAGACAAAATTCAATAGAAATCAATCCAGAACGGACACCGATGTTCAAATGAGCAGATATGGACATCAAATTATTTAACTGCATTTTAAATGTCCTAACAGACAAATAAATATATGGAAGTTATGAAAAAATCCTAATTAAACTTTTAAGAATGAATATGACAATGCCTGAGATGAAACATTCATCGGATGAAATTAACAGGTTAGTCATTGTAGTAGAAAAGACTGGGAAACTTAGAAGTACTCTAATAGAACCTATCCAATACAAGTATAATAGTCTAAAAAAAGACATGTGATCAATAAGCCTGTGACAGAAAATATATATAATTGGAGTCCCCTGTGGGCAGCAGAACAAACTATGTAAATAAATAACAATAAAAGCTCAACAAACCTCCAAGACAATAAAGAAGAATCAAACGACACAAAGACACATTGTAATTAAAGTATTCAAAATAGGTAATAAAAATAAAGTTTTAAAAGCATGTACAACTGAAAGCCACATTATGTACAGAGAAACAAAGGTAAGGATGAGAGCAGATTTCTCAACAATAATAAGGAAAGAAAGAAGACGATGGAGAAACATTGTTAAAATATTGAAAGAAAAAATAGGTCAACCTATAATTCTTTATCAAGTAAAATATATTTAAATGCATATGAAATAAAGTACATCTGCAAAACGCCTTCACCTTATTTTATATGTAATGGTGGAAAACAAAAAACAGAAAATATTTCCTATTACAATTGGGAAAATGACTAAAATCCTTGTTTTTACCACTTCTATTTAAGAATGAGGTACAAGTTCTAGCCAGTGCCATTAGGCAAAAATGTAAAAGCTTCCAGTTTGGAAAGGAGATGTTAAACTCTTGAATAAAGAGTTTAACATTTGATACAATTCTGTATGTAGAAAATCTTAAAACAGCTGCAAAGGCAATCATAACTCTGAAAAACAAAGCAACATTACCGTCACCACCAACAAAACCAAAGAAACCCCAAAAAACTACTAGGAAAAAATAATAAATTCAGCAAGGCTATAAGATATGGGATAAACGTACGAAATCACTTTTATTTTTATATAATAGCAATGAAGAATTTGAAAATGAAATCCAGAAATGAAATAGCCATAAAATAAAATTGTATATAGGAATGCATGTTAAAAAGTTAAAAAAATAAGAGAGAGTATTAATAAATAAAAAAGAGACTTAAGAGAACACTAAATGTGTGTAGCTTGTTAGGATCTTGATTCATACAAATGATGTACAAAAACATATTTTGGAGAAATCTGAATATAAATTGGGTATTATTTGATCTTAGAAATTATTAGTTTTAAAAGGTGTGGTAATGGCACAGTGGTTATGTTGGAAAAGTGAAATCCTTGGCAGTTAAAAAAAAAGCAGCGAAAGACTTGTACTGTGAAAACTATAAACATTGCTAAGAAGAATGAAAGAATATATAAGTTAATGGAAAGACACTTTATATTTTTGGACTGGAAGACCAAATGTCACACAGTGTAAATACACGAAAAAAACGTAAATGCATATTACTAAGTGAAAGAAGCAAATCTTAAAAGGCTGTATACTGTACGATTTAAACTATGTGACACTCAGGAAAAGGCAAAATTAAGGAACCAGTTAAAGAATCAGTAGTTGCCTGGAGTTAGTGGAGAGCGAAAGATAAATGGATGGAGTACAGAAGATATTTTTTTTAGGGCAGTAAAACTCCTCTGTGTGATACTACAATGGTAGATACACATTATACATTTGTCAATATAGTGTGTGACACCAAGAGGGAACCTTAATGTAAACTACAGACTTTGAGTGATAATGATGTGACAATGTAGGTTCATCAGTTTTAAAAAAATGTACCACTCTGGTGGGGGGTTTGATAATGAAGGGGGAGGCTATTTATGTGTGGGGGTCAGAGATACATGGGAAATATCTATGCTTTCTGACCAAGTTTGCTGTGAAGATAAAACTTCTTTTAAAAATAATATCTACTTAAAAAAACACAAAAACTGCACACCTTACAACTCAAGAAGAAGAAGAAGAAAAACAGCCTAATTAAAAATGGGTAAAACTTTGAGTGGACATTTTGCTAAAGAATATATGCAAATGGAGGCTGGACCCGGTGGCTCATGTCCGTAATCCCATTACTTTGGGAGGCCGAGGCGGGTGGATCACGAGGTCAGGAGTTCAAGACCAGACTGGCCTTGGTGAAACCCTGTCTCTACGAAAAAAATACAAAAATTAGCTGGACGTGGTGGCTTATGCCTGTCTGCTTTGGAGGCTGAGGCAGGATATTTGCTTGAACCTGGGAGGCAGAGGTTGCCTTGAGATGAGATTGAGCCACTGTACTCCAGCCTGGGTGACAGAGCGAGACTCCACCTCAAAAAAAAAAAAAAGAAAAAAAAAAAGAAAAAAAAGAATATATACAAGTGGCTGCATACCCATGTAAAGGTGTTCAGTAGGATTAACAATTAGAGAAAGTCACAATGAGAAACCACTTTACAATCATCAAAGTGACTAATTGAACACAAAGGAAACGCCAAGGGTTGATAATGGTCTAGGGAATCAAGAACCCTAGTATTTTGCTCGTGGTAATGTAAACTGCACAGCCACTTTGGAAGAAACACCGGTGGCTTCTTAAAAGTGTTAACCATAGATTCGCAATTCCAGTCCTAGATATCTATCCAAGATAAATGACAGCCTGTGTCCCCCAAAAGACATGCACGTGAATATTCATAACAACCATTGGTCATCATAGCCAAAATATGGAAGCATTCCAAATGCTCATCAGTTGGTGAATTATATTAGTAGGCTGCCATAGCAAATCACCATGAACTTTGCGACTTAAACAATAGAAACTGATTCCCTCACAGTTCTGGAGGCTGGAAGCCTGAAAACAAGATGTCTACAGGGCTGCCCTCCCTCCATCAAAGAATCCAGTCTTTGCTTCTTCCCACTGCTGTTGGCTGCCTTGACTTGTAATCATCACATCACTGGACTCTCTACCTCTATCACCTCCTGCTCTTTGTTTCTGCCTTTACCATTTAACCTCTTTCCTGAAACTTTGCCATGCTCTTTGGGACTCAAATCTCCCTCTGCCTCTCTCTTACAAGGATACCTGTGATACTATTTGGGGCCCCCATGGATGATTTGGGGGTAATCCATCCATTTTAGCATCCTTACATTAACTGTATCTGCAAAGACCTATCACCCAAATAAGTTAATATTTCCAAGTATTAGGACCTGACACCTTCAGGTGGCCATTATGTAACCTAATACATGAACAGATAAAATGAGGTATACTGTACAATGGTCTTTTCTTTTTTTCCTTCTTTCCTTCTTTCTTCCCTTCCTTTCCCTTCCCTCCCCTCCTCAGTATCTCTCCCTCCTCTCCCCTCCTCTCCCCTCCTCTTTCTCTTTCTTTTCTTTCAGGCCTCGCTCTGTTGCCCAGGCTGGAGTACAATGGTGCGATCTCGGCTCACTGCAACCTCCGCTTCCTGGGTTCAAGCGATTCTCCTGCCTCAGCCTCCCAAGTAGCTGGGATTACAGGTGTCTGCCGCCATGCCTGGCTAATTTACGTATTTTTAGTAGAGATGGCGTTTTGCCATGTTGGCCAGTCTGGTCTCAAATTCCTGACTGTAAGAGTTAAAGAAAGAGGAAAAAATATGAAAAGTGGCTCAGCAAAACAAACCTGTATTTGACTGTTGAGCCACGTTTTGTGTTTCTTTCCTCTTTCTTTAGCTCTCACACTGACCTCAGGTGATCTGCCCGTCTCGGCCTCCCAAAGCATTGAGATTACAGGTGTGAGCTATCTACGTGCCCAGCTTAAAATGGCATTTTCTTTCACAAGTAACAGGAAGAGATACATGCTCTAACGTGGATGAACCACGCTACATATTACATGATTCTACTGATGTGAAATGTCTAGAACAACTAATTATAATGAAACAATAGTTTTTTGCCTAGAGCTGGGTAGTTGTAAACGGCATGAAAACAATTTCCGTGGTGGTGGAAATATTCTAAACTTGGATATGGTGGCAGCTGCACACTATACAAATTGGCTAAAACTATTGAATTTTATAGTTACAAATTATGCCTCAATACAGATGTTTAAAAATAGTACTGTACTATTCCATTTATATAAAATTCCAATGCAAACTAACTCATAGTGGCAATGGTTGTCTAGAGATGGCTGCAGAAAGGGGAGGCAAGAAGGATTATTAAAGGGCATGAGGTAAATTTTGGAGTACAGGATATGTTCAATGTCTTGAACATGTGATGTTTCATAGGTATATACATTTACAAGAACCTAAAATTTTACAGTTTGGCTATGCCTCATTAAAACTATTAAACACACTTCTCAACTATGGGCTGCCTCATTTATACACTCTCTATAGAATGGTTTCTGCCTCACAGAGGTAACTCACATTTCACATTGACCATCACATCTAGTGAGTAGTCACTGGCTAAAAGCGCTTTCTCTCTCTCTTTTTTTTTTTTTAATTTTTTGTTTGTTTGTTTGTTTGTTTGAACAGAGTCTCACTGTTGCCCAGGCTGGAGTGGAGTGGTGCGACCTTGGCTCACTACAACCTCCGCCTCACGAGTTCAAGCAATTCTCCTGCCTCAGCCTCTCAAGTAACTGGGATTACAGACATGTGTCACCACACCAGGTAATTTTTGTATTTTTAGTAGAGACGAGGTTTCATCATGTTGGAGGTTGGTCTCGAACTTCTGACCACAAGTGATCTGCCCACCTTGGGCCTCTCAAAGTGCTGAGATTACAGGCATGAGTCACCACGCCTGACCGAGTGTTTTCTCTTTTGAGGTCTGTATTTGTGAAATCAACTGACCTTATATGTGTAGATTTGTTTCTGCACATTTTGTTCCATAATCTACACATCTATTTTGACACAAATACTACATTTTGTTGCCATAGCTTTATAAAATAATTGAAATTTGATAATGTAATTCATTCAAATTTGTTTCTTTTCAAAGCAATCTTGGCTGTTTCCATTGCGTATAAATCCCATTGCATATATATTTTATTATTTTATCATTTTTGAGACAGACTCTTGCTCTGTTGCCCAAAGCTAGAGTGCAGTGGCGTGATCTCAGTTCACTGCAACTTCTGCCTCCCAGGTTCAAGAAATTCTCCTGCCTCACCTTCCCAAATAGCTGGGACTACAGGCATGCACCAAAGTCTGGCCTCCATATACATTTTAGATTCTGCTTGTCAATATTTGCAATACTCTGAGCTAGGTCCTGACTAGCAAAAGGCCGGTGAGACAAGGTCCTGCGCTGAGAGGTGAGTCTGTTGCCTAAAGGTCTAGGTTGTCAGCAGGTTACCCTGCCCAGCCATATGGTTATGGAGAACCTGGTGAGGGGTTTGAAGATCACTAATAACATAATCAAGAGGTACCCACAGAATACTGTTTCAGAATTTCTATTCATGAAATGAGGAGGATGAGCAAATGTAATTTACATGTCACAGGCATGATAGGGAAGGAAGGAACCATGTGCAACATATGAAGTATATGGGAAATTGGGCAGGAGACCTTCACCTGCCTGAGTGCTTATATTGTAGAAATGGGTGTTAACAACATTTTAGGTTCAAACAAGGACATGTACAATTGGTATGAGTTGGAGGGCCAGAAACTATGGGCAAAGCAGTGGTGAGAGGATTAGAGAGGAAGAGAAGTCTTTCACATCTCAGTGTTCTAGTTCTCACGTGCTCCAAAGTGCCGGAGATGAGAGCTGTCAGGTCCATGAATCGGGGTGACTGACAGCAGGGTGGTATCCATGGAAATGCAGCAGTGAGGAGGTTGGCCAGGGTTTTGTTAAAATTATTTTTTATAGTAAACTAGTTGAGTAATACAAAATTAATTTAATAAAATAATATTTTTATGTGTAGGCACACAATTTAATTAGAAGAATTTAAGATGATTTAATTAGAGGAAGTTAAGTGAAAGTGAGCACACTTTACATAATTGGAAAAATATTTAACCAAATAAACTTTGTGTTTTCTCTCATAATGGAATAGTCATAACATCCAAACAGTGTTTAAAGGTCTGTTTTTTGGCAGATATTTTACAGCGGAGTTTTCATGAAAGGAACAAGCAATTAAGATGGTTCTCAGCTTTCCGTAATTGATAAACTTCTATTTTAATTTACTACTACTACTATTACAACAAATAGTGGAACTGTTATTTTCCCAGGATGTTAAAATATTAATTTTTGGCAGGTCTTTGATTTTAAATTATTTCAAAAAGGCATAATTAGCTTCCTTATTTTTCAACTTTATTGTATAAAATACTCAATAATTTCTTTTAGCCTGGCTTGCTTTTTTCTTACAGTGTTCTTTGAAGAGTAGAAGTATTTTCTTTTAATTACATTATAGTTAAAAGAAAACTACATCATGCTTTTTTTTGTCCTATCTTTGCTTATGTCAAGGTTGCAAAAATTTTTTACTCTGTTTTTCTCTAGAAGTTATACATCCTAAAGTTTTACGTTTGGCCTGTGATCTATTTCAATTTATTTTTTTTGTGGTTGGTCTGAGGACAGAATCAAAGATAATTATTAATATTTCCCAGATGACATAAATTGTTATGGCATCATTCTTTGAAAGGACCAATCTCTCCACTGTGTCACTCTAGCTAGTTTGTTGAAAATCAACTGACCTTACATGTGTTAATTTATTTGTGGACATGTTATTTCAAAATCTAGACATCTAAAGTCAGGCTAATACTATACCTTGTTACTGTAGCTTTATACAATAATTGAAATTTGATAATATAATTCTTTCAAATTTGTTCTTTTTCAAAGCAATCTTGCTATTTCCATCGCCTGTAAATCCTATTGCATATACATTTTGAATACTGCTTGTCAGTAGCTATAAAAATGCCTGATAGGATTTTGATTGGAATAAATTTGACTCTAGGGAAGATTTTAAGGAAAAGTGACACCAATATTTAGTCTTCAAATCCTTGAACATTTTACGCCCCTTCATTTATTACATCATTTTATATTTCTCTCTGGCAACTGTTTAGCATCTTCAGTGTTATGAATCTTGCACACGTTTTGTTTCACTTGTCCTTAACTATTTATTTTTGTGCTATTGTAACAAACACTGATTTTTAATTTCAATTTGTAAGTGTTCCTGTCATGTAGAAATACACATAAATTTTGTACATTGTTCTTGTCTCATAACCTGGCTAAATTCGCTTATCAGTCACTACTGGTTTTCTTTAAATTTCTCAAGAATTTTGACACTTACAATTATGTCATCTGCGAATAAAGCCAGTTTTCCTTCTTCCTTTTCAATCACTGACTTTTACTCCTTTGAATTGCTCTGTACACTGACTATAGAACCTTTGTTACAACAATGACTAGAAGGAATAAAAGCAGAAAAAATATTTATCCTGTTACTGATCTTAAGAGGAAATCATTCAGCCTTTACGACTAGTATGATGTTAATTGTAAGGTGTTATACATTTTTAAATAGGTTAACAATGTAGTTTTCTATTGCTATGCTTCTGAGAAATATTAAGAATGGATGTTGATTTTTTCCAGATGTTTTTCCTGCATCTGGTTACATAATTAAATAGATGTTAAAAACAAAAACAAAAACCTTTATTTGGTTAATGAGATACCTTGTTTGTTTGATTTTCCTGAAGGTAAACCAACTTTGCTTTGAGACCTAAATCTCAATGTTACTATTGCTGGATTCAGTTTGCTAATATTTTCTTTTGGGATTTGTACATATGCTAATGAGTAACACTGATGTAAGAGGGTATATCCTTTTATTTTACTTTTATGTATGTAAAATCTATAGTGATGTTCTTTTACTGTTCCAGATAATGGTCATCTGCATATTTTCTAATTTCTCCTTTATTAACATACCCAGTGGGTTGCCCTTTTCAAAATATAACCTTTTGGTTTAGCTGAAATTCTCTATTTTTCTCTCTTGATTTATGCTCATATTTATTTTTTCTTCTCTTAAGTTTCACTGTAATATATACTTCTTTTCCAGCATCTTAATGTGACAATCTTAGGGTTGCTGATATAAGATCATTCTACTTTACCTAGTATAAGCATTTAAAGCTACAAATTATACTATTAACACTCTGTTAGTCATATTCCACAAATTTTGAAACGTTTTCATTTTTTATTCAGTTCAAAATGTATTCTAATTCCTCTGTGATTTCTTCTTTGACTTCTGTGCGTTCCTCAGAAGTGTGCTTTTTTATTTGTAAGCATCCGAACATTTCCAAATAATTTCAGTTATAGATTTAATTCTCTCTGATTAGAGAGCATGGTATGTATTATTTGAATCCTTTTACATAGTTGAGATTTACATCACACAATATCATCTCTATTGGAGAACGTTTCATTTGCAATAGAAAACAACTGTTATTCTGCTGCTAATCATGTTGACTGACAGTGTTGCTTAGGTACTGACTGTGTCACTTAAATGTTTTCTTTCACTGGATACTTAAAGTATAGTAAGAATAATAATACCACGGCCACTACCACCACCATCAATTCATTGAACCAATATTGTGTAATGAACAATAATGTTACATGTATAGAGGATATCTGATGCATATATACACACATAATCTTGTTTCATCTTCAGAACCCCCTTTTGGAAGGGATATAGCTATCCCATTTTAGAGTTAAAGTACACAGATGTTTAGAAAGTTTAAATGATTTAGCCAAGTCACACTTGAATTTGCATGAGACTTCATGCCACCCAGTCCGATGCCTTATGTACTATTCCTCCCCACTTTAGCTCTCCCTTACAGCGTTCATATTAAAATGCAAAACATGAGCAATTTTCCAGAATTTCAAGGGCACAATTATCTCAGTATGCTTTTGGATAAATCTCATCTGCCAACCAAAAACTTAGAAGGTGTAAATTTCATCATGATGATGGGTGAGTACCTTTGTCTTCACAGGTCTCCAGATCTGTTTCTCCGTGGAAGTAATGAAGCCCATCAGTATCATCACTCTTCAAGGATTTAGAAAAGAAGGAGCACAAAATCATTTCCAAGTTACCTGCTGCCAGCAAAATAAGATTTGAATGGGTTTTCTAATGTTTCAAACTACTTCCTTTCAGATGGCTAAGAAATTCATAAAACCATCCATAAGAGTTATATTGTCTGCAAGTGTAAACAGTTTTGATAGAGGAGTAACTGCCTACTCAGAGAGCCTTTTGAGAAGAGACTGATAAGGGTTTATACATCTCAGAGAGAGGGAAGAGGGCCTTTTTGATCATTCTCATGCAAATCCCTAGCAGCTGACGGAAAGCTCCTTTAGGTTGTCCCATATTTTCTTTTTAAAATGCATATGGAACACGTAGCTTAGAAGTAATGCTTCCCTTTTGAAGATTTTTTTTCTTAAATTTGAAACAACTATGGGTGTTAGACTTTTCCTCTTTAAATAGTTATTTTCCTTATAACTTTCCCCCCTGGAAAATTCTTTAGCGTTAAGACAACAAACCAATGCAACTGACTTCTGGATTTGTTTACTAGAATGGCTCAAAGTCACTTCTTCCTCACTCCATCTTGTACGTAATCAGAAAAAAGAAGTTCATAGCATCAGCACTATCTGCCTCCTTTCCTGTTCCTTGGATTTCGATAGAGACACACTTAATGGTCTCCTGAGTCAGCTAAAGGAGGTAGAAAGTTGTTGTTAAGAATCCTCTTTTTAAAAAATATTTGTGTGTATGTGTGTGTGTGTGTGTATATTGTGTGTATATATATACGTGTGTGTATATATATACGTGTGTGTATATATATGTGTATACATATACGTGTATATATACACGTATATATATGTGTATATATACGTGTATATATACACATATACGTATACGTATATATATTGTATTTTGAAAGCTTTTGGGGCCCAAGTGGTTTTTGGTTACACAGATGAATTACATAGTGGCAAATTCTGAGACTTTAGTGCACCCATTAACCGAGTAGTGTTAGTTGTATCCACTATGTAGTTTTTTTTTTAAATCTCACCCCACTCTCCCACCTTCTTCCTTCTGAGTCTCCAAAGTCCATTAGATCACTCTGTATGCCTTTACATCCTCATAGCTTAGCTCCCAATTAAGTGAGAATACACGGTATTTGGTTTTCCATTCCTGAATTTCTTCACTTATAAATGGCCTCCAGTTCCATCCAAATTGCTGCAAAAGACATTATTTTGTTTCTTTCAGAGCTGAGTAGTATTCTATGATGTATATATGACACATTTTCTTTATCCACTCATTGGTCAATGGGCACTTAGGTTGGTTCCAGATCTTTGCATCTGTGAATTGTACTTCAATAGACATATGTGTGCATGTGTCTTTTTTATATAATGACTTCTTTTCCTTTGGGTAGATACCTAGTAGGGGGATTTCTGGATTGAATGGTAGATCTACCTTTAGTTATTTCAGTAATATCCATACTGTTTTCCATAGAGGTTGGACTAATTTACATTCCCACCATAGACATTTCTCAAGAAGATATACAAATGGCCAAAAAACATACAAAGAAAATGCTCGACATCACTAATCATCAAACAAATGCAAATGAAAACCGTGATGAGATTCCACCTTACTTCTACAAGAACGGGCATTATTAAAGAGTCCCCTTTTTGTGTAATTATCTGTGACCTATTTCTCCAAGCACAATCCCTTCTGGGTAGCCTCTGATTCTCTGACCTCTGTGATGGGTCATTGCTTGTCAGGGGAAGTGGGATCTCTTATTAGTAGTATCACTCCAGCCATCTCCCCCAGTTATCTGAATCAATGGTATGATTCTGTACCCCATAAGTGGCGCTCCACAGTGAGATAGGGAGCAGGAGCACCTTTGCTCAAGCCCTTCCTTCAGAATGGGCTACTCCTCTCCTTCCTAATAAATATCACAAGTACAGCTTCAGTGCTGCCTCTTCTACTGACAGAACTCATTCTCTCCAGCAGACATCTCAGAATTTTCCTGAACTTTTGGCAGATGTAATCATTAGGCCCACAGAAGAGACTGGGATGGTATTGTTCTCTAATTATTTTGGGGTAATTTAACTTTCATGGATTTTATTTATTATTAGAACACATATTTATTGGGGTCCTGTGGGAGATAATTGAAGATTAAGCACTCATAGTCTATGCTTTTAACAAACTGTCAATTTCCTAGGGTATGCAGACAGGTCAAAGTTTGCAACTCAAAAAGATAAGTCTACTTAAATTCAAGTTATTCCAAATGGAAACTCATCTCCTTTCCCCAAAGTTGTTTCTCCTTTTAATATTATCAGAAGTTAGTCCACAGTGACTCATGTCCCTATCTTGGGGTCACCCTTGCTTCTGCCTTCTCCTACATACTCTGGTCCACTTATTAATGACCAACTTAGGGCTCTCACAACTTGGATGAGTCTTAGCGTAAACCACACTGTCTCTTCTGCCTGAGTATTCTCCCTCAGTTTGGCAAAACTGGAAGAAAAGTGTCTGTGAGGACTAATGTGAAACATATGGAAACGTTGCCTGCAATCTACATGAGCTATGAATTTTATTATTATTTTAAAATGCAGAAAACCCAACTTGAACTGCCTTAAACAATGAAAAAACTTTATTGGCTAGTTGAAAAGAAGGTGAGGGCAATCTTCAGGTGAGGGCTGACCCAGGGCTCCAAGGATGTAGCCAAGATTCAGTTTCTTTCTTCATTTCTTCCTCTTCGTCCTTAGTGTATACTCCAGTTTCTAGCAGTTTCTCCCTCCAGTTCCCAGGAAGGGTCCAGCAGCTTCTGTGACTACGTATGTTTTGCTTTAAGTCCAGAAGCAATGGGAGAGAACCTAATTCTTTGAAGTTACAGTGGAAATCTCATTGACTCTTGTTAGAAATGTATCCATGCCAGAACAAATCACTATGGCCAGGAAATGATTCATTTAGAGTGGGCTAAGGCAATGAAGGTTCACCCTGGGATTGATCACTCAAGTCATCATAAGGAGCAGTTTTCCAAGGAAATTAAGGTTGTTGCAGCTGGTAGGAATCTGAATGTCCAGGAAGCAAGAAATACATTTCCCTCCTAGGCCCTGATCAAAGAATGCCAGGAATGGCACCATATGGGTTTAGACTGAAGGATGGTAGCAGGAAGCCAGTGGAATCTTTGGGTACAAGTATGGCAAACTTGAAAATTGCTGAGAGAGTAGATTTTGAGTGTTTGTATTGCAAAAATTTTTTAAAAAAATATTTGAAGGTAATCTATATGTTAATTAGCTTCATTTAGCCATTTCACAATGTCTATACATATATCAAAATGGCAGGTTGGAGACCATCAATATATATAATTTTTATTTGTCAATTAAAAAAATGAATAAAAAAGATTCTCCCCTCCCGATTTTTGGATGGAATAATGATGAAGGGAAAGAGATTTTAGAAGCAGGTGGGATGTTAACGAGAATATGGCAGTCCTTCAGATAAAAGCTTGGGAGGACTTAAGCCATTTCTGTGGCATGGAGAATGGAAAATTTACAACTTAAAGAAATACCATCAAATAAATAAATTACTGTCCATTATTAGTGCAATGAAAGCATTTCTACAATTTGTCAAGGAATATCTAAATATTTGAAATAAGCAACTTGCTCATTGCTAATTTGCATTTTACATATGGACTTGAGGCTAAATGAAGCAATGATTTATACAGTCTCTAAAGGCAATTGTAGAAGGGGAAGATGATGTCAGAAATATTATACTCAACCACCTTATCACTGAGTTGTCCTAGGGAATAGTAACTTAGTTGTCTAGATGTTATAATTTCTCCTCGATTTAGTTTTATTACTGAGGGAAATATAGACATGCTTGTCCAAATAAAGACTTGAAATCGGAGGGACTCTAGAACACCAGAGTATCAGAGCTAGCAGGTGCCAGCTGGTGTGATTTACCTTATAGATGAGAAAAGAGACTGGGGGAAAGAAAAGGGACTTGGCCTGCAGCCACCCAGAGAATCAGTGGCTCCGCTAGTGCTATTCTAACAACTTATCCTAGACTTGTGCCTCCCTGAGGACCAAGACCTTTGTTTTTATTCCAATTTCGGGGGGAGACTTTAGGGGAACTCCCTGAAAAGTGTAAACTGAAAAAGATACCTGGGAACCAGTCAGGTTCCTGTGCAGTGCTCTGGCTGGGACACCTTTGCTCACATAAAGATGACTGTCTTTATCAAAGGTGGCCACTAGATGGCAGAAAAAATCCATATAACTGATATGGAGGCACCTGTTCCAACGATTTTGAAACTTGGAGTATCTCTGAGACCACCTCAACTACCTGGTGCATATAGGAAATTAGGGATCATTGCGGTATCAGTTCACCTCCATGTAAATCCTCCAAACTGTACCTCTCTTAAGAGTCCTATGGTTAATCTCATCCATCTCTTCCTTAAAACCCCAAAAAAGGAAATGATCAACTTTGACACTGCTTTAAAAAAATCTTGAATGATGCTTAGTTAGCATTTTAGGGTTTCTACTAGGATATTATGTATAACAGTTGAAATTATTTGACAATGGTAAGTCTGAATGAATCTCTAGTGGCCAGAGTGGTGTAAGAAATAATTTTGAACAAGGGAGAATTCATCGGCCTCTGAAATCAAGTCAATGGGGGAAAGCCAGGTACTCTGAGTAATAATAAGAGCTGATATTTATTCAGCACTTTACCATGTGCCAGACACTGTGCTAAGCACTTTATATGAATAAATTTATTTAATCATTACAATAATTATATGATGTAATGCATAGCAAATCTGTCTTACAGAAAAAACACAGATGTCCACAGAGTTCATGTAACTTATTCAAGGTCATATGGTTAGAAAAGTGTACTTGGCTATTTTCTTTTTATTTATTTATACTACATGGAATTTAAAATATGGTGCTTTGTGTTAGTATAATTAGTTTTATGAATTCAGTTGAAAAGTAATTGCTCTCTTGACCTTGTGACACTTGCTAAAAATCTTCTCATTATTAGGCCATTGGAAAGAGGAGATATGGTAAAAAAAATTTAGCTGTGTTACAGTAAGTATGGCCCTAAATTAATGCTTAAGGGAATATTGTGACACTAGCTAGGATGATGTTAGCAGAATATTCTAAACCAGCACTGTCCTCCTAGCTCCAGGTTACATGACCCTCTGTGGTGCCATGGGGTGGCTAAAAACACATCCAAATTTCTGCGAGGAATGAACTCAACACTATCCCTTACCTCCTCCACAGGCAAAACATCACCCGAATTCTTTCAATCTGATATCTTTTTCTGATGGAATAACTTGAATGTTCAAGAGCTTCCTGCAGTAGCTCAGCATCCCTGGGAGGAGTGAGCTTCAGCAATGCTGGGATGTGTGTGTCAGGGTCCTATGCCCAGAGAAAAGCCTCCCCCACTCACTGGCCCATTTTCTAAATCCCAGTATGGTGGTTAGGATTCTTGGCTGAAAATAGGAGAAACTAGTCCCAGATATCTCATTGAAAAGGTGGTTATAAAATCAGTTAAAGTTACTTTATGGCAGGCAGGATGGAAAATGGGTGAACTCCAGGAGAAATGGAAGCAGAAATGGAAAGAAAGATTCTGAGAACTCTTTCTCTGTGCTTCCCAACCTCTGCCTATACTTCCCTCCCTGAATCATTATTCTTGCCTCTTAGCCCCCAACTTTTCCTACTTCTTAATAAAATTCCTGGCTATCCACAGCTCTAAAAATTCCCATTAGGTATTCTGCCACACAAGAAAATCTGACTTGGCCTCAGTTCCAGGTTCCTCAGGAGAATACATGCTAGGCTTCGTTCTGGGGCAATGTTATGCAAAGACCTTAATTTTTCTTTATCTCAGGCCATGCACGATTTAGAAGTTTTTTGTTTTGTTTTTCTGTTGTAATGGGGCTGTTCTTGCTCTCTTTAGATAAGGCTGTATCAGCTCTTTATAACCTGTTAGTTTCAAGGGACTTTATAAGTTGGCTGTAATTCACATTCTCAGAATTGGGAAAATCTGTGTCTTTTGAGATAGAAGTGTTCTTTTTCTTTTAATTTCTGTTTTGCTTTATTTTTTTTTCCTCCCCAAATATTGGCATGCTATTTTTCCAGGTGTCACAGAGCTCTTCGACAACACAGACTGCTTCAGGTTTTTAATGAACATTATCTCAAGCTTCTCAGCCATGAGAACTTTTTTAGTTCTGCAATTTTTAGGGACGCTGAGAGCCTCCTACTCAATGTGCCTTCAATCAGTCTGAATCACCGATGTTCTCCTGGGTACCAGTGATTGATTCTGAACTGCAGGGGGCGCTAGCACTCCTCTTTTCTCTAAGCCTGTGAGCAGGTAAATCCGCCAGTGAAATTGACAAGTGGTCACCATATATATTTGGACCTCAGCTATGTGTTTTTACTGCCCTTTCTTCCTTGTATGCCCATCCAAGCATGATGGGAGGTTGACCTGTGACACTTGTCTGGTGTCCTGGGAATTGATAAATGGAACCCAGAAGAAGGTATCAGAGACCAAACAACTAGGGTCAAACCCTAGATCCCTGGAGAAGTCTCCAAATTCTCTCTGCTGCCTCAATCATCATCTTATTCTTATTTCCTGACAACTTATATGAACAGAAGATTAGAAAGAGGGACCAGGGTGTGGTGTGACTCTTCCCACTGTGAAAAGCCCATTCTTCAACCTTTTAGAGATTTTCTAGGACCATCTTTTATGATGGATGGGTGCTTCAGAAGAACAGATAGGCAATCTCCTTTGCTGGCTAGATATGTCTGCTTATATAGGAAACTGGCTCGAAGAATGGGAAAGAGAATTTGACACAGGCAGGAGGAAGGAAGGAAGACGGAGTGCAGCGGCAACTGGTAATTTGGGAGGGGCAAGGTCGTGAGTGTCTCATGGATCAAAAGAAGTCTACTGAAGAATTAGGTGGTCTTGAGTATCTTTGGTTTTGTCTCATAAGTATCATTAATCATTACAAACTCCCTTCCCCATACCATAAACAAAAATCAATTCCAGGTGGGTTGTAAATCTCATTGATGAGAGAGAAAACTATCATGATTCTAGATACAATTTAGGAGATATCTTTATGACTTTGGGGCTGGCAGTAATCTCTTCAATGGGACACACCCACACACTCACATACAGTATGTGTCAGTGCTATACAGTGCAAGATGTTTTACATAGCTTAATTTTCTACTAACACAATCCTGTGAGGTAAGAACAGCTCCTTACTTCTGAGTCTCAGAAAATTAAAATTCCATATGTGACATTTTTAGGGAAACTGAGAAGGCTGATGGGAGTTCTTATCTGAGCTCTTGTCTCAACCCGCAGTTGGCTGCAACAGTATTTGTAGTTAAAATCAAGGCTCTTTTCCAAGAGAAGTATTAGATATACTCAAAATAAGAGGGAAAAAGTCTAATATTCATTAAGCTCATATTATGTCAGCGATTGAGCTAGCTTATTTACACACATTAGCTGGCTCAATCTTTACAATAGTCCATGAAGCATATGTAATTATGCCCATTTTTATAACTTTTGGAACTGATAGGTTAAATATCCTACCCAAAGTCACAGAGCGAGCTACCAGAGGAGCCAAGATTGAGATCAGATGGTCGTCTTCATTTATTCCCCGTGAAACCAAAATGGTGGAGATGATTTATTTGGCTTACACATTTTTCAGAGCACATGTTATTGCCATTGGTCTCCACGATAAGACGACCTCAGTTTTCCTTGCATAGAACTGCAAAACTTCCATGTTCTTCCATTTTAACGGCCACCCAAAAGGTTATTTTTCAATTAAGCTAGGAGATGACTGGGGCTAGATTTATTTAACTTTTGGAATTTTCTGCTGAGTGATTTTAAATGGTATGTGTGGCTCCGTAACTATGGGTATGCTGTGTTTGATATTCCAGAGTAGTGATCAGTGCTTTTTTAAGAAACAGATTTGAATTTTCAGTTTTATCAGATTCATAGAATTGGGACACATAAGATACAGTACTATGGGGCAAAAGTATAATATACTTTCTTCCTTGTATGCCCACCCTGTTTTGCTGTTTCAGGAAATATTTTTCTTTATTGTCCCTCTCCCCCCAAAAAGGTTCAGAGGCAGAGAAAATGCAACTGATGAAGATCATTTATTCTGTTCTTTGATTCAAGCCTTTACACTTTTTACCTTTCCTTATTCCCCTCCAAGATTATACAACACACACTTTTCTCTGAAATTTGTCATTCTCCCTCTTCCTCCCTCCCTTTCTCCCCTCTACCTCTCTCTCTCTGTAAGCACCGAAGACTCAAGCCAAGAAGCATCTGGTAGACTATGGCCAAGCAGCTGCCCCTTCTTTGTCCTTCCCCTGTTCCACTCCTTAGAGATGATTAGAAATATGTGTAAAACCTAGTAAATGAATCCATAGCCATACTGGAGGACCCAGAAAATGGTGTGCAATCTCTAAAAGTCTGAAATCAGAAAGGATCATATTGAAGTGGTGATAGCAAAACAAAATGCATTCAGGAGTATTAATGGGAGCTCAACTACAAAATATGGGTACCATCCCATACCCTATCCCTAGAAATTAGGGAAGCTAGAATCATCTGATAGGGAATTTTAGGGGCTACATAGAAGCGATCGGAGTAGTTGGTCCTTGTGGATCCCTCCCCTCCACCGTGTCTGTGTTTAAATGGGAACAATACTGGAGGTTAAGACAGTTCAATGGCCCAGGTGGCCAATAATACCTTGGAGAATCAGAAATAGCCACGCTGAGAGAAAAAGTCACCTTGAAACAGCCTCTACCTAATAGCCTGCTCCACTGTTACTAGCAACCGTGCAGAGCATACATCCATAGGTTACTTCTATGCTTTGCTTCCTTCAGCTGTCTACAGAAACAGGGGCAGGAAGAGGAGAGTAGAAGGGGCTCTCCTTGAAAGATAAATTCACTGTCAAGAATCACTAAAATACTTACTTTAGTACTAATTCTAAAAACAGAATCTATAAACTGAATAAGAAAGGAATTTATAATGAGACAAGTGTTGGTAGAACAATCAGAAAAAGACTTTTAGTATAATTAGCATCCTTAGAGGGATGAGGTAGAGTATTGCCATAAAATAGAGAGGATACAAAACACGAGCAGAAATAGACTCCTCTGAAACAGACACAGTGAGAAAGCCAGCCAACCATGGCATTGTGGTCCAGAAAATAGTCACTCTGAAAGGAAACAAATTCTTATCCAGATAATTTTGGTTTTGTCAAATTTCACTGGACTTCTGGGAAATGGGTGGACTTACCACAAGATTTACAAGAGCTGTGCTGTATATCCCTATCCTATATTGCTGTCATTGATAATCTTATATCCTTGATAAAGAAGACACAGGATCCCATCCAATTGAGAGGCTACCCTGAGAGCTTTGTGGTTTCCTAACCCTGTCTTTTAATGAAACACAAAAGACACTTTGTGCAACGGTGTGAGCCTTAATATTAAGTGTCAACTTGATTGGATTCAAGGATGTAAAGTATTGTTTCTGGGTGTATCTGGGTGTTGACAGAAGAGATTAACATTTGAGTCAGTGGACTGGGAGAGGAACACCCTCTCTCAGGAAGACCCACCCTCAGTGGAGGTGGGCACCATCCAATCAGCTGCCAGTGCAGCTAGAAAAAGTGGGCAGAGGAAGATGGAAGAAGATGACTTGCTGAGTCTTCCAGCCTTCATCTTCCTCCAGTGCTGGATGCTTCCTGCCCTGGAACATCAGACGCCAAGTTCTTCAGCTTTTGGACTCTTAGACTTACACGAGTGGTTTGCAAGCGTTTCCGGCCTTCAGCCACAGACTGAAGGCTGCTCTGTTGGCTTTCCTACTTCTGAAGTTTTGGGACTTGGACTGAGCCACTACTGGCTTCCTTCCTTCTCAGCTTTCAGATGACCTATCATGGGACTTCACCTTGTGATTGTGTGAGTCAATTCTTAATAAACTCCCTTTCATATACATATATACTGTTAGTTCTGTCCCTCTAGAGAACCCTAATATGAATATTAACTGAGACTTTGGAAAATTCCAAAGGAATACATAATGATTTTTTTTCCCTCTCTTGATTGTAAAAGTTATATGTAAAGGAGTAACAGTATTTTAAAAATGTTTTGTTTTAGCTTAGTTGGCCACAATTTAAAACGTTTTTATTTCTTTCCATATATTTCTACCATAATCACCTTAAAATCCTCAAGAGATGGCTAAATAATATAATGGACATACTTGAGTAGTGAACTGAATCCAGCTCCCAGAAGGAAGGAGAAATGATGCTTGCAGGGTAACCCAGATACTATGACTTTTTCATTCCCAGAGGAAACTTCCATCAAGCTATGACAAGCCACAATTTAGGCCTTACTGCCTGCTTTCGAATTGTCTGTCCTTTCAAAAGGGTATCCTTTCCCTAGTTTCTTTTGAATATGGCCTCTTCTCTTCCTCCAAAGACTTCTTCTTTTTATTTCCTCACCCATGGACTTAGTTTACACCCCAAAAATGTCTTTGAGTCTTTCCTTGCAAATTTTCATACGTGTCTCTCAAAGTGGTATTTAAACTTCTGAGCCCTTCATCCTGTTAAGAAAGATTTATGAGAGTCCACTGCTTTGGACTGAATTCCATCTCGAGAGACAAGACTGAGCCAGAACAGAGTCACTCATGCTAGGAGCCACAAAACCAAACAGAACCTAGAAAGCACCAGTTTTCTCAAAACCAGGAGATTCAGAGCAACCAAACGTCCTCAGTCAACTGAATCAGCATGATAAGAGAGTCCCCTCTGCTTGAACCCAATAAGGAAATTAACTTTGAAAATATCAATCCATTTTTTTTTTTGTTTCTTGTTCTTTCTTTCTTCAGCCATTTCTGTTTGTAACTCTCACCCCCCCGCTCTGCTCAGTTCATTGGAGTGCCTTTCTATTTTGCAGATACAATACCACCTGATTCATGAGTTGGGAATAAAAGCCAATTAGACCTTTGAAAATGAATTTGTTAAAATTTTATTTTTTGACAGTCCCTATCAAGTCAGAGTCATCAAGACCAGAACACATGGAGCTTTTGTTGAACATCACTATAGCCTGTGACACCAAAGGCCCATGGAGGTGCCAGGTGGAGAAGGGACAGCCACAGTCTTCCAGGTCACCTGGCCTAGTAGGCATTCCCAGGGTGGTATGGTATATGTTTTACACTCTAACCACAGAAAACCTCAGGCTTCTTTTACTCTTAGATTTTTGCAGCAAGCACCTGCACATCTATCAGGGGGGAAAAAGAATTCTCCAGGTAACACTGTAATCTAAGATAATGTTGGTAACAATGAGGAAAGTATCATGAGCATTTTCTCCTGTTCTATTTCATGTCTGCTGGAACAATATATAGGCTATATTACCCTTCAACTTCTGCTCTTTCCTCACCCAAGATAGGGCTCTATTGAGCATTCTAGTGAGGTCTGCATTACATTGTTTTGTTTCTTCACCCATCTTTGATGAGGAATAGATGGAACACTTGGCTGCATTACATAAGAACATAGGGACAAAGGAACATTGTATGAGTCTTCTATTGCTGTATAACAAATGACCACAACTTACCACTAGCAAAACAAAATGAAGTAAAACATTTATTATCGCGTATTATTAGCTCAAAACTCTCATGGGCTTACCTGACTTCTTTGCTCAAGCTATCGGCCCGCTGAGTTCACCTAGGGTTCAAAGCCCTCTTCAAGCGCCGTTGTTACTGGAACAGAAGAATTTATTTTCTTCTCAGCTTTCCACGTAGCCCCTCCATCTTCAAGCCAGCAATCATGCAAGTAGCTCTCGAACTTCAAATCCCTCTTTTTCTGCCTCAGATCTCTGCTTGGAAGGGCTCATGCGATTACTTGGGACTCACCTAGAATGCTCCAGGTGATCACCCTATCTGAAGATACTAATCAGGCCAACTGATTCATAACTTAATTATATCTGCAAAGCCCGTTGCCAAACAAAGTTTCTTATGTTTGTCTTAACAAAACATCTCATCATATTCTAGCTTTTGAGGATTAGAGATGGATATCTTCAGGGGACCATCTGAAAAACTCTGCTTAACACAGGCATGGAAACCCCAAGTGAGGAATATTAGAGACCAGCCTTGCAGAGACTGCACGGGGAGGCAGAGCCCCTCAGCTGCAGGAAGGATCTCAGCCCTCGGTGCTGTGCTATCAACCTGACTTAGTTACTCAGCACACCTGCTTCTCCCCTGCCTACCGGCTACTCCCCCAGCCTGTTCTAATTTCTGCCATCAAACTTCATTTGCACATCACATAGCCTACTGATGTGGATCTTACCTATAATTAAAACTTTGAACCCAAAGTCCCACCGCTTACTGGAAAACTCTTTGTATCTTAGTTCAAATCTCTGAGTGAGGAGTAGACTGGTCTAGCTCATCTTTTTAAGCCAGGTCTTGCAGGACTTGTGGAGCTTGTCCACCTTTGCATGAGGTGCTCACCCAATCAGCGGAAGTCAGGAGCATCAGGGTGGTATGAAACATGGTGAACCAAGAGTTATGCCATTGTGGGTTGGAGGATACTCTCTACAACCAGAACACCTGGATCCAAGTTCTGACTCGCCTTTGTGTGTTGCTGTTTTTAACTAAGTCTCAGATGATAGTCTATCCATGACTTTATTGAGAAATAACCATATATTGTGGAAGACAGTGTGGCGCTTCCTCAAGGACCTAGAAATAGAAATTCCATTTGACCCAGCAATCCCATTACTGGGTATATACCCAAAAGATTACAAATCATTCTATTATAAAGACACATGCACACGTGTGTTCATTGCGGCACTGTTTACAATAGCAAAGACCTGGAACCAACCCAAATGCCCATCGAAGATAGGCTGGACAAGGAAAATGTGGCACATATACACCATGGAATACTATGCAGCCATAAAAAATGATGAGTTTGTGTCCTTTGTAGGGACATGGATGAATCTGGAAACCATCATTCTCAGCAAACTGACACAAGAACAGAAAATCAAACACCGCGTGTTCTCACTCATAGGCGGGTGATGAACAATGAGAACACGTGGACACAGGGAGGGGAGCATCACACACTGGAGTCTGTTGGGGGGGGCCAAAGGAGGGACAGTGGAGGGATGGAGAGGCTGGGGAGGTCAGGGAGGGGATAACATGGGGGAGAAATGCCAGATGTAGGTGACGGGGGGATGGAGGTAGCAAACCACATTGCCATGTGTGTACCTATGCAACAATCCTGCGTGATCTGCACATGTACCCTAGAATCTAAAGTACAATAAAAAAAATAAAAAATAAATAAAAAATAAAAAAATAAGTCCCCATTTATGACATTATTAGAAAACAACCATATAACTTAATACTTTGTATTTTAAGTTATTTCAGATGTGTGGCTGAAAGTCATGAGACTTTGAGAAGTGGTTTGTCCTGGGTGTGACAGCCAGAGGAAAACTAACAGCACTGTATAGTTGCTCAAATACTTATTTAAAAGGAGGGGGATCTGGTCCTTAGAAGTTTAGAAAGTTAGGACTGCAGGTTTGGGGGCTGCAGTGAGGTCCTTTTGGCTTCAGCTTAGTTTAAGCCTCAGGGAGAACCCTGGCAGGACAAGCCTAGAGGCAAAGTATATTCCGATGCTCTTCACGAGGAAGGACAGCCAAGAAATCATAGAATGCCTGCAGGGCACAGTGTCCCTGGATCCAGAAACTTCAGGCAGCAGGACCTGGGAAAGTATACCAAGGCTATTTTATCTGTGCAGATAGAGGATAATGGCTTCTTAACATCAGCTTCGGTCTGATGCTTGGGAACTGGAGATAAGTTTTCAAAACTGGAACCTGACATACTGTTTTGGTTTAGTTTACCTATCCTTGATGAGGCGTCTGTTTCTTTCATTCTTGTTTCACATTTGACTTAACGCTAGCACATAAGAAACACGGTGGGCTTGGTAAAAGTTATACATTTTTAAAAATAAAATTAATTTTATTAAACAGCAACAGTAATAACAGCAATGAAACAAGATCCGATAGAATTAACTAGAGTTGAAATTAAATGTTGTTGAACTTTGAAACCTTGATTGGCTATATCTTAGGTGGTGACTTTAGTCAGATAACTTATTTTGATTTTGCCTCCTCATCTATAAAATTGGGATAATAATATTTAACTCTTAGAGTTTTTGTGTCAAACAATTGAAATAATAAATGAAAAACCATAGTTCAGTGCCTGAATCATAGTATGCAAACAAAAAACATTTTTGTATAGATGAATATTGAGTATCTCACACACATCAAGGGAATTAGTACTATACCTGAGTCTTTTTCGCCTAACTGGACCCTACTTTTCAAGTAGATACAGGACCTACAGACACAGAGCTCATGAATAAACAACAAATTCTTGATAATTTTTATTTGCAAATGCAATGTATTTTAGTGATGGTGAATTCACTGCTCACAGTTGCCAAACTTACATTAAATATTATGTGACCTCCTCTCTTCTTCCGATTATAAAAATCTGACGAATTTATATTGGGTAACAATTAGAATCAGTGAGAGACTATGACCAAGTTTTAAAAACCTCCCAAGTAAGAGGAAATTTGGGTACCTTTGAGAGGAAGGAAAGCCCTTCTTTACCTCATTTATCCAGGAAATTAACGCAAAACCACCGGTATTCTGCCAGAACGACAAAGGTAATTGAAGTTACATGTATATGTTACAAGAAAATACATGCTTCTTTGAGGATGAAATTTAAGAAGTACAGTAAAGATAATTCAGAGATATGTAGCTTCAGGCACGACATCAGAATTTGATTTCATAAGGGACAACCTGAGTGTGAAGAACTCACCATGGCAGTGTTTCAAAAGTGAAAGTTTGGGGGAAATCCCAGCCATCCCATTACATTTCCCATTGCCCAGAGCTCAGTCCCCTGCCATGGAAATGAGGTCTGCAAAGCACTGGTGGGAATCAATTCTACTCTTAGCTGAGCTAGCTCAGGACCTGGTCGATTGTAGGTTTTGCAAAGACAAAGCTGATGGCTGTATTGCAACCAATGTAACTCTTTATTCTGTCTTATTCCTGTTGGTTCTCATATTTGCAGCCAGAAATAGAGGTCCTTAAATACTTTTTGCAGCATTTCACTGTTTTGCAAAATCAGAATAATAACATAGAGGGCTGTGAGTGCAGAGAACAGAACATGACTCTGGGTAGCTTGAGTGCAAAAGGAAGCTATTTCAAGACTACTGGGTAGTTCATTAGATCAAAGGAAGAACTGAAAAGTGATTAGGAACAGTATCAAGGGCCCCTCCAGGAATCCAGTAGCAAGAGCGATTGGTCAATCTCCTTTGAATACTGATATAAAAATGGCTTAGCTTCACCTCCATTCTCAGTATGTGTTCATTTTCTTGAGATCTACATTCCAGGAAAGGGAGCTGGATTGTCCTAAAAATCCAGTGGGGAAGGGAAGGGTATGGGACACTGTGATTGACACAACCAAAGGAATTGATCAGTTGCAAAGAAAAAACAGAACACAATTACTTAAAGAACATTGAAAGTATTCTGAGCAGGCAAACCTGTCTCTACCAGTTCACATCACGCTAGCGGGTAATGATGTTACCTGGAGTCAAGCTTTCTCAGTAAACCAGCTGCTAATGATGAAGGAAATACAGCCCACTAATGATCCTCTGACACCTCTCTGCTCTTAGAGCTCAACAATAGCAGATGACTTTGGCATAAATAATCTTACAAAAAAGAAAAAAATAGAAGAAAGAGCAAAGAAGAAGAGGAAGAAGGAGGGGAGAGAGGGAGGGGGGAAAAAGTGGCTCAAGTCACAGCTGTCATAACTTGGAGAGTACTAGGGTGGTGGAGTACCATCAGTCCTTCCAAATGCCCTGTGTCAAGTGCACTTCACAGAATGCTTTCCTCATGCCATGTGGTGACTGGGAGAGCATGCAGAGAGTGTCTCTCTCTAGAAAAAAAACATTTTATTTTCTTTGAGATGGAGTCTTGATCTGTTGCCCAGGCTGGAGTGCAGTGGCATGATCTCAGCTCACAGCAACCTCTGCCTCCCAGGTTCAAGCAATTCTTGTGCCTCAGCCTCTGGAGTGTCTGGGATTACAGGCATGCACCACCACGCCCAGCTAATTTTTGTATTTTTTAGTAGAGATGGGGTTTTGCTATGTTGGCCAGGCTGGTTTCAAACACCTGGCCTCAAGCGATCCACCCACCTCAGTCTCCCAAAGTGCTGAGATTACAAGCATGAGCCCCTATGCCCAGCCAATAACAAAATTTTTTTCTTCTAGATCAGCACTATCCAATAGAAATATAATGTTGGACCCATACGTGATTTTACATTAGAAACAGGAAAAGGTGCATGAAAAGTATAAAGTAAGAGAAAAAGGAAAGGTGCATGAGAAATTAATTTTAATAATTTATATTTTGTTTAATGCAATATATCCAATTTATTATCAGTTTAATAAAATTATAAATAATGATTTTATATTTTTTCATACACCTTCAAAATCTGATGTGTATTTTACACACCCAGCATAGTATGGGTTGAACTGTGTCCCTCTAAAATGTATATGTTGATGTTCTAACTCCCAGTGCCTCAAAATGTGGCTCATCTGGAAATAGGGCTATTGCATATGTAATTTGTTAAGATAAGGCCATACCGGAGTAGGGTGAGCCTCTATTTCAATATGTCTGGGGTCCTTATAAAAAGGGGAAATTTGTACATAGAGACATGCACACAGGGAGAACACCATGCAAAGATTTGAGTTATGTTGCCCTAAGTGAAAGAACTACCAGAATCTAGAAAAGGGTGCCTGGAACAAGTCCTTTCCCAGTGCCTTCAAAAGGAGCATTTTCCTGCCCACACATTGATCTCAGACTTCGAGCCTCCAAACTGTGAGGCAATGAATTCCTGCTGTTTCAGCCATTCGGTTTGCCACACTTTGTGAGGACAACTCAGCAAACTAACGTACAGCACATCTCAATTTAGACTTGCCACATTTCTTTAATTTTTTAATTTTAATTTTTAATTTACTTTTAAGTTCTAGAATACATGTGCAGGATGTGCAGATTTGTTACAAAGGTAAACGTGTGCCATGGTGGTTTACTGCACAGATCATTCCATCACCCAGGTACTATGCCCAGAACTCATTAGCTATTCTTCTGGATGCTCTCCCTCCTCTCAATCCCCAACAAGTGCCCAGTATGTGTTATTCCCCCAATGTGTTCATGAGTTTTCATCAATCGGCTCCCACTTACAAGCGAGAATGTGTGGTGTTGGTTTTCAGTTCCTGTGTTAGTTTGCTGAGAGTAATGGCTTCCAACTCCAACCATGTCCCTGCAAAGGACATGATCTCATTCTTTTTTATTAGACTAGCCGCATTTCAACATCCACATGTGGCTGCCAACACTGATTCAGAATATTCTGATATTCTGGGTTTTACTTTGAACACCTCCAGCTTTTCTTTGTATACAATTGTAGGCCTGGAAAAGAAAGAGGCATTTTCCTGGTGGACTCTGAAATTGACTAGCTACTCCCACCAGCTTCCCTGAAGAGCCCCAGGAATGAGTATTCTAATAGGCTAATTTTTCAGAATGCATAAAAGTCTGTTTGGCCTGCTGGACAGTTCTGAATATAGCTGGAAGAGTGTCTTTGTACTTGTGGGTTTGGAAGAAGGGTATTTAGTACTCTGGGACTCAAGAAAATGTTTTGAAAGAAAACAGTGAGTTCAGTACCTGGTGTGAATGTGTATTCTCAGCTCTGTGTGCAGTGGATAAACTCAGTTACTCAAAGTCCAGAACCCTGACATGTAGCCAGTATGGGCCTGGGCTCCTCCATCCCCCAATACACTTCCCAAGTAAGTCTCAGCAAACAGACACCAGGCTTTGCTTTCCTGACTTTGGGGTTATAGAACCTAGATGGGCCTTGGGACAAGGCATTGATACATGTCGGCCCCCATGAGTTCATGTTTCTATTTACCAGACCCATTTGGCTGAAGCCAAGAGTTCATTTTCCACCAGGGGGAGAGGCCCTTAGTTCCCTTCGCCTAAGAATCTGGAAGCAATTCATTATACTCTCACACTAACAAGCAGCACATATTTCTCTTACTATTTTTTTTACAGATATATTTGTTGACCTATACCCAGAACTTATCATAACACATTGTGCTGATGACTGCAATAGTGACGAGAGGGGGAGAGAGATTTTTCTTTCAGCTTGCTAAGATATGAGCAATGGCATCTCTGTCTTTATTTTCTTAACTTAGGAAATAAAATGTACTTTCTACAAATATAGACGATGACAGGAGTGTGTGCATAGATAATTATAGGAATTCAGCTCTCCGTTTGCCTAGGGAAATCAGCTCCGTTTCAAAGAAGATTAAAAAAAATGCTTTCTCCTAATACTTTTTCTCCTGTTGATCACCTGATTGTTGACAGTAATGTTTGCCAATTTCTTTTTCTCAGCAACTTTGTGCTCATGTCAGGATTCTTTCCACAGTGTTCCTGCAGGTGTATTGATTATTTCTTCCCACAGTAAAAGAACAAGTCCACCTTCAGTGATGCCACTCGGGCTTAGAATGATCAAACATTCTACCATGTACACTTTGTGTGGATCTGGGCAGATCACACCCACTTCATGGGCCAGATTTCTCACTTGTTTGGTTGGAATGATGATGTCTACCTCACTGGAGTGCAAATATGATGAGATTCTAATTGTGAATGCTCCTGAGAAAGTGTGTGGCTTATAAAAACCCTCAATGAGCGTTCTCGTCCTTTTCTTCCTTGAAACCGAGTGAGAATTCCTCTGGGCATGTGATGTGCACCAGGCATCTAATCTTCATGTTCTTCTGTAATCCTCAGAACAATATGAAGTGGGCACTAACATTCATTTTGCAGATGAAGAAAATGAGAGATTTAGAGATCTGACTCTAGTTTCTTAGCTATAACTGCAAGAGCCAGAATTGGAAGCCAGTTGTATCTGACTTCATAATGGATTAATTCAAGCACCACACAAGCTCCTTCTCATAGAGAGAAGGCTTGATATGTTGTACATAAGCTGGTTTGGGTTATGTGTGGGTTTTACCACTTGGGAGTCACATGTGTAATGTCAGGCACTCAAAAATTCTCCCCCTTTCCTATGAGGAGACACTGTCTGTTTCCCGTATCTCTGTATTCCAGAGCAGTAGCAACCAAACACTGCCACACTTTTCCTTCTGCCTAGCGAAGGATTCCCTTCCAGAGGAAAGAGACTCAGAGCATCAGGTTCCTGGGTATCCTTTGTCCTTCAGAGGCACCTGATCTTTCATTCTCTTGTTGTACAAACTCAGAAACTCATTGCAGACTCTGCAAGCAGCAAGTACCCCAGTGCTAACTTAGAAGGGTATTGAGCTAGCCCTGGAAGATGGTCCTTCTCCATGTCTTCAACAACACCTGGAAGCTGCTCCTTTCTCTGTAGTCTTAGCCCACTTATTATGATCATTTTACTAATGCACGGTGGCTTCTCCTGCCACAACAATGCTCTGTGAATCTTTTCATTGGATCTGTGAATTCCTTCGTGGGCCAGGTCCTATGCTAGAAGCTGGGGATTCAGAGTGGCCAAACTACAATATGGGAGGACACTCTGTGACCAGGAGAACAGATACTAAAACAATATTCCAAGTAAGCATTTGCAAGAGATCTATGTGCAATTAAGAGAAGCACAGACGCTGTGCAAGCACAAGACAAAGGGCCTCGAGAGGCCTGGGGTGTAAGAAAGTTGAGAGGTATAATAGTTTCCTGTTGCTGTTGCAACCAATTACCATGCAGTTGGAGGCAGAAGACAAAACCTGCTTATCATCTTACAGTTCTGGGGCAAGAAGTCTGAAATTCATCTCAAGGGGCTAAAATCAAACTGTTGGCAGGGGTGAATTCCTCCTAGAGGCTCTAAATTAGATCCCATTTCCTTGTCTTTTCCAGCTTTTAGAGGCTGTCTGCATTCTTTGGTTCCTGGCTCTCAGCCTTCAATCCCATCACTCTAACCTCTGCTTCCATCCTCACATCTCCTTCTGATGGAATACTACCCAGCCATGAAGAGGAATTAATTAATGCTGCATTCACACCAACCTGGAAGGGAATGGAGACTATTACTCTAAGTGAAGTAACTCAGGAATGAAAAACAAAACATCGTATGTTCTCACTTATAAGTGGGAGCTAAGCTATGAAGACGCGAAGGCAAAAGAATGATACATTGGACCTTTAGGGGCTGGGAGAAAGAGTGGGAAGGGGGTGAGGCATAAAAGACGACAAATTGGGTTCAGTGTACACTGCTTGAGTGATGGATGCACCAAAATCTCACCAATTACCACTAAAGAACTTACACATGTAACCAAATACCACCTGTTTCCCCAAAACCCATGGAAATATAAAATTAAATAAAAAAAATCTCTGACTCTACTGTCTTCTCCTCTCCTTGATAAGGACCTCTGGCTAACGGGCTAATCTACAATAATGTTCCCATCTCAAGATCCTTAATTTATTCTCCTCTTCAAACCCTCTTTTGCTGTTCACAGGTTTCAGGGAGTAAGATGTAGATGTCTTTGGGGAGGCCGTTATGCTTCCTACAACATGGAGTAAAAACAGAGTCAAGAAAAAGTCATTAAGAAGAGATCACTTTCAGAAAAAGACATGAAAGTGAGTAGGAGGTAAGCAGGTGTAGTGGGCAGCAAGAACACGCAATCCAGCGTGTCTTATGGAAAGCCCCAGAGGTGGCATGAGATTTAGCAGGCTGGGATTGAAAGGGCCCTGGGCAGATGGTATAGGGAGAGGGGAAAATGAGAACAGAGGAGACCCAGAAAGATTTGATGTGTTTGAGAGGACTGGGGAAGAAGGATTTAGGTAAGGAAGTAATGGATCTACCTTTGTGTGTTACAAAGATGACTGATGGTTCTCTGGAGGATCAGATTGGAGATGGCAAGATTGCATTCATGGGTGCCACTGCAATAAGAAGGAATAGACAGTGGTGGCTAGTCTAGGACTATGGGGTCAGATTCAGAAGATATTTAAGAGGTGAAGTCTACTGACATGGGTGATAGACATCATTGAGTGGGAGAGAGTGAGGTGTCAGGGGTGACCCCAAGACTACTGAACACCTGGATGATTGGTTGTACGTACATGAAGACAGGAAACTTGAAGGTGTGGCAGTCTGAGGACAGTTCATGAATAAAGTTTGGGACCTAGCTTGAGTTACATAAATGACATTCACATTGAGGAATGGAGCAGGCATACTGGTATGGAAGAAAACTTCAGTCTGGTCCTGTTTTAGAGAAATTTATTCAGGAAGTATGACATGCTGCAAAATAAAAAAATAAAAAAAACCAAAAACGATTTTGGTTTGCCTGAGTCCTGTTTTTCCAGCAACTCTCTATGTGATTGGGTCAAGCGAAACAAATTCTTAGTGCTTCAGTTTACTCCTTAAAATTGATAGTAGAATTTCTTGCTCTGCTAATAATACCAGATTGTTCTAAGGATTAAATTAGAAAATAAATATGAAAGTGCTTTGCAACTTTTAAATGCTTTATAACCATTTTTATGTTTTTTAAAACAGGAATGATTATTAGCATACCTTAACTAAGAGGGGTATGTTACCATTATTGATTACAAATTCATTTATTTATTTATTTGCTTATTTTTTATTTTTTCAGTCGGAATCTTGCTCAGTCACCCAGGCTGGACTGCAATGGTCCGATCTTGGTTCACTGCAGCCTCTGCCTCCTGGGCTGAAGTGATTCTCCTGCCTCAGCCTCCCAAGTAGCTGGGATTACAGGTGCATGCCATCATGCCTGGCTAATTTTTGTATTCTTAATAGAGATGGGGTTTCACCATGTTGGCCAGGATGGTCTGAAACTCCTGACTGCATGTGATCTGTCTGCCTTGGCTTCCAAAGCGCTGGAATTACAGGCATGAGCCACCGTGCCCAGCTGATTTCAAAATAATTTAAATCATATTGAGAATTTTTCTTCACCTTCTCTCTACTTGGACTAAATAACTTCTCCTATTCTCTTTGAGATTCCATGATGTAATCATTTGGTTATTTCTGTGGACAGAGCTGGCACTGGACAAAACTGCCAGGAGAGTGGGGGGGATCTGGGACCTTGACGATGGGGTGGCGGCAGAGGCAACTGGAGACGCTTGTGGGAGACGAGGCCAAGAGAAGGTTCTTTGTGTGCCTGCCGTCTGTATCTTTGAACCACCTTACAAGATTATTTCCAATTCGTTGATAGGGAAGTAGCATTTTTAGCACATCCATTGTCTTTGTCAAGGCCATTCAGCCAGTGAGTGGTGCAGCTGTCAGCATGTGGAACCCTGGCTCTCTGGCCATGCCCAGAAGCCTCCTATGGGACTTTGGTCCCCTGTTATCCCTGGAGGTGCTCATTGAGCTTATACTTTCCTGTTTAAAAAGATGAATCTGATTGTCTGATACTCACTGGTATTTTTAACTTGGTGGTGAGCTCCTCATTCCAGAGAAAAGCTTCTTGAAAATGGAAATGATCTCTTTCATTGTTGCTTTTTAATACTCTGAGGGTATGCAATACATATTTCCTGAACGGAACTAAATGGCTCCTCTCAGTGTCATTTCTATTATTAAAAAAAAAAAGAGTCAGAAATGGCAATAGCTCCCTTTGGCAGTACTTCAGATGGAGAGAAAGTCTATAGGAGCAATTAATGTTGTGCACTCTGAAGTCTAAGGGGGCACACTCAAATCTGGCTTCCTACTTCACTGGCTCGTAATTCTTGCTCCGGCTGAAACTCTTCTCTGGAAGGCACTTATTCCAGTTTTCCATCTGGCCTCTGCTTTAATTCTTGGTGAGCACAATGAGAACCAAGTTCTCTAGTCTGCCCAGGATACAGGGTAATATTTTCCATTTGCTTTCTTTCTTCGGAATTTAATTCTAACGCATACAATTAAAAAATGTAGCAGATATATGCATTGTCATTTGTAGCAGCAAAGTCTGGAATATCTACCCTTCTCTGGCAATTAGGCTTCCTACTTGTTCACTTCAAGCTCCAGAACATCTAACACTTTGACATGATTCCTGATGTGATATTTTTCTGTACAGATGAAAGATAAGACATTGACACTCACTTTGCATTGGGAGTAAGTTGTTACTACAGCACTTACAGTTTAGAAAGATATAGGAAAATATTTCATATTTGCATGATTTTTTCCCAAAGCCCATTATAACAAAATGCTCCTGATAATTTCAAGTTCACATTAATTTTCTGCCATTCAGACAAAGGACAATGTGGGCAAATAAGTGCTCATTAAAATGTATTTAGAGGGGATATTTTCCATTAGGGTGTTTTATTATTTAAGAAGAAAACAGAGGCCCATGCAGTAATGCATAATGCTCACAACAACATGGCATTTCAGACAAATTACATTTGGATAAAGATGAACATGTCTGGGTTTGGAAGGCCAATTGATTCTAGTTGGTACCATAGTAGCATAATTATAAGCCAAGTTGAAAAGAGTTGGTAAAAATAAAGATTAGGCCAGAGAAATCCACCAGCAAGTCTAGAGAAAAGTTTTTCATGCTGGTCTAAATTTTGGTCCTTTGGAGTGAAGTTTTGGGGCTCTGTATCACTGGAGCAGGCCCACCTGTGTGAAGTGATATGACTCTGCAAGTGGGTGAAGGGGGAGATGGAGGTGGGTTGCAGGGTGCATAGGCAATAGCAGCACCCTGAAGAATACAGACACTGCCCAAGGCACCATGTTCCATTGTGTTTAAGGCAAAGGATGACTTAGGCCAGATTTGGGATGCAGGCCACCAGTGTATAGCCATGGAATTTTAGTAGCCACACATCCCTCTCAGGGCCTGCATTTTCCACCTGCAAGTTTGGCTTGATAACTTTCTTTTACACAGCTTCATGGCAGCTTCTCAAGATGTCCACTTTCTGCATCAAGGCTCTTTGTCCAGACATCTGGGATGATTTTGGCTTTCTCACCATATTCCTCCAGGTGTCTTCAATAAGCCTCCTTTCCTGCCTTCACATCTTCCCCAAGTGGTAGGCTCTGCAAATAGCTGCCATGCTTACTCTCTCCCGTCTTTCTGTCTTTCCCACAGCTCCTGGAACCCGACATTTTTCACAGATTTTCACTTTGCCTCTCAGGAGGCATGTGCGTATATCTACTTTATTTCTCAGCTGCAACTCCAGATTCTTTCTCACTCCCCAGGCCCCATGGCCGCTTCCTGCTGAGCCAGCAGAAAATGTGAGCACAGCACAGGTAGGGAGAACATTGTGTATTTGCCCACAGCTTTGGGACCTGGGTCAAGAAAGCCCGTCAACTGCCCTAAGACTCAATTTTGTCATGTATGAAATGAGCACAAGAAGTATCTTACAGGGAAATTTTGAAGATGAAATAAAATAACTTATAGGAAAATGGAAGCAAGTTGCTATTGATTCAACACACATGAATTAAGTAGTGTTCTGTTTACTGTACACTACACAGTATTTCCTGGTCTTTGTTCTCATTGTCTCCACAGTCTGCTGTCTGGAATGTGGATGTCAGTTAATGTTAACAGAGAGTGATATTACCGAAAAAACACAAATATGCCCTTTATTCTGTGCAATAAATTAAATGCTTAACAACTTCTTTATTCAACTGTATATAAGATCAACAGTTATTTACATTTCTTAGTGGATTATCTTGACATGGTTTGTAGCTTTTGAATGACAAAAGCCAAATCAGGTTTTTATCTTAGTGAAATCAATCATCCTATGTCATTAGCATATATTAGGAGCATGCCTCATATATCTGATCTACTGAATGACGTCCAGCATACTTACGATAGGAAGCATGTGCTCAACCAACTGAAATAGGTAGTTACCATTAAGTTAAAAATTGGTACCATTCTCCCTCATGTTATTTCACAAGTTAACTAATTGTGGCTAACTTGAACTTCTGCAGAAATAACTATCAACATTTTTAAGGCCTACGCAGTAAAATGAATTTCATTCTAAACATATCGCCAATTTCTTCTTTTAACTTGCTGTACATTTTATTTTGTTTTTAGCCATCATTTATTGTGCCTACTGAGTAGCTCTGTGGTAGGTGGTATTACTGTCTTTGAATCCTCAGAGAAGCAGAACTGATCACAAGATTTAGATATAAACTTTTCAGAAACAGCAAAATAAAACAGAGAAGGGGGAATTAAGACATTTAATTTATCTCAAGGTATTTCTTGGGAAACCTGGAGCTCTAGGTCCCATGCCTATAATTGATGATTCCTTGTATCTACACATTGCCAGCCTGCTAAGTATCTGAGTTGACATTCTCACGTTCTTTCATTGGATACAGGCTTAAGAGAAATAATAGGGAAGCTCCAGACCTTTCCTGTAGGGTAGGTCAGTGGCACATTTTCTGTCCTGGATGCTGAGGGCATCCTCAGACACCTATATCTCCTATATCTTCAGACACCTAAACCCTCCTAACCAATATATGTTTAGTGTTAATCTTAAAGCTTTAACTTTAGAATTCACACCGAGCTTTATTCTCACATGAGATGCTCATTAAAGTCAAGTGTTACTTATTTTATTCCAGGGAAGTTGTTGTTTTTAGTTCAACTTCAGAACTTGACATTCATCCTTGTTAACATTCAACTCAGTTCATCTCATTGTGAATGCAGACAGATGGTGAATGGGGAATTAATAGAACAGGTGAGTGTATGTTCTTGTTTGTAACAAACTTTTACTTCTCTTCAACCCTGAGTTTTTAAAAAAGAATATAGCTTCTTTTTATGATATCTAGATAGCTGGTGGTATGGTTGGAAAAGAAAATGCAGATTTGGATATTGTTCTGCACAGAATTATGGAGAAAGCATAACTGGTATAATCTGGCAGTGGTCAAGTTAAACTGTGTTGTTCTCCTATCACCAGTCAGGTGTGTTTTAGGCTGACTTAAATAAAGAGCAGCAAACTTATTGTTTATATAAGACATAAAAATCTAGAAATGAAAAAAATAATATTGTTCCTTCAAAAAAGATTAATATTTTAAAAGTATGTGAACTACCAGGTCATTTAGTTTGAGACTCCATAATTCCAAAGCTATGTGAAGGACATATGTGTTAGGGGAAAGTTGAAATAGACTCAACCTCATGTATTCTAAAAGTGAGCTCTCACTGGAACAAAATAATCTGTTGGCACTTTAGCTGCCACCCCAGGACAAAAGTCAACACTTTTTAGAGAAAGATAGCATAATATAGAGTCTCACCCACAATGCTCAACATACAATAAAAAAGTTACTATGCATGGCAAGAAGCAAGAAAAAGTATCTAAAAATAGATAAAATAGTCAACAGAAACAGATGTGGAGATGATCTGAAGCTGGTAGGCAAAATCTTCAGAAAACTGGATAATACATGAAATAGAAGAAAAGATAAACTTAATGCAATATGAACTGTATCAATGAAGAATTGTGATCTGTAAAAACAATCAAATGAGTGTTCTATAATAAGAAAATATGGTATTTGAAATAAGGAACTCTTTGAGTTAAACTGTAGAAAGGACATAACAAACAATAGGATTAATAAACCTGAGGAAAGTTCAAAGGCCAATGTAAAAGAACAAACAAACAACAATAACAAAAAGAAACAAAAATGAGCAAAAAACAAAATGTGGGCCTCAGAAGGTCTAATGTACATGTAATTGGAAAACCAGGACAAGTGGAAAAAAGATATACAGAAATGATAGCTTAATAAATAAGAGCCAAGATTTTTCCAAATCTGATCACAGCCATTACTCCCTAGATCAAGAACCACAATTAACTCTGAGCCAAATAACTACAAAAAATACAACACCCACGTGCATCATATTCAAACTACTAAAGTCCAAAAATAAAGAGAAATTCTTAACAGTATAAGAAACAAACATTACTTTCATGATAACAAGAATAAAAATAATGGCTAACATTATAAAAGTATGGAAATAATAAGAAATTGACTTGATATGGGTGGAAGGAGGGGAACAACAGACACTCGGGCCTACTTGAGGGTGAAGGGCGGGGAAAAGGGAGAGGTTCAGGAAAAAACAAAACTATCAGGTACTATGCTCAGTACCTATGTGATGAAAATGTCTGTATCCCAAACCCCAGAGTCATGAATTTACCTATGTAACAAACCTGCACATGTACCCCTGAAACTATAATAAAAGTTATAATATTTAAAAAAGAAAAAAGAAAGAAATTCATTGGGATAAAGTACCAAAAAGAAAAAGCAAACATTACAAATTTAGAATGTGAAATTCAGAAAAATAATGCTCAAAAATAAAGATCGAATAAAGACATTTTCAGCCATAGAAATTGAGCATTTATCATCAGGAGACCTACTTGCTCTATAAGAAATATTAAAAGGAATTCCTCAGGCTAAAGGAAGCCCCCCACCAGCTGAAAACAAGCAGAGGCATGTATGAAGGAGCCAATAGCCCTAGAATGAGTAAATGGAAAACAATGAGCAGTTTATAACAAATATAGGAATAACATTTATAGTGACAATAACAAACAAAAACAAAAACACAAAAAACAACAATCAGAAATCCGCATGGGGAAATAGAATTAAAATTTGATGACCTCAAGCATAATTCAGTCTATGATAGAATAATCATCTAAGGTCTGCTGTAATAAGTACAGTGTATGTTTTGTTGTCTTGAATGTAATGACAAAAATTAATAAAACATAGAACAAAACCCAAATGATTATATAATTAAGTTAAAAAAAGAATACAAAATGAGGTGAAAAGATATGAAGAAATAGGAGTAATGGAATAAAGAATAGATGTTTCCCCTGACGAATCTTGTTCTTCTGGGATTCTTATTGTAGGTACATCAGACTATTTGATATTATCCCAAAGCTCTTTGATATTCCATTCACTTTTTTTCACTTTGAATTTACCAACTTGTGCTTCAGAAATCTGTTTTTCATTTCACTAACTAGTTTCTCAGCCGTGCTGAGTCCTTGGATAAGCTTCTGAAACTATCTTTATCCTGACTTTATCTCATAGTATGGACATCTGAGTCTTTCGAATGGTTTTCCTCTGATGAAGCGTTTTACTACAAACATTAATAAATTAATTACATATGTACATATACACATATGTGTATATATATGTAATGTTTTTCTCAATTCCCTGGTTGGTTGGATAACTGAGACATCTCTGAATATAGTTCTTTTGATTAGTTTGTTTTTTGGCAGGTTTTTTTTTTTTTGAGACAGGGTCTTGCTCTGTCACCCAGCACTGTGTTCTTGGCTCAATGCAACCTCTGCCTCTGGGTTCAAGCAATTCTCCTGCCCCAGTCTACCAAGTAGCTGGGACTACAGGTGAGCACCACCACGCCGGTCTAATTTCTGTATTTTTACTAGAGATGGGGTTTCACCATGTTGGCCAGGCTGGACTCCAACTCCTGGTCTCAAGTGATCTGCCCGCCTTAGATTCCCAAAGTGCTGGGATTATGGGCATGAACCATCATGCCTAGCCTGGCAGTTTTTTTTTTTTTTTTTAAGCCTTCTGTTTTTGTGGGGGGGATAGAAAACTAGCCACCACGTAGACAGTAGAGATGAAATAACATTATGTTGGGAAATGGGCCCATGTCTTCTTCCAGTATACTTGCAGTAGGGGGTTTTGAGTCAATCTAGTCAGTGGGTGAGCCAGGTGTGCATTTTGTTGTTGCTGTGGTTACGTTCAGATAGTCACCATCTTTGAATTCTTCCAGCTTTACCTTGTGCTTAGGGTAGAGTTGGGGAGCCAGAGGATTTTTCTCAATGTTCCTGTTCAACTCTCAAGCTTAGGCTTTCCCTGTGAGCCAAAACCTCAGAGACAGTCTTTCTGCACACTCTTGCTCCTCTCCATGAGATAGACAGCTCTTCTTTGGTGAGCGATACTCCCTAGCCTGGTTTAGGGTAGGGGGCTGGACTTTCTGGTTTTCCTTCTAAAGCTTCAATCTTGGGCTTCTACTGTATCCCTGGGTCTTCCTGGTGGAGCACATTCAGTGATGCTGCCACTCCTGCAAAAGTCATAGATTTCTGGTTTTCTGAATTTTTTTTCCTGACAATAGTGGATTTTTTCCTTTTTCCTTTCTCTGGCTGAAGTGGGTCTTTGCCTGTGTTCTGGTGTTGACAGTTCGTGTTGTCCTTTGCCCAACAGCTTAAGGCTTTTGTTCTATAGGGGAGTAGGATCTGGGTGGAGCTTTATGCCTTCTGTATCATCATGTTTCCCATTTGTCTTCTAAGTTCCCAGTGATGTCCACTGAAAATAATCTGTCACTTGGTATAAACTCCCCTTGTGTCTGAATCTCCCTGGGGTTCTATACTCTCACACTTTCCCACACTTTGCATTTAGCAAGTCATTAATACTTTTAACTTAAATCTTACTTGTAAGGCTTGTAAGGCCTGACTTGGTGAAGAAAGTACAATGATCTCCTCACTCAAGGCAAAGTTCTGTCCATATCAAGCCTTTCTCTGATTTCTAGAAGCCTGCCTTTCCCCACCCTCCCTTCCCTACCCCAATCCCCAGTGCCAGGTGACTCTGGTGTTTAGATGGTACCCTTTTGGGGAACAAAGGGCTGTGGCTCCAAGCTGTACATAGATTCCTAAAACTATGTCTTTATGATTTATCAAATTTTATAGGCTTTCAGATTTATAGTAGTCCATTAAGTTCCCTAGAAAACTTCATTGTCTGTAGGTACATGTAGAACAGAAGAAATCTTTTAAGACCCTTACTACACAAATTTGTACCCAATATGAATTGTCCTAAACTACAACTCACACCGGCTGAACCATGAAAACATGTTTCTGGGGAAGGGCACTCACTGTAAGATTTGCCTTGAGGTCTAAATTTTAGAAGAATTACTTAAAAAAAAAAAAAATCTAAAGGGCGGAATACTTATCATGGGGGAAGAGGGATCCCTTTCACCACATTTCCAGAACTTACTGGTTGCTTGTACAATAGTCATTACCTCATTTTTGTTTTGTTTTGTTTTTTAAAGCCTCTCGTTTTGCTCAAGTATATACCTTCTTTCTTATGATCAGGTTTTTCATTAAGGCTCTCTTGGTCATCCCATTTCTTTTGCCAGGGACTAGTCTAGAAATGGACATGGGAAAATTACGGCCATGGAATGATGCATACGCATATATATTTGGAGGGGTCTCCTGGGTGGTCTGCTAGTTAATCTTTCTTTGGAGGACATATTTTGAAAGTAGCCCCTCTTTTTCACTGAATTTCATTGGGTCTTTATATAACAGCTGCTACTGCAGCAGCCAATCTGTATCCTAGCAGAGCAGCAAGAAAGAACCCAGATCCTTGATGGTGCCGTCAAGGCAATGAGATACAAATAACTGAACAATATGAATGATTAAATAATTAAAAGATAATACAGATAACTTAAAAGTATGTACCATATTCTAATTTAATTTTAATTAATTTGCATCTTATTTCCTCTAATAGCAAGAAGAAAATATATTCGTAGTGGAAAATATATTCTTAGCGGACACATGTAAGACAAAAGCATATCTGCACAAACAGACCTATACTATTACTCCAATCTTTCTGAACTGGGCCCAGTCTCACTCGCCCTCTTCAGAGGCAACCACTGGCCATTGTTGGATATGTGCTCTTCTCATTCCTTTATTTTGCATTTAAGAACTAATATATGTCTATATATACACATATAGTTCTCTTTGTACAAAATGGATCACAGTATATGTCTTTGAAGTGATTTTTTCATTTAATGTTTTTAGGTTATATTTCCAAGTCAACACATACAGTGCATATTTGTATACATATATAAGATATTCAGTAAGACAGACTCCTAGAAGAGGACTTACTGCATCTGGCTATACCTTATTTTCTCAGCTTGACCTGATTGACATTTATTTATTTATTTATTGTTTTACTTTAAGATCTGGGATACATGCGCAGAATGTGCAGGTTTGTTACATAGGCATACATGTGCCATGGTGGGTTCCTGCACCTATCAACCCGTCATCTAGGTTTTAAGCCATGCATGCATTGGGTATTCATCCTAATGCTGTCATTCCCCTTGTTCCCCAGCCACCAACAGTCCCCAGTGTGTGATGTTCCCCTCCCTATGTCCATGCGTTCTCATTGTTCAACTCCCACATATGAGTGAGAACATGCGGTCTTTGGTTTTCTGTTCCTGTGTTAAGTTTGCTGAGGATGATGGTTTCCAGTTCCATCTATGTCCCTATAAAGGACATGAACTCATTCTTTTTTATGGCTGCATAGTATTCCATGGTGTATAAAACCACAATGAGATACCATTTCACCCCAGTTAGAATGGCGATTATTAAAAAGTCAGGAAACAATAAATGCTGGTGAGGATGTGGTGAAACAGGAATGCTTTTATACTGTTGGTGGGATTGTAAATTAGTTCAACCATTGTGGAAGACAGTTTGGAGATTCCTCAAGGATCTAGAACCAGAAATACCATTCGACCAAGCAATCCCATTACTGGATATATACCCAAAGGATTATAAATCATTCTACTATAAAGACACATGTACACGTATGTTTATTGTAGCACTATTTATAATAGCAAAGACTTGGAACCAACCCAAATGCCCATCAGTGAGAGACTGTGGCTATACCTTTTTATGTTTTGACTGATACTACCAGATTGCTGTCTAAATCAGCTTTACCAAGTACACTTTCACCAAAACTGTATATGGGAAGGAAATTTTATATTTTCTAGAAAACACTTTTGGGAACAAAAACCAAACTAATAAGTAGTTTTATGATAGGTATTAGATTTTACATGCGTATACCCTTTGACACAGCAATTCCACTTCAAGAAATTAATCCTACAGAAATAATTACACAGATGGACAAAGACAGACCATAGGGATGACAGATACAGCATTACTTACAATCTTGAAGAATTGGAGACCACTAAATGTCTGGCAAAAGGCAATTGGTTAAATGAATTATGATACAGAGAGACTATGTGCTTGAAAAGAGATATTTAATATGTCAAATAACCAGCAAACTCAGGAAATAAATGTTTAAAGATCACAAACCCTAAAATCCAATGCTCTTAGTTCCAGCAGCCTCTGGGCAGCCCCATAAATGCTTAACCCACTGGTATTAGGTTAAGATGTAGCAAATTTGGTAAAAAAAAATAGGATTTTGAATTTATATTTTCAAATGTTTTAGTATAATTTTCAAAAAAGAAACAATTCATAAACTCTTTGACTTCAGAACTTCAAAAAATCAGTATCAAAATAAACTATTAGAAATTAGGAAAAAATTATTGAGATGAAAGTTGAAAGCTATAAAAATTAAGCAAAAGCAGAAACATTTGCTAGGAGACATGAAGTTGTAGCAGACACTTTCAGTTCCATCCAGTATACATCCTCCTCTCATTTAGTAATGAACTTTGATTTTCTTTTTGAGATGGAAAGCTGCTCAAGCTGCATTCCTAGTTCCCCCTAGTTTCATGCTCTGGCTCTGTGACTCAGTCCTGGAAGATGGCATACGAACAAAGTTCTGGTCTAAAAACTCTAAGAGGAATAATAAAAGGGGCTAGGTTATTGGTGAGCTGATCCTTTTATCTTTTTCTTCTTCTACCTGTTGCTTTCCAGGAACACAGATCAGATTATTAGATCCCCAACCGTCATCTTGAAAGATAAGGACCACAGGATGTAAGGCAGGCATTGGGAATCAGGGCATGAGATTGAGTCTAGATCCTGGAGGATGCCAGGGTGCTCGCATACCTCTCTCAGACTGCACACCTTGGCATCTCTCTTATTCAAGAGAAAAGAAAATGTTTATCTTGTTTCAGACACTGTTACTTAATTTTATGTAATATACTGTATATTCCATGCTGTGCAGAATACAAATTTTGTTTTTCATAAGAATTAAATATAAAATAAAATCCCAAATGAGAGAGAGAGAGAGAGACTCAGAGAGAGGGAGAGGAGAACAAATATACAAGGATGCAATGTTAATAATGAGATGTCATCTTCAAATACAGAGAAGCTTAAACACTTATATTAAAGCTTCTTATACAAATCAGTGATAATGTTTGGAAAATCTTGGAGAAATGGATAACTTTTGTCAAACTGTAAAATACCCCATTTGACCCAAAAAGAGAGAAAATCTGAACAGACCATAACCATAGCCAAATTTGGTGGCAGGCTCAGATGGTTTCACTGGTAAGTTTACTCTAAATTCAAACATCATGTAATTCCTGTGACATTTAAAAAATTCTAGTCTAGAGAAAAAGATGAAAGATCTTTAATTCATTGTATAAAGTATCATGAAGAGGCCGGATGTGGTGGCTCATGCCTGTAATCCCAGTACTTTGGGAGGCTAAGGCAGGCAGATCGCAAGATCAGGAGATTGAGACCATCCTGGCCGACATGGTGAAACCCGTCTCTACTAAAAATACAAAAAAAAATTAGCTGGGCATGGTGGTGCATGCCTGTAGTCCCAGCTACTTGGGAGGCTGAGGCAGGAGAATTGCTTGAACCTGGGAGGCAGGGACTGCAGTGAGCCAAGATCATGCCACTGCACTACAGCCTGAGCGACAGCGTGAGACTCTGTCTCAAAAAAAAAAAAACAAAAAACAAAAAACAAAAAAAAAAAAACCCATCATGAAGATAGCACATAAGAGAAAATTAGACACATTCCAAGTATATAGATGCAAATATTTCAAATAATCAGATGTCTGAATCCAGATATTTATAAAATTATATGACATGAACAAATGGAATTAATTACAGTAACACAAGGACTTAAAAAATAGGAACTTTATCAACATATTTTATTATAGCAACAAACCAAAGGATATCAATAGGTGTCAAAAAGCTATTCAATAAAATGTAGAGTTATGGTAAATAATTACAAAGAAAGTAGGATTTTAAGGAAGTTAAAACATACAACTGTTATTTACTAAAAATAGCAAATAATATTTTAAAGGGTAAGATATGAAGGCCATTCCCATTAAAAACTGAGATTAGAGCTGAGCGTAGTGGCTCACGCCTGTAATCCTAGCACTTTGGGAGGAGTTTGAGACCAGCCTGATCAACAAAGTGAAACCCTGTCTCTACTAAAAATACAAAAAGTAGCCGGGCGTGGTGGCCTGCACCTGTAATCTCAGCTACTCAGGAGGCAGAGGCAGGAGAATCACTTGAACCCAAGAGGCGGAAGTTGCAGTGAGCCGAGATTGCACCACTGCGCTCCAGCCTGGACGCAACAGAGTGAGCCTCCATCTCAAAAACAAACAAACAAACAAACAAAAAAAAAAAAAAACAAAAAAACTGAGATTAGATTCTATCATTACTCTATTTTGATCTTTGCTTTTAGAGCACCAGTTAATGTAATATAAACAAAAAATGATATAGTTATGATAAATATTAGAGAAAAGAGACATGTTGATATGATTATAAAAGTTAAAATCCTAAACTATGAAAGTTAAGATAATTGGATAAAGTAGTAAACAAAAGATATAAAACTGCTTTTTTATATTTACATACTAAATTAAAAATACAAATTGGAAAATAAATCCTATTCAGAATAGCAACAGAGACATAAATTTCTGGAAATTAATATAACTGGAAAGTATAAGCAAAGAAAAACATAAAATCTTAACCAAAGGGCTTAAAAGAATTATGACTGATCAAGATCCTAGATGGAAAAACCTAACAAACCAAAAATATTAATTCATGCCAAGTTAAGAATATAAATCAGTTTTCTCAGAATCCCAACAGAACTTCTTAAGAAATTGGGCATGTCCCACACATATGTTCATTGCAGCAAAGACACAGAATAGCAAAGACATGGAATCAACCCAAATGTCCACCAATGGCAGACTCAATAAAGAAAATGTGGTACATCTATACTATGGAGCCATAAAAAGGAATGAGATCATGTCCTTTGCAGGGACATAGATGGAGCTGGAATCCATTATTCTCAGCAAACTAATGCAGGAACAGAAAACTAAACACTGCACGTTCTCATGAGCAAGAGCCGAATGATGAGAGGATATTGACACCTTGTGGGGAACAACACACACTGGAGCCTGTTGGAGGGAGAGCGTCAGGAAGAATGTCTGATGGATGTTGGGCTTAATACCTGGGTGACGGGTTGATAGACGCAGCAAACCACCATGGCATGCGTTTACCTATGTAACAAACCTGCACATTCTGCAAATATACGCCAGAACTTAAAGTTGAAAAAAACAAAAACATCAAAATAAAACTATTCTAAGTGAAAAAATAATTGGGCATGTCCAAGACCTAATCTAACATAGATTTCATCTGAACAAAGTAAATTAAATGCTCAGTGAAAAACTATAGTTTTATCTCAGTTATTATAATTATTATGTGAACTTATTTTCTTAAAGTACCAAGGAAGGAGATATTTCCCTTCTCAAGAGGAAACATAAAATTTTCATAACAAATGAATTTATGGCTATACCATCACACTGGATTCCTCTGTCAGATAAGAAGGTGCATTTGGGCGTGGAAGGAACCTTTGGTTTATGAATGCAACAGCATTTATAGAGATCCTCAGTATCTCTGTCTTCAGGGATCCTATGTTCTCACAGGCAGAACAGAAGGTAGAAAAATGTTTTCAGAGTGTGTGATAAACCACAGATAGGAAAACATGTTACAGAATTGTATAGAGGACGAACACTGGGGTGTGGGGTGATGGATGATGAGTAAGATTATTCTAGAGGACTACCCAGGGCTTTTCCAGTAAACAAAATGGAAAGGGTATTTGTAGGCAGAGCTCACCACAAGAGCAAAGGCAAGAAGGCAAGACACAGCATGGTTTGAGCCAGGCCCTGCTCTTCAGGCTAGCTGGTAGGGCCTGAGTTTAAGACGAGAGGCAGGGATGGTGGAAGAACAGGGAGGAAAGGCTGATCGTGGCTGGAGGAAGAAAAGGACAAAACTCTCATCTTGCTCATGTAGTCCAGATTTTGGTGTGTCATTAAACAAAACCAAGGACATGACCTGATTTCTTTTTTCTTTTGTAAAATAAAACTTGAAGCATAGAATCGAACCTGAAAGGAGCCCTGTGGCACACCCGGTTACTGAGCATTTAATTGCCAAGCAGCCAATTAATTTAATTCCAACTTGTCTAAGCTGTAAGCTGTAAGCTCTAAAACCATTAATAGGTGGCAGAGGACAGAGGAGGAGTTTGAATTTAGGGCAGTCTGACCCAAGAGAATGCCCTCTTTCTTACATTATACATCTGTTTTTACCATTCTTTATCCGGCTAATGTCCACTTATTCATTGAAACTCAGCCTGTTTCCCTATAGCTTCCTGGGCCTCACAGTCCAATTGAGACAACTCCTGCCTCCCAACTCCTAGTTTTCAACTTTTATATTTTCAGTGACCACAATAAACTGTCCTACCCTATTCTATAGTATCCTATGGTATCTTACACTACATTACTTTTTCCTTCCCTTCCTTACCTTACCCTATTCTACCCTACTGTGCCCTACATGATCCTATTCTAGCCTATTGTTTGCTATGTAGATTGTACTGTAGGAATTGACTTATTGATTTACTTTCTGTATCTTCCAGTAGGTTGGAAATTCACTGGTGGATGGATTCCTGCCCTTTTAGACCTTATATCTTCAGCCCCAAGAATGATGTTTGGAACATCATAATGGGTGGTGAGAGGGTATTTTGATGTACGGACAGACTGACTCACTGAATGAATAGAAAATGGGAGGCTATACTTCATCAGCTGATGTATGAGCTGGCATGGGGAGGGAACTGCAGATTTGAGAAGAATTTGAGGTGGCAGTGAGAAAAACTTTAATATTATCAAAGGTGTTTCTAAGACTTGAATTTATTTATGTTTTCTACTTCTTTCTTAATCAAGTTATTTTATTTTATATCTGTATAAACCATACAGTGTTTTAACAAGTAATTTTTAGATTTAGGAAAGATTATCTTTGTTATTATTTTTTGAAACAGAGTCTTGCTCCGTCACCCAGGCTGGAGTGCAGTGGTGCCATCTTGGCTCACTGCAACCTCTGCCTCCTGGGTTCAAGCGATTCCCCTGTCTCAGCTTCCCAACTAGTTGGGATTACAGGTGTCTGCCACTACATCTGGCTAATTTTTGCATTTTTAGTAGAGATGGGGTTTTGCCATGTTGGCCAGGCTGGTCTCAAACTCCTGACCTTAGGTGATCCGCCTGCCTCAGCCTCCCAAAGTGCTGGGATTGCAGGTGTGAGCCACCATGTCCGGCCGAAGATTATTTTGAATTACTTTTGCTGTGGACTAAATGTCACATTAAAAATACCACTTTTTTTAGCACAGAAAAAAGTAGGACAATGGGAGAGGAGCCTCAGCCTCAACTTCACAATTTCTGAAGAGCACAGGTCGGAGCATACCATGACAGGATAAGCATGAGATTCATGTGTGACCGTGGGTGGGAAATCACCTTTCGGAGCCTCAGATCCTTTTCAGTGACGAGAATTTGTACTTATTTCACAAAGCTGTTAGGAATAAGATAGCCTGGGGGGAGACTGACTAGCATGAAGAAGCCCCTCAGTAATTATGAGTGCTGTCCCCAGCCCCTACCTCAAAACTAGATAAAGAACGTCGATCCCCCTAGTCTTGTCAATGACTATGCCACATCCAGTGGAAAGAGCTGAGATTTGGAGCAAGCAGAAGCCAGGATTTGAATCCCTGCTCCACAGTTCTTTGACTGGTGTGTCACTTCTGGCCCTTTCCTATTCTCTGTCACACAATCCCAGCTGTCCCCAGATCCCCTAGTTTGTGATATTGTTCCTAGCATTCTCATGTTATCCCATTCATCCCTCATGGCAGCTTGGTGGCTTAGAGTTCCGCTATTATTTGATGTATGAAAATTCAAATGTCCATTCTAGCCTATTTTGCCACTAATCTGTCTATTAGGGTCCAGTCTCAGGGTGTAGACCCCCAGTCCCACTCTCTTCCGTGTGCTTCTTTCTAAAATCTCTAAAATCAGGAGCTCAGGCTTTCTTCACAATGAAATTGGGCAGAACTGGAGGGCTGGCCCCTTGACTCCCCAGAGCTCAGGTCATTGACCTTACCTGCCCTTCGCATCAATGTAGGCTCTGGGACCATGCTGCCTTCTGTGGTCAGGGCCCTGCTCCATGTTCACACCACTATGTCTGCACCCATCTCGACTCTGTGGCACCCACTCTGGTCAGTCACTGAATTGCAGTGTTTGAATTGAACTTGGCTTTTTGTCTGCTTTGCTGACCATGGATTAGACCCAGTGATGAAAGTAGAAAGCATTACAAATGATTGTTTGGTGAGAAATAGACATGGAGAAAAAGGCCTCTGTAAGCCAGATAAAGAATTTGGGTTTATGTTACTGGATATATACTCAAAGTAATATAAATCATTCTATTATAAAGATACATGCAATCCTATGTTTATTGCAGCACCATTCACAATAGCAAAGACATGGAATCAACTCAAATGCCCATCAATAATAGAGTGGATAAAGAAACGGTGGCACATATATACCATGAAATACTATGCAGACGTAAAAGGGTCATGTCCTTTGCAGGGACATGAATGGAACTGGAAGCTGTTATCCTCAGGAAAGTAACACAGGAACAGAAAACCAAACACTGCATGTTCTCACTTATAAGTGGGAACTAAACAATGAGAACACATGGATCCAAGGAGGGGGAACAACACACACTGGGGCCTGTCAGGGGAACAAAGGAAGGGAGAGCATCAGGATAAATAGCTAATGTATGCAGGGCTTAATACCTAGGTGATGGTTGTTAAGGTCAGCAAACCACCATGGCACACATGTTTACCTGTGTAACAAGCATGCACATCCTGCACATGTATCCCAGAACTTACAATAAAATAAAATCAAAACAGAAAAAGTAAAATAATAATAATAATAATTTGGATATATTCTAATGGCAATGGGAAGCAACGAAAGGAATTTAAGCAGAGGGATAACATGATTGGATTTGTGCTAAAATTCCTGTCTATTGCCTCCCAGAAGCCAGTTGAATAGGCTCTTGTGCTGGGACTTGAGAATTGGCTGACTGGCGGGCTGTGAAAAACATAACCTAGACTCTACTTACTGTGAGCAAGCCCTCAGGTCTCATGGCTTGACATTCTGGAGCAGGGAGACAGGTAACAAGCAGATATGCAGATGAGGAAGATAATCATGAGAGTAACAGGTGTTATGAATAAACTAAAATAGGATAAAGCAGGTGATAGGATAAACAGTGACGGGGGACTCTGGGAAGGTTATGTTTATTCTGACATCAGAATAAGAAAGAGCTCTGGGAATCTCTGGACACTACAGCCGGAAGCTGCAAATGCAAGGGCTTAGTGTCAGGAAGGAGCTTGGTGTGGGATATAATGTTGGCAGAGCTCACCTCTTGTAGGGGCCTGGGAGATTTGAAATTTATTCTAATAGATTTTTGGCAGGGGATAGTGATTTGATTAGGGACCTCATGTGTGGCTGACAGTGAACTGTGAGAGAAGAGAACAGAGCCAAGGGTGGTGCTCAGGGCTGTAGCTTGGGTGCCTGACTGAATGACAAGGCCATCTCCTATGTATTAAATACTTGTATGAACTGGTCCCTGTGGCTTAACTGAAACTTGGATAGTGTGGACTGGTTACATGTCATAATAATTTGCGTCTATACTTATAACTTTTTAAAACTTTGATATATAGAACCCAATAATTCATTTTATAGAATGGAAAGTCCTTGGCAGAATATCTGCAAATTAATTCCCTTTCACATCACATATGACTTTTTGTTGCCAGAAAAGATGAACAGACCAGTTGTGTCTTAAAACCTGGTTGAAGAAAAGATAATATGGTTGACCTTTGAACAATGCAGGTTTGAACTTTGCCAGTCTGCTTATATGCAGGTTGTCTTCCGACACCACCACCCGAGACAGCAAGACCAATTCTCCTCTTCCTCCATGTGAAAATGATGAGGATGAAGACCCTTATGACGATCCACTTCCAATTATGACTAGTAAATATATTTTCTTTTTTCTTACAGTTTTCATTATAACATTTTCTTTTCTGTAACTTACTTTATTGTATACATTATATGATACTTATACAAAATACATAGTAATCAACTATGTTGTCAGTAAGGCATCTTGTCAACAGTAGGTTATTAGTAGTTAAGTTTTTAGAGAGTCAAAAGTTATATGTGGATTTTTGACTACGTGGATACCACTAGCCACTATGTCGTTCAAAGGTCAACTGTACTTTCACGGTTTTTAAAAAATTGCCTTTTCAAAGTTACATGTACTCTCACTTAATAAATATGCATCGGGACTCCCCCTTATAAATTAAGTGAACCAAATAGACAAGGCAACTACTCTTAAAAGCTTTAACACTAGATTTGGAGAGTGGTAGTGGGGGGGGCAAGGAGGCAGATGATAACCAAGTTAGCAAGATAATATCAGCTAGTGCTAAGTGCCTCTTGTGTGATAAATACTAAAAGAAAATACAGTTAGCTGTTGAGTTACAGATTGTCTGTGAGGAGGCTGCTTGGTTCAGAGTGAGTAAAGAACATATATCTGAAGAGATGACATTTTAGCAAGACCTGGAGTGATCAGACCTATATTGCCCTCAGATGGAGGATGAATGTCAAATGCCAGACTTTGACGTAGGCATAGTCAGTGGTGCATGGGTTCAGAGGAGGAGGAGGAAGAGGAGGAGGAGAAGGTGGAGGAGGAGAAGATGATGATGTCGGATGAGAACCTCAAGAACACAAAATTGTTTTCAGGGCAAGGTTGGAAAATACTGGCTGCAACCAGATAAAGGAGGTCACTGTGCTCAGTCACAGAGGAACATCTCTTCCTGCTTCCTGCCATTCTGCTCATCCTGGTGGACGTGTGAACCATGCCAGGAAATGGGAATCACTCTTTACAAACCTCAGGTTTATCCAAACTCCAGGGAAGAACAAGCTCCTCTACCTGAGCCTACTGGTTTGTGGTATGTTGGAAAAATTGCTAAGCTGCAAGAAAAACAGAATTCCTACAGCCAAAGTCCACCAGGAACAAACCTTTAATCCAACAAAATATATTTATTGACTTTTGGCAATCAGGGGGGGGTATGCCAGGTGAACCATGAAGTGTCTCTTGGTAAGAAGAGATGGAGAGAATTTTTTATGAGGCTGTTGCTGTGTTAAACGAGTCCTAGGAAAGGCTAGAGGAAGCATGCATCGGTTCTCAACTGTTTGCTATTATGAAGTTTTACTTTTTTTGGAGAGGTGGAACTTGCAAAGCTGGGGCTGGGGACGTATTTTTTTTTTTTAATCAGTAGTCCTCAAAGAAAAGTGTCATTATGATGTGCTATCGCTGCAGCATGACCTTTGGAGAAATACTTTTTCCCGTTAACTTTGCAGTTGCCTTTATCTGTGTCTGTTATCACAATCTGGTTAATGGCAGGACTGGTATTTAATACCTCAGAGGAAAAGTGTAAAATGTCCATGACATTTTTAGGAAATCAGGGCTGTAATCAATAGTGTTTTAGCCCCACTGTGCTAAAAACCCAGAGTAAACCCAGAGACTAGCTGCAGGCTGCCTTATGTTAGACTATCTTTCCTTCAAGTCAGTCTGGCCCCTGTTGAGAAGCAGAGCCTGAACTGGAACTGCCTATCTTGCTAAACTGAACTGAATCTAACTACTTACATTCTTTTGGAGACAGGGTCTAGCTCTGTCACCCAGGCTGGAGTGCAATGAGTGGATCACGGCTCACAGCAGCCTTGAACTCCTGGGTGTATGCACTCTTCCCCCTTCAGTAGCTGGGACTACAGGCATGCACCACCATGCCTGGCTAACTTAAAAAATCTTTTTGTAGAGACAAGATCTCACTATGTTGCCCAGGCTGGTCTCGAACTCCCAGCCCCAAGTGATTTTCCCTTCTCAGCCTCCCAAAGCATTGGGATTACAGGTATGAGCCACTGCACCTGGCCTTAAATACTTATTTTTAATTGAACCCCTCCAAAAAAATTGCCGAAAGTATTATTCAAGGCAAAACAATCTAACAAACAAGTTCAAGTGAAAATTTAGCCAACTTGCTTTTTAAGACCACAACATGCATACACTGTCTGCCTGAGTTAGTTAAGAACCTTTAGCATGGATTTTGCAGAAAAGTGATCTGGTTGGAAATGTCTGGAGGAGGCAGAAAGGATATCAACATGCATCTGGAGTTTATTAAGCAGAAGCAGAGTGCGTGGTCCCTCCCTTCTTCATCCTTCTCTTCATAACATCATGACAAACACTTTCAGATGTCTTTCCAGGTGCTGGAGAGACAAAGAGGAATGACACTGCCAGTGTTTTTCATTTTACAGAATTATAACCTGAGGTCCATAAAACTTAAATCAACCGACAAATACACCTGATAATTGACTAAGCTGGGATTTCAATTCATGCCTGTCAGAACACAATTCCAACAAAGAAATCCTCTGCTGGAAAGAATCCAAGACTTTGGACAATTCTAGGCAACTATTAAAGTGTCTCTCAGGTCTTCCCCCCTCACACAATCCCCTTTAATGTTTTTTTCCTCCTCACCTCTGCACCTCCACCCAAAAGCCCATTGTCCTTTTGTCATCCATATTCGCTTAGAAGTCCAATATAGATTTCTATGAAGGAAGGGCATTCTTCTTTTTGTCCCAAGAAAGGGGCATCCTTAGTTTTCTCTGGGTTCAAAGGGAAAATTAGGCTTCAATGGAGGAACTGGAAATTGACTGAGCTGATATGTGGCTTTCAGCAGATTAGCCTATATATATATATTTTTTTTCTTTTTTTTAAATTGCATTTTAGGTTTTGGGGTACACGTGAAGAACATTCAAGACTGTTGCATAGGTATACACATGGCAGTGTGATTTGCTGCCTTCCTCCCCATCACCTATATCTGGCATTTCTCCCCATGCCATCCCTCCCCCAACTCCCCACCGCCCGCTGTCCCTCCCCTAGTTTCCCCTCCACAGACCCCAGTGTGTGACGCTCCCCTCTCTGTGTCCATGTGTTCTCATTGTTCAACACCCGCCTATGAGTGAGAACATGCGGTATTTGATTTTCTGTTCTTGTGTCAGTTTGCTGAGAATGATGGTTTCCAGTTTCATCCATGTCCCTACAAAGGACACGAACTCATCGTTTTTGATGGCTGCATAATATTCAAGGACCTAGAAATAGAAATTCCATTTGACCCAGCAATCCCATTACTGGGTATATATCCAAAGGATTATAAATCGTTCTACTATAAGGACACATGCACATGAATGTTCATTGCAGCACAGTTTACAATAGCAAAGACCTGGAACCAACCCAAATGCCTATATATTTTCTTGGCTCCAGGCTTCCTTTCCTCTACTTATAAATGAAGGTTTGTGAAACTCACCTCCCAGTAAGAGCTTCTACCCTTGAGATAGATAAGAACCCAGTGGAGGTGGCACAGATATTTCAAAGAGCAGAACTGTTGAGCAACCCTGCAGCTTTCAATCAGGTTACTGGGAATGTGGCTATCAATGTAGAAAAAAAAAATTATTTGAATGGCCACTCAAGAGCTTAGGTGGAATGACCTAGGAGACTAGTGGGGTATCAGATGGTTACTGTTGGAGGAAACGCCACTTCTTATTTTCCTCTCCTAATAAGAGGTTTGAACACATAGATGAAATAAGAAATAGTCTCAAAGCACTGCTTTTGAAGGCTTCCAGCCACGAAAAGGACAATCTCACATTTGCATCCAAGCTGGAGAAAACAGTAAGACAGTAATACAGCAGGAAGCTTTCCTCTGAGCTATTTTAGTTTGTTTGTTTCCTTTTGGCTCTGAGGTAAAACTTAATGAGGGGATAAAATGCAGGGGAGTGACAACATACTTGACTGATATTTTTCTTTACAGTGTTCCTTTTTCCTTCCACTCCATCCCGTAAGTGGCTGTTCACAGAGAGGAAGAGAGAAAGACTTAATGATCTATGGCAACAGATGCCTGCTTTCCTATGCAATTCTTCAGTTGATAAAGTGATAGCAAACCTGAGGAGTAAATAGTATTTTAATTTAACAGCTTTGAAGGAAAGGCGATCCTCTTTGGACAAGGATGATACATATGTGGCTGAAGATTTTTAATTTTTTTTTAAAATAAATGGACCAGATAATATTTGGGGCACATGCAAAGAATCTTAACAGTGTACATTCTTGTGTCTCTTAGGGTATTAAACCTATTAATATATACATCTAGCTGTTACGCCATGCTCTTTCCTGGAGAAAAGCAATTTACCAAAATATCTCCAACCTCTATAAAAAAAGATGACTACTCACTTTTCTCAATATTTTGGAAAGATCTTAATTTTTAGTAAAGATTTGTTTGCTTAGTTTGCATATAATTGGAAAGTAGACATATATTGTGATCTCTAGACACTTCGAATTTTAGCTGCTGCAGAAAACTCCATACTTAAAATGTGAAGCAACCTGTATATACCACATTTGCAAACAAAAAATAAACAGCTCTTGGTTCATCTTTATATGAAGGTAACAGTCTGACAAATGTGGAGAGTTCCTGTAATTTCATTTCTTAAGCGCTACTTTTTATGCTTTTTTCTGACTGTCATCATGCTTTTATTATTCAGGTGTAAATACGTAGAACACAGGTGTTTTGTAAACATTAGTTAATGCCACAAGCACCATGTAAACCCACGTTCATAGAATAAATTTGAGAAGAGATTATTACAATCTCTTTATTTTATGATGATTATCCTAAGATAGAAGGCATTTCTCTGGACACAGTAGCAACTCTATTTTAATACAACTCTCCTATCAAAACACAGTTTTTAGTGTATAGTCTTTTACTTGTTTGGTTAAGGTTATTCCTAATTATTTTATTCTTTTTGATGCTATTTTAAATGGGTTTTCTTAATTTATTTCTTGGAGAGTTCATTGTGAATGTGTAGAAATGCAATTGATTTGTTGCATGCTGATTTTACATCCTGGAACTTTGCTACTAAATTTATTAGTCTTCTCTTTCTCTCTCTCTCTCTCTCTCTCTCTCTCTCTCTCTCTCTCTCTCTGTGTGTGTGTGTGTGTGTGTGTGTGTGTGTGTAAAGTCTTTAGGGTTTTCTACATATGAGATAATGTCATCTGCAAACAGAGATAATTTTACTTCTTTCTTTCTGATTTAGATGTATTTTATTGCTTTTTCTTGCCTAATTGGTCTCGCTAGGAGTTTTAGTACTATGCTGACCAGAAGCGGTGAGAGTGGGCATTCTCATTTTGTTCCTGATCTTGGAGAAAAAGCTTTCTGTTTTTTACATCTGAGTATGATGTTAGCTGTGGACTTTTCATATATGCCTATTATTATATTCAAGTCACTTCTTGTATTCCTAGTTTTAAAATTTTACTTCTTAAAATCTACCAAGGGAAAGAATACGTATATCTGCATAAAAACTTCCACATGAATTGTAGCAATATTATTATTTTTTCAATATTTATTTTAGGTAAGGGGTACACGTGAGGGATTATTACAAAGGTATATTGTATGACATTGAGGTTTGGGAAATAATTGAACTCATCACCCAGGTAGTAAGCATAGTACCTAACAGGTAATTTTTCAACTTTCCCCCTACCTCTCCCTCCCACTTCCTGTAGTTCCCAGTGTCTATTGCTCCCACCTTTCTGTCCATATGTACCCAATCTTTAGCTCCCACTTACAAGTGAGAACATGCTGTATTTGGTTTTCTGTTTCTGCATTAGTTTGCGTGGGACTATAGCCTTCAGCTCCATCCATACTGCCATAGCAGCATTATTTACAATAGCTAAGAAGTAAACCACACCAACATCCCATTGGTTGAAGATGAATGAGCAAAATGTGGCATATTCAGGCAATGAAACACTACTCAACAATCAAAAAGCAAAAAATACTGGTATATGCAACAAGAACGGATTTCAAAAACATTTACGAATAGTAGACACACAAGACTACATATTGCCTGATTCCATTTATGCAAAATTCCTAGAAAAGGCAAAACTATAGAGACACAAAACAGAGCAGTTATTCCTTGGGGCTGATTATAGATTCAGGGATTTACTAAAAATGGACACGAGGAAATTCTGGAGTACTAGAAGTATTCTGTAACCACACGAATTTACTGAAACTCACCAAACTGTGTACTGAAAGAGGATGAATTTTGTAGTGTGGAAACTACACCTCTGTAAAGCTGGGTTAGAATTGGCTCATGAAGATCCAAAGTGACATTTCAGAGAGGCATACTGATATAGTTTGGCTGTGTTCCCACCCAAATCTCATCTTGAATTGTAGCTCCCATAATTCCCACGTGATGTGGGAGGGACTCAGTGGGAGATAATTGAATCATGGGGCGGACAGTTTCCCCCATGCTGTTTTTGTGGAACTGAAGTCTCACGAGATCTGATGGTTTTTTAAGAGGTTTCCCTTTTTGGTTGGTTCTCTTTCCCTCTTTGCCTGCTGCCATGTAAGACGTACCTTTTGCCTTCTGCCATGATTGTGAGTTCTGCTGTCCACATGGAACTGTGAGTCCGTTAAATCTCTTTTTCTTTATAAATTATTCAGGGTCAAGTATGTCCTTATCAGCAGCATGAAAAGAACTAATACACATACACAGAGGACTTCAGGCATGGTGATGGGTAATTGTGACAGACTTGCCTTCGAAGAGCAGCTATCTCTATAAAGGTCAAACTTCTCTATCTAATATAACTTAACAATATCTGTATTGTTATTATGAAACAAGAAAAAAATCACCTATCCTTAGATCAATGTCTAAACTATATGGGGCTTCTATATTGGAAGTAACACTATCTTTAAACATCTCACTCTTTCGTCTATGCTTTCTTGATTACAGAATTAAGGATCATGTCCTAATAGGTCAGACTCTTCTCATTCTCCTGACAATGGATGCTGGGCAGAATGATACTCTGCAGAAGCAAGCAGCACAGCAGGGTAAGAAAACCCTGTGTGTGCTGTTATGTTTTTCCACTGGACTGTAACTTGATACATTCTTCCAGATCAGGGAAGAAAAAAGATATTCTGCAGAACAGAATAGACACACTGTTGAGTTTTTAATTTAAAAGGGAATGAAAGCCGTGCATCTGTTTTGAAATGGCAGCCTTTCCCCACCCTCTTGCTTGGGCACACATTTTTAGGCTAGGACTTTCAGAAAGAAGGCTCAACAGTTCTTACTCAAAGGAGAGAGCTGTGAATGAGACTTTCAGGATCCATGTAGAACAGCTGAGAGACTTTATGAGGGTCTGTCAGAAAATATCTCACCACAATAAAAAATAAACTCAATTCCCCAGTAAAGAGACTACACAGGGCCAGTTCCAGGATTTATGCATACAATTAATTCAGGAAAGGAAATTACTTCCTTCTTCAATCCCAGCAGTATTAGAACAGTGCCTCCCAAACCTGAGGGTGTCACCTGTAGATCCTGTTGAAAGGTATATTCCATTTTAGCAGGTCTGGGACAGGGCTCTTAGTCCACACTTTGAATCACAAGGAATTAGAGGGTTTTGTGAATTTTGAAAGAATCATGTACAATTCATTTGAAAAGGAGCTCAGAAAGAAATAATTTCTTTTTTCATCAGTATTCTTATCATTGCAGACAATAATAGAGATTTTTGTGAAACTCATGAAGCTGAAGAATAATGATTATTGTTTTTGAAGACTTTAGAAAGAAACCTCTGTTGTCACTTAGCCAAGGGGCTAACCAAGCTCAAGTAATATTTTCCAGGGCTTACACTGAGTCTTTTTTTTTTTTTTGAGTTGGAATCTCACTCTGCCGCCAGGCTGGAGTGCTGTGGCACAATCTTGGCTCACTGCAACCTCTGTCTTCTGGGTTCAAGCAATTCTCCTGCCTTAGCCTCCTGAGTAGCTGGGATTACAGGCATGTGACACCACACCCAGCTAATTTTTGTATTTTCAGTAGAGACGGGGGTTTCTCCATGTTGGTCAGGCTGGTCCTGAACTTCTGACCTCAGGTGATCTGCCTGCCTCAGTTTCCAAAGTGCTAGGATTACAGGCATGAGCCACCGTGCCCAGCCAGATGAAACTTCTTTACTTTCTGTATTACTTTTAATATTGTTTGCATTGTTATTATTTAAAAAGAGGTAATTACGTATCCCTAAATCAGTGGCTAATATTCACAAAATACAAGTTATCATAATTTAAAATTCTATTGTCAGACTTTTCGCTTAGAAAAGCAGTATGCTGCATCTATTGAAGTCCATTTAACTTTCACAACAATCCTATAAAGCAGGCACAATTATTCTGTTTCACAGATGAGAAGAGTAATGCTTAGAGTGTGAGTATCTCATTTAGATCACATCATCTGTATTTCTTGCTTCTTCCACAATGCTGTTTCTGAGCCACTAGAGTCTACCATAGGGCAGAGATTTTTAAATCTGGCTGCACATTAGAATTACTATCATAGTCAGTTTGCTGTAACAAAAATACCACAGACTAGGTAGCTTACGCAACAGTTATCTACTTCTTACAGTTCTGGAGGCTATGGGAGTCCAAGATCAAGGTGCTGGTTTATTCATTTCCTGGTGAGGGAGGGCTTTTTTCCTGCTTTGCATATGGCCACCTTCTTGCTGTATCCTCATAAGGTAAAGAGAGATATATCTCATATCTCTTCTTAAAAGGGCAACTAATCCTATTGTTGAAGGGTCTCTCCTTACAACTGTATTACCTTCCAAAGGCCCCATACCTCCAAATATCATATCAGGCATTAGGGCTCCAATATAAATTTTGAGGGAATACGGACATTTAGTCCATAGCTATCACCTAGGGGCTATCCAAAATATTGGTGCTTGGACCCCACCAATATCAATGGAATTCCTTATTGGGGTATAGGCAGATATATATATTTTAATATCCCAGTTGATTACCTTGAGCAGTCAGGATTGAGAGAGCATGATAGGCAGTTATAGAAGTGTAAGATGGTCCAAATTCAGTTAAGTAAGTCTTTTTGGGTAAGGCCCGGGGCTAGACATAGGAATATGACAACGAGTAAAGCCAACAAGTTACTTAAATAGTTCTGACCAGGGTGTCCCTTCCCTTGTTTGTATGCTGTTAAATTCTAATTCCTTTCCAAGATCTACCTTCCCTTCAGCTATCTCTTCATCCATGACAACTTCCATGAATCTGACCCAAAGCACAGCTGGAAGAATCCCTCCCCCTCCCAAGTCCTCCCTCTGTCCCTAATGCACATCCCTGCTGTAGCTTCCATCCCACTGAACAGCATCTCTTGTCAATTGCAAGCTACCCTAGGGCCCACAATTTCCTCTCTTTCCCTCCTGTAGAATTCAGTCTTCACACCCGTTAGCAGGACCTCAATAAATGTCCATGGAAAAAAGAGAGAACTTTTGATGGTAATAAAAATGAATAAAGAAGTAGATTTTACCTCTTTCAAGATTTCAAACAAAATTTAAGTACAAGAATTTAGAAAACTGATAGATGCAATACAGGTAATAACACCAATAGTGCTTATTAGTTTGAATGAATGTTTCTTCAGACTCAGCTACACTATAGAGGAATCCAATCTGAGAGTGCAATAACTATAGGGTGACCTCATATTGCTAGGATGTCTACAAGGATCCCTAATTTTATCCCTTGAGGAACTAGGTGAGAGGACTTCATGATTAAAAGCATATAAAGGCTGGGTATGTTGTCTCACACTTGTAATCCTAGCACTTTGGAAGGCTGAGGTGGGTAGATCACGAGGTCAAGAGATTGAGACCATCCTGGCCAACATGGTGAAACCCTGTCTCTACTAAAAAAAAAGGGGGGGGCCCCCCCGGGCCCCGCCCGGGAGGGGGGGGGAGCCCCGCAGGGGGGGAGGGGGGGGGGGGAGGGGGGGGGGGCACGGGACCGCAGCCGGGCAGGGGGGGGGGGGGGAGAAAAAAAAAAAAAAAAAAAAAAGCATATAAAAAGGTTGATATAAGAGGCCAGATACTGTCATTTCACTTTTTTGGTCAGTGAGCAATAAGAAACTGGGACAAATTCTAAACATGAAAGGAAGTAAAATCAGCAGAGAACACAGATGACCAGCAACCTGCAGAAACGACCTGCTGATATGATTATGCTGTGCTCTCACCCAAATCTCACCTTAAATTGTAGTTCCCATAATCCCCCAAGTGTTGTAGGAGGGACCTGGTGGGAGGTAATTAAATCATGGGGGCGAGTTTTTCTCCTGTGCTTTTCTCATAATAGTGAATAAATCTCATGAGATCTGATGATTTTATAAAGGGGAGTTCGCCTGCACATGCTCTCCCTTGCCTGCTGCCTTGTAAGATGTGACTTGTTCCTCCTTGCCTTCTGCCATAATTGTGAGACCTCCCCAGCCACGTGGAACTTTGAGTTAATTAAACTTTTCCTTTATAAATTACCCAGTCTCACATATGTCTTTATTAGCAGTGTGAGAACAGACTAATACACCTGCAAGCTAGAAAGGGCTGCAGCTGGGGCCAGGTAAGATCTGTGCCAAGGCCTGTGTCTCAGTCCTTTTGGTCTGCTATATCAAAATGCCATTGACTGGGGAGCTTTCAAACAATATAAATGTATTTCTCACAGTCTTGGAGGCTGGGAAGTCCAAGATCAAGGCACTGGCAGAAGGGCTCACTTTTTGATTCATAAATGGTGCCTTCTCATATGTGTTCTCCCATGGTGGAAGGGGCAAACTGTGGTCTCTTCAGCCCCTTCTACAGACTCTAACTCATTCATGAAGACTCTGTGCCAACCCTGTTCAATCTATGGCCCACATGCCACATGCTGAAGATGGCTTTGAATATGGCCCAACACAAATTCGTAAACTTTCTTAAAACATTATAAGATTCTTTTTTTGCAATTTTTTGTTAGCTCATCAGCTTTCATTAGTGTATTATATATGTGTGGCCCAAGACAATTCTTCTTTGGCAGCCCAGAGAAACCAAAAGATTGGACACCCTGCTCTGTGCTTATGACCTAATCACCTCCCAAAGGCTCTACTTGATAATATCATTACATTGGGGCATTAGGTGTCAGTAAATTAATCTTGAGGGTTACAAACATTCAGTCCCTAGCTCCTGGAGAAACAGTTCTCAGGATGTTTCCCAGCATCAGGAGCACCAGGAACTTGTCAGAAATGCAAATTCTTGGCCACATCGCAGGACCATGGAATGGAAAGTCCTGAAGAAGGGCTCTGACACTCTGGATTTTAACACGCTTTCCAGGTGACTCTAATGTACTCTAAAGAACAACTTACATATTGTACTCAAAACCTTTATTGTCTTCTCTCTCTCTCTTCTCTACAGTGTTACCCTAGTCACAGGGTTCATTTATTACAATACAGCATCTGCCTGGCCAACAACAATCAATCATAAGACATATCTAGATTTTAAGGCCCTTAAGATGTGAAAAACCTGTGTCTTCAAATCACTGAGACATGGTGGAATACAGAATGAGTCTGCATTGCCAGCCATTTCTAAAGGAGTCTTAAAGGGAAAAGAAGGAGCTGCAACATGTTGATTTTGTCCCAGAGTTCTGTGGCATTCCTGTTTTCACTTCTTTCGTTGGTGATACTCACAATACTGGTGGATGAAGTGGGTGGCGGAACCTACAGTTGCCACACCCCTGGCGCCTGCTCCTGACCTCGGGACCGAGACTAGCTCACTTGGATGATGCATAATCAGGACTTAGCGCAGGATGTCTCCAGCTCCCTCCTTGCCTGTCTCCCCTGATTAAGGAATTCGAGGCCGGGTGCGGTGGCTCATGCCTGTAATCCCAGCACTTTGGGAGGCCGAGGTGGGCGGATCAAGAGGTCAAGAGATGGAGACCATCCTGGCCAACATGGTGAAACTCCGTCTCTACTAAAAATACAAAAATTAGCTGGGCATGGTGGTGCGCGCCTGTAGTCGCAGTTACTAGGGAGGTTGAGGCAGGAGAATTGCTTGAACCTGGGAGGCGGAGGTTGCAGCGAGCCGAGATCGCGCCACTGCACTCCACCCTGGCGCCTGGCGATGAAGCAAGCAAGACCCTGTCTCAAAAAAAAAAAAAAAAAAAAGAAAAGAAAAAGGAATTCTACATGGAGGTCTAAGCTGATTATCTGGAAGCTCAATAAAGTTAGATTTTAAATGCTTCTTACCACAAAAGAGGTAACTTTTTTTTGGATATGTAAGTTAGCTTTCTTTTTGTGATCATTTCACAATATATGCAAATATCTAAACATCAAGTTGTATATCTAAAATATATATAATTGCTACAATAGCTATTTGTCAATTGTACCTCAATAAGACTAAAAAATGAGGACAGTAAAGTATTGGTAATAGTTGTTCCTGGAGACTAGACAAGAGGGGTGGATTTCACTCTCAATGCTACCTATAATAAAGACTTATGTTTAGTTTTTTAATTGAAAAAATTAAACATAAAATAGGTTGTGTAGAGTAAGTGCACTGATATAGAAGCTATTCATATCTTAAATGAAAAAGTGGTTTAAAAATAAGAATACACTATACCATTTCCTTTTGTTAATTATAAACACACACACGGAAGTTTGTAAGGATAGAAAGCAGCATATTAACAATGGCTGCCACTAAATAAGAAGGTTGTACATAAAAAAAAATTAGTACCCTGTTAAACATTTGCTTAGTTAAGCCCTGCTTATTTTCTCAGGGATTAAGAAGCAAACTACTAAGCATTCTGACAGTCAGAAGTGAGTTCTGGTAAAGAAGATAGAAAAAAATCCCAATTCAGCCTTCTCTCTCTTTCTCTCTTTTCATTTTATAATAGGCTATGATTTCATTATTTAACAAAGGCACTCTTCCAGTGAAAGACCCTTTTCTGTACGTGGAGTTTTTAAACTGATCACAGTAGAGCCTCACAGCAGTGATAAGCAAAGCAGAGATTTGCTGTTAACTTAAAACAAGGGAGGCTTGTTTTAAGTAGATAGTCATCACTGCATTAGCTAAGCCTGCAGAAGAAAACACATTAAAAGAAAATAAAAAACAAAAACAAACAAATGACATATTCTTTCCATGAATTAGAAGAGTGTTCTTAGAAAAAGTAAGTAAGTAGAGTAAAATAAGCTTCACTGGGAAATATTTTTTTCACCTTTAGGGTTTATGCTCATTTGGATACAATGAAAAAATACTATTTATTCAGTTTTCTACAGTGATGAGAACCAAGTATTTTTGGAATATTAAATAAAAATGAAAAGGACAAATAAATGTTTCTTACATTTTTCTAAATGGATGATCTATAATGCCAAACTGATCATGAATGAAGTTTCATAAATCAGTATATTAAGCATAAAATATAAATGTAGAGTCTATTCATCTATAAAGCCTATCTTTAAAAACAACAAATACTCTTGTATATAGTAATTGTCATATCATTTGTAGATTTTGATTTAGTGTTGCAGTAGGTAATTATCCTAAGACTCTGAGAGTAATTTATCAATAAGACAGAAAGAGAGTATAGGCTTACTTTAATTAAGAGGGATGCTCACACATGGAGGTCAGTTAATTCTAACTGTTTAAAAAATATACAATTGGCTCTCAAATCTGGATGACCTCTGATTATAATCAGCCTGGTGGCCCTGGGACAGATTACCACTAACATTAGTGGAACAAAGCTTTCTTTTTCTTTTTAAAGAATTGAAGACTGCAGATTTCAGTGAAGCTGAGTCTTAGCCTCCCTGCTTTTGAAGGTAACTGGTTTGGACCCTGGGAAGATTGTACCATGACATAAGATGGAAAATTACAGGCGTTCCCATGACTCTCTTTCCTTGACCTGGGCCATGACAACAGTGGTAGGATGACCATCAGCAGTGCTGACCAAAGCCTTTTCCATGAGGACCTAGCCTTGCAAGCAAGCAGGGACCATGGCAGAAACCTGAGCTCCGGTCCCCTCTTCCCCAGGCCTGGCAGCTAGGGGTAGAACTACTGATTGTCCTGATTTTCAACCTGACATATTTACAGTGGTTAATTCCTCATCTTTAAAATCACAGGATAGACACTAGTACATCAATGTTCAGAGAAGCATTATTCACAATAGCTGAAAAGTTAAGACAACTCAAAATTTCATTGATGATGATTGGGTAAACACGATATGGTATCTACATACAACAGAATATTATTCAGCTTTGAAAGAGATGAAGCTGTGACATGTGCTACAAGGCAAATGAACCTTGATCACTTAGCACATTGTGCAAGGTAAAATAAGCCAGATACAAAAGGACAAGTATTGTATGATTTCACTTATCTGAGGTACCTAGAGTAGTCACGCTCATAGCGAATAGCATGGTGGTTGCCAAGGGCTGAGAGGAGAGAGAAATGGGGAGTTATTGCTTAATAGGTAGAGTTTCTGTCAGGGAAGATAAGTTCTGGAGATAGAGGGTGATAATATTTACACAACAATATGAATGTATTTAATGATACTCAGATGTACACTTATAAATAATTAAAATGGTAAATTGTATGCTATGTTTAATATAATAAAAATCATAAAACAAGAAGGCAATCATTTCCCCCACCTTAATAAATTGTATCAAAGGCTCAATGTGGTGGCTCATGCCTGTAATCCCCATACTTTGGGAGGCCAAGGCAAGAGGATCACTTGAAGCCAGGAGTTTGAGGCTAGCCTGGGCAACATAGTGAGATCCTATCACTACAAAATATTAAAAAATTTAGCCTGGTGTGGTGGTATATACCTCTAGGCCCAGCTACATGCATGGGTGAGGCTGGAGGAACTGCCTGGCCCCAGGAGGTCAAGGCTGCAATGAGATATGATGGTGCCACTGCACTATATCCTGGGGACAGAGTAAGACCCTGTCTCTAAAACGTAAAATAAAAAACAAATTGTATAAAACCCTGAAATCTTTCACAAAAACAAAAAGGTAATCACAAGGAGATACTTGGTCATCTAAGTATTAGGGAAAAATGATGGACTATTTGACTAGTGTTGTTAGAGATAAAAAGAGGCCAAATGCTTCTGAAAGATTGGGAAATGACTCTTGGGTGTGGCAACGATGAAAACAAGGAAAATGCATAAGGATGAAGCAAAAATACACGGATGCTGTAAATACTAAAATATGTACCACGTGTTTGAGATGCTTTCTTTCCCTTTCTCACCAACATGCGCCAGTCAAATGCCCATTAGCTACCAGAGGTCTACACGAGGTTCACCATCACCAAGAAACATCTCATGAGTCCATGAGTTTAAGATCAGCCTAAACAACATAGTGAAACGCTGTCTCTACAAGACATACAAAAAATTAGCCAGGTGTGATGGAATGTACCTGTAATCCCAGTCACTCAGGAGGCTAAGGTGGGAGGAATGCTTGAGCCTAGGAGGTGGAGGTTGCAGTGAGCCAAGATCACACCACTGTGCTCCAGCCTGGGTGACAGAGCAAGACCCTGTCTCAAAAAAAAAAAAAGAGAAACATCTGGTGGAGCAAATACACAAAAAGAAACAAATACACAAAATAGAAACACAAAAAAAGAAACACAAAAAGGAACATCTCGAAAGCACAAAAAACAAGTGCTTTCCTGGATTCATTTACAATCTAGGAAAGAACAGGAAACCAACAAAAGTATTCGTAAAATAAATAAGAAACTGTGAAGTCTAATTTTATAGTTTGGTCCCAAATACTCCATAGTTTTCTCTTACATTTTTACCGAATCAGATGTGTATAGTGGAAAGAGTATGGGCTTTGGAACTACACTGTTGACTCTTAGTGTTGTAACCTTGAACGTCTCAGCCTCAGTTTACTCACTGGTAATTTGGGAAAGTGGTACTGACCTTTCAGAGTTTCTTTGCAGAGTAAATGAGGTAAGAAAAATGCCAACCATAAGAGACCAACAAACAGCAAATATTCAGTAAATTCTGGCTTGTTTCCTTTCTCTCCTTTCCCCCTCTTCACAGTTAATCAAGATTTCAGAGGTGGAGGTATGAGGTTGGAAGGCATAGTGTAGAGGAGTGAGTAGGAATGTGAGTCATGATGAATGCCAGCTGTCAAGAACAGAATCCCACAGCAGCAATCTGCCAGCTGTGTAACCTCAGGCAGGTTTACCTGATCTCTCATTTTTCGCAGAAATATAATTTAGCATAGGAAATTATAAATTCACTTTACATTTTAAATGAAAACAGTATGAAATAGAATTCATCAGAAATTATGTTTGTAAGGCACACTTCTATAGGAGCACTGCAAACCAAAGGTACATCTATACACAAAATTGCATGTTTAATGCACATCAACTATAAAAACTAAAAAAAAAAAAAAAAAATCCACCAACCATGTTAGAGGAAAGATAAAAATTATCATTCTATTCTTTCTAGAGAAAGTAGAAACAAAGTTGTCATATGAGAAAGCAATCAAAGAATATACAGGCTAAAAAAAAGTAGAAAAATATTTTCTGGGGATGTGTTAATAAAAGTAATAAAAATATGTGTCCAGATTTTGTGAAAATTGTTTTTTCAGCTTTTTATAGATTTCTGTGATTTCTCTTCTTTATTTCAAATAAACAAACACATTTGTATGTAATTCTGACTTTTTCATTTTATATTCCTTCTCCTAAACTGAGCACCACAATTGGTTTTTAGAATTGCCTCTTGCCAGATCTTGTTTGAGTGAGTTAAGAAGGAAGTAGAGGCTGGGGTAGATAGAAGGTTTAGGGGTGTGGGAGGCAGGAATTCCACCTACAGAATCATGTCTTCTTTGTGTAACTGTCCTAAAAACTGTGATGAAAAGAAATATGAGGAAAAAAACACCTATAACTGCTTTTTGAAGATCTATTATTTTCACATTTTGAGACTTTTTTTGGGATATGAAATAGTTGAACTAATTTACATTCCCACCAACAGTGTAAAAGCATTCCTATTTTTCCACAGCCTCATCAGCATCTATTGTTTTCTTTTTAATAATCGCCATTCTGGCTGGTATGAGATGGTATTTCATTGTGGTTTTGATTTGCACTCTCCAATGATCAGGGATGCTGAGCTTTTTTTCATATGTTTGTTGGCTGTGTAAATGTCTTCTTTTGAGAAGTATCTGTTTGTAGCCTTTGTTCACTTTTTGATGGGGTTGTTTTTTTTCTTATAAATTTGTTCAAGTTCCTTGTAAATTCTGGATATTAAAACTTTGTGTCTGATGGGTAGATTGCAAAAATGTTTTCCCATTCTGTAGGTTGCCTGTTCACTCTGATGATAGTTTTTTTTTTTTTTCCTGTGCATAAGCTTCTTAGTTTAATTAGATCCCATTTGTCAATTTTGGCTTTTGTGACAATTGCTTTTGGCATTTTTGTTATGAAGACTTTGCCCATGCCAATGTCCTGAATGGTACTGCCTAGGTTTTCTTCTAGGGTTTTTATGGTTTTGGGTTTTACATTTAAGTCTTTAATCCATCTTGAGTTAATTTTTGTATAAGGTATAACATTTTCTTCTAGGGTTTTTTTTTCTTATTTATATGCATGTACATTTTATAAAATTGAGGTTAGGCTATTTAGAGTTTTTCATTTTGTCTTTTCACCTCATATTATATTATGTTCAAAAGTCTTCAAAAAGTGATGTTTCAAAGATACATTCTTTGAAAAAAAGAATCTATTTTAAGTTTAAAAACTATACAATATTAGACATTTTGATTATTTATATTTCTGTCATATTAAATAATAAATAATAGGACTTAATGGCTGAAGGGATGTAAGCAAACCTCTGTTCAATCATTAGTTGACAATCTGCATAGAGACTTCCATAGTCACATGACAAAGAATACAGACTACACAGAATAAGGAAGGTAAACAAGCAAGAATCAACAACATCAACATCAACAAACTCTGGGGAAGAGGGAGATCTGATTTGACAGTTGACACATTATGTTATATACAATGTCTGATCTTCAACAAAAAATTTATCAGATATATGAAAAAACAGAATAGTACATATGACCCATATACAAGGAAAAAAGCAGTCAATGTTCCCAAAGAAGCCAAAATGTTGACTATGTTAGACAAAGATTTAAAATTAATTATTATAAACACGTTCACAGAACTAAAGCAAACCATCTCAGAAATCCATGCTGAGACACATCATAGTCAAATGGTGAAAAGCCAAAGCAAAGGAATCATGAAAACAAAAGAAACTTAAGATACTTAAGGCATTCTCTCCTTCCTTCACACAGGAAAATATATATACTGGGAATGCTCAATAATTTCAGTATTTACTGCAAAGTAAAGAAATATCAATGTCAATGCATTGTATGAATAAAAAGCCTTTCCTAAAATTGCCCAGAAATAAAACAATAGGGCAGTTTATCAGTATTTTTAGGATCCATTAGACTACCAGCACAGGAATACAAACTGTAGTGGCTTAAAACACAAGAGAAGATTAAGAAGTCGTTGTTAACAGGATTCTTTAGCTCATTAGTGGCATCAAGTCCCCCAGGTTCTCTCCATTCTGCTTCAGTGAGCGCCCTTCCCATTTTAGTGGTGGTCGTTGTATGGTGACAGATAACTACAAGGCTATTCATACAGCTGCATTATTTTTTAAAATTATACTTTATGTTCTGGGGTACATGTGCACAACGTGCAGGTTTGTTACATAGGTATACACATGCCATGGTGGTTTTTGCTGCATCCATCACTCCATCATCTACATTAGGTATTTCTTCTAATGCTTTTCCTCCCCTATCACCCCACCCCCCTGCTATCCCTCCTCTAGCCACCCCCCACTCCCCCAAAAGGCCCCAGTGTAGGATGTTCCCCTTCCTGTGTCCATGTGTTCTCATTGTTCAACACCCACTTATGAGTGAGACTATGTGGTGTTTGGTTTTCTGTTCTTGTGTCAGTTTGCTGAGAATGATGGTTTCCAGTTTTATCCATGACCCTGCAAAGGACATGAACTCATCCTTTTTATGGCTGCATAGTATTCCATGGTGTATATGTGCCACGTTTTAATTATCCAGTCTATCATTAACAGGAAGGAAGAGTCAGAAGTAGATGGGCGTTTTCTTCTTAACTGAGTTCTTCCTTATATCTGCTGGCCAGAGCAAGGTCACATTACTACCTCTAGCTGCAGAGGGGTCTGGGACTGTGTGTTTCTAGCAAATGGAATACAAGAGACATGACATGAGTAGTTAGACCAATCATGATTCATCCCTCATAGCCTGGCACATTGTCATCCTGAACAAAATTTAAGTTCTGTTAGCAAGAACAAAGAGAGCAAGGATGATGGCTGAGTATGTAAATAACAGAGTCCATGGCAGATGGGAAATCATCTTTTTGGACATTGAAAGTAATGGCAAAAGCCACAATTAACTTTTGCACCAACCCAATAGTTGAGAGTAAGAATTATCCATTGTGTATCTTCCAACTCCATATTTCTTCAGTGCTCAGTAGAATGTCAAACGGTACCTGCTTTTTAGCTGAAGCCTTAATAGATAATAAGTACATAAAATGCTTGGTCTTTGATGACTTGTACCTTGAGCTGAAAATTACTCAGTCCATTGACAGAAATAGAAAATCAGGAGCAAAGTGTCTGTACACTGAAGTTTTGTGCCCAGAGAAAATTTTTAGTTATAACTGAAGAGAATCTAAAGTACCATATTAACTAATTTTCTAGCTTTTACATAAATAGGAAAGCTCTGAAAATGTCGAAGATTTACTATCCCCTAGCAGTGCTTGAGCCTCAGAGGCAGACACAAATGGGCACTTTGCCATCTTCCCACTTAACCAGGAAGCACTGAGCAAGAGTATGTTTCAAACCTCTTTCCTGGAAATGCTGCTGTAGCAAGACAAAACCTTCAAGAGTAAAAAGGCTGATCAATGAATTGTTTGCAATATTCTTACTGGTGCTGTGTTCAAAAGCAGAGCTTTACCATAATGCTTTCCTGATGAAGGTGGGAGTGAGTGTTCACGTGTGTAATTCTGTGTGTGAATTTGAAGCTTGGGACATTACAGTTGATTTTGTATGACATGTCTGGATAATGTGCAATGAATTTTTTCTGTTACATAAAATTTGGAATCTTAACAGACAAGAATTTGAAATTAAATTCTTCAGGAACTGCAGGGGAATACATTTTCTACAGCAATGTACAATTTAGATAATAAATGTCAGTGTAAAACCCTAATAATCCTATAATCAAGACACTTGCTGCTAACATTTTGGTGAATTTCCTTACTAGTTCTAATTTAATGTTATTTAAAAGTATAAAATTAATGTACATTCACTGTAAGAAATAAGAGTGGTATAGAAGGTAGAAATCAATTTGCTTCTTCAGACTCCAAGGACTACTCTCCAAAGTTAACTCCTGTTAATGGATTATAGCCTATCCTTCCAGGCATTTTAGCATGCTTATTTTTAAAGCTCAGAGAGCATTCACCACCCATCATCTTATTCCATGAGAATTAGAAGAGTTAGATTTTGCTTAATGTAAAGAGCCTATTCTGAGGGTCCTGATAGATAATGCATTCAACGTGGACATGAAAATCTTTTATTTCCAGTTCAGCCTAAGACCCACTTCTGAAAGTCACTTAAGTTCTTTGTGCTATTTATCCATTTACAAAGTGAATAATGCATAATTCAATTATTTCATACATATTTATAGCACAACTACAATGTGCTTGGCATAGTACTGGGTATTTCGAGGGCTGTGCAAAAGATACTGAGCCAGATTTGTGTAAGCAATGCAAAAGAAAGAGCAAAAATTTTGCGACTCTGGTTTAGTTACCTATGTTGACATAACAGATGCCCTTAAGAGTTAATGATGTTAAACAACAATAATAAGCATGTCACAAACATGTGATTTGGGCAGGGCTCAGCAAGGAAGGCTTGTCCTTGTTTCATACAGCATCAGTTACAGCAAGTTGACTCGGGCTGGAGGATGTACTTACAGAATCCTATACTCACATAACTGGCAATATGATCCTCACTGTTGGCTAAGAGCTCATGGGGAAGAGGGCCTGGACCTTGTTTCCTTTTTGTATCAACTTTCCACAAATCTCCCTGTAGCATTGTGGTTGGTTTGCAAAAACGAAGCCAAGAGATAGGATAGCTGCCAGTTTCTTAATTCTTTGGACTGGGGAACTAGACAGTGGCACTCCCACTACATTCTGTTTGTCAGGCAAAGCACAGAATCAGGTTCAAGTTCCAGAGACTTAGACCTACTTCTCAATGGAAGCATGTTAAAGGAACCTGAAGCTGTTCTTTCAAGTGGATATGTGTGTGCGTGTGTTTATTTAATGTAGCATTGTCACCCTTCCTCTGATAAGATAATTTGTCTCTTTATGGGGAACTTGTTTATCTTTACCATCCATTTCACAGAATGCTGGTTTCAATGTTTTCTGTCCATTTACCACAAGGTGGGTATATGATCTCAGTCTGACCAAAGGTAATACCTATGCACACAGCCACAGTGATCGATGCTTGGTCCTAGGTAGACACATGCTCCATTAGGTCGATCACATTTCTTCACTGGTACTACTACAAACAGAATGAAAGATAGAACATTCCTCCCTGATATTTCTGGTATTGATTTGTAGTGATGGTAAAACATGAAAGTTTGTCCGAAGTAGGTGTGGGTCGCAGATGCCATATAAATACTTGTACATATTAGACAACTTTTCTGGGTGTCAATTTCCTCTTTAGTAATAGTATCTACCTGGCAGTGTTGTCGTAAGGACTAAACAGAACATGGTAGACACTCACAAAATGTATAATTATCATGGCATTATTAATATAGATATAAATCGGTGAAAATATTGAAGTTCCTTAAAACAGAAATTTCCCACGTTTGAAGTCATATAGCCCTTACCTTTTGGAGGGCATAAAAACTTGATCAAAGGAACAGATGTGAAATATGTAACTTAGCAAAAGTGAACATATATGTAAAATGTGTATGGAATTTCATCCAGGGGTACATGTTGTGGGGTTTCAAATAATAATTATTAGAATAATTAGACATTACAAATGTAATATTTCCTTCTCTATTTTTCTTATCTACAATGTGAAGAAAATAAGCTTTACATGCATGCTACAACAACTGTAGTATTTATTTTCTGTAGGTAGCATCCCTTCAAGTACATCTAGGAGACATGCCCTATTAATGAGCATGAAGGAGGAAGTATAATATTAATAGAAAAAGATTGACTTCATAAATGATAACCTCACAAAAATTCCAAATATAAACGTTTCATAAAAATGGGAATGTACCTGCAGTTGCAGATACATGTGCAATTAAATTATGACTAACTTGTTTCTTTGATTTCTGCATTTTATAATAAAACCTTAGGGTTTTACCAATGATAGACTATATAGCTCATCTGTGATAAACTCTTTTCAGTTTTGAAACCATATTACTTAATTGTATATTCATATCTTCCTCAAAGCTGAATATACTTTCTTTAAAATGGAAAGTATGCGTCATGTGAGGTTGTCCCTAGACTAAAAGTCTTGTTACTTCTCAATGGCAACATGGTATACACTTTAGCATAAATCATGGTGTTAGGCGGTGGTTGATGCAATTGTTTTCATTGGGTTATTCTCTTTTGAAAAAAATGTAGCCACATATGCTAACAATAGCATATAAATATGCCTGCAGAAGGAATTAAAAGTAGAAGCTTAGAGAAAACAGAGTCCTGGAGAATTTGTGTAGCAGTAAAAGGCATCATGGCCCAGTGAATGTGTTCATTATGTTTTGTATCAATTTTCTCCTGGAGGAAAGCTGGATCTCTAAGTATAAGAGAAGAGGAAGAGTCCCAGATGGACAGACAAATGGAAATAAATCTATCTGGTCTCTGAGGTGTTCTATCCCATAGGAATCATCTATTCTGAGACACACAGCTCTGTGATGTACCTTTCTGTCTTTGAACTCGAAGCAGTTTGGAAGCTCGCTGGAGAGAAATAAAAATTTGTGGTCCACGATAAGCTGGCTACTATGACTTGTTGATTTTAGCCTTCATCATTACCTTTATTTTGTTACTGTCCCTGATGTTTCCAGACTTACTGTCCAAGCATTTTGTATGAGAGGATGCATAAGCTATAAAGGTATTTTTCCCCCTCCTTAAACCTGAGGAATGGGTTGGGTGGTAGTAGTGGATCAATAGAAATTGTAACTCAAAATAAGTGAGGAAATCGCTATGCCTATGTGTTAAGTCTTCTGGTGCTTCTGACTTATATCTCAGGGTGTGTGGAGTTCTTGCAGGAAAACTTGCTAAATGCAGAAGGGAAGGTATATCTGAAAAGGAAACAAGAACAGGCAAAGTAGATCCAAGATAGCCCTACTTTAAGTTAATCATATTCCTGAACTTGGCAGCTTCGTAAACCAATAGTGCTTATTTTCACCTTGCATCAACTTTCTATCACTTTCAACTTCTAAGATACTTGCCTTATAATAATAGCCATAACAAAAGTTTAGGAAGGATTAAGAAATGGCTGGTTTGTGACTGTTTACAAGAAGAATGATGATCACTAGGGTTAGGCAGGCTACACTTGCTTCGTTTTTTGATCAAGGAATTAGATTGGTCCATCAGGTCAATGTGGAGCATTAGACTGGCATTAGATTGGTCCATCAGGTGGTGTTTCCCAAGGCATGATATCAATTGGTGAAAAAAGCATGGGGATCTGGGGCCACAAATGATTAATGGATTCTGAATTAAGGAAAGAATACGTAATTTTGTTATTTTCTCCTCAGAGGCTTAGATATGTTTGGTACATTCACAAATGAATTATACTCAGTTTCTCAGGACAAATGATTGAAGGCACACACATTGAGAAATGTCACAAACAAAACAAAAAACAAAACAAAACACAGAGCCCTGTTTCAACACAACATTTGACAAAGTTTTACATAATATTTGTGTGTATGAGATGAAAAATGTGGGCAAGGTAGCCATACTATTAAGTAGGTTCATAATCAGTTGAGACTAATTATTAATAATATTTTCCAGGGCAGAGAGAGTTGGCAATGAAGTGTCACAGGTTCTCTCTCTACTCAGTGGGATACAGAGTGGATATGGATGACATAATTATGAATTTTTACTGGTGACAGTGACTTTGATAAACTTACACAATCCTCTGGGTTAATGTAGTAGGAATATAATAATAGGAAATACTATCCTTCACTTAGATCTTTATACTAACTGTGCTACGTGGAAAAAGAAATACTACAATGTGTCAATGTATATAGTATAATTTCATTTGTGAACAAACAAGGGCTACACATAGGTAAACACTCACAACTGTGTGTGTGTGTATATGTGGGGCTATTTCTGGGAGTATACAAAAATATGGTAACGGTTTGCTATGCAGAGGAACTGAAGAACTAGAGATCTGGAGGACAAATGACACTTATCTTGTGTTATTTTTCTACTGCTCACATTTTCTTTTTAACTGTTTATGACGCTTTTTAATATCCACGTGTCACTTTTCTTTCTTTTTTTTTTTTTTTGGTTTTTTGAGACAGAGTCTCACTCTGTCACCCACGCTGGAGTGCAGTGGCATGATCTTGGCTTACTGCAACCTCTGCCTCCTGCGTTCAAGTGATTCTCCTTCCTCAGCCTCCTATATGGGACTACAGACGCGTGCCACCAAGCCCTGCTAATTTTTGTATTTTTTCAGTAGATATGGGCTTTCATCATATTGGCCAGGCTAGTCTTGAACTCCCGATCTCGTGATCCACCTGCCTCAGCCTCCCAAAGTGCTAGGATTACAGGCATGAGCCACTGCGCCTGGCCACATACTACTTTTTCTAAAAAGTATATTTAAGTTAATCCGAAGAAACAAGAAAGGATGCATAGAATTAAGGAAGATGTGGATTAACGGGAGTTAAATTGAAAAAGAAATAGGGATTATGGTAAATGTAAAACCAACTCTCCGATGCAGATGACCACAAAGCGAAACCATTAGATTTCAGTGGTTCACCTTCCTTATTAAGACATCACAAGCTTTGGTGGAATGCAGAAGGTACAAGAAGGGCTGAGGTTAGTAGCGCACTGGTGAAAATGTCTGTCTTGGAAGAGTCGTGCAATATTTTTTCCTGCCAGGGAGATCTGTCACCCAATTCAATTTATCTAATTAAGGAAGCAGATATAACAATTCAAGTGTTAATGTCCAAATTTGGTTTTAAAAAGCCTTAATTGGCTCCTGCATTACCTGAGTGGACTGCCCAATGCTGCTCCTCGAGGCCTCTAATTTTCCTCCCAAACCACAGGATTGTCATACTGGGTCCTTAGATTTGAGCCAAGATGGAAAATACACACCCAAACACACCCAAAACGAAGAACTCATTTTACATTTGTAGAAAAGCTTATTGTCAATAAAGTTTTCTCAACATTAACCTAAACTATGAAAGATGGTGCTGATGAGGTCAACTTTCTTGACATCTGCCCCAGGATATGCAAAATAGTATAATAGACAAAATATCTGATTACCAAAGGTGTTTTCATTTTCAGAGTCTTCAATGTTTATTTTCAGACAAAAAAAGTACATTGTCGCTCACTTTGCTACATTCATATTTGCTGCTGTTACTGGCATATACATTTGTTTTTGCCTTAGGTTCAGTAATTTCAATGTCACTTTGAAAAAGCCACCAATATGGCAGTGTCTGCTGATGCAAAACCAGTAAAATCTACTGACTTTATGTAAGCATAAGGAAATAACTTGATTACAATACCTCATGCTATATTCTAGGTTAACCAAGTAATCTGTATGTCCTCTGTTGATTCATATTGCGTAACTCACCCATTGCACCAGATTATAGTACAACAGTATTTGACATCCTTTGAAGCAGTGATGAATATACTACCTTCCATTATTTCATTAGAAACTATTTTAAAGTAGCTTTAACTTACTGAATATAACATTATAAAATTGAATATAAAACTGGAAGATTTCTAATAGTATCAGGCTCTGTGTATTCGCCTCCTCTCTTTATTACTTTTATATATTATGGGGACAGAAAACCTGTACAGTCTGCATACTGGAGAAGCTGGAATCAGGTTGGTATTAAATAAATACCCACAAATCTTCTTCCTAGTTACCTTTCAGCTTTCTCCCAATGCTAAAGTTGAATCAGCAGCATTCCCAAATATATCTTAACCACAATTTTAAGACAGTTTGAAAGGAAACAATCTTTCTCGCAGGTATAAATCATTCTTGCTTAATCGCTACCTTCCACCGAGTGGGTTTGCAGAACAGTTTCTGTTGCTCACAGCACCGCTGGAGGAGGTAGAAGGTAAAGCAAAGGATTATTAAACACCTGCTGCAGTGGACCTCCACATCATCCCCACACCTGCCAAAGCAGCTGGCTTCCTGCTTGGGGGACAAAGACACAAAGAGCCCACTTTAATGAGTTACCACTTTGATTTGAGTCTAAAGAAAATTTTGTATATCAGAAAATAAAAAACTCACAAAGGTCTTAAGCAAAATTATAATATCTATAGATGGGATATAGCTTGGAAGATATTAGCAATTACAGTGGCACAATGGTGACTTTGATTTTTTTTTCTATTTCCACAAGCTTTTTATATTTTCTACAACAAATATCAATATATTTTATAATCATAAAAGCTGTTTAAAAATGTATGCTTTATCCAAGCATTTCATATTTACTTTTTATTTTTTTAAGGTCAGGAAGAAACTTTATTCTTGAAGAGTTACAGCATTTATTTAATCTGCAAACACTTATTATTCAGGCACCATGAAAAAAGTTAATATAGAGCATTTTGTTTGTTTGTTTGTTGTTTTTTAGATGGAGTCTCACTTTGTTGCCCAGGCTGGAGTACAGTGGCTCACTGTACAACCTCCATCTCCTGGGTTCGAGAGATTCTCTTGCCTCAGCCTCTCGAGCAGCTGGGATTATGAGCATCAGCCACCATGCCTGGCTAATTTTTTTATTTTTAGTAGAGACAAAGTTTTGCCATATTTGCCAGGCTGGTCTCGAATTTGTGACCTCTGGTGATCTGCCCACCTGGGCCTCCCAAAGTATTGGGCTTACAGACGTGAGCCACCATACCTGGCCGATTAATATAGAGCTTAATCAAACACATGTCTTTTTCTGGAAAAGTTTGCCATGGAGTAGATAGCTCACATATGCAAATAGCTTGTGGAGTGAAGTGGAACATGGGGAATACCATATGAGCAGGTAAGTCTCTAAATGTTCCCAAACAGAATGAGTACTGAATATAGCATCTCATATTTAAAGGGACTGTAGAATAGCAATTAATTTCAGTATTTGATGATAATTTATTTCCTGGAGTCTTTTGCTTTTGAGGTAGAGGTCAATAAAAGCATATGTAAAGCATTTTTTCTCATGGGAACTATTCTTACCCCAAATTAGGGTAGGAGACAGATTCTACTTAAACATCTCTCTTGCGGTTATGAGTGCTGTTTATTTTTTCTTTTCTTTTTTTCCTTTTTTTTTTTTTTTTTTTTTGCCATGGAGTCTCACTCTGTTACCCAGGCTGGAGAGCAGTGGCATGATCTCAGCTCACTGCATCCTCCGCCTCCTGGGTTCAAGCAATTCTCCCGCTTCAGCCTTCCAAGTAACTGGGATTACAGGTGACCATGCCTGGCTAATTTTTTGTATTTGTAGTAGAGGTGGGGTTTCACCATATTGGCCAGGCTGGTCTCAAACTTTTTAACTTCAGGTGATCCACCCACCTCAGCCTCCCAAAGTGCTGGGATTACAGGTATGAGCCACTGTGCCCGGCTGCAGTGCTGTTTCTGATTGGTTCCTAGGGTAAGACAATTTTCAGATCTCTGTGGGGAAACACGTGGGCTACCTGGGATCACAAGCCTGATGGAAGAAACGTAAACCTAGCAGGAGGAATGTTCAGTAAAAGCAGATAATATATCACTCAACTTGTAAAAACTGACTCAACTGGGTCTAAGAGCTATTCATTACTTTGATCTATTCCTCAGCTACTTAATTTACTTTTGGGGTCAGTTCTGGCTCTCTGGGTCTTAGAACTGAAAAAATAGACTTCCTGATAGGTGAATCCTTTTGAAAGATTAGGTGGATAGTTAGTTGTTACGTTCACAGAAAAGCGATTCAGGTTTCGAAAAGACACATGAAAAGCTGGCAAGAGTCATTTCCTCTAGAGAGGGGACTTGGGATTCTGGATTGTGTGGATGACCAACTTTTCCTGTATACCTTTTATGCTGTTTATAATTATCACTGTGTCCTTGTGTTGCTTTTTCCATTAAGCAGCAACTAATAATTATGCAGAGTTCAAACTTGTGTTTTCTGACTTTTCCCGATATGATTTTTAAAATATTCTACCAGAGATGGCATTGCTAAAAAAAGGTAAAAAAAATTTTTTTTTCTAGGGAAGACAAATATATAAGCTGGTTCCTAAAGTAAATATTTATGAAATATTCTTGGATATTCTAGGTTTGCATTTTTTTGTGTGTGTCATCCAGAGGAGCTTGTGCAGCTCACTATCCTAAGGAACAATGTTTTTATTTTGTGAGATGTCATGAAATATAACTTATATCTTTTTTGTACTTTTAGAAGGGGATGGAAAGTCACCCTGCCTTTTCTCGGTAATGGTTTGGTGTTGCCATCTGCAGCCTCATTACCTCTCTTGTTTTCTGGATATTGCCTGTAAGTTACACAGGCAACTTACATGCAACTTCTTTTTTCCCCTGCTTCTTGATCCAAGCAGAAGGCTGGGAGTCACTCTTAGTTTTCTCTACATTTTAATTACTCTGCATTTCCCTACTTTTCATAGATATGCAATCAGCCACCAAGTCCTGAAGCAGCTACCTCTTTAAAATCATCTCACCGCATCACTCTCTCTGCTGTTGACTACTCTAGGTCATTTTCTCATCTCTTTCTAGCATCGGTGCAAAATCCTTTCCTAAGAGCTCTTGCTTCTAGTCTGGTCTCCATCTTATCCATTTTTCAATTGGCCGCCAGGTGTTTTATCTAAAAATGCATAAGACATCTTGTTGCTTTCTATTTAAAAAGCCTTTAATGACACACCTTCTTTTTAGGATATTGTACTCAAGGGGGTTTCTGACCTATTCTGGGTAGAAAGCTCCACCCTTATTTCTCAGAACTCTTTTATACTATAGCTATGCCTGATCTCTTTAAAAAGTTCTCAATGGGGCATGCTCTCTTTCTTCCATGCCTCTAAACATTCTGTTTCCTTGGTCAAAAAGCCCTTAGCTCCCTTGCTGCCTTTCAGTTCTTCATTCACACCATGGTTCCAGTCTCATCTTTCCCAATCCTACTCATATATTCCTTTCATGTGCTCCCATTGGTCTTCTCTACATATATCTACTCTTACTTTTTCTCTGGAATGATAAATAATGCTTTACTTACTGCTTTCTATACAAGACTGTAAATTCCAATTTATAATTTGTGGAAGGGGGCAAGAGTTTTTTAAAGAGATCAAGAAGGAAGATACATAAAGTCTCACTTCTTTATCCCCTTATTAAGGGTTCAACTTCTTTTTCTTCTTTTTTGAGACGGAGTCTTGCTTTGTTGCCAAGCTGGAGTGCAGTGGCGCGATCTCGGCTCACTGCAACCTCTGCCACCTGCCCGGGTTCAAGCGATTCCCCTGCCTCAGCCGCCGGAATAGCTGGGACTACAGGCGCTCACCACTATGCATGGCTAATTTTTTGTATTTTAGTAGAGATGGGGTTTCACCATGTTGGCCAGGATGGTCACAATCTCCTTACTTTGTGATCCGCCTGCTTCAGCCTCCCAAAGTGCTGTGATTACAGGCGTGAGCCACTGTGCCTGACCTCAACTCAATTTTTGATGTTTAATATGAATATCTTTTAATTCTCTCACTCCTCCTTCCCCTTTTGCCCCACATCTGGAACAATAAAAGAGCCCAGTTTTCCCCTTCTTTGGCACCAGCAGGAAGTTCACACAATGCAAGTCCTAACCCATGTATAGGAACCCTTATGTCAACCCCATCCTGTATCAACATAAAACCCTAAGCTACTCTTCTTCCTCTGCTCGTTTAAGGAATTCTTAGACTTGCTTAGGAGCCCACTCAGCTTTTCAAAGAGAGCTTTACTATGTGAACAATAAACCTCTCAAATCGTAAGTCTCCAGACCCAATTAATATTATATTTTATGCACATGATATTCATATAGTTTTTATTGCATATACAGAAGTAAAGAAGACATCCCAAAGCAGACCCACACGTGGGTTTTTCCATTTAGACACACCAGCTGGGTTTAACTTTTTAACTGGATCATGAGAGGAGGTGAGTGAAGGAATATAATCATTTAAACAACACCAAAGAAACTTATAGATAGGAACTATTGTTCATGGCATTATGTGTACTTGCTTCTCAAATAATTATTTTGTGAATGTCTACAATGGGCGTTTCTACATCTCACAGAATAGAAATACATTTTAGGGTATTCCTTTTGCTACAAGTGTCATTTAACCAGTGGGATATTTTCCATTAAAGTAATTTTAATAAGAACAAAGCACTGCCCAAGAGCTGGTTTCCTGGTACCTGCCAGCTTCCAAGAATAAGTGGGCAATGCTTTAATTCTAGTAAGCTCACTCCCATAACCAAGCAGCATCAGGTCACATCAACCTGTTAAAAGTCCTGTGCCCTGTGAAAGGAATAGGCTTGAAGGGCTGATGAAGGATCTAAGACCTCTTGTTTGAACAGTGATATCATTCAAATCTAGATCTCTCTCTTTGGGATTTTCAAAGTCATCGTGGCCCAGACGTTAAAGAACTCAGAATAGTGATGAATTCTGCATTGCAGGATACCTAAAAATTGGTGTTAGTAACCAAAAGAACACGAAGACTCTCACTAAGGAACTAATCCCAATTTGAGTACTTTGAAAATAGCTATAATGAAAATCACACCAGGAGAAGGACATCAGACATCCGTTAGCAAAGCAAAGCATAATGAAACCCTCTACTTTACTCTATTACAAGTACCCAAATCACAGGCTACTGAAGAGACTTTATAGAACACCATTTCTTTCTTTCCTCCTTTTTCAAAAAATATTATTGATGTAACAACACAAAGGAAATGTCAAAAATAGAATATATGTCCTATAATCCAACTCTTTTCAATACGCATCATTACTGTTCAAGCCTTGTTCTAAAGATGATATATTTTTAAGTAGGTAGGCATAAATCTTTCACGTTCTATTTTATTTTAGTATTTTTTTCTTTCTGGAAGCATTGTTTTCAAATGGTAATTTAAAAATAACTGCATGACAATACAAGTAATTAATAAATTACCCTTTCCAAAACTATATCCCTTTGGTTGGGCATTTAAGTTTTCCAGTGTTTTCTATTATAATTACATAGCAATAGTTTTTAAAGGTGTTGAATCCATCTATATGTTAAATCTTTTATAGAATCATAGTGAGCATCTCTTCATTGGTTCTGTATAGCTGTATCTTTATAAACAGGAATAGGAAACTGAGAGCAGATTTTATAAACAGTGGTACTAATACAGTTGAAATTCTTCTGGACCAAATGATAAAGTTGGATTTAGCTGTAAGTATGATGTTTCTAATTTTCAGCAAGCGTAGCAGATCCGTTACATGCTCTATATGCTAGAACACAGTAGTATGAAACAGTACAAAAACTGTCATTACTCTCTAATTCAGAAGGGCTCATTTTCAAGATAAAGACATAGTTGGAAAAGAAATATCATTAGCAACTGCAGTTCACAAGTATTATTCTTGAGGAGAAAAAAAACGCATCATGATAGCTTTGACCCAAGGATTATCATAAAAAGAACACAATAGAGCAGTAATTATATTTAACACAAAGACAAGTTTGGTTTCTTTCCTTGGGAAGTGACATTTTAATGCAGGTGATGGACAAGTAGAGGCAATTAAAATGTAAGGAGCGGCTAGGCCAATCCTAGTGAGTCCTGCCTTTTTCTGTGGTGAAGCATAATCTCTGGGCTGAGTGCGGTGGCTCATGCCTGTAATTCCAGCACTTTGGGAGGCTAAGTCGGGTGGATCACTTGATGCCAGGAGTTCGAGACCAGCCTGGCCAACATGGTGAAACCATCTCTACTAACAATAAAAACATTTAGCCAGGTGTGGTGGCATATGCCTGTTGTCTCAGCTAATTGGGAGGCTGAGGCAGGAGAATTGCTTGAACCCGGGAGGCAGAGGTTGCAATGAGCAGAGATTGCGCCACTGAACTCCTGCCTGGGTGATACAGTAAGAACCTGTCTCAAAAAACAAAAAACAAAAAACAAAACAACAACCAACAAAAAAAAAAATGTCTGGGCCCAGTAGCTCATGCCTGTAACCCCAGAACTTTGGCAGACTGAGGTAGGTGGATCACGAGGTCAAAGATCGAGACCATCCTGGCCTAACATGGTGAAACCCTGTCTCTACTAAAATTACAAATTGTTTTGGAGGGGGGTGGGGATGGGGCATGGGGGTGTGTACCTGTAATTTCAGCTACCTGGGAGACTGAGGCAGGAGAACTTCTTAAACCCAGGAGGCAGAGGTTGCAGTGAGCCAAAATCACACCACTGCACTCCAGCCTGGGCGACAGAGTGAGATTCTGTCTCAAAAGAAAAAAAAAGAGTAAGAATAATCTCTGAAGTTATGACTGTAGGAGGAAGGTAGTTAGTAAAAAATGGGAAAGACTTTGAAATGAGCAAAAATGATAAATGGATGTTCTTTCTGGGGTATGCTTCCAGGTTAACTGGGCCTTTCATTGGCTTTGAGCTATTTACAACTCAGTGAGTTGTAGAGAGTTGATGGTAATGCGAATGATTCTTGTCCATATAAAAGTAAATAAATTTTCTTCTGGTACTGAATAATTGATTGTTGCTTTGTGACTATTCACAGCTTTGCCTCTGTTTATAAATTCATGTTAGTATTTCAGATTGCCTACTTACATGTGTCTTCTCAGAATTCTTTGAACAAATTTTAACTTCTTACTGATTCCCTTGTTAATTAATAAGTTAAATAAAATCTTTTACAAGCATTCATTTTGTATCTGTATGACAGTCATGAGTTCAACATTTTTTGGGAAGAAATATATCTTAACACTAGGGTATAATAGCTGCTTAGTAATTCTCTTACACAACCTTTAGTAAAGGCCACATTTGGCATTTCACAGGTTTTCTAACAAGAATGACTTCCAGTGACATAATTTTGCAATTATCCAGCCTAATTCGTGTCCACAAAGATTTATTGAGCCCTTGTTCCATGTACATGTATCAGAAATCAATAAGATCCACTTGGGTCCCATATAGTTCACATGGGTACAATTACAGCTCCCAGCTTGATGATGCTATGTGTTATGTTATGTGTAATAATAGAATCCCTCGCAAAATGTCTTTGGAGACTGAGGAAGCAATGAATTCCAATGAGACAGAATGTGCTTCGCCTTGTGAAGAAGGCAGGATTTGAGATGAGTCTTGCAATATGGTTTTTACTGAAAGAAAGAAGGGGAAAGGGCAAGTATTTGAAAAGGCAGTGGGCCACAGAAGGGAATTTTGGCTGGAAAATTATCTCTTAGGAAGGTGGGTGTGGGTGTGGACGTGGGTGGGGACACCCCTGCAGGTAAATGGGAAGATGTGAAATTTGGGACTGGACCAAATTATGAAATCCCTCAATGTCAAGCTTTGGAATCAGGCCAGAGCAGTTAAGACCTATGACAGGTTTTAAAACAGAATAATACCATTAGCTCTTAATAGAAGAGAGAGAGTTGACATTGTGGTGTCTTGAAATATCCAAGCTGCTAAACTGCAAGAAGAGATTTGTGATATAATCAGTATATATGGGTTATGTTTACACTAGACAATCTGGAAGTGTATACCAGCCAGAATATCCTCTTATCATTTTTGCTCATTTAAAAGTCTTTCACATACATTTCTGACAGTCTCCCCAACATGATTTTACTATTCCCAAGATTGTTTTTAATCATGCATTCACAAAAAAGGCTGACCTCTCTCACTATCACAATTCTCTTCCTATCAGAAAGCATGGGAAAGGTCATGAGTATTTTGGAAGCCCAGTTAAAGGGAAATTAATTCAGAGATACATTTGGTTAGTATTAATGTCAGATATTTTAAGGCTGTTACTTTCATGCATAATTAAATTAGTGCTAGCCATATTGGTATAGGAATGTCTTTTAGGAATAGTCCTACTACCCACTGTGCTGACCTGTATTGCATCATGATATCAAAGTATAGGACCAGAAAGTCTACAGTGATATAAATGTATCCTATGGCTCTGGGCACTATAAGCAGCAGGAGAAGCAAGATATAAACTGTCCAGAGCAGATGCTAATATTTTCAAAATTATTGATTTGTGTAAAACTATTAAAAAATATTATGTTTTTCTGATTTCTGATTTGATATTTGTGATTTCTTATTCTAATATAATTTTAACAACTTTTTGCTCTTTTTTCTTAAAGAGAGATTCCCAGATTGTATAAATTTTGGTTTCTATAAAACCTGGATTCACTCTTGAGTATATGCCAATAGATTTATTATAATAAGTTTATGTAACAAAAAGTTTGGAGACGACCTCCAACCCTACTGTTGCACTGAAAATCTTGCCAATTTTTTACCAATGACTTAATTACTGTATTTGGTGGGTAATTTTCTCATTTAAAAGAGATTAAAAAATCCATTAATATATGTAAAGAATGCAAAAATTATATAAATGGCTAAAGTAAGAAGTATAAATTTTCCTTCAGCCAAGCCTGCTACCAATTCTACATGCTTTTCAACATGTAATCACTATTGACCATTTGGAAGATTTTTCCACACCCCCACTCTCTTTGCATTTATGTGTCCATCTATGTGTTTATGTGTGCATATACATATATTTATAGTATGTGTTTATGTTTCTATATAGACAACTAATATTTCATGCTTTTTACATTGCAGAGATCATAACTATACATATTCCACAATATGCTTTCATTTGAGAATATCTATTACAGCAGCAGCCCCCAAGCTTTTTGGCACCAGTGACCTGTTTTCTTAAACACAACTTTTCCACTCCCACCAACTGTGTAAAAGTGTTCCTATTTCTCCACATCCTCTCCAGGAGTGTAAATTAGTTCAACCACTGTGGAAGACAGTGTGGCAATTTCTCAAGGATCTAGAAATAGAAATTCCATTTGACCCAGCAATCCCACTATTGGGTATATACCCAAAGAACTATAAATTGTTCTACTATAGAGACACATGCACACATATGTTCATTGCAGACCTGTGTACAATAGCAAAGACCTGGAACCAAACCAAATGCTCATCAATGATAGACTGGACAAAGAAAATGTGGTACATATACACCATGGAATAGTACGCAGCCATAAAAAACGATGAGTTTGTGTCCTTTGTAGGGACTTGGATGAATCTGGAAACCATCATTCTTAGCAAACTGACCCAGGAACAGAAAGCCAAGCACCGTATGTTCTCACTCATAGGTGGGTATTGAACAACGAGAACACATGGACTCAGGAAGAGGAGCATCACACACAGGGGGGCAGTTGTGGGGGGGTAGGGGAGAGACAATGGGGGGGTGGGGAGGGGAGGGGAGGGTGGGGAGGGCTAACATGGGGAGAAATGCCAGATACAGTATGCACCTAAAGTAAAATAAATAAATTATTAAAAAAAAACACACACACAACTTTTCCATGGACTGGTTTTGGGATAAAACTATTACATCCCAGATCATCAGGCATTAGATTCTCATAAGGAGCATGCAACCTAGATCCTTCGCATGCACAGTTCACAATAGGGTTCATGCTCCTTATGAGAATCCAGTGCCACTGCTTATCTGACAGGAGTTGGAGCTCAGGCAGTAATGCTTGCTCTCCTGTAGCTCACCTCCTGCTATGTGATCAGGTTCCTAACAGGCCACAGTGGTCCATGGCCTGGGGGTTGGAGATCCCTGTATTAGAGATTTTCTACGTTGGTATAAACTGAAGTACTTCTTTCCTTTTAGCATTATTAATAATGTATAGGATGAAGATACCATGGATTTATGAAACATTGCCTTGTTGAGAGACAGGTGTCTTCAAATTATTTGCTACGGTCAACCATGTTACTTGCATGCAAGCATCCTTACATATACAATATTGTGCAAACATGTGCATTTTTATATACTCATAGAAGCAGAATTCCTCTTGACATTGGAGAATAAAGAGATATATGCACTTGTACAGTAGGAGGTAAGAATAAAGAGAATCAAGAAGCTGAGGAACAAGAGTTAACTGAGGATTAGTCAAAATAAAGAGAGGAAAATTACAGTGAAATGTAGGCTATGTGTTCAAATAGATCTGGAGAATAATGAGGGGGGACCGAGAAATGTCATGAGATTTGTCCTGGATATTTAAATATCAGCCTGCCTCCTGGGCTCAAAGACTTTTCAAAGAGCTCTGTGTGATATTGTGTACCAGGGCCTGGAGAATGTACTGACAATCTGTTGGAAGTTTTGCACAGTAATAGGGACCTTGAGGAAAGTGGCATTTGGCAGACTGTGGCTTTACAGGGAGGAAATACTTACTAAGGGAGCCCTTCCCAGAACTATAGAGCACTGACCTCCCCCAGGTCTCACACACTGCGTGGTAACTGGAAGTGAACCTGAGTCTTGTAGTCTTACAGAAACAATTGCAAAGAAATAATGGAGTGAGGAAAAACCACAACATCATGTTAACTAAATCAGTGACATTTTAAGGCAGAAGATGAGTAGTGAGGTCTCCTGTGCCCATAAAGCAGTGGTTCTCAAACCTTTGTTGTTCCTTAAAATGACCTAGACAAAATGTGGCACATATACACCATGGAATATTATGCAGCCATCAAAAACGATGAGTTCATGTCCTTTGCAGGGACATGGATGAACCTGGAAACCATCATTCTCAGCAAACTGACACAAGAACAGAAAATCAAACACTGCATGTTCTCACTCATAGGTGGGTATTGAACAATGAGAACACATGGACACAGGGAGGGGAGCATCACACACTGGGGTCCGTCGGAGGGAAATAGGGAGGGACAGCGGGAGGTGGGGGAGTTGGGGGAGAGATAGCATGGGGAGAAATGCCAGATATAGGTGATGGGGAGGAAGGCAGCAAATCACACTGCCATGTGTGTACCTATGCAACAATCCTGAATGTTCTTCACGTGTACCCCAAAACCTAAAATGCAATTTAAAAAAATGACCTAGACAACTTTAAAACAATCTTGATTCCCAGGCCACTGACCAGACTAATTAAAATTAAATCATACTGTTAGAGGGTGGAAGCTAGCATCAGTATTTTCAAAGCTCCCTAGGTGATTTCAAGATGGCTTAAAGGCCAGTGAAGTTAGAAATTACCAGCAATGAATATTCATCAGTCACAAGAAATTATAATTATGGATTTTGCCAGTAATGTTGAGATCTGTAACATGCCCTCAAGTTATATAGCATTTAGCAAAGATGCTTTTCCTGTGCTATCCCACTGCAACTAATTCATTCTCTGATCTTAGAAACTTTTACTACTAGTAAATAAATATATCTGTAGATACTAAATCTATGGTATATATTTACTGAGTAAAAACTCCATTGCAAATCGCAAATGGAATAACTAGTTCCCATTAGCAGTATTTGTCAAATGTGCTTTTCCTTGGGTTTATTTTTTTGGACTTGAGATTTCCTTGCAATGTCATGGAGATGAAAGCATTAGAATTTCACATAGGGTGTCCTTGTCTCTCGGTATAATTCATCATCTGAGGTAGGGAACTGCCTTGTATTCACCTGCAATTATTTCTTGTAATTTAGAGCTGCCCCCACATGTAATGCTCTCCCCATGAGATCCCAGATAATACATTTCAGGGCAAGGATTATTTAATTCTTCCCTGGTGAACTGATCCATCACCCAAGTGTTTCAATTTGTATTGAAAAATGCTACATGGTGTCAGTTTCTAGGTGAGTATATCTTGTTCTGACATTTTGCTGTAAAAAATTCCTATAAAATTTCCTTTAATTTAAGAAAATTGGACCTACTGGCCATTAAGGAACAAGAAAAAACCTAAAATTTTTTTCTGATGTATATTTTCCTTCAAAGCAAACTTTACCAAGTTTTACACTTAATGTTTCTTTAATTTATTGTCAGAGAGGTTGTGTGCCTATTATGTTAATATGTAATTCTTACCTCTTTCATTCCAAAGTTTTCTACATTTCACAATATTTTCTAAATTTTAGCTTTTTCTACATTTTTCTGATTTATTTTTATTTTTATTCTGAGACAAGGTCTCAATCTGTCACCCAGGCAGGAGTGCAGTGGTGTGATCTTGTCTCACTGCAACCTGTGTCTCCCAATCTCAAGCAATCCCCCCACCTCAGCCTCCCAAGAAGCTGGGACTACAAGCCATGTGCCACCATGCCTGGCTAAGTTTTTCATTTCTAGGAGATAGGGTTTTGTCATGTTGTCTAATTTTCTAATACATATTTTTAAAAGTTCCTAAATTTTTAAACATATTTTAAATTTCTTTATAAAACAATTCTTTGGGCTGGGCACAGTGGTTCATGCCTGTAATCCCAGCACATTGGGAGGCTGAGGTGTATGGATCACGAGGTCAGGAGTTCGAGACCAGCCTGGCCAAGATGCTGAAACCCTGTCTCTACTAAAAATACAAAAATTCGCTGGGTGTGGTGACATGTACCTCTAATCCCAGCTACTTGGGAGGCGGAGGCAGGAGAATCGCTTGAACTCGAGCAGCAGAGGTTGCTGTGCACTCCAGCCTGGGCTACAGAGCAAAACTTCATTTCAAAAAAAAAAGCAACCAAAAACATTCTGGTGTCATGATCCTAAAAAGTTCTCATTCTGTCTCCTCTGATTGAGGCTGGATTTGACTTAACTGTCAACTACAGAACAGGAAGCGATGGTCTCCAAAAAGTCAAAACTTTGCTTTGAAGTTTAGAATTCTTTTTTTTTTTTTTAATTGCATTTTAGGTTTGGGGGTACATGTGAAGAACGTGGAAGATTGTTGCATAGGTACACACATGGCAGTGTGATTTGCTGCCTTCCTCCCCCATCACCTATATCTGGCATTTCTCCCCATGCTATCCCTCCCCCAACTCCCCACCCCCCCACTATCCCTCCCCTTTTCCCCCCCGACAGACCCCAGTGTGTGATACTCCCCCTCCCTGAAGTTTAGAATTCTTAAACCGCTTATTGTGACAAAGTTCTAGGTACTTGGAAACAGCCTTCACCAAAAACTTTCCCTAAACCCACACTGAGGATATCTGCACCTTTTGTTCTTTTTCTCTGTAATCGTGAGGGTAGAAATGGAAGGTTTCTTCTAAATTTGTTAGAAGGATGGCTGAGAGGAGGTGGTGATGAGGAGCAAACTCAGAACAAACTGGAAAGCGGTCAGTTAGATGGGGCTTGTGACTCCTTGATTTAGTGCCTGCGGGCAACACCCCTCACTGTGGTGATAATTGGACTGGACTGTCTTCATGTCAACATAATGATGTCTCCAGATCTCAACAAGAACACCTCTGGGTACAATTTGTCATAATATTCTTCTCTCTCTTCTCAACCTAACCCTTTCGAGTGCCCAAGTTTAGACTTTCTCCCACAAATCAACTTTCTTTCCATTTTCCAAGATACTTGGGTAGAAGTTTCCCAGGTGATTACGTTATGAAACAAGTTATGAAACTAAATGTCAAGTTTCATAACTTGTACCCTCAATTGTCCTTTCCCCGAAATCACCTCTTTGCAAACTGCTTGGTCTTTTGTTTGTCTATAATCAAGAGGTGCTTGGAATTGGTTCATTTTTACTCATTAATCTACTTAGTCTTTAGTGTTGATAAACATTTTATGCATTTGATGACAAGCTCTTAAGTTTACCAGAAGTCTGCAGAAGAAAAATACTTATTTTTAATCTCTAAAGTGCTTTTTAAGACCATGACAGAATTAGGCTAGTGTTAGTTTTTCTGTTAGTACTAGCTACATAATAGGAAGTGGATTTCACCACTGTCTTTATATGCCAATAAATAATGTGTAGAGATGGACATAGTGTGGAAAAATAGACTTTGAAGACTTGGACGGGTAGGACAGGGATAGGGATGAGAAAGTATTTAGTGGGTACAATGTGCACTATTCAGGGAATGGGTATAATAAAAATCCCAGACTTCACCACATAATATATCCTTGTGTCAAAACTGCATTGGTATCCCCTAAATTAATACAAATAAAAATTTTAAAAAGAATTTTGAAACATAAAAGGCAATTTCTTCTTATATAAAGGATGATTCCCTCAAAATTTCATCACCACTTATCAAGTTTCAGGTTGATGCAGAAGTTATTGTGGGTTTATTAAATTGTACTTTAAGTTCTAGGGTACATGTGCAGATCTTGCAGTATTGTTGCATAGGTACAAGCATGCCATGGTGGTTTGCTCTCTCCATCCCCCCGTCACCTACGTTAGACATTTCTGCCAGTGTTATCCCTCCCCCAATCTCCCCAACCTCCCCCACCCTCTGCTGTCCCTCCCCTAGTCCTCACCCTCTAACAGACTCCAGTGTGGGGATGTTCCCCTCTCTGCGCCCATGTGTTCTCATTATTCAACACTCACCTATGAGTCAGAACATGCAGTGTTTGGTTTTCTGTTCTTGTGTCAGTTTGCTGAGAATTATAGTTTTCAGATTCATCCATGTCCCTGCAAAGGACATGAACTCATTCTTTTTTATGGCTGCATAGTATTCCATGGTGTATATGTGCCACATTTTCTTTGTCCAGTCTATCATTGATGGACATTTGGGTTGGTTCCCATCAAGCTACCATTGACCTTCTTCACAGAACTAGAAAAAAACACTTTAAACTTCATATGGAATCAACAAAGAGCCTGTATAGCCAAGAAAATCCTAAGCAAAAAGAACAAAGCTGGAGGTATCATGCTACCTGACTTCAATCTATACACAAGGCTACAGTAATCAAAGCAGCATAGTACTGGTACCAAAACAGAGATATAGACCAATGGAACACAACAGAGGCTTCAGAAGCAATGTCACACATCTACAACCATCTGATCTTTGATAAACCTGACAAAAACAAGCAATGGGTTTTTTCTTGTAAATCTGCTTTAGTTCTTTGTAGATTCTGGATATTAGGCCTTTGTCAGATGGGCAGATTGCAAAAATTTTTTCCCATTCTGTTGGTTGCCAATTCGCTCTAATGATGGTTTCTTTTGCTGTGCAGAAGCTGTGGAGTTTAATTAGATCCCGTTTGTCTATCTTGGCTTTATTGCCATTGCTTTTGGTGTTTTAGTCATGAAGTCCTGGCCTATGTCTATGTCCTGGATGGTTTTGCCTACGTTTATGCCACAGAACTATGGCAGACACTATAGATCAGGGGATCTTTTGCCTAGAGCTTCCTCTTGCCATTTTCCAGCACACCACTGGCTACAGACTTCAGTAGGATGAATACATGGGTGGCCCCTCGGACTGAAAGCAGGTAGTTCTGCTTTCTTTGGAAAGCAGATGCTGAGAGTTTAGAAAGCAGGAGCCTTAATAAGGAGTGACCTTAGGATCAACACACGTTGAAGGCAGGGAAAAATTTGGAGTTTGGGAAATTGAGCTACAGTTCAGACCCTACATGCCTTGCCTGAATGTATGGAGAGGCCTGGGGCTAAGAATAGTCATTCAGAACTGTCCTTAGTCATCCTGGAAAATCAGGACTTCAAACTCCTGCATCCACCAGCCATTGAATATAGGCCACCCCAGGAAGGGGTATGACCTTGCATGAGGCAGTGCTGCAGCTGAGGCAACCCCTAAAGGCTGACAGCACTCCCATCTGCTGGGAGAATGAATCTTTCCTTGCAGGATGATCTGGACAACACCTCACAGTGTCCATCAAAAAGGTAAAGGGAATCTCTTCTAGCATTTAGAAAGCTCATGGACTGGTGAGCTAGACAAAGACAAAAACCAAAAAAACAAAACAAACCCCTTCAAATATATTCTATGGGTCAGTGCTAGGACTGAGGAGTAGACAGGCTCCTGAGGATGTGCAGTGTATGAGAATGTGTACATGAAGAGGAAAGAAGAGGGAGGATAGAGTGTTAAACTAAGTTCTGCTCTTCAGCAGGCAAAGTTGCCATAACAAAGTCATGAAGTCATTTACTGACTCTGATGGACCAGAAAATAATATAATGGGGAAGAGGGCAGCCGCTTAGGATGGTGTCTAATACCTATTTGGTGTTCATCAAAGAATATCGTGATGGGTCAGCTTGAAACTGCTAGAACAAGGTGCAAGCCAAATAATTCCTTTAAGTGTATGTGCATCTTGCTAGATGGATGGGGCAAATTGGGCATGATTTTTTTCTCTTCTTCTACATTCCCTAACAAACAATAACATCTTCTGCAATACACCAAAGTACAGAATGTAATAAATACCCAAACCCAACAAACTCCTCTTCCTTACCTTCAGCACCATTGATCTGAGCACAGCTGCCATGGGGAATTGTAGCCCAATGGCAATGCTTGTCGATATAACAGCCCAAGTCATTTTCCTGCTGACATATGCCCCACTTTCTACCTTCTTTTAGCTAGGAGGAGGGGTAGATGAGAAAACTGACCATGGAGCAGCTGCTGATTTATACTTCTTTTCTGGACCAAGGAATTCATATTGATTAGTTGGATGAATGAGTCTGTCCCTTTGTTTTAAAAGATTAGAGTGAGTTTCTGCCCTTGGAATATATCACAGCTCCACTGTGACATAACGAATAAGATCCATTGTGTTTTTTGTAAATCTCAATGCCTTTACTATACTTATGAAATACACCTGTCAATGATGCTTAACCTGGTTATGGAAAAATAGGTCTTTAGGGAGTTCTGAAGAATCTGCCGGCAAAGACATCAAAATGTGTTGTCAGATTCTGCCTTTGAGCTCTTTCACATTGCTTAATATAGTTATACTGACTTTGTCATCAAAGTGGTGGAAGGCATATTTGTTACTCATCTGATTTCTATTTTCCTCTTATTAGTCTGTTGTGGGAGCTCATGATTGATCAAACTCATGCAAATAACGTCGGTTGAGTTCCTCTTTTATAAAACTCACTTGCTTATTCCTCTTTTATAAAACTCACTTGCTTACTGAGGGGGAAAAGGGGGAGGGAAGGATTTGCTGGGGGGACTCCCACAGAGCATACACCTACATTTTAATGGGATATTTGTCTTTAACATTTATAATTAACATGCTTATAACAATGCATTCAACATTTATGTTTTCTGAGAATTCTCTAGATTAAGCAAGGTCACTATTTGGAGGAAATACTTTTTATATTTATATACCCTTTGCTTTACGTTGATTTTTGAAGGAAGAGATTCACTTTTTAAGAACATTGTATTCAATTTTAAATTGTTAGAATTCCCTGGTGCTCAGTTTTGTCTCCTTGAATATTTACCTTGGTGCATCCTATTTTTTCCCCTGGAGGAGCTCAAAACAAATGTTCATCCTCTTCAACTTGGTTATCCTTCAGATGCTGAAGACAACACTAATGTTTTCATTGATTTTTCTCTTCCCCAAATAGACTATATCTCGTTTCTTCAACCACTCATAAACTAGTGATTAGTATTGCTAGGTGCTTAAGCCAATCCATTGATAACCCCACCAATGGTCAAGGCTCCAGGAAAGTGCCCAGAGCTCTCCCCCCACCGCACCAGCTGGAATTCACCTCTTCCTCTTCTGAGCTCCTGAAGAAGTGTGTGCTTTGGTTACAACATTGCTCTTGTGCTTTCTGGGTGATTTGCGATTATTTAGCTCCCCTTCCAGCAGGACTCTGGGCCCTTCTTCGTTTTCCAAGTGACCTGGAGACACATCTAATCAATCTGACATTTCCATCTCAGTAAATTCATATGCGGATGGGAGAGAGAACAGGGGCGGTGGTGAAGGATGAGTAAATGTAGTGGAATAAATTTTGAAAAGCGGCCATCATTTTTGTTACAGTGCTCTTTGAGAGTCAGTGTCTCTCATACAGAGAATTTTCTGAGTGAAAAAAATGTATACTCCAGATATTATAACTTCTAGGAGCAATTCAACTTCAAGTAATGCTTTTTTCCCACAGTACTCAAGACTTGAGATTTCACTTCTATTCTCAGCAACTTCCTCAGTGTGTACAGAACATTCATAAGTTTCTACAAATGCTTCATCATTAGTGCTTCATCATTATAACTTTCCATCTAATGTATTTTTATGAAATGTATAAACTCAATTCAGAGAGTGCCCTGTGCCATAACCTGCCTTTTGTCCACTCAGTGAGTAGACATTGGGGTAATTTCACCACCACTTCAAATCCAGACCACCACTGTTTTTTTTGTTTGTTTGTTTCTTTTTTTGAGATGGAGTCTCACTCTGTCTCCCAGGCTGGAATGAGGTGGCATGATCTCGGCTTACTGCAACATCCACCTCCCTGGTTCAAATGATTCTCCTGCTTCAGCCTCCCCAAGTAGCTGAGATTACAGCCACCCGCCACCATGCCCGGCTAATTTTTGTATTTTTAGTAGAGATGGGGTTTCACGCTGTTGGTCAGGCTGGTCTCAAACTCCTGACCTCGTGCTCTGCCCACCTATGCCTCCCAAAGTGCTGGGATTACAGGTGTGACCCATTGCACCCGGCTGCTCTTACTCTTAATTATTGGCATGCAACTCTATCCCAGCCTTGGTTTCAGATGTTCACAGGGCCCTTAACTTTTGATTCAGTGAAAGGTTCATGCTACAAAGCACACATTTTGAATTTTAAATATTGGATTTCTAAGAAAGGGCATTCTCTTAAAGAATCAGAATGCTTTAAGTTTATAGGTCTCTTCAGTAGCCATCAGATTAATTTCTCAGAAGATATGATTATCAGGCTCTGTGTCCCCTGCTGTTCTTGGTATCTTCACCTTCTAATGTTCCCGCCATATCATTCTTTCTCACCTTCTCCATGGTATCATATTCAGTCAATAGATGGCAACTGCGATTAGTGTGAAGCAAAAACTAGTGCTAAGCATCCAATGGATAAAATAAAACAAACAGGATTGAAAGCAGATGAGGCAACGAACAAAGCACAGATGAGTAAGACTTGCTGAACACTAAAAATTAAAGATGTGAGGACACATAAAGCTGGAAAATACACATCTGTTTGTTTCCCTCACCGTGCCCCTGGAGAAATTTGAAACAAGTTTTGCCCAGAGTGAGCCTCATTGACAGTGCTCAAGGATTCCCAATGAGCCTCCCAGATATCCCGATTCTCAGAGGCTCTTCCTGTCTCAATTGCAATAATGAACTCAACTTCTCTTTACATACTCGGCTCTCTGCCCTTAACCTTGGATTCTTGAAACTCAGGAGACCCTAAAGCCTGTCCTAGAAAAGATCACAGTAATGCCTACTCACCCTTTGCTTCAGATATCTCCTAGAAAATGCCTGCTAATTGCTTGTTTAAACTTCCCATTACCTTCTGCTTTTTTTTTTTTTTTTTTTTTTTTGAGATGGAGTCTTGCTCTGTCACCCAAGGCTGGAGTGCAGTGGCTAGATCTTGGCTTCACTGCAATCCTGCCTCCCAAGGAGTTCAAGTGATTGTCCTGCCTCAGCCTCCTGAGTAGTTAGGACCATGGGCATGTGCCACCATGCCCAGCTAATTTTTTGTATTTTTAGTAGAGACAGGGTTTCATCATGCTGGCCACGCTGATCTCCAACTGCTGACCTCAAGCAATCCGCCTGCCTCCGCCTCCCAAAGTGCTGAGATTGCAGGCGTGAGCCACCGCACCTGGCTGGCTTATTTGGTTTTAATGCTGCTATGGACCATAAAGTGACTCTGATCTCATCTCTGTTATGTGGGTCCAGAGTGGCTCCAGCTGTCCTGGCTTATGTCAAAAACAGGTCTGAAGCTTGAGCAACCCAGATTTTCTTGCCTTTGTTATGACTGTAGTGCATGTCAGCCTACTCAAAAGTGAGCTACCTTAGGCCTACAACATGTATGCCTGAGTACTTTCAGGAAAAACCACAAGGAACTCTGGTTTTATATCACTACCATCCTATGATATAAGTGGGTGAAATGAATCCAAACAGAAATTAAACTCTGAGTGTAGGGAGAGGCTACGAAGTGCCAGACACTGTCTAAAAGCTTGTGGAGGAGTGTGAGTCATGGTCCATGGCCGTCACTGTGCTTATAACCTACACAAGGAGATAAGCCACGAGTGGGAAAAGCAAAAGCCATTGATTACAACAGCAGTAACGAGGAGGTACTAAGGAGGGAGAGACGTGGAAGAATTATGAGCCATCTTTATCAGTCTTATTTAACCCTGATTTATGAAAAACTTGTTATCTGTAGGAGTGAACTTTTGCAATCTGGCTGATGAATGACTAGGCTTTGTGATGTTACAAATGTGAGCTTTCTTGGTAGGAAGGATCATAAATAGATTAATGTGAGGCACATTTTCCAGTGAAAACATGCTAAAAAATGGTGGTTAGGCCTCCGGTAGCCAATGTTTGTTACTCAAAATACAACTGAAATATTGCGATGTTGTATTGCAGGTTTTCATTCTATATTGAAGGACTAAGCCTCTCACATTTCATTTTATTCTTTTTCTTTTCTTTTCTTTTTTTTTTGAAATGGAGTTTCACTCTTGTTGTCCAGGCTGGAGTGCAATGGCATGATCTCCACTCACTGCAACCTTCACCTCCCGGGATCAAGCAATTCTGCCTCAGCCTCCTGAGAAGCTGGGATTACAGGCATGTATCACCATGACCAGCTAATTCTATATTTTTAGTAGAGACGGGGTTTCTCTATGTTGGTCAGGCTGTTCTTGAACTCCCGAACTCAGGTGATCCTCCTGCCTTGGCCTCCCAAAGTGCTGGGATTACAGGCATGAGCCACTGCACCTGGCCTAGCCTCCCATATTTCAAGTCACTTGGTTGCAGTCTTTTTTTTTCCCTTTTTGAGATAGTGTTGTGTTTCGCTCTAGTCACCCAGGCTGGAGTACAGTGGTGTGATCTTGGCTCACTGCAACCTCTGTCTCCAGGGTTCAAATGATTCTCCTGCTTCAGCCTTCCAAGTAGCTGGGACTACTTAGAAGACAACATGGTAAACCCCGTCTCTACCAAGAACACATAAATTAGCCAGGCACACACCACCACACCTGGCTAATTTATGTGTTTTTGATAGAGACGGGGTTTTACCACATTGGCTAGGCTGGTCCTGAACTCTTGACTTTAGTCTTGTTAGGAGCACTCTATATGCCTCAAACCTCTGGGTTTACTCTTCTTGCTCCCCAGTCATGAAACAGTATTATTTTTTTCTCTCTTCCATCTTATACTTAGGCCAACACACATTGTTTCTGGAGGTAGTAGAAACACTGGAAGAAGGTCTCTGGTTATTCAATAACTGGAAGGGTATTGCAGAGAAAAGATTGGGGGTAGTAGAATGTTTTAACTTCAATAGTAACATACGATCTGTTGGACTGAAAGTGATCTGAAAAGTAAAGTCACATATTTAAATAACAAATAGTTATAAACCATAGCTCTCTGTTTTACCATGTCTCCAAAAAGTCAGAAAATTTCTGTTAATCTACACTTTTCAACTTTTAAAAATGACTTAATACCTATTTTGTTATCTCGTTTAGTTTAATGGCTTGATTAGGCTCAATAGGGCAGTTCTTCTGCAGCTCTGGCTTGGGATGTCCCATGTAGTTGCTGCTACTTGGCAACTGAGGCTCTGCTCATCTGGAGGGTTGATGGAGGTGCTGGGACAACTTGGGGCTTTCACCATCTTTATAAACAGTATCTCTGTATTTCTCTCCAGGTAGCCTCTCTGTGTGGTTTCTCCATGTGAACTCTCCAGCAGAATATATTGACTTTTTTTTTTTTTTTTTTTTTCAGTTGGAGTCTCACTCTGCTGCCCAGGCTGCAGTGGTGCAATCTCGGCTCACTCTAACCTCCACCTCCTGGGTTCAAGTGATTCTTCTACCTTAGCCTCCTGAGTAGCTAGGATTACAGGTGCATGACACTATGCTGGGCTAATTTTTGTATTTTTAGTAGAAACGGGTTTCACCATATTGGCCAGGCTGGTTTCGAACTCCTAACCTTGTGATCTGCCCACCTTCACCTCCCAAAGTGCTGGGATTATAGGTGTAAGCCACTTTGTCTGGCCAATATTGACGTCTTGATGGTGTTTCTGGGCTCCCAAAAGGTAAAGCTGCAAGAACTCTTTAAGACTTGGAGTAGCTTCTGTTGCATGGCTTCAAGTTCACTGATCTTGTCAGTGTCTTACAGCAAGAACAGGTCTGAAGTTTGGGCAACCCAGATTTCCTTGCCATCAGATTAGTTTCTCAGAAGGTGTGATTATCAGGCTCTGTTTATCTGTTGCTAAACTCATTGAGTGAAGTATTCATTTCAGATATTGCATTTTTCATCTCTGAAAGTCCTACATGGTTCCTGTTTACCTATTTCTCTTTTTTATTATCTTTTTCTTTAAATTCTAGCCTACTGAATATGGTTATAAAAGGTGTTATCCATCATGTTAGTCATACGATATTTTGTTCACTGATTTTCCTCCCAATATGGATCTCATTTTTCTGTTTATTGTCTAGCATTTTTTATTAGCCAATGGACATTATGAGGTTTTAATTTTTCAGTGCTTATTTATTTTCCTTAAAAAGTGTTAGACTTTGTTAAGGTGGACAGTTGGACTACTGAGGATAAATTGAATCATTTTAAGGCTTATTTTAAATCTTCTTAATGGTAATTCTGGAGTAGGGTGACCCACTGTCCTCATTTGTCTGAGACTGTTTTTCAGAGATGCAAGATGTTCAGTGCTGAAACTTCAAAAATTGTGGGCAAACCCAGGCAAGTTGGTTATCTCCAAATTCTAGAGCAGACTTTACTAAACTTCTGAAAAAGGTGTTTAGAAAGTATAATTTTTGAGATTCTGTAGACTAAAAGTGCCTTCATTCTACCTTTTAAATTAAGTGGTAGTAACCTGAGCATAACCCTAGTTTAGGAATTTATTTTACCTAATGATTTTGAAGGCATTGTTTTATTGCTTTTAGCTTCTAGTATTGTTATTAACTACAGTAGAACATTTGCATGTGACCAGTTTCTGTTGTTGTTGTTTGCTTTGCTTTGCTTGGAATCTGTAGGTTATTTCTTCCTCCCGTCCATCACCTGCCAACCCCTCCCACCTTCACCTGCCCCACCAATAATATGTCTTGGTCTGGGCCTGTATTCTCATTATGCACTTCATCTGGCAATACATATCCTTTACTTCTAGGGAATTTTCTTGTGTTTATACACAAATTATCTGTCTCTGGCACTTCTGTTCACATGTTAGGCCTCTTAAACTCTTCTAATTTTCTGATTTGTTTTCCATTTTTTAAATTGAATTGTTCTAATTTCTGAAAGATGTCCTCAGCTAAATTTCTACATTTTCTATAGAGTTTTTCATAAATATTTTGGGGGAGCTTCAATATGTATTTCCTCTTTTGTACTATCCTTGTTACCTGGCTCTACTGTTTTCTTCTGACTCTCTCAGAATAACCAGGAGTGTTTTGATTTTAAATGTTACTCCCCTTGTATAGTTTTCCACTCTTTTCAGAGAATATAGAGTGTTAATCTTTTTGCAAGTGTGTGGCAGAAGTCTGGGCATCTGTGCACCTCCTTCTTCAGAGTTTCAACTCATATTCCTACTTTTACAACCATCCTTTCATGTTCATTTTCTGGCAATTTGGGCATTCTGGGTATAAATTCCATTTTTCTCCATTTTCCCCAATGCTATATTATTCAGCTTCTCAAGCATACCAAGTTCATGAACACTATTCCTGTTTCCCAGCCTCCAAAATATGGTTATTGTCCTTCCTTTTACCCTCCTCTAAGTTCTTGTGTTTCAATGTCTAAAATTATCTTTACTTTCATTTTAATGTATATGAGAAAGTATACAAGTCTTTCTGTGTGTTCAGTTCATTATCCTGTTTGTTTTTGTTTAACATCATAATCTGTAATTTTTCTTGTTAGCTAAAATACTTATAATATTTAATAGATACATCTTTTTTTATTTAAACATTCTTTGGGCTTTCCCTTGATGGGAAATTAAGAAACTGATTTCTCATGGGGGAGCCAAGATGGCTGAGAGAAGCCAGCACCGGAATGCAGCTCCCAGGGAATGAGACACAGAGGGCTAGAGGACTTCACAATTCCAAACGAGTTGCCTGGTTCTTTTGGGTGGGACTGATAGGGTCCTGGAATCAGGCCCAGGGAAGGAGACGCAGGGCAGAGCTGCCCAGGGGGAAGCAAATCAAGATGGGGGAGTGCGTCCCACCTGAAATTTGCAGCCAGCTTGGAGAGTGGGGGACTTAACCACCTTGGTGCTCCATTTTGGATCCTGTGCTTACCTCATCCCTCCTGCAACCTTTGGTCCATGAAAGCCCTACCAGATGGTGGGGCACCATGAGTAGTCGGAAGCAAATCTGAGCGTCAACTACTGCCAGGCTCTGCAAGTTGTCATAGGGACCTGGGCGGGAGTTCAGACTAACGCCAGTGGAAGGGACTGTCCCATAGAGGGAGGCAGAGTTGAAAGCAGGGAAACAGACCATAGTGCCTGGCAGGCCCCACCTCCACAGAACTCAAACTGAAGCCCTTGCTAGAGAGCTTGGCAGCAAATACACCAGCTTGACCCCAACCAGGAAGATCCAGCTGGGGAAGGAGAGACGCCATTGGGAAGGCGGGGCCAATCTCACCTGCAAACAAACTCCAGGGAAGGACCACCCACCCAACAACCTGACTGAACCTGAGAGAGCCCAGCAACGCCCTCTACAGGCCAAAAAAGATACAGCTCCAATCTCAATAGAAAAAAAGTCCACTCAGAGACTCCTCCTGAAATCACCAACTTCAAAGATTAAAGGGCTATAAATCCACAAATATGGGAAAAAACCAACACAAAAAGGATGAAACCACCAGAGAACAAAACACCTCTTCTCCTTCCAGCGATCACAACTCCTTACCATCAAGGGAACAAAAAAAGACAGAGAATGAATCTACGAATTGTCAGAAGCAGGCTTCAGAAGGTGGGTAATAACAAACTTCTGTGAGTTAAAAGACCATGTTCTAACCCAATGCAAATAAACTAAGAACCTTGAAAAAAGGTTAGACGAAATGCTAACTAGAATAACCAGCACAGAGAAGAACATAAACGACTTGATGGAGCTGAAAAACACAGCATGAGAACTTCGAGAGGCAAACACAAGTTTCAACTGCCAAATCGATCAAGCAGAAGAAACGATATCAGAGATAGAAGATCAAATCAATGAAATAAAACGAGAAGGCAAGATTAGAGAAAAAAGAGTGAAAAGAAATGAACAAAGCCTCTAGGAACTATGGCATTATGTGAAAAAACCTAAACTATGCTTGGTCAGTGTACCTGAATGTGATGGGGAGAATGAATCCAAGTTGGAAAACACTCTCCAAGATATTATCCAAGAGAACTTTCCCAACCTAACAAGGCAGATCAACATTCAAATCCAGGAAATACAGAGAACACCACAAAGATATTCCTCAAGAAGAGCAACCCCAAGGCATATAGTTGTCAGATTCACTAGGGTTGAAATGAAGGAAAAAATCCTAAGAGCAGCCAGATAGTTGAGTCACCCACAAAGGAAAGACCATCAGACTCACAGCGGATCTCTTGGCAGAAACCCTACAAGCTGGAGGGGAGCGGGGGCCAACATTCAACGTGCTTAAAGAAAAGAACTTTCAACCCAGAATTTCATATCCGGCCAAACTAAGCTTCATAAGTGAAGGAAAAATAAAATCCTTTACAGACAAGCAATTGCTGAGAGATTTCTCCGCTGCAAGACCTGCCTTACAGGAGCTACTGAAGGAAGCACTAAACAGGGGAAAGGAACAACCAGTACCAGCCGCTGCAAAAATGTACCAAATGGTAAAGAATAACGATGTAATGAAGGAGCCACATCAATTAATGGGCAAAACAACCAGCCAGCAACAAAATGGCAGGATCAAATTCAAACATAATAATATTAACCTTGAATGTAAATCAAAAGACACAGACTGGCAAACTGGATAAAAAGTCAAGACCCATTGGTATTCTGTATTCAGCAGACCTATCTCACATGCAAAGACTCAAATAGACTCAAAATAAAGGGATGGAAGAAGATTTACCAAGCAAATGGAGAGAGGAAAAAAAAAAAGAAGAAGCAGAGGTAGCAATCCTAGTCTCTGATAAACAGACTTTAAACCAACAAAGATCAAAAGAGACAAAGAAGGGCATTATATAATGGTAAAAGGATCAATGCAACTAGAAGAGCTAACTATCCTAAATATAAATGTACCCAATGCAGGAGTACCCAGATACATAAAGCAAGTTCTTAATGACCTACAAAGAGACTTAGACTCCTGCACAATAATAGTGGGAGACTTTAACACTCCACTGACAATATAGGACAGATCAACGAGACAGAAAGTCAACAAGGATATCCAGGACTTAAATACAGATTTGGTCCAAGTGGACTTAATAGACATTTACAGGACAATCTACCCTAAATCCACAGAATACACATTCTTCTCAGCACCACATTGCACTTACTCCAAAATGACCACATAATTGGAAGTAAATCACTCCTCAGCAAATGCAAAGGAATGGAAATTGTAACAAACAGTCTCTCAGACCACAATACAATCAAATTAGAACTCAGGATTAAGAAAAGCCCTCAAAACTGCACAATCACATGGAAACTGAACAACTTGCTCCTGAATGACGAATGGATAAAGAGTGAAATGAAGGCAGAAATAAAAATGTTCTTTGAAACCAACGAGAATGAAGACACAATGTTCCAGAATCTCTGGGATACATTTAAAGCAGTGTCTAGAGGGAAATTTATAGCATTAATTGCCCACATGAGAAACAAGGAAAGATCTAAAATTGACACCCTATTGTCAAAATTGAAAGAGCTAGAGGATCCAGATCAAAAAAACCCAAAAGCAAGCAGAAGACAAGAAATCACTAAGATCAGAGCAGAACTGAAGGAGATAGAGACACAAAAAACCCTTAAAAAAAATCAATAAATCCAGGAGCTGTTTTTTTGAAAAGATCAAGAAAATAGACCACTAGCAAGACTAATAAAAGAGAAAAGAGAGAATAATCAAAGAGATGCAATAAAAAACGATAAAGGGGAGATCACCACCAATTCCTTGGAAATACAAACTACCATCAGAGATTACTACAAACTACTCTATGCATATAAACTAGTAAATCTGGAAGAAATGGATAAATTCCTGGACACTTGCACACTCCCAAGACTAAGTAAAGAAGAAGTTGAAACCCCTCAATAGACCAATAAGAAGGTCTGAAGTTGAGGCAGCAATTAATAGCCTACGGACCAAAAAAAGTCCAGGTCCAGATGGGTTCACAGCTGAATTCTACAAGACATACAAAGGACCTGGTACCATTCCTGTTGAAACTATTCCAAACAATACAAAAGGAAGGAATCCTCCCTAATTCTTTCTATGAGACCAACACATCCTGATACCAAAATCTGGCAGAGACAAAACTAAAAAAGAAAACTACAGGTCAATATCCATGATGAACATTGATGCAAAAATCTTCAATAAAATACTGGCAGACTGAATCCAACAGCACATCAAAAAGCTTATCCACCATAATCAAGTAGGCTTCATCCTGGGGGATGCAAGGCTGGTTCAACATATACAAATCTATACACATAATCTACCACATAAACAGAACAAAAGACAAATACCACATGATTATCTCAATATATGCAGAGAAGGCCTTTGATAAAATTCAACAGCCCTTTATGTTAAAAACTCTCAATAAACTAGGTATCGATGGAACGTATCTCAAAACAATAAAAGTTATTTACGACAAACCCACAGCCAATATCATACTGAATGGGCAAAAATTAGAAGCATTCCCTTTAAAAACTGGCACTAGACAAGGATGCCCTCTCTCACCACTCCTATTCAATATAGTATCAGAAGTCCTAACCAGAGCAATTAGGCAAGAAAAATAAATAAAGGGCATTCAATTAGAAAAAGAAGAAGTATAACAGTCCCTATTTGCAGACGACATGATCATGTATTTAGAAGACTGCATCGTCTCAGCCCAAAACCTCCTTAAGCTTGTAAGCAAGTTTGGCAAAGTCTTAGGATACAAAAATCAATGTGCAGAAATCACAAGCATTCCTATACACCAATAACAGACAAACAGAGAGCCAAATCATGTGTGAACTCCTGTTCACAATTGCTACAAAGAGGATAAAATACCTTGGAATACAACTAACAAAGGAAGTAAAAGATCTCTTCAAGGAGAACTACAAACCACTGATTAGGGAAATAAGAGAGAACACAAACAGAGAAACATTCCATATTCATGGTTAGGAAGAATCAATATTGTGAAAATGGCCATACTGCCCAAATTAATTTATAGATTCAATGCTATCCCCATCAAGCTACCATTGACTTTCTTCACAGAACTGGAAAAAAACACTTTAAACATCATATGGAATAAAAAGTGAGCCAAGCATAGCCAAGACAATCCTAAGCAAAAAGAACAAGGCTGGAGGCATCACACTACCTGACTTCAAACTATGCTACAAGGCAGTAATCAAAACAGCATGGTACTGGTACCAAAACAGAGATATATACCAATGGAACAGAACAGAGGCCTCAGAAGAAACACCACACACCACACATCTACAACCATCTGATCTTTGATAAACCGGACAAAAACAAGCAATGGGGAAAGGATTCCCCTGTTTAATAAATGGTGTTGGGAAAACTGGCTAGCCATATGCAGGAAGCTGAAACTGGACCCCTTATACAAAAATTAACTCCAGTAAGATTTAAACATAAGAACAAAAGATTTAAACATAAAATAAAGATTTAAAATAACTAACTAAAAAGTAACACTTTTACACTGTTGGTGGGAGTGTAAATTAGTTCAACCATTGTGGAACACGGTGTGGTGATTCCTCAAGGATACCTATGCAACAATCTTGCAGGATGCAGGACGTGCACATGTACCCCAGAGCCCAAATACAATGAAAAAAACATAAAGAAACAGATTCCTAAAGATCTTAAACTAACTAACACCATAAAAAACCCTAGAAGAAAACCTAGGGAAAACCATTTAGGACGTAGGCACAGGCAAGGACTTCATGACTAAAACACCAAAAGCAGTGGCAACAAAAGCCAAAATAGAAAAATGGGACCTAATGAAACTTAAGAGCTTCTGCACAGCAAAAGAAACAATCATTAAACTGGCAACCAACAGAACGAGAAAAAATTTTTGCAATCTACCCATCAGACAAAAGATTCCTATGCAACAATTTTGTAGGATGCAGGACGTGCACATGTACCCCAGAGCCCAAATACAATAAAAAAAAAAAAGATTCCTAAAGGTCTTAAATAAACTTTTAAATTTCTATAGAAATCTGAGATTAATAATTTTTAACTTCTATAAATTCTCTCCTGTATTACAAATTAAAAGTCATGAATCAATATTTAATTGGAAATGGGGAGTATTATAACAGAAATATGATTATGGTCATAAAATAAAAATCAAGTTAAATTTCAAATACAAATTTTAGTCCCAACTGTTATCCCCAGATTACAAATATTGGTGTATTTTTGTGAAATTTCTTTCTTTCTTTCTATTTTGAGATGAAGGCTGGAATACAGTGTCCTGATCTTGGCTCACTACAACCTCTGCCTCCCAGTTTCAAGCAATTCTCCTGCTTCAGTTTCTCGAGTAGCTGCCACTACAGGCACATGCCACCACGCCCAGCTAATTTTTGTATTTTTAGTAGAGACGAGGTTTCACCATGTTGGCCAGGATGGTCTCTATCTCTTGACCTTGAGATCCTCCCTCCTGTGCCTCCCAAAGTGCCGGGATTACAGGTGTGAGTCACTGTTCTCGACCACGAATGATGTTTCTTAATAAGAGCCTAAACTCATTGCATAGTTTCAAGTGTTAAATTCTTACATAAAGTTCAACTGTTTTAGTTGTGCAAATTAAACTAATCTACTGTCAGGAAGTATACAAAGAAGCTGAAATGTAATTTTCTGATTTGTTTTTTCCCACTATGGACACCCTAGTAACATATTCTTTTGGAGAAAAAGATTACCGTGTTATTTCTTAGTGATGAAAATCAAAGATGTAGGAGACAGAGTTGAAAGCTGGAGCAGGATGCATTTTGAGATGGCCAGACTGCTGAGTAAAATAGCTTATTGCTTTTTAAATTGCCTTATATTTTCTCCAAATTCTTAAACAGGCCCTAGAGAACAATTCATCCTATGTCTTTGAAAACTAGCTACTTTAAGAAATGCTGATTTAGTTTTTTTGTAAATGTTGCAACAGTTGGAGAAGATGATCTAAGATTTTGGCCTTACTGTTAGTGTGAGCTACCAGGCAGCAGTCCTCTCTGGTTTGTTCAGTGTGATACCAAGAAACTCTGAACAGGTGTAGGAAAAATAATTCAGAGTTGATCATTCTTTTCTTGTAACTTTCTGGGTTCAATTCATTTTCTTCTTTCTGGGTGCTTCTCTATTTGTTTAGTGTTCTGATTTATGCCTTTTATTTGGGTAAATTTCCCCATCCAAACCAATTCAGTCCAATCCATTCTAACCTAATTTAATTGAGTTAAATAAGCATTCATGGTGTCAACCTGACCTTCACGTCCATTCGCAGAGAAAATCAGATGGGAGCTCACCTACGTCTGGGTTCCAAATGTTCACATTTACTTTAATTGGTACTTGTTCTGTACAAATTAAAGTGAATGTGAACACTTGGGAGGATAGAGGAGCCACCTGTTTGCCCATAGAGCACTAATCCCTCTACCTGTGCTGGGACCTCTTATCTTCTCCCTAGGCTGAGAAACTTTATTCTTCTTCTTCACCTTGCCTTTGCTTATACATTTATCCTCTCCTACTCAACTGGACCTTACCATCAGCTTCTATATGTGCCCAAAAGTTTTTCATGTGAAACAAAAACAGAAATATTATTCCTAGTTCCACTGTCTTGATAGAGCTTTGCCCTGCTTGAGTCCACTCATCTAGAATGCATAGTCTGAAGCTGAGGTTTCCACTTTCTCTCCACCCACTCAATACTCAATCCAATCCAATATGTCTTCTATGCTCATCACTCCACTGAAGGCATCAACCTCGTGAGTGTCACGGGATCTAGTGGGCATTTTAGGTTATGTCATGCTTGACTTCTCTGCAGTATTTCACACTGATGCCCACTTTCTCCCTGAAACACCATCTTGCCTTCGCTACCTCACAGCATTTCCAGGGCCCCCTTTCTTGTCACGTTGTACATTCTTCCTCGGTGGTCTCATTCAGGCACATAACTTCAATTACAAACTACACAAAATATACTCAGGTTTATTCTCGACACCTAGGCTTTCTGTGCTCTTCAGATGCATGTCTCTAATTGCCCATTCATCTCACTGGAAATGTAAATCAACCTGCCCACAATGGAGTGCTTCATCTTTAGTGATTAAGTAAAATTCACTTTTTACATTGACCCATCTTCATAAAAAGCCTGTCTCTCTACCCAATTGCATAAGTTTAGGGTCTTCTGAGTCATCCTCAATACCTCCTTCTCATGCATTCTCATATACAATTACTGGGTACTCTGAGTTTTAATGTAAAATATTTCTTGAATACATATACTTCTTTCCATCTCTGCTGTCACCTGTTCTGCCCCTCCAATACCACTTTGCTCAAACAAACATCATCTCTTTTGTCTGGATAGCAGCAATAGCCTTCTACCTCTTTGCTCAAATCCTTTTCAATCTCTCATTCAGTCCCAATCCTTGAGTCAGAATTATCTTTTGAAGGATAAATCTTATCATTGTCATTCCTGTACTTACAATGGTTTAAGAGTTTCCCATTGTTCTCTGAATAAAGGGGGACATCCTTACCTTTTCAGAAAAGCTCTGCATAATCTGCTCCCACGTCCACACCAAGCACTCATTTTGCTTTCTGCTTTAGCCACCCTGGCTTTTAAAATTCCTCAAACACAACCTGCAACTCATTTCACAAATGATTTGCATGTGCTTCTTCCTCCCCCTAGAAAGCCTCATTGCTCTCTTGAATGGTTAAATCCTTCTCTTTCTTTAGATGGCAGATTTATCATTATTTCTTGAGGAACGTTTTTTCTTAATCCCTTTGATTTGGTACAGTTTCTCTATTTATGGCCCTGGGTGCAGGTGATGCAGTGGTGCACTACCAAGATCACCCTTAACTGACAGCTTAGTTACTTCCACCTGCTGGGAATATTGACTGCTAATGACTTCCAGCTGCCCCTCTTCAAGCCTTGCCCTTAACCAAAGGGTGCTGTACCATTCAAGATTATACCTTACCCACGGAGAGAAGCCCATGTGGAGTGATATGTCAATAGAGGAGTGGGGGTTATAAACTCTGGCTTCCTTCTCTCAATTTGGAATGTCTTCATAAGATCATCCTACCTCTAGTCATGCCCATCACATTTGCTAAGGTCTCTGCTGTGATTGCATAACTGTTTACCGTCTCCCTCTTCTCATTCCTGCTTCTGTTAGCCTCTTACGCATGTTGTACCAAGAGCATTCTCCAATAAACCTCCCATACGCATATCATTTATCTCCCATGAGACCCAACCAAAGCCCCCATGTGCTGCTTCTTCCCAATGTCTATCATGTCTGTAAATATATAACATTAGACTGCCTTCCTTTGAATCTTGGAGGTGCCACTGAACAGTTTAGTGATCTTGTGCAAATAACTTATGTTGCTTCTGTTTCAGTTTTCTTATCTATTTCATTGTGATAATTAAACTGCTTAGAATAGCGTCTAAGTCAGTCAAGGCTGCTATACCCAATTACCATAGACTGGATGGCTTAAACAACAAACTTTTTTTATGGTTCTGGAGACTGGATAGCCCGTTAGAGATCAGGGTACCAGCATGGTTAGGTTCTCGGTGAGGGCCCTCTTCCTTGTTGTGGCCTCACATGGTCTTTCCATGATGCATGCATGAAGTGAGAAAGTACTTGCCTCTCCTTTGTTTTTTTTTTTTTTTTTTAAAGGGCAGTAATCCCATCATTGGCACCCCACCTTTAGAACTCATCTCACCCTAATTACCTTCCAAAAGCCCCACCTATAAATACCATCACATTGGAGGTTAGAGCTTCTACATAAACTTGGGAGTGGAGGACACAAACATTCAGTCCACAGCAAACGGTGCGCTCAGCATATAGTAGATTCTCAATGACAGCTGTTAATAATGGTATTATTCCAAAGGAATTTGTTGCTTCTATCTGGAGAAAATCTGAAATATAAACAACTTTAGCAGGTGCGACATTAAACCAAAGTTTCATAAGTATGTTATTACAAAAACACTAATCCCATGAGATGATACACAAATGAAGGCTATTTGTTTATACAAGTGTGAGAAGAGCTCACAAATCTCACACCTGGAACCTCAGGGCACTGAGACTCCAGAGAAGTTTAGAAAAATAATGTATTTCATCTGTTATAATTGAATGATCTCAACATTCAGACTATGGAGACATTTCCTTAAGTAACATCTATTAATCCTTGGTAAATCAACTAAAGCTCTTTAGCAGAAATTGAATAAGACAGGTTTAATGTGATTGTAGGGCAGGGAGGGACAAGGGAGCTGAGAGGGGCTGATTTTGGTTTTCTGACAAGCTCTGCCCTTCCCCGGCCTTGCCAGTGTCCTTGTGACCCACTCGAATGTGACGGCACAGGCCACCACCAGACACACGTGCATCCACGATAAAGGCAGCAGCCCAAGGCAATTCAAATTACTAGATGAATACTTGGCCTTCTAAAGTCACAAATTGCCTGGGATCTCCTTTTCTCAATGTAAGCAAAGGCATCCAGCAGAGGAGCTTGTTATGTCCTGCTGCCGTGGACAGTGTGTGGTGCCTGTTCTGGGCTTGTTATCAATATTTCCTGATCACAGTGACTGATGAGGCACTCAGTAAGAGTCTGCTTTGTGCTGCAGGGAATCCCACACCCAACTGACAAAGCTTTCTCATTAAACAATTACTTTCAATAAACTCTACTGACTTAAAAACACACACACACCCACAGAACTTTCTTTTGGATAGGCAAATCTCCCTTTTACTGAATAAGAGAACATATGTAAGTAGTAATTTGTGTGTGTGTTTGCAATAGAGGTAAAAGAAAATGGAGGAAACAGAGAGAAATGCAAAAAAGCACTAAAATATGATGAGTGGGAGGGTGCTTACTTCCACAAATGTTGAAAGTCTGTTTTCCCAAAATTTTAAGAATAAAAGGTTAGATATACATACAAATCTCAACTGAATGTGTCACCCCAAAATCCATATGTTGAAACCCTAATTTCAGTGGAATGACATTTGGAAATGAGGTCTTTGGGAGGTAATTAGATTGTGAAGATGAAGTTTCATGAATGGGGTTAGTGCCCTTCTATGAAAAGGTCAGAGAGCTAGTTGCTCTCTTTGTACCCTGTGAGGTTGCAACAGAAAAAAAAACATCTGCAAACTAGGAAGAACCAGACACCAGATTCAACAGCACCTTAATCTTGGAATTCCCACCCTCCAGAGCTTTGAGGAATAAATGTTTGTTGCTTGAGCTACTCAATCTATGGCACTTTGCTATAGCAGCCTCAACTAAGACAGAAACATATACAGGCATACCTCATTTTATTGCTGTTTGCTTTATTGAACTTTGCAGATATTGCTTTAAAAAAAATAAAAACAAGTTTAAGGTTTGTGGCAATCATATGTCAAGCAAGTCCATCGGTGCCCTTTTTCCAGCAGCATGTGTGCACCTTGTGCCTCTGTGTCATATTTTGGTAATTCTCATAATATTCAAACTTTATTATTGCTATGTCTTCTATGATGACTGTGATCGGTGGTTTTTCATGTTTCTATTGTAATTGCTTTGGGGCACCATGAAATACACCCACACAAGATGGCAAATTTAAACAATAAATGTTGTGTGTGTTCTGACTGCTCCACTGACCATCTGTCACCCAGTCTTTCACGTTCTCCTCAGGCCTCCTTATTCCCTGAGACACAACAATGTTGGAATTAGGCCAATTATTAATCTTACAATTGCTTCTTAGTCTTCAAATGAAAGAAAGGGCTGCCTGTCTCTCACTGTAAATTAAAAGCTAGAAATGATTAAACTTAGTGAGGAAGTCACATTGAAAGGTAAGAGAGGCTGAAAGCTAGGTCTCTTGCATCAGACAGTTAGCCAAGTTGTAAATGCAAAGGAAAACTTATGAAATTAAAAGTGCCACTCCACTGAACACACAAATGACACAGTGAAACAGCCTGATTTCTGGCATGGAGAAGTCTCAGTGGTTTGGAGAGAAGATAAAATAAGTCAAAGGAAGGCCTACTTCAGAGGAAGGCCTAATTCATTAAGTCAAAGCCTAATTCAGAGGAAGGTAATTCTCTTCAAATCTATGAGAGCTGAGGGAGGTGAGGAAACTTCAGAAGATGATTTGGAAGGTAGCAGAGGTTGGCTCATGAAGCATAAGAAAAGATGCCATTTCCACAACACACAAATGCAAGGTGAAGCAGCAGTGCTGATATAGGAGATGCACCAAGTGATCAAGAGTATCTAGCTAAGATCATTGATGAAGGTACCAACACAAAACATATTTTCAATGTAGGTGAAACAGCGTTTTGTCAAAAGATACCATCTAAGACTTTCATAGCTTTGGAAAAGTCAATGCTTAGCTTCAAAACTTCAAAGGAAAGGCTCTCTTGTTAGGGGCTAATGCAGCTGGTGACTTTAAATGGAATCCAATGTTCATTTACCATTCTAAAAATTCTGGTATCTTGAGAATTATGCTAAATCTGGGTGGGACACAGTGGCTTATGCCTATAATCCCAGTGCTTTGGGAGGCCAAGTCAGGAAAATTGCTTGAGGCCAGCAGTTCAAAGTTATAGTTAGCTATAACTGGACCACTGCACTCCAGACTGGGCAACAGAGTAAGAACCTCCCTGTCTCTAAAAAAATATGTTTAATCAACTCTGTTTGTACTCTGTAAATGAAACAAAACCTGGATGATAGCACATCTGTTTACAGCATTGTTGACTGAACATTCTAAAATTTTAAGCTCAGTGTTAAGACCTGCTTCTCAGAAAAAGAGATTTCTTTTGAAATACTATTGCTCATTGACAATGTAACTAGTCATTCAAGAGCTCTGATGGAGATGTACAAGGAGATTAATGTTTTAATGCCTGCTAATACAATATTCATTCTGCAGCCCATGAAGGAAGGGGTAATTTTGATTTTCAAGTCTTATTATTTAAGAAATGTATGTTGCAAGGCTACAACTTCAAAGTCAATTGAAAGCCTTCTGGAAATAATTCACCATTCTAGACGTCATTAAGAACATTTGTGACTCATGGGAGGAGGTCAAAATATCAACATTAACAGGAGTTTGGAGGAACCCTCATGGATGATTCTGAGGGTTTCAAGACTTCAGTAGAGGAAGAACTGCAGGTGTGGTAGAAATAGCAAGAGAACTTGTTTTAGAATTGGAAACTGAAGATGTGACTTAATTGCTGGAGTCTCGTAACAAAACTTGAATAGATCAGGAGTTGCTACTTATGGATGAGCAAAGAAAGTGATTTCTTGAGATGGAAGCTACTTGTAGTAAAGATGCTGTGAACATTGTTGAAATGACAACAAAAGATTTAAACTATCACATAAATTTAGTTGATAAGGCATTGGGAGGGTTTGAGAGGACTGACTCTAATTTTGAAAGAAGTTCTACTGTGGGAAAAAATGCTATCAATTAGCATGACATGCTGCAGAGAAATCTGCTATGAAAGGAAGAGTCAATCAGTGTGGCAAACTTCACTGTTGTCTTATTTTAAGAAATTGCCATGGCCACCCCAAACTTCAGAAATCCCCACCCTGATCAGTCAGCAGGCATCAACACCAAGTCATGACCCTTGACCAGTAATAAGATTAAAACTCACTGAAAGCGCAGATGATCATTAGGCATTTTTAAGAAGTATTTGTATAATAAAATTAAGATGTGTACTTTAAAAGACATGTTATTTCCCTTTATAGATTGTAGTGTAATATAAACATATTTTTTATATGGACCGGGAAACAAATTTGTGTAACTCATTTACTGTTATATGTACTTTATTGTAGTGGTCTGAAATATCCTTGAGGTATGCCTGTATACGGGCTTTCACTGATGCCAGACATTATAGTATTATATTGTTGGTACCATAGAGCTCCAGCTCAATTCTCTCTTGCTTTCCATGGAAAAGTCCTTCTGGGAAGGCATAAATTCTTCTCTTTACCTTTCTAGAGCCCAATTCATCCAAATCCATAAAAATATCATTATATCTCATGAAGGGCATTCTCCCCAAGCCATCTGGGCTTTTATTGAGATTTTTCTGTAGGGACACTGACTATCTTGGTCTTGATGGCACTTTGTGACTACATAGACAATTGGGGGTTGTCTGTGGACCTACATCTCAAATTTTTCAGTTATATCAACTTCCTTTTTAACTACTTTTTAATAACAATTTAATTTTCCTTACAAGATGGCCTTTTCCTCTAACAGTTTCATAGCTGCTCTCTCTCCTTTATTCTTCTAAGTATAAAGAGTGACAGTCTAATGGGCATCTGGAAATCAAAGAAATTTAAGTCTGTAAGATTTCTTTCCTGATACCAGGGAAATTTTCTGTCTTTTTTCTAACAGTCTTGCTCCGTTGCCCAGGCTGGAGGGCAATGGCACAATTTCACCTCACCGTAACCTCTGCCTTCTGGGTTCAAGTGATTCTCATGTAGCTTTCCGAGTAGCTGGGATTACAGCCACTATGCCCGGTTAATTTTTGTATTTTTAGTAGAGACAGGGTTTTGCTATGTTGGCTAGGCTGGTCTCGAACTCCTGACTTCAGGTGATCGACCTGCCTCGGCCTCTCAAAGTGCTGGGATTACAGGCATTAGCCACTGCACTCGACCCCATGGAAAATTTAAGCAAATCAGTATTGATTTTAAGGTAAGGGAAAGTTTAACATAGACTGGTGCAATCCATCAGTGTGAAAGATGAAAGATGATTCCAGCTATTCCTCTAAAGGAATAAGAAACAGAAAAGTGTGAGGTGGCGGATGGAGTTGTCATGCACCAGTATGCTTGCCAGTTCAGTGCAAAAGCTGGGCTCTTCCCAGAAGTGCAGTCAGACCTATTACTTCCATCCACCCTTCTGTCCAACTGTGTGTCCATCTATCCATCCATTACTTCATTCAATCCTTCAAATCCATATGGATTGAGGTCAAAAGCAAAAAAAAAAAAATGCATTTTACATAGTCACCATTTTCAGCTATGAAAGACTGATTTTTCCATGTTTTTGCTGTTAAATGTGGGGGAATCAAGAATTGATAGCTGATGAAGCATCCTAACTACAGTTGATTCTTAGAGAAAGAATATTCTTTAGAACATATTTATTACCCACCTACTGACTTCAGGAGGGGGCTTAAGGCTTTTGCATGATAGAATGGCAGTGACAATAATGTTTCAGGAAATGTCAAGCACTGCTAAATAGTAATCCAAGCATACAACTTGATGTTTTAGAGACAGGCAGGGATTTTAAATAAAAAAAAATAGTAATAGCATAGAAGACATGTCATCCTGGAAAATTCTCTTACTTTCTCAGACCATCACCAGCGTTTTTCTAATAATGGCTGAAATAATTGACGTTTCCAAGATGTATTGGCACTTCCACGTGCTAATATAATTGCACTGAGAAACTTATAGGTTTCTTTTCATGTTAAACTTAGTTTGCAGTTTCATGAGAACTCAGCTCATGAAGTGTCCACCCTCATCGCTAGCAAGTATTGATTTCTCTGTTTCAAAGAACAGTTATTAAAGTGTGGACTCTCTTACTAAAAACTCAGATAGTTTCCTTTTGTTGGATTAAAGGACAGCTAAATTAAGGCCTTTAAAAAACTTTCCATTTGGAGAATATATTCTTCTATATCTTGTTAATTATGAACAAAACACAGTCGAATAAGCATAGTAAAGCAAAGGAAAATAAACCATAAAGGATTAAAAGGAAAAGAAAAAGAGGCAAAATAAAGAACAGTTTTGAAAGCAATGTTATTTTATATTATTTGGTGCAGAAAAACTGTGAAGCACATAAAACAATCTACAGGAAGTGGGAAAGATTTCTTCTCATTACTGGCCTTGAGGCAATTTTTTAAGCTGCCATAAACTGACAAACAGACATGATAGATATCATTATAAAATACAGTGAGTTGGAAAATGGAGCACAGGATGAAATGGTCCACATCAAAGGGGGAAAAAAAATAAGTCTCACAGAGTTCTCCACAGGGTGAATAGCTCCAAGACTGTTTAAGACTGACATCACAAAATTAACTCTAACCTTGCATGATTTTTTTTCCCTGGAATATCACATGGTATTTTCTTTATTACTTATATCTTGTGGTTCCAAAATTCATGTCAAGACTAAGTAAAATTAAAGGTAGTAGCCCCAATCTTGTACTTTAACAGGCAATGACTGTAACGAATTTCCTTCCTACTTCAATAAAACATGTCAAGGGCAAAAAACATTAATGCTGATTTCTCCCAGTGTTCAAACTCATTGCAGGTGGGGGATGGGGCATATGTGCAGTAGCTGTTTTAGGCCTACCAGCACCATCATGTTTGTGTGAATACCAAATTACTCCGAAGGGGTAAACCGCAATTCCTCTAACACCTCTATGCACCCCTTTTGTACTGAGGCCTCACAGTTGTTGGTCAAGCAAGGGTCAGTTCTGCAGAACTCACTCCACAGTTCCCATGGCAGAGCAGATGGACCACAGTAGACGCAGACAGCTATGCAGTTACCGCAAAACTGTGATGTGATCCGAAGACAAGGCCTGTGGGGCAGAGCTGAACTCTGTGGACTCTGATCACTCAAGTTACTGGCACTTGCATATTCTCATTAAAATGGGTAAAACAAAGTCTACCTCACATAATTATTGCATGAGTGAGATAAAATAAGTTATATATCAGGGACATAATAATTATTACCATACATACAACTATGGGTGTCATTAATAGGACGTCCACGGTTCACGGTTGCATGTAGTAAATAGTCCCCAAATCTATAGATTTATGAAATACAACTTCCTGAAAAAGATTAGAGAGCACTGTAAAGTGGAGTTGATTCATAATTAAACGTTTCCTCCTGTGTGCAATAACATGGCACTCACCTCAGAGACTTTTTGTGTTTTGAGACACAGTCTCACTCTGTCGCCAAGCTGGAGTGCAGTGGGGTGATCCTGGCTCACTGAAAATTCTGCCTTCTGCGTTCAAGCGATTCTCCTGCCTGAGCTTCCTGACTATCTGGGATTATAGGCATGCGTTACCACGTCCAGGTAATTTTTGTATTTTTAGTAGAGATGAGATTTCACCAGGTTGCTAGGATATTCTTGATCTCTTGATCTCATGATCCGCCCACCGGGACCTCCCAAAGTGCTGAGATTACAGGCTTGAGCCACCGCACCTGGCCAACTTCATCTTTTCTAGCCAGAGAAAGAACGTCCCAAAAAAGAAGGAAGAACCTGGGGGCGGGTTGGGTGGTTGTCTCTCTCCCTGTGTCCCATGCCTGTTCCCATTTTGTTGGAACACCTGCTTGTTCATCTTTTTAAAACTGTGAGTAAAGCTTGATAATGGGTAAGAGCTTCAGGTCTGTTTCCATTAATCTAAATGGAACTAATAATGGCTGCCTTGTTTATCTCTTTTTTTTTTTTTCTGGTGGAAATAGTACTAGAGATATAAGTAGTTTATCAAGTTGTAAGTTTTACCAATGCAAACAGACATATTAAAAGCAGCATTCATAAAACATATACAAATACTAAGTTCCAAGAAAACTTGCCATAGCGGACTTTACTAATCTCAACATTCTCTCCCTGCCTCTGTTAACTATTCCCATCAGATTTAAAACTTTTCCTTTTTTAGCTTTTTCCTTCTGGTCTTGTATTAAAGTGAGAGCAGGAAACATGCCCTTTTCATCTCTCATTTTTCCAGTGCCTACAAAAATGTCTAATTCACAGTGGGGCTCCAAAAATGCCTTGAAAATGGAACATTTTTACTGGAGTGTTTCATGTTAAACACCTTACACTTCACAGAAATCCTCCTCTCTGGGACACTGTTTAAAGGAGATCTTAATAGGTGCCAAGATAGTGATAGTGCATGGAATTTTCTGGGCTAGAGGAGAACTTGAATACCATGAATTCTGCACTATTATTTTTTAAGTGGTTAATTCCCAGAGAGCAGGAGTGGATCACTCAGAGTTTTCTAACTAGAAAATGACACAGCCAAGACTGCAAATTAGCTACCTTCACTGCCATTGTTGCCCCTTCGGTATTATTATCTCACATAAGCATTTAGAAATTTGATAAGGCATGAGATACCTGTCAAGAATTTCTAAGAGTGTATGGTAAAAATGAAGAAAAATTGTAGAAACTAATATATAAAATATTTTACTTTTCGACAATATTAAATTGTGTGTGTGTCTGTGTGTGTGTGTGTGTGTGTGTGTGTGTGTGTGTGTGTTTGAGACAGAGTCTCACTCTGTTGCCCAGGCTGGAGTGCAATGGGGTGATCTTGGCTTACTGCCACCTCTGCCTCCTGGGTTAAAGTGATTCTTCCACTTCAGCCTCCCAAGTAGCTAGGCTTGCAGGCACCCACCATCATGCCTGGCTAATTTGCGGATTTTCTTTCTTTTTTTTTTTATTTTACTTTATGTTCTGGGGTATATGTGTAGATCATGCAGGATTGTTGCATAGGTACATACATGGCAAGGTGGTTTGCTGCCTTCATCCCCCTATCACCTATATCTGGTATTTCTTCCCAAGTTATCCCTCCCCACCCTCCCCGCCCTGGCTGTCCATTCCCTAGCCCCCAACAACTGACCGCAGTGTGTGATGCTCCCCCTCCCTGTGTCCATGTGTTCTAACTGTTCAACACTTGCCTATAAGTGAGAACACACAGTGTTTGGTTTTCTGTTCTTGTGTCAGTTTGCTGAGAATGATGGTTTCCAGATTCATCCATGTCCCTATGAAGGACATGAACTCATTGTTTTGTATGGCTGCATAGTATTCCATGGTGTATATGAGCCACATTTTCTCTATCCAGTCTATCGTTGATGGACATTGGGTTGATTCCAGGTCTTTGCTATTGTAAACAGTGCCACAATGAACATATGTGTGCATGTGTCTTTATAACAGAACAATTTATAATTCTTTGGGTATATACCCAGTAATGGGATTGCTGAGTCAAATGGTATTTCTATTTCTAGGTCCTTGAGGAATTGCCACACTGTCTTCCACAATGGTTGCAATTTTTGTATTTCTGTAGAGATGGGGTTTCATCACGTTGGCCAGGCTGGTCTGGAACTCCTGACCTCAGGTGATTCACCCACCTCGGACTCCCAAAGTGATGGGATTACAAGTGTGAGCCACTGTGCCTGGCCTACACCAGGCTAATTTTTTGTATTTTTAGTAGAGATGGGGTTTCACTATGTTGGCCAGGCTGGTCTCGAACTCCTGACCTCAGGTGATCTACTTCTCTTGGCCTCCCAAAGTGCTGGGATTACAGGTATGAGCCAATGTACCTGGCCTAAATAATGATAATTTAGATAAAAGGCATGGGCATACTTGATTATCTGTGTTCACTGGATAGTTTATTGTATTAGTCAAATATCATTAAAAAATTTCCCTTGGATTAAAGTACTATTTGAAAGTTGGGCAAATAAAATTCCTGGTGCTTTCTTCTAAAAATAATATATACATACATGCACACATGTATACATTTATTTTATAATGTAAAATTTTTTTTTCACTTTTAAGACATATATAGATACTATAAATGTACTATTTTATTTGGCAGGGCACAAACTGTCATTAAAACCAAACCTATAAAAAATTAGTTTTCATTGTTAAAATTCCATTTTAGGAGTTTCTAAATCTGTAGTGTCTAATACCATTAGTTGAAGAGTAATTATCATTTTTCTGTTGAATTGCCCAGTGTACCTCTGTCTAAAATGGCCTTATGTATGTGGATGGATCTATCTCTGAACTCTATTCTGTTCTTTTGATCTATGTGTCTATCCTTTCACCAAGACCACCCTCTCAAGATTATTGAAGCATTATAATAAGCCTGAAAATGGAAGAATATGTGTTCTACAGCTTCATTATTCTTTTTTAAGTTTTTGAATTATTCTTCTCATTTCTTTGCCTTTCACACCAATTTTATCATTCATTTGCTAGTGTCTGTAAAAACTCCTGTTTTGCTTTTGAATGAAATTGCAATGAATCTATGGGAATAATTAGCGTTTTCATGGTTAAATATTATTTTCCATAAACACAGTATGTCTTTCTTTTTCTAAAGGTCTTTGTTGATTTATTTCATCACTGTTTTATAGTTTTCAGCATACAGATCTTGTACATGTTTTGTTAGTTTTATAGCTAAGTATTTTATTCTGTTTGAAACTATAGCAAATGGTATTTCAAACTTCAATTTCCACTTGTTCATTGCTAGAATATAGACATTCAATTGTGTATATACTGCACTTGTACCTTTGCTAAAGTTAAACTCTGCTAAACTCATTAATTATAGATAGAAGTTTTTTGGTTGACTGCTTGAAATTTTCTGTAGAGAAAATTATGTTGTCTACAAATGAGGCCACTTTAATCTCTTCCTGTCCAATATGAAAGCCTTTTTATTTATTTTTTGTGTCTTACTACACTGGTTAAAACTTCCAAACAATGTCGAATAGAAGGGATGAAAGTAGATAGTAGATATTTTTGAAGTTTTTAAATCTCGTTAATGGGAACACATTTAATCTTTTGCCATTAAGTATGGTGCTAGCTTTAGGTTTTTTTGTAGATATACTTCATTAGGTTCGAGGAAGTTCCCTTTTTATTCCAAGTTAGTTAATAGTTTTTAATGATGAATTGATCTTGACATTTTGTAGCTATTTTTTTCTGCCTCAACTGGCAAAATGTTTTTCCTTCTTAAACTGTTGGTAATGTGTATTTCACTGATTTTCTAATATGCAAACAACCTTGCACCCTTGGAAGAAACTGGACTTAGTAATTTGTCTTGTATTAGTCAAGGTTCTCCAGAGAAACAAAACCATAAAAAAAACAAAGCCATAAACATTTAGGATTATTATGTCAGTGAATTGAGACTTTCTCTCTCTTTAACCTGACAATTTTCTTTGCTATGAAATTTACTTTGTATGATAAGACAGCCACTGTAGATTTCTTTTGATTAGTGTCCATATGGTATATCTTTTTCCATTCTTTTACATGTTTTAATCAGTATTACTTTTCATATTTACATTGTACTTCATTTAATCCTTCTTTGATACTCTTAATTTTGATCTAAATTTGACCTATGTAATTTTTCTTTTCCTTGAGAAATAAACTGTATCTATCTATCAGTTGTAACTTTATCGACTGTAATAAAAGTGCTGAGCTTTTTACAGTCTGTAAAGAATGACTATTTTGCAACTTCAGGTATTATGTAGAAATTTTTTTTTGCATTCCAGGTCTCTTTACGCTCCTGCTTTTATTATGTAAGTATTTATTATATCTAGATAGATAAAAAATTCCATGAGGCAATACTATAATTTTTGTTTCAACTTTCAAAAATGTTTTTAGTACTTTTAGGAATTTAGGTAAATTTTTATTTTTAGGTATTTAGGTAAATATTTTATTTACCTACATAATTGACATTTCTGTTCTTCCTTCATTTCTGACATTCTGTTTCCTCTTGGAATAATTTCTATTTTGTCAGAAGAGCTTTTCTTTCAATCTTTTTTTAACAAATTATTTTCTTTTTCCTTTACCTGCCAAATTTCTTTTTATTGTCCTTTTTTGTTTGTTTGTTTTTTTGTTTGTTTTTTGAGATGGAGTCTCACTTTGTTGCCCAGGCTGGAGTACAGTGCCATGATCTTGGCTCATTGCAACCACCACCTCCAGGTTTAAGTGAGACTCCTGCCTCAGCCTCCCAAATAGCTGATATTACAGGTAGGTGCCACTGTGTCTGGTTAATTTTTTTTTTTTTTTTTTGAGATGAAATCTTGCTGTGTCACTTGGCCAGGCTGGAGTGCAGTGGCACGATCTTGGCTCACTGCAACCTCCACTTCCTGGGTTCAAGTGATTCTCTTACCTCAGCCTCCCAAGTAGTGGGGTTACAGGCATGCACCACGATGCCCAGCTAATTTTTTGTATTTTTAGTAGATACAGGATTTTGCCATATTGGCCTGGGTGGTCTTGAACTCCTGATCTCAAGTGATCTGCCTGCCTTGGCCTCCCAAAGTGCTAGGATTACAGGTATGAACCACTGTGCCTGGCCTAAATTTTGTATTTTTTTAGTAGAGACGGGGTTTTACCATGTTGGCCAAGCTCATCTAAAACTCCTGACCCCAAATGATCCACCTGCCTTGGCCTCCCAAACTGTTGGGATTACAGGCATGGGCCATGACACCCATCTTGTACTTTCATTCCTGGATGACATATCCCTAGGTATAGAACTCCTAAATGACTGTACTTTACAAAACCAAACAAAAACAAAAATATTACAACATTTTAAATACCTTAAGGATGTTCCACCTCCTTCTGGTACCCTTTTAATTTTTTAATGAGTAATCAACAGACACCTAAATCATTTATTACGCCCTAGAAGTATTGTGCCATTTTTCTCTGGCTACCTTCAAGATTTTTTTTTTTCTTGTCTTTGGCTTTCAACAGTTTGATGATGGTGTGTGTGGCTAAGAGTTTTTTTGGGGTTTTCTTTTTTTATCTAAAATTTTATCTTAGATTCAGGGGATACATATCATGCTTGTTAAATGAGTATATTGCATGCTGGTGTATGGGTATTCACTCAGGGTGGTGGCAAAAATATTAAGGGAAAAATAGTAGAGAAAGTTTATATAATATATTCTCAAACTCTTGGAAGGCCTAAGGATTTTTTCATAGTTTCAGTGGAAGTTTTGGCTGAAGGCAACCTAAATACTCTTTACATTTAGTTTACAATAAGTAAAGCAAATAGCTAGGGTATGTGGGGGGAGTTTATCTGAATACCTTGTTTACTTATGTGGTTTTAAAACTAATCTTTGAGCCAGGTGGCCCTCTCATGGGGAGGCTGACCAGGGATATTACCCCTAATGATGTTTGCTTTGGGCACTGGAACCTGTCCTTTAATCTTTCACTCTAGTGGCAGTTGCTATCTCTTTACAGCACTCTCCGGGGTGCCTGTAAGCTGCCCAGTCACACTCAACCAAACTGGCAAAGTGTAATATCTATGTGTTAGTTTACTTTATTCATCCATCACTGAGTCAGGGTCTGCAGGGCAGACCTCCACAGGTGGTGACCCCAACACTGGTGCTCCCAAAGTGGGGCAATCCTGACAGTGGTGCCCCATGTGAGGAATGTTGGCAGGTGAAGAGGACCCCAAATGTGATTATCATTGCAAAGGGAGAGTGATCGACCCCTGAAAATGAAGGTACAGAAGACCATGCAGTTGAGTCAGTAAAACAGTGAGTCAGTAAGTCATCGGTACCCACTGGGGTTTACCAAGTTTGGGGTGGGATTGTTGAGGCTGAGGTTTCATCATGGGACAACAGTTACCAGCTCAACAGAAAAGGGACCTAATGCAAACTGTTGTTTTCCAAAGCCCATGGTTCCCAACAGAGAGTACGCTAGATGTAGAACTCTGGAAAGAAGTAGGGAGAAATCTTAAACAGAATCATGCACAAAGGGCAACAGGACTCAGTAACATTATCACCAGGCCAAAATAACAATGAGGAAACAGAGGTTTTGCCTAAGCCCGCTCCTCCGATAGATAGGCAAGCGGCATCAGAACCCGTGCTTTGATCTTTAACCTCTAGTGGTGTTGACTCAAGCATTTGTCAATTAAATTTTACTAAATAAATGTGACTCTCACTAGCTGGGGAGGGCCAGTGGTTGCAACTGTTTACAGCACTCTCCAAAGTGCCTGTAAGACACCTGGTCACCCTCAGCCAAACTGGAAAAGCATAATATCTGTCAATGTACTTTATTCATCCATTGCTGAGTCAGGTTCTGCAGGACAGACCGTGGCAGGTGGTGACCCCGACACTGGTGGGGATTAGGCTTCTAGTGTACCCATTATCCAAATTGTGATTATACATAGATCATTTTTCAACCTTCACCCCCCTCCCAACTTTCCCCCTTTTGAGGTTTCCAGTGTCTATTATTTCCATCTCTATGTCTCTGTATGTTAGTCCATTCTCATGCTGCTAATAAAGATATATACCCAAGAAAAGCATTAAAGAGGTTTAATGCTCTCACAGTTACACATGGCTGGGGAGGCCTCACAGTCATGGTGGTAAGATGAAGGAAGAGCAAAGGGACGTCTTACGTAGTGGTGACAGCATGTGCAGGGGAATTCCCATTTATAAAACCATCAGATTTCATGGGACTTATTCATTACCACGAGAACAGAATGGGGGGAAACCACCCCCACGATTCACTTATCTCCCACTAGGTGCCTCCCCACCGTATGTGGGAATGATGGCAGCTACAATTCAAGATGAGATTTAGGTGGGGATACAGCCAAACCATATCACTAGGTATACCCCTTGTTTGGCTCCCACTTATAAGTGAGAAGCTGTGGTAGCTCATTTTCTGTTTCTGAGTTAGTTCACTTAGGATAATGGTCTCTAGCTCTATCCATGTTGCTGCAAAAAACATAATTTCATTACTTTTATAGCTGCATAATATTACGTGGTGTACATATACAACAACATTTCTTTTTTTTTTTTAACCTGTAATACAAAAGAACTTATGTTTATTGGTTTCAAGTTCTAAAGGTCAGGATTCTGAGGCTGTCACATCCTTTGCTTTCACAATTTTTGTCAATTTTGTCTATTCAGAAAGAATTTGCTGCATTCCACAGTTGGCTGGCTGCTCCCCATCCCCTCTCCCACTATCTCCAGCAATAGGTAGCAGGAAAAAGAAGTTAAAATACAGTTATAGGATTACTGGGCATGGAAATTAAAACCAATCATAAGCTGATAAGGGAAACCAAGTGAGGTTGGATTTCATGAGTAAACCTAGATTTATATATTTTAAATCTAGAGTCTTAATAAGTATCTTGATTATAAGGAGTCTCAGGTTTACAATGGGATTTTATGTTTGTTTGCAGTTATATAGAACAACATTTTCTTTATCCAGTCAACTACTGATGGACACTTAGGTTGATTCCATAATGTTGCTCTTGTGAAGAGTGGAGGGTTTTCTTGTTTAGAGATCAGAAGCTTCTTCAACTTGTAAGTTTATATCTTTTGCCAAATTTGTAAAACTTTCAACATATATATGTAGTGTGTGTGTGCGTTGGTGTGTGCGTGTGTGTGTGCATGTATGTGTGTGTGCGTGTGCGTGCGTGCACATATGCACGTATGTGTGCTGCATTCTGCATCCTCGCTCCTCTCTTGGGATCATTAGAGCTGCTAGTACTGTCCAAAGGTTTTCTGTGACTTTATTCATTGTTTTTTGGTCGATGTTTGTTTCATTCTGTTAACTGGACAATTTTTACTGAACTATCATCAAGCTCACTGACTGTTTTGTCATTTTTATTTGCCCACTGAGCCCATCCAGTGAGTTTTTAATTTCAGTTACCATGTTTTTCAGTTTTAAAATTTTAATTTGGTTATCCTTTGTATTTTCTAATTCTATTCATTAGAAGAGTGTTTCCTTTTACATCTGAAACATTTTTATAACAGCGGCTTTAAAATTTTTTTGAGAAAATTTCAATACCTATGTCATCTTGGCATTGTTTTTTTTTAATTACCCTTTTCCATACAAATTGAAAGTTTCCTGGTGAGTGATTTTGAATTGTATCTTTAACATTTTTAATGTTATGTTATTAGATACTGGCTCTTGTTTAAATCCTATAGATAATACTGATATTTTTGTTTTAGCAAGCAATCCACCCAATTTTGCGCAGGCCACAAGTTTTGACCAACTTTCTGTGGATTTGGGCTTCAATGGCAATGCCTTTTCAGGACTATTTGAATATATCCTATGTGGTCCCCATCACTAGCCAATCTGGGACATGGACAGCAGTCTATCCTATAGTTTAGTTCTCAGGATTTGTGTATGTCAGGTTCATGCAAGTGCAGCTGGCAGTTGAGCCTAGGAGTTTATAAACAGCTTTGTTAGGTAGATTTCATGCATTCCTTCCTCTCCAGAGTCATGCCATTACTTTGTAGTTTTCTCAAGATCCTCTTTTTAGTCTTCTGCAAAGAAAGATGGAGGTTTTGTTTTCTCACTCTGCTGCACACTTTCTGCAGCTGTGCTCAAGTCCAGCACCAACCAGCAAGAAGACCAAGTTAAATGGATGATTACCCCTACCTGTTGGTGCCATTGCTCTCTGGTCAGACAGAAAAGCTCTTGGGCCACTGCAGGCCGGGGCACAAGAAAACAGAAATAAAATGTAGGGTATTTCTCGACCCACACTCAAGCATTAAGAGACCTCTTTCTCGCTCTTCATGCTAGACTGAAGGATTTCCCCCTGGAACTCTCTCTCTGTCCCAATGCTTACTTCTGTCCTTGCTGAGAAATACCGGAGATAAAAACTGGTAAATGTATCAATGGTTTGATAATTCAAATGCTGTTCTCTTGCAAATTATCACTAATTACTTTTTAAAGTCCTTAATAGCTTCTGTCTGGATTTTATAGCTACATATAGTGGGAGAATAGGGATATATATGCTTATTCCATCTTACCTAGAACAACAACCTATAAGCACATTAAATTTCAAGTACTTAAGATTACATACTACTAAACATGAAATTCCCCAGTTGCAGAAGACACAATTCAAGTGCTCAGTGGCCACGTGTCTAGTGGTGATTGTGTTGGACAGCACAGATACAGGACATTTCCATCATCACAGAGAACGCTATTTGTCAGAAATATTCCAAATTAACAAACAAACTCCAGTGGAAAAATTACCCTTACATACTTCCAAATAGTTGCAAACACGTTTTGTTTTCCAGGCAGAAAAATTTGGAAAATGCTAAAAATCTTATCTCACACTTGTCTGCTAAAATTGCAATGTTATTTAGTAAGGGTGTTCTGACCTTCTCTCCATGACAAACAGACAGATATCTCAGGAAGCACTCATGTAGCCAGCTACCTCTAGCAAGGAGCTGGGCAGTGCTCTTCCCACATTTAAAGGACTATTCATTCACATATCTCTTATGATCATGCTACCTCAAATCTACCTGTTAACATTAATAGAAAATGACAGTTTCCCTTTGCTCTGGGAGTTTCTGGTCTTATGGCTAACTGATGCTATTTTTAGAAACATTATCTACCTGTAACAGGGAAAAGGTGTATGGAGTTTTTGTTATGGTTTATGTTGTTACTCTTTGTTAGGAAAAACTGAACCCATCCATCAATCCCTTGCTATGTTCACAGAGGAACTAATTTAGTTTGGGATATATGACCAAATTTAAGTCCTCAAATACTTTTTTTATAATTTTCAGTGCTTATCCATTATTACCCTTTTCAAAAATTAAAAATAGTATATATAGAGAGACTACAAAGAAGAAAGGAAGGAAGGGTCAAAAATCACCACAAAAGCTCATTAATTTTCCCTTTCATAGCCTGTGTGGGTTGGGGTTGTTCTCTAGTACACATGAGGGACATATTTAAATTTTCTTCTCACACTTTTTGCCTAAAATATCATGCACAGGCAAAGGTATCATTAAGTAGTATTGTTGTAATAAGACCTGGTATTTCCTGAGCCAGGTTTTGTCCTAAAATATAGAATAGAATACAGCTGCAATAAGATAGTCAATTTTAAGCCAATACAAGTTGGTTTGAAAATTTTACAAGTAAGTACAATTTGATTCACACAAAACCTTTGGGAAAACGTGCCTCAGTGTGTCATGGTGCTATAGCTAAATTTCCTGAGCTTTTAAAGATGACCCACTGGAGAGAAGGATGTGTTGGTCAGTTGTTACTCCATAATTCAAAAATGGTTTTTACAAGTTTCCTAAATCTTTGATGCACTTGGAATTTATTCTGTTGTATTATTTGAGGTATGGATGCAATTTATTTTTTTCTCTGAAATGGCACTCCAGGTTTCCGAAAGCCATTTATTTATTAACCCGTGTTTTCCCCACATATTTCACATGCTGGCTTTATTATATGGTACAACCATTGGATTTTAAGTGAGGGAGGGGCATACTATAATCTTTCAGTCATTTATATCTGAGGTAGAGCTTTCTATTTTTATTATCATTCCACCCACAGAAAATTTACTATTCTAGACTCAAGTCCGCAAAATGTCCATCCACATTATTTGTAGGTTGTAAAAAGTCAGACTCACTTGCCTTCTGAACAGTCTATATAGATGGTAAACATTTATAATGGAAACCAAATGTTTCCATTAGAAGAGAGAAATAGATGGTAAGGTTAAGAGAGCTTTAGAGTTAAACCTAGAAATATTCCATTCCTTGTTTGAAATATTTCTAATGTTCAAACGCTTTTATTTTCTTGATTCAGGAGCTAGATATGGAAAATAATTTAGTGCTTATCTGAGTTGCAATATAGCATAACAGTTAGGGGCCTAGACTCTGTACCACAAACCCTAAGTTTCAACCCTTGTGATATTGAGAATATTGCTAAATGTCTCTGTGCTTCAGTTTCTATTAACATTAAAGCAGAGGTAGGATATGGTTTGGATTTGTGTCTCCACCCAAATCTCATATTGAATTGTAATCCCCAATGTTGGAGGAGGGGCCTGGTGGGAAGTGATTGGATCATGGGGGTGGATTTCTCCCTTGCTGTTCCCAGGATAATTAGTAAATTCTCACAAGATCTGGTTGTTTAAAAATGTGTAGTACCTCTTGCTTCTCTCTCTCTTCCTGTTGCTCCTGTCATACAAGACTTGCTGGCTTCCCCTTTGCTTTCTGCCATGATTGTGAGTTTCCTGAGGCCTCCCCAGCCATGCTTCCTGTATAGCCTGAGGAACTGTGAGCCAATTAAACCTCTTTGCTTTATAAATGACCCAGTCTCAGGTAATTCGTTATAGCAATGTGAGAACAGACTAATACAGGTGATAATGGTAACCTTTTGCAGGGGCTCTGTAAAGAATAAATTGTTATACACATGAAGCCCAGTGTCTGGCCCATGAGCTCTTCTGATTTCCTATATGATTTATGGCCTAGAGGTGTCCCTAGATCAATGTACTTTTACTCCACCAAAGTGTTAGTGCCATCAGGACTTTATCCTAAAAACTTCGGCATCACACAGGCCTGTGTTTAAACCTCAGTTCCTTGTCTGAGAGGTATAACTCACCTGTTTCCTTATTTGCAAAATGGGAACAGTAACAGTGATTACCTTGAGGTGATGTTGTAAGGATCAAATCAGATGATGTAGCTATACAGTCCAGCTCTGTACCTGGCACGTACTAGGCTCCTACAGCTGCTACTTCTCCTCCTCCTTCCCTTTACCAGTCCCTAGTTGTGAGAACCTGTGACTTCTCCAGTCACTCAGCAACTTCCTGACCAGCCACTCTTGTAAAACTGCCTTTTATTCTGTCAACAGGGCAGCAAAGAAAGGCAAGCTGTTTTTCAGCTATTCTTTGTGATGCTCTTCCCCCCCTCCCACCCCACCCCCTACCCTCTGACAGGGCCCATTGTGTGTTGCTCCCCCTGCATGTATTCATGTGTTCTCATCATTCAGCTCCCATTCATATGTGAGAACACATGGTATTTGGTTTTCTGTTCCTGCCTTAGTTTGCTGAGGATAATGGCTTCCAGCTCCAGGTGATGAGATGATCTGTGCAGCAAACCACGAAGGCACGCATTTACCTATGTAACAAACCTGCGCATGCTGTACATGTACCCTAGAACTTAAAAGTTGGAAATTAAAAGAAAAGAAAAAGAAAAAAGAAAGGTAAGCTGTCTAGTCTTCACTCAAATTCTGGGAAGTTCTTGGCCATTCTTCTAGTGGTGGTTGTCTGGAAGAAAATGGGCTGAGTGGGTTCCTGCCTCTCAACAGCCTAGGTGCAGGGCATGACTCAATTTGCATTGGTTTTTTGTTTCTTTTTTTTTCTGCAAAGAAAATGCATGCATTTTTACCATACCCTTCCGCCCTTTCCCTCCTGCCCTAGGATCGCTCCCTCCCATAGGGGACGATAATGAAAAAAAAAAATTATTTACTAATATTTTAAAAACATGATAAAGTGGACTTTATTCAAGATCATTGGGATAGGTATAGGGACCACTGCAATGGGATTTTTCGGTGGGGAGAGAGACTAGACTCAATTTCAACTACAGCATGGGCAAGTGGGAAGTTATAGCCAAGGCACAGGGTGGGGGTCAGTGGATAGAAAATTACTAAGAAGAAACATCAGGGTTAAGAAGGATTTTGGCTCAATATTCCTAACAGAACTTTTGCTGAAGACAGGCCAGGGTGAGCAGACATCCCCTGGAGGACAGTGGAAGATGAGGAACCTGGTCAGATATTGAGGGTGATCTGACATCACAGATAGGGAGATCTTGCTAAACTGAATTAGCAGGATTTTCTGCTAAAACTCAATTTTATAAAGAATTGCACAGATGGGCCTAGCAGGAACTTCAAGAGCCTGACAAAAGGTTGGCCAAGAAAAGAATCTTTACATAAGGGCAACCACTTGTTTCCTCTTCTGCTCTCTGAAGTGGACGCCTCTGGCTTTTCCAGCTCTGTGGCTGGTTGACCCACCAAACACAGCGGTGCCTCCTCCTGCTCACAGTTTTCCTGAGGCCATTCCCGACCCTCCCAGGCTGTCGTCAACCAAGGCGCTTTGTGCCAACTCTGCTGCGTCCTCTTGGCCTGGGATGGCATTTTTTTCTAGGAGGCCTGATAACTGTTTGCAGTAGCATAAACATCTCTTTCAGAGACTGCATGGCTCTTGCCAAATTAAGTTACTGCCACAGTACAAATCAGAGGTCTCTGGAGACAAATTCTATACTATTTTACTGGTACCAACATTATGCCCAATATCTAACCCAGTGCTGCAGAGCTTATCATTGTTTCTTAATAAAAATTAACATTTTTCTAGCACACTGCTAGGCTGTATGCTCAGCACTTGGCAGGAGTTTTTAAAAATATGATACTAAACTCCATAACATAGATACTATTACTGTGCCCATTTTGCAGATGAGGCAGTACTTGAGGTCTAGAGAGGTGAAGCCCCTGCAAAGATGATATAGTCAGAAAGTGACTAAGGACTGAAAATCCATCTGTCCTATACAAATGTTGGGGCCATGATAGTGTCTATTAATATTTCTCCTTTTTAACTTTTAAGTTCAGGGTTATATGTGCAGGTTTATTACATAGGTAAACTCGCGTCGTGGGGGTTTGTTGTACAGATTATTTTTATCACCCAGGTGTTAAGCCTAGTACTCATTATTTATTTCTCCTGATCCTCTTCTTCCTCCCACCCTCCACCCTCCCAAAGGCCCTAGCTAGTGTTTATTTTCTAACTCTTGATCTATTATTTAAGGAGGATGGATATTTCTTGGTGGAAGAACACTTTTTGCCTTTCTCAGGACAGGTGGGTTCTGGGCCTGGCTGGTCAGGGGCTAAACAGGGGGTGTCACAGACAGGAAGACACTGAGGGCCCACTGCCTGAAGGAACTGTGAGGAGGCCTGGAGATGGCCTGAGGCACCCTGAAGTCTTCCTTTCTTAGGCCACCCAGGGAGGGCATGAGAGCACAGGAAGACATTAGGACTCCTGGGCCTCACGTAGTCAGTTTACTCTTCAGTGGAGATCACTGATCATGGGCTCCACAGAGGGCAGTCAGAGCTGCAGGGTGCTTTGCAAACTCAGCTTTCTTTTGAACCTCAAATTAACTGGATAAAACTTATCGCAATTCTGTGTGTCAGGAAGTCCACAGATCTCTAAATGGTATTTCCTGCTAAGTATTGTATTCTCCCCAGGGTGCCCTCGAGAGGATGACTCTGCTTGGCCAATGCCAGAGCTGGGAGGGATTCTCTGAGGTCGTTTCCATCAAAAAGGCACATCCACAGGCTTGAACATACTCATATCCTAGTGCTTCTTTGCACAATAGCAGTTACGCAACCTGCAGTTCCCTGACTGGTCAGGGTGGGGCTAGTGAGAATCCCAAGATGACAGGGAAAAGCATGGGGCCACCTTGGGACAGTGGCCTTTCCCACACTTAGCAAACACACAATTTCTTGCTTTTTCCCAAGGATATTTCTATTCATGGATACAAGTCTTTCATTGCCCTCTTCTTCCCCCTTCTGCATGTTTTCAGAGACTTCAGACATTGGGAGAGCCTGAGTGGTATTTACCAAACCCTGGGGCAGATTTCCTTTAAGTAGGAATAATGCAGAGAGAACACCAAGGAGTTGGACTTTCTCCTTCTAGCATGGGAATGCCTGATTTGGCTCTGGACGCAACGCCTCCAACAGGGACAGTAGCAGCAGCTGAACACAGATGCTTCTGGCTATCACATATTAATTATGGAAGCCACTGTGGTTATTGTGAAGCTGACCCCATGGTCATCAAACCAGGTCAAAAATACCAAAATGAGAGTGGGTTCAAGGTTCTCTCTGCAACAGTGTGCTTTTGAAGTGTGCACAGTACACTACCCTGGGTCTACCTGTGGGGGTTTCTTATGTGGATATTGTCCTGTAGATATGTGTGTATTGCAGTTAGGGAGGAGAACAGATTGAGAATAGCTGATAGACTCTGCTGACAACACGAGACAGAGTGAGTTACAAACAACCTGCCATGAGGCCGCAGGGAGAGGAATGATTAAGTCTGACATGAACCTTATACCTGAACCGGAAACAACAGAAATAAAACCATTGGAATCGACAACTAACCTTGAACAATAAATAATGCATATCGATGAACCATCTTTGTGCTGGTCTTTGCGGTATCTCTTGTATATCTGTGTGACGTCACCACTCATTCAATGTTTTCTGTAAACTCACTTCTGTGGGTGCCTAGTGAACTCATTTTCTTGTTTCTTAGTGTTTAGCCAGATTTCTATTCTCTGAAGCTTAAGAGTTAAAGTATTTATCTTTTTATGGTCAGGCATGAGTGTATGTAGCAACAATAGCTCACTTCCTCCTGTTTATAAAACTGCGACAAGAAAGCAATGCCTGCACAGTCTGCTGCAGAGATTGATGAGGATGCTGGGAGTTGGCAGTGACACAGGGAGCAGAGAGTCCTTAATCTTCCAGCAGAGCCACAGGCTCCTTGGGTTTTCTGCATCCAGTGCAGCGAATGTTCTAGCAGCAGCAGCCCTGTGAACCTCTCAGGAGAGGCATTTGAATAAACGCTTTTGAACTCATGTAGTATATTTTATCTGTAAGGACGGAAGTACATAGTTCACCCTGACATCCTGCATATTTCAAATTACTATCGATAAGCGCTAAGCTGACATTTTTTGGAGGATAATTTTCTGGTAGCTTAAAATAACATTTTAGATGCTTTTTGTAATAGAATGTGAAATCGGTCCAGGTATTATCCTTCTTCTTGTATGAAATGAAGGCAATGGCCTCAAAAGAAAATGCCTTTGAGGAGATGTCCTCATAGTTGCTTCCCACAAAATTCATCAAGCTTTTCCCTACCAGGACTGCATGCTTCCATTTCTAAGCCCACTTAATAATTGCTAATGTATTTTATTTAGGGAAAGAAGCAGTACAGTTATTATGATCCTTTTTAGAGACAGAAATTGAGGACATGGAAGGGATCCATGTTGGGAGAGCCAAGATAGAACACATATGTTGTATTTCCCCTTTCAGCCAGGATACAGAAAGTAGCAGAATGAGTGATTGAGTCAAACACACAATCACTTTCTCTTGCACAAATGAGGCAGCTTCCACAAAGGCAAATCCTGCTGGAGATCACTTTTAGGAAGACTTGTGGCCAGTGGAAATCTGTCCATGACCCTCTAAAGGCTATTGTAAAAGGAGACGTAATCAACACACAGTGTTCAAATAGCAGCAGGATTCAACATGAAGGGAAATTTGAATTTTACTTGTTAAGCACTTAAAAAAAAATCATACCTAGTAGAAAGCAGACTCAGGATGATTTAGTCTTATTTTGGACAGAAACAGGTGCCTTGTGTTTTTTTTTTTTCTTTCTGCTAGAGAATAAATATTCTTTTGAAATAACTGTGAGATTGCATTGTCCTTAAAAAGAATTTTATGTGTTTAAAAACTAAGTCAAACTCATTATAGAAAACCTGAAAAATAAAACCATAAAGACATCATATTCACTCTTGTCTTCTCTTAGCATTTCATGTCTGGACCATAAAGGCACTTAACAAATATTTAATGAATGACTAAAATGAACCCACAAACCTAGCCAGAGATAACCTGCTCATATTTGGCATACAGGGTAAAATGAAAATAGTTTTGTGTGTTTTTATATAAATATATAGAACACATAGTAGATATACTATATATCTATATAGTATTTTATCTCTACATATGCATATTATATACATCTATATTATATACAAATATAGTATTTTATATATACATATGCACACACATATATATCATTTGAGCACTCACAAAAGATAACTAGATTTATTCCACAATGAATGTGGACTATGAAGTACTTTCTACACTTCTTACCAAAGTGACTTCTCCATTGTTTTCTGACATCAGTGGGGGGGAGAATTAAACGTAGTATTGTTGACAAAGCAAGCACTTCTTTCTCCCATTCTCATTCATGTTTAATATTTAATACCACTTTGACATATATCCTGAATATTACCAGTGTCTACCTCTTTACCACATAACAGGAAATACTCTTTCAAGGGTTTATTGCAAGGAATTGCTTTATGCGATTGTGGGGACTGAACTGGCAAGTTGGAAATCTGTTGGGAAGGCCATGAAGAACTGAAGCTACTCTCCATGGCAGTAATTTTTTCTTTTTCAGGAAGACTCGACTCTGGTCTTCTGACTCAACTGATTAGATCGGGCCACCCAGATTACCTAGAAAAATCTACCTTACTCAAATTCAACAGATTATGAACTTTAACCATATCTACAAAATACCTTCACAGCAACACCTAGATTTGTGTTTGACTGATTAACTGGAGACTGTAGCCTAGCCAAGTTGACATGTCAAAAATAACATCACAACCATCAATGCCTTAATCCAAGCCAGCTCCACCTGTCACAGAGATGGTGACATCTTTCTGCTTCTACACTTAGACAGCTACTATCTAATTGTATTTTCCTCTGCATTTCCTCCTTGGCTAACTCAGTTTCAGCCACATCATACAATTTTGGTGTTTCTTGGGCAAGTCAAGCATACCCTTGATCAGGGTTTTTGTACTCTTTGTTCCCTCTGAAGCAATCTTCCTTCAGATAATCACATGGCTGACTCTCCTACTTAATTCAGGCCTTAGCTCACAGTCACTACCCTCAAAGTCATAGAAAAGTATTAACATGATGATTAGGAACTTGTACTCAAGCCACACAGTCTAAATTTGAAATAATGGCACCACTTTCTAGTCACGCACCCTTGGATAAATTACTGAACTTGCACACCTACCTCATACTATTTTTGTGAAGATTAAATGTTTTCATATACAGAAAATGAACTATGTAAGCACTAGCTTGATTCCCTGGCCGTCTTATTTAAAGTTGCCCTCTGCTGCTGTAATCCCCATGCCATGCTTTGTTTTTCTTCCTTGTACTTCTATACTGTATTGTAATCTAAGATTTATATAAATTATCATTTGTTTTCTCTACTAGTCTTTCATGAGAATAGGGTCTTTGTCTCATTTATTATTCTTTCCTCACTGCATAGAGCAGTTCCTGGTACACTATACACATCTGGTAGATATTTGTTGAATGCATTAATGAATAAATGACTGCTAAATGTAATTTATATAGTAAATTATATTTAAGTATAGCAAATTGTATTACATCTTTTTTTTTCTGTTTAAACAGGTTGCAGTGCTTCTATTTTATCCAGCATTTCTAATGCAACCTTAAAAACTAGCATCTGTTTATGAATCTCAAACTCAACACTTAAAGCTTCTATCTTCTGGCCATTAGAAACCCTCCAGTTCTTATGGGCATTGTGTCGATTCTGATATATGCATCTTCACAGTCACCCACAGAGCCACCATGCTCTGGCCCAGATCTCTGCTACAGACACCTCTTTCCTCCCTTTCCAAAACATGGTTCAGAATTATTCTAAATGGTAGCCTTCCGCTATGCCTTTTTTTTGGTCAGCACTATGTTATTTTATATATCATTGTTCTGGGTTCCTTAACATTTGACATATTGGATCTCTTAAAGATTTCCGTGTTACTTGTCTTTCCCCATTTTCCTTTGTTTTGTATTCCAACTAGATGAGATGAAGCATGTTGAGAACAATGCATATGTTTCTTGAACTTGGAATGCTGCTCTTTAGTTTATAGATTCTCACTCAATCCTTCTCCAAGGGCTTGGCTCCAGTCCCAGACCTTCCATGTTGTGGCTGTGTGACTTTAAGCAAATCACACACATAAACAATATCTGTTGTACAGTTACCTCATGGGTTTTTATTCTTCTTGTAATTTATCATCCAAACATTTTGGATAAAACTTCTTGAAGAAAAAATTTTAAATAGTTAAACATCTTAAATTAGGCCAATATAATGACATAACTTATCAGTCAATAATACTATCTATTAGGTCATTAAATTGTATCTACAATATAGTTTTGTGTTAAAATTATTTTCTTAAAGCAATGTCGATAAAACTAAGAATAACACGTTGTTTAATTCATGTACATTAAACAGAAAATCCTTTAAGTTCGTTATCTGAAAATTTAGAAAAAGACTAGATAACGTTTCTTGGTTTGTATTTGTGTATTTCTGTGAATTTCTCAGCTATCTCCTTAATGGGTGTATCTGTGATTTCCCAAATTCTTGTTTCTAAAAATTATTTTCATTTTTAAAAAGAAAAGTAACTGTATTTTGCTTAAAAATTGTTTTTAATGGTTAACAAATGTGAATGTATTTACACGTTCAAATGACTTTTACATAAACCACAATATTTTTTAATCTTAGAAACAAACTTGTCACCAGGTAAAATCAGAGCTAATCATGCTAAATGGGAAACATCCTCAAGTTTGTTTCACAATTGAAGCATATAAATGTTTCAGACCCTTTTGGGTTTTTGGCTTTATATAAAGTACTGTTGTTTTTGGTCAAATATGTTTACAAGAAAAACTTGTCAACAAATTGTTACTATCTGTGATAATTTTGACTATTTTATCAAACTTACACAGTTCACCAAATTACAGGCTTTCTCAATATAGTTCCAGCACAGAATATAAAATTTATCCAGTTATAAATAGAAGCTTGGAATATTCTCAAAGACAATTATAGAAGTACAGAACTAAATCTCATACACCATTTTAGCTCTCATCTGTCAATAATTTTGGGTCTTTTGCTTTGTGAGAATGATTATGCTCTTTGCAAAATACACATTGAAAATTGCAAGTTCTTGAAAATTTCCAAAACTTCTAAAGCTTCAGCTTGTCAGGTTGCCACAGATGAATGATATGTACCACATGGCGAAATTTAAGTATATTTCTAATCTTAATGTTTCTTCATTTATTAAGGATGTGGATTTCACCAAAACGTTGTGCTCCACCAAAATTTCTATCTGTATTATTGCTACAAAATTAGATGTTTTCTTAAAAATGAATTTTAATGAATTTATAACTATTTGTAACAATGACAGATAGCTTCCACCTGAATAAACTGCCTCAAGCTTAAATCTCATTTTAACAACTGGATGGAAAAATAGAATATTTACAAAATATAGTAACAAGTAATTTTGCATTGAAAATATGTGATAGCCCTGATATAAGATGGCGTCATTTAAATTTAAGGGGTTGTTGCTACCATTGCTACTGTATTACTTCTGCTATTATTATTTTGCAAATAGAGCTAACATTAACAGCAACGCTTCACTTTTTATGTGTACGCAAAAAATTTGGAATCAAAACTAAGCAAAATTAATTTAGTAGAACAGTTACTTGATCTAAATGAAACATTCAGCACTTTCTGCTACTGAATGAGGACTGTGACATTGGGCCACCGTCTTCTCAAAATAACAACTGACTTTGAAATAGATACTTCTTAGCAAGTTTGCATCTCTTGCTTTTTCTGTGGTCGGTGAAATCTAGATACTATACACATGCATCATCAAATTTCTTTTTTTTTTTTTCTTTTTAAATTTTTTTTTTTGAGACAGAGTCTCACTCAGTCACCAGGCGCCAGGCTGGAGTGCAGTGGCGCGACCTTGGCTCACTGCAACCTCCGCTGCCCGGGTTCAAGCATTCTCCTGCCTCAGCCTCCCGAGTAGCTGGGACTACAGGCGCGCGCCACCACGCCCAGCTAATTTTTTTGTATTTTTAGTAGAGACGGGGTTTCACCATGTTGACCAGGACGGTCTCGATCTCTTGACCTCGTGATCCGCCCGCCTCGGCCTCCCAAAGTGCTGGGATCAAATTTCTTGATTTTAAAAATTATATCTGTTTTTTTAGGTTCATTGGTGTCAAAGGTTTATTTCATAACAAAACAAAAACTCATTAAAAACACCCAAGTAACAAAAGACATTTGCACACGCAATAAATGATAAAACATCGGAAGCAAGAGGATTCGAACTTTTATGTCTTGCCACACTTATTTCACATACTAACTTGTCATTTCCTAACCTGTCATTCTCACATTCCCCTCTGCTTCCCTGCCCAGTAGCCCAGCTGCTTTGAGCTCCTCCCAACACAGACAGTAATCAGGTACACCAAGTGACCAGCAGGGGCAGACAGCGTTGTGCTCTCCTCCCACCACTGTCCAAGAGCCCATGGGGTTGCCGTCCCTAGCTGCTCCTGTCACAGAGCCTTAATTTTGTCAGTGAGTGCCCTGCAGGCAGTCCTTGAAAGGGAGGTGTTAATTACCTTGTGTCTGTAAAGTACTTGGAAGAGAGAAAAGGTCACAGCCAGTCTTGTGGGTTTAACAACGTTTCAATAAGCACTCTGTTTCCCTGCACCTGTGACTCAGACACTTCCTTTGTAGGTTCTGGAAGAAGGTGAAAAGACGATACTGCTCTACCAAATCCAGCTTAGCTTATGTTAGTGTAAGTATTAAAATAATACTTGATTAAAATGTGGAAAATGAAGGACAAATGTTGGCCAAACTAGACAGGATCAAAGAATATGCTGGAAGAGCAAGAATAAACCAAGACACATGGCTAATCCATTTACGAGGATAAAATTACACATAAGAAAATTTTATTTGTGGAGAAAAAGGAATGCTTACACATGGTTGGTGGGAGTGTAAATTAGCTCAACCATGGTAGAAAGCGGTGTGGCAATTCCTCAAACACCTAAATACAGAACTGCCATTCAATCTAGCAATCCCATTACTGGGTATACCCAAAGGAATATAGATTGTTCTATCGTAAACACACCTGCATGCATATATTCATGCAACACTATTCACAGTAGCAAAAATAACGAATCAACCTAAATGTCCATCAATGGTAGACTGGATAAAGAAAATATTGTACCTACATGCCATAGAATACTATGTAGCCACAAAAAAAGAACAAGATCGGCCAGGCCTGGTGGCTCACACCTGTAATCCCAGCACTTTGGGAGGCCAAGGTAGGCAGATCATGAGATCAGGAGATCGAGACTATCCTGGCCAACATGTTGAAACCCTGTCTCTACTAAAATACAAAAAAGTAGCTGGGCTTAGTGGCAGGCACCTATAGTCCCAGCTACTTAGGAGGCTGAGGCAGGGGAATCACTTGAAGCCAGGAGGTGGAGGTCGCAGTGAGCTGAGATGGCACCATTGCACTCCAGCCTGGCAACAGAGCAATACTCCATCTCAAAAAAAAAAAAAAAAAAAAAAAAGAACAAGATCATGTCCTTCGAAGGAACATGAATGGAGCTGGAGGCTACTATCCTTAGCAAATTACTCAGGAATAGAAAACCAAATGCTTCACTTCTCACTTATAAGTGGGAGCTAAATGATAAGCACATGTGGACACATAGAAGGCAACACAGACACTGTGGCCTACTGGAGGGTGGAAGGTGGGATGAGGGAACTGATCAGGAAAAATTACTAGGTTTAATATCTGGGAGACAAAATAATCTTTACAACAAACTCCATTACACGAGTTTACCTGTATGGGAAACTTGCACATGTACTCCTGGACTTAAAAGTTAAAAAAACAAAATTGTATATTGAATTATAATTTAATTACCTATAAATGATTGTAGCGATTATTATTTTAGCTTAAGTGAAGTCTCAGATTTAAAGAATCATTTATTTCTCAAATTCAGATATCATTATTTTCATTAAAGGGCTAAGTAATTTTAATATTTCATACCTTTTGAAGAAGATCCAAGATGGCTGATTAGACACAACTCCAGCACACAACACCAGCGAGAGAGATGCAGAAATCCAGAGATCTCCTAGCTCCAACCGATGTACCAAGTGCATTTCAATGGGTTTGGTCCGATGGTGAGCAAAGCCCAGTCAGGGCAGACCGAGGCCGGGAGGGGTGCTGCTTCATCCAGAAAGTGCATCTGACTGGCGAGTCATACTGCCCAAAGTAATTTATAGATTCAACGCTATCCCCATTAAGCTACCAATGACCTTCTCCACAGAACTGGAAAAACCACTTTAAACTTCATATGGAATCACAAAAGACCCTGCATAGCCAAGACAATCCTAAGCAAAAAGAACAAACCTGGAGGCATCACACTGCCTGACTTCAAACTATACTACAAGTCTACAGTAATCAAAATAGCATGGTACTTGTACCAAAACAGAGATATAGACCAATGGAACAGAACAGAGGCCTCGGAGGCAACACAACACATCTACAACCATCTGATCTTTGACAAACCTGACAAAAACAAGCAATGTGGAAAGGAGTCCCTGTTTAATAAATGGTGTTGGGAAAACTGGCTAGCCATGTGCAGAAAGCAGAAACTTGACCTGTACCTGTCACCTTACACTAAAATTAACTCCAGATGGATCAAAGATTTAAACATAAAACCTATTATCATAAAAACACTAGAAGAAAACGTAGGCAAAACCATCCAGAACATAGGCATAGGCAAGAACTTCATGACTAAAACACCAAGAGCAATGTCAATAAAAGCCAAGATAGACAAATGTGATCTAATTAAACTCCAGAGCTTCTGTAGAGCAAAAGAAACCATCATTAGAGCAAATCGGCAACCAACAGAATGGAAAAAAATTTTTGCAATCTACCCATCTGACAAAGGGCTAATATCCAGAATCTACAAAGAACTAAAACAGACATACAAGAAAACAACAAACAACCCCATTCAAAAGTGGGCGAAGGATATGAACAGGCACTTTTCAAAAGAAGACATATGTGAGTCCAACAAACATATGAAAAAATGCTCATCGTCACTGGTCATTAGAGAAATGCAAATCAAAACCACACTGAGATATCATCTCACACCAGTTAGAATGGCGATCATTAAAAAATCTGGAGACAACAGATGCTGGAGAGGTTGTGGAGAAATAGGAACACTCTCACACAGTTGGTGGGAGTGTAAATTAGTTCAACCATTGTGGAAGACAGTGTAGTGATTTCTCAAAGATCTAGAAATAGAAATTTCATTTGACCCAGCAATACCATTACTGGGCATATACCCAAAGAACTATAAATTGTTCTACTATAAAGACACATGCACATGTATGTTCATTGCAGCCCTGTGTACAATAGCAAAGACCTGGAACCAACCCAAATGCTCATCAATGATAGACTGGACAAAGAAAATGTGGTACATATATACCATGGAATACTACGCAGCCATAAAAAACGATGAGTTCGTGTCCTTTGTAGGGACTTGGATGAATCTGGAAGCCATCATTCTTAGCAAACTGACCCAAGAACAGAAAGCCAAGCACCATATGTTCTCACTCATAGGTGGGTGTTGAACAACGAGAACACGTGGACTCAGGGAGAGGAGCATCACACACTGGGGGCAGTTGGGGGGGGGGTAGGGGAGAGACAGTGGGGGAGTGGGGAGGGAGGGGAGGGTGGGGAGGGATAACATGGGGAGAAATGCCAGATATAGTATGCACCTAAAGTAAAATAAATACATTAAAAAAAAAAGAAAATGAATTCAACCTATCATACAAAAAGAAATTTCATACCTTCTATTTATTCATTTATTCTACATAATCATCAAGTATTTTTGTTTTACAAAAACACCAGGTTGCCTACAGAGGTAAGTAGAGCAAAAGAATATCTGTCCTCAAGCTTATTTTTTAGTTTTAATAATTTCAATGCTTATTTTAGATTCAGGAGGTACATGTGCAGGATTTTTACCTGGGCATTTTTTGTGATGCTGAGGTTTGGAGTACAACTGATTCGGTCATCCAGGTATTGAGTCTTGACCCAACATGTAGTTTTGCAACCCCTGTCCTCCTTCTTCCCAATCCTGTAGTGGTTCCAGTGTTTATTGTTACTGTCTTTATGTTCATGAGTAAGCAGTATTTAGCTCCTACTTATAAATGAGAATATGTGGTAATTGGTTTTCTGATCCTGCATTAATTTGTTTAAGATAATGGCCTCCTACTACATCCATGTTGCTGCAGAGAACATAATTTTCTTCTTTATGGCTGTACAGTATTCCACGGTGTATATGTACCCTATTTCCTCTATCTATTGACAGCTGATGGGCACCTAGGTTGATTCCATGTCTTTGCTATTATGAATAGTGCTGTGATGAACATATGAGTGCATGTGTTCTTTTGGAAGAACAATTTATTTTCTTTTGGATATATATCCAGTAATGGGATTGCTGAATCAAATGGTAGGTCTGTTTTAAGTTTATTTAGAGATGTTCAAACTGCTTTCCACAGTGGCTGAACTAATTTGCATTCCTACAGCGTAAAAGTATTCCCTTTTCTCCATAGCTGTGCCAGCATCTGTTGTTTTTTGACTTTTTAATAGTAACTATTCTGACAAGTATGAGATGATATCTCATTGTGGTTTTGACTTGCATTTCTTTAACAGTTAGTGATGTGGAACATTTTTTCGTATATGTGTTGGCTGCTCATATGTCTTCTTTGAGAAGTGTCCATTTATGTCTTTTATTCAGTTTTTAATGGAATTCTTTATTTATTGCTTGTTCAATTGTTAAATTTCCTTATAGATTCTGGGGAAATAAATACTTTGTTATTATACATAGTTTGTGAATATTTTCTCACATTCTGTAAGTTGTCTGTTTAGTCTGTTTATATTTTCTTTTGCTGTGCAGTTCTTTAGTTTAACTAGGTCCCACTCATCAATTTTTGATTTTGTTGTCATTGCTTTTGAGGACTTAGTCATAAATTATTTCCAAAGGCTGATGTCTATAATGGTGTTTCTTAGGTTTTCTTCTTTATCTGGAGTTAATGTTTATATATGGTGAAATATGTACAGTTCTTTTTAGGTCAAGTATACCTCAGCGAAGCTACCAAAAACTGTAAGAAAAGTTTGCATATGGTTAAGTTTATTATTGTGGTGTGAAAATGCATCAAATGTACATCAAAGTACCACACAGAACAGTTCCATCACTCTAAATATTCCCTTGTGTGGCCACTCTTTAGATAGCTCCTGCTCCCTTGAGAGGCAGCTAACCTGTGAGAACTACAGATCTTGGTATAGTTTACCTTTCCCATAGTTTGCCTTTTCCATAATGTCTGAAAGATATCATACAGTGTGCAGCCTTTTGAATTTGGTGCCTTTCATTTAGAAAAGTGCATTTAAGAATCATCCATGCTGTTGCCTAAATCAAGCATCCCCCTCCTCTTTTATTTCTGGGTAGGATCCATTATATGGTTGTACCAGCGCCTGCATCTTTAACTACGATGTTATAAAAACATTATACAGTCTGCTAAAATGACAGGATTCATTTTACAACATTGTCTGTGGTCACAAAGGAATCTGACTTTGTCTTTTTATGAAAGTAAACTTTCATAAATAGCTTTCTGTAAGTAATAAAACATACACACCCACACACACTTGCGTGTCTGTATGTATAAGTGTATAATTGACTTCTACGTCAACTTGGTTTCTATATCCAATTGACTTCTGTAAAACATAATGTGCCATACTGACATCTCCAGTTGGTCTTAAAGAGCATTTCTAAAACATAGAAAATTAGAAAGTGATTTTTAAATTCTATCTATGTGAAGCTTTCTACAACCAGCCTAATTTATTTCCTGAGGGTCAGTAGTGATTCACAACTTTTCTCTTTGTAAAGATTCATTAAAAATTCCAGATATGTCCTTAATGGCTATAAAACAGAGAAAGAACATTTTGTAATCTTTGGGTGATACCTCTAAACAATATCATTTGAATTGAAATTAATTATGAAGTCCTCTAAGACAAAACACAATTTAAAAAACAAAAATTAATCAAACTCTTAAATGATCACATTCTCCTGCAACTTTGTAATTGTAGTTCCAACCCTTTAATTGTAATAATATAAAAAATGTATTGTAAAAAGTGGAATGTTTTCAACAAAAAATGAAAAACAATTGGAGAAAATTTTGACTTACTGGAAATGCATAATTTATGTGGAATGTAGACAAAATCATTCTTTGTCCACAAAGCCGTATCTTTGTCTCCCTATAAGTCAGTTAAAAAAAATGCAAGTATTTCACTCAAATACATTGCTAAATCAAACATCATTTAAATATGATTCTTTAGGAGATACTGTATTTTTAAAATGTATGAATATAAGTATGAAAAGGAAAATAATAAAGCAACATCCACAATGGAATGCTGCCTTCTTAGAGCTGAACATAGTGCTTTTCATTGTGATGATTTCAAAACATTTGCATGACGTGTGGGCTGAAAAACTCTTTAGAAAAATACAACCTTATAAAACAGAATGTAAACATAAATTTTGAGGCAATATTTATGATTGAGGGCACTGTAATTTTTGGGAAAAAATATTTCCTTCTCTAAGAAGGTTATTAAAATCATACTACAGATGCTAGAAAATGTGGCACAAAACACTTAGGTGAAGTCATTTTTGTGATGCATTACGTTAATAGCAATATTTGCATTCGTTTTTTTTCTCTTCCTAGGTAAGTTAAACTTTTCCTGGAATTCACTTTCTTTTTGTGGGTAAGGGGTCTCCACTTTCTCCCAACACCCATATACATACACAAACACATACAAAAAATTACCTATATGGAATTTAGTGCTTCATGAAGCACATTAGTTACATGTTATACTACACAATTATTAAAACCCACTACTCTCTGATGAATTATGAAAAGATTTATCTGTTTTTATAGATAGAAGCAAAGGTATTTTAGTAATTACTTAAGATTGCATGTACATTGAACTGTCCCTTTCATTTGTTTTATTATTATTTTTTTACTTTTTAAGGGCGTAAAAAAATAAAACATTTTTTAATGTACATTTTTCAATGTACATTGAACTGTCACTTTCATTTGTTTTATTATTTTTTTTTTACTTTTTAAGGGAGCACTCTATTGCTCAGGCTGGAATGCAGTGGTATGAATGAAAATAGCTCACTGCAGCCTGGAATGCCTAGGCTCAAGCAATCCTGGCATGTCAGCTGAGACTACAGGCATGTGCCACCATGCCCAGCTAATTTTTATATTTTTTGTAGAGACAAGGTTTCAATACAGTGTCCAGGGTGGTCTTGAACTCCTGGGCTCAAGTGATCCTCCTGACACAGCCTCCCAAAGGCAGGGACTATCTGTGTGAGTCACTGAGCCTGGCCCATTTGCTTTATTGAAGAATGCAGAGCTCTCATTAAACCTCGCTCTTCAAGAGAAGTAAAAAACCAGCCAAAATAAAGCCAACCCAAACTTCTGCAATGTTAAATGGAAACCACTGAATTCCCTTCTTTTTCTACAGAGGACTTGTCCAGTTCTTCCCAGCAGGCTCGCCTAAACAGCAACGCCAATAATGTTCTGTTGTTTCATCTTTAAAATAAATAGTCTCCCCCAACCCCAATAGGCTAAATTTCTTCCACCCCTGCTTATATGTAGGCAATTTATTTTGGTAAGTGATCTCAGGGAAGAAGGGTAACAGACAAAGGTAACAGACAAACTGGAAAAGAGGGTGGGCGAGTGAAACGTCTGTTTTTCCGTTGGCCATCACTTTATAGAAAGCCATTTAGAATGTGCCTCAGAATTTCCATCCAAGGGGTGGTTGCAGAAATTTACCTATGGGCTTACATTCCCATTTGTCAAAAGCTGAAATGTGAGGCATTAACCACCCTTAAACCTGGTTGTGGGAATAGGAGGGAGAAGCTGACCTTTAAAGGTGTCCCAGGAGGCTGGAGTCCAGAAGAAAAACTTAAAATTGAATGAGGCAACTGAAGCCAGGTATTGCCAGATGACATCTGAAAAAAGTGGTTATCTAGCAAACAGTTGCTGGGGTCAAGGAGGAGCAGAGAGGATCTAAGGCAGTGTACAGGAGGTATCTCTGGCAATTAGGTTTGGGAAACAAATCTAGCTACATAATCAGAATCTTCTGGAGAACAGATTACAACATATTTTGGGGCCCCACCCCCAGACTTTCTGATTCTGCTGTTGGTCAGTTGATTATATCTCGAGATCAGCAGGTTTGGGAATTCCTCAGGTCCTCCTGTTCTTTTAGACTATGATTTTTAAAACTAAAGGAGAAAGTTCCATGAACAGAAGAGGAACATAGAGAACAACAAGCACAGGCTAAAACATGGTTCATTGAAGCAATAAAGGGGGAAAAAGTTGAACAAAAAATGACAAGTGGTTTACCCAGTGCATCAGATAATTTCTGTTCTCTAAATAAACATTCTAGCACTCTGAGTTCTTCCTTGAATCCTCCCCACATTCCCCCTGTAACTTACCTTGGTGTCTTGTCTGGGATCTGAACTCACACCTAATTCCCCTGGCTAATCCTGTCCTGCACTTCAGTAAAACAGATGGTCTTCTGTGAACTCTTGAGACTTTCTCTATCCCATACTATTTTAATTCTTAAAAAAATACTTATCTTCCAGAATTTTTATATTCTGATCCTTTTTAAAAATTTCATTTTTATTTGTTTGAGATGGAGTCTTGCTCTGTCACCAGGTTGGAGTGCAGTGGTGCGATCTCAGCTCATCGAAACCTCTGGCTCTCTGGTTCAAGGGTTCTCCTGCCTCAGCCTCCCGAGTAGCTGGGACTACAGGTACGTGCTACCACACTCAGTTAATTTTTTGTATTTTTAGTAGAGATGGGGTTTCACCACATTGGCCAGGATGGTTTCGATCTCCTGACCTCGTGATCTGCCCGCCTCAGCCTCCCAAAGTGCTGAAATTACAGGCATGAGCCACTGTGCCTGGCCTAAATTTTATTTTTCTATAAGTTATTGGGGTGCAGGTGGTATTGGTTACATAAGTTCTTTAGTGGGGATTTGTGAGAACCTGGTGCACCCATCACCCGAGGAGTATTCATTGCACCATATTTGTGGTCTTTTATCCCTCACCCTCCTCCCATTCTTCCCCGCAAGTCCACTAAGTCCTTTCTATCATTCTTATGGCTTTGTGTTCTTTCAACTTTTAACCATTATTCCTACCAATGTTCAAAAATTATAAGGAAAGAGAAATGGCATGAGAGGTAGAATTGAAGCCTGAATTAAAGCTTTTCTTGGGAAGTTGTTGCTGTTCTTAATTGTATTTTACTTTTAAAGATATTTCCTTAACATTTGCTATTGTGAGAGTAATATGTATTCACTGTATTAAAATTAGAAAATTCTGAAATTCATTAAAAAAAGAATAAAAGCCAAAATGTGATATTTATGTAGGCTTGAGAAACAAACCAGGATAATTTATGATGATTAAAGATAAAAAAAACTTAAATCCTAGAGATATTATCTTTTTTTTCCATTCACATCTCTTCTGTTTTTGATTCTCAACTCACCTTATTGCCTCAGGTAGAAAAGAAACAGGAAATGCTCAAAATTCAGATGTTTTATATTTAGGGGTCAATGTAGGTTCTATATATTTATGTTTCAGTATGTAGATAAGGTTTATAATTAAAACATAGAAAAATAAAACTCAGAATAAAATTAATGGGACTCAACTGAAGTATTATTGGACGGCTTAAAACCTCCCATTTGTGTATCAAGCTGTATCTTCTGAATGAAAAATTTAGAACCTTAAGTCATTTATGGTGGTATGACGTAAATTACAAGAGAAGAAATTATAGTCTACTGCCTTTGCTGGGTGTTGGACTTTAGCAGCATGCATAATTCATAGAAAAGTACTGTGTAAAGGAATATGGAGTAACCTTCAAAAATAAATCAAGGAAAGCCAGTTACTAATCTACAGAGTAGTTTACCTGGAGGAAGGTAATGTGAAGGAAAACAGTCCATCATTTCACAGAGCTTAATGCCATCCCTGATGAAAGTTACCCAGGGCTACATATTACATATAGAATAGAAAATATTTATGTCCAAATATCTGCCTCTTGGAAAGAAATCAGCCAAACATTGATAAATGAATTGGACAAAGCAGGTATTACATTAAGCAGGTAAATTTCACTTTGATTTTGAAGTTGCCAGAGGGGGAAAAGACTTGGAGGAAGGAAGTCATAGCTGGGAGCTACCCTGTTGTTGAGGGACAAGCACCTAATCAGGCATTAGGATTGAAATTACCCCTCTGTCCATTCTATCCATGAGCAACTATGGGCAGTCTAGTTTTCTTGATAAACGGTAAATCTCCAGACAGTGATGGCAAAAAATGCTCAAAAAAAAAAAAAAAAGTACCTAAGGAAGACTTTGGTTTGAAGAGAGTTCCCATTTCATGTAAACTTCTGATGAAACATACAGATTTTGAAAATGTTTGCTTCAGTATCTGTAAAGGGTATCACCCTAGACTTTACAGAAATTTCACTTGATTTATGCAAATATAAAATGGCAACTGATGTAAATTTTCCAATTTCTTTCTTTCTTTTTTTTTTTTTTTTGAGACAGGGTCTCTGTTGGCCAGGCTGGAGTACAGTGGCATGATCTTGACTCACTACAACTTCTGCTGCCTGCGCTCAAGCCATTCTCCCACCTCAGCCTCCTGAGTAGCTGGGACCACAGGCAAATGCCACATGTCTGGCTAATTTTTGTATTTTTTGTAGAGACGATATTTTGCCATGTTGTCCAGGCTCATCTCGAACTCCTGGGCTCAAGCAATCTGCCTGTCTCGGCCTCCCAAAATTTTGGGATTACAGGCATGAGCCACCGCGCCAGGCCAAGTTCTCAAATTTCCAATTCTCTCATTTACAGATGACTTTCTATGAAAGTGAAATAAGGCAGGTTCCAGGAAGATATGAAAAATCTGAGGCCCAAACTTGAAGTTTATACTGTATTTCAAAGAAAATATTTCAACTTCCATGTACAACACTTGGCTTTGATGTGCATGAAAACACTTACAGCCTGCTTTTGGTTACTTGCGACAGCTGGACAAAAAATGGAAGGAATAGATAATGGAAATACATGCCATAGCATCACAGGTATGTCCACCAGAATTGTCTTTAGAGATAGGGGACAAAGTTCTTAGGAGAGCACATGTACTAATGCGCTACAACCTGCTGCATTGCTTTTTGCCTATTCAGGATGCCATTATCAGGGGAGCGATTAGGGGTGAAGAAGGTTCTGTATTCCCTGATCTGTTTTTTCCCTACCTAGGCTTCCATGGACAAATATTGTAACAAACTATTTTAGTTTACCCCAAAGCAGACCTTAAATCGAGTAGTTTATTTGGGAGGTAATTCCAGGGGCACTGACAGTGGTAAGGGGAAGAGAGGGAGGGGACGAGTAGGAAGCCAATAAAGGCTGTGTTTATGGAGTGGCTTGGCACCGGGATATAGAAGCTGAGTCTAGTGCAGAAACACTGAGATTCAGTGACAGATCTCAGAATAATCCAACCCAGGGACAATGGAGATGAGACATTTATCCTGAAATTCCTTTTCATCCTTCTTTCCCAGCACTTTCATTTGGTCTTCCAGGCAGGGGCTGCAGAGTCAATACAACAACTTTGCCATGTGCTCTGGTGGTTAGTGCCATGAGGTCGTGAGCTGGGTGTAGACAACATTTGCCATATATATATGTAACACACACACACACACACACACACACACATATATATATATGTATATATATTTCTATGTTAACTTGGAGGTTTCCTTGATAATTATTGATACTTCCTTGAGGGTTGACTTGAACCACAGGGATGAAGGGAAGCACAAATCAGGCAACCTCGTCCAGTAATAATTTGAAATAAGCACAGTTTACTCCCAAGGGTAAGAATTGGGGACAAAGATTGGATTTTAAGAGTAGTTTCATGCATTGATCCTAAAGGTTGGATTTATCTCCAACTTTTCTACACTTTCATGAATGTTTAGCAATTTGAATTCCATAGAGAAAAGTAGAAGGCCATAAAAGTATTCATGGATTTTAACAGGAGGCTCATTGTAGAAATTAGAGGTGGTGATTTGCAAAGCAATTTGTTCATTTTAATTGCATTGATTGTACTCTTGTCAATGGACTAGACTTCCTGAAAATAAACCTCTTGCAAAGAACTTAAAGAGTATGGATGAAGATGGTTTTCTTGCACTTTACGAATCAGGCTCTCTCTGGATACCCATCAATTAGAGGTGAAGGTAATAAAAGGAAAAATTTGCCCCATCTGGTTCTACATAAAACTCCCCAAGAGCTTTGACAAAAAGTCTTCTTTACAAAGAGCGGCCTGATCTCTAGGGAGACATTTGTTTTTCAGGCTTGTTGAAATGCTTTTTCTTTTCAGGGATGTTATTTCAGTAGAGCCAGATGAGATGCACTTGCTATTTTTATAAGTTTTTAAAGGCTTAAGCAGGGCAAACATGTCTCTTCAAGCTGCCTTCCGCAATAAGCCTGATGCTAAAGCAGCTTTATGTCCCATAAAGAGTGACATTAGCCTCATGGAGCTACAGGCAATTTCTGATAATCTTGAGGATGATTCCACAGTATTGGAGTAGTATAGGAAAGGCTCTTATTATTATTTTCCAATTTTTAAAAGCTATGGGTATAAAATAAACTGTATTTTGAACAAAATAGTCTTTTAAAAATTTGATCAAGTAAAGCTTTAATAGTCTATATTTTTAATAGGTTTAGGAATTAAAGCATTTGAAGATAATTGTTGTATTCAAAATATGCCAAACTCTTGGTGTCTGGCTCTGACCAATTAATGTTATAACTGGATATTTTGTTTTCATTATGTTATATCCTTACCTGGGAGACCCACTGCCATCTAAAATAAAGTTAGAGTTTATTTTCTTATTCTAAAATCCCAGTTTATACCACTAGTATTTTATTTGACTTACCAACTTGTGTTCTTAGATTTAAAACAAATTCCCTCATCCTCGAATACTGAGTAAAATCTTCAGAGTTGCTTACTTAATTTTTCATGAAAATCCTTACGGGATTCCTGTTCCCAACCATACATCCAGTTCACAGTGACAGCCCTATGTCTGTTTTTTTCACTGCTCCAGATTTTTCCACACTTAATCTGTCCTACTTGCACAAGCAAGATTTATCAACAAGATACGTTTTGATCATGCAAAGCACTTTTTCTTTGTTTGTAATTTTGAAATGGCCTCCAATTGTCCCTTCAAATTCAGGAATGTAGTTGTTCATATATTGCTCACCACTTCTTACCCAATTCCCTAAGTTTTCTCCCACCCTTCTTTGTGTTGCCTCTATTTACGTAACAAATCATGGCATGTTCACTTGCTAGCCTCTGTCTCTGGGCGTGTTCGAGATAGTATCTGCATATGGGTATTCCTGTATTTGCCACCTCTGTTACACACAAACAGGCACATACACACACTCTCCTTCCATTTTCTTCTTCTGACTACTGCTTAAGATTTGACCCTGCACAACCCTGACACCCAGAGTCCCTGGATTACAATGTCAGGTCTGTCACTAATTTATTGTGCAATTTGGGAAAGCCCTAACCTCTGTGTGTCTCACTCTTGTGGCCATTAGAATGAAGGATTTGAAAGAGATAATTCTTAAGGCGGATTCCATATTGAGCCTTTTATGATTTGCATTGACCACATCTGCCTAGAATCATGCTAGTCACACATCATTTCTGGGATTGTTTAGTGCCCAGCTGTTTATGTGCAGTTAATGTATTTCTTTGTCTCTTATTTCTACAATTACATTGCAAGCTCATGGAGTCTGCCTGGTTCAGTTATTCAAGTGGGCATTCAAAAATTTTGCAAATTGTCAGCACATGTAGGAACTTTCTAATGTGGCTGTGTTTCTAACAGGTTTCTATATACTGAGAAATACAGGTATGAACAATAATTATTTCCAATAATGACCGGTTGGAAAAGCATGAGCCTGCGTTTAAAAAATGTGCTGTTTCCTTATCACTTAAATAACAAATGCTAAATTCCAACAACATTCTCTGTGAATGGGAGCTCTTTGCACCATAACTTCTCTTAAGTGTGTGCCCCCCAATGAGCTGAATGATAATACATTGAGAGCTAATTTCTCCTCCTTCACTTCTCTGCCATATTTAAAAAAATTCCACATCATACGGCAGTGCCCAATGTGATCATTAAATAAAACTGTAATTAAGGTGACATCAGCAGTTTCAGTAATTAGAGTCTTGCTGTACCTGTAAGAGTAAAAATAACATTCCCTGGCGCTGAGATGGGGCAGCTGTGGCTCATGCTGATAATGTACCTTGGCAATTTTACATGACTAATTGTATGAGCTCTTCTTCACAGGGGATTGTGTTCATCTCCAAAAGTTCTTCTATCTCTGCAGTTTGCCCAAGTGCTGCTGTTTCTCCTTTGCTTCCTAAAAGCTCCCACATCCAGTTTCATAGTTCTCAGCTGAGTTTCATGGAACTCATGCTTATGACTACCTTGATAGCTGCCAACTGGGAAACGACTTAGCAGCAGGCAGGCAGTGGCACACAGGGTGATCATTTGGTGGAACCTGTAAGAGCCTCTTGTTAACTTTTTGATTCTCAGTGAAGTATTCTGAGTGTTGGAATTTTTAAGTGTGTTTTACAAAGTAAACAAGTTAAAAGGTTTTATCATGGTTCCCAAATCTAGCCATCTATCAAAATCACCAAAAAAGGGATTTTTCCTCATTATTTTGGAGCTGTCTAGGAACAATTCTCTTCAATTCTATTACCATCCACCTCATTTTCACATGCATAGTATTCAGGTCTTCAAGATATAGCTGTAACATCAGCAGCCTTGTGAAAGACCCATCCTGGTGGATGGGATTTTCATTATCCCAGGAGGCCAAGTAAAGATGGGGGGTCCTTTTGATCTCCTTGCCTTGATTCCTTCCTCATCCTTTCAAGTCTTCATTATTGATAGCTTGAATAATCTTTTTTTCTATTTTTACAGCTACTACCATGGATGAAACAGTCTAAACTCTTTTCCGTCTTTGGTCTCTTGTTCTTTCCTGCTGATTCTCCAGGCTGATATGAAGTCAGTTATTCAAAACATGCCCATCTGAAATCATGTTCCTCTCCTGATCCACACTGCACTTTTAATCCACTTTACTTTCAGGATAGAGTCCAGTTGCATTCCAGGACATAGAAGGGCTGTCCATGATCAGGCCCTTACCTGCCTGTCCCATCTGATCTTTCACTATTCCACATCCTTACCCCTAAGTTTTCAGTAATATTAAACTATTTGCAGCTCAACATCAGCACTTGAACAACCCTGTGACGCCATGAAGTGCGCATCCTAAGCACCTCACTTTCCTCATCTGACTCATGGCTCTGCATGATGGTAGCCAAACTTCTGTTCAAAAGGATTGATGCTGCTGCAGCACACTGCAAAGCTCCAGTATAGGATATTGATTAGACTTCATGAAGGTACAGAGAGGCAAAAGGTCTCAAAAGAGGGGTCTGAAGAAATAGATATACAACTACTATTACTTTGTAAAAGAAAATAATTTAATTAGTTAGTTGCAAAAAAATATGTCACAATTTCCATAGAAGGGAGCTGGGAGTTTAGGAAAAAGGGAGAACAATGGTTAAACTAGTCCTACAACACACTCTTATGAAATGGTGGATTAGAATAAAGGTGAGAAAATGGCTTTCGGGTAAGGGAAGCAGCATGAATTAAGGCAGAGAGAGAGATGAGCATAACATATGGTAGGAACAGAGAAGCTATGCAGATAGATACATAGGTAGATAGGTGGTTAGATAATTGATGGATGGATAGTTTGCATCACTCAAGACAGACTAAATTATGCTGAAGCAGGAAATATACCTAAATCTTGGGGGTATAATACTATCAAGAGTCGTTTGAAGCCATATCCTATCCCCCAACAACATTTCTTCTAAGTCAAGAAGAGGAGAGAAAACTCAGCACAAAAAAGGGCAGCATTGGTGGGGTGTATACTCAGGACTTCTGGCCAAGTCAATGTGTTTGGCAGAGGGTGCTGCTGGAAAAGCAGCAGTGTGGTCTGGGATATCTGTGGCATCTTTGGAAAGAAGATACTGCACCATTTGAGTCTTATATAACTCAGATTTTAAAATTATAATGTGTTGTACATTACATTTCTGTTGGACAGTGCTGCTCTAGTATTTATCAGAATGAGTGGTAATGTTTAATTAAGTGTCTGTCTCACCCACTAGACTTCAGGCTCTTTGAGGACAGATACTGTGATCTCTTCATCTTTAAATAGTACTTGACATATAGTAAACACCCAATAAATACTGGAAAAAAGAAAAGTTCCAAATTTTAAATTTTATAATTAAAAATGATAAATTACACATAATTTAAAATTATAAATCACATATTTATAATTTTGAAATTTCAGACAGCAACCTTAATATAGTAAAAAATGAATTTAATACTACTTATACTTAATTGGTATATAAAATTATCATTTATACATGTAATCAACATAAACATCATTAATGAGCTATTTCACAAAATTTATTTTATGCCAACCCTTCAAAATCGAGTGTCTATTTTATAATTATAGCACATCTTAATTTGGACACTAAATTTTCCTTGGAAATACTTGTGCTGTGTTATTAAGACTTCCTAAAATTCGCAGTTGAAAAGTAGATTCACATAGTCATGCTGTTCCAGTTATACTTAAAATATTTCCAAGAACTTAAATGAGCATTGATTTTTGAATTGAAATTAATAAGAATAAAAAAATGTTTTCTCAGTCACGGGAGCTCCACTGAATGGCTTAATAGCCACATGTGGCTAGTAGATAACATTAGGGACAGCACAAGACTAGAGAAGATTTATAATGTGCTGTGGTGGAGGATGCAATGGAAGATTAACTCAGTTGATAGAAAAAAACTCCAATCTCAGATTCTGTTCACTTCCATTTATAATAGACTTTAAGTTCCCTGGGGCCAGGGACGGTGTCTTCTTTTCTGCAACATCTATAATGTCTGAAATAAAGTAGTCCCTTCATAACTATGACTTATCACTATGACCATAACTATATACCCAGCTATCATTCCATATATGCATATATATGTTTTAAATCAAAATTCAAATAAGATCAACTCATTGAATTTGGCTATGTTTTTAAGGATGTATTAATCAATAGGTTTCAGTATTTATTTTTTTCAGTAATTTATTTGTTGAAGAGTCAAGATTGTTGGTCCTGTGGAATATTCCACATTCTGAATTTCAGAGATTGCAATGTCATGGTTTTACCTGGCATGTCCCTCTCTCCTCTGTGTGTAATATAAAGTGTAGTTACATCTGAAGGCTTTGTAAGATTTGAGCCAGTGTTTTGGCAAGAGCATCTCATAGGCAGCATCTTGGTACCTTCTACTGTAACACATCAAGGGACAATTAATGTCTGGTTGCCTCTTTCATGATACTAAATGGGATGAGCAAATTCAAGTGATGTTGGGTTGATCCATCCATTATAAATGTCTCCACTTTTCACATAACATTATATTAGTTATTGCTGAAGAGTCCCTATAACCACTAGTTTTATCAAGGGCAAAAATAGTAATGATTGATTTAATTGTAACTTCTGTCTTAACAATTGGAATTACATATATATTTATTTATTTATCTAATCATATGTTTGATTACACTTAGGAAATCAAGTCAAGGCATAATAACTACTGTGTACTCCCCCTTGGCTTACTGCTTTTCAGAATAATAAGCTGATTCCTTAGCATTTTCCAAAAGTAACAGTTGAATTTTTAAATTATACGTTTTTAGATTTAACATTTTATGTTTTCATCCACTGCAGTTTCTTCATTTTGATACCAAATTGTCTCATCTTTTGATTTCTCATGTAAAATGTTCCAGATGCATCTGAATCAGATACTTATTTCAAATGCCTTGGTTCACTTTAGTGACAAACGGTATTTACATGAAAAAAGTCTGGGTGCTAGGGGCTCACTCACAGACCCTGGGTGCTAGGGTCTGGGTAATTATTTCTAGAATTTTTCAATGGATGTAGTTAGGAATGTGTATTTGTTTTTGCTTTTTCCAGAGGAAAAAAATATATGTTCATCCTGATATTTTGAATTTAAATGTAGAATCACAGACTTTCAACTTAAAAGTATTTATATATATATTTACACTAAAATATTGATTAATATTATCCCTCATTTCCTTTATTCAACTATGTGTATGTCTAGGTGTGCTTGTGTATACACATAATAGTTTTCAGATTAACAATATTAGTATTACAACTGATATTACTCCAAACAATCTAAGATTTCCTAATTTTGCTTTTATCCTGAGGACTTATCACACTAGCAAAATTGCTGTGTTTTAAATTCTCTTGAAATACTTTCTAAGTTGTCAAGCAATCACTCTGGTAGTTAGGTCGGTCTATTTCACTTTGTTTTTGACTTTTAGGGATTAAGTTACTTGAAAGCAGTTTGATCCCTTCACATAAGCTTTTATACTTTATTAAGTAGGAACATAGCAGCATTTAATAAAAAGGTAATTTTATCCCACTACTAAGGTCAAACACAAAATTAACGTTCATGCAGTTCTGCTATATTTTGCTAGATTTCCCTGTATAGGTGTTGTGCTATTTTTTATCCTATCAATACTTTCATTTCATTAACATTTTGATTCCTACCAGCAATGTTTCTTTAAATCTTGTCAACCAAGAGAGTGGTCAAATGCTTTCCCCCACCAATAGGTAAAGGAGAGGTGATGATAGGTGATAAATAATATTGCAAAGTATTTTTAATTTGCATTTCTATTATTTTTGAGTAAGATTGAGAATATTTATTTTTAAGGGCCATTTGCATTAGTTTTCCAATGAACTCTTCATGCATGCCTCTTTTCCATTCTTCTGTTACAATGTTCTCTATGTTTGGGAGCTCTTTATATATTAGGTATATTAACCCTCTGGCCTAATATCAGTCACAAATATTTTCCCAGTTTTTCGTTTGTCGTTTTATTTGCTCTGGTCTTTTTTACATGATTTTAAAAATGTGAGCACATTTATTTTTCTTTCCTGAAATTGTTCCTAGATTTTGAGTCGTATTTAAGAAAAGCTTTTTCTATTCTGAGCTATTTGTGTACTTTCATTTTATCTTTTTCTACACTACTAAGCAATTATCTCAATACTATTCTTATAATAGAATTCATCTTTTCTCTACTGCTTTGACATGAAGGCTTTATCATATACTAAGTTTCTATATCCATTAGCAAGTCTTGCAATATCCTTTAGTTATTTTGCAACATCAAAATGAAATGAAAAACTTTTAAAAGGAAAATTAAAATAATCAATAAATATTAACCAAGTGATATTAGAATTGATTACATTGACAAAGTCTGGGTTTTTGTGCATGTCATATAATAAAAGAATTTCAGGAATATTAAAATGATAATTCATTGAACAAACAATATTCAAATCCCATCTGTGAAATGATATTTATCACTACCATGATTATGAAACAATACAGTGCTATTGACTATGGCTTTGTTAAAAATCTCATGTTTTAAGTAGCATGATTATATTAGAATACTATGAAAATATAATTCTTCAACCTGAAATAAACTTTTTAAAAGTTCTAGTATATAAAATGTGCTCTTTTTGAAATTTAGCTACTAAAATCTTTCATTTTTTTAACCAAAGCTCATTATTGGATCCACTTTGCTAATCTTTACTAGATAACTTTAAGCCACACGAGTTGTGTAAGATGTTGGATTTAGAAAGAACATTCTCAGATCTCTTGCTCCTTGGTTGCCAGCCTCCACAGGGTTATAATCTGCTTTCCTTATGATTGCAGACTTAGTTTTTCTTCAGACTCTCCTAAGGCAATGTCATCACTAATGTTAAAAGTTCTGTATTTGCATATTAAAACTCTAAGTAAGATTACATTTTCATACATCACCTTGAATTTTTTAAAAAAGTACTCATTCATTTATTGAGTCTGAAGCAATAGCATTCTTAACTTGATGCTAGGAACAAAAGTGTCTAGAATTTTCCTGGGGGAAAATATGCTTATTTAGGACATAACCTTAATTCACCAATGCCATTTGTCTACTCAGTCTTACAGCTTTGGCTCAAGAATCATCTTCTCTAGGAAGAGGTCTTCTGCCCACTATTCATTTAACAAAGTATCCTATTATTCCTTTCAGAACAATGACCTTGCTTTATTGAAATGCCCTCTTTTTATGCCTTTGGACCCAGTTTGGCAATGCATTCCTTGATAACTAGGATGATGTTTTGTTGAAATGTATGGTTTTTGCATCTCACGCTCCTCTCACACTGCCAGGTACTTGGGGGGGTAGGGACTTAAAATAGTTTTTCACTTGCATTTTTCCACATGTCAAAGAGGAAGTCCTTTGATATGTAGTATTTTATTATTTATGTCCTTTGTCTCCTCCTACATTACAAATAATTACTTAATTTCTGTGTTACTGCTTGCTTTGTTTTTGTGAAACCAGAGACTCTAGGGCACCTTATACCTGTGCCGCAGTGTAGAATGCTAGTGGGTGCTCAAAATATATTTGGTATATAATAAACTTGAGTGATACCCTAATCAGAATATGCTGTTGCTAAGATCTGTTATCCAGGTAAAACAATTAACATACTACGAATATTTCAGAATAGTCACAGACAGCACAAATTGCATGGTGAGTAATTACGCCATAAAGACATAAATCTTTGATTGAAAGCCTTTCAGCACTTTGAAGGGCATAGCAAGGGATGCCCAGGTTGCCAGGAGTAAGTCCAAAAAACAAGAATAAACCAATTTAAATACATTCCTAACCTGAAATTAGAAGTTAAGAGGCAAATAATAATAATAATAACAAATCAATGAAATTTATGAAAGTACCCAAGTTGGTAGCAGCGACTGCCTCTTTAAAATACACTGAGGCTGTAAAAAGTTATTTGGTCAGTATTAGACTCTAGAAATAACTGTCTGGGTTTATTCGGATTTAGTCTATGCGTCTTCTCCAGAAAGATTTTTGAAATACGTGTTGACTTCCTTTTGTTTCCTGGTACATTTTTAGCACTCATTGAGCCTTTTCTGAACAAAATCTTTCCAGTAAGGGTGGTTGTTTAATTTGAGAGGCAGGATTAAAAAAAGCAACTGGAAATACCACAACTTGATGAGGCAGAGCAAGGTGCCAGAATTGAAGATTCCACCGTCTACAGAGAAAAACACCTTCATAAGAACAAAAAATCAGGTGGGCCTTCATAGTACCTGGTTTTAAATTCACATCCCTGAAAGAGGCACTGAAGAGATAGTAAAAACACTCCTGAATCGCTGATGCCACATCTCCCATACTCCTCCCAGCAGTACCAGCGGCATGGTGTGGAGAGCCACCTCCGGGTGCTAGGGAAGGGAGATTAAGCCCAATGTTGCTTTATTTTGTTTGTTGATTTTCTGTCTGGAAAATCTGTCCAATGGTGGAAGTGGAGTGTTAAAGTCTCCAGCTATAATTGTATTGAAGCCCATCTGTCTCATTAGTTCTAATAATAGTTGCTTTTTTACATACCTGGGTGCTCCAGTGTTGAGTCCTCTATGTTTAAAATTGTTATATCTTCCTGCTGAATTGATTCCTTTATCATTACATAGTGACCCTCTGTATCTCTTACAGTTTCTGTCTTGAAATCTATTTTATCTGATGTAAATATAGCAACTCCTGATCTTTTTTTTTCCATTAGCATGGAATATCTTTTTCCATTCCTTTATTTTCAGTCTGTGTCTTCATAGGTGAAGTGTATTTGTTGTGGGCAACAGACCAATGGATCTTGTGTTTTCATCCATCCGGTGAGTTTATGTCTTTTGGTTGGAGCATTTAGTCCATTTGCATTTAATGTTATCATTGATAAGTAGGGACTTAATCTTTACTATAGACCAAATGGATCTAACAGATATCTACAGAATACGTCATCCAATGGCTGCAAAATGCACATTCTTTTCCTTAGCACATGGATCATTCTAAAGGATAGGCAATGTAATTAGGTCACAAAACAAGTCTTAAAACATAAATAAATAAATAAATAAATAAAGCATCTTTTTTGACTACAATGGAATAAAACTAAAAATCACCAAGAGGAATCTTGGAAACCACATGAATATGTGGAAATTAAACAATACGCTCCTTAGTAACCAGTGAGTCAGTGAAGAAATTAAGAAACAAATTGAAAAATTTCTTAAAAGAAATGGTAATAAAAACATAACATACCAAAACCTATAGAATACAGTAATCAATTAAACCTCTTTCCTTTATAAATTACCCAGTCTTGGGCAGTTCTTTACAGCAGTGTGAGAATGAACTAATACATGAGTATATATCCAAAAGAAAAGAACTCAAGTGTATCAAAGAGATATCTGCGCTCCAATGTGTGTTGCAGCACTGTTCATGATAGCTAAGATTTGGAAGCAACCTGTGTTCAACAGATGAACAGATCAAGAAAACGTGGTACACATACACATAATGGAGTACTATTTAGCCATAAAAAAGAATGAGATCCTGACATTTGCAACAACATGGATGGAACTGTAGATCATTATGTTAAATGAAATAAGCCAGGCACAGAAAGACAAACTTTTCAGGTTCTCTGCATGTCCATATGAGATGGTTCAACTCTATTGATAAATTTTGTTTGAAGACCATTGAACTAGTAAATAAAACAAAACAAAGATCATCTATTCTAACAGCTGTAGAGAGTTGTCACAAGGAACTTAAGCAATGACACATGAGAAAGTACATGGTACCGGCATGGAAAGTTAGGCCTAGGTATGGTGAGAAGATTATTACTCACGAGCAATGCATCGTTTATAAGGCTATCAGTAGCAAAGTCAGTTATTTTGTGGTTGGTTTTCTTTTTTGGTTGTTTTATATGTAAAACAGATTTTAAAGGCAAGTAGAGCAAAATAGCAATTTCTGCCTCTGCCCAATTCTAATTCTAACCCCAGAAGAAACTACTTCTGGCATTTTACTATGCCTACTTCTTGACATTTTCTACATGTGTGTGAATTTACAAGAGTGAAATACAAGAGTAAAATAATGGCATATTTACAAGAGTGAAATAATGTCATACTAGTTTCATACTGGATCTCAATTCCACACTTGGAACAAGCCACAAAATGCTAGGCACACATATTCCATAGTGTTTTTTTTTTTTTTCAATCTGGCCTGTCTGTGCCCTTTATGTTCCATTATGGAATTGTTGATTCCAAGAAGGAAGGTAGAGGGTATGGATTAGCATCTTGGTATTGGGGGTGGCGGGGAAGGGGGTAAGGGTTCAGCATAAGGTCAAAGCAGAAAATTTTGTGGTTCTACAATATATTGTTTTGCAAGCATATATTAAAAATTAGTTTTAATTCATTAGCCATATATACTTTTAGATCTAAGGATAAAAAAGTACAAAAACAGCTGAAGTCAACTCTAGCATTTATATTAGATTAACAAAATAGTAAATCTGAACATAGCATTCCCATTAAAGAGTCAAATTTTCATAAAACTTGGGCTTTCCTACATAAATGAAATCTGTACCTTAAGATGCTATTTTCATAAAAATAGAGTAGCAAAGATGTTCATTTTCAGTCATTCATGCTCCCCCTACTTTTTTTTTTTTTTTTTTTTTTTTGGCAAATGGCACAATGTATTTCCCTGGGGAAGTCATTTATTTCCAGGTGTTTTCCTATCAAACATTTAAGTAGCAAGAACAGCTGGTCATAACTGCAAAGAGACATAGGGAGAAAGCAGGAACCTCTGAAAATGAATGGCGTTTATAAGCAGAAATAGCTGGAATGGCAATTTTAATTTTGTAGTAGGTTAAGAACATTTATATTTGGTAGGCACATATTTATTATTATTATATTTATTATATCACAAATTTAAAATATAGATTCAAGGGAAATCCTAGGTCTTATTTTGCAAAGGATATGAACATTCTTGTTCAGAACATGAGGAAGGATATCGGCACCCAAAGGAAACTTGTTAATTTTTCCAAAATGTAAGTGCAGGTCATACTTAGTTAAAAGCTTCAGTTCCGTTTTGTGAATATCGCTGCTACATTTTACCTATAAATAACCAGGATTATGGCTCTTTAAGATGACAAAAATATTAAGAGGTTTCTGGACCAATGTGATATTTTTCTTTGCTCACTCAAATTTCATATAGAAGAGAATTAAACATTAACATAGCATCATTATTCTAAATAAAACAGTTTGAATGGATTTAAATGGGTTACACAGAGGTACAGGAACAAGACTGGATGTCTAATGTGAAAATTACAGCATTCTGTGTGTGAAAATTTTGTGAATTTAGGCAGTACTATCACTCATTCTTTACAAATTTTAAACCTGCAGTTTACTCTGCTCAGGTAGTAGGACCGCAGAACGTTGCTCTGAGATTTGAAAGCTTACAAGACTTCTAGGCCTGTTAGTTGCAATAAAACAGCATCGTTTTCTCAGAATGGCAGTCTAACTACTGTGAGAACACCTCCAATATTTCAACCTGCTAACTGACCCATAATGTGGCTCAATTTTAACTTTTTGTGAGTTAGGTACCTACCGTTTATGTTGTCTGTGACAGAGGCTACCTGCTAAATAGCTGGATTCTTGAAATCCTATTTTATTTTTAAGATGGTTGTTTCTTTAAGAGAACAAATAAAACTAAGTGTACTTACATTCCCATTTGAATGGATTGACAGCCAAATAAAGTGTTCTGTAGGAGTGCGTCCCTGCTACAATGAAGCAATAGTTTCATAAAAGTATCTGAAAAAAATTTGTCAACTATAAAATTGGTAATTATAGAATATCAGTTACTTCAGTTAAAATAAAATGTGAATTATCTACTGGCATTTGAATGTTTATAGAGACAGAATAATACTTAAAATATGATACCACCTCTCAGACTGCAAACACACTATCCTTCATTAGCATAATATAAAGCCTGAGGGTGTGTGTGGTGACTCATAGCTGTAATTCCAGCACTTTGGGAGGCCAAGGTGGGAGGATCCTTTGAGCCCAGAAGTTTGACCCTAGCTTAGGAAACATTGCAAAACTTTATCTCTACAAAAAATACACACACGCACGTGTGTGCGCACATGCGTACACACACACACACACAAACACAACTCAGTGTGATGGCATGTGCCTGTGGTCCCAGCTACTTGGGAGGTTGAGGCGGCAAGATGGCTTGAGCCCAGGAGTTCAAGGCTGCAGTGAGCCATGATCATGCCATGCATTCCAGCCTGCGTTACAAAGTGAGAACCCATGTCAAAATAAAAAAGACTGCAGTGTGTGCTTGGCTCATTTTTATAAAGATAGAGGATGCAGAAGCCTCAATCCTATCCAGGACAAGATAATAACTGGTAAGACAATGATAATTCTGTTTCATATTCAAGAATTTTATTATACTCTATTACATCAGGCTACTGTATATATGTATATACCTGTAGATCTATCTATCTATCTATATACATACACACACACAGTGATGCTTACTAAATGGGCTGGTCCAGAGGAGGACAACCAGGTGTGAGGTGCTCACAGGTAAGCCTTTTGAAAATTTTGGTATACTTCACCTGGAAAAGAGATGAGCTGGGGCCTGAAGGGAAAAGGATGTCTTCACATCTTAGAAGAACTGTTGATTAGAAAAAGGAATAATTTTAACCCAACCCAAAGGAATAATAATAATTGAATAAAATCAAAACAAAGAATGGTGATTAGAAGTTAGAGAGGTGCAGATTCATATCCACACAGAGAAGTGTTTTCTAACAAAACATTATTATTGTCCAAAAATGGGAAGCAGTCTTTTGAGAGGAAGGCTAAGGCTTTCCCTTTCTATCTCATGTTGCATCCCTGGAGAGAGCTGATGATAGTTCAATGAGTCTGTGGTTTTAGTACTTTGGCCACTGGTAAGTTATTATAGGCAAAGAAAATGGTTTTCCATGGACAGAAGAGCGGTGGAGCTCCAATAAAGTCTGTTTTTCTTATGTTTGAAAGTGCTTTGTAGTATTATGATGTGCCCACCTATCAGGAGATACAGGAATTCAAATGAGCTTGCAGGGAGAAAAAAGGAAAGAAAGAAAAGGCATGCTGAAGTCCCACAGTGCACAAAAGACAGCATCAAACTGAAATTGATGTTGATAATCAATGTCAAAATATCTTAGGGTACTATTGACAGAAGGTATGGGGATGACAGTTAATCCAAGAAGCTTAATGAAAAATGTAGAACTGAGAGAGAATTGACAGGAAATACAGAAAATGGACCTAGAGGATATTTTAAAACATAACTTGAGCAACGTTTGACTTATTTCTAGGCTCTCTCAAATGTATTTTCTGGTAAGGGCAAAGCAGAGAAATCAATAGCAAACAGATTCTGCTTATCCATGTTCATTTTACTTTACTTAGACGGACCACAGAGCACCACTGATGGATAAATTAGTTATGAACATTATTGCGCCTACACTACTTTTTGACACTTTGCATTGTAAACCCAACAACCTGGTGTCTAAAGTGTGCCTTTGTGTTGTGACAATGATGTCTTCATCACACAGATGTGTTTCTAGACATTTTTAAAGGAATTATCATGTATTTCTTAATACACCAATATTCAGCATTAGCACAATGCTGTATTTTCCAATTAATGGCCCTATAATATCCATGTTAGGAGTCATGAACCTCCTACAATTAGATTCAGGCAGAGATTTTTTTAAAAGAGATATTAATGCCAAAATTAAAAGTAGAAGCCTTCTTTTGACCTCATACGATCTGGAATACACCCGAGAATTCATTACCAGAGTCACTGAATACTTGTCTTCTCTCTGAGGATCATTCATGGCACACACCCATCTCCTGCACACTTTAAAGGAGGGTTTATGAGTTTGCATTATATACTAGCAGTTACACAGATGCCAAAGGGCTTTATTTTACCCTGTGCTTTAATTATGTGCAACTTTTTATTTTGCTCTAATTTCAAATTTACAGAAAAGTTGCAAGAATAATTACACAAAGAAGTCTTTTCTATCCTTTTCCCAGATTCACCAATTGTTGATTGTTTTTGCTTCATTTGCTCATTCTCTCTCTCTCTCTCTCTCTCTCTCTCTTCCTATCTCAGTGTAGTAGTTTTCCATTGCTGTATAGCATATTACTTAAAAATATAGTGGCTTAAAGCCACACAGATGTCTTATCTCACCATTCCAGAAGACAGGAGTGCCTCAGCTGGGATCTCTGCTTCAGTTTCACAATGATGCAATCAAGGTGTCAGCAGGGCTGCCTTTCTCACTGGATGCTCAGAGGAAAAATCTACTTCCAAACCTCTATGGTTTCAATGTATCCTCTCCAAAATCCAGCTGTTGCCAATGTGACAGTATTAAGAGGTGGGGACTTTAAGAGATGAGTAGGCCATGAGGGCTCCTCCTTTGTGAATGGGATCAGGCGTCCTTGCAAAGGGGTTTGGGAAGGGAGTTGGCTTTCTCTTGCCCTTCTGTCTTCTGCCATGAGGATATACAGCAGGAAGGGACTCAGCAGGTGCTGGCACCTTGATCTGGGCTTCCCAGACTTCAGATCTGTCTGTTCTTTATAAATTACCCAGTCTGCGCTATTCTATGAAAGTCACACAAAGGGACTGAGATACATGCTAGCTCTAGGTGTTGGCAGAATCCAGTTCCTTGCAGGTGTGGAACTGAGGTTCCACTCCTCACTCCCTGGCTGCCAGTGGCTGGGGGATCTTTCAGCAACTTCAGACCACTACATTTATTCTCTTGTAGCCTGTTTTCTGAACAGCAACAGTATCGTGAGCCCTTCTTACTTTAAATCTCTCCAACTTTTCTTTCTCCAACAGCTGGGAAAGCTGTTTGCTTAAAAGGACCCATGTGATACCCCCAGGTAGCCTCCCTATCTCAAAGGCAATTGTACCATATGGCATAACATAAGCACTTGGCTGCATTGTATGAGAATAACGATGAGAGTGACATCTCATCATATTCATGGGTTCCAGGAACTAGAATGTGAAATCTTGGGTGCCATTTTTAGAGTTTTGCCAACCACAGGAAAATATTAAGAAAGTAGGGCTTTGTACCTTTGGCGTTTATACAGCTCTGTGCTTGCAGGCTGGGAGGTATCTGAAGTGAGGATGTGTGTCTGGAGCAGGGTTTTTATATTGACCAGTACCACTGACTGAGAATTTAGCAGAATCAACAGCTTTATGTTGGTTCTGCTTATCACAGTAACACTTAGGGATACGTATTGATCCCATCTTCAAACTGAGAACACCAAAGCATAGCAAGAACTGTTCAAATATTTGTCTAACGTTGCACGGCTTCATGCATGTAGCAAGCCCAGGTGTCAAAGAGGTCTGCTTGACTTCAAGGCCCTGGCTTTTGCTCAGACATCAGCCTCCACTTGGAGCCTGAGCTGTCTTATTCTTTTGATAATTACATGTTCCAGGCTTTTCCTGACCCTTTCCCCAGGAAATCTTAACAAAACTTGTCTGCCTTCTATTAAATTTATTTGAAGATTCACTTTTGTCCTACTGACATGTTTGCTAAACACGACATTTACCCACGAAGCTAATGCCTTAGGGCAGGGCCTTTGAGTCTCTTTCAATTCAAAGGATGACACAACTCACTCTCAGGATGCTATTTCTGTCCTGGGACTGGCTGGTGGTGGGAAATAGGACTTTGGACACATCCAAATCCCTGTGGGCAGAAATGGCCTCATTTTGCTAGCATTTGCAAACTCATAGTATTTAGTGGGCTTAGTGAGTTTAAAATATTGCTGCTTCTTTAAACAGAAAAAAGACTAATATAAAACCTACTGTCCTCGCTTCTTATTTTTAGAAACAGGCTTATCAAGACCAAACTGGAAACTTCTACCTTTTTTCTTTTTGAAACATTCAGCATAGACCTTGTGTTTTCTATTCAGGGAAAATGAACACACAATGAACTCAAAATGCCCACAACAGGGCAGAAGCAAAAATAAACCAATTCTGCCAAAAATCGCTGCTAACTGGTTTCTCAGACAAAGATGTTTTCCAAGGGAAAATACACATTTGTTAACAGGAATTCACCAAGGAGCTGGCTTTCTCCAGTGCATTCATGAATTCCTAGCAGCAGGAAGAATACGTGTGTCGGGTGATAGTGTGTCAGAGTGATAATGAAGCGGACCACTGCCATGGCATGTTCTGAACCCTCAGGGGGGCCCCTAACGAATTTATCAGGAAAGAGGGTTGGGGGGACCTAGTACAGTGGCTCATATGCCAGTAATCTTAGCACTTTGGGAGGCTGAGGCAGGGGGATTGTCTGAGCTCAGAAGTTTGACACCAGCTTGGGAAACATGGTGAAACCCCTGCCTCTGCTAAAATACAAAAAAATTAGTCAGATGTGGTGGCATGTGCCTGTAATCCCAGCTACGTGGGAGGCTAAGGCACCACAATCCCTTGAACCTGAGAGGCGGAGGTTGCAGTGAGCCAAGATCATGCCACTGCACTCCAGCCAGAGTGACAAAGTGAGACTTTTTCTCCAAAAAAAAAAAAAAAAAAAGAGGAAAGAGGGTTGGCGTATCTAGCCCATGCAGTTCAATTCTCTTATACTTAGCTTTATAAAAGGTTATGTGTGCCATGGACAACTGCAGATGATTTTGTTGGAGGGAGAACGTTAAGACTTGAGTGAGTAGAGGTTACATTTATTTGATAGTGAGAAAGAATACTACAATTAAATAGAATTCATGTATATCAAAGATATGGAATCAACCTAAATGCCCAGCAATGATTGGATAAAGAGAATGTAGTATATATACACCATGGAATACTATGCAGCCATAGAAAAGATCAAGATCATGTCCTTTACAGGGACATGGATGGAGCTGGAGGCCATTATCTTTAATAAACTAACGTAGGAAGAGAAAACCAAATACCACATATTCTCACATATAAGTGGGAGCTAAATGATGAGAACACATGAACACAGAAGGCAACAACACATACTGGGGCCTTTTGGAGGGTGAAGGGTGGGTGGAGAGAGAGAATCAAGAAAAATAAGTAATGGGTACTAGGCTTAATACCAGGGCGATGAAATCATCTGTACAACAAACCGCCACAACACAGGTTTACCTATGTGTCATAGGTTAGAAACATGCCCGTGCACCCCTGAACTTAAAAATTTTTAAAATGAAATTCACGTATATCTATCAGATAAGAACAAAGTTTTATATATGTATATATTAAGCCTTATTATAGATGTAATTCGTATATTAACACATATAATCACATAATTTTCTATAGAATACACATTAATTGTATATATTTACTTATGTATGTATATATAGAATTATATGAGTGTGTGTATATACTCCTGTGCATATATGTACATATAAGTAATATGTATGGTATTTTTTGCCCAAAAACTTTTATGAAGGAGTAACTTTTAAGTATACATCCTAAAATCTGTTTACAAAGCCATCATTCTAATCTAAGGGGGATCACACTCTTAGAGAACTCTAAATTTTTTAATCACAGTATTTTTAGTTAAAATCAACACCTTTCCCCCAGTCCTAAAAACAAAATGGGCATCCTTGGTGAGTACCACTTTTATTTACCTTTTAAAAAGAGTATTGCTCTCTGGGTGCAGTGGCTCATGCCTGTAAACACAGCACTTTGAGAGATTGAGGTTTGTGGATCGCTGAGACCAGGTCTTTCCTAAAAATACAAAAACTTAGTTGGGTGTAGTGATATTTGCCTGTAGTCCCACTTACTTGGGAGCCTGAGGTAGGAGGATTACCCGAAGCCTAGGAGGCAGAGGTTGCAGTGAGCTGTGATTTCTCCACTGCACTCCAGCCTGGGTGACAGAGACAGACTCTGTTTCCAAAAAAAAGTATTACTTAAGAGCTGACATTTTAACCTGTGTGATCAGAATGTTTCATGTATACCCAATGTACCTGAATGAGTTGTTTTGGTAAAGGCTGCTACCTTTGATTATATCTTTAGTTTAACTTGGTTTGATTGTGTACATTTGATCATTCTCTAACCTGCTCCCCCGTTTTCTGTTTGGGGCTTTATAAAATAATTTGTTTTAAAAAATATCTCTCAGAGCAGTGCTACCAATTACAGAAATGTTTTGGTGCAGTAAAGTAGGTATGGGAAATCTGTGGTGCTACAGTTAAAAGTACAGGCTCTAAAGTCTGATGGCTTGAATTCCAACTCTCTCTTTACAAACGATAGGAATTTGGGAAAGTTGCATTCCTCGCTTTCCTTGAATATAAAAGTGCAGGCAGTGATAAAATCTACTTCTCTAAATGGACTGTTGGCAGGACTTAGTGAGATAGCCTATTTACAATAAGTTACAATGTCCCTGGTATTTTTGTGTGTAGTTACTAGTATCAAAACAAACAAACAAAAAAACAAAACAAAAACAAAAAACACTGTAATTGGTTTAAATAATCTAGCAGATTTATTGACTTATATATCTGAAATATTTGGAAGTAATGGAATTCAGGAATGATTTGTTCAAGGCTCTGTGTTCATTTTTCTGTGATCTGGTTGTTTTTGACCGCTGTGTATCAAGAGGACGTTAGACTGTTTTCATGCTGAGTTCTGTCATGATTACAGGATAGCTGCGAGAAGGAATTTAAGCATCATGATTGCTTGTTCATTTATCTTTTAGAGAAATAGAGTTTCATTTTCACAATTATTGAATAAAATTTGAATGGGCCATTCCTGTACAAGTTCTATAGCCAAGGACATGTCATCTGTTGATTAGCTGATGCCTGCATTGCTGACTATGTCTGAAATACTCTTGTAAGACAGATGGAATTTCCCTGAATGTAGATACATCATTACTCAACCTTCCAGATAGGGCTAGGGTCATTCCCACCAAAATCAGAAGGCTGCAAAGCAGTAAAAGAGGGTAGAGGGGATTTTAGAAGGTAACCACAATGTCTTATACTATATTTTATTAATATCAGTTATAATTCTTAATAGACAATAATATAATCATCATTACAATAAGTAATATATTTGCTCACAGGGCAGGTTATTATTCCTGGCTTTGTATCTATATGCCAGAGGGCAAAAAGTTACAATCTTTGCTGATTTCTCTATCTGAATTCCAGATCATCTTGTGTACTGTGGTATACGTATTTATATGTCATGGTACAATCTTTTGGGGTGTTAAAGTGAATTAAATATGACCTGAGAAGGACTCTGTATGCCTATATTTGAATCTTTGCAGTGAAACCGTAACCTAACTTAATCGGCAGATAAGATTGAAAACTTAACTTAGGAGTATGCGCCTGTAACAATAGCTGAGTCTTGGCCAATCCCAGCAATCCTACTTCAGCCACTCATATGCTGCTGAGTGTTCAAACTGTGCTCAAATGAGGCAAATGCCAACCTGTAACCAATCCAGCTGTTTCTGCACCTCACTTCTGATTTCTGTATGTTACTTCCCTTTTTTGTCTATAAATTTGTTCTGACCATGAGGCATCCCTGGAGTCTTTCTGAATATGTCATCATTCCGGGGCTGCCCGATTTGTAAATCATTCATTCCTCGCTTAAACTCCTTTACCTTTAATTGGGCTGAAGTTTTTCTTTTAACAGGGGGTAGTCATGTGATTTTTAGCTGGAATACTATTCTGTGCTGGAAGCAGTTACCTCTGTCACTCCACATATTGTAATGGATTTTTTTAAGGTGTACAAATCTGCACACTCATTGTGGCCTGTTTGTCCTTAGAAACTTTTCCAGCTCTTCTGTGATCTGCTCAGTTTACAGGAATTTGACTACTGCAAATAACCTTGCCTAGGCTCCCTTGCCAACAAGCTGTCAACTAAGGGCAGTCAATGGAAAAAAACCAGATATGTCCCTGTATTAGTTCATTTTCATACTGCTATGAAGAAGTACCTGAGACTGAGTAATTTATAAAGAAAAAAGAGGTTTAACAGACTCACAGTTCCACATGGCTGGGGAGGTCTCACAATTATGGTGGAAGGCAAAGGCACATCTTACATGGCAGCAGGCAAGAGAGTGTGTGCAGAACGGCGCTTTATAAAACCATCAGCTCTTGTGAGACTGATTCACTATCATGAGAACAGTAGAGGAAAATCCACCCCACTGATTCAATTACCTTTCACCGGGTTCCTCCCATGACATGTGGGGTTTATGGGAACTACAATTCAAGATGAGATTTGGGTGGGGACATGGCCAAACCATATCCATCCTCCCATTTCTCTTCACTTCATATGGCACCTTTAGCTGTAGTTATATCTCCTTCATGATTCCAGTTCCCACCTGGCAGTTCTGACCTCCTTCTTGATCTTTCTAGGTCTGCGTGCTGTAGGTAGTACAATACCAGTGGCTGTTGTGAATCTCTGGTTTGCCTCTCTTCCTCATTTGCCTGTTCACATCTTCCAACATGATCGTTACTGGTGCTCCATGTTAATTTCCCTCTATTGAATTACCAGAGGTGACCTCCATATTTCTGCCTTGACACTAACTGATAAAAATCACTACACTTCAAAATCCTGAAATTCTAACCTTACTAATAACATTTTCCAGGAATAAATCCTATTATCTACAAGACTAATGTGATTTATTTTTTTCTAAAGATATAGATTTCTTGTTTTAAAATAAATGATAGGGGCTTTCTTTGAAATCTGTAGTTCTTCCAATGACTTAATTTCTCAACTTCAAAAAAGGTGTGTTGAGATATATTAAAACCAATTATAAACACGTTATTTTAAAAACACTCTATTTCAACTCCTTCTGATCAAATTCCATTATTGGGTCACATTTGAAATAAAATTGTAGATATCTGTTTTATGAAAAGTTAATTATTGAGGAGGGGAAACCATATTCTCTGAATCAAAGCTTGGAGTGTTTTTTTTAAAGCGTATTTATTATACTTTAAGTTCTGGAGTACATGTACAGATTGTGCAGGTGTGTTACATAGGTATACATGTGCCATGGTGGTGGTTTGCTACATCCATCGCCCCGTCATCTACCTTAGGTATTTCTTCTAATGCTATCCCTCCCAAGCCACCCCAACCCCTGCTATTCATCCTCTAGCCCACTATCCCGAAGGCCCTGGTGTGTAATGTTCCCCTCCCCTGCTTCCATATGTTCTCATTGTGTCTTGAAATGCATATATTGAACAGAAAGCACTTCACCACAGAAACTACAAAACTTGATAGCCATCTACAGTTAGAGAATCAGATCCTTTTTGATAGCTGGATTGTTTTTCAAATGACTGAGGTTTTGTCCATTTGTCTTAGTGATGAATTGCTTGGTCACAAGGAGGAGAAATTCACTGCAACTGAATTGAACCAAAATAAATAAATAAAGGCAAATGATTGGAAGGATACTAGGGGACTCCAAGACTGAAAGTCCCCCGGGGGTCTCTGGAGAGACTGGGGTTGGACCTTCAAAGCTATTTAGGACTCAGGCCTGAGTCTGAAATCTTGTCTTCTCTTGAAGAATTGCTTCATCTTCTCTCAGTGCCTACATGCCTGCTCCAAGAGGACTGATGATAACTTGCTTAGCCTAGTCATACATCCCATGGTACAAAAAACAAATGTCCAGATAGGGTGGGCTCATGGTCCATTTCCTTCCCAGCAGGAATGGCGTCAGTAGACCAATTTACCAACGTGTCCACTACACTGAATGCGCATTCACTTTTATTTTTCTTCAGGTTACACTTTTCTTTTTTTCCTTCTTTTTTCCCCTTGAGACAAGGTCTCACTCTGTCACCCAAAATGGAAAGCAGTGGTGTGATCTTGGCTCACTGCAACCTCTGCCTCCTAGGTTCAGGTGATTCTCCTGCATCAGCCTCCAGAGTACCTGGGATTACAGGCATCCACCACCGTGCTCGGCTAATTTTTGTATTTTCAGTAGAGATGGGTTTTTGCCATGTTAGCTAGGCTGGTCTTGAACTTCCAACCTTATATGATCCACCTGCCTCAGCCTCCCAAAATGCTGGGATTACAGGAGTGAACTGCCATGCTTGGCCCCAAGTTAGCCTTTTCTCAATGATATAAAATTTTTCTATAATATGTTATAAACTCATAAAAAGAATATTTTGGATATAACTTAGTCACTTCTCAATGACATACAGTCATAATCACTGGTATAACAGTGCCTGCCCACAAGTGACTTTTGACTGCTAATCATGTTTGTATGTGTGGCAGATACTGCATTTTTGTGTAATGTAATTCTTGAAATTTCTCCTTTGTTGCCAGATGTCACTTGTCATTGTTGATTGGTATTTGCCATTTCTAATTTGTCACTGCTGGGTTAGTTTGGTCTGAGAAACCAAGTAACCTTTATTACAATTGCATACACAATAAAGTCAATTAAATAGTAGTGAGAAGGTGTTTCCGCTGAGAAAATACTCATGAACCTAAGCACAATGGACTTTGTAATCTTATGTTTCTGACCATGGTGTGGGCAAGGAAATCACTCGTTTAAACAGATGTGCTTAATGAATGTGGAGTCATTTCATGGAGTCCCCAGAACCATCTAATTTTAATATCAATTTCTTTAATTCCATTGTCACGGGCTCTCTTTAATCAAATAAATTATGTGTGGTGGGCAGAACTATGGCTCCCTGACATGCTCAAGTCCTAGTCCACAGCATATGTTATTTTACAAGGGAAAAAGGACTCTACGGGTGCGATTCACGTTAAGAGCTCAAGACAAGTAAATTACCCAGGATTTTCAAGATGGGCTCAATCTAAGCACATAAGCCATGAAAAGCAGAATATTTTCTCCATTAGGGATTAGATGGGGAAATTTGATGGGGGAAAAGTGATGGAAGAAACGCAGGAGAGACGAGGTGTGAGAGTGAGTGTCACTCATCATTGCTGGTTTTGAAGACAGAGGAAGAAGCCATGAGCCAAGGAATTCAGGGGACCTCTAGAATCCAAAAATGGACCTCAGCTGGTGATGAGCAATGAAGTGGGGGATCTCAGTCCTACAGTCACAAAGAACTGAGTTATGACAAAAATTTGAGTGAACAAGAGCCCCGAGTCTCCTCTAGAGTTTTCAGAAAAGAGTGCAGCCCTGATGACACCTTGATTTTAGCCTGGTGAGACCCATGTTGGACCTGTGAACTGTAGAACTGCAAGAGAATAAATTTTTGAGTAATTCCTCATGGAAGCAAAGGAAAACTAATAAAATGCCAAACTCTTTGTTTTCTCCCAATAAACTGGAAATGATTTCTTAAAATCATTGGGGGTCTCATCCCAACCAGCTTTTGGGAGATTGTATTTTCTAAAATAAGCTGCAGCAGTCTTTTTTGTCTCATTCATTCTGAGAGCTTTGCCACATCAGTATGAGGAGGGGGATCCCTGTTCTCTTGAACTTGGGTGGCCTTTTGTGATGACCACCACAGAAGGAATTTGACAGAAGTGACGTGGCATGACTTGCAAGACTGAGTTAGGAAAGACCATGCTGCTTCTAATGGTTTATCTTGTGACATATACTCTGGGAGCCTTTAGTCATCATGTAAAATCAGGCTGCTCTGAGGCTGCCATATGGAAAGATGACTCACAGTGACCTCTCTAAGATAGAGAGGGATGCCCATGGGGGCCCAGTCATGCTAGTCCCCAGCTGTCTAAGTCTTCCCAGCCTGGGCATCAGATGTGTGAGTGAAGAAGCCTTCAAGAGAACCCAGCCCCGACCACCATCTTCCTGTGGCCATGCAGAGAAACTGAACAAGAATGTTCTAGATGAATCCAGTCAACTCCACATTCTTAACAGAAATTATTGTTTTAAGTCACTTTGAGGAGAGTAAATTTTTATGCAACAATAAATAACTAGAAATATATTTTGGGCTATGAATGTAATTTTAATGAATTTTATGCAAAGCTGTGTGATTTTAATACGAGAGGTAAGAAAATCCATATGCCCATGATTCAGTCAGCAATTACATTGTTTTCAACTCTAAGACAACAGTTTATTTATCAACACAAACCAACGTTTCTCTTAGTTACCCCTTATTTTTGCTTCTCACTTTATTGAAATGATGAAGTTTTCTGATTTTTCTCCTGAGCTCCTTGTGCCCAGAGACAGGTGGTCTCTTGAGTCCACATACCCTTAGAGCTGGGCATGCTTTCAGTTTTTATAGTGAGTCACAGTTTTATTATATTCCTCAGCTTCATTGACAGAATGGCAGTTATGCTTTATTTTTTGCTCAATGCCTGGGAGACCTGAAATTGGCCTTCCAAATCCATTGCTAACTTCTTGAAGTGAATTAGATGAATCTGTTTTCAATTTATATTGACTAAGGAGAAACGATGGAACAGTATTTAAAACTTACTCAAACTAAAACTTGCTTTCCTATTCCTTGATGTAGCTAATAATAGGCAGTATCTATTTCTGCAGTTTTTGAACATTTCTTGCAGGTGTGTAGTACGCAGTAATTAATAACAATTGAAAACTTATACTTTCCCTGTCTTGTCTGAGGATATATTGTATGATATACTGAGGACATTAATAATGCCTTATTTTAATTGCAATTTATTTTGAGAATTCTGCTATAGCCCTTTTTTCCAATGTATACTGTTATAAATCATACATAAGATAACTCTGTGGATGAAGAATATTTTAATTTCATTGTGAAACAGAATAATAAAAATTAGAGAACTAAAAGAGGTAAGAGATGTAAGAGATGCCAGGGAACATCTAGTCTAATTCCAGCATTTTTAGGTGTGACATCATTAATCCAGAGAAACCAAATTAGCTGGTGGCAGAGCCAGAATTAGAAAATTAATTTATCGGAGTGTGTCCAAGACATTTTCCTGTGAGGCATATTAGGACTCTGTGCTGAAGGCACTGCAGCCTTATTAAGTTGCAGAACCCAGAAGGCAAAATTCTCTTCAAGATAATTTGTTTATTGGGTTCTCAAGAGAAGTCATGACATAATTGGCTGTCTAGAAAAAACAATAAATCTTTTAAATCAATGAATCTCTCTATTCATATTGCTGGTGTGGCTGGATACTATTTTCAGAAAGCCGTTTTTTTGTTTAACCTTTGGGTTCTCTATCAATTTTGGTCTTTTGTTTCTTCACTTCTGTCCATCCCATGCTTCCCTTCCGGTCATCAGGTAGGATACCGCAGGCTCACTGGCTCATGGAAAGGATGAACAGCAGAAAGCAGGAAAACAGGAGCCTTTTCTGGTCTACTTTCACAATCCCAGGCTTTCCTTTGTCATATGTTAGGATTGGAACTTCAAATTTAGAATCTGTCATGAATTCTTGAATCCAAAGTCTCCTTTGGAGTAAACAATATATTCTTATGTAAGGAAGATGTTTGTTACCAGGAAAACCAATCTCAGATTCTATTTGCTCCTGCAGAATTAAAACTAGAGAATACACACATGCAAACACACATACATATTTATCATAGGGACTGATTTATGCTAAGGATTTTTATCTTTCTGTACCACACTGCTATTTTGCAGGAGGTTCTTTTTTGAGAGTTAATTTCAACTCTGACCCTACTTGAGTTTAATCTTATACATGGTATATTTCATATTAATAACTATGTTATCTTATTCTTGATTGGTTGTGCTTTAGTATCCTTAAAAAGAAAGCTTTCAGCACTTTGAATTACTTCTTTCAGCACTTCGATCTATTTCAATATACTCATTTTTAAGTATTTGTCTGACAGTTGTATAAACATGAATGTCACCATGAGGGAATTCCTACTCAGAGTCCTGGGTGTGTTGGCTGTCTTCTTAGCATTAAATTTCTTCATGTGCTTTTAGAATTTAGGTTTTGACGTATATTTTGTGTAGGAATTTCTTATGTTTCGGCAGTTTTCTTTCTCTCTTCTCTATTTTGTGCCTCTCACTCTGTCTGTGGATTTTGCGGTTGACCTGTCTGGGTCCTTCCAGGCTACCTTTCTCAGTCTGGGTATGACAGTAGCCATGGGGAGTTACCGCCTCAGAAGCTACGGAGGTCATGGCAAATTCATCCTCAGAGGCTGGAAGCAGCTGGGCTCAGATTGTACCCATATCCTGTTTATCTTCCTTTGTAGAAGGAAGAGATGAACCCCAGTCCCCGTTGGAGTTCAAGGGCAGTTGTGATCAGCCTCCTTGGCTAAGTGCTGGATATATTCCTATTCTAATGCTGTTGTAACAAATATCACAAACATCATGGTGCACACAAGTGTATTATCTTATTCTGGAGGTCAGAAGCCACCACTGGAGATGAGCAAGCTGAGGTCTTAACACCTGTCATCATTTTGGAGTTTTGTTTCATTTCTAATTCAGAGAGCCAACTATTTCATATTTCAGATTACCTGTGTCTTTTTGTGACTATTTTTATGTTCAACCTTTCTTAAGAGTCTAGAGCAGTGAGGGTTATGCATTATAAATATGCCTTGCCATCTTGATATGAAAGTCCTTAATTCTTAGTGGCTCAGCCTGGAGCAAATGCATCCACAGAAAATTTAAAATGCTTGGCAAATTGTTAAAGAGGAGTAAGGAAGGCTATATGGGTTTCCTGGGGCTACCATAGGCAAGTAAACTGGGTGGCTCAAAACAACAGGAATATGTCCTCTCACAGTTCTGAAGGCCAGAAGTCTGAAATTAAGGTATCTGCAGGGCCGTACTCCTTTTGAAGGCTCTAGGGGAGAATCCCTCTTTGCCATTTCCTGGCTTCTGGTGGCTCCTGGCATTCCCTGGCTTACGGCAGTATCACTCCAACTCTGCCTCTATCTTCACATGGTCGTCTTCTCTCTGTGTCTCTCTTCTGTAACCCTGGGTCCAAATTTCCCTCTCCTTTCTCTTATACAGACACCAGTCACTGGATTTTGGATGCCCCCTGCTTTTATTCAGTATGACCTCATTTCAAACTGATTACATCTGCAATGACCCTATTTTCAAATAAGATTCCACTCACAGGCACCAGGGTATAGGATTTAAATATGTCTTTTGGGAGGACACAATTCAATCCATAGAAGATGTTTTAAAAATATTTCATGACTACTGGTTTTACTTCTCTATTTATTACTTTTGCATCCAAAGTATAGAGACTGAGTCAGTTATTCCTTCTCTGCCCCCTTTCTCCTGCCTCAGTGTTTTCTAGAGTAGCTGCTCCATAAGCACCTGCTGATTGACAGGGTGACTATCTATTTGCTATAACATGATGACCCTTCCTAGACCTGCTGAAAGCAGAGGCAGATATGGAGTTAGCAACATTCTCCAAAGCAGCTGTGTTTCTAGATTCATAGTGAATTGAAAAAGTGTCTCAAAGGGAGTTTTGTGAATACAGCATGAAATAAGGAAAGAAAGTAGAACTAGAAGACATTCCGAAACTAAAGAGAGTTGACTCTGCATTTGAGGGGCGGGGAAAAAACCTTTCTAAACATGTTACTAAAGGTGAAACCCATAAAGGAATATCTCAGTAGATTTGACTATCTTTTTAGATTTCACTGTATCAAAGACAATAATTGCCAAGTTAAAAGTAAAGGACAAGCCAGAGAAACAAGAGCAGTTACGAGAACTTATGCCTGCTCAGTTCTGAGTGATAAAGCGATAAAGTGAGCTTGGAAATTTTCTGTTTCCTCTGACCCTCCAAATTTAAGTAGGGTCAGAGTTGAAAAGTAGCTCTCAAAAAGGAATCTCCTGCAATATTTTCCATAAGAGCACATTAGTTAAAAAGCACATTCCCAACATTGATAGATGGCCCTTATCTCACCACTGAGGATGCCATGTTGTCCTGGTTTTATGAAACCCACAGAAACAGCTGTTCTAAACAGGCAACAACCACAAAACACTTAGAATTTCCAAAGAAAATTCTAAAACCAACAGAGGACTGTTGATATTGCTATAGTGTGAAGGATGCTCATTTTAGGTTTAATAAGACATGATATTTCAATCTGATTTTATAAAAATAACCAAGTTTTTGTGATTGCAAAATTTTATCTTACCTTTAAAGCCATGACTATTTTAAACTCACAACTGTATTTAAACAACTATACTCTGTGTCTAGGGGGTGCATATAAAACCAGATTGCCTAGAATTTACATTAAGATAAAACAATAAATGAGTATTTTTATGAGAGTAAAGAGATTAATTTATATTTAAAAGTTATTTAAACTGATTTGGTGTAAATAAATTTCACCAAGTTTATAGAGCCTTTTTCCTTTAAAACTAAACTGGAAGGTTTCTTTCTTTTAACTCAATTAACAGGATATTTCATTTTGGCTATAAGTATGCCTTTCCATACAAAAATCCTTTCTATTTCTCTTAAAAATGTCTTAGCCTCTTTGTCTTCCTTCTCAATCTGATGCTTGTATTTTTTTCTTCTTGGCCCAGCTCCTTCACAAGGGCAGTGCCACTGCATTTGTGAAGCAGAGACGTGACTACGGCCTTATTGTCCTCCAGTTAATGGCTTCTCTGTTTCTCTCCCTAGATTGTTACGTTTATCAAAGTCAAAAGTCCAGGATTTTGAGTTTCAATTGGATATCAGAACAAATTGTGGGTTACCCATTGGTCTAGGACATGGGAGTATTTATTTGCCTTCAGAAGCAGGAGCGTGAAAACTTGCAGGGCTATTTCGATTTCCAGATACTCTCTGGACCTTCTGTGAAGAATCATGGCACTGAATTTTGCAGTGTATTTCAGGCTTTCCTGTACGTACGTTTTGACTACTGCGTGTGGTGAACACGTAGATCCCCTGCTTTCAACACCCAGTGATTTTTGACTCAATAAGTCTGGAGTGCACTCAGGAATCTGCATCTTTAAAATGAGTGGACTGTTTCCTTATCCAGAAAATTCTGGGGCTGGTAGCCTGGGTCAGAATTGTAGAAATTCGATAAGAATGAAGTATCAAATAAGAACAATGAGGAGAATTGGAGAAAGATAAGAATGAGGTATCAATGAGAACACCACTCCAAAGTGTTCCTTTCTTTCTCTATCTCTTTTTAAATCTACTTATGCTTCCTTTCCTGGTTAGTGTTTCTTCCTTGGTCTTTCTCCTTTTGCACTTAGATTCCTCTGTTCTTCCTTCTCTCATTTTCTTCTTCTCTTCCTTGTCACACTAATACATTTTTACATTGGGATAATAATAGGTGCTAATAATTACAGTAACAAAATAATAGGAATCATTTGTTGAGTGCTTACTTCTCTACTCGTGCTAGTGTTTCTCATGTAAAAACTCATTTAATTCTAGGAACCATCTCATGAGCGAGTTGTAATCTCCACTTTTCAGAAAGAAGCTTAGTGCAATTCATTAATTTTCCTAAAGTTACCTAAACAGCTAGAAATAGAACCAAGTACTCATGCACCAGGAGGAAGAAACAGAGCTACTGTCTCTTGGAAAACTGAGCAGAACCAACAGAAAAAGTGGGTGATGAAAAAAATGTATGAACTCAGTTATACTACTTTGATGCAATTTAATAGACTCAATGGGTATCTTAGTCAGTTTAGGCTGCTATAACAAAATACTTTAGGCTGAGTAATTTGGCAGACAGAGCTGAAGAATGATAAGTCAGAAGAGCACAGCAGCAGCTCTATGAAGAAAATGAGACTAATGTGAAGATGGAGTCTGAGGGGGGTGCAGATGACTCTGCTGAGGAGGAGGACCTACTGGATGATGATAATGAAGATGGGGGATGTCCACCTGGAGTAGATCAAGGATGATGAAAAGAGGCTAAGGAAGGAGAGGATGACAGACACATGGTGGGGGATGACTCTTAAGCACATAGTGGGGTTTAGGAATCTTATCCCATTATTTCTTTACCCAGTTGCCTAAGATCTCATTTTTCACTAGACCCTCTCCCCCTAGTATCTTCAGCACATGCTCACTGCTCTCCCGATCCTTGTCCTTCCCATGTTCATTGATTCATATTGCCCTGCGCCTAGTCCTATTTTCACTTCCTTTGATGCTCCTAGTAGTTAAGTCTACCCTGTAATTTTTAATTTGGATATCTCTTTATGACTTAAAAATAAAAAGGATGTATGGCTTTAAAAAAATAAAAATTAACAACAGAATTTTGTTGCTCACAGTTCTGAAAACGGGATTTCAAAAATCAAGGTGGCAGCAGATTCTATGTCTTTTAGGAGCTTGCTCTCTGTTTCACAGATGGTACATTTTTACTGTGTCTTTACATGGTAGAAGGGGTGGCTAGGGCCTCTTTATAAAGGCATTAATCTCATTCACCAGGGCAGAGCTGTCACATCCTACTTGCCTCCTAAAGATTCCACCCCTTAATAGTATTGCATGCAAATTCAGTTTCAACATATGAATTTTGGGGGGAACACATTCAGACCATACCAATGACCCAACACAGTTCTTAAAAAACAAAACAGGCCGGGTGTGGTGGCTCATGTCTGTAATCCCAGCACTTTGGGAGGATGAGGTGGGTGAATCACAGGGTCAGGAGTTCAAGAACAGCCTGGCCAAGATGGTGAAACCCCATCTCTACTGAATATATAAAAATTAGCCGGGTGTGGTGACAGGTGCCTGTAATCCAGCTACTTGGGAGACTGAGGCAGAAAATTGCTTGCATCCGGGAGGCAGAGGTTGCAGTGAGCCAAGATCATGCCACTGCACTCCAGACTGGGCAACAGAGTGAGACTCTGTCTCAAAAACAAAAAACAAAAAAACCCAGAAACAGACTTGGGTTCAGCAACTGGTCCATGCATGCTGCACTGTAATCCACCATTCTGTGCTGCCAGTCCCTAGACTTAATTACTCTGATGTTTCTTTGTGAAACTCATGGTTTTTATTTGTGAACCTCACGTTTGCCTTGTCCATGGCCAAGAAGACAGTCCACACATGACCTGGTCTCCCTCATAGTACCTATGTAAGACACTTCTCATGTTTTAAAGTAATTATTGTTGGAGCATGCTTTAAAATTATGACTGTGTTAATTTGTTTTATGGGACACTGAATGTATAAGAGATAGAACAGAACCTGAAGGTTTGAGGTTTGAACATTCTGTGCCCCTGATTTCCCTTCAGTTATATGAATCATGGACTGACCAAGAGCAAAGGATTCATCTAACTGGCAGGAACAAGGATGTTTTTAGTTTCATAAAATTGTTAGTAAATCCATTTGAATGTTTGGGGCTTTAAAATTTTGCATTTATTCAAGAAATTATTTTGGATGGGTATTAGATGCTACTCTGGCCGAGTAATTCAAATATATGTAGAATCTTATTTTGCATCTTGGTGGCAAAATTTGGGAAGAGCAAGAAACCTTCCAGGGCATAGGAAAATGTCTAAAAACAGAGGTTATTTGTGCTAAGGAAAGGCACAAAACTGAAAAATTGGAGATTATTTTGAAGGCAGTGAGCAACAACATGAAAGACGACTCCACTGAAATGGAGGTTTAGGGCTATATGGAAATAGAGTTTGGGGGGTTCCACTCTTATGTGGTCAGGAAGACAGATGACCCAAATCATGAACTGACACAAGGGCCATTCAGGGATAAGAGCTGGAGTTGAAAAGCACATCTTCAACATTGATAAACTGTCCTTATCTCACCAATGAGGATGCCATGTTGTCCTGGTTTTATGAAACCCACAGAAACAGTTGTTCTAAATGGGCAACCACCACAAAAAATATAGTAATTAATTTTTCTCTAGTAACTCCACGTGTGGGCCTGTGGGGGATGAACAAACAGGCCTGCTCCATCTGGCACCATAAAAGCTATTCCAGAGTAAGCAGAGGCTGAGCTCACCAGTCCCGGCTGCCTGCTTAGCTGCTGCATTTTACGAGGTTATTCAATTTTTTTTTTTTTTTCAAAGGCAGTGTCCTGTTACCTTGTGATCAAACAGTCTAAGGACACAAAAGTGAATCTGAGTATTTGAGTTTTAAATCTTTAGGTTTTAACTTATTTGGAATTGAAGCTACCAAATAGAAAAACCAACTAGACTAAAAAACCGAATACCTACATATCAGTGACTGTACTCTGCAGCTTCTTCTTGGAGAATGGTATCAGAGAAAAAGTGTTGCACATGCTTTATGAAGTACTTTTTTTCTTTTTCTTTTCCTTTTTTTTTTTTTTTTCTTGAGACAGTCTCACTCTCTTGCCCAGGCTGGAGTGCAGTGGCGTGATCTCAGCTCACTGCAACCTCTGCCTCCTGGGTTCAAGCAATTCTCCTGGCTCAGCCTCCTGAGTAGCTGGGACTACAGGTGCCTGCCACCACACCTGGCTAATTTTTTGTATTTTTAGTATAGATGGGATTTAATTGTGTTAGCCAGGATGGTCTCGATCTCCTGACCTCATGATCCGCCCACCTCAGCCTCTCAAAGTGCTGGGGTTACAGGTGTGGAGAAACATTGTTTTGAGTACTTGGAAAAAGTTGAGTTATGTATATGAATGGCTGGATTTAATATGTTCCTTCAATTGATTAAAGATTATCCACAGACAAGATGAGCAATTGCTGGATCTGACACAAGAGTAAGTGTGGTGTTTTTGAAAGTGATAACTGCTACATCACATATAAAAATGGAGGAGTAAAGCACAAGAGAGTGAGCATCCTTTTGGGAGAGAAGGAAGGAAGAAACCAGTCAGGAAGGCAGTTAGGGTGGGTCCTGGGTAACCCGGATAAGAAAGAGCCCATGTCCTTGAACGGAAATGCCTACTATGTGAACCCAGATGAACAAATGCCACTTCTTTTTGGACACCTTTCTCTCTCCTTGGTGCATGCCTTTGTCTGTTACTTTTCGCCTATTTTACATATGCCTATCTTTCTATGATTAGCTGTGGAATGAATTTTCATTTACACAGGGTGAATCATCACTTCAGCCCCTGATTGGTTCTGGGCCAAGCCTTTGCTTCAGCCCCGAATCTGTTGTTTTCACTACCATATCTCTAAGTGGGTACTTTCTCCAAGACCACTTGCAGACCAGTCAACACATTTCTCCCCCCTTCTCAGTCCACAAAAACACCAAACTTTGCTCCACAGCTGGCAAAATTCTTTCTGGTCCCCTTTCAGGCTGAAAGCCTTTCTGTCACTTAATAAATCCAACTCTGCCTTACTCACTCTTCAGTGTCCATGTACCTTATTTTTCTTGATTGTGGGACAAGGATATGAAGCTCACTGGTTGGCAGTCAAAGTAAAACAGCTATAACACTCCCACTCACTCACCAAACAACAGAGGTGAAAAAGCTGCAACACTATCATTTGGAAACAAAAGGCTGGTGCTCATGTCCAAGTTCTACCATGGCTGCTAAATTTAGCCATTCTGAGCTTTTCTAAAAAAAAAAATCTATCAAATAGGAACTCCAGTCTTACTAATATACTAGGTCCTAAGGATACAATGCTAAGGAAAAGCATATCCTACCCTTGCTATTGTGAAGTTTACAATGCAATGGGAAAGAGAACTACCATGATTAAATAATTTAATGAATGGCTTTAAAATTGCAGATTTGTTAAGTGCTATGAAGAAAAGGGACATGGGGAACGTAGGAGAAGGATATAAGGATGTGCTATTCAAGACAGAATCTATTAATATGGTGGAGGGTGAAGAAATGGAGTTGTTAGGTTTTATAACCAAAAAAACTGACATGTGTTGAGTGGCCAAGGGTGTGCAGTATATCCAAAGACTAACAGAATGTGACAGGGAAGGAGGGAGAGAACATAGGTCAAGTCAAGGCTTGTGAAGGTGGACAGGAGACAGACCATGCCAGTCTGTCCATAGAGGCCATGATGATCATTTTATTTAATTTAATTTTTTTTTTTTTTAAGGCAGAGTCTTACTCTGTCTCCCGGGCTGCAGTGCCATGGCATGACCTTGGCTCACTGAAGCCTCTGTTTCTCTGTTTCTCAAGCAATTCTCATGCCTCAGCTTCCCAAGTAGCTAGGATTACAGGTGCCCATCACCATGCCTGGTACGTACTTTTAGCAGTTTTAAAAACATGGGGTTTCACCATTTTGGACAGGCTATTCTTGACCTCCTGACCTCAAGTGATCCGCTCACCTCAGTCTCTCAAAGTGCTGGGATTACAGGTGTGAGCCACAATGCCCAGCTAATTTTTTCAGTCTTAGTAGAGACGGGGTTCTAACATGTTGGCCAGGCTGGTCTCAAACTCCTGATCCTCAAGTGATTGGACCTCTTTGCCTCCAAAAGTGCTGGAATCACAGGCATGAGTCACTGTGCCTGGCCATTTTATCTTTGTTCTAAGAAAAGCAGGAGCTTGGCTTGCTCAGGTCACCATTCAGGAGAAGCTCACTCTAGCTAGGCATGGAGAATGGATTGGAGGAAGAAAGTGCAGATGAGGAAGGCCACTACAGGAGATCACAAGCATTGACCATAGTTTGGAACAGGAAAGTTTTGATAACCATGAAGAACACCAGATGGATTCAAGTATTTAGGAGGCAGAATAGCACACTTGGAGTAGGTCAGACACAAGGGGATAAATGGGCAGGACATATCAAAGAGAACCCCTCCATTTCAGGTTGACATGACTGGAGATGTAGCAATGTTGTTCCTGACATGGAAAGTCTTGGAGGAGGGAGGACAGGAGTTCCGTTTGGGATGTTTTCATTTTGAGGTGTTATGAGGCATCAGATGTATGTGGTGGGATACATATATCTGGTTATTAGAAAAGGGGTCAAGCCTGAATCTGAAATGGTGTATTACTAGCTGTATTTATTAGTCAAGGTTCTCCAAATAGAATTCAGAGGTATATTGGTATACTTATGTGATATATAATATATATTGTATATTATATTATATTTCCTATAGGATACCTATATAATACATAAAGCATCTATATGTTTTATTATATATTTCATATATATTGAGAGAGAGATTTTAAGGAATTGGGCCATGTAATTGTAGGAGCTGGCAAGTTTGAAATCTGTAACGCTGCAGGCTGGAAACTCAGGTAGGGTATCTGTGTTGCAGCCCTAAGGAGGATTCCTTCTTCTTCAGGAAACCTCAATATTTGCACTTCATACCTTCACTTGATTGGACAAAGTCCACCCAAATTATGGAGAGTAATCTGCTTTACTCAAAACCTACTGATTTAAATATTAATTACATCTAAAAAATACCTTCAGCACCATATCTACATCACTGATTGACCAAAAATCTCTGCACCATAGCCTAGCCAAGCTGACACATAAAATTAACCCTTACACCAGCTAGTGCAAAATTTTGGTTACATTTCTTAACTGTGTTGTATGCTGGTAAATAGGCATGTGATAGTAGGTACTGATGATTAAAACAAAATCCAGTAGGGCACCCTTCCAGGCTTCATGGAGTTCAGTGGGGGAGACAGACAAACCTCTAATGACAGTGCAGGAGGCTCAGGGCTAGAGCCCTTGGGGGTCCTGTGAGCTGGGAGAAGGTACCTCTAAGCCAAAATTGGAGGCAGAGGAGAGTTTCCTAGGGGTGGTAGTCAAGGAAGGAGAGGGACATTTGAAGATCGCTTCTGGATCATGAAGAAGGAAGAATAGAGATTTGTTCTGAATGATGGTAATTAATCAGGTTCATTAGGGAAGTAAGACAAATTTATAGAGAACTTGCTATTGTGAAGTGGGTCAACTTATTTGGAGAGGAAGAGATAGTGTACCAAACATGGGAATATGTATACTAACAACATTAAACTCTTCTAACTGGTGTTAGATGTATTATTCTAACACTTTTATAATCATAATTTGTCCTTGGAATTCTGCAAAATCACAAAACTAAGGGCCACTTTAACCTTGCCTTTGGAAGTCAGAATTATTTCTTTAGAGTCATACCTTACTAAAGGGGGCCTCTACAGAATATGTTTAATTTGATATAAAGGCTCAAACCATAGAGACAGTCTTGCCTTGGCTTCTGGGTTCTTCTGTCTGCTTCAAGTTACTACCAAGCTAGCAGATTGGTGGAGATTTTTATTCAAGACACTCAGAGTTTCAAATTCAGGCCACCTGCCTTCACTCAGATAACAATCCTCGGAGCATGTCCCACTGTCCTACTATTTTCTATTGTGCGAATGTTAAAGTCAAGAGGCACATGGAAGGAAAAAGCAAACAGATGGGGATTGTCCCGAGAGGTGGCATTTGAGGACTGCCCCTTTGATGGCTGCTATCAGGCACAGTGCAGAGCTGGCCGGGCTCCGATGCACTTGCTGTAGAGCATTTCTGAGATAACGTCGCTGGTAGAAATCAGGACCATGGCTGGTCTTGGTACTGAGTTCTTTTTCCAGCTGAGCAAAATGTTTAACAGAGAAGTTGAAAAGTTGAAAGCCTGCAGACTAAAGAACCATAAAATGAAGGTCTGTTTATATTTGGATGATTTACTCAGTCTATTTATCCCCTCCTACTAATGCTGCAGGTTTTAGAGACCTTAAGTCTGATGGTTTATCAGGCATAGTTTCACCTTTATTGTATAACTAATCACTTTCCACATATCTGGGAGACTCTTTCCCTTTCATCATCATCACCTAGATACTAAAATATGTTTGATTGAGTGTGTTTATTAGGACTGTCTGACAGTTATTTTCCCTCATCACCTATGATTAGCCGGCATTATATAGTTGGGTACCTGCAGCGCATGTCAGGGTCCAGCTATGTGAATTTCTCTGTTTTGCTCTTCACCAGGCAAGACACTGTGATCAATCAAAAATTGACTAAATTTACTCGTGTTATTGCTGGCAAATAATTCCCCTTCCACACTTTATAATAGTCTCATTCCATTTCTTACAAACAGACAGATGAGGAATTTAGCCACATTACCAATTTTCAGGGCATGGAAATAAACATTCTTTGAAATGTGATTGCAAGAAAGAGAATTCTAAGGAGCATTCTTATCTGAAAGGAACCAACTGCAAAATCATGGCAAACCACATTTGTAAGAAAAAAAAAAACATTCATCATATTGCTGAACAAAGTTCTATAGGAATTCTGACATGCCAAGGACTCTTCCCAGTTTTTCCTGCTCTCAGTCGTAAAATTCTCCATAGTTGAGAAACCCTGTCTCTACTAAAAATACAAAAATAGCTGGGCATGGTGGCACATGCCCGTAATCCCAGCCACTCTGGAGGCTGAGGCAGGAGAATCGATTGAACCCAGGAGATTGCGCCATTACACTCCAGCCTGGACAACAAGAGTGAAACTTGGTCTCAAAAAAAAAAAATTCTCCATAGTTTATTTCAGTGTCTGCTTTTCAGTAACCCAAGTAACTCACAGGGTCCTGTATTTTTTCTTTGTTTAAAATATCTATGTTGAAAAAAAAAAGGCAGGGGCACTAGGATGCTCTGATTATATTGTAACTGGTTCACCTTTAAAAGTCTTTGTACTCTTTCTTTAAAGAAGTCTGAATGTCTCAGCAATTTATAAAAATCTTATTGCTCACTTAGGGTTTTATTTATTTATTTTCCCAGCATAGACCTTGATATTATACTCATTCTTGACCTTATCTTTTTTCACCTTTGGCCCTTAATTGATCAGAAGCTCCCTAGAAACATGCATCAGCACCCCCAGGAGGAAGATGTGTGAGCCCCCAGAGAATCAGTACATGGAGATCTCCAGAGGGTTTCCATGGGGAAGAAGCATTGACAAGGACTTTGGAAACACATCATTTGAATACCTTCAAGGAGAAGCTTTTAAAAAATTATTCTTTTTCCTGGGCTGCTTCTTTTCTTTTTTAAAGAAAGTAAAGCAAGAAACAAAATATTTACCTTTGTCTCTGCTTCATGACTTTTCATATAGTGACTAAAGTTCTAGCATTTATTAGTGCTTGTTATTATTAAAATGTCTTCCCCATAACTAAACATACAGCTAACATATGGCCTTTTTGAAAGATATCACATTAAAGCTTATAAAAGAAAGCACAGGAAAATATTTTCATGGCCTTGGGGCAGGCAAAAATTTTCTATAATTGGACACAAAAAGCACTAGCTTTAAATGAAAAAGTTGATAAACTGAATCATATTAAGAACTTCTGTCCATCAGTAAACATCACTGAGAATGAAAAGGCAAGCTACAGGCCGGGCGCGGTGGCTCAGGCCTATAATCCCAGCACTTTGGGAGGCCGAGGTGGGTGGATCATGAGGTCAAGCGATCGAGACCATCCTGGTCAACCTGGTGAAACCCCGTCTCTACTAAAAATACAAAAATTAGCTGGGCATGATGGCGCACGCCTGTAGTCTCAGCTACTCAGGAGGCTGAGGCAGGAGAATTGCTTGAACCTAGGAGGCAGAGGTTGTGGTGAGCCGAGATTGCGCCATTGCACTCCAGCCTGGGTAACAAGAGTGAAACTCTGTCTCAAAAAAAAAAAAAAAGAAAAAAAAAAAGAAAAGGAAAGGCAAGTTACAGGATGGAAAAGACATTTGCAATGCATTTATCTGTCAAAGGACCTATACCCAAACTATTTACAGAATTCCTACAAAACAGTACAAATAAAGAAGAATCTTTAAAAATGTACAGGAAACTTGAATAGGTACTTTATGAAAAAGATATTCAAATGACCAATAAATGTGAAAATATGTTCAGTTTTTTAAATAATCGATGAAACAAATATAAAATAAAAATAATAAAACCATATACAACCTGTATGCCTACCAGAACGGCTTAAAAAAAAAAAAAAACTAAACTAAAAAAGTTCAAATGATGGTAAGGAAATGGAGCAATTGGAATTCTCACACACTGCTGAGAGGAATGTCAATCAGTACAATCTCTTTGAAAACTGCCAGTAGCCCTTAAAGTTAAATAATTGCACATCCTATAGTCCAGCATTTTTTCTTCAGGTGTATGTATATGTATCTTCACCAAAAGACATAAATACAAATATTCTTAGAAGCACTATTTGTCATAGCCCCAAACTGAAAACAACTCAAATGTGTATCAACACTGCAAGGGATAAATTGTGGCATATTTATTCAATGGAACATTGTACAACGATGAAAAGAACAAACCATTTCTACAACACAATGCTGATCAACTTCATGTACATTATGATTAGTGAGAGAAGTCAGACAAAGAAAGAGTACATAATTGTACGTTATCCTTTATATGAAGTCTCAAAACAGGCAAACCTAATTCTTAATGTTAGATTCAAGACAGCAGGTACACTTTGTGGAATAGCAACTACAAAGGTACCATGGAGGTTTGAGGTTATAGTAACCTTCCAATTGTTGATTCTCATGGAGTTAGGTGAAGAGGAAAATAAACCCAAAGACAAAAAGTAAGTCATGACATTTGTTGAATCCTGAATAGATATCCTCTGGAAGAAAATGTCAACTAATACATTTTCTAAAAAAAAGCTAATTAAGTCAAGATCTTTATTTTTTATGAGAACAGAAGGCACATTTGGGTAGAAAATAAGCATTTTATAATAAAATTGCCTACTGTTTACCTTGAAAACATTGAATGGCAAGCAAAGATCAACATCTGGGCTTATAGCGTGAGGCTCTGAGTCTCTTAAATTCTATGTGGAAGAGACTTCTTGGTCCTGTTCCTGAGCTCACTAGATTTGCTGCTCCTCAAGATTTAGTCCTGTCAAAATTTCTTATAAATACTTCAGGTCATTTTCTATGTGACATGAGAAACAGTTCTTCACAGAGTAAGGTTTTTCTGGCATACCACTGAACAGATCTCAGTATCTGCTACTAGGCCAAATCTTGAGGGCATCAATGATTGATCATCTATGACAGGTCAGAGGGAAGAGACCAATATGACTCCCAGATTTCTGGGTTAGTCATTCAAGTGTATGGAGGCACCATACACCGAGACAGAAAACAGGAAGAGTGGGGAAAGACTTGCAGGCTATGTGAGCATGGTATTGTACTGAGTCTGCATCCTGGGTACCTACAATCAAGTTGGTTTGGAATCTCAAGAGAGTGATTTGGATTTGTGCTACAGAATATGAAGTAGTAAGTTGTTAAGTATTAATACTGCTAATATGACAAAATACATTATTGTTACATGTACACATTTTGTTTTTTTAAAAATATTTCCTGTGGCGGTGAGTGAACCATAAGTTAGCAGACTCAGTGTCCTACCCTTGGCCCCCAAGCTCCATAAACTTTCGCTGAAGAACTCTGGATTTTCAGACTTTCATGGTAGGTGATTTGTCTTAGAAATATCTGAAATTATACCTCCTTGTTTTACAAGATAGAGAGGAGCCAATAATTTGCTGTATTGATAGTCAGATTCATTAGACAGAAACAAATGGACTTTATTATATGTACTTTTGAAATTAAAATTATTGTCTTCTAATGATCAAGAATATGGGAGAATTGGTAAGATAGAATACATACACATTCTTTTCACTGTATAGAAAAGGGGGCACTATATGATGCCTTAGGGATTTGAGTACATTTTAAGGATAGTTTAAGTAAAGGTAAAAATTAAAATTAGAATTTGTAGACTCAGAGAAGAGGCCCATGTATGTGCAGTTTCTCAGTGCAAGTCCAAGCATCTATATTTAACAGTAATTCAGTAATTCCAACACATTCACCACTAATTGAGTTTCTGTTAATAGTTTTAGGTGGGCAGCAATGCTAATGAGCCTTGTGTGTGTGTTTTTTTTTTCTTTCTTCTTTTTTTTTTTTTTGCTAAGATTGCTTATACTCATGAATCCTTCATCCTGGTTGATTTTCTGCTCTGGTTTATTAGGTAACAGGCCATTTTTCTGCTATTATGGTTTAGATAAATACTGATGCACCTCTTAAAAAGTTGAAATCAAGATGATAAGCTATAGAAGTGCAACTGTAAACACCAAAACTTTCAGAAACTTATAACATTTAGAAAGTACTATTTCACAGGTTTCTCTGCCAAGAAACACTGTCCACACACATGAATTATGCTTAGATCTGCCTTTTACATTTTTATTGATGCATAATTGAACGTATTTATGGGCTATATATATTTCATCACACGTATAGAACATGTGATTATCAAGTCAGTGTATTTAAGGTGTAATATTTTTATTGATTTATATTACTGTTAAATTTTAAATCTTTGTTTATATTGCATGAAGATGTAGAATATTTTCACCACAATACTGCAAAAGCATAATGTATTTCTAGTCATGCCTATATTTTATTGTAGAGTCCTATTCAACTTTCGCTTTTTTAGAAGAGTAATTTTCTAGATGTTTCTTCTTTATGCTGTATGTCAGCAATTCATATAAAAATCATTACCAAGCTGTTGCATGATTCTCTAGTCCTAGAAAACTTCTGTGTTCAGGACAAAATAATAGCAATTAAGTCGAGAAAAAAAATCTTGAACTGCAATCAAAAAGATTGCTAATTTCCTTCCTAAGTGACCAATTGATTTGAACCAGCCATTCAAAACTTAGATCTTGAAAAAATAGTGCAAAATGGCTTTGGGTCTTTAAAAAGAAAACTATTTTAAAAAGAACAAACTATGATTGATTGCACATTGATATAAACATGCACATGGGGCTAGTTCTGCAGTCCAGAGATGGAAAAATTCCTGTTGGAATCACAGAAAAATAGATGCATTTAAAAGGAGCCTAAGGCAGTGGAAGCAGAAGCAAGAGAATTGAGGGTTGGGAAAACAGCTTGAATTGCATTATTTGAATGTTATTAGAAGTGTATGTGTCTCAGATGCTGTTTTAGTAGTTTAAGGCAAGGTAGCCTGTGGAATGCAAGATAAAACCTGTAGAAGCCAGTGGTATGACCTTGGACTTCCACTTAGACCACAATGTGGATTCGAGAAGCATGCACACATTCCTGGGTTTTCCTGAAACACAGTTAGACATTATGAATTAGGAAGAGCCCAGTCCTGACTCAAGAGGCTCAGATTCTAGCTTTAGTCTTGTCGAAGAGCTGGCTGGACTTGGACCCATCACTTCATCTCTCTGGACTTTATTTTACTCAGCGGTCATTGTCCACATGTTCTCCAAGGAACTTACAATTCTGACACCCTCAGACTAGCTGTAGGCTGACATTTTGCTGTGAGAAAAGGATTTGTCGAACAAGGTGTTTAAATAAAATCATAAGGAGACAGGACATAAGTACAAAAATCATTAAGGGCTCTTACATCACGACCTCAAGGTCATCTGCAAACACTGTGCATTCATTTATTCACCAACAGATATTAATTAGGCAATGAGCATGGCCCAAGCCTATGTTGGGTGCTGGAGCTAGTGGAGTGAAGGGGGCATCTTTCTGTCTGTTCTCACAAAGCTTATGCAAAGGTGAACAGTTATTATGGCACATGCTTGTTATGAAAAAGCTCAAGGTGCTGTCAGTATTAGACAGGGGCATCTAAACTGAGAGTAAGAGGAGGTGTTACAAGAATGAGATAGTGTTCTTTGCAGGAACGTGGATGGAAATGGAGGCCATTATCTTTAGCACACTAACACAGGAATAGAAAACCAAATACCTCCCTTATAAGTTGGAACTAAATGATGAGAACACATGGACACATAAAGGGGAAAAACAGATAATGGGGCCTATCTGGGGATAGAGGTTGGGAGGAGGGGAGAAGATCAGGAAAAATAACTAATGGGTACTAGGCTTACCTGGGTGATAAAATACTCTGTACAACAACCCTCCATAACAAAATTTACCAATATAACAAACCTGCACATGTACTGCTGAACTTAAAATAAAAGTTAAACTTTTAAAAAAGAGGAGGTGTTACTCAGTGGGGTGGCAGTGGTGATGATGGCCAGGGTGTAGACAAAAGGAATGGCTGTGTGAAGGGAAGACACCATGATGAGGTCCAGGGGCACAAAGAACTTCAGCTCAGTTTGGAAGGTGGGTATGGTGAGAGATGAGGACAAAAAGGTAAACCCAGGCAGACTGCATAAAACCTGGGTGTTTGTCTCAGCAGGTGGATGGGACTAGAGAAGGGCAGGTGTGTGGGGCAGAAAACTCAGCTCTGCACCTGCCTCTTGCTCCGGGTCTATCAGGCACTCCATACCTCTCTAGCCTCATCCCTGCCCCCTCCTACTAGGAAAGGGGATACCTTCCTGCCCTTGAGAGGTTTAGGGTGAGGATGAGCAGCTGTTAACACAGGAAGGTGGAAGGGATAGAATCCAGCAGTGGGTGTGTTCTCTCTGTTCTTGAAACTGTCTTTCAGGTTTGCAGCTCCTGGGGTGCAGCTCTCTAGCTCCGTTCTACCCAAAGTTAGGACCATACCTTGGTCTCAGCAAGAGGACAAGTGAATAAGCAGGGCCTTGGGAGACCTCACCTTTTAAAATTTTACAAATGAGCACTTGGAAAGATGCCTGAGATTTGCATATGAGGAGGTACTAAGGGGAAGCTGGAAAGATAACTTGAAGCTTTGGGTTGAATTGTGTCTCCTCTCCCAAATTTATATGTTGAAGTCTTGACCTCCAGTATCTCAGAATGAGACCTTATTTCGAAAGCAAGATCATTGCAGGTACAATGATTTAATATGGCGTTATATAGGAGTGGGGTGGCTTCTAATCCAGTATGACTGGTATTCTACAAAGGGGAAATCTGGGTGCAGACATGCAAGCAGGGAGAATGCCGTAAGAAGATTAAGGTAGGGTTAAGGTTGGAATGGGGCAATACTGGTGGCACAAGCCAAGGAATGCCAAAGATTGCCAGCAAGCCACCAGAAAACTAGGGAAGAGGCATGGATTCTTCCTCACATCCCTCAGAAGGAGCTGATCTTGCCAGTGCCTTCATCTTGGACTTCTGGCCTCCAGAACTGTGAAAAAATAATTTCTGCTATTTAAGCCACTCATTTGTGGTACTTTGTTACAGCAGTGTTTGCAAACTAATACAGCAGGGCGATTCAAATAATTTAGAGTTTATATGTGTTTCATGGGATTATTTCTTGTCAAACTGCCTAAATTTATAATAAAAATATAACTGTATGCCTCTAATGAGGCTGCTGAAGCCTCATGGTTGTTTAGCTGTTAATAAGAAGATGAGATGGGATATTAACGTAAATCCTCGTTTGAGACTAGCCCTTGTATTGAAAGGATCGACATGCACACAAATGTTAAATGTGAAATTAATGTCAGCATATTTTTTGAGCTTGAAAACAGTGATATCAGGGCTATTTCCTTTGTGCAATTTAGAGTTATTCCTAAATACATGTAGACATGCCTGTTTATCCCTAGAGGAAGATACATAGAAGCATTGAAGAAATGTTATTACCTACAAGTGATTTTGTTGATGTTTTATTATTAAGTCTTTGGGAGTTAGACATAATGGCGTCAAAAATCAGCAGAATGGAAATTAAGTTTTTTATTTTATTTCTGGCTCATTAGTGACCTAGGGGCACTCACTAAATTAATAGTTATATTCAGTTTCTCCACATGCAAGGTAAAAATGAAAAATTACCTGTTATTTTATTCTCTTTTGATTTTGTTGAGAGATTAGGGATAAGTCATTTTTGTCTTAAATACAAAGCACATTTGTATATATAGCAGAATTCAAAGACGGTATTTAAATATGTGCCGGTAGATGCCCAAAGGAGTAAAACTCACCTGTTTAATTACGTGATAAATATTATGATTGCTTATACCTAGGGAAGTGAACATAATTATGTACCAGATTTGTTATATTATTTTAAAAAGCCTCAGTGCATGTGCTGTGTGTTTAAGAAGATATGTGCGATCATGACACGTTTCAAACAAATTAGGGTAGTCATCCTTGAAATCATGAATTTAGAGGTATATTCGTCAGAGTTCTCCAGAGAAACAGAACCAGTAGGAAGTATAAAGACATATAGATAGATTCATTATGAGTGATTGGCCCAGGTGACAATGGAGGCTGAGAAGTTCCATGAGCTGCCATCTGCAAGCAGCAGGTCCTAGAAAGCCGATGGTATAGTGCCAGTCCCAGCGTGAAAGCCTGAGAACCAGGAGCACTGATTCCAAGGGCAGGAGAAACACAATCTTCCAGCTCAAGCAGAGAGCAAATTCACCCATTCCGTACTTTTCTGTTCTATTTGGGTGCTCCATGGGTTGGGATGATACCCACTGACATTGGTGAGGGTGATCTGCTTCACTTTGCCGATTCAAATGCTAATCTGTTCCAGAGCACCCTCATAGATACACCCAGAAATAATATTTTATCAGGTATCTGTGCATCCCTTAGCCCTGTCAAGTTGACACTTAAAATTAACCATCACAAGAGATGTGTTTACTTATAAGATTTTATTTTAGCTTTTAAATCAGATCCATTAAAACCGAATGTAAACAAAATAGCCAAAAAGTATACAATCCAATAAGTTTCTAAAATGATATACCTATACAGCCAGCACTATAATCAAGATACAGAATATTTTCATCACTCAAAAAAGTTCCCTTTTATACCTTTACAACCTCTAGCACCAGGCAATCATTGATCTGCCTTCTGTGACTATAGCTAATTTTGCTTGTTCTAGAATTTCATGTAAGTGGAACCATACAGTATGTCCTATCTGGTGTCCAGCTTCTTGCAGGCAGCACATAGTTTTCAAGATTCATCCATCACATGAATCAGTCGTTCCCTTTTTATTGCTGATTGGTATTCTATTCTATGGGTATGCAACATTTGTGCATCAATTCACATGTTGACAGACGTTTCAGTTGTTTCTAGTTTTTTGGATTTTATGTATAAAAATGATACAAACATTATTGTATAAGCATTTGAATGGACATATGTTTTTTCTCAGATAAAGACATATGAGTGGAATTTCTTCAGTACGTTATTTTAAATCTACTTCCCTAACTAGTTAGATTCAAATAAATCTCTGAACATTACTGATGATGTGATTCCTCACAGTATCATAAAACATATTATTGATATTTTTTTGAGGCAGCTTTACTTTTTATTTTTATTTTATTTTTTTAATTGCATTTTAGGTTTTGGGGTACATGTGAAGAACATGCAAGATTGTTGCATAGGTACACACATGGCAGTGTGATTTGCTGCCTTCCTCCCCCATCACCTACATCCGCATTTCTCCCATGCTATCTCTTCCCAACTCCCCACCCCCCGCTGCCCCTCCCCCTTTCCCCCCCTCCCGACAGACCCCAGTGTGTGATGCTCCCCTCCCTGTGTCCATGTGTTCTCATTGTTCAACACCCACCTATGAGTGAGAACATGCAGTGTTTGGTTTTCTGTTGTTGTGTCAGTTTGCTGAGAATGATGGTTTCCAGGTTCATCCATCTCCCTGCAAAGGACATGAACTCATTGTTTTTGATGGCTGCATAGTATTCCATGGTGTATATGTGCCACATTTTCCCTGTCCAGTCTATCATTGATGGGCATTTGGGTTGGTTCCAGGTCTTTGCTACTGTAAACAGTGCTGCAATGAACATTCATGTGCATGTGTCCTTAGAGTAGAACGATTTATAATCCTTTGGATATATACCCAGTAATGGGATTGCTGGGTCAAATGGAATTTCTATTTCTAGGTCCTTGAGGAATTGCCACACTGTCTTCCACAATGGTTGAACTAATTTACACTCCCACCAACAGTGTAAAAGTGTTCTTCTTTCTCCACATCCTCTCCAGTATCTGTTGTCTCCAGATTTTTTAATGATCGCCATTCTAACTGGTGTGAGGTGGTATCTCAATGTAGTTTTGATTTGCATTTCTCTAATGACCAGTGATGATGAGCATTTTTTCATATGTTTGTTGGCCTCATGTATGTCTTCTTTTGTAAAGTGTCTGTTCATGTTCTTTGCCCACTTTTGAATGGGCTTGTTTTTTTCTTGTAAATCTGTTTTAGTTCTTTGTAGATTCTGGATATCAGCCCTTTGTCAGATGGGTAGATTGCAAAAATTTTTTCCCATTCTGTTGGTTGCCGGTTCACTCTGATGATTGTTTCTTTTGCTGTAGAGAAGCTCTGAAGTTTAATTAGATCCCATTTGTCTATTTTGGTTCTTGTTGCCATTGCTTTTGGTGTTTTGGTCATGAAGTCCTTGCCTATACCTATGTCCTGGATGGTTTTGCCTAGGTTTTCTTCTAGGGTTTTTGTGGTGTTAGGTCTTATGTTTAAATCTTTAATCCATCTGGAGTGAATTTTAGCATAAGGTGACAGGAAGGGGTGCAGTTTCTGCTTTCTGCACACTGCTAGCCAGTTTTCCTTACACCATTTATTAAACAGGGAATCCTTTCCGCATTGCTTGTTTTTGCCAGGTTTGTCAAAGATCAGATGGTTGTACATGTGTGGTGTTGCTCCCAAGGCCTCTGTTCTGTTCCATTGGTCTATGTCTCTGTTTTGGTACCAGTACCATACGTCACAGCCAATTTCTACAGTGCATGAGCTGTGACTACCTGTCAAATAAATCAAATAATTTAGCAGGGGCCAAACTGAAGTGTAGGCTTCATAGCCCCTTGTGTATGTTGTGATAATGTTTGCTAGGATTAGAGCCTGAGTCTTCAGCTATCGCAGATACAGGAGAAAATTACTCACAGACACCAGGACTGGGCAAATGCATCTTCTTTTTGTCATCTGCTAAAATTTTAGCTGTCTCAGATATAGAAGTCAATTCTACCAGTCCAATATTATAGAACTTTTATTTGTGAGTCAAGGCAGACAAGTCCAACATAAAGAGTGAGAAATACTGAAGAACAGGCAAGGGAATATTGTAATCAGTATAAATGCAGCCGAACATCTAGAATTTACAGTGCTGTGTATGATCATCTTCATAAAGCTAGAAAAATTTAGAGTCAAGAAACATTCATTTCTTGGATTCACTAGATGTATTTACAATAAATGATCATATTAGAAATGGTCTGTGATCTTTTAATATTATTCCCATACCTATAATAGACCGACTGGTTATCAGACAATTTCACTGATAGGACAATTGTTAATAAATACTTTTTATGTTCAAATCACTGTGTGAGGCTTTGTGAGGATAAAAAGTTGATCAAGATATAGACATTTTCTTAGTGTTTATGGGGCGTGACAGTCAGAAATGCAAAGCGGATTGTAAAAAGTGCTACACTTAATCCATCTATAAGATGTATGGCAAAACTGCTCTCAGCCATGCATTGTTCTAGGCATTGTAGAAAGAGTAATCAACAAAACAGCTAATGTCATAGATTTCATGGAGCTTACATTCTAGCGTTCTCTGAATCAAGAAGGTAAGTAGCATGAAGCAGAAGAGATGGTAAAGTTGGCTTCACTGAAACAATCAGAGATTTGAAGCTGAATGTGACATTCGAGCTCAAATCCATGGCATGGAAACCATGACATGTGGAAATGAAAAGGTGTATGGAGATAGGGATCATCTGAATGTCAAAACACTCTCAAAGCAGGAAAGTCTAGGGTGTCTTTAGAAAATTTCAAGGACCACATTGTTGCTGAAAAATTAAGCATGCTGGCTTCCAAAACCTCATCACAATGTCATCTTTTATGTAAAATCCTAGGACCATATATTAATCTTTCTGAGTTTGCTATCAGATTTTACAGCTTCTGAATTACACAAGTTTTGACAAAACATGACATCTGTGAATGCCTTTAGTAAATGTGGGAATATACAAGCAACATAATAACTCTTAATTGATGATAAAATTTTTAAAAATCATATTAGCCAGGTTTTGCTAAAGTTTTGGACTGACAATATTTATAATTTAGAACAACACAAATTTATATTTCTTATTCATGTTGCATTTTCACTGCAGTGGCTACAGCTTAGGTATGGATTTGTTCTATTGTGCCTGGATTCAGTTTACATGAGCTGCTATTATTTGGAACATAGTGTACTCACGGCAGAGGAAAAATGGCAAAGGCCCAAGGAACAACAAATCTTATGGCTTCCAACATGACGTAGAGTACACAACTTCTTAATTATGTTTCATTGAAAATACAGGTCACATGACCAAGCCTGTCATCTATGGGACAAAGAAGTATATTACTCCAAATAGGAGATATTGTATGTCACATGACAATGATCAGATGTGTAGGAGAGTAACTAACTGGGAACAATAATACTATCTTTTGAAATTACCCTCAGATGTAGCCTTAGTGTAGCTTGGATTCTGGGGTATTTAGAATATAAGGTAGACAGAATTGATTTATTGAAGTAGAATTTATAAGTAAAACCCCCACATTTTTCACAATTCAATGATAAAACCAAAAGAAACTTGATGTCACAGCACTGGGTCCAATTCCAGAGGTAGTTGTCTTGAAGATTTATATAGTCAGGCTGGTTATACAGGATGTAATTCATTCATGAATTCAGAAAGGTACAAAGCCTATGAAAACTCCAGTTTGGGGATGTTCCTGTCACTTGGTAATATTCTCCTAATAGAGATGTGAGTGTCTTTAATACATTTTTATAGACTCAACCAAGAAGAATATCTTATACTTGTCTGAGACCTCAAAATATGCACCTTTTCTGAGTAAGAAGCCCACAAGGCCATTCTCTATTCTAAGCCTGAATAAAAATTGCTTTTGGAGCACTTAGAAATTCAATACTGAGATTTATCTAGCAGTACTAAGCACCACCATATTTGCTTTTCAGGAGCTGTGAGATTTCTGTAGTCCAGATACTGACAACAAATTCGTCGTCTCATTTTCTACTCCAAGGAGGCAGTGGGGTCTGGAGAGAGCACCTGTTGTTATCCACAAATTCTCTCTCCAATTAAAGGAAATATTTACTGATACATGGGCAATATTTCAAAGGCTGGTGGTTCATGTCTCATACCACTTCAGCTTTTTAAAAGATATATTCCAAGTAAGCATCAATTATTATTTTAAAATAATGAGTACGTATCAGGTCTTGACTTTGGCATTATTCTCCCCAGGTGGCTATTCCTGAAAATGTCCTTTATAGCATTTGACTAGAAGAACACTTGGTGGGGGAAACCTAGTCACTCAGGAAGCAGATCTCTGTATTTATTTTTAAAGCTTTTCTATGAAAATAAAGACCATTCACATTTGCTTTGTAGTACTATAACATGCTTTTGAAATGCTCAACTCCTATAACCTCTCTATGAACTGTTATGGCCCCTCTGGTAATGTTTTATTCTTTTGACAAGGTCTAACACATATAAAAACTAAATTGCAGTTTTTGACGCCTCTCCAAACTTACATTAATAGGGATTTGCAAGTTGATGTAACATTTCTATATCATATAGTATATTTTAATTAAAATCAGAGTGCTGTGTGTGATTGAGCAAATTGTGTTTCATTTGAAGAATTAAAGAATGACTTAGGCTTGCCAGCATGATCTGAAATTCTAATTCCAAACTCTGCTATGAATGCCAGCTGCACAGAATTCTTATTGTCCATCAAATACCACCTGGAAGTATTTATCACAGCAGAAGGAAGAAGCTTCTAATACCTTTTTGGAGAGAGACTTTTATTAAAATTGGCTTCTTTTGATATTGTCCACATTTACAGTGGATGGCATCCATGAAAGGTCCTTAACTCTTATCAGAAAGGCAGAACTGATTACAGTGTTGTAGTGATCATATAAAAGATAAAATCATAAAAAATTTTGCGTGAGTGATAAATAGACATTTTATGCACCAAAGAGAAACATAGAAGCAGGTAGAAATTTGGCAAAACAGCCCCATTTGTCACCAACCATCCCAAAAGAAAATAGTTCAAAAATATTTCCTCTTTTTGGGAGAATAGCAGTTAATTTGTACTATGAAGTCCTTTACAAGTTTAGGAAGAGAAAAGCACAAGAGTTCTTCAGCAAAACACTGCTTTTCATGGTTTTACCTTATGCATTTCAATAGCAGTTAGAAACTGGCATTAGTGTTTCTACAGTTTTTTTTTTTTTTTAAAGGATGATGCATAAAATGATGTCTTCAACCTGAAAGGAAGCTGGATTATATCCTGTCAAGGATAGAACCAACCTGATTCATATCCTAAAATTGATCATCCAACCTGATAGAAAGGTTATTTTTCTTAGCTTTCCTTAAAATCTATTATTTTACTTAACATAGACTTGAAGTTAGACAGATTAAGCAAATGGTACAAACTTCTTCCCAACCTATTTCCCTTCACAGTGATATCAAAATGACTTGTGAGAATTGTTTCTGATTCCTAAAATTATTTGTCTGCCCTTCCTTCCCTCCTCTCCTCATTCCTTCACTCCAGGGATGTTTACTGAGTATCTACTACTTATTAGGCACTCCTCTAGCATTTGGAAAATGCTAGTAAATAGAACAGATAAAAAGCATTGTTGTTGTAGAGGTTATATCTTATTGGATGGAGACAAGTAAAGTAAGTACAACAATTGTAACCGGCCTTGGCCAACCTCCTGACTCCACATCCTCCAGCCCTTCAACCCCTCCCACTTTGGCCAACCTGGTGACTCGACACCCTACGACCCCCTCCTGGCTTGCAAAAAACCACCCTAAAGTTACTTCTGTAACTTTCCACTGTTTCCTCCAAGTCTATAAAAACCAACTCCTATCCCTCCACCCTCTGCTGACGTGCTTTTCGGCCACAGCTGGCCCACCCCCAGGTGAATAAACAACTATGTTGCTTACACAAAGCCTGTTTAGTGGGGGTCTCTTCATTCAGGCCGCACGTTTTAACATATACATAGGAAGACCTTACTAAACTTTAGGCAACATTAAAGTGTCTACAAATACCTAATAGTACATTAAAAGCACATTAAAAGTAAAACCACTAATCAAGTATCTTTAACTGAATTGACTGCACTAGGGGTTAAATTCATCAGCCCAGCCTCTGCTTCATTTCCTGCTGTGCTGGTCTAGCAACCAATGATTAAAGTGATTTTCCTTCAGATGCTAGGTCTGTTTTATGTGTTAAGAATTGCCCTGGTGTCTAGTGGACAATTATTTAAAAAATAATTCAGACTGTGTAAGACGGATAGGGAGGCTAGATCAGCATTGCTGCATCTATTACTTCTTCATAATCCTCCACTTTGGGCTCCTGGATGCTTTGCAAAATTATGACAGGAAGAGAAATCTGACATAGCTGACTCCATCTTGCTTCTAACCTCCAAGCTGTCCTTGTTCATTCTTAGGTGTAGGTCAAGCTAACATAGGGAGGAATTTAGTTATAATTTAACCTTAAAGAAGGATGATAATAGCCTTTCCCAAAACTACACCCTCCTTGTTCCCCTCCAAAGGTGGGACCAAAACCACCTTTGTAAAACTGATGAAAGGTCACAAGTTGGGAGAGGGGTCTGAATTCTGCTAAGATGTAGGCATAAAGGATAATCAGCCACTTTTCCAAAGGTCACAAGATTTGTAACGTCCCCAATTACTCCTAGAGATAACATTACTATTGCAGATCTTAAGATTTGTCTTTTGAGATATTTTTCAGACTTTTGCACTGTGGTAACCAATTGACTCCACCCATGACTCATGACTCAAGAGGTCCTGTGGCTCCTATCCAGTGGTTGACTAAATGCACAAGAACCATTTTATATAACCCTATGATGTCATCCCCAATGAATCAACATCACCCATTCCCTAGCCCCCTGCCCACCAATGTAACCATAAAAACCCTAGCCTCCTAGATTTTGGGGACACTGATTTGAGTAATAAACTACTGCTTGGCTAGCCCTGTGTCAAGTAAACTTTTTTCCTACAGCAGATCCACTGTCCCGGTGAATTGATTTTGTCTGTGCAGCAAGCAAGAAGTGCCCATCAGGTGATTACATTAGTATTTTCAGTTTCTTCATCCAAATTTAGAGACTTGGCTTCTTTATGTCTGATTGCCTTTATGTCTGGATTCATTTCTGTCATTCTAGACCAGGTTTCTTTTCTGCATTCTCCTATACTTAACATTTTCGATTCAGCCATTTCTTTGTTTTTGAAACGATTTTATTGTCTTTGTGCAGGATATCAGTACACACAATTGAATTGATTCAATTCCCTGTGTCCTCAATTAGATGAACAGTACTATTGGTCTAAATCTTTTTTTTTAAATCCCACTTTATGACATTTTTATTCTTATTGCGAACTCCTTTTTCTCTCCCCTGCCTTAATGTCTCCAATTCACAGTTTTAATATCCTTCTAATAAGTATATATGTTGTGCTTTAGAAATATGCATAAATTATAGTTTAAGTATCATTCTGAAACTTGCTTGTTTTACTCAAGATTATGTGTCTATTAATGCACACAGATTTATTGCTTTTACTGCTCTATAGTATTTTGCTTCATAAATTTGGCAAATTTCATTTCCCCATTTAACTTTGCTGTCCATTTAGTTTGATTCCAATTTCTAGCTATTTGAAACAAAAATGAAATGCACACAATTGGATACTTACATGCATTTTCAATTTTGTCAAATGCTGCCCCAATGCTTTGCAGAGTGCCTTTACCAATTTACCTTGCAGAGAACAATGTGTTAAAAACCTTTATTTCCTAAACACTCAGAAACATTGTTATTTAACAATATATTGCAGGAATATAGTGGTATTTTATAATTTTTATTTCACTAATTATTACTGATGAATTATCATCTCTTTCTATGCTTTTTTTGCCAGTTTATTTTTTTCTGTGAAAAGGGAATTAACTTTCTTTGCCCATCCTTCTATATTGTGGTTTTTCATTATTGTTGATTTTTAGGATTTTTTTTGCAGTCTAATCCCTTATGAAATATATGTTCCACATATCTTCTCAAGGTTTGCTACTTTATGTCTGCCGCCCTCATTACAACATGGTGCTAATTTTAACATAGCCAAATCTAATAGTCTTGTCTCTAATACTCATGTTTTCTTCTTTAGGCTTAAGGAATCTGTTCTTTAGTGTCATTAATTTTTAATCTATAGTTTCTTCCAATCTTGCAGTTTGACTTTTCACACTAACAGGTTTAACCTATCTGAAATATATTCTACATAATACATGAAGGGGGATTTAATTTTTCCCAAAATGATGTATTTCTCTGCATGGATTTTAAATATACTTAATAATCACAATCTAAGCTCTTTATTCAGTTCCATTGATCTGCTGTTTTTGTTTCAGTGCCAAATGCACACTGTTTTAATTATGGTGACATTGTGAGTTTCCCTTGTTTGTTTGATTTCACTATTCTTAAGCTACTTTCAGGCCATGACTGAGACAATAATTTTTTGATGTAAAATATACCAGCAGTATGTCAAGTTCTCAAGAAATTCAATAGGATTTTGAGATTGCATCCAATTTTAAATTAATCAGAGTCTCCACATTAACAGACAGGTTATCTTAATAGCGTGGAGTTTTCCCCACTGGAAAACCACTGGAATATTCCTAATGGAATATTTTTGCATTTATTAAGGTATCTTTTATGTCCTTTAATAAAGTTTCAGGATGTACTTCATAAACATTTTACACAATGTTAGTGTTGTTCTCAATATTTTGAAGTTAATTTTATGACTGTGATTTTTAAAATTACGTTTTCCCATTTATTTTTGCTGGTAGTGTTCAGCATGAACTCTTCCATAAGTTGAAATGTCTTGGTTTTCTAGTACAAACAGACACTCGAACTTCCATACTATAATATTGTTTTCAGTATAATATAATCTTTTTTTAAAAACTTGCATGTTAATTGACCCTCTTAGATAAGTGTACTCCAATTGGTATACATTACTTATAAAAGTGTATAAATGGCCACCTTTTCTTTTTTTAAGGAAGTAGAGCTTCAAAATGTATCTTCATCTATTTTTCCCCTAGGCCCAAACATAAATTGGTAAACTGCAAAATGGAGTGGAACCTTCATTATTAAAAAATTCTCAGGAGGTATTTTGTATTATTATGTGGATTTTGAAAGTTTGTTATAACTTATATGTAGGACTACATCAGCAAATTGAGTTTTGGGAAAGAACGCTTATTACTATTTGATTTTTTTTTTTTTTTTTTTTGAGACAGTTTCACTCTTGCGGCCCAGGCTGGAGTACAGTGGCGCAATCTTGGCTCACTGCAACCTCTGCCTCCCAAGTTCAAGCAATTCTCCTGCTTCAGTCTCCCGAGTAACTGGGACTACAGGCACCTGCCACCATACCCAGCTAATTTTTTGTATTTTTAGTAGAGATGGGGTTTCCCCGTGTTGGCCAGGATGATCTCGATCTCCTGACCTCGTGATCTGCCTGCCTCAGCCTCCCAAATTGCTGGGATTACAGGTGTGAGCCACCACACCCAGCCTACTACTTGATATTTTTGTGATCTAGCCAAATTTTCTACTTCTTAGGTCAATTTTGAGTGTTCATTTTTAAATCAACATTATTATGCATTGTATCTAAATTCCAAATATACTGACAGATAAAAGGTATTCTTTTATTTCTCAGAACACCTGGGGTTTAAAAGTTATGTTATGATTGATTTCAAATTTTACTGCAGTATGATCTAATAGTATGGTCTTTATAATTCCAGTTCTTTAAAATTATTGAGAATTCTGTTGTAATCTAATATATGATCATATTTTTTAAAAGGCGTGCTTAATAAATGTGCTTTTTCTGTTAAGATGTGAAGTTTCAGTTTTTAGAATCATGTTAACAAAATTTTATTATTACTTATTTTTTCTCTGCATGTCTCAAAACTTCCCAAAAGAATTTCTCTGGAGTACAGGACAATGAAAATGAAATCTCTTATTGCACAGTATGGGAGAGGAAGAAACCTCAACATATTGACATAAAAAGGATTGGTGGTGGCATGAGAAGATGGCATTATCATCATGGCTTTATTTATAAGTGGAAAGTTTATAAAAGATGTAATAGAGTTAGCCTACCTTCAGAAAGAGTTGACATTTTAGGCTCTGTGGATAATATTCATGCTAAAAACAATTTCAAAATAATATAGAGCCACATAACCAAAATATATCCTTATTTCTCGTGAAAAGTTAATTTTTCAAGAAAAGGATTTCAGGAAAGGAGAAGGTTAATTAACATTTGTATTTGATAATCTAGGCTTTGAGAGAATTATAGGTTATTAAACAGAACCTTGAAGAGAGTAACAATTTTAGAATCATGGAGAGGAAGAATGTAACGGTCATTGTTTAAACAGCAAGGATAAGGGAAGACCCAAAGCCAGCAGTATGTGTGAGTTTGTTTATCTGCTCATATGGTTCAGTATCTGAGGAGAATCTGGTCCAAAAGTCATGGTGCAGCAATCAAATAGTTATCTGAAATTCATTTAACTTCTTTTTTTAATATATAAATCTTGACCAGTTAGTTTTTAAAAATATGTCAATTAGAAGAAAAGGTGAAAAACACCCTAACATTTCAGACTTAGATTAGGAAAGGGGTGACTGGAAAGTTAAAAATGTTAAGATTCTGAATCATCACAGTCACTATGAGGAGGAGACACGTGTTTCTTTATAATGAGGCAGAAGAATAGGGTCTAGAGATAGGGAAACTAAGGCCGATTCACAGATTCCTAGAACTAAATCAAAAGGAAAAGTCCAACTTTCCATGCACAAGTAACAAAAGGATCAGAGGCTACTCTCTTTGCAACCCCCACCTACCTTTATGCATGGCAGATGAAAAATGGAAAATAATTCTGCTTGGCCCCCTCTGGCAATCAGGCAGATTGGTTGTGGGCCTAGTCTTCATTTGCATATGGGTATAACTTTGTAACTTCACTTCAGCCTCTGATTGGTCACCTTGTGCAACCAATCAGACTAGTCATCAGTCATTCCTTGAGTTACCCAGAGTGTAAACCAGGTAACCAATGGGAAACCTCTAGAGGGTATTTAAACCCCAGAAAATTCTGTAACCAGGACTCTTGAGCTGCTTGCTCAAGCCTGTTTCTACTCTGTGAAGTGTACTTTCCTTTCAGTAAATTTCTGCTTTTGTTGCTTCATTCTTTCATTGCTTTGTATGTTTTGTCCAATTATTTAAAACACCAAGAACCCAGACAACTCACAGTCAAGACCCTCCACCAGTAACAAAAGTACTATGTTTAGACATCAGTGAATGAAAATTAAGTCCTAATGGTTTAACAGTACATTTTTCATCTCTAGGATCTAAAGCAACCCTTTATAAGGGTCTTGCATTGAAGACAATAAATAGTTAAAATACTGCTCTAACAGCAATCATCCTTCAAGTGATTTTTATAGATAAAATCAACACGTGGCAGAGAAGCTTCAGTAATGATAATTTTTTTAAATCTGCTTAACCTTTTTGAGACACTGGTTCAGATTTTTAGCTGTTGTACAGAAAAAAGAAAAACAAATCCTTTCCAAATATTTATAATTCAAATAGGGCAATGTGCATTTGAAAAACTAATTTCACAAAGAAAAACTGGCAGATAAGGAAAAGCTGTTTTGCTATTTCATCACACTGAAGTCAATTTGTTTGCCATATTCCAGGAGGGCAGGACCTTTCTCCATTGAAGAATGTAGGGGTGCACTAGCCATTATTTGTAAAAGCAGATGGTGCTGACTTTTGGCTTTTTCTTTAAGGCTGGGAATGTAGCCATGTTCTAAAGGATGAAAGTGTATAAACAACACATGTATTTCTTCAAAACCTAAATGTTCCCTGTTTTTCTGAGTTGATTTTCTCAACTTGAAGTTTTTTGTCTTCTGCCAGGAGCCAAAAGTCTTGGAAGTAAAAAAAAAAAAATAGTTAAGAAGCTGCAACATTACTGCAAGCAGTCTGGTCAAGTGGACAGTGGCATCTCAGGTTTTAAATTCCTGTCCAGACAAATATGTCACTGGGTTGCTCCACCAGTGAGGTTTTGCTTCCAAGATTGTTTACTTCATTATAATGTATTTCTGTACGATTTTTTAAAATTGAAATGTCTCTTATAGAAATCTCTTATGTTTTACTGCCTCGATGATGAGCAGAGATTAGGTTTGCATTTGCAAAATTAAATTACTTTCCCAAAGTATTTCTTAATTTTCATACAGATGCCACTGAAAATTCCAAGAGAGAAAAAGTTGTTAGCTGCACTTTAAATATGAGAAAATCTCTGTGTGGGATGGGGAAAGGAAGAGGGTGAAATTACTTTTACTTTAAAATTAAACATAGGGTTATTTGTTTTGCAGGATACACATCTGGAGAATAAATACCTAAGGGGAAAACGGTTTCATAGTTCAAATTTTGAACATTTTTAGTGCCAAACTTTTGGATCAATGTAATCTGCTAAGGAATATAAACAAATGGAATTAAAAAAGAAATGTGAAAATCTGTCACCTCCATAAGAAAAGAATCCTGTGCCCATCTCAAGCTTGTTTCAGAGAATAAGACTTCTCAACAATTTTATAGACGCAGTGAGATGTTTCCTAACAGTACCTCTCTGATGTCCTTCTAATTGCATACCTCCTTCCCTTCTGCAGAGCAGCATATTCCAGAAATCCCTAAGATGCTTTTTTTTCCCCCTGTACCCTCTTAAGTTTAGTAACTGAGGTCTGAGAATTAAATGGACAAAAGACAAATTAACAGAAAAAAAAAAAGTGAATCTACTTCCACAAGGGAGCCAACAAAAGAAGGAGCCGGCTTATTAAATGGTTAACATTCGTTATTGTTAACAATGGTAACAATGTTTACTGCAGCACTACTCACAATATCAGACACGGAATATACCTAAGTGTCCTCAATGGATTAGTAAACAAAGAAAATGTGTTAAATGTATGAAATGGAATATTATTCAGTCATAAAAAGAACATAATCATGTCATTTGCAGCAACATGGGTAGAATTTGAGGCCATTATCAAATTCAACATGGGTAGAATTTGAGGCCATTATCTTGTTTGTAGAAACAGCTTACAAACAAGTTTCTTTAGAAAAGACAAATGGATTTTTAGAAGAACAAATTAGAGACAGAAATAATTTGCCAGTATATTGGTATATACAGATATGAATGGTCTTTCAATCTTCTTCAGGGACATAAACTCCCTCCGAGAAGGGGTTTAATGATTAGTTTACTTTTGGTTTCTCTTCTGGTGGTAGAAGCTGCCCTCAAGATGCCATCCACACGTCTCAGAAGTTTCTGTTTTTGGTCAGATAAATAATTTTCCAAGAAGGTTCTTTCTGTCTCTGTTGAATCTCAAATATTTTCAGCTTACAATAATCTTTATACCAACACTGAAGTTCCAAATAGGTCTCCATACTTTGAAGAATCTATTTCAAAAGTTTACACCTCAAAGGAACTACAAATTAATCTCTGGTCAGTAGACCATAAAACTTGCAGAGAAAAATAAATGGTATTTTTAACCACCTTAAGCCTGAAAAGCTCATTTATGATGTCTCTGTAAATAGATTAGCTGTTTAAATGACAACTTTAAACTTCTATCAGTAAATTATTGACATAAATGTTTATATAATTAGGCATCAATTCTGAGTAACTGTCACCATACACAAAAATCAAGTCAAGATGAATTAAAGACTTAAATGTAAACATGAAACTGCAAAAATACTAGAAAAAAATCTAGGGAAAACTCTTCTGGACATTGATCTAGGCAAAGGATCATGCCTAAGACCTCTAAAGCACAGGCAACCAAACCCAAAATAGACAAATGGCACTTAATTAGACTAAAAAAGCTTTTGCACGAAACAGAAACAACCAACAGAGTGAACACACATCCTGAAGAATGGGATAAAACATCTGCAAAATACATGTAGGACAAGACTCTAAAACACAGAATATACAAGGAACTCAAACAACTCAACAACAACAACAACAAAAAACCTCAAATCATCTTATTATAAAGTGGGCAAAAAAAAAAAAAGTAGACATTGTTCAAAGTAAGACATACAAATCTGTCACCAGGCATATGAAAATATGTTCAACAAGACCTATCAGCAGAGAAATGCAAATTAAAACCACAATGTGATATTATCTTACCCCAGTAGGAATGATAACTATTAAAAAGTCAAAAAATAAACAGATGTTGGTGAGGATCCAGAGATAAGGGAACTCTTACATACCATTGGTAGGAATGTAAATCAGTAACACTTCTATGGAAAACAGTATGGGATGTCTCAAAGAACTAAAAAGAGAACTACCAATTGATCTAGCAATCTCATTACTGGATATCTACCCAAAGAAAAATAAATTATTATATCCAAAAGATACCTGTATTTGTATGTTTACTGCAGCACTACTCACAATATCAAAGATAAGGAATAAGCCTAAGTGTCCTCAATGGATTATTAAACAAAGAAAATGTGTTATATATACAAAATGGAATATTCCATCATAAAAAGAACATAATCATATCATTTGCAGCAACATGGGTAGAATTTGAGGCCATTGTCTTACGTGAAAGAAGGCAGACACGCAAATATTGCATGTTCTCACTTACAAATGGGAGCTAAATAATGCGTACACATGGACATAGAATGTGGAATGATAGAAGGGCAAGGGGGTGAGAGAGGGATCGATGGTAAGAAACTAATGAGTACAATGTACATTATTTGGGTGATAGATACCTTAAAATCTCCGATTTTACCAAGACAAAATCTATGCATGAAACAAAATTTTACTTGTATGCCACACACTTATACACATTAAAAATAATTTAAAAAGTAAACATTTGGTCAACCAACAAACACTAAAGACAGCTGATTGACACATAACTTCTGAGTTTTACTGAACCCCTTGTTGTGGCATTTTCTGGCAAACATGTAGATCAATAACAAACATGGGCAACGTGAAGCCTTAATGACATGATTTGCTTCATAGTGAGCATGTAATTATTGTTTGCATTTAGATTTTTTCACCCAAGTTTTTGCCTCTGTTAGGAAAATGAATAGATTAACTGTTCATGCTATAATAAATGCATGTCAGAGATTGAAAGGTGAATTTTGTTCATTATTCAGTTTGGAATTTTTTATTAGAGACCATATTTCTAAATCATAATGAAAGTCAATGGCAGAATTAAGATATAAAATTATCTTTACATATATTGGAGAAATATATCTAATAGGTAAAGTAAAATCAAACTCTGATATGTTGTCACATTTATAAGGCAAAACTTATGGCTTTAGGATCTGTGGGTTTCTTGAGGGAGATATTTATCAAAGAAAAGATGGTGATATTGCCAGCATAAGTCAAATTTGCTTTTCTTCATGGTTAATGCTGCATGGCTATTGAGCAGTGGAACAATAAACAGCATGAGGTCCTTCTAATAAGTTACCAAATGTCTTGCACATTTATAACCTTCATGTTCTCAAATGGTTTTCTGGATGGAAAATTAGAGACTCTCTTATCCATTTAGAAAATAATGTCATGTTTCAAGTATCCAGTGTTCTAGAGTTGAATGGGGAAACTATACAATTGATGTATCAGGTTTAAAGTCTTATGTTGATACTCCAAGGTAGAGACATTGGCTACCTAATGTGTTTGCTGGTCTGTGGCTACTGAAAATAAACCATCTTCTTTCCACATTAAACTATGAGCTCCATGAGGAGGTGGACTCCTTGTGGAATCTTGCTGCCAATATACAACATGCCATATGTATTAGCCTCTCTCACTCTCTGCCTCCCTCTATCTCTCTCGCTCTTTCTCCATCAGTCTCTTCATATAATATAAACACCCTCTTCATTCTGCTTCTCTGGAGAACCCTGACTCCTACAATAATTCAAGGGTCTACCATTGTAGTTCGTTTCAGTAAAATTGTTTTGAGGGTGTCAGCATAGAGCGAAACTGCCTAGCTTTGAATTTTGACTTTTCCATTGAACAATCCTATGTTTTGGAAAGACATTCAACACTTCTATTTCTTAGGTTTCCTATCTGTAAAGAGCTCATTGATAATAAGCACGCATAGGGCTTTTGAGTATTAAATGATAGATCATTTTCTCAGTAAACACCAAATAAATATTAGTTAATATGATCAAAGATTTTCAGACCATCTTCAGAGTTAGATTTCATTCTGAGACACAGTAATTATAAACTAAGAAAAAGATGAGCAATGTTTCTCTTGTGAAATTGTAGGTTTAAAAAAATATATTTGTTTATATTCACAGAGAAAGAGAGAGTATACTAAAACTACCAACAATGAACGTTAATGAAAGCCACTTCATTATTCCTGAGGGAAAAAAATAAAAAATAAAAAATAAAAAGAAAGCCACTTCATTCTTTGTCATGGAAGATACTCTTGAGGAATATATCAAGTCACCTATACTAATAAATTTATAGTTATCCATTTACACAGATAGACTGGGAAGTCTTTACTACTAAGAATTGCAATTTATTTTCTGTATCATATATTTTAGGATCCTACATTTACTGAAGGTGTGCATGAATAAATTAATACTTTTTTATTGGCTGTATTTAATTGCACTAATACTAAGAGTTACCATTTTTGATCCAATTCTATGGGCCAGGACCTTTGCTGAAAGTCTCATTCAGCCTTTTCATAATCTCAGGGAGTAAGTGAGTGGTTTCCATTTAACATCATCTTTCTGGAAGCCAAGGAACTTGCCCTAGGTCATATGGCTGATCAGTGGCAGTTAGAATGGAAACCTAGTTTTGACATGCTCCCAAGCCAAGAAGCAACTCTACATTTAGGTTCAGTCAGGTGCTACTCTTTTCAACTCTTTTCATAAGCTTCCATCAGACAGTATTTATTCTTATATAAATTGGGTCTGCAATGATTATTATTTAGATTATCATTTCTTTTCATCAGATTATAATGCCTTTTCTCTAGGGACTAGCCAGAAAGGATCTTTTAGAAATCAGTTTCTAAAAAATGCCATGTCATCCATTCCATTTTTAGGAAGTTTGCTTTTCACGTTGAAAATATTTCTTAAATCAGAAGTAAAGAAACTTGTGGTTTCCATTTGGTGTAAAGCTCCCTTGATGGCATAAATCAAGTGTAAGGTGACTTCATCTGGAGAATTCTCTAAAGAAGCTAACCAGATGGTAACTTTAATTGGTCGGAGATGCATCACTATTTATTGCTATAATCTCGTGTATTCCTCTATGCACCATCTTTTTATCGATATAAGGGGAAAGAGATGCCCAAATATTCGAATTGAAAGAATTCCAGAATATTCTACTCAAGAAGCTTTGCTCCTTTCCCATCTCCATTTCATTTAACAAGCGCTGTGTAGGAAGCTTTCTGACTAAACATGCTTGTTAGGATTCAGCGGCTGTGGTATTACTGACAGGGTTACTAATGTTATTTGAAATTCTCACTAATTCTAGCTTGGTTGTTATTTCCATGCAGGCTGAAATGAAATATTGTAATGCATGCTACTCAAAGATTTAACTGCACACTTGTAGGCAGTTTTATTTGTCTAACATTCCCTTTTATAAACAAAAAAAGATGCATCATCTCTATCACCCTGCCTGCTGCCTGCATCAGGGTAGACTCAGGTGCCAGATTAATCGAATTCTCACTGAACATAGTGTATTCATCACCTGAACAATTGTAACAATTATCACCATCTACCCAGTGATTGGCCTGGTTTTTGATGGATGTTCATACGTACATCCACATGCACATGCATGAGTGTCTGTAGTTAATGCACTGAGGCATGCATAGAATAATTTTTAGTGTGTTTAAGACTTGCCCTAATCTAAGCAAATTTTGGTAAAAATATCATAAACTTCAAAAAATGCACGTATTTACATGTTAAGGTCTCACTGTACCGTTTTCTGAGCTCACAAAAATCACGGTTTTAAAAAATATAAAATGTCACAGGAGAGTGTCAATTGAATTGCTATGATTTCTTGGAGAAATTTTAGCTATCTAAGTATTCTTGCCATAGTGTACATGAAAAAAGATAATGATAGGGAGAAAAAAAATCATTGATTTAAATTCCGTATCATCAATTATTTACTGATTTATATTATGTTTTCATTAGTAACTCATCACTTCCTATTTCTGCGATGTAGGGTAGTAATAACATATCTTAACAAAAATAATGACAATGGCTAATATTTCTTTATTACTATACATAAGGCCCTTCTTCAACACTTACATATATTAACTCACTTAAACCTTAAAAAACGACTCTGTAATTAGTGACTTCTTTTGTCTTTGTTTTCCAGATTGGGACGCTAAAGCCTATAGAAGTTGCATGTCAAATATCACTTAAATAGGAGGTGGAAAGGTCCAGGGATAGCGCCTAGGTCTGTTTGATACCCACGTCCATATTCTTAATTATTCACTGTATAATTACATGTCGTAAATCTCAACATACTCAACTGAAAAATGGAGGTATAAGGGTTAAATGAGGAAAAAAAAAGGCAGAAGACAGTGTTTGGGACATAAGACAACTTATATTCTAGTAGGTCACATTTCAGTTAGAAACGAATATTGCTGCAAATGACAATAAATCTGAATTTGATTGTTTTAACAAATAGTCAAGGATCTAGAACCAGAAATACCATTTGACCCAGCAATGCCTATACTGGGTGCATACCCACAGGATTATAAATCTTTCTATCACGAAGACACATGCATATGTATGTTTACTGCAGCACTGTTCACAATAGCAAAGACTTGGAACCAACCCCAAATGCCAGTCAATGATAGACTGGCTAAAGAAAATGTGGCACATATATACCACGGAATACTATTCAGGCATAAAAAATGATGAGTTAGTGTCCTTTGCAGGGACATGGATGAAGCTGGAAGATATCATTCTCAGCAAACTAACACAGAAATAGAAAACCAAACACCAGATGTTCTCACTCATATGTGGAAGTTGAACAGTGAGAACTTCTACATGGGCACAGGGAGGGGAACATCACACAGGGAGGGGAACATCACACATGGGGGCCCTGTTGGGGGGTGGGGGGACAAGGGGAGGGAGAGCATTAGGAGAAATATCTAGTGCAAGTGGGGCTTAAAACCTAGATGGTGGGTTGATAGGTGCAGCAAACCACCATGGCACATGTATACCTATGTAACAAACCTGCACATTCTGCACACATATCCCAGAACTTAAAGTAAAAAAAAAAAAAAAAAAAAAACAAGTAATAAACACAAAAATACTTTTAAAAAAGGAGAAAGTTTCAAAGTTAAGCAGCTACTGGAGTTTGTTCAGCAGTTTAATCACGTAAAAGCTGGCATTTAAAAAATTTGTTTGGTGATGTCTTGTGTTTGCAAAATAGGTGCTGCCACTGCAAATACTGTAGCTGCCATCGAAGGTGAAAGAGGAGGGTAGAGGCACACCAGCTTTAGCTCTCCCTCTTATGAGGAATATGAGTCATCATTCTTTACCTTGTTGGAAACAACTAAGTTCATAGCCACTTTCACCACAAACGAGGCTTGGAACATATATTTTGATACTTCATATTTTTCTACTCTCTGTGGTTGGAGACAGAATGTTGAACGGTGTGATGATGTCTTTTTTTTTCAAGGAAGCATTTTTTTTTTTCACATTTCTACCTTTTTCAACTTTTATGATTTCTCCCATTGTAAATTTGTACAGCTGTTACAGGAAAGGGATCCCAATCTAGACCCCAAGTGAGGGTTCTTAGATCTCACACAAGAAAGAATTCAGGGCAAGTCCATACAGTAAAGTGAACACAATTTTATTAGGAAAGTAAAATAATAAAAGAATGGCTACTCCATAGATAGAACAGCCCTGAAGGCTGCTGGTTGCCCATTTTTGTTGTTATTTCTTGATTATACGCTAGGCAAGGGGTGGATTATTCATACTTCCCCTTTTTAGACCTTATAGGGTAACTTCCTGACATTGCTATGGCATTTGTAAACTGTCATGGTGCTGGTGGGAGTGAAATAGTGAGGATGACCAGAGGTCACTCGTGTGATCATCTTGTATTTGGTGGGTTTTGGGTGGCTTCTTCACTGCAACCTGTTTTATCAGCAAGGTCTCTAACCTGTATCTTGTGCCAACCTCCGATCTCATTCTGTGACTTAGAATGCCTTAACCATCTGAGAATGCAGCCCAGTAGGTCTCAGCCTCATTTGACCCAGCCCCTATTCAAGATGGAGTTACTCTGGTTCACATGCCTCTGGCACAGCCATTTTGGAAAATAGTATGAAGGTTCTGCAGTATGTTTACTCTCATATGATCCAGCAAACACACTTCTGGGTACATATCCAGAGGAAGTGAAATCAGGATCTCAGTGTTATGTGAAAAATTTGGTTTATACATACAATATTATTTTGGCTTAAAAAAATAAAGAACGCTGGCATTTGCAACAACATGCAAAAACTTTCAGGATATTTTACTAAGCGAAAAAAAATAAAAATGGAAAGAAAATGTCACTTCTATGTGGAATCTAAAAAAAGTCATAGAAACAGAGTTGAATGGTGGTTACCAAGGATCACAGAGCTGGAGGAAATGGGGAGATGTTGCTCAGAGGATACAAACTTGCAGTTGTAAGTTGGATACATTCTGGAGATCTAAGGTATAGCATGGTGACTATAGTTAATCTGTTACATTCTTGAAATGTGCTAAGAGACTAGATACTAAGTATTCCCATCACACACAAAACTGTAGGCATATGTGAAGCATACTTTGTGTGCCACACAGATAAGGTGATGCGTATGAGGTGACATATATGTTAATTAGCTCAATTGTGGTAATCATTTTCTTTATTGTTTTGAGACAACAGAGTCTTGCTCTTACCCAGGCTACAGTGCAGTGGTGCGATCTTGGCTCACTGCAACCTTCACCTCCTGGGTTCAAGCAATTCTCCTGCCTCAGCCTCCTGAGTAGCTGGGATTACAGGTGCATGCCACCACACATGGCTAATTTTTTGTAACTTTAGCAGAGACGGGGTTTCACCAAGTTGGTCAGCCTGGTGTCGAACTCTTGACCTTTTATATTTTATTTTTTATAAAGATGGGGTTTTGCCATGTTGGCCAGGCTGGTCTTGAACTCCTGACCTCAGGTGATTCACCTGCCTTGGCCTCTTGAAGTGCTGGGATTACAGGCATAAGCCACCACACCTGGCCAGTAATCATTTTTATATAACTAGATCAAAACATCACATTGTACACCTTGAATCTGTACAAATTTTGACAATTATACTTCAATAAGACTGAAGAAATAAAATACATTCATTTCAATACTAGGTAATTTTCTTTCTAGCTTTAATAGCTGGGTAAATATGCTCAGCTGCATGTGTAGGTAGGACAAAATTGAGACAAGAGAGAGATCCTCCTTTAGCAAAACTGATGCATCACAGGAAAGTGACATAAACCAGTAGTGAAACTCCCTGAACGTTCATATTTGATTTGTGAACCTGATAAACCATGGGATGGTAAATAGCACAGTGATAATTCATAGAATATCTATTAGATATATAGGACTTAAGAGTATGATAGGTGAGGTGCATGGAGGGAGGTCATCACATCCCTTTCAACTTTATTAAAATATGGCTTAAGTAGTTTTAATCATATTCTGTAGGCAGTTGCTGAGCAGGCAATGTGAAGAACCACCTGAGTTCTCCAACTTGGAAAGAATATTTACATTTTGCTCTGTGGAGGGAACCACCTGGGGTACAATTACGTGAATAGTGCTGCTTTGAAGTTGCATTAGGGAATTATCAGTGCGATACAATTGGCTCTATATTCGAAACACAAATTAATAAAACATACTTTCTTTCTACAAAATGTTTATAAAGGTGGGAGGATAATCTTTCTGAAATACAAGACAGAGGAACGCGATAAAGGAGCATAATCATGGCTCAAAGTGCTTATTCGGCTCCTAGTGTGACTAATTCTAAGGATTTGCAGGGGAAATGTTATTTTTAACTGGAAAAGGTTAGCACTCTTGGCAAGTAGAAAATAATGAGGGAAGATGTAGAGTGGGGAAGATGCAGGATCTAGTGAATGAAGTAGGATTATGTGGCTTGAATTTAGGTTTTATGAGACATGAAAGAATGAAATGTTTATTTGGGATCGGAATGTGGAAGGTGATAACTAACTTGCTAACTTTTTCATTTTTCTTTTTCTGGTGGAGTTTCATTCTCATTTCCTAGGCTGGAGCACAATGTGGGCTCAACACAACCTCTTCCTCTAGGGTTTAAGTGATTCTCCTGCCTCAGCCTCCACAGTAGCTGGGATTACAGGCACCGCCACCACAGTGACTTATTTTGTATTTTTAGTAGAGACGGGGTTTCACCATGTTGGTCAGGCTGGTCTCAAACTCCTGACCTCAAGTGATCCACCTGCCTCAGCCTCCCAAAGTGCGGGGATTACAGGCATGAGCCTCCGTGCCTGACTGACTTGCTAACTTTTAAATTTAGGTTTCTTATTCTGGTAGTGATAGTTATCAAATATTTTATTATTTAGAGTGAAGTTGGAAATCATTCTCACTGTGGTATGTACAGAGGTAAATTAGTTATTGTGAAAGATGCATTGGAGACCTGAGGGTTTAGAGGAAAAATAGGGAGGTTGTTAAAATAATGCAGGCAAATTAAATGAAATAAAGTGTAAAGAGTTTAACAGAATTTAAGGTAGAAATTGTCTCTTTTTTTAATGGAAAATTGAGAGAAAAGAAAGATTGTGTGGGAGGACCTAAGTTTATTCAACAGATATCCTCTGAATCCTACTATGTTCAAGACATTATGTTAATAGCCATAAAAATGGGATCTGTATCTTTCAACTTCTTCACATCAGTTGGGAATAAAAAGTATATGAATGACTTCTATTAATGGCAAAGTGCTTTTATTAGATTAACCCTCTGGCAGACAGCAATTATAACTCTGAACCAATATAAGAAAGTAATATTTGAATGCACTAGAAAATGGTCCAATGCAGTTGGAATCTGTAAATATTTTTTGAGAAGAGAGAAATGCCCTGCATAAAATTTGCTGTAACTATTATGTTTTATAGGGGGACCCACCTTCAATCAGAAAAGCAGAGACTTACTGTCTCGTAAAGTCAGAGAAACGGAGTTCAGGGCTTCCTGAGTGGCTAAAATGTAAGGCGAGAAACCCAGTGAAAAGAAAACAAAGAAAGAGAAGCTGCCTCCCCAAATCTGTGCATAGACCCCTAAATCTTTGGCTGACTCTTGGACTTTGCATCTACAGGAAAGATATCAAAGTGGCCACTAAAAAGCAACCACTGGAAAAACAGATGTTTAGCTGCTATTCATCTCAGGGATGCAGAGTTTAAAATGTTAGGTTAGTTGAGCTTAACATTTGCTAAAAATTAACACTTCAAAGGAAGATAAATTTCAGAGCCTTTACAACATATCATTCATAATAGTGTGGCTATGATAAAAACAAATAAAATAGGAAAACATGACCCTGAACTGAGAAAAAATTTATACAGGAAGACCCATCCGAAGATGACTTCAATATTTTAATTATCAAACAGAACTTTAAAATTTATATTATATTTTCAAGGGCCTAAAGGAAGTTATGGCCATTCATGAAGGACTAAAAGAAAGTAACCCCAAAATTAGAAAATATAAATAGAATCAAATAGCAATTCTAGAAATGAAAAGTAAAATATAGTGAGATAAACACTGTAATTGGTGGACTTAGCAAATTGAAAAAAAGTAGAAGAGTAGGTCAGTGAATTTGGGGAGTGAACATAGAAATTGTCTACTCTGAAGAGAAGAGAGAAGGAAGATTAAAAAAATGGACAGTGCCTCAGTGACTCATGGAGAACATAAAGCCATGTAACATTTGTGCAGTTTTGAGTCCCAGAGAGGAAGGAAAAGAATGGTGCAAAAATTATTTGTGAAAGTAATGACTGTAAATGTATAAAATTTGGTGAAAAACACAAAATTATAAATCCATTATGTTCAGCAAACACCAAAGAGGAAGAATGTAAAGAAAAGCACAGCTAAGCACATTATAGTCAAACTGCTGTAAGTCAAAGATGAAGAGGAAATGTTAAAAGCAGTGAAAAAAAAAAAATGATGCATTACATGAAGGGAACAAAAATACAATTGACAAATGATTTCTCTTCAAAAAATGCCAGAATGCAATGAGACATTTTAAAAGTGCTTAAAGAAAAAAACAGTAAATCTAAATTCTATACATTCCAAAGATCTTCAAAAATCAAGGTGAAATGAAGATATTTTTACATAAATGAAAATAGAGAGAATTTGCTGCAGTTAGATGAGCTCTACAAGAAATACTAATGTTCTTCTGGGTAAAGGAAAGTGACAGCAGATGGAAGCTAATAGTAGGAAGGAAATTATAAATTGCAAAGTATAAATATGGGCAAATATAAAGTTTTTATTGTCTTAATTTTTCAAAAGGAACCTAAATGTTTAAATAAAGTAATGCCACCTTATTAAGAGGCTATATTGGAGTGATAAACACAAATAATACAATAATAACACAAATGACAGGGGATAAGTGAAACTCTATAGTTACAGCATCTTTTTATTTTAAACGAAGAGCAGATTGTGATTAAGGAAAAACATCGTAACTCCTTAAAGAGCCTTCACTAATCATACTTCATGAGATAATAAAATACCACAGAAAATGTATTGGGACTATTTTCTCAAATGCCCCCAAAATGTTCCATAGCTATTGTTACTGTAATGCATATATCATAACTCCTTACAGTCAATGGATATCTTTGGCCTTAATTTTTTATGGTTTGCACACAAGGCACAAACTATCACTATAAGGGATACAAGAAGAGATATTACTACAGATAATGAGAAAATATATTTTAATACCAATAAATCTGAAAACCTAGTATAGACACATTCATAAAAGCCAGAACTTACTTATCCAACTGATACAAAATGAAATTGAAACTCTGAACAATGGCCACACCCCACCCCATACAATAAATTGAATTTATTACAAAAGAACCTTCAAACACACACATGCACAGGCACATACACACTGTGAACCCACGTAGTCTCACTGGTAAAATTCTATTAAACATTTAAGTTAGAAATAATACCAATCATACAAATTCTCTCTCAGAAATACAAGGAGGGAACGTTCCTCAACTTGATTCATGAGGCCAGCAATACCCTGGTATCAAAGACATTACGAGAAAGTTATAGACTACTATCTTTTCTAAACATAGCTATATAATTCCTTGATGAAATGTTAGCACTTTGAATCCAGGAATATATCAAAGGGATAATGCATAATGAAAAGTACGTTCTATCTCTGGTTGCAAGATGGATTTAACATGAAACAAATCTATCAGTATACTTAACCATTTTAATAGACTAAGAATTTTTTTCCTCAAATCACCAAAACTGTCCTGGGAGACATGAGAGATCATTCCAGAACAATTAATAACCTTTTTATGGTTCAGGTGGGGAATCCTATTACGAAAATGGTTGTATCTAATTAATATTGCATGGTTAACTTCTAAGCAGTGCTGTCTCTGTCAATGCCAAGACCCAGGTACCCAAGAGAGTTGCTGGATTTAAGCTGTAGGAAACCTAAACCATACCTTATGATATGAAGGAATGACTATTTTAACCACAAAGTTTCTTTTTTTTTTAAAATCTCCCACTGTGATTTTATGTTAGTTCTTTTGAAAACATTAGATTGTTCTTTATTATTAAGAATCATGGGGGATCCAAGATAACTCTGATCTAGGTTCTTAGGACCATTTCACAAGTTTGCTTCAGAAGACATTAATCTTTTCCAATTATTAGAGCACCAATTTGCAGAAGACTCCTATTTTTAATTCTCAAGTTTTCATTTTGATATATGGTGTGTCACTGGAAAATCAAAAAGTTGAAGCTATGAAAGTACAGTTGGGTTTGCCAGTTATATACTCACCAAAGCTATTTTTGCTTTTAGAAACACTCTAATGTACTGTTACAGCATGTACTCTACTCACTCTGGGTTGAGGATTAGTAAATTCAAGATGAAGCAGCTAATTGGTGGTAAGGTCTGAAGAACTGTCACATGTCCTGACTTCAAGGACATTGCTCTTTTGCCCACACCCCTCATCTTCTAGAGTCTTATTTACAACTGCATTTGGACCCAGAACAAAACATAAACTTGATGTTCTACATATTCCTCCCAAAAAACAATGTAGGGGTATAAAATATACTTTCAAAGCCTTCTTGTAATTATAAAATTTCTATTAAATGTTTTTATTTGTACTAGAACAGAGGAAAAATCATTACACAAATTATTCAAGAATAACATAAAAACTATGTATGAATCCAAAAATGCATATTAATTAAACTTAAAGTATAGCTTTAGGGCATTGTAAAAAACAGTTCTAATATTACACGAGTTACAAAAGCTTACATTGTCCTTTTAATTTTTCTTGGTTTCTTCCTACTGTATACTTTCTGAAGTTCAATGGTATTTTAAAATTTGAATATGTCCAATTGAAAGAAGGTACTTTTAAAACATATTTTATCACATTTTTCCCTTTGAAGGAAATGCTAAAGTTATTAATTTCTTAAATACATAAGTCTAATAATGATTTCTTTATTGAAGAGTTTATAATGCCTTCCCTTTTTTACCATCTAAAATCAAATTTCTTAATACGATTGTAGGGCTATCATGCACTGTCCCCTTTTCCCTATCTATTAATGTACCCGTTTTTTTCTCCACTATTCCTCAGAACATAACTGTACTTTGTGTTGCTAAATTACCTGTTTCCCAATGCCGTGCCTCCTAGATTTCCGTTATGCTGTCACCTCTGCTGGGAATGTCCTTTCCTTCTTGCCTACTTTATGTTACTTCTAATGTCACTACTAATTCCTCAATATATTGCTTAAACATTACTTCCTGTCCCTAAAGAGCTCAGGCAGGATAAACCACTCCTCTATGATTCTGCCATTTATAAATCTCACCCTTAGGACTTATGTCTCAGTTATGTTATGTAAATTACAAATTTATGTAATTAATTATTCTATTTGATGACATGTTGCAAACTAAATTGGCCGTTAGCCTGTTTTTGTAAATAAAGTTTTATTGGAGCACAGCTTTGTTCATTTATTCACATACTGTGTCTGGTTGATTTCATATTAAAATGGCAACATTGAATAGTTGCCACAGAGATTGTATTGGCTCACAAAGCCTGTAATATTTATTCTCTGGGCCTTGAGAGACAAAGTTTGCCAACTCCTATGCTAAACTGTGACATTCAGGGGTACAATGATTTATTCAATTCTGAGTTCATGACACTTTGCCCCAGCTCTTACTTCTTAAACCAGCTATGAATAAATATATGGCAGTGCTGAAGAGCATAATCTCTGAGACCCAGTCATCTGAGTTCTAATCTTTCCACATTTTAGATTTGAGATGTACAATAAATCACGCCATTTATCTGTGCTTCAGTTTTCTTTCCTGTAAAATGAAGATAATAATACCTATTTCACATGGCAAAGGTGAAGATTAAATCCTGTATGGGTAGCCCTTAATTTAGTGACTGATGTATATCAAATATTCAATACTATTGTTATTATTCATAGTTATAACATGCTGTAGAGCTTTAATAATTTAAGAGCTCCAGGCCTTATTTTCCTCTCATAAAGTGGAAGATTTAGCTTTCTAAGTTTTCCTAGACTTCAATAACTTCATGCTCATATGATCCATGGATGGTTCTCAGTGCTATACTAAGCTTCAGAAGAGTTTCATACAGAACTACAGAACAATGAAGATCAAAAGCTTGGTCAGTAGGAGCAGATAACTCAACCACAGCATCCAGATTACCCTCAAGTCAAACAGCAAGTCACCACTTAGAGACTTTAGCTGGGCATGGTGGCTCATACCTGTAATTCCATCATTTTTGGGAGGCTGAGGTTGGAAATTGCTTGAGGCTGGGAGTTTGAGATCAGCCTGGCAACATAGTGAGGCTCTGTCTCTCCAAAAAAATTAAAAAAATAGCCAGGCAAGAAAATAGGCTCCCATACTGCATGAAATCAAAGGCTTTATGGTACTAGCTCAGCTACAGCTGGAGTAGAGAACTATCACCCTGAATGCCTTCTAAACAAACAAAAATGTTCTTGCCTGTTTATCCCAAAAATCTTAGAAATGTTTAGATGAGTTATTCTGATATGATTGTGACTCCAGAGTCAGTTTCAGCTTTTGTTCTAGTTGGTAATTCTGTGTTAGAAAATGTTTTCTAAAATACTTTATACATTTTACACAGAGGTTTTATTTAAAAATATAAGCATAAAACTCAAACATCAAAAAGTGACATCATAATTATGTTTTACTGTGTTTCTGAGAAGCTTCTTTTTCAGCTTCTAGTTATCAAGGAAGATATGTAACCTCAGATCCAGTACCTTTCAAAGAATGGACAAAATCTGGCTGAGGTATAAGGAACAGAAAAAAAGCAAACATGCTTCAAAACCTCTGAGAAATTATGTTGTCAATCACATACAATGACCTGATATTTAACTCAATCCAGAAGTGAACTCCTTTCTCTTGGTAACAAAGAGGACCTTGTATGCTGAACATGACAGGGAGCCCTGAAGACATATTTCTAAAAGGTTATTTCATATGTAAAGACAATCAATGTCTATAGTGAAGACCAACAAGGATGATTAACTTATAGGCCCTTAAAAAACACAGGAAGAGTTGAATAAATAGGAACACGGGAACATATTCTGGAGTAAATTCATTGCTAGAGAATATCAGAATAAAACACTTTTTCTAATCACTTGTAATATCGATCATTTATGAAGTAATACAGATGATCACAAAATATATTGGCTTTTGTTACTTGAATGTGATCATATTCATGTTAACATTCATCGTATGGCAAAGTTTATATGTTAAAACCAGAGATTACATTTTGTACTTACATTTTCATTCCTTTGAGATTTGTTTTATGATAGTTAAATACCAAAAATAATATCCACAGATGTCCCTAATTTTAAAGTTTTGCAATTGTTTTGTGTGTGCATGTGTATGTGTGTGGCACTTACCACTGTCTATTAGAAAAAGAACATAGACGTTTCCAAGACTTACAGGATTTTTCTCAGTATTTTAAACAGAAATGCACAGGTTGGATAACTGTGAAACATGCAGAACTTTGTAAATTAAAAACAGACAAATACCTCTGTGTAATTTTACTCTACACTGTTGGCAGATAATAATTACATTTTTGTCTGTTCTTTTTTTAAGGACTATGAATTTGAAATAATACTGTTCTCACCTCAATGTGAGAAATTGAGCCTCTATAATCAGCTCAAGTTATTTCTACTATACTCCTACCTCATTATTTAAAGCATACTCTTTTCAGTAGTTAATTATTATATATTATCGTCTCTGTAATTATTTTTTTCTTTTTCTGCATCACTTATTTTTAGATGTCACAATCGCACTTAGTTGAATAGTAGATAAAAATACATGGAGTTGTTGCAATCTCGCCTCATTACTCTGCCCTTCCATTGCTCTGAGTCTTTTTCCTTTTTTTTTCTCCAGTTCTTGGAACTCCTTCCAATTCATCTTCTCCTTTGTGTCACTTCAATGAGCTAAACGAAAATCCAGAAGCAGTCTCTGCAAATAAAGGCAAGAACTTCACTGCCCTGGAAAGGAAGGCTAATTCATAGCTGTGTTTTAGGGTGGCAGATGCTTGTTAGAAACTTTCTTCATGTCTCTCTCTTGCTTTCAAAGTCTCCAAGGCTAGATTCTTAAATTTCTTGGCCATGCTACCACGTATAACATGCTTTATTTTCAGTAGACTTGATTATAAGTATCCTAATTGTAGTTAAAACCAGAAGGTTCTCTGAATTTCTGAGCTCTGTATGGTGCCTAGTACTGTTATATTTGATTCATCATAATCTTCTATATCTTAATCATCATTCTGTGTCCACTATCTAAGACAGTACCTGGCACAAGGAAGACGTCCCAACATAGTATTCAGACGCTGAATAGTAAAGAAATGAAGGTGGTCCTTATAGCAGCGATGTGATGTAGCTATTAGTGCCATGTCAGTCAGAGTCCAATTAGGAAACAGAAATAACACCAGAAATTTTGATCTAGAGCATTTTTAACTCACTATAACAAGTTGTTTGCTAAGTAACTAAAAAAAGCCGTCAGAGAAAACTGAGCTATCACAGGTAGTAATTTCAGAAAGCAGTTAACACCATTTAGACTGAGTTTGAAATTATTAAAATTGGAGGCATGAAGGACAGACTCGTGGGGCTGACACTCAGGCTGCCAAGGAAGAATCACTGCTCAGCTGATGGTAATGTCTCTGGTAGCACAGCAGGATTCCACAGGACGCCTGAGCTTTGAGGCCAGGTATTACTTTTTGATGCAAATGTCTCTGATGGCGACGGCTAAGATGAAGCTGATCCTGCAAACACTGGAAAAACTCCAGCTGGGATTTAGTTGCTGATGTAGGAATGAACTGCCTTTGCCAGGGTGAAGAAGCAAGGCTAGGGTGATGTTCACATGAACAGCAAGGAGACAGCTTGCCAGGGGAAATAACAGGAAGCAATCAGAAAGAAGTAGGTCCCTCCTTTCTCCTACAGCCTTGCACTTTCTCCCACAGCCTTGCACTTTCTCCCTAGCATCTGCTTTCGGCAAAACCTAACAAGGAAAACCGGCTTAGGAGGAAATGTGGATTTTAGTCCCAGCCCAGCTGGCCTAACTGGTGATGTTTTGATTTTATAGACAAGGTACTAAGGTAGAGACGAGTTAAATAACTTATCCGTAGTTTTCTAAGTTCACAGTTATGAGATAAAGAGGATTAATAGCCCACATTTGTACCATTTCCCAGTGAGCCATATAACATGATACATGGTTGTATTAGTCCATTCTTGTACTGCTGTAAAGAAATACCTGAGATTGGGTGATTGAGAAACAAAAAGAAAAGGTTTAATTGGCTTACAGTTCCACAGGCTATACAGGAAGCATATAATGGCTTCTGCTTCTGGGGAGGTCTCAGGAAGCTTCCTATCATGGTGGAAGGCAAAGGGTAGCCAGCACTTCACATGGCTGGGAAGTGCTACACATTTTTAAACAACCGTATCTCATGAGAACTCTATCACAAGAACAGCATTAGGTGGATAGTGCTAACCCACTCATGAGAAACTACCCCCACGATCCAATCACCAGGCCCCAGCTCCAACATGGGATTACAGTTGAATATGAGATTTGGGTGGGGTTACAGATCCAAACCACATCAAGAGTTACCATAAATATATTTTATAAATTATATAATACATAAAAAATATATTAATTTATATTTTGTAAATATATATTGTATATTATAAATGTAGACATTATAATTATTAAAATATAAAAAGAGATTTCAAGCATCTTTGTAAAGCTGAAAAGGAAATATTTTTACTTACATGAAAATGTGTGAAAGTTTTACCTCTTGCAACATCAAGTCACAAAAGTAAATTTCTAGGAAGAAATGACAAACAATTCTGCTAATCAGCTGATTATTTTTATTATGATTTATATTATTTTCAGAGAATATGCTTTCTCATATGGGTCTGTATTTTATTTTAGGGCCATGTTTTTAAACAGTTAATTACTTCATTTAAAAACAAACTTACGAACAGAACAGTAATTTAGCAGCATCTGTTATCACTGACAGAGTTAGAAATCTGTCAACAGGTGTTTAAAACCGTAAAAATTTCCCTTAATGTTATAAACATAGTGTACAAGATAATTGCACAGAAGCAATTTTCTGCTACTAAATACATTTTGTTTATATTGATTTGGCTGGTTTTAGCACAGGCTCACATTAGTCTATGCTATTGACTAACATCTACTGTTGAAAAATATTTGCTAGTTTGGAAACAAAAGGGAATTCAAAGAGAGTTGTGTTCAATGGTAGCTTGGAGGAGAAGCCCAGAAGACAGGCCTGTTGGGTACGTGTAAGACTGGGCTTGTGTGCTTTACCATTTTAATATAAATCATTATAATTCTCATTGACACAATGACTGTTTAACAACAGCCCTCTGGGAAATCTAGTTCTCTAAAAATCTCCACCACTCAAAAGAATGTTTCTGGTAGAATGTGGTGATGATCTAGAGTTCTGTGTCTAAGATTATATTCATTATTCAAACACTTTTAAAGAAAGCATAAAAATGATAAATGGGCCTAAAGAGCAGTATGCAAGTTACACCCATTTCAAGAGGTTCTCTTGTCTTAGGAAGACAGAGTACTTGACATTTACCAAATATTAGCAAACATTACTTTTTAAAAATGTGATTTAATCATTTGTGTAATGTGAGCTTATTAATTAAATTCCCTATTTTTAGCATTGCTAAACGCTGGGGAGTGCAAAAGATGATCAGGACTGTGACTGACCTCACAGAGATATCAATTAATTATGGCGACAACATTTTTTACCCAGAAAACAATTTGAGAATAATTTAGGGGAGTAATTAATTACAGGTGACTTTTCATAGTAACCAGGGAAATGATCTTTAATATGGTTAGGCTGGAAGTGAAAGCTTATTTCTAATTATTTTTGGTTGGAAAGCTCTAAAGTGCATGAGGATTCTTCCAATCTTTTCCTAAATATCTCTTCCTTCAAAATGACTTTCCTGACTCCCCCCATTTCATTTGCTTCTACCTGCCCAACTCCTTGACATTATGTCATGTGTCCTTATTTTGATTCTCCATCAAACTCTTATTATACCTTAATATACAGTTTATTATACAATACTGAAATTTGTTTTTGTTTACTGTCTTGAGGGCAGGAATAGAGACTGCCTTGCTCTCATGGTCTTCCTGTGCCCCATACAGTGCCTGCTCACAGAAGAGCCAGATGACTTATGATGACTGGTCCTGCTTCCCTTGTCCATTCTGTGCCCACCATATATGCTATTCTGGTTACACAAGCAGTTTTCAGGCAGCATCCAGACTTTTGGCAAGAGAACTTGCTCCTAGGCAACTTTGTGAGAACCCATCTCTTAAAGGTGGACACCTCTCAGGAATGGAAACTGGACTGCTGACACTTTATCAGTAGAATCTTCTTCCAATCTTTTGTAGAGACAGTGGTTATTTATGGAAAAAATTAAAATCACGCAGGAGTGGAGGTGAGCAAGTTCAGGCCAAGTCCAGTTGTTGGCCAACTCTCATGTTCTACGTCAAAAGCATGGACACTCAGTTTGGAAGCAGCAAACACCATCTTACTCACCTGGGAGGGAAAGTTCACAACCAGTGACCTAGGGCCATGGTAGGTGCAGAACGTGGATCCCTGGGCAGATACAGGAATATTTTAAGCCTTTCCTATGTGTATCTGAGGGGCTCCAGGATTACCTGCACTTTCCTGAAGGCCTGGAATGTTTACTTAATACAATCTAGTGCTGCCCCTAGGTAGCCACAATGGCTCCCACATTGCCTGCACTGTGCCTGATGTGGGTTCTGCCTTCATTGACCTGCTCTGGCCAGGTCAGAGACATTCTAGAAGATTCCTTTTTTCCCGCTTTTAAAATATTTATTTATTTATTATACTTTAAGCTCTGGGGTACAAGTGCAGAACGTACAAAAATTCTTGAGTCATCAGGAGACCTGAGTCTTGCCTCTTCCCTCTGAGAATGGATCACCGTGATTTTCTTCTTGTCCCTTCACAATTTTTAATATTGAAACAGTATACAAAATTTTAACACATAGTAAATACGATTAATAGTAAAAGTAATTGATTCAAATTACTCAGAGAAAATAAATACCATTATCAAAGCAAGGCAACGTGAAACAAAACAAACATGTGGAATATATCAAACTAAAAAGCTTTTGCACGGCAAAGGAAACAATTAACAGAGCAAAAAAGGCTACATACAGAATGGAAGAAAATATTCACAAGACATATCTAATAAGGGGTTAATTTCTAAAACATATAAGGAAGTCCTACAACTCAGAATCAAAAGACCTAATCAGCTGATTAAAAAAAAAAAAGGGCTAAGGACTTGAATAGCCATTTCTCCAAAGAAAACATACAAATAGCCAACAGGTATATTAAATCATCAGGGAAATGCAAATCAAAACTACAGTGAGCTATCGCCTTACACCTGTCAGGACGGCTATGCAGACAGAACACACACACACACATGCCAAGCATTGCTGAGGATGTAGAGAAATTGAAACTCTATGCTGTTAGTTAACATGCAAAATGGTGCAGCTTCTATAAAAAACAGTACAGAGGTTCATAAAAAAATTAAAAATAGAACTATCATCTGTTCCAGTAATTCCATTTCTGGTATTTAGCCAAAATAATTTAAACCAGGACCTACAAGAGATATTAACACTCCTGTATTAATTAGTATCACTTGCATTTATAATGGCCAAGATGTTGAAACAAGCTAAATGTCTACTGACAGATGAATGAAGAATATATGATATAAATGTGCAATGAAATACTTTTCAGCCTTAAAAAAAAGAAGGAAATTCTACATTATGTGCCAATGTGGATGAAATTTGGGCACATTATGCTACATGAAACCGGTCACAAAAAGACAAAGACTGCATGATTCCACTTATATGAAGTATCCAAAATAGTAAAATTCGTAGAATCAAAAAGTGGCATGGTGGTTTTCCAGGACTTGGGTAAGTGTACATGGGGAGTTACTAATCAACACCATGAAGTTTCAGTTAAATACAACAGATAAGCTCTAGAGCTCTTCTGTACAACACTATGTAACAGTCAACAATAATATATTATACACAAAATTTTGTTCAGAGGGCAGATCTCATGTTACATCTTTCTATTGACACAAGAACAAAAAACCAAACACCGCATGTTCTCACTCATAAGTGGGTGTTAAACAACGAGAACACATGGCCACAGGGAGGGGAATATCACACACTAGGGCCTGTCGGGGGTTGGGGGGCTAGGGGAGGGATAGCAGGGAATGTGGGGCTAGGGGGAGGGATAGCATTAGGAGAAATACCTATTGTAGATGACAGGGTGATGGATGCAGCAAACCACCATGGCACTCGTATACTTATGTAACAAGCATGAACATTCTGCACATATGGCCCAGAACTTAAAGTATAATAAAAAAAAAAGAGGAAAAAAATCCAGTGGCCACCAATTCTTACAGGACACAAAACTGGAACCGTACGATGTCTCAATTGACTATTCACATGGAACCACAGGGAAAGAGGGATCTCCAGTGTAATCTCTGAAACGTGTGTTATCCTACGTGTTTCCATTTACCATTTCTTTGTGAGTAAAAAAGTAATGTAATGGATTATATTGGTAAATTAAATATCTAAGAGTGTTCTTAGCAGGCTTTTAAAAGCTTCGCCATTTGACACAAGCAGAAAACAAATAATTAAGAGATTTTTGTTATTTGACTAGTGAAAATCTAAGAAAAAGCATCTATTGCATGCATTACCCATTTACTGAAATGATATGCCATAAATATCCTGAACTGCTAGGTAAGATATTTTTCAAAGCAATACCTACTTTCAATCACTGACAAACTCATTCATAACTAGTGATTTGGAGTAATAACATGATAGAAATAAGATACATTTTATTATTATTTACAGTCTTATCCATTTGCATCAGTAAAACATAAATTTTTAATATTTTCTCCAGACAAAACCAAAGTGAATATAATCTGTACATTATTGGTCTGTATTAACTCAACAGTTTAAAAAAATTTTGAAAGCTTTAAACAAACCACAATATCTTGTTCTTTCACTGAGGCCTTATATCCTTAATCTTGCTTCAGATGGAATTTTTATACAAGTGCTATAAAGTACTGAAAATAGGATTTTTAATGGAGAGACTCATAGGCTCTTAGCTGCAGAATATGGTGTGCAGTGCTATAACTTAGCACTTATATGGCTTTTGTACATTTTGAAATAGTTTGTTTAAAACTGTTCTAATGTGTTTATAGCTCTTTTTCTATCAAATCTGATTTAAACAGTGCCTTATCAAGTTTTTACTGCAAGTACGGGAGAGGGGGAAATAGTTTGTATAATTCTTTAGCTGAAATGCATAAATAAGATACCCACAGTGCAACTGTAGAATTGTATTGGATTTATAATAAACTTTAGAAGGCTTGAGTCACTGTAGACTAATGGCAAAGTACCTTTCCTGGAATTACCAAAGTACAAAATAAATGGAAAAGTAGAGGAGAGAAAAGCAAAAAAGCAAAAAAACCACCCCACAGAATACATGTCACAGTCTTAAGGTTACAAGTCTTGTTTCAAAAATCTATTCTAAATGCTTTTTTTTCTAATGTTTTTGAATATGATGGTCTTGGACCAAAACAGGAAACTCCTTAAAACTTGAAAAGTTAGAATTTGAAATATTTCTGTTTGTTTTACCATTTAAGAGCCTACATCCTTTAATGTCAAAAGCCACAAACAAGCCAGCAGTTTCGAAGCTTAGTAGTTATTAGAGAGATTATATTGGCAATTAATAAAGGGATTAGGTAAGTGCATTTAGTGACTACCTGTAAGGCTGCCTTCACACACTCAGCCAACCTCACTGGCACCATGAAAATAAACAATAGGGAGAAAATGATGTAATAGCATGCTCAAAATGGTCAAAACTGAAAGCATAGCCGAGATGTCTGATTTCATTCATCTTTTACAATTGCTTAAATTATAATCAAATATGGCCTATATCTATATATATGCTGTATACAATATATATGCAATATATATAATACATATGCCATATTTATTAGAAAAGGGATCTTAGAAAATGTGAAGACAAGTAAAAGCTAGGGCTACCTCTGATAGACACAATTCATGTATAAGTTGGTGCTATCTAGCATCTTTTGACACAGTCCTTTCCAGCTATCAGGTCTTTATCCCTGTCTTTCCCTCCCTCTGAAATGCTGTCCATTCTTTCTGTAACTGCTGGCTTCTTCTCATATTTCAGGTTTTTGCTGTGGCAGCTCCCTTGTGGTCTTGCCATCTTGAATGCTTCTAAGCTAAGGGTGGCTTAAGTAATTAAAGGACAAGGAAGTTCCCAGGTTTATCAGCCCAGCAGTGTAATCCAGGACCTGGCTCTTTTCATCTTTCTGCTCCGCTATCCTCAGCATGTGGCTGGACACACAGTCTTGTCACTTCATGATTGATTGGAAGTTGTTTGCTGCAGTTTCAAACATCTCCAGTGTTTATGGTGACAATCACACTGAGAAGAAGAAGCATTTATCTCTGTGTATCTTTTCTTATTCGGAAGAAAAACACTTCGAGGAAGGTGCCCTGCAGGTTTCCCTGTACATCACATTGGCTAGGGTTGTGTCTCATGCCCAGGCCTGACTAGTTCAATGGAAAGGGCAAGGCATAATCATGACTGGCTTAAAGCCTTCAACATTTTTTCCTGGGGCTGGGATGAGCCATTTTCCTGGATTACATGTGGACATACACACCTAAAGCAGATAAAAGAATATGAGGGAGGTGACCCAATCCACTCCCACACCTCTCCTGTCCTGCAGAGCTAGAGTACCCTCCTCCTGTTACTCTTCCTGGCACCTCCCTACTCATTCTTTTCCTAGTACCAGAAATCCTCTGTAAATATTTGTTCATTTAGTTTTTGAAATTTTCCTGCAAAAAAGGAACTTCTAGGAGTAGGGATCTTCTATACTGCTGTATCATGAGTACAAACCACCATGGAGATGATTAGCCAACATTTTTATGGTTCAAAAAATTATAAACATAGAATTATAAAATTCACAGTATAAACATTAGCCTCTTTAATTAGGAGAAATAAAGCCTTCCCTTATACAAAGATATAAACATTTTTTTTAGCTCAAAAGAAATATGTTGTAGTAATATCATACGGAGAAATATGTTTTTCCCAAAGTCTTGGATCACACTGTTTACAGCTGACCTGCTATTCACAGACTCAACAACTGTATCAGCCAGCCTCCTAATAGATGGCACATTCTGAGTGAATTGAACAGAGTTTAATTAAGAGACCAGGTGTACAGATAACCTAAAAAGCAAGCAGTGGTAATGGTGGATCTCTCAGAGTCTGGTCACAGTGGAGAGCTTTTTACTATGCCAAAGCCTGGGGGGCAAGTAGGATCTAGTCTGGAATGCTGTACAAGCTTCAGCAATAGCAAGAGTATTACTTAACGGGAGCTATGGCTGCAGGTGGATATCAACAGCCAAACTACAGCCTACCTGCTGGGGAGCCTGGAGAATAAATATTCCAACCACTCTCTCTTCTCACCTTTGGATTGTCAGGACCTAACTGAAGCCAAAGGGAAAGGGAGAGAGAATGTATATTCTCTTTTCCCCAGACATACTCAGAGACAAAGGCTAGATTGCATCTGGGAAGGCAAACAGAAGTCCCAGCTCAAATCCCCCCATACTTCCATTCTAAATCTATTATTGCTTTTGCTTGTTGCACTTATTTGAAAACAAAACCAAACCAAAAAACTTACATACCATTATAGGGGAAATACAAAATCCTCAAACTACTTATTATTTCAAGGGAAGTAAATTCAGTCATATGTCAACAGAAATGTATCCTGCCCTCTCCAGACACTCAGAGTTTGCATTTTCAGGAGCAAGAAATATGAATTGCATCAGAAGGTTACCTGGTATAAGAGTGAAATTTTTCATATCCATTTTAACCATTAGTTTCCTGACTAAGGGTACCACATAAGAGCTGCTAGTTTAATGCCATTTGCATCCTGTAGGAAAACTAGTCAGCCTTGCAAGTTACTGCCCATTAACTGCATTGTGACTGAGTCTTCAGTAGCCATTACATCATTCTATTACATAAACCTTTCTTACTTTGTGCGGATGAGGCACAAAGTAATGACCAATACAGTGAGCCTGTTGCTATACTACCTTCACCACAAAATAAGTCCCTTGGGCAGAGACAATGTTACTTGGGATACCATAGTGATAAAGAAAACATGTTATGGTTTTAGCAGAGTCTTTGCAAATAGGGAAGAAAAATTCATATCTAGACTAATTATCTGCTTTTTTTTTTTGAAAAGTTGTATTTTTATCATGAGGAAGTTAGCCCTCATGTGATCAACCTGCCTCTACGTAACTGGTATGGTCTGGCTGTGTCCCCACCCAAATCTCATCTTGAATTGTAGCTCCCACAATCTTCAAGTGTCATGGGAGGGAACTGGTTGGAGGCAATCGAATCATGGGGGTGGGTTTTTCCCATGCTGTTCTTGTGATAGTGAATAAGTCTCATGAAATCTGATGGTTTTATACAGGGAAGTTTCCCCCTGCACATGCTCTCTTGCCTGCTGCCATGTAAGACATGCCTTTGCTACTCCTTTGCCTTCCCCCTTGATTGTGAGGCCTCCCCCAGCCATGTGGAAATGTGAGTCCGTTAAATCTCTTTTTCTTTATAAATTGACTCATCTCGGTATTTCTCCATAGCAGTATGAAAATGGACTAATATAGTAACTGATTGCCACATCTGGGGAGTGATGCCATATTAGGCTTTAGTTGACTTCTGCTGTTGGAAGATTGACATTTAACTTTAGCAGCAGCCAGATCAGGTGTGGAGAGGAGAAATTCATGCTACTGAGCTCAGGCAAAGGCTTATTCTTGCTGCCAAGGCCATTTCATATATGGGACAATTGAGTAAGCACCTAGGTAGCTAGAGAAAGAATATGCCTTATATTCAAAGAAGTAGGCCATCTGTTCCTCTTATTCTTGAGGGTAACCTCAGAAAAATCTGTAAAAGATAGTGGTGTTAACCTCATAATGAAATATTTATACCCCTTTTGAAAGTCCTATCCTATCCCCTCTAGGGTACAGTTAGGGTTGGCTGAGCAGTTTGCATATATTAGGTCCATTCCCCAAGCTATTGGCCTCATTCATTCACAATTTACATCTAGGAAATCCCATATTTTAACCATTTTTTGTTTTAGACATCCATGGATGAAAAAATTAAATATCAATTATGGTAGCTGTTGACAGCCTTTCCAGGTGCTTGAGTCCACTTATTAACTACCAAATGCCAAGAGAGCACATGCACATAAATAAATGCAATTCAAATTTAGTATTATATTCCTTCATCTGCTTCTGATGGTGAAAGAGGGATTTGAACTTTCTGAGCACTCAACCTCAAGTATGCTTTACCTAATTCCATATCACAAGTGTCAGGATTCTACTTCTTTTAACTCAGGCTTTACATTAGCATAGGAGACCTGCAAGTTGCACATTTGACTTTACAGGACAGACATGGCTGAACGTCAGACTGTAAGACTGACAAGGTCGCAAACATGAACACCATGAATTAATGAGTCAACGCTTTGCATGCATCTTACTCCATGTGCACATTTCCCAGGGCACTCAGCGATAGTTTCCCAATCTCATAATCGTGGTGAGTACCACTGTTGCTTTGGTAACTAAGTACCCATCTTGCCCTGTGCCCGACCTTCATCTCACACTACCAACAAACTTCGTTTGAAAAACAGTGATGGCACTGCAGGCCACAGATTTCCAAGGTCTGCTTTCCCTTTCAAGAAGGAATTCTCTGCATTGATGAAATATATGACATCTCTATCCTGTTATCTTACTTGGAAGGTGTGCTTTGGGACTACCCTGGAACTCATTACTCAAACAATCAGGGCTTTCTGTAGGAGACAGTTATCACAACCAGAGAGTCCACTGAAAAGAATTTAATGATGTGCTGTTGAATCAGCAAAGAGACTAGTAACTGCAGAAAGCTGTTACTTCCGTAGGCTTGAAGATCTGTGGAGGGGAAGCTGTTACTGGTGTGAGAAGGAAGCTGGAGCAGAGGGGGAGTGCCACACCAGGCCGGGAGTTATAGATAAAGGAATACAGTCACTGCTAAAGCTGTAATCTGGCAGGGAAGGGACAGGAATGGAGATGATCCCTTGACTTTTCCTTCTCCCACAGTTCATGTTCCTGCTAAATCCACTTGGTAGCCAGGGGATAAGAAAGCCTGGGAGTTATAGTCTGGAGCTTTTAGCCACAGTGCAGAGCAGAAAGGAAGGAGAGAAAACATGAAATTTAATCAGAACACTGTTTATTTAGTCTCTCTTGAGAGCAGGAGAATACATATAGAAATGGAGAAGAATTATTTTATGTTTCTGGGGGTACTGTATTTATGAAATGAATTAAATGCCTTTGAGTTATGACTTAATAATTATTTATGTCATTATTTTTCTAAAAGCTCTATAGGGAACTGAAATCAGCAAATTAGCAACCCTGTTTTGATTCTTCTAAGGTGTTTGTATATATGTATTTGCTATTGTGCTAGTGTCAACGTTCTGAAACATGAAGCTTCGAGATCATTGTTCAAAGTATGCTATATCAAATGGATTTCAGTTTGTCGCCAGTGACAGTAATTCTAAATGGTGAAACTCTGTGAAAGAAATTTGGGTTAACTGATTAGCTGGTGAGCCACAAACAAGGGCAGACAATGGAGAAATGGGAGTTACTGAGACAGTATGGCAGAGCAGAGTTAATGCCTGGGACCGGTGATCTGGTTTGTGAATCCTGACTTTGTCAACCGTGATATGAACTGGGGAAATTATTTAAACTCGGAGTCACAGCTGTGTCACCTATGAAATGATAACAAAATCATAATCCTCTTAATATTTTAGAGAATATGAATGAAAGTCAACACATTACAAGGTGTCTAGCTTAGCACCTGTACTATGCAGGTTCTGAATCATTGCATCCCTTTTTCTCCAGCTTTTTCTCCACTTCTATTCACATTTTCTGAGCTGTCTCAAAAACTTTTGGGAGCTGAGAAGGGGTGCTTATTTCTGGAAATGAGAAGAGGTATAATATAAGCAACACATATTTTCTATTTCAATGCAATGATCTCCAGAGTGGAATGGGGGTAGGGGAAATGGCTGGAAGAACACAGTCTGCTTCTTATAAGAAGATATTCAGGGCAAGAGGACATACTGCCTTATTATTTCCCATTCCCACAGCATGATTGGCAACCAGAGACTCAGAATTAATAATAAAGAAATAACTCTTTGGTGAGAAAGCTTTGGAATGCATTATAAAGGAGACAGTGTCAATTTTTCAAGCAGACAGACATATAATGTTCCCTTGCTAGCAGTTACATTTAAAGCTGGCATGAAGTGAACGAGAACATAAAATTTTGATATCAGATTACAAAGGACTATAGTGGTGATTTCATTCCATTTTTTTTTTTTTTTGAGACAACATTCCTAGGTGCTGAGATGGGAGAGAGAGAAAGAGGGAGAGAGTTATCTTTCTTAGGTGTTGGCATTTAGTTCATGGTAGACTTGGCAAATTTTAGTAGAATGGTCGATTTTGTTTGTTTCCCAGGACTTTCTCCAAATTTTGCAGGACCTTATGGATTATAAGCATCATGCAGATATTCCTGTGATATTGCAACTTGCTTGTAATAGAATTCTGGAGTGGAAATATTTTTAAATCTAAGTATACCAAATAGAAAGTTAAATAAATTGTTCCAGTTTAACTTTTCAGCCCAGAATCTATCATCACATTTTTCCAAATGCACTATATTGAAAAGTCTTTTTAAAATTTTATTCTGGTATTGTCTAATTTATTGAGAATTTTCGGCTCACTACCAACTACAGTGTCAGTTCTGAGTGAAAAAAAAAAAAGGTAAGGGTATTTCTTCCAGAATGTTTTAAAGTAGTAACATATTTAAACATATCCAAACTATGCATCTAACATATGTCTTCCACTGTAAAACTGAAATGTTAAAATATATATTAAATCTGCTTAATTTGATGAAGGAAAAATTATAATACAACATTGTATGATAAATCTTTTGTAATTTCTTACTGAGGAAAAATGTATTGAGCTTTAAGAGTTGGTGTATGTAGATTGCTATATACTATTCAATAAAATAATGGCATTTCTCATGAAAGATACTGATTTGAACATTTCTTCTTACTGGTATGAATTCAATAGCTCTTTTGAGTAACTTATTTTAGAATATAGAAAGTTATGTTGTAGATCATTGCTCTTTTCAGTGCAAACATTTATTATTAATAATAAAGCATGAGTTACAAATAAAATTAAGTATGTTAATTGGGAAATTAGCATACAGCCTTGAACATTTTTTATTTTCATTTTTTCTTGGACAGGATGCACCTTTCACTTGGCCTGTTCACTGGTGACACAGAGCAGGTAGTTGTGTCTGATATACTGCTCAAGTGCTAGTTCAGCAAAAGCTAATCCCAGCTTCATTTCTCCATATTAAAAACATGGTCGCATTAGGTTTGTAATTCCGTATTGGAAATAATCTTCCCTTAGAACTCCCAAACAATTCTTCCAGCATCTTTTCTTTTTGGTGTTTCTTTTGAGAAACATGATGCCATGTTGATCTTCAGTCTTTTCAAAGAATGACTTCATGTCCCTCTGGACATTTGGAAATATTCTTATTAATGATTGCCTGCCTTATGTGGTTTATGCCTAGTGATAGGTTTTAATGAATGTTATCAATTTGGAAATTCATGTTATTTCTGGGGAAAGTTGTTGAATGATTTTTCAAAAACTTCCACTAAATTTTTCCATTTTTTAATTTGTGGAAGTTTTTGAATTTGGATCTCCTGGACAGATTTTTAAATTTTCTTGTCTTGGCTATTTTCCATTTCTTTGGTAGTGTTATTGTTTTACTATCTTAATGGAAAGTTCCTTTATCTTTCATACTTCTTTTTGCATTATTCCTGTTATTGTATTATAATTTCCAACAGCTATTTCGTGATCTATATTTTTAAATATATTCTCCTGTTCTTGTTTCATCAATAAAATATCTCCTCCAATTGTTTTGAGGATATCACTGACATTCTTTATCTTTTTTTTTTACTTTTCTCCTCCAAGCACCAGTATTTTTCTTGTTTTGGTTTTGTCTCTGTTATGATAGAAGCTTTATCTCACTGTCCACTGGTCTTGCCTGTCTACTCATACTTTTAAGAAAGCTACTTAAAAACATCTGGAAGCTCAGGAGTGGGGGATGGCATGAGCATTGTTCCCTAGTGGCCCTCGTTTTATAGTGAACCAACACAGATATTGCACAAGAGACCCCCTGCTGTCTGCATCTTGACTTGATGTATCTTCCAATGGGGCTAGAGATTCAAAGACTCATTACCTGAATTTGGTTGATGCAAGAAGTCTCAATTTCCATTGTGGAGGCTTTTCACTTAATCCCTTTGATTTCAGTACAAGACTTGTCCCCTGGAAACTTAGTGCCTTCCGGAGCACAGGGGAGGCAGGGAGTCAGGTGGATCCACGAGGTTATAGAGAAAATCTGGACCTCCAACAGAGCCTTCTGTTTCTGGGATGCTTCCTACACCCCTGGCTTCTAGGTGTTACCAGTGTTTTCCCTGCCTTAGCTTTACAGGACTCTAGAGTACAAACCAGCCTTGTGAATTCAGTGTCTTAAAACAACAACAATGTGTTATTTCTTCACAATTCTTTTAGCAGACTGTGTGTATGCATCCTTCTGCTGGTTTTGCACATACACCTGGAAGATTGCCTAGGGAGGGGCTTCGCTAGAACAGTTGAGCTGACTTATGTCCCTCCATCTCCATGTGGCCTTCCATACCCCCAGGGATGAAACCGGTCTTCCTCATGTGGTAACAGCCTCATTCCAAGAGGGGCCCCCATACCCTAGTATTTACTGAGCTTCTGTTTACTTTAAATTTGCTGATGTCACATTTGGCCAACCAAGTCACATGACCATGTCCCGAGTAAATGCGAAGGTAAATGGAAGTCATGAAAGTAACAATTTAGCTCAGTGATTGCACCAATTTAAACTCTCATCAGCAGCATAAAAGTGTTCTTGTTCCATGGTCTCCCTCATCATTTATATTTGCTATTTTTAGTGCTTTTGCCATTTTTAGTGAATCTGGTATGAATGTGCTCTTTTCTTGTTGTGATTTAATTTTTATTTTGATGTCAGTGAATGATGTGAAATGCTTCTTTACATACCTGTATTGCTTCCTATTGCTGTTGTAACAAATTGCCACAGATTTAGTGTCTTAGAAGAGCAGGGATCTATTATCTTACAGTCCTATAGGTCAGAAGTCCTAAAAATCAAGGTGCCAGCAGGACTGCATTATTTCTTGAGGCTCTAGGAGAGCTTTTCTATCTTCCAGGTGCTGTCTGCATTCATTGGCTCTTGGCTGCTTCCCTTCTGTTCAAATCCAGGAGTATGGCATCCAACCATCCATCCATCCATCCATCCTCCTTCCTCCACTCCCTCCCTCCCTCTTTCCTTCCTCTTCTCCCTCCTTCTGCTTCTATCTCCTGCTTCTTCTATCTCTTAAGCTCCTTTTTGTTATTGAATCCAATCGGATTGTTCAGGATAATCTTCCTACCCTAAGACCCTCAACTTAACAGGACCTGTAAATTTTCTTTACTAGGTAAGGTCACATACACACAGGTATGGGAATTAGGGTATAGTTGTCTTTGGGGGAGGCAGAAGTAATTATTCTGCCTAACAAGATACTTATTTTTTTGGCCTATTTTGATGTCCTCTTTCATATAAATAATGTTTCCCTTTGTCCATTTATATTATGAAAATAACTTTGACCTATATATTTTATTAATAAAATATTTATGTATGTTAATCATGGCTTCAATGGAAACTGGAAATTTAATGTCAGTTTTGGCTATACAGTAATGTAGCCTATGATAATTTTGTAAAAGGAAAAATCGAATGACAAAATGAGTAACTTTTGAAGTCTTTGTTGAATCTAACTTTAAACTAATTGCCAGCGTTTCCCTCTATGGCTTCCTACTTAAAATAGCCCAAAAGGGTACCCAGTAGAATTACAGGTTCCTCTCATTCATCAGTGCATGCATTTATTTTCCCCAGCAGAAATAACACAAGAACTTAAAAGAGTAGGAATGGGGTGACCTGGATCTGTCGTGGTCTTTATTCCAGGAGGAGGGGATTAATGATTGTTGACTGAATGAATGGTTAAAAATACTGGTGTTATTTTCTGCTTCACCACATTGATTTCTGTTGTGTGTCTTGCTTTAAATATTTAGCTGTTCTTCACTCCAAAATAATTAATCTTCTTTAATTTTTAACTATGTCTTATCAGTTCATACCTATGCTAATCTTCATCTCTCAATTCCTGCCACATATTTTTCAATTGTGAGCCCCTAAACTCTTTTAGGGGCTCAAATATTCATCTTGAAACACATTTTTAAAGTTCGTTGAACATAAAATGTTTCCCTTTATGCATCTTGTATTATAACTTGCAAGATGAACATTTTGATATGGTTTGAATATGTGTCCCCATCAAATCTCATGTTGAACTGTAATCCTCAGAGTTGGAGGTGGGGCCTGATTGGAGGTGACTGGGTCATGTAGACAAATTTCTCATGAGTGGTTTAGCACCATTCCTCTTCATACTGTCCTTGTGATAGTGAATGAGTTCTTGTGAGATCTGGTCATTTAAAAGTATATGGCACCTGCCCCTCTCACTCTCTCTTGTCCCTGCTCTGGTCATGTGACATGTCTGCTCCCCTTTTGCCTTCCACCATAATTGTCAGTTTCCTGAGACCTCCCCAGAAGCTGAGCAGATATCAGCATTATGTTTCTAAACAGCCTGCAGAATCATGAGCCAATCACATCTCTTTTCTTTATAAATGACCCAGTCTTACTCAGGTATTTTTTTAATAGCAATGCAAGAATGAATTAACACATAAGTCTTTCCTTTTCTTAGGAAGTCAGCATTTGTTGCATTTGTGTACCTGTGTACCCTGTCCATCTGTCTATCTATCTATTATGTATTTATTCTTCCCTCTTTTTCTTTTAGGTGTGATATGTTTTTGCTGTAAGTATTAAAGTTTCAAATTAATTTTATAATTAACAAAGTCACCAAATTGATTACAGAGCCATGCATTTATGATAATTAATTGGAAATACTGTATAATTTTAGTGATGAACAGATTCAAAAGAAAGTGGCTCGGTATTGTACTCCCTTGACATACACTCTCCTATAGAAGGGCATCAACTAGTCTGGGCAGAACGCCCTAATTGTTGCTAGTTCATAATTTGCATTAATGTATAAAAATCCTCTAATGATCATATTTGTATCAAGCTGATTGGGATTTGCAGAAAACCACAAGACAGAGGAGGAAGCAATGACAGATGGGTAGAGAGTCTCAGTTATTGGAAAGGAACATCTTTTCTCATGAATGTCACTTTCTATTTAATTTAATGTTGTCATTCAAAGACCCTAATATATCAGCTGAAAGAAAAGCCTTGTAGGAAATGACATTGGGGAGAGAGCCAACACTAGACACAACCCAAGGCTGCAAATGCTGGTCTGTTTGGCAGCTGCAAGGAGAACAACTGTTTGGCAACAAGTTACTTGGTAGAAAGCCCCTAGAATCAGCAAAGGATTAAAAATAGAAAAAGGGGATGGGTTTCTGTGGCCTTGGAAAGAGAGAATTCAGCTCCTCTGGCTGCAGGGATTAAATCTACAATGCCAGAACCTTTCTTAGAGTTTATATGCTGCAGTGTTAGATGACAACCAGGCATGGCCCCAGTAAAAGACGTAGTTAATTCTGTTCTAAATCACTCTGCCAGTCACGCTCCATGACCTTGCATATTACTTAATTAAACTATATCTGAATTGGCTCATAGCATTATAATGCTATTCCTCCCTCATAGGACATATTTCAAGGCTATTTAACTATAAGATGTGGGACTGATCATCTTGACTTGACTTTTCCATAAAGCAGGATCTCAGTTCAGGGTTGACCTTATTTAAAACGGCGGGGGGGGGCCGGGAACCAGAAGGCACACCCAAAAGAGAAAAAAAAAAAAAAAAAAAAAAAAAAAAAAAAAAAAGAAAAAAAAAAAACATTGGTTGGCTTTCTATATTCTTGGCATGTATTTGTATTTATTTTTCAGAATATTCTCTCCTGAGACTAGAAATACATTTCTCTATTACAAAGCCAAGAGCATTATTTTCTTTACCTTGTTCTTCTGAGAGTGCAACTGGTAATTGCCAATGAATCACGGATCCATGCTTCTCAAAATTTAATTTGCAGATGAATCACCTGGGATCTTGTTAAAGACAGATTCTGATTTAGTAAGTGGGATGTGAGTCTCTTTCACTGTTTTCAGTTTTTAAAAAATGCACACTAGTGTCACCAACCCTCAGTCTTCCACCCTGTGTCTCCATGTGGTGGTCTCTCAGGATCCGCATATCCTAATTTAGGAGGCTGAAGCTATGGTGGGGATTCCTCTTGCATTTTAGTTTCCTTGCATCTGGTGACTAATCTGATTAGATTATTTGGCTGAGGTGGAGAACATGTTAGATAATTGAACCAAATTCAAAGCATACTGTCAACAAGCTGAAGGTGATTCATAGCATCTCCGGCATATGACTCAGCAGCAGTCACTTTACAATGTTATCCTCTTCCTGTCATCAGAATCAGGGCCCATTTCTCTTATCTCTGTCCCCTATGCTTACTGCACCAGAAAACAGGATATGTGCACTTGTTTATTTCCAAATTGAATTTCCTGTGGACTAAAATGTAGTTAAAATGAGACAAAATTTGGTTATTTCGTGAAATTTTATAGTCCATATAAGGTGATTAATGGCACTTTCTTATTATAGTGTTTGTATTATGAATTTATAGGTTAACACTCTGTCTCTTTTCTGATCACCCAAGGTTTGATAATCACAAAGTTTCAACAAATTTACTACATAGTTACAATTAACACTTTTTACCATGGGAAATAATGAATTTTACGTGTTGTTAAAGTTTTGTAGAGGTATACCAATTCAATAGTCAATAGCCTATAATATACTATGAAAATTCAAATCCTGAATAAAGTAGGTTTCTATTCACTATTTTCCATTAAAAATTATGTCAAAGTTGGTAAAAGGGGCTATTTATTATTCCTGATCCAGATAACCTGGTTTGTTTGGACAGTTGCTCTTTTCCCACTTACAATGTAGTCTGGGAGTCAAAACATGGATGTTTCTTTACTCACTGTCTGAGTCAAGATATTAGATATTAGGAGTATTATCATTCAGCAATACCACTTTAGATATTTTCAATCAAAAGGCATTTACATAGGGAAGTTTATGTTAAAAATTGTTGGAACGACTGTGGAAGCCATTAGAGACTGAAGCTTGTTTGCAGGCTTATCACAACAGTTATAGCCCAGAGAGTCAGGAATGTTTTCATGCTGCCCAGATAAGGAAACCTTAGGAAGTTTCTGCTAATGGTTACTGAAGTGAATCAGGGTGACAACCTTAGGGGGGCAAAACCGGTATCTGCCACAGCTAGCTTTTACTCATCAGATCCAAAAGAAGAATTATATGGCTCCTGTCATCTGCACTTTCAAAATCTCTGGGGAATGAATCTCATTGGCAAAAAACAAACTGAATCCACAACCTTGCAGTCAAGGGAATCTGAGAAATGTCACCCTCGGATGACACTAGGGAGAGCAAAATAATGGAGTCAAATAAACACAGTTGTCAAAACAATATCCATTACACAGAATATAAGGGGTTTACTAGTTGCGGGGCTTAAGGTGATAGGATATTTTGTGTGATGTTGCATGGATTCTATGGAAACTGAACCAAGGCTATCAGCTCTTTCAGCATCATTTTATGAGCATCCAAGCTAGCCTTCACTGAAATAACTAAACTTTATAGTTCCCTGTATCAGTAAGTGTAATTATAAATTATATTTATAGTCTTTAGTAGTTAAGGGAAACTCTTGCTTCTCATGGTGATCTATACAGTGCAGAACAATTATTAAGAGTTCCAGGTTTGGGAGCTTTTCTTCCTGATGTGACAAGGTTTGCTGGTAAATGGTATTCACTCAGTTTCACAGGCTCAGAGGAAATGCCGCAAGTAAATCTGTCCTGCTGGCTAGAACCACTGTCCCTATATGGTGTCTGGTTTATGTGGTGGCCAGACTTCTAAGAAATTATGTCTCATGTTAGTATTTCCCAGTTTTCTCCTCAACAGATCGTGAGTTCATGTTTTTCCTATGGATTTCATAAAACAAAGCTAATAATCACAACCACCAGTAACTAACATGAAAGATAATATAATTTCTTAGTCAGAAGGCTATGTAGGCCAGGTCTGGTGACTCACATCCATAATCCCAACATTTTGGGAGACCAAGGTGGGTGAATCACTTGAGCTCAGGAGCTGGGCAACATGGCAAAACCCATCTCTATTTTAAAAAATACATAAAAATTAGCTGGGTATGGTGGCATGTGCCGGTAGTCCCAGCTACTCAGGAGGTTAAGGCAGTAGAAGTGCTTGACTCTGGGAGGCAGAGGCTGCAGTGAGCCAAGATCATGCCACTGCACACCAGCCTGAGCAGCAGAACCAGGCCCTGTCTCAGAAAAACAAAACAAAACAAAAGGCTAATAACAGTGGGGGACATTAAAGATGTCAGCACAGCTAGGTTATAGTTTGTGTTGACTTGATATTATTACTGTCCTATCACCTGACACTTTTCCTTCCTTCCTTTCTCTTTTCCCCTCTCTCCCTCCTTCCCTTTCCTTTTTTTTTTCTCATTTCCTGCATCATCAATAAAGGGTCAAATGTATCACCCTATTTCCTCACCTAGTCCAACTGCCATCAGGAAAAGGAATTTTAGAAGTTGGTGCCTGCCTCTTGGTGTGAAGTACAGAGGCTTATAATTCCTGAACATATGATTCTTTAATTGTTTTGTTTATATAATTTCAATCTTTTCTGTTGTCCTGGAGGCTTTAATTATCCCATATAACTTTTCTCTACTGTTTGCAGTGAACAGAAAGTGAAGAAGTCAAATATTGACTGTATTTCAGGCAGTAGGGAATTCTGGGAGTACCTGTGGTCTTTTGCCACTGTGACATCCTATGAGGGCTCTTGAAGTAGAGAAGTAAGAACTTTCATGGGTACAAGACTTCTATTTTTTTACATATTGTTGAGATTTCTTTTCCCCAATGTATTTTTTAATCTTAAGAGCCAGGGGCATTATTGTTAAGAAGATAAGGTGGAGGTAACATTCTGGGCATATGAAACAGCAGATGCTAGGTTTTCTTTCTATATTATCTATACCCACATGGACTTCAAGTATTTCTGCAGACCTTGTGAAAAATACAGGTTGTTGGGTATTGCTTTATTTCTGCACCTGAAGTAAGTACTTGTTAACCATCAATACTTGAAATACTGCTTTCATTTAAAAAGGAACCGAAATCTAATGTTGTAACTCTTTTCATTGAAAGAGTCATCAGAGATTCTAGTGTGCATGGGCACATGAAAGCATCTCATTGAAAGGCTTGGCTCAGTGAGGAGCAAGAATTTGTTATATTTGCCTCCTCATTTCCTCCTTACAAAATTTATGAATAGCTTATGAATGGACACCATGGGCAACAGATGCACATTATAGAGATGACTTTTAAAAACTGTAATTATTATCTTTGGCTTCTGGCCAAGCACAGCATTTCAAAACTGCTTAAAGGTGCATTCTAATTTTCCATTGCTGAACTCAAAACGGCTTTGCTATTTGTGCGCTTTTCTAAGTGTATTCACGAAATTGAAAGAGAAAGAGGAAGAGGAAGAGGCAGGGGGGGACAAGGAAGATGGGAAACTGAAGGGAAGGAGAGAGGGAAGGAAGGAAGGAAGCAAAGTCTTGCATTTAGGATACCAAACAAAAATCGTTCAGTGAACAGTGAGCTTGCTAGAGAGACCGTGAAGTAATTCTTGTAACGCTCGTGCTCGCAGACCGCATGCTAAGGCTGAACTCAGTAAGCTCGTAGGGTGACTTGGAAGAAGTTCAGAACCAAAACAGGATGAAAATGTACCTTCATCCCAGATTCTAAACAAGGAATTGGAAAAGAACTCTGTACCAAAAAATCTGATATAAAAATTGGAAAAATAGTAGAATTGAATCTTTTTCTTTCTTCTCTCTCTCTCCTTCTCCCTTTCTATTTCCCTCCCTTCCATCTCTCTCTAACCCCCCTTGTAGCAATGCTTTAAAATGTAAAAAAATAAAATAATTCTAAGTACTAAACCAAAACAATTTATATCTGGTTTGCCAGCTCCGGGTTGAAAAATTAACAGAACAAGGCCTGCACTGGAGTGTTTGCTGATTTGTACCATAACTGACCCAAAGTTGCCAACATGAAATGTCTTCACTGGCACAAAGAGATGTGTAGTAGTATGTCATTACATGGTATTTCTATACATTCACAATAGAAGTAAACAACCATACAAAGATAGCAATAAGATATATAATTAGGAAGCGTTGAGTTTTGAGTACCTGTTGCCCTAATTTTTAATATAATTTGATTGTGAATTTATATAATTTTTAATAAAGGCTGTGTTTAACAACCCACACAATTCCTGAAAATTGAACAACTGGCCCTCATAAGCTGGTACAAGCAAGCTCTAACACAATGCTGCGCATGCCCATAAAAAATAGAGGTACATGTTCCACTCTACTTTTTCCCTTTCTGTCAGTAGGAATTTTGGGCCACCTTCCCCAGGCAGACATTGCTATGTCACTGGCAGAACAAGGAGTTCCTAACCCTAGAGCGTCTGCATCAGGCATGGATTTCTTAAGCTCCTGTTTCAGGAATAGAGGGAATAGATTTCTGCGTTGCTCAGCTACTCTTACTTTGCGTTTCTGTTGCAGCAATTGGTCCTATCGCAATACAGTAGATATTAGAATTCCCTTGTTTCAGTGAGGAAACTGATGACTAGAGTGGTAAAATCCTTTCCCAACATCACATGGCTGAAAGTCTCATACTCAGCATTGTAAGCCATGATTCTTAATTCCAAGTCTTTTATGGTTTCCATTGTATCATGTCACATATCAGGTAAATCAATGAATTATTTATTCATTCCTTCATCAGTACCGACAGGTATGTTTTACGTATAAATGTAAAACATTTTGTATTGTAAATGTATATCGTTTATAATAAATGATGTCATTTAGAGAAGGCAATCCCTGAGGGGCAAGAGAAGAGACTCTACCAGGGCAGTTAGGGAAGAAGACAGGTTGCAGGAGTATCCTTTCTTATCTGAAACTTTATTGAACACAAACAATGAACTCATTGCTGTGCTACATGCCATGGGGGATTATTGAAACAGAGAGAAAAGTAATCTGCTATCCAAATGTTTGCCTATCCCACATGCATGAGCTTTAATTTTCTCATATTAGCATGCTTCAGGATCACTTTTGATTATTACAGTCTTACAAGACCACGTGTGCCCTGAGGACCCGACTCATTCATAACCCAAAGATTGACACATACAAATGCTTTATAATCATTTCTCAATCAAAATTTTGTAGGTTCTTATAACACAAATACATGTTAATTAAAATTTGCTCACGCAATTACTATTTCTTATTCAAACCAGCATTTCTTTTCCCAGTGAAAATTGTAACAGCAAAAAACATTGTGGCATCTCATTTAGTGTGGATTTTCCTTGAATTAACACTTTTTCCTTGTTATGTATTTATACATTAAACACAATATTGACCTTTTCCCCTCAAAATAACTACTTTCAGACATAAAAACATGTTTCATGTTTTATTTCTATTTTGTCTTAGTCTGGTCAGCCTAACTAAAAACCTCCATCTCTGGGGGTAGATTCATCTCATTTTCACTGTGGTTTCTCTATATTCACACCAGCCGAAGACAAATGGTTTAGGGGTTAACATTATTAAATATTGTGATTTCATTTTATACACTCTGTTGGGAAGGCAGGTGGGCTATTTATTCAAATAACAGAAGTTCTGGGATATACAGCTTTATATTTCTACTTTTGCAGGAATTTAATTTTTTCACGATGCTTTATTTTGCTGACTTTCATTTATCATTATTTTCCCATGTTCAACTCGCATAGGCCACATTTCTCCTGGCCTCACTCTGTCTTGGGCTGCCGCCTTCTGATTTGTGGAAAGTCTCAACTTTTACAGCAACCTCGAAACCATGGCCACAGACACATTAGAGCAACACAGACTACTTTGTCCTTCCCCAGGGCAGTGCTGGCTTCTGGAAAGGACGCTTTTTTATCACTGGATGGGAGACATAGAAGTTCCAGCAGGAAGTTTTCACCTGGTAGATGCACTGAGGCTGTGACTCTTCCTACCACTTACGGGCAGAAAGACGGGCCACGCCACAGGAGTGCCCTATGACTTCACCAGTGTGTACCTGAAAGGCTCAGTTGACACAAGTTGGAAACAGGGGAGGCATTCACTCCTAGTGGGCCAAACTTTGATCAGTGAAAGACAGGAGTTCTTTCATTGACAGCTGGAGAATACATTGCTATCTCTGTCCTCTGATACATCGATCTGAGGTAGGGAGTTGCTGTACAAACAGCACAGAGATGCCCTGTGTGGCTGATGACCAGCTGCTTCTCAGTGACCACCTGAGTTAAGCACTGCTTTGTCTTTGCTTCCTAGTATTCCTTGCTGCTCTTCTTCTTCCCTCTATTCTTTTTTTCCCTGAGATTGCGTCTCCCCCTCAAAAAATTACCACTCATGTTTTTTATTTTAAAAACTTTAACCCTTATTTCCACATATCTTAAACCATCTGGGCAGAGACAATAGAGAATTATTGGCAAACAATTCCTTAGCTTTCTTTGTGAATGTGGCACAAAGTGAAAATAAGAATCTCTTTATGTGATTATATTTCAGTTCATAGTATATTGGTATGTATGATGAGTTGGAATTCACATGAAAGAATAGAAATAAAAATACAGTCATGTGTCACTTAGAAATAGGAGTATGTCCTGAGAAATGTGTCGTTAGATAATTTGTCATTGTGCCAACATCACAGAGTGTTACTTACACAAACCTAGAAGAGAGCCTACTACAAACCTACAGTACATGGTAAAGCCCTTTACTCCTAGGTTACAAACCTGAATATGTTGCTGTACTCGAATACAGTAAGCAACTGTAAGGCATGGTGTACTGTAATACACGGGTTTTTGCGTATCTAAACAAAGAAACGGTACAGTCAAAATAGTGTCATAAGCTTATAAGATCCATCATATATGCAGTCTTTTGTTGACTAAAATGTTATTATGTGGTGCATGACTGTACAAGTTAGTAGTACAGGAGATAACATGAAAAAACACTTGTTTTAAATAACAGATTAGAGGAATCCAGTTGCCACTGTTAAGATATTTACAAAGTTGGATCATGAGTACTTAGAACATATGTTGAAAAACGGGATGAAATACCGTAAAATCCAAGTTACTGAGAAGAATCAGCCACTGAAAACAGTAATAGCAGAATTGATGTTTCTGTTTATGGCACAGTCATGCTGAAATCTCCTTCTTGAGTTTCAGACAACTAGAAATCATTGGTTCTTATTACCAATGAAGACTCTCCCAAATGAAAACAAGCAAAGGACAGTTATTTAGAGTGTGCTCTAAGGGAGTCGGCCACCATCATTTGCAACTGGCAGAGATTCAAATGCAGGCAGAGGAGAGGGAGATTTTTGTAATGGCAAAAACAGAAGGCATTGGCTGCGTCTTGGTTGGAGGCTGTTGGCATGGGTAAGCTATAGGTGGGCCAACCACAGTGGGGCATCCTGTGTGATTGGTAAGGGTGCATTCTCTCATTGCACTGGTAAGGTTTTCTCCCATTGGCCTTACGTTGGAAGCTGGGTCAAAAATGAGAGAATCTGTCAATTATTAATCAAGTCCTGCCCTTCTAGGGGCAAGTGTGAAGGGGGTTGTTGTTTGACTTCCTGGACTGGTTACTGCCTAAAGTGGGTTGGTACTTGTGCAGATTGTAGGTGCTGTGGGTTGTGGCTCAAAGTTCTAATATTATATATGGTCTGGCCATTGTCCAACTGTGCATTCATTCAGTCTCTCCTCCACAAACACAATGAAGTGGTCAAGAAGGAAGGGGATTGCATTTAAGTGCTATACAAATGAATGGATTTGAAATACTGAAGTTAGACCACAATCTATTTTTAATTATTATGTCTCTGGGAGAGATACATCCTAGATTTTTGCTAAAAATGGTTTTCAGGAAAAAGCAAATCTTGATATGATTTTAAATAAAAAAGATGGGATGGGTGAGATTGGTGAAGCTAGACAAAAAGATTAGAAAGTTACCAGAAACAAATTCTATCCTACCTAGTATAGTAGCTGTATGATTGACAAGCAAAAAGGCAAACTGAATCTGAAAAAGAAAACATTTAAGGCATGGAATAATATAGTAATGTAGACTGACAGCAAGTTGCACTGGACTTGTAATTTTTGAAAGAAACTTTAAATACGGTATTTTTTTCTTAGCTACAGAAAGGATTTTGTTCCTGATTTTGTTATATAAGGCTAAAAAATTAGAGATCAGTGGAATACCAATCACTTCAGAGGTTTGTTTTGGTGCTAAGTCAGGAAATGATATCTCAGTTGTTCAATTCAGCAGGTAATCACCTAAATGTTTACAAACATGATCCATGTACTCAGTGATTTTATAATTCAATAATTTTGACAAAGGAAGCACATTTGGATAAGAATATAAGGAAGCAAATTGAAGTCTAGAGATAAATTTAGACAGAATCCCTGTATGTCAAATAAAAGCAAGCAAAACATTCATAACATTTGCAACTGAAAATGGAAACTATTGATTTCATCTAACCGCTGTCCATGATCTGAATTCTCACAACTTTCAGATTCCCCACAGAAAAAACTACATTACATATTTGAGGAGATATCAGAATAAAATATTTGACTTCACGAAGAAATTTTTATTAGTAAATAAAAATTTCTTTATATAAGTTATGGTGCATTACTTTCCTAGGGCTGTTGTAATGAAGAGCTACAAACTACATGGCTTAGAACAATACAAATATATTTCTCACAGTTCTGGTGACTTGATGTCTGAAATCAAGGAATAAGCATGGCTGTTGCTTTCTGGGCTTCCTATTTTCTGGTGGTTGTTGGTAATCCTTAGTGTTTCTTTGTTTTTAGACACATCATTTCAATCTCTGCCTTTATCTTCCCATTGCCTTCTTTGTGCTTCTGTATGTCCTTTTCTGACTCTTGTAAGAATCCTCATTGGATTTAGAGCCCACCCTAATCCAAGTTGATTTTATCTCAATCCTTAACTAATGAAGTCTGCAAATACCCTATTTCCAAATCATTCTGAGGTTGTAAGTAGACATGAATTTGGGGAAGACATTATTGAACCCACAGTTCAACTGTGCAAATATTCAGGATCACTCCCTTGACTTTGCTGCTGAGGTCTGGCTCCTTAGCCTCCAGTCAAGTGTCAGGAATTTTTTTCCTTTGGGGCACTTAGACACGAGTTGTGCAAATAACTGTATACCTGGTGCTTGATTTTGTTATTTCTCCTTTCACTGGTTTTATTCCTTCTATTTTCAAATTGGTCTGTAGTTTTAGAGCACTAGATTTCTTTTTAAAATGTAACCATGTCTTTAAATATGTAGGAGATTGTTTTCAGCACTGTTGGAGACCATTTGCACAGATGAGAAAGTAATTTTATTAGGAATAATATAAAGAAATAAGTATCACCAAGTTTCTCAACTCTTTAAAACTCTTGGTGATTTTAATATTCAAAAGCTTATTTAGGAACAGTGAAGTATTGTCATCTATTTTTCTCAGAGATCCTAAAACATATGACATTCTAGAGTTTCAAGTTCAACAATTCTAATCTAACTCTTATTATGACACAATTTTATCCAATTTATTACATTCCAAGTGCCAGAAATGATGAATTAAATCAAATTATGTATATTTACTTTAGGGTCAACAGAAAATTTTAGTATGCACTACAAGTAGTCAAAAAAAAAAGCAGTAAAAACAGACAGGTATTTTGAAGAAACCAACCCCCAAGTTTTTTTTTTTTTTTTTTTTTTTTTTCACTTTAAGTTCTGGGATACATGTGCAGAACATGCAGGTTTGTTACATAAGTATACATGTGCTATCATGGTTTGCTTCACCCATCAACCCATCATCTAGGTTTTAAGGCTCGCATGCAGTAGGTATTTGTCCTAATGATCTCCCCTTCTCTTGCCCCCAAACCCTGCAACAGGCCCTGGTGTGTGATGTTCCCCATTCTGTGTTCATGTGTGCTCATTGTTCAGCTCCCGAAATAATCCACAAGCTCTGTAGTCATAGCAACCCTCCGAAACACCAGCAAGACATTAGAATGGCCATAAGCAGAACTTTGTTTATATATTATCAGAGAAACAACAGCACAACCTGGGGAAAAGTTTTGTTTCATATAAAGCAAAGAAAACCAAGGAAATATTATTTTAAGAATGGTAACAACTTCTTTATGATTTCTAAGGGGATGGTAACTACTTCTTTCTTTTTAAAGCTTTGTTAAGGTCTGTATATCAATATCAAAAGAGAATTTAAGGAAAGCTGATACGTATTTTGAACCATGCATAAGTACATCATCTTATGTATATAGGTATGATAAGACATACAGCTAAAAAATTATTAAGTGTTACAACCTGAAACTTAGAATACAATAGAACCTCAGTTCATTGATTTAAGGAGCCATCACATTTGTTGTTTTAAAATAGAAATTCCAAGTCAAATTAAATAACGCTATGATAAGTAATATTTAGTCAAAGAAATAATGCATCTTAGAAAACTTCTATTTGTATATGTTGTGTGACCTGTAGAAACCGGCCATCAAGCGTATTATTGTGGTATGTATTTAGCCACCAAATGACCACTTAAAATAAAGCAGTACTTGCTCTATCATAATTTTAACTTTTTGGAATAAATCTCTCATCTTTGGTTATTGCTTCAAATCTTCAACGGAAAGAAAATCTGAACACCTTATTTGATGGGGAAACAAAACGTGGAAACAAAGGAGGGATGTCAGTGGCTAAAGGATACTGCTATGTGACCATAGGATATCTTTATGGAAATTGAAATACATGTGAGAGGGAAATAGAATAGGCTAAAGAGAGGGACAGAGAGGAGGGATTCTAGCACAGAACCAATTCGTAATTGTATCTTTAGTTCTTAACACAGTACCTGTCAACGATTAAGCACACATCAAATATGTGTTGAACAAATGCATGATTAAAAGATGATATGTTTCAAGAGCACATCAGTGATCAAGGATGACTCAAAATGAAGGCTGGGTATTGCTAACCAGCCAGATGGCTGGCCAGATGAATCCCAATCCCTTCAAATACTCCAATGATGATTTTCAAACACAAAACCTTTTGAAATTCTTACATTTATTTTAGGACCTGAGAACCATTGTTTTGAATATTCACAATTATGGCACTATCTTATCTTTTTTCTTTCTAAAATGGAGAGTTTGATGCTTTGTAAGAAGCTAAAAATCCATTTTGGTGACTCAAAAGGAAAAACTAGACAATATTTTATTAACTGTACAGTGGAACTATAGAGCCGTGAGTCATTTTCTGCCTCAGAACGAAATTAGGGAAAAGATGGTTAGCATTGATAAGTATTATTAAAATAAAGCCCCAAACTTCAAAGTTTGCTACTTAGAAGGTCCTGATAGGCTTTGAATAAAGCATTTCTTAAACATTCTATCACTAAAAAAAAATCATGGTTTATAATGTTCTATGCAGTTTTTTTGTGTGTACATAATTTATTCACTTGTGTATTTAAAATGCACTGCAGCATAAATTCTTAAGCTTGGTATACTATTTTTGTACTTTAGGTTCTGGGGTACATGTGCAGATTATGCAGGATTGTTGCATAGGTACACACATGGCACTGTGGTTTGCTGCCTCCATCCCCCCGTCACCTACATCTGGCATTTCTCCCCATGTTATCCGTCCCCAACCTCCCCACCCCACCACCGCTGTCCCTCCCTTGGCCCCCACCAACAGACCCCAGTGTGTGATGCTCCCCTCCCTGTGTGCATGTGTTCTCATTGTTCAGCACCTGCCTATGAGTGAGAACATGAGGTGTTTGATTTTCTGTTCTTGTGTCGGTTTGCTGAGAATGATGGTTTCCAGATTCATCTATGTCCCTGCAAAGGCCACAAACTCATCATTTTTTAAGGCTGCATAGTATTCCATGGTGTATATGTGCCACATTTTCTTGTCCAGTCTATCGTTGATGGGCATTTGGGTTGGTTCCAGGTCTTTGCTATTATAAACAGTGCTGCTATGAACATACATGTGCATGTATCTTCATAGAACGATTTATAATCCTTTGGGTACATATCCAGTAACGGGATTGCTGGGTCAAATGGAATTTCTATTTCTAGTTCGCTGAGGAATTGCCATACTGTCTTCCACAATGGATGAACTAGTTTACACTCCCACCAACAGTGTAAAAGTGTTCCTATTTCTCCACATCCTCTCCAGCATCTGTTGTCTCCAGATTTTTTAATGATCACCATTCTAACTGGCATGAGGTGGCATCTCAATGTGGTTTTGATTTGCACATCTCTAATAATCAGTGATGTTGAACATTTTTTCATATGTTTGTTGGCCTCATATATGTCTTCTTTTGAAAAGCGTCTGTTCATATCCTTCACCCACTTTTGGATGGGTTTGTTTGTTTTTTTCCTTGTAAATCTGTTTTAGTTCTTTGTAGATTCTGGATATTAGCCCTTTGTCAGATGAGTAGATTGCAAAAATGTTTTCCCATTCTGTTGGTTGCCACTTCACTCTAATGATTGTTTCTTTGGCTATACAGAAGCTCTGGAGTTTAATTAGGTCCCATTTGTCTATTTTGGCTTTTGTTGCCAATGCTTTTGGTGTTTTAGTCATGAAGTCCTTGCCTATGCCTATGTCCTGAATGGTTTTACCTAGGTTTTCTTCTAGGGTTTTTAAGGTGTTAGGTCTTATGCTTAAGTCTTTAACCCATCTGGAGTTAATTTTAGTGTAAGGTATCAGGAAGGGGTCCAGTTTCTGCTTTCTGCACACTGCTAGCCAGTTTTCCCAACACCATTTTTATTAAACAGGGAATCCTTTCCCCATTGCTTGTTTTTGTCCAGTATGTCAAAGATCAGATAATTGCAGATGTGTGGCATTGCTTTCAAAGCCTCTGTTCTGTTCCATCGGTCCATATCTCTGTTTTGGTACCAGTACCATGCTGTTTTGATTACTGTAGCCTTGTAGTATAGTTTGAAATCAGGTAGCCTGATGCCTCTGGCTTTGTTCTTATGTAGAGTTCTTACATGGTTTTATAATTGACCAGTGCCTGCTTCTATGTACTTTGACATTATACACTTCCACATTTTAGTTTCCTTTTATTGTGTGTATATAACAAACTGAATTTGCTGAATTTGACATTACTTAAAATAGCTTGTATCTGAATTATTTTGGACATTCTATGTACACTATCAAGTCATCTATAAATAATGGCAATTTTATTTCTTCATTTCCTGAGCTTGTCTTACTGTGCTATTTAGGACTTTCAGTAAAATGTCAGAGAAAATTGGTGATGGCAGCCTTCCTTGTGTTATTCCTGAGCTCATGGGAAAGCTTTCAGTATTTCACAATGAAATGCAATGTTTGCTGAAAGATTTTTACAGATATTCTCTATCAGAATAATGAAGTTCTCTTTTCTCCAAGTTTGCTAAGAAAGTTTTCATTAGCAAAGGCTGAACTTTCTAAATTGAATTTTCTGCATCAATGGTGATACTTTTTATTAATTTCTCCATTATTCTGTTAATGGGATAAATTGATTATTTTCTTTTTTTTGAAAAATGTTATCAACGTGTAACATACATGCAGAAAAGTGCAAAAATCTTAAGTATACAGCTCAGTAAATTTTGACAAATTTAGAGTGATCAATTCTCAAATGAAGAAACAGCCATTACCAGGACACCTGAAACAAGCCTCCTTCCAACAGAGACTGGGTAACGAGTATACTGATGACTTTTTTTTGAAATGGAGTCTCACTCTTCATATGGAGTGGAGTGGAGTGCAGTGGCACAATCTTGGCTCACTGGAGCCTCCACCTCCCAGGTTCAAGCAATTCTCATGCCTCAGCCTCCACAGTAGTTGGGACTACAGGTGTGCACCACCATGCCAGGCTAATATTTGTATTTTTTAAGTAGAGATGGGATTTGACCATGTTGGCCAGGCTGGTCTTGAACTCCTGACCTCAAGTGATCTGCCTGCCCGGCCTCCCAAAGTGCTGGGATTACAGGCATGAGCCACTGTGCCGGGCCACCAGCATATTGAACTCTAATGCCATAGATCAAGTTTTGCCTTATTTTGGGGAGGGTAGCATCTGGCTTTATTCATCCAGCATGTTTGTGTGACTCATTCTTGTTATAGCAAGCAAGTAGTGGTAGTTTGTTTATTTTCATTACTGGATAGAATTCCATTGAATGAGCATATGGTAAGTTATTTACTTATTCTACTGCTTATGGACATTTGGTTTACTTATTTGTTATGATTTGTTCTATTCTAAGATTCACACACATGTACACGTACATATACACACCTTTAAGAGTGAAATTTCTGGGTCAGAGACTGTAGATATATTCAACCTTTCTAACAGTTTCCCAAAGTGATTGCATGAGAATTCACAGAAGATTCTCACTGAACAGGTGTTATGATTATTAGTAAAGAATACCCTTTCTCCTGTGGAGGTGAAAGAGGGGCAGCAAAAAGTAGTAGGCTGGCCACAGGTCTCATAGAGTCAGTTATGTACTGTCTGGTACTTATATTTTCCTGCATGATGGTGAGTGTATTACTTTGCCTCATGTCGCTACCAAGTAATCATCCATTGAATGGAAAGGTATTAGTAAAGATCACCTTTGTAACATCTGACTTGTAGGGTGAGCAGGTATATAGGCAACATACTGGTGAACTGGGGAAGCCTGTAAGCATCCTCATAGATATGAATCATGGGAGAAAAGAAAGAAGAATATACACATATATTATGAAGGGATCTTTAAGATATGTTTCTTACCTTGGTTTTTTCTTAGGGCTATTTGTGATCAATAGTCAGCGCTGATTATTCCACATATTTTTTAAATCATAGAATATAGTTTTAAAATGAATTGTCTGGGGCAGTGGAACAACCTTAGAAAGGTAAGTGAGAAGTCCAGTATGCAGGAATTCACCTCTTCCACACGCTACTACTCAACACAATCTGCTAGGACATTTCCACTAATTTCAGTGGACTACCATAGAAAATTTTATTTGACAGTTCTGTTTTGCTAAAAAAGGCAAATTATTGATATGGTAACATTTTTCTTGATTAATGCTAAGTTCTCCATTTCCTGTCTCAACCACGTGGTGACCATTTATAGTTTTTCTTTTCAGTTGTCACATAATAATGTAGGAGTATGTTTTTCTTGGTACAAGGGTCATTCTGACATTGTTTAGTTTTGTTTTGAGTCACAGCAGGCCTTTGTTTATACTTTTTGTCAGTGAGTATCTGTTCTCCCAGTCTTTCAGTGATACCTGACTGTGTGATATTTTTACTATTTCTCATACCCACCATCTTTACATAAAGTGCTCACTATATTAGTCAAAACTCCGTTTTGAGGATTGACACTATTCTTGTTTCAGACTGGCCACCTCTGATAATGGTTCACCATGTTTTATGACAGTGAATTCCTTCAGGGAGTGAGAGGCTTCAGGTTGGGGGTAGATTTCCTGCAGGCTGAGATAATAAACATGGCTCAGTTCATTTTTGGAGGATGGGATTTTCCAGCTTCCCATGCTTTGTTACTTGAGAGTGTCTTTTACCGAAAAGGAAGGAGCTAGACTTAAGGTGAAATATAGCAACAGAGAATTATAACCAGTATATAACACTAGACCCACTTTTAAACACATAAACTCTAATAAAATCTCAAGGAACCAGTTCTGAGAGTCATGGATATGGATTCTTGAAGACTTTGCCTTAACATTCCTGATAACAGGCTATAAGAAAAATGTGTTGGATAACGTTAGGAGAAATACCTAATGTAGGTGATGAGGGGACAGATGCAGCAAACCACCATGGTATATATATATACCTATGTAACAATCCTGCACGATCTGCACATATACCCTAGAACTTAAATTAGAAAAATATATATGTATCGGTAAGTTGTCTATGTATTTAAGCTTTAAAAAGTAAAGTATCAACATGGGCTATTTCCCTAAAATCAAATTTTTCATTCTTATTCAACAGTTTTCTTTAAGTTACACTAAGTGATAATGACACCATTACTTAATATAATTTATCAGTTTCCAGGTTGTATGTCCATCTCTAAAAGATTTCTTCTTGGCTGGGCACAGTGGCTCATACCTGTAATCCTAGCACTTTGGGAGACCAAGGTGGGTGGATCACTTGAGGTCAGGAGTTTGAGACCAGCCTGGTCAATGTGGTGAAACCCTGTCTCTACTAAAAACACAAAAAATTAGCTGGGCCTGGTGGCAGGTGCCTATAATCCCAGCTACTAAGGAGGCTGAGGCAGGAGAATCACTTCAACCTGGGAAGCGGAGGTTGCAGTGAGCCAAGATCATGCCACTGCACTCCAGCCTGGGAAACAAGAGTGAAACTCTGCCTAAAAAAAAAAAAAAAAAAATTATTTTCCTACTTAAGCCTTCTTGTTTTAGCATCTTTCCTGACCCAAGCAGAGGACAAACCTTCTCAAATCATTAAAATTCTGCCTCTCTTTATGGCAGAGGGGCAGGAAGACAGGTGCTGTTGAAAATTCAAGTAGTGGTGCTGGGAATCATGGAATCCCTTAGATGAATGCCACTGTATTTAAAAGTTAAAACATTTTTTCAAATCATCAGGTATCTGCTTTCTCATGGGACAGGGTGGTATTTGCACGATCTTTACAGGAAAAAAATTGATAAAATCTACACATGTAGTATTTGCGGAATAAGATTGCTTTGCTATTAGCATGCTGTAGACTCACATGGCATACAGTTTTTGTTGTTTATCTCTGGGGCTTTGCCACCTGGCCATAAGAGTATTTTTGGTGCCACAGTTTTAGAACTTTCTTTGCAGTGGTAGTGAAGTGCGTGCAGAGTTTTCAAAGTGAATTGTAGGTATAGCTGTGAGCCTGCAGTGGTGCAGTTGTCTAGCTAGATGAGTGCAACAGCAAGGGTGGCCAAAGCGCTATTTGTTCCGCAGAAACCAAATTTTTCTCTACCCCACTTCTTCCCTCACTGCATTTAGAACAAACACTTGCAATCAGTTTCAAAATTTCAACTTCCAATTTTGTTTTCTAATTTTGTTGTGGAAAGATAATGAGGATTAAAAAAAAAAATCTCAGAAAGGATTTTTTTTTTTTTTTTTTTTTTTTTTTGAGATGGAATCTTGTTCTGTCACCAAGCTGGAGTGCAGTGGTGAGATCTTGGCTCACTGCAACCTCTGCCTCCTGGGTTCAAGCAATTCTCCTGCCTCAGCCTCCCAAGCAGCTGAGACTACATGCACGTACCACCATGTCCATCTAATTTTTTGTATTTTAGTAGAGACAGGATTTCACCATGTTGACCAGGATGGTCTTGATCTCCTGACCTGGTGCTCTGCCCAACTTGGCCTCCCACAATGCTGAGATTACAGGCGTGAGCTATGGCACCTGGCCTCTACACTTTTACTTAGCTTATTTCCTTCTTGCAGGGTTACACATGTACCTAAGGGCCCTCAAATATTTGAGAAATACATTTCCTTTTGAATTTCTTAAATCACATTTTTCCTTTGATGGAGATGTTTGCATGTCCACTCTGCCAACTCCTTAAAAATACAATAGTCCTTCCTTTTCCACGGCTTCACTTTCCACAGTTTCGGTTATCTGCACTCAATAGCAATCTGAAAATACTAAATGGAAAATCCCAGAAATACACAATTCATTAGTTTTACAGGGTGCACCATGCTGAGTAGTGTGATGAAATCTCATGCTGTCCTGCCCTGTCCACCTGGGACGTCAAATATTCCTTTGCCCAGCATATCCACACCACTCAACAGTTAGTAACTTAGTAACCCTCTGGTTTTCACATTGACTGTCCTGATATCACAGTGCTTCTGTTCTTCACTCTTATATTACTTAATAATGGTCGCAAAAAGCAAAAGTAGTGATGCAGGCAGTTCGAGAATGTCAAAGAAAAGCCCCAATGTGCATCCTTTAAAGTGAAAAGGTAGAAGTTCCTCACTTAATAAGGAGAAATAAAATCAGTGAGGTTGCTGAGATCTACAGAAAGAATAAATCTTCTATCCGTGAAATTGCGAAGGAAAAAGAAGCCACATAACTTTATCACCATGGCCTGTGCTTTCAACATCCATTATTGATTAATTCAGCAGAGCTTCAAAATTAAAACAAATAGACATTAATTAAAAATGACTCAATGGTTTAAAAATATATCACTTGCCATTTCAACTATCTAAAATTAACATCTAGGCCATTACACTCAGGGAGCAATTATGAATGTTAGAGTGTGGAGTCCACACAGAGGCAGCATGGATTTATTTTTAAATCGGCTTAATTGTTGCCAATAAAACAAAGTGAGGGGAGAAGACATTTATCTTCCATGCATAGAGTCATTCTAGTATTCTATGCCACTCTTCACGAAGCAAACAATTATAGTTTCTTATCAGTTCTGGAGAAACTACCCAACCCCCGCTACAGAACCAGCACAGCCACAGAGTGAAGAAAACTGACAACATTTGTCCTAGATGGTATCATCGTCTTTCTGGTCTGGGAAAACTTCATCATGGGAAATGGAGAGAAATGGAGAAACTGTAGTTATTGAGAAAAAGCATAAGGAAATGGACATATTTAACAGTGTTGAAGGTATTTCCAGGCTTGTCTCTTGTCTCTGGATCCTGTTTTTTCTCTGTTTAAATAAGTATTATTGTAGAAATTGGAGGATGTGAAAATTAGTAATTTAATTTGCTTCATATTTTGCAGTTCTGTAAAGAATTTATAAAAGCTTGAAATTCAGTAAGTTTCTGATATAAAATAGAATGTGGAAATAGAAACTGGTAGGGAAGCAAAAGAAAACTCAGATGACGGAAAATAACAAGCTAGTGGTCAAAAGGAGAGAAGAGAGAATAAAAAGATGACTCACGAAAGAAGATATAACAACATTTAAACCTAACCATGAAAAATCAAATACATTCAAACTGACATATTATTAATAATTTTACTAATATTTATTGAGAGCTTTTCTAATGCCTAGTACCATTCAGTGACTTCCTATGGATTACTTTTGTGAGTCCCAATGATGGCCCTCTGAGTTAACTGCAGTCATTAGTCTTAGTGCCAATTTTTAATAAAGGAAGGTAATACACCTGGTTGGAGAGAACATGGTAGATTTGTAATTGATAACGCAAAGTAGAACAAATACTTTGGAAAGCACTCTGTTAACAGGCACAGAGAAACTCAAGAATGATTGATCCACTAATTGCCAATTACATCAACTCACCTAAGGAAGCAATCTTCTATGTAAGTTTTCATAATTTGAAAATGTTTAAATTAACACACCATAACAGCAAGTCAGAATGTTATGTAGGCTTAAAAAATCATGGCATTTAAGAACAGTGCAAACTTGTGAAAATGACTGCAGTGGGATATCTGAAAACGGGAAATGTATATAATTATAGAAAAAAAAAAAAGAAATACAGAAAGGCATTTTTTTCCTAGATAATGAAATATAGTGAATTGCAAGCCTTTCCAGAATTTCCATAGTTTCTACAATTAAAGAAAAATCAGGTGGTATAGATTGAATGCCTGCTTGCCCATATCCAAACCTTTCCCTAATTCTGTCTCACACTTATTCTGGACTTACGTAACTGCTTTAGCCAATGGATCACCAGCAGGTTGAAAGCAAGCAGTGATTTAAAAAATGTGCTCTTGTATGCTTATCTGGGTTTACTATGAGACTACTCCATGATAGCGAGGTGTGAAAGAAACGTGGAACACTCCTTCGTCCCAGCCCAGGCCATCCTAGATCTGTAGCTTCTGGCTCACAACACAGCTAATACAGACATCAGACACTTAAGCAAATTCATCAGGCATGCCTGGCCCAGATCAGCAGAACTGCTGGCTGACTCTTAGGCACATGGAAATTAACAAATGACTGCTGTTTACGCCACTAAGATGACATAGGGTCTTTTGTTATACAGAAACAACTAACTTATATAGGAAGGAATTATGTTTCAGAGCCTTCCTAAGTAGCAAATCCAGATTTAGAAGCATTCCTCAACAATGACCTATACAAGATATTCCATTATTAATTTAAAAAAAAAATTCTCCCTTATACATATGTTGCAAGGTAGTCTGGCTTTATATCCTCTAGTAATTGGCTAACTCTACTATCTTTCTCTAACCACTATATTTATGATTTGATTCTCTCTAATCCTGGGCAGAATGTTATCTAGTGAGCTTCATGAAATTCTCCGTGCTCCCCCAAACCCTTAAAATTCATGAGGAAAACTGATTCTACTTAGCCTTTGCCCTACTTGCTACTACGTGTTATGAGCTGACTTTGTTTACCTTTCATCTAAAGAGCAGCAGGACTTTGCCCACAGAGACTCTGGCTGTTTCTTCGCTAACTTGAGCCATCACTCTGTGACCCACTGTCACACTCCAGTGAGCTGCTATCTGCATTTCAGGCAAATCTTGTTCCCATAACTAACATTCTCCTTGACCCCCGTTACTGCTCCTGTCCATCTGTTTGCCTTTCCAACCTGCCTGGGTCTCAAGCTCCATCCTACCCTCTCTCATGCTAGTCCCTAAAGGGCCCTCACTCTAGTTTCTGCCTCACGTTTTTTGCTTCTATTTGACTTCCACACTCTTGGTCAGCCACCTACTCCAATATTCCATACCACACCATGCATTTATTTGTCACACACAAAGTATTCAAGGAATAGGCAGTGTTTTATGCGCTTTGTGTATGAGCCTGAATAGTGAATATTTCCCAATTGCAAAAAAAAAAAAAAAAAAAAAAAAAAGAAAAAAAGCAAAAGTCCTAATCTCTAATTTGAGCAGAAATAGATGCATAAGCACATAATTTGGAAACAATGTATTAGTAATGGTCAAATCCAATACATTTATAAGATTCTACTTTTGTCTTTTGTCTCTATTTTCCACCTTTCCCATTTGCATTGAGAGTGTGTGTGTGTGTCTGTGTGGCGGGAGGCTACTTTGACTGCAAGACAGGGAACCAATTATCATGTTGCATTTTGTAGCATACATAGCTACCTGGACCTGGGCTGAGACAGGTGTGCTGGTTGAAGCAAGGTCATTTACAGAGGTGGTGGCAGTGAGAAGCATACATCATGAAGCCTAATCAGCTGTGGCAGTAATTAATCATTGCCCAGTTATGTGAAGAGAGAATGGGGTCAGCAAGGACATCTAGTTGTGTTGAAGGAAGCACACCGGTGTGTTTTTTGTTTTTTGTTTTACTGCAGAGTAGTGCAACAGTGATTCATCCTCCTGGCTCTGCCATCTGAGTTTCCACAAGCTAGCTTGTGCTGCTGGATCTATGAGCTGCTACTTTTTTTTTTTTTTTTTTTTTTTTTTTTTAAGATCGGTCAATTTGCATCTACTGGAGGGAAAAATGTCCAAGTCAAATAAATTCCCTCAAAGGCACTCTTCAGAGGAAGCCCATTAGGTGCCCTGGGTGTAAGGGTGAATAAAGCTCATTATGACCTTTCCAAAATTCACTTTTATAGTTGAATAACTATGGTTCTTACCACTTCATCAAGAAGCAGAGAATTCCCAAATGGTCCAGGTTGTTCCCTTTAGATCACTTAATTCAAGGGATTATGTACATGTGTGCATGCAGAAACATCTTAAGCCAAATTGACTTAGTGAGACTGTGGTTTAGCCTTATCCCACAGAATTTTATTCACCTATGGATAAATGACTGCTTTCATATGAACTTTTTGTGCTTGGTGTATCATATGAACTTTGGAAAAATGTTGGCAAGTATCTCACTAGGCAGGACTATTGTTTCTAGTGTTAACATAGTATCCATCTTGCACATAGTTTAAGAGTTAGTTATTAAGTGAGAAATAGAAAAATGCCACATATGAAGATCTTAAGTGAGCGGATACAGAAATTAAGAAAACTTAAAAAAATGTGAATGATAATTGTAAAAACAGGATATACTGCTCTAGTTCTCCAAGGGCAGCCTTCAGGTAGTAGCATCAGAATTACTAGGAACTTGTGAAAAATGCCTATTCCCAATTCCTAGTCCTACCCACAGGACCAAAAGCCCTGGGAGCAGGGTCCCACAAACTGGTTTTACAAGCTCTTCTGCGATGCACACTCAAATCTGAGTCTCCCTAATTTGAGTTATTAGAATCTCTTTGCAATATAGCTGCAACAGTATTTACTGTAATATTAAGTTTCATCACTTTTCCAAACAAATGGGGAATGTATAATTGACTAAAACTATTAAAATTGTAAAAAAAAGTTGTCTCGATTCCCCAAAAACCATGTGGTTATCTCAGTAAATGCAAGAAGATCTTTGATAAAATTTAAAATCCCTTCATGTTAAAAATCCTCAATAAACTAGGCATTGAAAGAACATACTTCAAAATAATAAGATCCATCTATTACAAAACCACAGCCAACGTCATACTGAATGGGCAAAAGCTGGAACCAGTCTCCTTCAAAACTGGCACAAGACAAGGGTGCCCTCTCCCACCACTCCTATTCAATATAATATTGTAAGTCAGGGTCAGAACAATCAGGCAAGAGAAAGAAATAAAAGGCCTCCCAACAGGAAAAACAAAGTCAAACTTTCCCTGTTTCCAGATAACTTGATTCTGTATCTAGAAAACACCACAGTCTTGGCCTAAAATCTCCTTAAGATAATAAACAACTTCAGCAAAGTTTCAGAATGAAAAACTAATGTACAAAAATCACTAACCTTTCCATACACCAACAACAGGCAAGCTTAGAGCCAAATCAGGAACACAATCTCATTCACAATGGCCACAGAAATAATAAAATACCTACGAATACAGCTAACCAGAAGGGTGAAGGATGTCTTCAATGAGAATTACAAAACATTTACATTTAGAAAACATTTGCTCAAAGAAATCAGAGATGACACAAATGGAAAAAAACATTCCATGCTCGTGGATAGAAATAATATGAAAATGGCCAAACTGCCCAAAGCAATTACAAATTCAATGCTATTCCTATCAATGAGGATATTCTTCATAGAACTAGAAAAAGCTATTTTAAAATTTACATAGAATCAAAAAAGGGCCCAAATAGCCAAAGCAATCGTCAGAAAAAAAGAAGACAGCTGGAACCACCATGTTAGCCAACTCCAAACTGTGCTACAGGGGTACAGTAAACAAAACTTTATGGTATTGGTACAAAAACAGAAACATAGACCAATGGAACAGAATAGAGAGACCTAAAATAAAGCCATACAATTATGCCCATCTGATCTTCAACAAAGCTGACAAAAACAAGCAATGTGGAAATGATTCCCAATTCAACAAATGGTCCTGGGATAACTGGCTAGCCATATGCAGAAGATTAGATTCTTTTCATTACACCATATACAAAATCAACTCAGACGAATTAAAGACTTAACAGTGAAAACTAAACTATAAAAATCCTAGAAGATAACCTAGAAAATACCATTCTGGACACAGGAACCAGCAAAGATTTCATGATGAAGATGCCAAAAGCAACTTCAGCAAAAGCAAAAATTGGCAAATGGGATAAAATTAAGAGATTCTGCACAGGTAAAGAAACTACCAACAGAATAAACAAACAACCTATAGGAGAAAATATTTTCTAACTATGCATTTGACAAAGGTCTAATATCCAGAATCTACAAGGAACTTCAACAAATTTACAAGCCAAAAAAAACAAAAAACAAAAAAAAAAAAAAACAAGTGACCCCATTAAAAAAGTGGGCAACAGACATAAACAGGAACTTTTCAGGAGAAGACATACAAGCAGCCAAGAAACATATGAAAAAATGCTCTATATTACTAATCATTAGAGAATCGCAAATCAAAAATCACAATGAGATACCATCTCACACCTGTCTGAATGGCTAGTATTAAAAATAAAACATAACAGATGCTGGTGAGGTTGTAGAGAAAGGGGAATGCTTCTACACTGCTGGTGGGAGTGCAAATTAGTTTGGCCATTGTGGAAAGCAGTGTGGCGATTCCATGAATAACTAAAAACAGAGTGATTAATCAACCCAATAAACTCATTATCAGGTATATACCCAAAGGAATACAAATCATTTTACCATAAAGACATGCATGTGTACGTTCATTGCAGCAGTATTCACAGTAGCAAACACATGGAATCAACCTAAATGCCCATCAATGGTAGACCAGATTTAAAAAAAAAAAGTGGGACATACACACCATGAAATACTATGCAGCCATAAAAAGAATGAGATAATGTGCTTTGCAGCAACATGGATGGAGCTAGAGACCATTATCCTTTGCAAACTAATGCAGGAACAGACAGCCAAATACCACATGTCACATGTTCTCACTTATAAATGCATGTTAAATGATGAGAACACATGGGCACAGAGGGGAACAATATACACTACGGTCTACATGAGAGTGGAAGGTGAAAGAAGGGAGAGTATGAGAGAAAATATCTGTTGAGTACTGTTCTTAGTACATGGGTGAGGAAATAATCTGTACCACAAATCCTTGTGACAGAAGTTCACCTATATAACAAACCTGTGGGGGGGAGGGGGAAGCTTATAGATATTTTAAAAAATAGTCCCAATTCCCAAATCCCATATCCATAACTTAAGTATATCAAAGTGTTTAATAACAAAATTTACGAGTTTTATAAGACACATTGAGTCAACTGGAAATATTTCCAATTTGTTTAGACTGGTTATTTTTTAAGATCACAAAAGAGGTATTTTTTAAGATCACAAAAGAGGTATTTTTTAAGCCCCATTGTGTGTATTAACTTATAAAGAATAATTTGATTAGCTCTGAAGGCTGTTGGCTGAAAGAGAATGAAGATTTCCAAGTAAAAGCAGAGGAAGAATGCTTGATGTCATTGACAATGCAAGGAGAATTTCCTTCCAGTAAAATTTCAGAAATACAAAGGAAGAAGTAGCCTCTGATTATGTAATTCCTACCTGGGCAATTAAAAATCTTTGATTATCTATTTATGTTCTGCCAATTCCAGGGCCCAGAGGAAATCAGTCCAGCCTAAAAGAAGCTAATTTTGACCACTTCTTCTTTTCCTCTCTCTTGTTTTGTGGCCTCCTTAACCTCGAGGAGTATGCCTATGAGTGCTTCAGGCTAATGAGGGAGTCCACGTAAGAAGCTTCCGGAGGAGCAGGCGAGACCAGAGAGGAAGGAACTGAGACGCAGAAAAAGAAACAGTGACGTCACTGCCCAACTGGGGGTTTGCCAGCTGAGAAGATTCTTTGTTTTTGTTTTGACACAGGGTCTTGCTCAATCACCCAGGCAGGAGTTTAGTGGTACAATCATGGCTTGCTATAGCCTTGACCTCCTGGGCTCTGGCAATCCTTCCTTCTAAGCCTCCAAAGTAGCTGAGACTACAACCACACACCACCATGCCCAGCTATTTTTTTTTTTTTTTTTTTTTTTTTTAAGAGATTAGTTCTTGCTATGTTGCCCTGGCTGATCTCTAACTCCTGGGCTCAAGTGGTCCCTCCCACCTTGGTCTTTCAAAATGTTGAGGTTACAGGTTTGAGCCACTGTGCCTGGCCTGAGAAGATTCTTTTTATTATTATTGTCATACTTTAAATTCTGGAGTACATGTGCAGAATGTGCAAGTTTGTTACTTAGGTATACACATGCCATGGTGGTTTGCTGCACCCATCACCCTGTCATCTACTTTAGGTATTTCTCCTAATGCTATCTCTCACCCACTCCCCGACAGGCCCCAGCGTGTGACGTTGCCCCTCCTTGTGTCCATGTGTTCTCACTGTTCAAAAACCACTTACGAGCGAGAACATGCGTTGTTTAATTTTCTGTTTTTCTGTCAGTTTGCTGAGATCGTCGATGGTTTCCAGATTCATCCATGTCCCTGAAAATGACATTAACTCCTAATTATCAGCAAAATGCTACTATTTTTGTAAAGGGACACAAGATCAATTAGAAATAAAATACTAAGAGTCTGGGCGTGTTGGCTCATGCCTGTAATCCCAGCACTTTGGGAGGCTGAGGTGGATGGATCACCTGAGGTCAGGAGTTCAAGACCAGACTGGCCAACATGGTGAAACCCCGTCTTTACTAAAAATAAAAGAAATTAGATGGGCATGGTAGCGGGTGCCTGTAGTCCCAGCCACTTGGTAGGCTGCGGCAGGAGAACCTCTTGAACCTGGGAGGCAGAGATTGCAGTGAGCAGAGATCGTGCCACTGCACTCCAGCCTGGGCAATAGAGTGAGATTCTAAATCTAGAGTGAAATCTAAAGCCTTTACCATGGCCTCCAAGACCCTACAATAGCTGGCTCCTTCCTGTCGTCTGGACTCCTTTTTAATCTCTCTCCCTCTACGTGCCCAGCCCTTTGCATGTGCTCTTTCCTCTAGATGCTCATGGATTTTCTACTTCACGTATGCATCTGCTCCGCTCTAATCCCTCAGAAAGTTATTCACTGGTGACAGAGTTACGTTTATTTTTCATCCTGCTTTTAGTCCTTTTCTATGTTCATTTCACTACCTCACACTGCGTGACATGTTTAGTTGACCATCTGTTGTCTTTTTATTCCTTTCGAATATAAATTACATGAAAAAAGGGACTTGTCTTTACTTTCTTCTGTATCAAGAAAAGTGAAGTGGCTGAAACATAAGTATTTGTTGAAAGAATGCATGGACTAAGTCCATCAACGTATGAATGAATGTCGCTTATGTGGTAGGGGTACTTCACTGACCCTCCACTCAATGGTCAGAAAACCAAGAATCCAGGGGAAAGTCTGGGTTCATTTTCTCGTCTTCCAAGTACGCTCCTATTTCTGTTTCTTGGTCAGCAAGCTGCCACCCTCCCAAACATCCGCAGCCTTGAGCCTCAGAGTAGCATTCCCCTTTCTCCTTCATTCCATTTATAAAATCCCACCAATTCTGCTTCTTAAAGTAGCACCTCATCTTTATTTCCACTGCTATGGATACCTTTCAGTTACTCCATTTCTCTGTTGCTCAGCTTCCTGTTACTCTAACAGACTGAATTTGTTAGATTAAATGTCAATTAGTTAATTAATATGCAAGATAAATTATCCAAAATTTGCTTTAAAGGGGGAGACTTTTCTCCAATAAGTAGGCAGTTATTCTCTATAATTTGGCACTGAGGTGTAGTAGAAAAATTTTTGTCAGTGAAGACAGAAAAGGAAATAAAACGAATCATGTATTTCTGAATGTCAATAAAAGTAAGCATTCCATTTTATAAATTTTTTCTCACGCTAAATTAATGAATTATAAAAATCCTTACATGAGGGTGATTAAACTACACCATAGACAATATTTTGTACAAGAGTTTTCACAGAAAGGCCAAAAGCTTGTTCATACGGCTGCTTCCTTTTTCAACCTTCCTCAGTCAAGTGTCATGTATAGCATTTGTTCAGGATAGGAGAATGAGTTCCAATAAGCAAATATGCTTATATAACATATCAAGGAGCAACTTAGAAAGATTAAATAATCAAAGTATGAATCTTCTTACCCAACTACTACTTGCATATATGATGACTTTCATGGGTTGAATGAATACTATTCCCTCCAATTGCATGTCTTCCCATAACCTCAGAATATGACATTGTTTGAAAATAGAGTCTTTGCAGATACAATTAGTTAACATAATGTCATACTCAGTTAGCTTGGGTTCTGGATTGGACATGACTGATGTTTTCACATGAAGAGGGAAATATGGGGGACACACACACACTCTCACACACAGAATGCTATGTGAAGACAGAGGTAAAGATGCAGCTACAAGCCATGGAACACCAAGGTTTGCTGGCAACCACTAGAGGCTAGAGAAGAAGTAGGGGACAGATTCTCCTTCAAAAGCTTTAAAAGGAATCAACTTGCCAACCAATGTGGATTTTATAGTCCAGCCCCTACAACTGTGAAAAAATGCATTTCTGTTAAATCATACAGGTTGTGATCATTTATTATGGCAGCCCCCACAAACGAATAACAAAGCAAAAAAATTCAGAGGAGTTATAAAAACAACTAACTCCTCCCTTCTTCTAGGTCCCCAGCCCATATAATCTTTATCATTCTGTTTCTCATTATTGCAGTCATTCTAAATAGTATGCTTTCTAGTATACTTGGGGCAGCCAACCAGGTGAAATTACACAGTTAGCACTCCTACCCTTTCCTCTACATCTCCTCTCCTACTTTTGCACCTTGTTAGTCAAACTGTATTTCTGTGGTTAATATTTCAAAGTTGACAATATTCATATCTTATTCTGTAACCATATTTGCATTTCATGCTTTGTCTATTAGCAGATTCTAGATATTATAAATCAACAAACAGTATTTACATGGTTAAAACTATTCAAATATTTTTTAACACAAGCTAAAATGTTTGTATTTACTTTTCATCTCAAAGAATCCAATTTCTGACTCTTGCACCATTTAAAGCAGAGTGCTCCTAAAATCTAGATCCAAGCCAATCTCTTTTCATTTCATCAGTTTTTAAAAATCATAATATATTTTGTTGGTTTTATAGATGGTCAATGTTGTACTGAGGTAAAAGATGGAATCTGACTCTTGACTCTGGAGGTGGGGCTCAGACACTGGACAAAAATTGAGGACTAGCTAAAAGAGACACAGGGATCGAAGCACCTTTCCATGCGACATGCCCACCAGTGTGCCATGCCAGTTTACCATTTTCATGGCAACACCCAGAAGTGACTGCCCCTTTCCATGGCCATGGCTCAATGACCTGGAAGTTACCACCCTTTTCCTAGAAATTTCTCCATAATCATCTCCTAATTTGTATATAATTAAAAGTGAGTATAAATTTAATGGAAGCACCGCCTTTGAGGGCTACCCTGGACACATTGCCTATGCAGCAGCTCTGCTTCGCAAGAAGTGGTACCTCTGCTGCTGTTGTATGCCATTGCTTCAACAAAAGTTGCTAACACTACCGGCTTGCCTTTGAATTCTTTCCTGGGAGAAGCCAAGAACCCTTCTGGGCTAAGCTCCAATTCTGAGGCTTGCCTGCCCTGCATCATGACTATCTTTTTTTTTTCCCCAGAAATTCTAACTGACCTTTTGTTTCTGAAGAAAAGCAAACACATACCTTATTTGCAAAAGCACTCCAGTTCTCCATTTTCCACTCCTGCCGTCTATTGAAAACAGTACATTTCATTGTTCTCAAACTCACACTTATTACTGCCCTCTGCTTTCCTGTTTATATTTAGGTGGATGTCTTCTTGGAATCTCCTTTTAGCAACCCCCTAGACTAGCTTCACTCTTTCTTACAATAACCTTACCTCAAGTGTGTATGTCTTAGGGTGGATTGGGAGAAGTCAATTTTCTGACTCCTTGTGTGTCTGAAAATATCTTTGTCCATCACACTTTGTCAGCTACATATGGAATTCCATGAGGAAAACAACTTTGTTTGAGAACATTAAAGAACTAATTCCGTTGTCTGTTAATAGCCAGTGCTGATAATGGTGAGTCTAATGCAAGTGTGATTCTCATTGCCGTGTAGGTGTCTTCATTTTCCTTTGCCAACTTTTTTAGCATCTTCTCTTCTGCTCTGAACTATGACAAGATTGTGCCAATGTAGCTTTTTCCCCCCCATACTTAATAGACCCTTTTGATCTGAATATTGATGTCCCTTTTCAGCCTCATACATTTTTCTGTGTTAATTTTTATTACCTTGACTTCCTCATTGTCTTCATTTCTATCTTTCTGGAAATCCTATTAGTGAAACAGGAACCATTTTAAATGATTTTCTGTTTCTCCTATCATTTTTTTCATATAATATATCTTGTTCTTTTCTTGTTTTACATAGTGAGAGTCATCCTTTGCTTTGTATAGAGACTTTTTAATTGATATTTGTTCATTTTCTTTTTTACATGACATGTTTAATTTGCAAGAATTATTTTTTTGTTATAATCCCCTGGGGTTTTAATTTTCTAGTAAAATAACTTAAGTGGCTCAAGTGATCTAATTAATTATAACAACCTTCCAGGATCATCACTAATAAGCCATAAAACATTCCCAAACCGTGTACTACAGAAGTCTTGTATACAGCTAATAGGTACCTTTATGTAAAAGTGTTTGGAGCTTAAATAAGCTTCAGGAAGAGCTGCATGTTGTATGCTACTATTGATAACTTAGCTGCTGTGTGAAGATTCCAAGAATTGCTACTCTGAAGCAGCTAGTTAAATATCTTTAGTTTAATATTTTTAACATTTACTTAGGGAACTTTTTCCTGGAGAGTATTTTTTATCATCTTCCATGGTATATCTGTTTTGGGGATGTGAGATCCAAGTCAGCTAGCATGACCCCTGACCATGTGAAGCTGCACAAAACTCTCTGAGCCCCACACCTCCAAGGTCGAGCCTGCCTCTGGAGGCAAATTCCACCTCCTGCCTATATAACATTGTCCAGATATAAAGCCAACAAAATATATTATGAATTTTAAAAACTGCTGAAATGAAAAGAGAATAAGCTTTCATCTAGATCTTAGGAGCACTCCATTGTAAATGATGCAAGAGTCAGAAGCTGCACAAATATACGTGCAATATTTGCATAGACATGTATACATGTCTATATATATATATATATACATACACACGCAATATATATATATATATATATATGGCTAGATGTTCCTGTTAGTTCATTTCTGATACTTGTTAAAGGCAGATTATTGATAGTAAAAGCCTTAGGAATACATGTGAAAGTCAGATGGATAAAATGATTGGGTTCCTAGAATCTGACCAAATGACTCTATGAGATGTAATCCAAAAAAATTCTCTCCAGTATCATTACCTTAGCTTTATTTTCTCCATGGCATTGGCAACACTCAGTCAAGAACTGAACTCTGTGACAAGTGCCTGAAGTCCTAATTCCTTATCTTATTGATTACAGAAAGTACTTAAAAAATCAGATGAGCTACTGGCTAGGCCAGCCTTCTGTTATTCCTATTAAGGATTCAGACTTTGTGCTTGGTAGACAAAAAACTATCCATTCCATTTTTAAACAGAGGAAAACTGTGAAGTGCCTATGGACAGAACCTATTTTTAATCACATTTCAGAAATGTAATTTACTAAACATTTGGGGAAAACAGGTTTAATTTTTCCCTAATATATACATATAGGGCTATACACTTCCTTTCAGCTGGGCTGTAATTGGATTTCTTAGGGTTTTCAAAACAACTTCAATGAAGTAAAATTCAGGTAAACTAAAATGCACATACTTAAAGTATATAATCTGATAACTTTGAATTGTATTTAATAACCATGGAGCTATCACCACAATCAAAATTCCCATTAGTGTTTTTATTCTCCTTTTGATTTCTTCTTGTTAAAACTTCCTCCTTAACTCCCCATACCTTCATCCTAGGGTAAATCTTGATCTGATTTCTATAATTATAATTTGCATTTTCTAGAACTTTCCATAAATGATATTTCAGAGTATATACTCTTTTCCTGTGGGTGACAGTTTCCATCTTCTTTTGCTCAACACAATTATTTTGAGATTCTTCCATATCATTGCATGCATCAGTAGTTCATTCCTTTTATGGCTAAGTACAGTGCCTTTGTATTAACATACTAAATTGTGTTTATTCATTGACCAGTTGTTAGACATAGGGGCTGTTTCTAGTTAAAACTACTTTGAACATTCATATACAAGTATTGGTATGGACATATATTTTATTTTGTTGGGGTAAATACATAAAATTGAATGCCTAGGTCATAGGTAGGTGCATATTTACCTTTTTAAGAAGGTACCCGTTTTCCAAAGTGACTTCACCATTTTACGTTACCACCATCAGAATATGAGTTCCAATTGTTCCATAACCTCAATTAGTGCTTCACATAGTCTTTTTAAATCTAGATATTCTAAAAGGCATATTGTAGTATCTAGTGATTTTAGTTTACATTTTCATAAAATCTGACATCTGTATCAGTTTTATCCCTAAGTACTACATATTTTGATGTTATTAAAATTTTTTTATTTTTAATTTCAATTGCTATTTCCTAGTAAGTAGCAATGTAATTTATTTGCGTATGTTGATTTTTTTTTAGATCAACTTTGCTTAAATTAAAGTTTTAGGAGATGTTTTTGTGGATTTCATGTCATGTTCTATATGGACAGGTACATTTTAGAACGTGTAGTATGCTCTATTTGGTGTAATGTTCTATAAATGTCGATTATGTCAAATAGGTTAGTAATGTTCCAGTCTTTTATGTCGTTGAATTTCTGTGTACTTTTTATATCAAGTTTTTCAAAGAGGAGTATTTAAATATTTGACTAGAATTGTGGGTTTGTCTATTACCCTTGTAGTTCTATTAGTTTTATCTCCTTGTATCATAAAGCTCTGCTATTAGTGGAATAAAGGTTTAGCATTATGTGCTCTTGGTGAATTTTTTATTACGACTGCTTTATCATTATGAAATGGTGCTCTGTCTCTAGGTATATACTTTCTGTAAAATCTACTTTGATATTTTTTTCATAGTTTTAAACTTTTTATTTATATTTAATGTGGGTTTCTTCAGGCACTCTAAAGTGGGGTGTTGTTTTTTGCCCCATCTGACAATCTCTGTCTTCAATGGTTTAATTATTAACATTTAAAGTTATTTTTGTGGTTGGGTTTAAATCCACTCTCTTGTTTTTATATAAGCTTACCTGGTAATTGCTTATTTTTTATTCTTTTTATGACTTCTTTTGGATTGTATATTTCTTCTTTTCATGGTATGTCCATCGTTGGTGTACTCGTTCTTATTTGTCTTTATTTTAGGGGTTGCTTAGGGTAAGTAATGTGTATCTTTAAGTTATCTTGAACTTTTCAAGTGATATTATACTTTTTTGAATATTATTTAGGCATATTATAGCTATACCAGTTTAGAGATAAGGAAAACGAAACCCAGAGAAGAGAGGTGACTTGTCTATGGCCAGAAACCCTGGTTACGGGTTAAAATAGGAATTCTAGCCTACTTACTTCAGACCTGGTGCTTTTCCTAGTGTAATGCTAGGATGAGAACTAGTGTACTTTCTTAGAATACCAAGTCACCAGAATTAGGAATTATACTTATAATCAACAATGGGCAAAGAGCTGAGATGTTCGTTTTTGTTTAGGAAAATTTAAGTTTAAAACATCCAATAACAAAATCCCTAAAACTCCCCTGAAGACCACTTGGGTTAACATCACGCATGGGAATCAATCAGGTCAATGGTAAGAGATGAATCTGTGAGCCAGCATTTCAGTCAAACCCCTGGAGCAGAATTTGGATTCCTTTGGCTCTTCACATTAGTCACTCCAGGAGAGCAATTCACATCCCATAAATCACATTCTGACTGTGACTTGTAGGGTTGTCTGAAACTGTATTTACTCATCTTACTCTATGTGCCAGAATTAAAGCAAATCTGAGACCATCAGTATGATAGGTATGTCTATCTGGGCTTGCTTATCTAAATATTGAATGCAATATGACATACATTTGTAACATGAGAATTGCACAACTGATCTGGTAATTTGCTCTATTTGAGCAGACTAGATATTTTAAGTTCCCTGTATAATTCAAAGTAATAAAGAAAAATGTCTATCAATAATATAAAGAAATATTTCAATGTTACTTTTAAACACAAGTATGGCATAAATGCAAACCAATGTTAAGATTCAAAATAAATGTTTGAATTGCCACAAGTCTCTTAGATACATTGTCCTTATTATAACTGCATTTATGTCCAGCTTTAATCCCAGTATTATATATTTGTATAAGACTAATACAAAATGTTTTTCTAGGTATTTACATGCTATTATATTTTCTCATTCTTATCTATGAGCTTTAAATAGTATATACTCAATCTCTAAACTTATGAAATATGTAAGTATAATCACTTGTTATAACTAGTCTAATTCCTGTTATTCTTTGAAGAAAACCAACAGAATTCTTAGGCTGAAACAAAGTTTGTCAGGCCTAAAATCCATCATTTATTTTTCCAGAATCTGTTTTTAAAGAATCTTGATGCCGGAATATCTGAATTTCTTTCCTACATTTAGAAGAGTATTATATCAAATAACTTCAAATATAGCATTTTTACTATATAATCAGAATTGCCACACTTACTTGTTAAGGCATTTGACAACATTCACTCAGCTTCTCCTAGGAGTTTACAATGTATTGGGACAAAGAAAAAGGAGTAATCATTGTTTGCTAGTTTTTCCTTCCTATCTATGCACAAAAATGGCTGTGTGTGTGCAGTCAAGTGATCATTACAAACATAATCCACTGAAGACAATAGCAAGAAGAGATTCTGTGCTCAGTGCATACTAAAGGAAAGTGGAAAGGTAAACAGTGAAAAATAGAAGAGAGAAAAATGAGGCTACTTTTTCTAGTCCAATCACTTTTCCTGTATAGCTATGCAACTTTTTAGCGCAGTTGTAATTCTTTACAGCCTTTCCCATATGGTTTAATAAAAACAAGAAATATCTCCAGCATGTAGTTGTCTATGGAAATAGATGTTTACTTGGCAGCTTCACTCTCTGATTTCTTTAAAAGAGACATTTTCTTAGTGCTCTTTTGCATTTCAATTTCAGGAAACTGCCTTATTTCACATGGTGGCTATTTGCCATATGAGACCTGATGACATGTTTTTCCCCTGCATGCCCACTGAAAGCATAGATGATGAGTCCCATCCTGGGAATGGTTCTGACTTCATTCCTTAAAATGTGCTTTGCATAGGCTGATCATTTGGGTGAATGATGACACAAAAATTCCGTAAAACTGAGTTCAAATGTTTTCTCATGAAAAGTAAGAATGGAGGGTGAAATTTTATGAAGGATTTTACTAAAAAATTAGTTTTGATTAATGATATGTTCATTCATTTATTCAAGAATATTTCTGAATGCCTTTTATGTTCTATGCACCATATTTGTTTGGTTACAGGTAAGTGAATAAAGTACATATAACCACTGCCCTGAGCTCAAAATTTAATCTAGGAGTCAGTTAGTAAACAAGTAAATAAATACAAGTTTAAAATTTATATTATGGTGCAATTATATTTGGTGAGGTTTTTTTTGTTTTGTTTTGTTTTGGTAGGGTCTTGCTCTGTCATCCAGGTTGAAGTGCAGAGTTGCAATCATAGCTCACTGAAGCCTTGAGCTCCCCCGGCTCAAGCGATCCTCCCACCTTAACCTCCCATGTAGCTGGGACCACAGGCATGAACCACCATGCCTGGCTATTATATCTTTTGCGTACAGATGGATTCTAGTTATCTTGCCCAAGTTTGTGTCAAACTGTTGTCCTCAAGCAATTCTCCCGACTCAGCCTCCCCAAGTGCTGTGACTACAGACATAAACCATTGCACAGGGACATTGAACAAGTGTTTTGATGGAAAAATAATTTAACTGGGCTTCTATTCAGAAAGAGCGGTCCTGGAAATTCCCTCAAGGTGTTGTTATTCAAACTAGGATTCAGTGATATAACTAAAACACCATGTAAAAATTGGGCAATATCATGAGCAGAAACCTGGAGATAACCAAAGCTTAGCCTAATTAAAAAATGGAAAAGGGGCAGTATGCTGGAGAGAGGCAAAACTCAGGTTGGAGAATGTGTCATTTGGATTTTGTAGAGCCTTGTAATTTTTAGTAATGTATTTGAAATTTATACAAAACATGAGTTGGTATGGAAATTTCATGTCTTCATAAATAGTATTATTATTTCCCTTATTCAATACAAATTATTCAATAAAATATTAACGTATTTTTAATACAAATAGATATCTCCTTTTATCTTGAAAAAAATGTAATTTCAGACCATGGAAAAGAGTAACTATTGTGATAGGACTGACAGGCTGAAGAATGTGGTGATGACCTTGAAGTGATACAGACTAAGACTAAGGAGTGTAAACAGGTTTCGATCTCGATTCATGTTTAACATGATTACGTTGAACATCAGTGAATGAGAAAATAAATCTTGGACTTATGAATGTGTCATGATGTAACACGATATTATATGCTCGATACTAAAACAGTGTGACAAGCAGGATTCAGGAATTGATAATGTAACAGAGATGATAGCAACGGTTTCTAGTTTGGAGTTCTCTCTATACTTCGAATAGAAGATGAAGTAAGTAGAATATTATGAAATGGATATAGTGCAACACATAAGAATGTTGATATTAAGAGGTGTACCATGAAATTATGTAAAGCATTCACTTTAGTAGAGAACTGAGGTGAAAGGCATGCAGGATGGGTTAATATTGTGGATAAAAAAGAGATTTCATCAAAAGCATGTTTCTAGTTATTTGTTTACCCTCCTTTCAAAGTATTTTTTTTTTTACCAGTTCTCCTTCATGTCTTCCTATCCCTCAGACTCTGAGTTCTTTCAGGAATGTTCTAACATATCCCCCCTTCACACAGTAGTTCACTATTTTTTAATAATTGTTAGAATACCTACTATGTAGAAGATAAATTTAAAAAGATACTATCTACACTCTAAAAATCTTAAAAAGGAGTATTATCTATCATCAGAAATAAAATCCACCTAACATGATAAAAACATTTATTCTGGTATGGCCCATTAATGTGTATTTTACTGAAGTAGCATTCTCCCAGGGATTTACTCCATTATACATTCTATAACCACATTGTACTAAGATTAGCCCTTGAGACCAATGTAATACAGAAGGAAGGATGATTTGTCACTTCTGAGATTAGGTAATAAAACATTGAACCTTCTATCTTGGTTGTTTGCTTGTTCTCTCTGGACAACTTGCTCTGGGAGAGCCAGCTACCATGACATGGGTAGCCCTATAGAGAAGTCTCCATAGTGAGGGACTGAGGACTCTAGACAAGCCACATGAGTGACCTCGATAGCAGATACCCAACTCTCAATCGAGCCTTCAGATGACAATGTTCTGGTCACCATCTTGATGTCAGCACCTCATGGGAGAGCCAGAACTAGAACCACCCAGCTAAACAGATAAATTGTTACTGGATTCTTGATTTTTATAAACTGTGTTAATTTATATTTAATGTTTTAAGCTGCTAATTTGGGGTAATTTTTAAAAACATCAATAGATAGCTAATGAAATCCCTAACATCTAGAATAATATCTAATTTTCAAGATATTAGAAAAGATTTCTATGCCTAGAAAAGTTTCTCGATAAAGGCTTAAAAAGTCTAATAAATAAAGTGTAAACTAATTTTTTTAAGCTGTTCACCAGGAGTTATTCTTTTAGCTCAAAATATAGCTCTTCTGTCTAGAGAACCCAAATTATGTTTAAATATTTTACAAGTTAATAAATATCTTAATTTCAAAGTATTCAGTGCACAACTTACTTTTGATGTGAGTCCCTGACCTTCAAATGCCAGTGTTGGCTGTAGGATAAAAGTTAGTTTTCAGCAGCTGGCTCTGTTTTACATAGAAGGCTATCATACTATTTTTGCTTACCACATAAAATTTTTATTTCATTCATCAGAAGAAAACCAGGAAAAAATGGCTCATGAATATGTTGACCTTTAAATGCAAAATTCCTAGGTAAACATGTAAACACAATCACAGAACTCAATGTTTGGTTTGTTTTGCCAAACATTTCTTTGTGTTTCATTATCTTATAAATTTCTTGTCATGAGTTTTTCTGATTTAAAACTTTAAATACTCTGTGTACATATTCACAGTGAAATGGAGACTTTGGAAATTATTCTGCATGTCTTAATCCACCCTTTAGTATTTAATACTGAGATGGTTGATACAAATGTATGTTTATAAGTTATCCATGTAATTTAGTGTGGCAGACCCTGCAATGATCCCCAGTGATTCCCACTCCTGGATATTTATGCCTTTGCATTATCTCCTCTCCTTGATGGCAGGCAGGGCCTGTAAGATGCTTCAATATGGCAAACCTGATGGGATGTCACTCCTGTGATTACATTACAGTATCCAAGACTATGTCATAGACAACTGGAGCTGGAGAAGTCTATGTGTTTCCCTCCTCTATGATACTACATTATCCTTAAGGGCAGGAATATATTTGCTTTTGCATTCTTTGTCTAGGATCTTGCTTCCTCACCACGTATTCAGTTGCTGTTGTCAAGTACCAGAGTTTCACTGAGACAGGGTCTTATTCTGTCACTCAGGCTGGAGTGCAGTGGTTCACTGTAGCTTCTACCCCTTGGGCTCAAGTAATCCTCCCATTTCAGCCTTCTGAGTAGTAGCTGAGACCACAGGAATGTGCCACCACATCCAGCTAAGTTAAAAAAAAATTTTGTAAAGACGTGGTCCCACTAATGATGCCCAGGGGGGGTCTTGAACCCCTGGGCTCAAGTGACTTTCCTCCTTTGTCCTTCCAAAGTGTTAGGATTATAGCTGTGAGTCATAGTACCCAGGTTCCATTGGGTACCCCCAATAACCTTATATTTTAGGTAACTTCACTGTCGATTTACAAGTGAGTCAACTGAGGCTTAACAGATTAAACCTTTGAAGCACTTGGCATTGGAAAGATAGCTGGAGAAAGACAAAAGAAGATAAAAACAGGCAGAAAAATAGAGAATTTATTTTTGAAAAGAAGAATATAGTGAGGTCAGTGATAGTAAGCAGGAGATTTTTGAGGGGAAGTATGTTTTTTGAGCAACACATTTTAGATCCCTGATCTAGACTCTGACAATGTTATTACAAATACCACATAATGACAGAAATACGAACTGACGGGGGACACTGAGAGCTACTGGAACCCACAAATGAAAAAAAATTTTTAAGTGGATGGGCTACATGCTAAACTTTGATAGATTATTATAATATTGTAATATAGTTAACATAGGCAGAGAGTGAGAAAGCATTCTTATACGTCGGGAAAACTGGGTCGTAAGTAGTATGTGTTTATGGGGAAATTTTGAAAAATAAAATAATTCAGAAATGAAAGAAGAATAGAAAAAGGCTTGCGCATTTCTATCCTCTTGAGGTCAATATCATAACTTTAATCTCACCACCATTTTCATACCAAATATATTAGTCGGTTTCCATTGTTAATATTGTCAAAATAACTGAGCTAAATACACACTTTCTATAAGAACTAGATAGAATCTTTAAAGCTGTAGTTATTCTTTTGGGTTATTTCATGTAGGCATATGCATGGCTTATCTGACTGCTTAATATATGCTACTCAAAGGCAGGATCTAGGCAGAGTTTATATTTGTATATATGAAAGTGCTTGCTACAGGCCACTAAATGTGGTGAGATCTTAGTATTTGTTGAAGAGTCCTTGGATTGAGGTTGAGGGGGAGGAAAATTATATAAAAATGGATTAATTAGAAGTTACCTCTTGATGGGAAAAGGAAGTGTTGAAAACACAGCTGGGGCCAGACACAAGAAGTCAGGGTTGTACGGGTTTCATCCTGTAGTCCTGAGACACCATTAAAAGTGTTTTTGAGCAGTAGAGTGGCGATGAACCGAACTGCTCTTTGAAAAATCTAGTTAATCAGTGGTTAAAGGAGGTAGGATGCTATGATATAAAAGCTCAGGAGGCATCCACAGGGCCTAGCGCAAGCATTAAGAACAAGAAGAAAGAGATGACAACATTGAGATATTAAGAACAAGGGAAAAGAAGTTAAATTCTAATTCCTTCCTTGAGCCTCTCTCAAGTGTGCAAATCAAGTGAGTTATTTCTGCTGCTGACATCAAAAATGAACTTCATGTTACTTTTCTTTGGTGGAACAGGTGTCGAGTTGCAGTATGTCGATAAAATGTCACTGACCCTGTTTATCCTTTCACAGTCCTTGAGAGCTACTCATTTTGGATAGGAGGTAGCATAGAGGAAAGTGCTCAAATTTTGGTCAGGCTGCCTAGGTGCCAATTGGTGCCTTCCACCTGTGTGAGTTGGGGCTAAAAGTTACCCTCTGGCATCTCAGCTGATTTGAGAGAACATTAAGTTGTTGGGCAGCAGGAGTGTAGTATGGTCCCTTTGAGGACTGAGCGAGTATCCACGAAGCACTGAGCACTTAGTAAGTGCTCACGCTCACTAACTGGGACGCCATCTGTTATCCAGATTCATTTATCTCAAATTCCAAGCACCACATTCAGTGACAAACCAAGGAGCATGTCATCCCACTTGACAGTGTCTTCTGTGTGGATCATGTTCTCAAATATTGGATCTGCAAGTATTTTGACAATGGCATCTATTAAGCTCATTTTTTAAACAATGAAATCGGCACTGCCCATTTTCAGTGAATATACAAGACTCATTTTTAAACACAGTCTTTGGAATAAGAGGAAAATTTCCACAAATTGGAACTATAAATTTAAGTAAAAGAATGCACTTTGGAATTTACAATAGATGGCAGACTGTGTTCTTAGTCTTCTGAAAGTGTGAAATTGCAGTTAATTGCTTTGTTCTCAATTTTAAGGAGCAAAGAGTTCATAAATAATAAGCTCAAGAAGTGGTTTGCAAAGGCTCTAAAAATCTCTCAATGCATTTTCGATTGCCAAAGATGTAATTCTTCTGGGTGTTGATTATTCCCATGAATTTTAAAATATTTTAAAATACTCAGAGGCTGAACTACAGAGGAAAATTATCTCTGAATTCCATGTTAATAGAGTTGTAGGTGTCAATGAGAAACCTTTGGTTTCCTAACACATGCATCCTTTAATGGGATATAATATTTCTGAGAAGTATAATGTAGGGTGCTACAAGAAAATTATGAGATTTATTATTAAAGAGATGAGAGAGAGAATCTATTTTCTTCATATCTTGTAGTTATTTTGTTCATTGAAAATATTAATCATTAAGTAACAGCATAATTTCTTCAGCATCCTAATCCTTCTGGGTTATAAAGTTCACCAAGCATTTTAAAATACTTACTTGTGTATTTAGTATTATACTACCTTCAATAGGATAAATATACATCTTATTTGTCACATTCCCACCAAAAATGAGCACAAATTACCTCATGAAAAAATCCGACCCATCTGAAGTAAGCATCAGTTTTTGGAAAACTCCACCACAATAAGATTAATTGAAAATTTTAAGGTACTCTCTTCCTGGCCACACTGTATTATTGTTTTATTGTTCAGGAAGGTTTTCTCTATAAAAAAACCTCTGTAATAATGTAATCAGAATCCTTTTTTTAAATTATCACAGGGTCAACAGACACAATAGCAGCAGCAGGTAAATAATTAAGCAAAGAAACCAAACCAAGACATGGGTAGAACAGTTGTTATGCAAATGCAACACCCTGCACTGTGAGTCTGTAAAAGGGGATAACAGGTTTGTTACACTTAAATTACTAAGAATCCCACTTTTCACCAGAGTCTTCAAAATCTACAATCTCCCACACATATAATTAGACATCAGACTAGAAAGCACAGTTCAGAAAGAAGAAAAACAAACAATAAATTGCTTGGTCTGTTTCTAAGGCTTAAGATCATTTCATCTATGTTTTTGTCTTTGGGAAATTGCAGAGGAAAAAGTTAATTTTAGGTAACATTAAATATTGCAACAGCCTTACCATGGGAATGAGGATTCTGTATGGGGAAATGGCCAGTACTCAGGTTCTGAATATGGCATTTGTGTCCCCACCTTGACCACACAGAAACCTGCATGATTTGGCTTCACTGCCTTCCTTCATTAAGGTTTCCTTGATGAGGCAAATGCTTGAAAATGGCTTGTAATTTTAAAATGCTATGTAAAGTCTAACCATTATCATATTTTTTTTTTCTAATTTGAACCTCTTTTAGAAGCTACCTTATAAGCTCAAACTGAGTGTGATCCATCCTCGATATATCAATTTTAAAATTATTAATATCACCACTGATGTAGATGTTAAAATAACACTTATGCTGAAATAGCTGACATATCTGGCACAATTGTGAGTCACTGCTATTTCACCAGACTTTGTAGAAACTGGGCTTAGAAGCAGCTGCTTTCCTTTTCACTCTTTTAACTTCTTATTCTTGGTTTAGTCTAAACGACCACTTAGTGGATGTAAAGTATACTGGAAAATTGCAAGATGGTTGTACTCCAACTTGTAATTATCTCCATCTTGGACTTTATCTTGTACACATACTACAAGTTCTACCTAAAACCTTTATGAAATAACATTCTTCTATGTCATGTTAGGTAATCCAAACTTAACTAGTTGTAATGATTCCATGACAATTTTATAGTACAAAACCACGATGTATACTTTTTTTTTTTTTTTTTAAAGACAGTTTTGCTCTTGTTGCCCAGGCTGGAATACAATGGTATGATCTCGGCTCACTGCAACCTCTGCCTCCCGGGTTCAAGTGATTCTCCTGCCTCAGCCTCCCAAGTACTTAGGATTACAGGCACGTGCCACCATGCCAAGCTAATTATTTTGTATTTTTAGTAGAGATGGGGTTTCTCCATGTTGGTCAGGCTGGTCTCAAACTCCTGACTGAGATGATCCGCCCTCCTCAGCCTCTCAAAGTGCTGGGGATACAAGCGTGAGCCACCTCGCCTGGTTGGTTTTCTTAAACCTGTATCATCTGACAATTTTTGTCTCCAAAACAATCAGACACTTCATTGTTTGCTCTTGTAGGAAATAGATGACTAAAATGAGATTTTTCTCTTTTCTGGTATTCATCAGATTCTCAGGGACAAGTTTTTATTTTCCTCCATTCTCCTGTGTTTTGAACTGCTTCCTTCATCAAAAACAAAAATGATTTCTTAAATAAACTTGCACTGTAAAAGCTTAGATAGTTTTCTATAACATTAGGAGAAATACCTAATGTAGGTGATGGGGGAATGGAGGCAACAAACCACCATGGCAAGTGTATACCAATGTAATAATCTTGCAAGATCTGCCCATGTACCCAGAACTTTAAGTATAATTTAAAAAATTACCTAGAACTATCTCAGCTCCCCAAATTATAATATATGCATATATATATATATATATAAAAGAGTTCAAGATCTAGAAAAAAGAAGAATTGTGGAATAGGCAGGATAGTTTTCTGATTTCCCTGAAACAAGGAAAGCTGTTTTGCTTGCTATTTCACACTGACGTAAGCTTGGTGGAGCTTTCCCTTCTATCTGTCGCTATAGACCAAGGGTACAGCGCAGCAGCATAGAAATTGTAATATGATTATTTTAAAGAAAAAGAATGGGGACACACTGTGATGTTCAGCATAAAGGGATGGAATTTCACTCACACTCTAACAAGGTAAAAATAGTTTGTGGCCTGTGGCCCCTCCACTCCTATTTTATAAAGCCTCAAAATGAGCCACTAAGGACACATAAAAGTTGTAACCTTTAAAAGTAAATAGAGTTTAGTACATATTTCATACATATCTATTTATAAATATTTTATAAAATTAAATCAGAGAAAGAAAGTCTGTTTTACTAGCTAGTATTCACTTATGTTGATCGTATATGTATTTGTACTCAAAAATCTCATGATAGCTTTTATTTTCTTGGAATTTTCCCTCTTGTTTGCACAGGTTAAAAGCACACGACACATTTAATCAGATTATTTCTAATAGGTCTGGGCCAAATAGTGACAAGTGGCACACCTAGCCTGTGCAGCTTCTCCAAAATTTCATTCATTAAGTTATCATAAATGTCCTTTGCCAAAATGATCTTGGCTGCAGATAAGACAGTATTGTGATTATACTGCCCAATGTTACATGAAGGTTATTTTTTGACATAAAAGCTGTTTGAGGGGGATAGTTGGCTTCACGTCTTGGTAATGCAGCCTGCTATTGACATCTTCATAGACTTCAAATCCTTCTTTTTCTTTACTCTGTCTTCTGTTCTTTTCAGAACAACCTCCTCTCCTATGTTGTAGGATGTCTACAGATTCCTAGTGTCACACAGACAAGTTAACAATGAGTGAAGAGGAAAGGCATAGGTCATTTGAAACTTTTCAAATTTAGGTTTAAATGACCTTTGCCAAAGCCAGCCCTGTGCTGCACTAGGCTGTAGCAGCTCGCACCACCTCCCAGGATACCTTAGAGAAAGCATTTGCACCTGCATCATCTTAGCATCTGCCATCCTTGCTCTAAGCAAAGTGTTTACAGCATTTTCAAACAACTGCAAATATCCACTGTGGCAGCTCTGCCTGCCTGGACATTAAAATTTATCTCCAAAGGAAACAACTGTATTTTTTGTTAGTATTTTAGCAACAAGGTTGTATGGACATGGGAACCTTGTTTTTCCCATTATTTAAGTTTGGAGAAAAGTTGCAAACACCTAATAATCATTAGAAGCAACAATCTTTTTGTTGCAGGTAAGGTTGGCCAACGGATGATCAGATTAGTGGGTAAATATTTAAGAGGTAGGTTACTTGTGTAATCTCAAAGTATCTCCCTTAAGATATTGTTCATTGTGAAAGAAAAAATAGTTAATTTACTGTGGAGAAACTTACCTGAACAAAGTAACCAAGGTTAACATCTCTAGGAGGAAGATATATTTACACCATCTTCCCCCCAATATAATACACACTTCTGTTGTATTCCTGCCAAAAACGTGTAACTTCAAGTTAATCACGTGACATCAACATACAAACCCAATTAAGAGACATCATACAACATAACTGACTAGTATTTCTCAAATATATTCTAATAACCTAGTTTATGTTAGCCTGACTGACTCAATCTCAGCAGAAAGCTTCAGCTTATTTTCTCCCTCCCTGCCTCGGCCCCCACAGGTGCATTACTGGGCCATGCTGCACTCAAAGCTTTGAACCATTGAGAGTGGTTCACACTGTTCACAGTACCTGTAATCACTGTGACTGCATCCTGCTTGGCAAGTCTACCTGCTATTGTGAATACCTTCCTTGGTGATTGATTGTACAGAAAGTTCCCCCTGCTACCTCCCTTGACGATTGTATGGGAATACCCTTAGCAACCATAATCCTGGGAACCTCCTGTCCCCTGGTTACCAGCTTCCTTATGTAACTTGCTTGTTCTGCTTCTGTAAAACTCCACTTCAGCTAGGCACCCCATCCCCTACCTAAATCAAGGTGTAAAAGATAATCAAGCCCCTTCCTCGGGCTGAGAGAATTTTGAGTATTAGCCGTCTCTCGTTCGGTGGCTAATAAAGGACTCTTAATTTGGAACTCAAAGCATGGTGCATTCCTTCTGACTCATTCAGATACAATAGTATCAAGGTCAAAGGTATGGAAAAACTGAAAAACTGTCACAGATTGGAGGATGTAACAACTAAGTTGGATATGCAATTGTGGATTGGATCCTAAAACAAAGTGCATTAGTGGAAAAACTTGAAATGTAAAAAAGTATGTTCTTTAATAGTATTGGAAAATTAAAGTATGTAGTTTGGTTAATGCTATTATACAGGCATTAATTTCTTGGTTTTGATTATTGCCCTTAGAGTTATATAAAATGTTAACCTAAGGAGGAGCCATGTGAAAGGTATACAGGAATTCTTGTTACTTTTGATTTGTGATTCTGGAGAAAATATTAATGTCAGTGGTCTACAAAATACTGCCTCTGGGCCAAATCCCACACTCAACTTGTTTTTTTGTAAATAAAGTTTTACTGGAACACAGTTATATCTATTCATTTGCATATTGCCCATGGCTACTTTTGTGCCACAATGGCTGAGTTGAATAGTGGCAACAGAGAACTAAAATATTTACTAGTTGGCTCTTTACAGAGAAAATTTGGCAACCCTTGTATTGTATCATGCATAAAAAGTCTATGCATTGCCTTGCAGCTCTCAAGTGGGAGTCAGCCTGTGGCAGCGGGGAAGAAATGGTTGCAATGACTCAGAATTCATGGCTCTGTCCCACCTCTTGTTTCTTAAATCCATGGCACTTTCTCAGTCTTTTCCATAAGTGACCTGGCTGAGTCACATTGACTTTACCATACCTCAAGCTCATGGATCTCCTCCTAACCTTCCACTTGCTCTTCCTAGTTTTTGGGACAAGACCCCTTTCCTCTGCACATTTTTTCAAGGCCAGTGTCCCTCAGGGTTCTCTCCATCTGCTTCTCCTTGACTGGTCCCCAGCTGGTACTTAACTGCAGTCTCATGAGAATCACAATCACAGGGACTTGCTGATACAAACTAAAGTAAGAAGGTCTAACAAATTGCCCACATTGCTCTAGAAATATCATCACTTCCATTTACCACCATCCTAACAACCCTTAAATCTGTCTTACCTGCCCACAACTATAATATACAACTGGCTTTTTCATTTCAAGAAAACATGTTTCAAATGCACTTTACCAGCATTTATCAGAAACATGAATTTGCTTTCATTTTTCCCACTTGAACAAATGGTATCATTAAAAACCTATGGAGTGTCCCAAGCCTGTAATTCACTCTTGATTCCTCTTTCTTCTTTACCTCCAGATTACATTAATTATTGAGACCTGCTCCTTATACGCGCTAAATGCATTTTCTTTTCTCTCTCCAACTGGTCCTTGGCTTACACTAGGTCACTCTCATCTCTTACTTGATTCTGGAAAAGCCTCCTAATTTGTACTCTTGGTCTCCAATATAACTCTCTCCAAGAAACAATGTCTTTACGTGGAATCTATACAGAATTTTGAGAAATCTGTACCAGATCTGTCACTCCTGTGTCTAAAACTCTATAGGGAAATACTCTGACCCTGAGACAGAATTATTTAATGTGGTTTACATATTTTACATGGTTTACAAGACCTACATGTGCTAGCCCCTGCTCACGACTCCACATTCATCTCTCCCCATCCTGTTCTCCCCACAACATTCTAAACCGTACGTGAATCTTACATTTTTAGCTGAGCCTCACTCCACACAAAGGCTTTTTTTTCTCTGAATGGACCATTTTCTCCTCATTTTTTCATTTTATTAACTTCCACTGGATCTTCAGATCTAGGGGAAAGGTGTCATCCCCATTGGAAGCTTTCTCTGATCATTCCGTGGTAGAATTTCTGGCTTAATCATCTCTAATCCCCACCAACCCTTAGGATTTATGTTGAACAGGCTGTAATCTGTGTCTGGCATAGAGCAGTCAGTCAGAAAAATGAGAAATAAAAGAAAATGGTCTTATTCTTTGTCTTGTCTTATCCAGAACACGCTTCTTTTTTCCTTGCTGTTCTCACTTTTAGCTCTACTTTTAACACTATCTAATAAATGCCTTCTATTCTGTTCTACCAAGATATGTGCATTTTCATGATTAACACTTGAGGACCAAAAGCTTTTAAGTAACTGCTAGATTGCTATGTTGGGCAATTTCAGAGCTATAGAAATTGCATACTAAGGTAGGAAACAGTGACCAGTCCACTCAGAATGTATCCCCCCAGGTGGCTGCATGTTACTAAGGCCACATTTGATACATGTTTTTTTTTCCTCCTAAAATGCAAATTAAGAACAAGTAATTCAATTTTTATTACTTAATATTATTTATTAATTCCTTCAGTTCATTTAACAACTTCATATTTAGAATCACTTTGTGCTAAGCTACATGTTTGAAACTTAGAATGTGAAGATGAAAAATGAAATAGCAAACTCAGACTTTGGCATTAAGTTAATAAACTACTAGAATGACAAATATACAAAACAAAATTCCAATACAATCACATAATTGCTACAATGGATCACTGCACAGAGCACAGGAGGAGCATATGGTAGGAGCGTCTGTTAGAAGTCCTGGAAGAGGAGGAGAGTACTAGTTCTATGCATATTAAATTATGAAATCATCAATTTTTGAAACTGGGTAAGTATTTGAGGTCGTCTGGTATATCCTTCCTACATTAAATTCACACTTTTTTTTAATTAATGAAAACTATGTGTCCAGGGAGATTATGTGGTTGTCTAAGACTGCCAAACAGTGTCAGAATCATAATTACCACCCAGGCTACCTCCCCCAAAAATCAAGCTTTAAATTAAAAAGTTTTCCTGATCTTTAATTTGTCTTAGGAGTCATGTCTTTGCCAACTGCCAAGCTTTAAAAATCTTCCATTTGTATTCATGGAAAAAAACAAAAGTCAAGGCTGTTTGTGCAGTCAAGGACAATTTACTCTTCCTGTCTCCAAGTGAGTTAATAGACCAGAGAAATCGGCCTTAAGCACTGTGCAAAAAGAAGAAAATTTTAGGATATCAGCCCAGTGTGCCAGAGAGATCTAGAAATCTCAAAAGAAGGGTTCAGGTAACTTCATATGCTTGTCAGGATAATTGATGCTCATATAATTAGGAGGCTGGTTGGAAATTTTACTTCTTGATTACTTTAGGCATATATAGCTAACTAGTTAGATATATAATTGTACATAAATATTACACAAAATTATACACTCCAGCCTAGGCAAGAGTGAGACCCTCTATCAAAAAAAAAAAAAAAAAAAAAAAAAAGAAAGAAACTCTCAATGTCCCTGGAGTAACAAAGCTTAAGTAACCTTAGAAGAGAATCCACTGGAAGAGTGTTTCCAAGTGTCAAAAATATTGTCAATTACTACATCGGTTAATCATATAAATGCCTCCAGATTAAGGGAATCTGTATCTAAATATTTAATGAGACTATTAAAGAGAGACTTTAAGCTCAGAAGTATCAGTTAGAAATGAGGGTAAATATGAAGAAATATTACTGAAAATTATCAAAAATCGCAGGATGCTTAGCTCCCAGTATTTTAGAGCCAGACGAGATCTCCCAAGGCAGGAAGATTGGATGATTCCTTTCTGAGGAATTAAGTATTATTTTTAACATGTAAGGGGAGGGTCTACTTAAAGTCAAGAATAGGCTACCCTGTGAGCTCTGAGGAGTGAACAACCTACCACATCTTTGATGTTTAATTCAGATTGAACACATCACATCACAAGGTGATTCCAGGGTGATGCTGATTTTGATAATTGAAAAATCAGAGTTCCTTAAAAAGATGTTACCTCATTTTATGAAAACGCTTCTTTTGTTATAGGCTTGTACTCTCAAGGAGAGTTCAGGAACTCTCCTTCCTTGCCTCTGACAGCAGTGGAGACTGGAGCCCATGCTTGTCCGACTCACATTGTCTAATCAAATGCAAGTTTCCCTTGGATTAACCATGTTAAGAGTGTTTGCTTTGGTCCCCCAAGGCAAATATTCAAGGACATTAAGTAATAAAGCTTAATATAGGAACAATTAAAATATGGAATTTATGAAATATTAGAAACCAAGTTGAATGTTTATTATCACAAACATTAATAAAAAGTTAATTGCGCCCTTTAGCAATTAATTTATGCACAATTATCTCAAACTGTTACTGGGCCTTCTGAACTCATTATAATTATATTGAGGTATTAAAAAGAAAATGCCCAAGTATCTACAAAATAGCTTCATAAAAATCTGTATGCTTAGCTTGATGTGGACGCCCTTAGCTGTGTAAGTATTATTAAATGGGTTAAGACTATACTCCAATTACTCTATAGGGGTTGATTATTTAAAATTAGTATGCTGTGGTTGGGTACATTTAAAGAGCTCTAAAAGCATCGCAAAGCATTCTAAACAATTATTGCCTATTGTAACTTTTATTTAAGCACAACTCAGTCTTGTATATTATAGCTCCTTTGTTTAGTTCAACAGATGCTAAATTAATGTACTGGAATTATGTAAAAATACACAGTATTATCTTCATAGCTACATTTTTGGCTTCCAAAATTAAAAAATAAAAATTAGGCAGTGGTTTTCAATTGGATTCATTATACTACTATATTACTCATGGAGAACCTGTCAGGTATCATGGATTTTATGTATAACAAGGGACAACTCTTGGCTCTCAGATCATGCTAAGCTCTGTTCCAAGCACCACTATATACATATATGTATAGTTGTCTACTAAGACCTTACTTTTTTAGTTCCATTTGCTTTTCATTCTCTTTCTCCCTGATCCCCTTCCTTTCTCTCTCCATCTCTTTCTTCACCCGCACACATGCTTTATTTTCTGAATCGTTTGGCCATTTATGGAGTAAGTTGCAGATATGGTACTCTTTCATCTGTGAGTACTTCAGTGTGTGCTTCATAAGTTCAAATATATTCTGTTAAATAAACACAGATATTTATTAAGGGAGGACATTTCATATTGATATATTATTATTTAGTCCTCAGTCTATTATCAAATTTCACCAATTTTCACCAAAATGTTCTCTACGACTATTTTTATTCTCAGCCCAGCATCTAATTCAGGCTTATGCATTCCATTTAGTTGGCATGTCTATTTTTTATCTTTCAAATTCGCAAAAATTGCTCAGCTGTTCTTTGTTTTTCATGACTTTGAAATTTGGAGGTTTAACAGGCCAGTTATTTAAATGTGTCTGATGTTTCCCTCATGATGGGATTCATGTTATTTATTCTAGGCAGGAATACACACCACAGAAGTGATGCTGAGTTTTCTCTCAGTGAATTCTATGAGCAGAGAAAGATGTCAATTTGCTTCATTATTAACTTTGACCATCTAGTTAAGGTGGCATCCACCAGATATCTTCAAAATATAGCTATTCTTTTCTGTAATTAATCAGAAACATATTCCGAGACTATGAAAATATCCCATTCCTCGAACTAATACTTAGGTAAATAAGCATAATGTGTAAGCAAACTAGGGCAATTTTGTGAAATAGATATGTGATTGATGGAGAATGCAAACTTACTCAACGCTAACACAGTATTAAGTCATCTATACACAAATAAACATGTATATTGTTATAATGCATTATGCACTGGTATTACATGCAAATATAAGCCATTTTCCAATTGATTTAGGAATTTTGTCAATTCAGGAGTGTATAATTTAATTACATTTTTAGTCTTCATATGGGCTAAGAAAATTAAGACCAGGAAAAATGTACAGAGGGAGGAGAAAACAGTTTATCCTCAGTCTAAATCTAATAAATCTGTGAGAAGGAATAACCAATGTCCCTTAGTTTTAAATCCTTTTATCTTCTGTTTGATTATTTTTATTAGTTTGTGTGTTTGTACGCTTAATTATAGAACAAAATACTTCCCTTCATATTCTGCTTGTTAAATGGTCCTGCAGTGTCTACCCAAGTAATAGAATCAGGTCACTTTTAGAACATAAAAGGATATTAAAGATTATTTCATTAACTTTCTTATTTTACAGACGAGAAGTTGAAACTGATAAAAATCTGAGTAAGTTAGTTGCAGAGTACTAGGAACTAGAATTCTGATTCTTGACTCTTCCATCTAATGTATTAACCATGAAATAACCTTATTTCTTGGAAGACATTCTGCTTTATTACAATTGAGGATTAAAGAAACAAAACACTGGGCTGAATTTATAGTGGTGTTACAGTATTCTTTCAAGTACATACTTTAAATAGTATGTGTCCTTGCCTCTTTACTGCAATAGCTTCTCTACCGGGACTAAAGGGGCACAGGTGAGCCTTTGTGACAGATTCTTAATACCATTATTAATTACATTGTTTTCTTTCTCAGTAGACTATTGTCTGATGCTGGGGAAATATATACTCTTGACTGCCCACTCCTTTTAATGAAAAACTGTATCCCCCCGAACCCATCCTATAAAATCCTAATGAATTTCTCCAAATAGCTGTAGGTCACCTCAACTTCTAATGTTATCTTCAGTTTAGGAAAACCTCTAATGAAATCTTGATTTAAAAATACGATTTGGCTACAGACCTTCATAATCCTTTTAGAGCCCACGGTACTTGAGTCTCTTTAAGTCTCAATGGTACACTCTTTGTCTTTGGAATTGTACCAGAAAATCCATTTAAAATCAGTATTTTATTAGAAGCAACATCACTCTCATAATTTGCCTTACACCCAATTTGTTTGGAAAATCGAGAGCCCATAAGAGAGGATCTGGTTGTACTTTATATCTCTTCTACTTTTTCAGTTGGATGAGACTCTTATAAATGCCTGAGCACTGCTACCAATATGGATCTGTCATTTTGAGTATTTTGTCAAAGTTGCCACACATAATTTTTATTTTGAAGTTGAGCTCTAGATTTACATATACTTTTCCCCTCTTTGGCCCCACTAGCTTAATGTTTTAAGCTCCGTAGTTATAATATATCTTCTACTCCCATTTCTAAATCCATCAACATTATAATCCAATTTTGCAAAAGACATTATTAGTCAATGCCTGTATATTAATCATTCAAAAACAATAAAAATAAAATTGAGGGCAGAACACTAGTTGCCTTGAAGTATTGAATCAGCAAACTCCTCTGAGAGATTTATCATCAGGATTTACAATTATTTTCCCTGATGAAATTGAGCTTTGTCTGTTAGGATTAAAGGGAAAATCACCTTTCCCCGAGTCCTGTAACCATGAAGATACTTTCTTGAAGAGAATATTTGGAACAGGAACCACATATATTTAGTGTGATTTCCTTTTGCACCTTTTCTATTGGTCAAGAAGATAGAACCCATTTCTTATAAATACAATGAGTGCATAGATATTCATTTATCTGAATTTATTTCAGCCTGCACTTTTCTGATGAATGAATATACACCTTAAGTAAAATAATCAATGAATTGAATAGAGTTATCTATGAACAGACACCAAAGACTAATAGTACATCACTGTACATCCTACTGTACAGAATTTCAATTAAACATTTACTATCCCAGGAACATGGTACAGGACTGTGAGAGAGGTCTCTTTCCTTTTCCTTTTGTTTGTCTGTTTTCTATGCAGTGTCTCACTCTAACTCAGACTAGAGTACAATGGTATGATCATGGCTCACTGCAGCCTCAACATTCTGGGCTTAAGCAATTCTCTAACCTCAGCCTCCTGAGTAGCTGGGACTACAGACGCATAACACCATGCCCACTTAAATTTTTTATTTTTACTTTTTGTAGAGGTGGGGTCTCACTATGCTGCCCAGGCTAGTCTTGAACTTTTGAACTCACGCAATCCTCCTGCCTTGGCCTTCCAAAGTGTTGGGATTACAAGAATGAGCCACCGTGCCTGACTGAAGCCTTTTTAAATCTGAGCCAAGACTTCAATGATGAAATTAAGCTGGTCATGTGCAAAGGTGCTAAGTTGAAAAGAAGCTGGGCTTATTTAAGGACAAGTGAGAAGGCCCATGTGTTTCAACCATGCAGAGAGAACTGAAGAGTAGAACTGAGTTCTGGGAAGCTGACAGAGGCCATCACAGAATGAGAATTCAATTTATACTTTTAGGAATGGTTTGATCCAATGTATGCTTCTAAAACAACTTTGGAAATTGCTTCTCTGGAGGAGTTGGCCAGGGAGAAATGCTGAGTCCAGTTAATGGGTTGTGGTAACTGCAATCAGGGTCAGATGTGTTGGTAGCTTGAGATAGGTTTAGAATAAAGATGGTAATAAGTGGTTGTATTTAGATTTTTTTAAAATTGTACTTTAGGTTCTGGAATACAGAACCTGCAGGATTGTTACATAGGTACATACATGGCAAGGTGGTTTGCTGCCTCCATCCCCCCCATGACCTGTATCTGGGATTTCTTCCCATGTTATCCCTCCCCCTCCTCCCCCACCCTCCTTTGTCCCTTCCCTAGCCCCCGCAACAGATCCCAGTGTTTGATGTTCCCCTAGATTTTGAGTTCCAGGTTTTGTTCCTGAGCACCTAGGTATGTGATGGTTGTATTAAATTACAGGAGGAAGACTGGAGAATGAACAACTGGGGCTGGGCCTTCTTGATATAAGATGCCATAATTATATGACTTTGAACTTATAATGAGCTTTGGGCAAATAAAGGCAGAATTACCTATGCTCTGTCTCTTCCTGGTAATTCAGGAAAAATAAAGTGGAACAAATATTCAAGACTTCAGTGTTTTTCAACACTCGAGTCCAATAGTATTGTGGAAGACTTTTGACAAATATGCAAATATCAGATATCCTTTTTGGCTTGCTGCCAGATTTTTTTATGCCCTTCTGTTTCTAAGTTTGTAGGCAGATATGAATTTGGCAGTTGCTATAGAGATGGGAAAATTATAAGATATGATGAACTTCTCAGTGACTAGATTTATCTTTGAAATGCATTTTCTTGCCTCCTAATTACAACTTTGAACATTTAGGTAGCAGATACATTGACAGAAGGCTTTCCCCCCTCTGGCTGCAAAGATCATAATATAGTGCATAGTACTTCAAATCAGGCAACCCCAAACTGTGGTAAGTAGAACTGTGCTTTCATAGCAAAAAAGGAAAAGTACTTCAAAATAACTTGACAGTGTTGAGACTGTAACAGTTGTATGATTCTGATGAAGATAACAGTAAAGATTTCTGTTGGATAGAAAACATAAAAAGTATCTGTTAAAAGTTAATAGAATTCAATGATCAAGGTAGCTTGTAATTGAAAACCTTAAACAAAGGTTATTTGCATGATGTTGTTTGCCATTAGGTCCTTATAACCAGAAAATTCAGGTATGGGTGAGAAACGGGGAGAAGAGTTCTCTGAATTATTGAAATATGTAACTACACACATCATTGTGTACCTCCCCCTTTCCTATATGTCAGTTCACATGTAGGTTCCAGAAAGGAACACATGAAAGCGACTGTTGGGGGATTATTAGCAAAGAGGAAAACAGATCCTGCCACTCAATTTCTTTCCCTTTGAGAATTTATTCTGCAGAACAAAACAGAATCAAGGTTTGCAAGGACTGTAAACAAAACCTTGCCAGCAAGGTGGACTCTGCACTATGGATTCAAAAAAATGTCAACTGCGGCACCAAATTAAGGCAGTGGGACTGGGCAGAGATTGATGACACTCCACTGATGCTGGATGTTACCTGTTTCTGTATTGTCAGTCTAAGGAGCGCAAAACTGTCTCATACCGATTTCATTCCCATGTCTTGGCTTGCTGTTCAAGCAAGACGTATTTCCATGGGTTTACTGACATTTTAAATTTATTTTTGAAATAGTTTGTGTCCTTTGTCCTATTTTCTATCATTTTAAAAAATTTAAGACCCTTTATAATTTCAGCATATCATTCATCTAAGCATAAGTTATAAATATCTTTCCTCGTTTTGCACATATTACATAATTTTATTGTCTTCTAAAATCATTGGTAATTTAGTCTGTATTAAGTCAAAATACACACGTCTCTCCTTCATGGACATATTTAGGGACTTATTTAGGAAGTATACCACTAATCCAAGATTCTAAAAGTATTCGCCTGATTTCTATCTAGGCCAGTTTTTCTTTTTCTTTTTGTAGCATAACTATTATTTTATCATTCCATGACTGACTGTAATGTAAAGTGAGAGATACAAATTCAAATTTAATAATTTTTTACAATTATTAACTTGGTAATTTTTGAAATAATTGATCAAGAACTGCAGTGGGACCTGTGAACACGCTCTGCCAGGTAAAGGTGTGTGCCCCGGTCCATGGACCTGGCCATGCACTACAGCTTTCCTGGGAGTAGGATGTCACCTTGTGCAGGAGTGCCAAAATCATGGTCAAGTTCTTCTCATTTGGCATCAACATTTTCTATCAGCATGGCATATATCCATCTGGAACCTTTACTCCAGTGTGGAAATATGGAGTATTTATATAGTGCTTATAACTACTAATCTTGAGGTCATAAAATACCTAAGTAACATGGTGGAACAACTAAAGCATTGGCTATACAAGTGTTCAGTTCAGAAACTGACTGGAGTCATCTCAACAATTGAAACTGGTGAGGTCCTTGAAAGAAGGCAGTTTGGCCCTAAGTGTGTTAAGAGTGCAAAAGATCATCTTTCATCCAGAGAATAGTCTCAGAAAACCATCCAGGATGCCATCTGTTTAGTCATCCGATAGATCACAGCTACAGTGTCATGTCTGCTACTGTTGGAACTTTCTTGTTCTTTTTGTTCTGATTTATACAAAGATTTGGTTGTACCTGAAAAATGGGAAAAGGAATGACCAATTCTGATGAAGTTTGTCTTTCTTCATTTACTACCTGGTCCACAAAGTAAACACCATGGTGGCCTACAAAGTTCCCGTTAATGACTGAGGATGAGATGAAGAAAATAACATAATTGTAATTTTCAAATATGATTTTCCTGAAACCAACTCAACCATAGTTGTTTTATTTCACTGGTTAATTTTTAGATGGGAAAAACCATTATTACACTTTACTAACTGTGCCTAATTGTTCTCTTCTTTGGTACTTGCTCAACCTACCTTAGAGATGACATGAATTTATTGCACATTGTTGGAAAAGAACCAGTTTTTTCTCAGCATTATGTTATTTCCTTTGGAGGTGGTAACTGTAGATGAAAAAACTTTTGCTGTAAAGCTAAATGCTTTCGTAAATCAGACACTTTTACTCAGTAGCTTGACTCAGTGCAGGTAGAGTGATATATAAATATAAAATACAGCAAAAGAAGTCTGAATACTCAGAATCTTTGTTTAGAATCTAAAAGTAACTAACAATACCTAAGCTGTAAAATGTTCCGGCAGGTCCTTTTGTCATTTATTTCATTGTAGAGTTTCCATATTGAATAAATTTTAAATTGTTAGATTTTAACTTGTGTAACTTGAATCTATGAAGCAGGGAGTATTTCTACCATTTAATTTATTGTGATACAGAACTCTTAAAACTTTTTTGTATGTTTTTGTGTTTTATAAAATAAAGCTTTAAGTAAAAATGAGAAAATAAAGTTTCTGTATGTTTAAAAACGGTTTTTAAATAAAACTGGTTAACCATATGAGACTAGGGACTCTATTTATATCCCAAAACCTGACACAACATATAGCCTATGGTAGGCTCTAAACACTTCCCGAAGGAATGAAAAATAGCACATCTAGCATCTAATGGCTCACAATCGTATACATGAGTCAGACTTGCAGGTTGATAGAAAGCTCGTAACTATTAAGTTACAGAATGAATTCTGAGAGATCTACAGTATTTAGTAAGAAAAAAAAGGAAACTTAAAAAAATCTAGAATCTAGAAACTATACTTTTTTAAAAAGAAGCCTTTAAAATTCGTAAAGACACATGGCATTTATTCTAACCCAATAAGACAGCATGGAAATGGGAAAAGCTGTGTGAGACATTTAGTTTGAAATTCTAATCTTTGGTTTTATAATCTCAATTTAGTTGTCGATCTTCCAGACTTAGTTACTGATCTTCTAGACTTGTCACATCTTTAATGTGAGAATAAAATGCTTTTTTAGGAAAGTCCTGGGAACTACATGTTAACATATGCAAAGCACTTAATACAGTGTCTGTTAGAATAGATCTTGTATTAATTCTAATTGTACTTTCCAACACTTTGCCCTTTAAGCATTCTTCTAAGGTTCTGGAAATTTGAGAGTTCTGTCATTATGTGACTGCATGTCAGTTTCAAATTTGTGTTTCTAATATAACTTTGATGTGTGGGTCATTTTAAACTATCAGAATGTTTACTGCTCTCTAATCTATCATTATAGACCAAGTGTAGAATTAGGTTGAATGAAATGCAGACTACAAAGCTTCAGGTGGTTTGCAGTTGAATATATTGTTTTACCCATTACTATACACCACCAATGAAGTTGTGAGGAATCCTGTGTCATATCATACTGCTATAGATGCATATGTCTGATGCTCCAATTAAATAAATCCGTATTCTCTCCAATATATGAATAGTTAGCAATGTTTAAATATGGCTTTTGAATTGCATTTTTTCAATGAGGCAGTTATATATTCACATGTTCACATAATCTAAACTAAGATGTTCACGTGATATTCTGTTGCCCAGGGAACATGCTGAGCGAATTGCTAAATGATATGAAGTATAACAAAAATCAAAAGAAACTAATTGTGTGCCTTCTGGGTAGTTGTGATACAGCCCCTGTTTGAGAGCATGTGCCAAAGAAATGAATTACACACTAAAGTGATTTCTCTTCTTCCTCTCCATAGACAGATGGACCCGTTGATATCACCCTATGAAAATCATATTGTGATTAGGAACAAACAATATTCTTACATCCTTTTTCTAAAAGGCGTAGCATGGTTCTTTTTACAGAAAATAAAAATATCTAACAAATTAATGATATACAGAGAAAAGAATATCATCATAAATAAAAAAAAATACTGACAATTTCTGTCACTCTTCCTGCTGTAGATGTCAACTGTTAAACTTTCAGAAGGAAACTTGACAACATTAAATGCTAACAGAAATAACTTAGACAAACCAATCTGGGCCTCTGCACATTTTACAAAAACATCCACTCCCAAGCAAAACCTTAAGCCAATCTAGTTTTCATCATCTGCTGCATTTCCTTCCTTTTCCACAATGTGTGCTTTCCTTACAAATGCTTAGAACTCACTTCTGTAGGTAAACAAAGGTAATTTGTTCTACTTTGATTTAAATTAACTTTTCCACTAAAATCTGCATGTGTCTGCATTTTTTTTAGATTAATAAATTAAGACCTTATCTTAATAAAAGCTACCATCCCAAACGCTGGAATGCTGACATGGTTTTCCATAGAATACAAGTGACTTGAAATAGTGGAATCTTTAAAATTATACTCAACTTTATTTGAAATATGTTAACATATTTACTCATTATAAGTCTGATTTTATTTTTCTGTTAACTCTTAAAATGTTAGTATCGTATATTAAACTAGTACATGATATTTGTCATTTTCATGTACACATGATATTAATATTTTAAGGGTCATCAGAAAAAGTTGCAATTTCTTTTTTTCACATTCAAATTCCTATTTAATTGGGATTATTTGGTCTCAAGTACCAAATTTTTTCAACTCGATTATCTGCAGGTAATTATTGCACAAAACTGGAAGAAAACTTAAAGAACACTACAGGTTAATAGTATTCACAGTGTGAGATCCTATGACAGTCTGTAGTATTTTCATGTTAGCTTAGGACTAATGTTTATGTATAAACTTTCAAAAGGTGAATTTTACCTTTCATTTTTATATCTTTATCTCCTATCACATTTAACACAATGTTTTATACCTAACAGGACAACCATTTGTTGAGGGAATGAATGAGTGAACAAAGAAAATATAGTAAGCCCCAGCCGCTTTCACAATCTTTTGTCTAAGCTAACCAATATGACCCATTCTCTTCTTCTGTACTGTATCACTTGATAACTAGATATTTGCCAGTACAGGAAATCAAGTTCAAGTGCCAGTAAGTAATTTCCTACCCTTTTATTCAGAAAAGCAATATAGAAACTAGTTTTCTAAGTAATTGCTATAGTATAATTTTAGCTAAAATCAATATAACATATTTTTCATGTTCATTCTATTTTTTTTCTTGAGTCTAACCATACAAATCTAAAACCAAACTTTTAAAAAGCAGGACTTTGTTTCAACAACAATATGGTGGAAACAGATGCAGTTAAGTGAACTTTCCCATGTACAGAAAATCTGATGGACAGAAGAATTATTAATAATTGCGATTAAAATATAGTTGTCTAGATGAATATACATAGTGAGCACACATTGCCATAAATGTTACTTTTGAGGAAAGGATTTTCAGCAAATATGTTAAACTACATTTAAACTGAAGTCTTATTTCCTTTATGGTTTTCTTTACCATGAACCGTTTAAGAATTGTGATCAAGGCGCTTAGTGATATGGTGCCGATTCCCCAAGCCCCAGCACAAGGTTATTAAGACTTCCTAGTGCCTAAATAAAGAGAGTGGCTTATGCTCTCTACTATCTAAGTAACATGGGAGTACAGCTGCCTCTGGAAGAGCTGCCTTTGTTGACATCTCTGGTCTCAGCTGCCTTCCCTACTGCTCTTCCTTCATGCTGTGATGAGCACTGTGTGTCTTACATCTGCAGGTTGGTAAAGTGGTAGGTAGCTTCCAGGCTAGGGAGTCCTCTCCTGCAGGTCACTGAATTCTTGAGAGCCCTTGTAAGTAGCATCATCTGTGTTGCAACTCGAGCTGTTTAAGATCTAACATGTGACTGTTCACTCTCTAGATAAGATCCTTTTCTCATTGCTGGCATATCCCCTGCAATGCCAATCAAATACATTGAAAAATAAATTGTAAACTTCTAACTGGCAACGAAAACCAAACATCGTATGTTGTCATTAAAAAGCAGGAGCTAAGCTATGAGGATGCAAAGGCTTAAGAATGACACAATGCATTTTAGAGACTCGAGCAAAGTGTGGGAAGGAGGTGAGAGATGAAATGCTACAAATTGGGTTCAGTGTATACTGCTCAGGTGATGGGTGCATTAAAACCTCGCAAATCATGACTGAAGAACTTACTCGTGTAACCAAATACCACCTGTTACCCAAAAGTTTATGAAAATTAAAAAAATAAAGAACAAAGTCAGAAAACTCATGTTCTGATTTCAAAACTTATTCAGTAATTAAAACAATGTGATACTGGCATAAAGATGGCTATATAGAGGAATGGAAAAGAATTTATAGTCCAGAAATATACTCATATATCTACGGCCATTGATTTTTTACAAGGCTGCAAAAAAAAAAAAAAAAAAAAAACAACCAAAAAAACAACAACTCAATGGGGAAAGCACAGTCTTGTCAACAAATGTTTTTCAAACAAGTAAATGATTTACGAACTTGGCTGTCTCCATGCCTCAGCAGCAGGCCTGGCCCAAGCCTTGAGACTTCACATTTATAGGGACCATTTGTGGTGTTAACCCTGGTGCCTACAAGGACTCCTACACTGGCCTCTGTGGAGAGCTCTCTCATTCTTCTCATGGATAAAGATACTGCAGGCGAAGTCACCCAGCACCAAGTCCATGGGGATGGACAAGAGGATCTGTACCTGGAACTGCCAGAGAGAAACTGTAGAGTGTAATTTTGTTTTAAGAAATAAAAGGTTCCAAATTCAGCCACAAGAAGGACCTATTTCCTCCACAGAAGCAACCACACTTCTGAAGATGACTGGATTGAAATTCATCGTGGGAAAACCTAGGAGCCACGTGTTGAAGATTGGAGGGCTACATAATAGACACATCTTGGGTCACCAAGTGAATACTGAAGAGGGGCAGCACCATCCAGAAGCACTTGGTTTGAACAGGTTCAAACTAACTCTGGGAAAAATCTGTGAAATTTTGAGATATTGCCAGTTCAGACTGATTTCCCTCACATTCTTAGAGTTTAAATCTAGGTCAGTGATGGATATTTTTGCCACGGCACTGCCCTAGACACCTGGACTGACAAACACAAATGAGCAACAGAAACTATAAGGAAGGATATTTTTTGGGAACTTTGTAGTCACGTTCCTGCTTCCAAGTTGTGGAAGGAAACCTTAAGTCAGAAGAAGAAGGTGCCTCATCCAGGGAACTAGGCATAGAGAGATTTTTACTGCAGTGCACACCCACGAATCTGCCCTTACATGGTCGTATGTGGACAATGGGTGATAGCATGGCACGGACTTGATTCACTACAGTTCTTTTAAGATCAGGTAGGACCTAGAGTGGTTAGAGGTCATGGTCAGTTTTTTCCTGGCTACCACCAGCTGTTTCCATTTTCCTAGTACACTGTACAAATGTTATGCCTTTCTATTCATTCACTGACCAGAGCAAAGTGGAAGAATACAGTGTCACTGAACCTGATCCTCCCAGTTGATGGCTCTTACCAAGCACAGCCCTTGGCTGAAAAGTACTGCCATGTCCAAAGTAGCATCCCCTTGTGTGAACAGCATGCATTCAGCAACTCGTCTATGATTTGACAGAAAGATTCATTCCCAGACTCGAGGCCAGGCACAGTGGCTCACGCCTGTAATCCCAGCACTTTGGGAAGCCAAGGCAGGTCAATCACGAGGTCAAGAGATTGAGACCATCCTGGTCAGCATAGTGAAATCCTGTCTCTACTAAAAATACAAAAGTTAACTACGAGTGGTGGCATGCACTGGTAGTCCTAGCTACTCAGGAAGCTAAGGCAGGAGAACTGTTTGCACCTGGAAGGCGGAGGTTGCAGTGAGCTGAGATGGCGCCACAGGACTCCAGCCTGGTGACGGAATAAGACTGTCTCAGGAAAAAAAAAAAAAAAATCATTCCCAGACTGAAGATGGGAAAACTCAGAACCCTCCCATCCCCTACTGAAGATCTCTCAATAGGATCAGCTGAGGTTTTTATTGCAAATACATAACAGCTCAATATCTCCCCTTCCCGGTCTTACTCCTTCCCAGTGCTCTAAGAACAGATACCAAGAACCCATCTCAAATTTGTCCAAGCAAAGCTCTGTTTCAGAGCCTGCATCCCAGAGAATCTGACTTAAGCAGACAGGAAGCACAAATGGACTCGAGTAGGGGATTTAACTGCAGGAGCTGGATGTAGCATCCAGGCTGTCTGATTTTGTGTGTATTTTAAAGCATAGTTGTTAAGAACACAGACTCTACAGGCATGGCCTGGCTTTGTCAATTACTAGCTGTGTGATTTTGTTCCAAGTAATCTAACCTCAGCATGCCTCAGTTTCCATGACTGTGAAATAGAAATATTAATAGCACCCAGCTAATTGAATTATGAGGAGGATACATGATGTAACATCCAAAAATAATGTAAAAATGTCCTGGTCCATAGCAAGAAGTGTAATTGCTTAATTAAATGAATTAATAAAATAGAGTAGAAGAAATCTGATTTTTCAGTCCTGCTTTGTCCTCTGTTTCTCATCTCTCTTTGCCTCAGGGGGAATTAATTTTCTATTTCTATTTATACTTTTATATCATTAGCCCTTGATATTCAGTTAGTATCTTTATATTACGCTTTCCTTTGATTACCATAAAAAGGCAGAACATAGGGGGAAAAAAAAAACCTTGCTATTGAAATACTGCTCCTAAAGAATAAAAAGAATTTATTCATTAAGTTCAGAATACCACTCTTTATAAATTATTTCTTCATAATTGTCTTTTTCCTTAGACATATAAAGAATATCTAATGCTATAGGAAGAGAATTAACATGCATTTCTTCTTCACCATTGAAAAATAACCCGATAATATGTCATGGATCTAAAAACAATATGTCTTTCATTTGCATTAGTTCTCAATCTGGGGCAATTTTGCCACCCCACTCCAAGGGGATATTTGGCAATAGCTGGAGACTTCTAGGCTGTCAGACTAGGCAGGGATGGTGCTACTGGCATCTAGTGGGTAGAGGCCAGGGATTTGGCTGAAAACCCTACAATGGATGGGACAGTCCCCTCACAATAGAGAGTTATCCTGCCCAAAACCTCAAGAGTGCCAAGGCTAAGAAATTGATCTACATAGAGTATCTGCATACTTTCTTTACTCCCTACAAATTCTGAAGACATTTATTCAGTTTTGATGACTATCTTTTAAAAATAAAAAGATATGCTTAAAACATATTGAACACAATTATGTTCAGAATAATTTTATCAAAATGCTAATGGCTCCAGTCTGATGTCAATATTGCCCTTCTGTCTAGCTGAACAGGTTTTCTCCTTTCCTTAAGTGCAAGATCATCCCTTAAATTGCAGATTCTTGTCTGCTGTGTGCTGTGCCAGCAGAGATCTGAATTGATTTGAATACATGGACACACAAGTTGGAAAGGATCTCTATCCATTCCAAGTGAACCTTGCTTGACTTGATAGTGTTGTATGTACAGTCTGAAATGTCAAGAAAATCTGAAACGTCAAGAAGATACATACTTTGAAAAGACAAGCATCAAAAGCTTTCTTATTCCCTCTTTTATAACACCAATCATGTATTGCCACATTTGAGCTGTTATGATGTTGTGATATGGCTCAATAGAAAGGACCCTGGGAACGTTCTAACGCAGTCAGAGGTCATACGTAAAACCTTCATGGATGCTCTGGACTCATCCTTGAGACAGGACATCGTATGATGTCGCTGGACATTATTAGCTTTGTAAAATTATCCTAAGACTCAATCATTATGTTGGACTCAGTGTTAAGATAGGGCAACCCATCCCAGAACATATTATCACCTATCCTACCCGAGATTACCTAGATTTTACACCCTGCATACGTTAGCTATTTATCCTGATGTTCTTCCTCCCCTTGCACCCACAACAGGCTCCAGTGTCTGTTGTTCCCCTCCCTATGTCCATGTGTTCTCATTGTTCAGTTCCATTCTTGTTTTGTCTTTTTTTTTTTTTAATCTAAAAGAAGCCAGTTATGGACTTTAAGCAAGAACATGATATCCTTGAGCATTATTTGTTTCATAAAATTATTCTAAGACTCAATGATTCTTTTGTACTCAGTATTGAGACAGGGAAACCTATAATGTTCCTGGGCATTAATAGTTTCAGTAAGGTTATCCTAAGAATCAACAATTCTTTTGGTTTCTGTCTTCCCTATTATAAGGTGGATGTCTAAAAGATAGAGACAGTATATGGTGGTAGAGGGACAGGATATCCTGGTGCCAGGAACAGCAGGCACAGGAATTTCATCTATGACAGAAGAATTTGGGGAAATTGAATAGTCCTTAGAATCAAATTAGATCATAGCATTTTGTAGGTGAAGAAAATTAGATCCATCTATCCTTTGAGGTTAAAATTTAATAGTTCAATTCTTATTTTTAATTTTGTGTCTGGGGATACATGTGCAGAACATGCAGGTCTGTTTCCTAGATAAACCTGTGTCATGGTGGTTTGCTGCACCTATCAATCTATCACCTAGGTATTACAGTCCACATGCATTTAGCTATTTATCCCAATTCTCTTCTTTCCCTGGAGCCCCCACAACAGGCTCCAGTGTGTGTTGTTCCCCTGCCTGTGTCCATGTGTTCTTCATGTTCAGTTCAATACTTGTTTTATCTTTTAAAAAAAAAAAATCTAAGAGAAGCCAGTCAAGGACTTTAAAAGGTGAGTAGCAGTGGAAGATGGGTAACTTGACTCTTTTTATTTTCCAAGAATATAGTAATAACCATATGAAGAAAAATTGGAGGAAGACAGGACTGGAGGTGGGGGAGATCTGTTATATATTCATAAGAGTAATCCAAGTGAGGGAAGCTCACAATCAAGTAGTTGCAGTAGAAGTAGAGAAGAAGAAATAGATTGGGAAGTTATTATAAAATTAGAATGTATAAGTCTTGGCCATCAATCAAATGTAGAAGGTGGAGAAAAAGAATGGGTATGCAATGCAAGGAGGAGATGAGGCTGAGACTGGCTAAAGAGGCAAGATCTTTAAACAATACGAATTGGAATCAGCCTAAGAACTGAAGGGAAATTGACAAGTTGAATGGAGATGTTGATGTAGAGGTGACTCTGGAATCCCTCAGCAAAGATAATGGAAAATTTAATTCAATAAGCAGCTTTGCTGCTTAGAATAAATGTCTGGGATAGGAACTTTGGAAATCATCAAATATATTTATAAATAAAGTCAAAATATATTAATTGACTCGTCAAGGTCTCAAACTAATATAGACTGAGACTCAGATCTCTTGACTTGGCTGTAACTGTGCATAAAATAGCTCGTGTTACATTTACAGAATTATTAATATAAATCTATGCATTAAACTGGATTTCCCCTTTATATTCTGGATATATTTGAAATTGCCACATATCTTCAGTTTTAAATGTTTAAACCTAAGTAACTTTTATATTCAAGAAATGTGTCACATTTTATCTTCTCATATCATAGATGTTTTACTATATTTCTGTTTGTATTTTATTAATGTAATTCATTTTCATAGAGCAATGCCTACATTAATAAAAAGAAAACACACTACTTGAAAGGCTTGATTTTGTCCTGTGTTCCTGAGACAGTCTTGGAAATGCAAGTGAGAAGTGGGGTTTGGCAGAATCTGGAAACTTGGCCTTCAATCTGATTGTAAACCACTTGGAAAGAAGAACATCAACCAGTGTAAAACTTAATGCATCTGCATGAATGGAAATCAATCATACTGATATTTGAGGAACTTGTTCCTTTGCTGTCATTTCAAAAGTCAATACCACGTAATGTTCTAGAATAAGGTCACTACAAAGTGCAACAGAAAAAAAATTAAGTTTCACGAAATGCATAAAGATGATACATTTGCAAAAGCCTTTAATTATGTAAGTTTTCACTATGACTTGCAATATTATAGATTTGTAAAATCTGAAGTTTTAATTTAATCACAAATCTATAATATTCAAGTCATCACTGTTCTTTTCGGCCCCAAGAAATCTATTCTTCCACTGATGTGTGAAAGATTTAAACGACCAGAAACTCCTAACACTAGTAGCTTTGTTCTTTTTCCCTCATGCATCTGTACCAGATATTATTGCCCAGAAGACTGAGCAGTGTTTCTGTGCACACTTAAGAATTAAACACTAAAATTCCACTAAATCATAATGCCAACATAAAATGTCTGCTGTAATCACGTCCATCAGATAATTCTTCTTTATATTCCATTAAAACTAAGGAGGGAAATCGACTAAAATTGGTATGCAAATTTTTAAAAAGTATTCATTTAAAAGTTTTCATTTACAAGTTTTTTGAAAAGTTAACTGCTTAAACTATGTTAGTAACAATTGCAGGCTTACTACATTGTTTCTAAGTACTACAGCTTTATCATTTTTAACCTGACGTTGTAAATATATAACATAAACATGTGTGTTTGTATGTATGTCTGCTCAGTTGATGAAAAATAAAAAAGCAACGAACAAAAAAGATCACTTGACCATGTCTGTATAAAGTAGCAATGTCAACTGAACATCAGGCTAAATTCAAGTAACCAGAAGACAGACTGTCACATAGGATATGTGTTATTTGTGTCTAGAGAGGAGTATATTCCCTCAAGTCTCTTTGGGATAACAACTTCAGTCATCCCTAGAAAACAGAGATTTCACAACACCAAAACTCCTGCTGCCAGATTGTGTGACGTGGAGGCAGTCAGATGTACTAGAGAAGAGCATGCCTACTGCACGGTGCACTCCTGCCCATCCCTCCATGCCAACATAATGGATCCCTGTCTCTCACATCAGCCAGGATTGCTTAACAACAAACCCTCTTTCTGAGGAGGGTATGATTGTGCTCTGCATAGAACAAACTGGAGTCTACTGTCCAGAATTATGTCCGCAGAATATCCCTGGTTCCTCCAACGTAGAAGGACCTCATTACTTTGTTTCTTTTTTAGAGCTCAATCTTTTAATCCAATGTCTGTTACCTTACACCAAAAGACAACTGAGAATGATAGCAGGGAAGCAAAGGGGGGAAAAAAAACTGTAATAAAGTCAAAACCCTTGATGAAGAGCCAGTATTGTGTAAGGCATGCAACATATTTTATCTATAACCACATTTAACCTTGATAAAAACACAGTGAGATGGGTATCATCCCTATTTTCCACATGATGAAAACTAAAGCTATGAAAATTAAGTAGCATATCCTGTTTATATAGCTACCTCAGGGCCAATGCCAACTCACACTTGAGATAATCTGGCACCAGAGCCCATGTCCTTTAAGTTTCATTATTTTGCAGACACTTCGAGTGATTTAATTTTGAAATAATATTATGTATTTTGACTTGAGTATGTTACTCAAAACAGATAGTGGCTTGTATGTGGATAAAGTTCCTGCTTGTTTTAGTATTTTTTATGCACATTAAAATTTGGGAAAATCAGCCCTTGCTACTTTGTCTCCATATTTGTTGTCTAAAGATGACTTGAATAAATTTAACTCTCTGCTTTCTCCAAGTGTGAAGCCATCAGCACTGCTAATAAGGCATGAGCATGGCACATAGTCCATTCTATCAACAACAAGCCACTTAAACCACTCATTTCCATCTGAGGCCACCCTCATCCATGTAGGATATTCAGCTTTCTCTCTCAGTCAGGGATTCAGACTCCAACCTGCAAGTCACTTGCACTGATTTTTCCTTGTCAGTTTACATATAACTTTGGCCCTGGACTTCCAGTAATGACACCACTATGCTTTGGTGCTATCCATTTTAGGTGGGGAACACTTTCGTCTCTAAGACTCATTGTAAGGAGTATATAGTCCAGTCACTTGGCAAGGGTGCCATGATATCCACTGGATCTCAGCCTTTTCTTCTCCAGTTATTCCCTGCAAGCAATGAAAAAAATATATATGCATTATCTCCTACTGCTCTTTCCTAAAATTCCAGGTGAAATATGAAATACTTTTTGATTTTTCCAACTTAGATTTATGGTCCCTGCTCAAGCTTCAAATACAATTTTAATCTTTATTTTCTAGGTTACATTAAGCATTATATGTCTGAGATGATTTCTTAACTAATCTGTTATAGTTAGGGGAAAAACACACACCCAAAAACATTGTCTCATTTAGACACCACGATCTGCCTAGAAACATTTTACTAAAAGTAATAACTTGGAATTAATATAACTGACAGTCCTGGTAAATAAAAATAGATATGCAGGAATTATATTAAGAGGATACTAAAATAGCAATTATTTCATTTCAGAGATCTACAATATAGACCACAGTATTTTCCTAAGTAAATATTGATACTATAGCAAAAAACAAACAAACAAACAAAAACAAAAACAAAAAATGGAGTTTGTGTATCAAAATGTTTGGTATGCTCTGGCTCTGTACCCATACAAATCTCATCTTAAATTGTACCTCCCATAATGCCCACATATTTGGGAGATATATGAATCCCCCCATACTGTTCTTGTGGTAGTAAATCTCATGAGATCTGATGGTTTCATAAGGGGAAACTCCTTTTTCTTGGCTCTCATTCTCTCCTGTCTACTACCATGTGAGACGTGCCTTTTGCCTTCCACAGTAATTGTGAGGCCTTCCCCACAAGGTGGAACTCTGAATCCATTAAACCTTTTTCTTTATAAATTACCCAGTCTCTGGTATGTCGTTATTAGCGGTGTGAAAATGGACAAATACAGTGTTGTAGGCCAGTTGTTTAAGCCTGGTATTAGGAGGTTAATGTCCCTATCTTCGAAAACTTCTAAACACAAAGGTACAAAGGTATATATATATATATATGTAAATCTTATGATGAACCAAATGTGTATTTTTACAGTCAAAGTGAGAGAAGAGGAAGACTTGACCATAGAATTAGAGGTCAAGCTATGATTAAAAGTTTGAAAATGGAAGAAGGGAAGCCTTCTCTTCCAGGCAGCCTTTAAAAGTAGGAAAAAAAAATCAAGGAATTATACATAAGATGTATACACACACACATACACACACATATGTACATATTTATATACATATAAAATGAATATACTCCAATCTATAGATTAAATGTCATTAAAAATTTTAGGATGAAAATATATTGCTGGAAGTATGAAATCTGTGGGCATTTGCTTTTAGAGTGACGGAAAATTTGTCTTAAGTGGTGTGATGGTGAACCACATGCATTCATTTATCAAAACTCATCAGGGACATGGATGAACCTGGAAACCATCATTCTCAGCAAACTGACACAAGAACAGAAAATCATACATCGCATGTTCTCACTCATAGGCAGGTGTTGAACAATGAGAACACATGGACACAGGGAGGGGAGCATCACACACTGGGGTCTGTTGGGGGGGAAACAGGGGAGGGACAGCAGGGGGTGGGAAGTTGGGGGAGAGATAGCATGGGGAGAAATGCCAGATATAGGTGATGGGGAGGAAGGCAGCAAATCACACTGCCATATGTGTACCTAATGCAACAATCTTGCATGTTCTTCACATGTACCCCAAAACCTAAAATGCAATAAAAAAACAAAAACAAAAACAAACAAAAAAACTCATCAGGTTATCTATTTTGTAACAATCTATGCATTTTATGAATGAAAATTTTACACTAGAATATTGATAAAACATTGAATAATGTGTACTTAGACTTAAGTCTAAAGAAATTTTCATGGTGACTAAGTGGCAACTGAGATGCTCTATTAGTCATCTAACACATTTTTCCTTATGTTGACCAATTATTTGAATGAAAATCTCCATCTTTAATTCCATTTCCTCTCTACACATTGTGCTCTTGAAACCTCTCTACTATCCATATGCATAATTGCCTGTGATGTGGTTGGCAGCATAACGACCTCTAAATATGTTTGATATGTTCATCTGCCTCTTTGTGATATTCTCTTTTGAATCCCCAGAACCTGTGAATGCCACCTCACATGGCAAAAGGGACTTCGAAAATATAATTAAGAAACTTAAAGTGGGGGACATTATTTTGAACTATCCAGTGGACCCAATGTAATCATCGGGGTCCCTACAAGGGAAAGAGGTCAGAAGAGTCAAAGTGAAGGGTGTGACAATGAAATCAGAAGTCAGAGTGATGCATCTCCTGGTTTTAAAATTGGGGAAGGGGCCATGAGCCAAGCAATGCAGGTAGCCTCTAGAAACAGGAAAAGCAAAGAAATCTCCCCTAGAGAGCTCTTCTTTCTGAAGGCTGGGAACACAAAACTCTGCCAACACATAGATTTTAGCCCAGTGAAACCATTTCAAATCTCTGCTGTCTAGAATCCTAAGATGATTAATTTGTATTAAGTGACTATGTGTATCAAGGTTCTTCAGAGGGACAGAACTAATAAGATATATGTATATATGAAAGGGAGTATATTAGAGAGAACTGGCTCACATGATCACAGGGTGAAGTCCCATGACAGGCCATCTGCAAGCTGGAGAAGGAAGCCAGTAGTGTTTCAAAGTCCAAAAGCCGAGAAGCTGACAGTGCAGTCTTCATTCTGTGGCCAAAGGCCCAAGAGCTCCTGGAAAACCACTGGTGTAAGTCCAAGTGTCCAAAGGCTGAAAGTCCTGCAGTCTGATGTCTAAGAGCAGGAGGAACCAAAGGAAACATCCACAAGTGGAGAAAGATGAAAGCCAGAAGACTCAGCAAGCCAGCTGATCCTACCTTCCTCTGCCTGCTTTGTTCTAGCTACTCTGGCAGCTGATTGGAACATGCCCACCCACATTGAGGGTGGATCTTCCTCTCCCAGTCCACTGACTCAAATGTCAATCTCTTCTGGCAACACCCTCACAGACACACCCAGAAATATTTTACCAACTATCTTGGCATTCCTTCAATCGAGTTGACACCTGTTATTAACCATCACACTAAGTTTGTGCAAATTTTTTTCAGCAATGATACAAAACATATTGCCCCAAGCTTAAGAAAACCCATTCTGCCCTGATAATTATGACACAGAACTTTCCTAGATTTTATCTTTACCTTTTGTTATCCTCTGTCTTTGTAAAATGTTCTTTTGAAAGAGAGATTAAAAAAACATAGGACTCTAATATTGGATAATTTGTCATCATTTCAAACAGCATTTCAAATTTTTTAATATGTATTTTAAAACTTAGAACCCCCTTTAATCTTTGTCAGTGCTATGCTTTGGCTGTGTCCCCCACATAAACTTCATCTCAAATAGTAATCCCTATTTGTCAAGGAAGGGACCTGTAGTAAGGATTATTACATGAATACCCCTAATTTCCATGTGTGGAGGAAGGGAGGTGATGAGGTCATGGGGGAGGTTTCCCCCATGCTGTTCTCATGACAGTGAGTGAGTCTTCACAAGATCTGATGGTTTTTAAGGAGCTCTTCCTTCTTGGCTCGGTCTTCTCTGTCGCCTGCCTTATAAGATATGCCTAATTCCCTTCTGTCATAATTTTAAGTTTCCTGAAGCCTCCCCCAGCCATACAGATCTGTGAGTCAATTAAATCTTTTTCCTTTACAAATTGCCCAATCTCAGGTAACTTTTATAGCAGTGTGAAAACAAACTAACACACTCATCTTCTTACCATGGTTAGGACAAGCAGCAAAGCACATGGCCCTCTCTCTCCTGACATCAGCTTCCTGTGAGAAGGGCCATGTGGTGTCACTGGTGATGGGGACAAGGCCACTATGTACAAAAGGATATTTGTCAATATCAAGTAACATAAAAAGAGAGGCATATAATTTAAAAACTCTTAGCATTATTATTTTCCTTGTGCACATATCTTGGTCCTTCTGTAAAATATATTTCTAGACATAGCCTGTTCTAAATATGCAAATAATATGGATATCTGGAAATTGCCTGGTGATTTGCATTACTCAGATTCCAGGCATTATTTTACAAAAATGTTTCTATGATTATGCCGTAATTTTATTGCCAGATTATGTGAGCAAAATATATTTGTATCTTCCCAAAGGATTTCAGAGATAGATTCTGTGTACTAAAGAATTTTTCTTTCCTTTCTTCAGTAATGTTTTAAAATAAATCATTCAAATGAGTTCTGCTGCATAATGTGTTTTTTATTTAGCTTTTTACTTTTTCCCCCCATAAGCCATGCTTGGATAGACACTTTCAGAACATTTAGCAGTTGAAAAATATTCAGAGCAAAACTGGAAAGAAGCATTTGCCAGCCTCCTCCATTAATTTGCCAACTTAATGCTGGGGTGTCTGAGGAGTATTGTTAAGGAAAATAAAGGCCTCTGAAGCTGTTAATTAGACAAGTATTTCATGTTTCTGTACTGGTTTATTTTTACTCAAGGTCATATTCAAAGTCTTAGCCCACTAACTGCTAAGTTTTGTCTTGAGTGCACACTACCAAGATTGATTAATAAATACCTACAACTAATATTCATGACAACAGATTGGTCCATAAGGAAGCCAATTTTATCATTTTAACCAAGTAGTAACAGAGCTTATGAAAGACCCTCATTCAATTTAATGTTCTCAGTGCACTTCCGTCTTTCTTCGGTCTTTCTTTTTCAGGTAATTCATTAAGTAATTTTTAATATTTTCTAAATAAATAATAGCATAGTCCTTTAGAATATAATTTGCTTAAAGTATCCTATTTTCAACAATACTCTCCTTTTGTAGCTAGTTGATTCTTTTACTGAGTTTTTTAGAAAACAATCTCGAACTTATGATGTTTTAAGTACATTTTGCCAATTTTAAAATTTTTCCTAAAACTACGTGTAATTTGCTGCCATGATGTTTCCTCATCCTCCAACACTTTAGTCTGCATTTCTTACAGTAAGTATATTACCCTATGTAATGACAGCACCATCAGCTAAATCAGAAAATCAGTTCTGCTAACAGCTTTGAAGGTACCCTTTATAGCAAAGGTAATCAGTTTAGAATTTATTTCTCCTATCTTTTTATTCTCCTATAACCTAAAATTTTCTTTAGTCTTATCTTCCCATATCATGACCCTATGACTTTTGAAAATCCAAGACAGTTGCATCAGAGAATGTCCCTCCAATTTGGGTTTCTCTGATAATTTCCTATGATTAGAATTAGACTCAGGGTAGGTATCTGTGGCAAGAGACTGGCAAAAGCAGTGCTGCAGTCTTCTCACTGCATCTTATCACATGATGTTTGGTTTCTATCTGTGCCATCGCTGGTTGATGCTCATCGGATCCCATGGAAAGATAGTGCCTAGCTTGAAGTATACTTAGTTTTCCCTTTACAATAAGTATGTGATGTGGAGTTACTTTGAATCTGTGCACATAGTCCAGTTCTTATAGAACTTCCTATAAAAAAAATCAATGTATTTATTCATTTAAATGGGAGTATACATGTGTAGTTTCATTTTGTATTCCATGGATAAATTTCATTACCTATGTTGATTCTCACTTTTTCCTTTCAAATAAGCCATATATCTCTTCTTATAAAATTGTTTTTATGTCAACAGATTTAAGGTACAAGTGTTTTTTGGTTACATGGATGTATTACATGACACTGAAGCCTGATAGCATGATGAAACCATTATCGTCATAGTGCACATCGTACCCATCAGGTAGTTTCCATCCCTCATCCCCCTTTATTCTTCAGATCCATGAGCATAGAATGTATTTCTATTTGTTTGTGTCATATATGATTTCTTTCCGTTGTATTTTATAGTTCTTCCTGTAGAAATTTTTCACCTCCTTGGTTAAGACTATCCCTAGATATATTTTTTTGTAGCTATTGTAAAAGGAATTGAGTTCTTAATTTGAATCTCAGCTTGGTCTCTGCGTGTCTTATAGCAGTGCTACTAATTGGTATACATTAATTTTGTAACCTGAGACTTTACTGTATTCATTTATTAGATTTGGAAGTCTTCTAGAAGAGTGTTTAGGGTTTTCTAGGTGCAAGATCATATCACCATCAAATGTAGTTTGACTTCCTATTTTGCAGTTTGGACGCACTTTCTTTCTCTTGCTTGATTGCTGTTACAAGGACTTGTAGTACTATGTTGAATAAAAGTGGTAAAAAAGCATTCTTTTCTTGCTCCAGTTTTCAGGGGGAAATGCTTTCTACTTTTCTCTATTCAGTATAATACTGACTGTGGGTTTGTCATACATGGCTTTTTATTATTTTGAGATATGCTCCTTCCATGCCTAGTTTGTTCAGGTTTTGATATAAAGGGATGCTGGATTTTATCAAACGCTTTTTATGTGTCTATTGATTGTATGGTTTCTGTTAATTTTTTATGTGATTAATCACATTTTTGAGTTACATATGTTGAAACGACTCTGCATCCCTAGGATGAAACTCTCTTGATCATGGTAGATTATCTTACAATGTGCTATTGGATTCAGTTTGCTAGTATGTCATTTAGGATTTTTGAAGCTATGTTCATCAGGGATACTGGTCTGTAGTTTTGGTTTTCTTCTTCTTTTTTTTTTTTTAATGATTATGTTCTTTCCTGGTTTTGGTATCAGAGTGGTACTGGCTTCATAGAATGAGTTAGGGTGGACTTAATTTTTTGGAAAAGTCAGTAGCATTGTTATCAATTATTTGAATATCTAGTAAAATTTTTCTGTGAATCTATGTGGTCCTGGGCTTTTTATTGTTTGTTAGCAATTTACTTATTACTGATACAATCTCACGGCTTGTTATTTGTCTATTCAGATTTTCTATTTCGTCTTGATTCAAGCTAGGAGGGTTGTATGCTTCCAGGAATTTATCAATGCCCTCAAGATGTTCTAGTTTGTGTGCACAGAGATGTTAAGAGTATCAGATGGTCTTTTGTATTTCTGTTGTATCAATTGTAGTATCTCAATTTTCATTTCCAGTTGAGCTTATTTGAATCTACTCTCTCAATCTAGCTAAAGATTAATTTTGTTTATCTTTTCAAATAACCAGTACTCTGTTTCAGTGATCTTATGTATTTTTTTTGTTTCAATTCCATTTAGTTCTGCTCTTATCTTTGCTATTTCTTTTCTTCTTCTAGCTTTGGGTTTGGTTGTTTCTCTACTTCCTTGAGGTTTGAGGTTAGTTTGTCAATTTGTGATCATTCAAGATGTTTTGATATAGGCATTCAATGCAATAAACATTTCTCTTAGCACTGCTTTTGCTGTATTTGAGGTGTTTTGATAACTTTTGTCATGGTTATCATTCATTTAAAAGAACTTTAAATTTTTCACCTTGATTTCATTGTTAATCCCAAAATCACTTGAAGCATATAGTTTAATTTCCATGTATTTGTATAGTTGAGGGTTCCTTTTTGAGTTGATTTCTAGTTTTATTCCAGTATTGTCTGAGAAGATACTTTATATAATTTTGATTTTTAATAATTTATTGAGACTTATTTTGTAACTGAAAATATGGTCTGTCTTGGAGAATGTTCCACGTGCTGATAAGAAGAATGTATATTCTGCAGTTCTTGGGTAAATGTTCTGTAAATTTGTTAGGCCCATTTGTTTTAGAGTATAGTTTAAGTTCAGTGTTTCTTTGACTTTCTGCCTCAATGATCTGTCTAGTGCTGTCAATGGAGTGTTGAAGTCCCCCAACTATTCTAGTGTTGCTCTTTTCTTAGTTGTAGTAATTAATAAATCTGGGAGCTCCAGAAGTAGTACATATTTAGAATTGTAGTATCTTTGGAATTGATCCTTTTATCATTACATAATCACCTTCTTTCTCTTCGTTTTATGATTGTTGCTTTAAAGTCTGTTTCATCTGATACAAGAACAGCTGCTCCTGAACACTTTTGGTTTCCATTTTCATGGAAGATTTTGTTTCTACTTCTTTCCCTGGAGTCTCTAATAATCCTTATGTGTTAAGTGAGTCTCTTGAAGACAGTTTTTGTTTGTGATTTTTTAAAACCATTCTGCCAATATATCTTTTAAGCAGACCATTTACCTTCAGCAGTAATACTGAAATTTGAGGTAGTGTTCCATCACCATGTTGATTATCATCTACTCTGTTTTCTTCATTGTGTTATTATTTTATAGGGTGAGTTTTATGATTTCATGAGGCTTATTTCTGGTGCCTACTGACCTTTTGTTTCAAGATTTAGAATTCCTTTTATCATTTCTTGTAGGGATGCTCCGATGGTGACAAATTCCCTTGGCATTTGCTTGTCTGAAAATGGTATTTCTCCTTCATTCATAAAACTTAGTTTTGCTTTTACAAAATTTTTGACTGAGTGTTATTCTGTTTAAGAAGACTAGAGATAGGACCCCAATTCCTTCTGGATTGCAAGGTTTCTGCTGAGGAATCTTATTAGTCTGATAGATTTTCCTTTATAGATTAGCTGATGCTTTTGTCTCACTGCTCTTAGAATTCTTTCCTTCATGTTGACTTGAGATAGCTCGATGAATATATAACTTGATGATACTCTTTTAAAATTAATCTCACAGGAGTTAAATGAGCCTCTTTTATTTGGATGTCCAAATCTCTAGGAAAGCCAGGGAAGCTTTTCTCAATAATTCCCTCAAATATGTTTTCCAAATTTTTTGCTTTTTCTTCTCCCTCTGAAACACCTGCAATTCTTAGGCCATTTTACATAATTGTATATTTTATGCAGACTTAGTTCAATGCTTCTAATTCTTTTTTCTTTACTTTTGTCTGATTGGGTTAATTCAAAAGACTTGCCTTTCTGCTATAAAATGCTTTCTTCTACTTTGTCTCATCTGCTGTTAAAACTTTCCATTGCATTTTGGAGTTCCTTAAATGTGTGCTTCATTTCCAGAAGTTATGATTGGTTTTTAAGATATCTATGTATTTCAAAAACTTTCACTCATACCCTGAATTACTTTTAAAATTCATGTTGGCTTTCACCTTTCTCTTGTATCTCCATGACTTAGTAAATCTTTTGATTTCTTTATGTGCTATTTTAAATATTTTGTCTTGGTTTGGATTCACTGCTGGAATACTAGTGTGACCATTTGGAGCTGTTATAGAATCTTGCTTTTCCATTTTGCCAGACATATTTTTGTTTCTTCTCATTTGAATAGATTATTTCTAATTATTTTTAATTTATTGTTGATTGATTGGAATTTTTTTAAATTTATTTTTCCCTTCTAAAGATGTGACTTTAATGTTTACAGCTATTGTCACCTAGCTTCAGCTCTGAGGGCTTTCAGTGGTAAGGACTCTGTATAAGTTCCTTGGTTATAGAGAATTTTTGTGTGGTGGCTTTCTCAGATACTATTTGTAGTAGCTACGTGTTGGTTGTGTGCACAGCTTCACTGTGTCCTGTGGGAAGTTTTCTGCTTGGTTCATGGTGTCGACTGCTGCCTCCTACCCTTTTAAAGTGTCTGTGGTTTCTTTCTGTTTTTCTGTTAGGTACTTGTGTTGCTTCCTGTAAAAAATAAATTATAGTGGAAATTTCTACACACTGTTTTGTCTTTCCAAGTGGGAGAAAAATGCACATGCTCTTTTGTCTTTCCAAGTTGGAGAAGAATACAAACGATTCTTCCAAACCACCATCTTGGAAAACACTGTAGCTAGTTATTTCAGTTTCTGAATTAGAGAGCACTAGACCCTTCTACGTAAGTGCTAGAGGGTTTCTAATGGAAGTAATCAAAAGAGACCTGAGGAATATTGGAATACATATTATGATAAATAACAATCAAATCTGGTCTTAAGTATGTTTTTGGAATTTTCGTTAGGTTTAATACTTTTTCTTTCCTAAAATTCTGCATAACATGTAATACACCAACTATTTGAAGAAGTCTAAATTAGTAACATGAAAAGAGCACTGGAAGGGAGTTTTAGATCTGTTGGGATTTTAGAAAATCTCTGATTTGGATTAATTATACAGATAGAGAAGCTGAGATTCATAGTGTGGAAATGTATGACCCCAGCTGGTTTTTCCTACAGGATAAATGTTACTTACCTACTATCTTAGATCAGTGACTTGGTCCAAGGTCCAAGGTATAAAGGTAGAGAATGGAGCCCGATATTTACCCATCTTCCATTATGGGTGAGCTACTTCACCCATATGATTGTTAAAAAATCACCTTACATGATTGTTAAAAAAAAAAAAATTCAGAGGAAGAGTCTCTGTGTCTGTTTTGAAGTATCCACTTTAAATGGGTAAACAAACTGAAAATCCGTTACTGTGAACCAAATATTTGGGACCCACTAAAATTCATATATTTAAACCCTAACCCCTAATACGATTATATTTGGAGACAGGGCTATTGGGAGGTAATTAGGTTTAGATTAGGTCATGAGTGTAGGTCCTCATGATGGGGTTAGTGGCCTTATACGAGCAGGAAGAGAAACTACAGAATCTGTGTTCTCTCCGTCAATCTCTCTACCATGTAAGGACATAGCCAGAAGGAAGTCATATAAAAGTCAGGAAGAGAGCCCTTCCTAGAATCCAACCATCCTGGGATACTGATCTTGGACTCCCAGCCCCCAGAACCGTGTGAAAATAAATTTAAGTTACCGAGTCTATGATATTTTGTTTTAACAACCTGAGCTGACTAATACGTCTGTCAAGTCAGTCTTCCAAAGCGTCAAAAGTAAATGCTGAGTAAGCTTCTATAGCAGATGGACCTCTGTGCAAGTCAGTCTGTTTCTGGGGGCTTAGCAGTCATGCTCTGAGAGGCTGCTTAACGTTTTCTCTGGATGTTCATCACTACTTAAACTATTATCATGTCATTGTAAAATTCATAGAATTAAAGCTCACATTTGTAAAGTCTCTACTATTACCAAACATTATGCTTAATGGTTTATAAAGGTTGTCTCGTTTAAGCTAACTTCTTGATTTTCCTACTTGTTGTTTGTTTTCTTCATTCTCAAAGATAACACCTTACCTTCTACCTTCTTCAATAATTTATCATGTCTGTTTAGGGGTAGGGTGGAATTACAATAGGGTCTCTAGGAAAGAAAACAGTTCATTCAAGGCTACAGGTAAATATCATGATTTTCTTATAAAAATACCCTATGTGGTGTTATGAATTTGTGTAGGCAGTATCATTTCTTCAATTGTTTACAAAAGAAACTCTACTTCTTTTGTACATTTTAGTGTTTACCATGAGCCATAAACTAGGAGAAACTGGACAAATTATAAGATATGTTCAACATCTTTAATTGTGAATAATTTTATTTCTTGATCTTCCCCAATTGTACTATCCATCTACGGCTGCTTTTTATATGAGATTATATAAAAGAGTAAAATACTTCATATAAATGTTAAGCCAGCATCTTTAAAATAGCATTTCAGAATAGCCTCTGAAGAGGACACCAGTGAAGGAAGACTTTTCACAAAAAGGAGCATAGAGTCTTATCCTTGACCACCCTTGTATCTCTTCTCTGCCTGTGTTCAAGAATAGCAGATATACCTCATGGCAGCCCTAGGCATCCCAGAAAATATAAGTAACCTGCCTGACAAAGCAGCCTTTTAACAACCTCCTAACTAGAGCCTGCAGAGATAAAAGGCTGATTAAAATGAAGCAATAGAGATCTAACCAGTGTCCATAAGCAAGAGAACTGTAATTTATGGTGAAGAGCAGAGATTCATCCATATATTCAGCACACATGCACTGGTGTTGTATCAGAAGCTGTGCCAGCTGGTAAGCATACAGCAGTAAAAAAGGCACGGCCGCAAAGACTTTTGGTCCATTGCAGTATTTCTCGAGCAGAGTTCCATGAAACTCTGTTTAGGAAGAGCTGTTTTCTCACTATTAACTGTTGGGAATGAGTTTCATACAATGATTCTGGTGGACTTAACAGCACTTCAGTTTATGCCCTGAGACAGAGAAGGTTAAACAGCATTATATAAGAACATGAATTTTGTAATTAGATATAATGTACATCTCTGTATTACATGCAAGATCTTGAGATAGTTATGTAATATCCTTAAACTTCAGTTTTTGTTCATGCAATGTGGATAATCCAGTTCCAACCTTCCGCTTTTGTTGAGAAGATTAAATTAGATGGGTGTAAAATGCTTGTGACAGTGGAGATCAATCATACATTCTAGGAGAAAAAAAGACAGTGCTACTGTTAGCGTTCTTATTATTGGCTGATACAATTTTCCAAAAGAGACAAGATAGGAAGAATATTGCTGCCTTACTTTGGGTTGCCCCAAAAGCAGACCCTGACACTCTGATTTAAGTGTAAGTAGTTCATTTGGAAATTGATGCCAACAAACATCAGAAGAGATAAAGAAAGTAGGATGGAGAAGGGAAGGAATCCTACAGAAAGGGTATTACCAAGTATGTTTTACCATGGGCCACTGGAGTTTGGCCATGACAGATAACTCTGAGCACTAATGAGCAACACAGAGCTCAGTGTGAACATGAGAGTGCCAAGGTATGTATCTACCACCTGTGACTCCTCATCTACCATCAATTCCTTGGCACATAATTATGCCTTACAGCCTGCTAGGGCAGAATAGGGTCTGGTGGCCACAGAAAGCTTAAGAGAAAAATATGTGACATTGCTAGCTGGAGACTGGTCTGTGTATTAGTTTTCTACAACAAATTTTAGTGGCCTTTAACAACCTCTTATCTCACAGGTCTGTAAGTTACAATTCCAGGAACAATGCAGCTCAACTGTGTCCTCTACGTAGAGTCTCACAAAGCTGAAATTGAGGAGTCAGCAAGGTTGCATTTTTTTCTGGAAGCTCTATTAATAGTTTACATGTTCATTCAAGTTATTGGACAAATTCACTCCTCTGCATTGCAGAAGTTCCCTTTACTCCTGGCCACATCCCTTCTTAATCTTTCCATGTAGCTTCCCACTGGTAATGGACAAGGGAAGGCCCTCCCTTATGCTTTAAATCACCCTTGCTCTTCTGTGCCATCTCTCAGACCACAGCTGGATAAATTTCCTCTGCTTTTAGAGGCTAATATGATTATACTTTTTCCACCAAGATAGTCCAGGATAACCTCCCTATTTTAAGGGTATTTAGATCTATAACCTTAATTCTATGTGCTGGGTTCCTTTTTTCATGTAACATAATATATACAATGGTTGCGGGGCTCACCATGTGAACATATTTGAGTCCTGCCACGGTGTGCCATGCACCAGAATGGTAAGGCCTGGGTAACTGCAATGTTTGAGAATTCCAGTACATGCTGTTTATGGAATGTGCTGTAATTCCAGTAGATGCTGTTCATGGTGATACAAAGAGCAGTTACTAGATAAACACATTCCACAGACATCTACTAGAAGTTTTAAACATTGTTCAAGCATCAATATGTTCTTAAGCTCTGAGGTGAAAGGGAAAACTATCAAATGGTATTTCAATAGGGGAAAAAGGTAACAAAATGTGGTGGTCTTTCAAGTCTCTTATTAAGAAAAAATTCGCAGAAAGGAATATAGCAAAGGACTCTTTTACATGGGAAACCTGGGAAGACAAGGGTCTAGAATTCATGGAAACATATACTTTATTCATAGTTTTATTGCTGGGAAGCAGTCATTGAAATGTCAAAAGGTAAATCAAAGTGGAGAGAATCCATTCCAAGGTGTTTTCATTATAGAACATGGGGTGGGATACTGTGCCCCACCTCTGTGACTTCTTTCTGACTGATATTTCTAGAACAGATTTGTACCAAATGCTCTAACAAGCTGACAATAAGGACTGACCCACTTGTACGCACTCCAGTTTATGTTGCCTTCATGAATGTTTGCTGTCTAGTTGTGGTCACTTGAAGAGTTCTTATCCAAACCTACTGGTGACTACGATAATGTACAGCAAAACTCTCACCCCTTCTGTTACGGAGGACTAAGTAGAAATTTTCTGTTTGATCTTTGAGCATTTTTAAGTTTTTTACATGTAAAGGTAAAAAGAGTAGGTTAAAGCTTTCTTATTTTTTCCCCGCTTTGAACTAGTCTGTACTCAAAATACCACTGAGACTTCATAAAAATGTCCCAGGGACTTCAGAGTTCCAGCCAAGAAAGGTATCACGTATTAAATAGCATGTCACTGTAGATCGATTACCCAAATGGGTGAGGCACAAGGAAAGTTTTGACGAGTATGAGAACAGCATTTCCTGCTGTTTGCTACTGCTGGAGACTCACTTTATTCCTCATTTCATCTGACTGCACCAAAATGTAGCCTCTGTAAAGCTTTTATAATTCTTTTAAAAACATAGTTTTGATACACAAATGCTGGTTAGCATTTTCATACCCACGTGTAAATTGGTAGAAAGAAAATGTAAAGCTAAAACCATGTGTTTCACTGAATAATTTTGTAAATATCATCGATCTGTTGACCTTATACTTGCTTCTAGGAATATACTAAGAAAGATGTCAATAGTTTCATCTAAGGCCTCCTATGGCTTAACACTTTGCTGGAAACATTCTCTAATAAGACAGAGTTTATTCTGTATGCTCACTTATCCTTACTTAAGTCTCTGATGCATACTTATTTACCAGCTTGTTTGCTTTGCTTATTTCTTATCCCCCCTCCGGGGGAGAAATCTAGACTGGAATCACCACCACAGCAGTAAGTATAAAGAATAAACAAGGGTAAAACTTCAAACCATGAAAACATTGCCAAGTTCCCAGCTAATTTTACCCCAAGAGGGAAAACCAAAAGAAAAACCACTCTTCAAGTAAAATTAAACACAACACTAGAATACTCAACGGGAGTTTGTTTAAAAATTTGCCTATCTGTCCATAAGCTTTGCTTTCACATATGTGAATGGATGCTAGCAAGATGCAAACGCCGTCACTGCAAAATATTCACTCTCTAGCCTAAGAGTTCAGATTTCTTTTTGCTGTCAACTTTATTTCCAAACAGTGTACTCTGATTCAAGATGCATATTAAAACAATTCTATGCTTGTTTTTCCTTTTTTTTTTTTTTAACATTATAATGAAATGTGCCTCAGAGCCAGGGTAAGTATGTTTATCTACAGCCAGATTTCGTTTATAGGAAAGCTATAAAGATAATACTCATTGTAATTAACTAGATTCTCTTTAGAAATTGAACTTAATTAAAAGAATGCAAATGGATTCACAGGAGGCAATACTACCTGGATCTAGACTAAAACATCATAGATGTAATCCTGTTAGAATGTGCTTTCTTTTTATCAGTCAACTTTTCTCAGCAACCTGATTAGCAGTTAACAGGTAGCTTAAAACAACCTGTAACACATATATGTTGTAACATAATTTGTGGCCCATTCAAAGAAATGTCCCTGAATGGGAAGCTGTTTAGAGTGAAATAAAGAACTGGATGTATTTTATGCCACTGATCGCGAAGTAATTATTAACCTACACTTCTCCTTTCAATGTTTTGTAATTGCTGTTTTTTGTATTGCCAAGTTTTTAAACCATTCACAATCCCTTAAGGGGGAAAAAGGAAGGACATTCAACACGGGTTCCTTGCTGAGAAGAGAAAGCACAATCGCAAAACCCTCTGGCTACACTTGTTCTTTAACAATTTTTTTTAGTTACTCAGAACAAAACTTGCTCTTTCACATTCTATTTTATATTCAGCACGGCACATTTCTGGGTGAAAAACAGGAATGTGAACGGCGAAGGAAGAACATACTCTAATAATGAACATGGTAAGTCCTCCATCAACCCCAATTTGAAGAACTCAGGTCTCCCTCACTTTCAAATTCCCTTCATCTGCTGGTTTACTCGCCCTTCTCTAATGGGATGTACAGTAATATGTGGTCATTGTAGGCCTTCCATTGGTGACTATTCTAAAATTCAGCACTAGAAAATACCTTTTAAAGAGCAGACATGCTCTCCTTAATCAGATTATAAATATTAAAGAGTCTACCTGAAAATAATTCTCAGAATCATATTAGACTAAGATAATCCCATCTAAACTTACAACATTTTCATCTACTTCTATTTTTGTGCTTTTACATTGTGAGTAGGAATCTGTTTTGTACATGTGTCCTTATAGAAAAAAAATACATATAAAGATGTTTTGTTGTAAACCATTTTAAGATAAGCTTGAGGTTCTGTGAATTGTATGACATCAATTATCATTCTCCACAAATTGAGGATTCCAGAGCAAATAATTGAAGGCCAAACACAAGAATCACATGAGGGAATCCACTTTAGAGTAAGAGACATCTTGCCCAGAAACCTGCTGCTTTAGAAATTAAATTTTCAAGAACAACTGTTATGTTTGGGGCCTAAACTTGAGCCAATTTAGCACTAACTCAGCTGTCCTTTTTCTCTCAAAGCAGGTTGACAGAAAAGCTTGAGATGAATGTCACCACATCCTTTGAAGAAGGTAACGAGAGAACTTAAGCACAGAGATAAAAGGAGAACTCTTAACCGATACCTTCCAAGAAATAATCCGTGGTGCTGATCTGAAGGCAGATCCTGCAAAATCTGGAGCTTTTCTTTCCTATTTGCTTTTATCTTTGATGAACAGTTAGATGTGACCTATGTTTATGGGCATACACAATACCACATCAAGTGAAGGTGGGTTGTGCGGCTCATGGGTTCACATCTTTGAAGGTGATTGGATCATTGGGGTCAGGGAGCTGTGATAGCAGGTGTGCTTGTGGAAAAATCATTTTATGTGTATGTGTACCAGCAACCAGTGTTTAGATCAGAAAAGAAAAGAAAGTATTAGAATCATCACATTTGCCTCACTCTTCCTCTTTGAGTTCCAAAATCAGTCATGTTTATGAAAGTCAGGACTCCTGGGCCAACCATCACCAAAGCCTCCTCATGATTTCAACACTCTTAACTTGCTGCACAGAGCTTTGCTACCCACTCCTAGTAGCCCTTTGCAGGAAGTTGGGCAGGTTCCTAAGCTAAGCTTCACTCAGCTCCTGAACCCAAAGGGCAAAATCCAATGAGAAATTATGTGCAATAGAGTACGTTCCTAGGGGACTAGTGTATAAATTAGGGTACAAATGGCACAACTATGTGATGTGATTTTGAATGGCATTCAGATTTAATCTGATTATGGTAACTACATATCCTCTTTTTATTCCCTCAATATTCAAAGCTCAGTGATACTATCGGTATTTTCAGCCCTTTCTTTCCTGTCTCATCAAGTAATAATCAAAACTGCATCTTCGATCTTTTTTATTTTGAATCACACTAGACTGGTTCAGAGCATTATCACTGGATGACTGGAGGAGATGTATTGGCCTCTCAATGGTTCAAGGCCTTCAGAGATTTTCACTAACTTTGGAATATTTGAAAAATTATTTATTCAATGTTTTATTTATTAAGTAGTGATCATCACATACCATTCTACATCCTGGGGATAAATAGATGAGATAACCCCACCTTCAAGGAATATTAGCAAGTTGATAGATTTGCATATATTTAGGGGAATAAATAGTATTTCAGTGTAAGATTGATGATGTAGAAGCTGCACATGTATTTGGGAAGTTGAGCCTGGATTATTGTCAGGGAAGGAAGAAGACAGAATGGGATTGAGGTACCCAGGGAGACAAGAAGCATTGTGGAAGTGCCAGAACATTGGGTGAAGGAGCTCAGGACGATGGGTGTCTAAGATGGGTCCTACCATAGCGATTTGGGGCTACTGCAAGGGATTAAAAAAGTAAACACTATTACTTTAAAATGTGACTACTTCCTCTGCCTAGCCCCTGTTCCTTCCTGAAATTTCTGGTTAGCATTAGCTGGAAAATCCAAAAGAAAGCTGAACTATGAGCTGAGCTCCTTATTTCTCAGAACAACAATGTCCTGGAGAATCTGAGGTCATTTGTGTGTCCTCTGTGTGGCAATGTCGGCTGTGACATGGGTAACTGCTGCTGACAAGGATTTGAGAACAGTCATCAGCTTAATGAAGCCCTCAGAAGCCATTAGAGAGATTCACCGTTATGTTCTTTTACTATGGAAATGTATTTAAGTTAAATGTTAGTTTTTAGGGAGATGAAGTTGTTTATCTAAAGCCAACCCATCAGAATTACAGGGAGCTGTCAAAATCCAGTAGACCCATATTTTTTCGTGGTTTCTCCTCCATTGGCATAGAATAAAATTAGATAGAGTCAAACCAAAACATAGCTTTACCAGAGAAATTCTACCTCCAGTGCTTTAAGACTCTGACAAGTTTGCTGGGGCTCAAAAGAGTATGTCTGTGCATATGGTTTCTCTTTATCACTTCCAGTACTGCCACTGGGATTTCCATTTTAAATTATCTGGAGTGCAGAGACCGTTATTTCTGCACTACCACATGTTAAAGATGTGAAATAGTTTTCATCACATCTCCAAAAATAGAACACCAAAAACAGAGCTAATGAGACCATAGGCATTTTGAAATTAAGGGTAAAAAAAAAGATGAAATGGCTTATTTTGTTCTTAAAAATCAAAGGGACTATTTAAAATATTTCCTAGGGATTGGAGGTGGGGGAAGTCGTCAGGTTAAAAAAAAAGTTTTATCCTATTGCTTATCTTTTTCTGTCTAGTTTATAAGTGAATATAAAGTTTTTGTTCTTATTTTCTCAGATACTCATTGAATTTATTCTGGTTTTGTCTGAGAAAAATCAGATTATTTTTCAACAATAAATGTGTGCCATATACTTTTCACAAAAGCAATCACCTCAGATTTTATGATTCATATTGTGGTGTGCCAAAGAGACAATAAATAGATATTAGTTTTAAAATAAATTGTGTTGGCCTTTGTATTTTAAGAATAACTCTGAAAGGGGGAGGAATTGTTAAGAGATATCAGAGTGTGTGTGTGTTTAGCCATTTTGAGAAGAAAGCATCTATACTGAAGCCAGGTCTAGGAAGCTGATATTGGGGGGTTTACTGAATAGCTCTCACCTCCTCCTCCTGCTTTGCCATCAGACCCTACAAACCAAATGGGAAAAGGAGAAAAGTAATAAATAGGGAGAAATAGCAAAGATGTATTGAAGTAGAAATGTGTGTTTGTGCTTGTGTGTTTTGGTGTTGGGATGGTTAGGACTAAATAAGTAAAAGCCACTGAATAAAATAAAAAGAACCCTTTTCACTCATCTCATTTCAGACCCTAAATAAAAAAGTGCATTGTATGTGAAGGGCTATTCTATTTACTTTGCGAATGTTGATAGACTATAAATTATTTGGGAACAGAAAGATTTTGAAGTTAGAGAATAAATATGGTCAGACCTGGGCTGGATACTTTGGCTCACACCTGTGTACCCAACAATTTGGGAGGCAAAGGTGGGATGATTGCCTGAGCCTACAAGTTCCAGACCACCCTGGGAAACATGGCGAGACCCTGTCTCTTAAAAGAAATAATGTTCAGAACTCACAGAAGCTTGATATCTGGACTTCATACAAACACCAAGATGACTCAATTTACTTAATAAATTTTGGAGGGGCAAAACATTTGGACTTTCACATTAACATTTTCTTTTCCATTGTATAACATAAGAAAATGGTTGAGGAACATGGCTTTGCATTTTAAGATGACATCATTTGCCAGGAAAAGGCAAAAATCTGGTACTTCCTTTTTGATGTGACCACCTCATCCCTAACTTCACTTGCATATTTCCCCTAAGACAGTGTCCAGAAAATGATTGTTGGAGAACAGCAACATTTTAATAATTGTCTTTTTTGACAGCCAGGCTAGCAGTACCCATTGCCTGTCTTACTGATACAAAGTGCGGTGTAACTTTTTGGCAAGTATCTTTTTCTATTTCTCCATTTGGTCATTAATATGTGTGTGTGCACACACCTGAACATTTAAGAGTGCACACTTTTCTCAGAACAAGAGTATCAGCTGCCTGAAGTCCAAGTACAAGCCCAGAAATACAAGGGACTAGACACATTTCCAAGACAAAGACTGATAGGAGGAATGCATTCTTGACACTTCCATCTTACATTTATTAATATACCAGTGATACTGTTATTATCATTATCTAAGCAGTTATCTGCTCAGTTGTGATTGGACAGTTATGATTCTGTATTTGGGAAAATTAAATGGTAAAAAATCCACAAGTCATATTGAGAGTCAACTACCATTTAAATTATCTGCAACAAGACTTATGTAATATATTCAAAAGCTGTCTTTAACCATCATCCTTCAACTGTATAATCCTAAGGAAGGCATGACAGAATGTGTACTTTAATATTAGCATTGCTTTTGTAAAGGGTTCACATTAAAGCATACACCCTAAAATGAACCTCCCCTTTAATCACAAATTAAACCTAAAATCGGAAAAGAATTATGATTTTCACTTATTTCACCATTGATCAGGAACTGAATAGTTATATAGATCACAACTGATCTATATACCTATATGCCAATATCCCATATCCCAATTTGTATCTATTTATCCCCTCTTCAAGGAATACTTTCTTGAAAACATTAGAATTCCATAAATGATATTCAGATGCAAATTAGAGACTTTAATTTTGTCATGCTCTGAAAGGAGCTCCAATGTTTTTTGACCTAATTGCTTTTGTGCCTATGATCACAATAACTAAAGGACTTTGAATAACTGCTTCCAGTGCTGAGTTTCAGTGCTTTTCCTTGAAAACCTACACATTTTAATGTGTTCTTGGCATTTAACAAGTTATCTTTATTAGAAAAGATTTTCCAAGATATTACAGAGCAAATGTTGTAATAACTTCTCTAATCATTTTAAAACTGGGTCTGTAATACTACCTGCCAGGATTCTGTAGAAATGAAATCTTGGACCTAATTTTTAATTCCTTTTCCTCATCCAGAATCTCAGATTTTCTGGAAGCTTTCCCGAGTGAAGATCTGCAACAGGCCTGTCGTTAATAGTTTATGGTGTGACTGCCACACTATTGATTTCTGTGTCAAAGGATGGAAACTCCTGTCCAATTTCCATCTGCCCTTTGTATTTATCATAGACACCCCACAAAATCAAGTTAACCCAAAGTGGAAGTACCACATAAAATTACCCCAGCTAATACCTTGCTGAAAAATTCTTTTTAAAAATTCATGGTATTCCCAGAGCCTGGTTTTACCTTCACTGTATATGTTTATCACAAACCTCAGGAAGATGATGGTGGACCAGAAAGATGCATGGGGATTTGAATCTCTTTATTAGCTTATTTATACCTTAAATGTATGTTTCCATGGGTGAAGTTTGGAAGAGCCATCAGCACTAATATACCTGTATCGTGATTTCTAGGAAAATGAGCATGCAATGGCAACTTTGACAGTGACATCTAAGGTCTTCTGGGAATGAGTCTGGGAACTAGCATGCCACTCTGATGTACTTACAGTCTGCTTGTTTTCTATTATATACATATTGGACAATATCCCAGGAGTTTATGTATGACCCTTTCTCAGACAATGTGTGGACTTACTGTAGGCAAGTTGGATTAAACATGTATGTGTATACATACTAAACATACATATATGTGTATATATATGTTTAATCCAGCTTGTGTATAGTAATTTATGTGTACATATATACATACATATATATATACATACACATATACATATATTCCAGTCTCCCTTAGTGTTGTAGGTTCAATCAGGGGATTGGAGTGAAATATTTGTCTCTCAGTTTGAATTCCCGGGGTTTATATACCTTTCATACTTCATAGCACCTGACAGTTTTCTTATAGAAGTACAAAACATTAGTAGACTCTATGACAGCTATGACCTAAATTTGAGTGGTAACATGTTAGTAGCTCCATGTTAGCAACCCCGCTGATATGTGTAGGTCCTCATACCTTAGAAAGAGGAAGAAAATTTCATCCAAAAGCACACGAAAGATGCAACTACTTTTCAGAGAATACACTATCCAAATCTCCAATCATACTAACTTGTTACTGCATGTCCTCAGTCTCTGTTATCTTTTCTACTTTGAATCACGCTATTATGGATGCTGTCCAATAATGTGTTACCAAAATGAGTTGCTTTTAGGAGAGCATAGGTCTATGTGATCTTGGCTTCCCTGAGGACACTGAATATGAAGTCACTTACTGCCTATATGTTCCATCTTTAATCTCTTCCAACAACGAATTAGGAAAAACATAGAATAGTATACAAGCTCTAACACCAAGTTACATAATTAGACATGCCAAGATTCAAATCCAAGATTTTGCACTTTGAATCAAAATAGTTAACCTTAGTAAATCTGCTGTGTTATCTGTAAAAAGACAGTATATATATTTGTAGGTAGAATGTCAGGAGAGATTACACTAGGCAATGTATGCCACCACTGCTATGAAAGTGCATTTGCAGATGCTGCCACCCTGAATGCTGCTGGTGTGTGTATGTGAGCATGGGTCCCACAGCCAACGCAGCGATGAAGTGTTTCTGCCAGCACCCCCCATCAGTGTGTTCTTGGTAGCAGATTTGGAACCCCTTAGCCCATCCAGCACAACAGGTGCTAAACTTCAAGGACCAGAAAATGAAACCTATGGCTCTGTTTTAGTTCTCCAGTGTTACAGCATGTTGCCCAGGACTGCAGAGCTGAGCCTTGGCCTTCTGAAATCATCCAGAAATGAAGTCAGTTAACTGAACCCAACTTATGCCACAGTATAACCCTCAAGGAGAGAAAGTACAAAAGGAAAAATCCCTATTTAAAAGGACAGCAACTTCAGAGAATAAAGAAACAACAGCCCACATGAGAATGAACTAGCATAAGAACTGTGCAACTGTAAGAGCCAGAGAATCTGCTTACTTCCAAAGGAACTCTAGTTCCCCAGCAATGGTTCCTAACCAGGCTGAAATGGCTCAAATGACAGGCGTAAAACTAATCTAGATAGTAATGAAGATTGAGTTTCAGGGAAAAATTGAAACCCAAACCAAGGAATCTAAGGAATCCAATAAAATGAAAAAACAACTTAAAAAAAAAAAGGCCATTTAAACCAAGAATCAAACTGATCTGATAAAACTGAAAAACTCACTACAATAATTTCTTTCTTCCTTTTTTTGAGACAGTCTCACTCTGTTGCCCAGGCTGGAGTGCAGTGGTACAAACTTGGCTCACTGAGTCTGGACCTCTTGTGCTCAGGTGATCCTGCCACCCCAGCCTTTGGAGTAGCTAAGACTACAGGTGTGTGCCACCATGCATAGCTAATATGTTGTCCTAACAGTTGGAAGTATTAACAGTAGAATAGACCAAGCTGAGAAAAGAATCTTAAGAGTTTGAATACTAGTTCCTTGAATCAATTCATTCAAAGAATAAAACCAGAACTACCAAGAAACACAGGATTGTGTAACATAGGCCAAACATAAAAATCATTTATGTCCACGAAAGAGGGAGAGAGTGCAAGCAACTTGGAAAACCTATTTGAAGATATTGTCCATGAAAACTTCCCCCATCTTGTTTTAAAAGTCAACATTCAGATTCAGGAAATTTAGAAAACCCCTGTGAGATACTATGTTGGAGGACCATCCCCAAGACACATAGTCATGAGATTCTCCAAGGAAAATGAGGAAGAAAAAAATATTAAAGGCAGCTAAAGAGAAGAGGTAGGTCACCTACAAAGAAAACCTCATCAGGATACCACTGTACCCCTTCCGCAGAAATCCTACAAGCCAAAAGAGATTGGGGCCTGTGCTCAGCATCCTTAGAGAAAAATTTCAACCAAAAATTTCATATCCAGCTAAAATAAGCTTCATAAGCAAAGGAGATATAAAGTCCTTTTCAGATAATCAAATGCTAAGGGAATTTATTACCACCAGACCTGCCTGACAAGAGGTCCTTAAGAGTGCTAACTATGCAAACAGAAGATCAAACAAAAGACCATTAGTGGCCAACACAAAAACACAGTGAAGTACATTGACCTTTGAATTTATGAAGCAAATGCAAAATTAAGTCTACATTACAACCAATTAACAAAACGATAGGATCAAATCCTCATGTATCAATAATCTTGAATGTATATAAGCTAAACACTCCAATTAAAAGGCATAGAGTAGCAAGTTGGATAAAGAAGCAAACGATGTGGATGATTGTGGTGATTTATCAAGGATCTAGAACTAGAAATACCATTCGACCCAGCAATCCCATCACTTGTTATATACCCAAAGGGTTATAAGTCATTCTATAATAAAGACACAGGTACACGTATGTTTGTGGCACTGTTCACAATAGCAAAGACTTGGAATCAACCCAAATGCCCATCAATGACAGACTGGATAAAGAAAATCTGGTGCATACATACCATAGAATACTATACAGCCATAAAGAAGAATGAGTTCATGTCCTTTGCAGGGGCATGAAGCTAGAAACCATCATTCTCAACAAACTAACACAAGAATAGAAAACTCAACACCACTTGTTATCACTTTTAACTGGGAGTTGAACACTGAGAACACATGGGCACAGGGAGGGGAATATCACACACTGGGGCCTGTCAAAGGGTTGGGGGCTGAGGAAGGATAGCATTAGGAGAATTACCTAATGTAGATGACAGGTTGATGGATGCAGCAAACCACAATGGCACGTGTATAACTATATAAGAAACCTGCATGTTCTGCACATGTATCCCCCAAACTTAAAGTATAATAAAAATAAAAATGGAAAAAAAGACCCTGCTGTACACTGTTTAAGAGAACCATCTCAAATGCAATGAAACCCATAGGCTCAAAGTAAAAGGATTAAGAAAGTATCAAGGAACAGAAAACAAAAGAACAAGTGTTCTTATTCTAATTTCAGACAAAACAGACTTTAAACCAACAATGATTAAAAAAGACAAAGAACATTACATAATACATTGTTCAATTCAACAAGACTTAATATAAACATATATGCACACAGCATCAAAGCACCCAGATTCATAAAGTTCTTACAGACCTATGAAAACACTTCATCACACAATAATGGGAGACCTCAACACTCCACTGGCAGTATTAGACAATGAAGGCAAAAAATATCAAAGATTTTAGGGACCTAAATGCGACTCTTGACCAAATAGACCAACAGACATCTACAGAACACTCCACTCAAAAACAAAATTTGCATTCTTCTCATCTGCACATGGTACTTTCTTCAAAACTGACCATGAAACAATCCTCAGCAAATTAAAGTGAAATCACACCAACCACACTCTAAGATCACAGTGCAATAGAAGTAGAAATAAATATTAGGATGATCTCTCAAAACCATACAATTACAAGGAAACAAAGCAACCTGTTCCAGAATGACTTTTGGATATACAATGATATTAAGGCAGAAATCAAGAAATTCTTTGACACTAATGAAAAAAATACAAAAGATGAGAATCTCGGAGACACTAAAGTGGTATTGGGAGGAAAGTTGACAGCACTGAACACCCACGTCAAAAAACAAAGATCAAATTAACAACCTAACATCACAGCTAAAGGAACTAGAAAAACAAGAGCAAACCAACTCCAACTCTTCAAAGCTAGCAGATGAAAAGACATAGACAGAATCAGAGCTAAACTGAATGACACTGAGATACAAAGAAACCATACAAAGTCTTTTAAACGATGAATAAGATTGACAGACAACTAGCTAGACTAATAAAGAGAAGATACAAAAATACAATCAGAAATGATGAAGGAGAGCATTACCACTGACCCCAACTAAGTACAAAAAAAGAAAAACCCTCGGAGTATGAGAAACACCTCTATGCATACAAACTAGAAAACCTAACTCACAGAAATGGATACATTCCTGAAAACATAACAGCCTCCCAAGGTTGGGCCAGAATTAAACTAAAACCAGGAGCAGACCAATAACGAGTTCTCCATTTGAATTAGGAATAAAAGTCCTAACAACCAGAAAAAGCCCTGGACCAGATTCACAGCTGAATTTTACCAAATGTGTAAGGAACAGCTGGTATAAATCCTACTGAAACTATTCCAAAACACTGAGGAATAGGGACTCCCTCTATGTGGCCAGCATCATTCTGATACCAACACCTGGCAGAGACAAAAAAGAGATCTTCAGAATAACATGCCTGATGAGCAGAGATGGAAAATCTCAAAAATACCAGCAAACTGAATCCAGCAGTACATCAAAAAGCTAATCCACCATAATTAAGTAGGCTTTAATCCTAGGATACAAAGTTAATTCAATATATTCAAGTCCATAAATGTTTCATCACATAAAATGAACTAAACACAAAATCCACATGATTATCTCAATAGACTCAGAAAAGGCTTTTAATAAAATTCAGCATCCCTTGATATTAAAAACCCTCAATAAACTAGACATTCAAAGATCATTCTTCAAAATAATAAGAACCATCTATAACAAACCCACAGCCAACATCATACTAAATAGGCAAAAGCTGGAAGCATTTCCCTGGATAACTGGAACAAGACAAGTGCACCTGCTCTCACCACTCTTACTCAGTTTAGTACTAGAAGTCCTAGCTAGAGCAATCAGACAAGAGAAAGAAACAAAAAATACCCAAAAAGCAAGAGAGGAAGTTAACTCTCTCTTCACAGGTATGGTTTTCTATGGAGAAACTCCATAGTCTCTTCCCCCAAGAGATCCTAGATTTGATAAATAGCTTCTGTAAAGTTTCAGGATACAAAAATCAATATATAAAAATCAGTAGCATTTCTATACCATGACAACATCTAAGCTGAGAACAAAACGAAGAACACAAACTCAATAACAATAGCCATAAAAAAGAATACAATGCTTAGGAATTCAGCTAACCTGAGAGGTGAAAGATCTCTGCAACACTAATTTAAAAACACTTCAAAAAAAAAAAACAACAACACAAAACATAGGTGATGCCAACAAATGGAAAAACATTCAGCGCTCATAAACAGAAAAACTAGCTGTTGTGAAAATGGTCGTATTGTCCCCAAAGCAACTTATAAATTTTAAAAAGAACCTGAATAGTCAAAGCAATCTTAGCAAAAAAACAAAAAAAAAAAACAAAACAAGCCAGAAGCATTACCCATCTTTAAACTATACAAGCCTACAATTACAGAAATAGCAAGGTACTAGTACAAAAACCAGACACACAGACCAATGAAATAGGTTAGAGACCCCAGAAAAATAAAGCTACATGACTCCATCCATATGATCTTTGACAAGTCAACAGAAACAAGTAATGGAGAAAGTACTCCTTATTCAATAAATGGTGCTGCGATAACTGGCTAAGCCATAGGCAGAAAATTGAAATTGGATACCTTCCTTATACTGTTTACAAACATTAACTCAATATGGATTAAAGACTTATATGTAAAACCTACAACTATAAAATCCCTAGAATAACACTTAGGATATACTATTCCAGACATAGGCCTTAGCAAAGATTTCATGACGAGCCTCCAAAAGCAATTCCAACAACAACAAAAAAAATGAGCAAATAGACCTAATTAAAGAGCTCTGCCCAACAAAATAAACTATCAATAAACACACAACTTGCAGAATGAGACAAAACATTATGTATCTGACAAAAATCTCATATCCAGAATCTAAGAAACTTCAATTAACAAGCAAAAACCAAACAGCATTTTTAAAAAAATGGGCTAAGGATGTGAACAGCCACATTTCAAAAGACATACATACAGTTAACAAATATAGGAAAATACTCAATATCCCTAATAGAGAAATGCAAATCAAAACCACAATGAAGTGTCATCTTTCATTTGTCAGAATGGCTATTAGTAAAAATTCAAAAAATATTTGCTGGTGAGGTTGTGAAGAAAAAGAGAATGCTTGTATATTGCTGGTAGGAATGTAAAGCTGTCTCTGTGGAAAGCACTTTGGAACTTTCTCTAAGAACTTAAAACAGAACTCCCATTCAACCATACATTGCCAAAGGAGTGTCAATCATTCTACCATCAAAGCCACATACACGCGTATGTTCATCACAGCACTATTCACAATACCAAAGACATGGCACCAAGCTAGATGCCCATCAACGGGAGATTAAAGAAATTGTGGCACAAATATACCATGGAATATTAGGCAGCCATAAAAACAAAATCATGTCCTTTGCAGGGACATGGATGGAGCTGGAGGCCATTATCCTAAGTGAACTAATGCAGGAACAATTACCACATGTTCTCTCAAGTAAGTGGTAGCTAAACTTTGCATACACATGGACACAAAGAAGGGAACAGAAGGTACAGGAGTCTGAGGGTGAAGAATGGGAATGTAAGGATTCAAAAAGTACCTATTGGGAACTATGCTCTTTATCTGGATGATGAAATGGTCTGTCTACCAAGCTCCTGTGACATACAACTTACTCATGTTAAAAACCTGCACATGTACCCCATAAACCTAAAATAAATGTTTGAATTTTAAAAAAAGGTAGCATAAAGCATTTAGCAACAGTATTCAAGAACAAAGTAAGTCCTTGTTGAGAAGAAACAGTAGACATTATAGTTACTTAAGAAACCATTTGGGTTGTCGGAAATGTCACAATGGTGTTCAATTGAATCAAGAACGATCTGCATGATTTAACACTTTCTCAGATAGTTACAATTACAGTAATTTTGTTTTCTGAGTTTTCAATCTTTTTCAGTAAAAAAATTCTATGAATTTATTATTGATGTAAGTATTTGCCTTTTAGAATATGGTAAGCCTTTAAAAAGTGTTACATTTATATCCTAAAATACGTATTTATTGTACATTAGGAGGGTGATAAAGCATGATGGGGAGACAATTACACAAGAATACAAAAAAGATGTGAAACTTATTTTGTTCTCTTTCTAATCTCAAGGTGAAAGGGGATATTATTGATCTCTTTAATTATCCTCTGCCCAAAAAAAATAACTTTTATTCACATATCATGCTCCTGAATTTTGTGTATTGTATTCCCAAATAAAAAGAAAACAACCTTTTACCTTCTCTTACATTGTTTGCCCGCAGTAAGAAAGTTAGCATCTCTATTATATAATTTGTATGCATTATGGCTATTGGAAGACCCTGATGTTCTTGTTTATCATCATTCTAAACAAAATGTATTTCCTAAATCTCCTAGCAGGATTTAGCAACCAGTGGTTTTCTGCTTTAGGAATATTGTTTAGATTCCAGATATTTTAAAGTTATAGTAGAAATTAATTTGAACCTATCAATTATTCTAAGATTTAAAATGACCTCAATTCAAATTCAAGCTAATGATTAACTTAAAATATAAAACACATTGATGAGTACATTACCTGGTAACTAGCTATTACTATTTTTCAGATATTAAGGTATAATTTCATTTTTAATGACAAAGATCAGGTAGTCTTTTTACTACACATCTAATAGGTGTATTTAATTGTGAATTGTTTAAATTTTTGAACCATAATTTTGAAATCTTACTTTGTTCTACAACTGATGACTTCCCAGATAATCATTTCATTACAATATTTTTTCTACTTTGAGCAAGTATTCTACAGTTCTCTATTCCCTGGATGCTAATGAAATATCTCAGAAGTGTAGTTTTCTATGATTACTGGTGTTAACGTTTGCTATTATTTTGTATTGCTGGCTTCATGTATTTAATCTTATGCTTTCTGCAATGGTTAATTTCACCCCTATCTGTGATGTATGACCACTGATGGACCATTTGATTATTGGAAAACCTACCCAGCTATTCATGTGGTTCCAACAGTGAAGCAGGTTCATTTTCACTTAATTTAATGAGCAAACAGCATTGGATCTGAAAGATTTAGTTGACTTGCTATGCTGCAAAATGGTTGCCCTTGCTTACAACCTAGCCATTTGTAATTTCCTTTATCCATTAATTATCACTTTTTAAAATTCTTTAACTCACTAGAAACACAATGTCACAAGACATTCACATTCATTTGATATATGAATTGATGGTTTCCATTAGAATTCACTGACTCCAAATTTATAAAGCAAAAATAATTGGAATCAGACAGAAATAACAAGGTTGGTGAGAATGTAGGTCATACATTGCTGCTGGGGATATAAAATGGCATAGCTACTTTGGAGAACAGTTTGGCAGTTTCTTAAATCAAGTTAAACATACACTTGTTGCACACCCAAGGAATTCTACTCTTAAGAATCTACCCTCGAAAAGTGAAAGGTATTTCCACACAAAGGCTTGTATGCAAATGTTTGCAGCAGCCTTACTGTTGATAGCCAAAAAGTAAAAGCAATCTAAATGCCCATCAACTGAATGAGTAAACAGAAGTTATCTATTTATAGATCAGAACACTGTTCAGCAATAAAAAGGAAAATACTGATGTATGCTGCAATATGAATGGACTTCCAAAAATTATGCTACATTAAAAAATCAGATGAAAAAGGCTAAATATTTATATATAGGTGAATAATTTTTGAAATATTTTGGAGTTAGACCAGTAGATTGGATCTAGGAAATGACAAAATGTAGATGCCTTCTAAAATACGGCCAAAGAAAGAAGGCAGATGTTGAACCCATTTAATGAGATGAAGATGATGGTAAAGTGTAGAATTACACCTGGGGGCAAGAAGTTTGAGATGCCCTACAGAGATCCAGGGAGAAGTCACATATGCAGTCGGACTAAGCCTCCAGCTGTGATAAGTAATCAGGGCTGGAAGTCATTATTTAGAGATATGACAGGATTAATTTTTGTGGGAAATATATAGATGGAAACAAAGATTGAACAAAGAATCTTAGAACGGCAGGTAGAAACCTTGTGAAGAGAAGACAGAAAATGAGAGTGAGGAATGAACGGAGAGAAAACTGGAGTCTCATGGTGAATAAAACAAAGAGAAGACATTGTAATGGAATAGAAGAGAATAAATACAACTATAAAAGAGTAGAACACTGCTACATTTATTTTAATTGACTAATGTGTATTTAATTATTTCTTACTGGTAAATATATGCTGCTAATTAACCTTTGCATTTTGATTTCTTTTAATTTAACAGAATTTTCACTGCATTCATAATGATGCCAAAGCCCATTTTACAAACAAATCATATGCAATGAGTATTACTAGAAGTATTTGAAAATTTCAAGCAGCTATATTCTCACCAGTCTAAAGCTTCAACAAATTATTAAGTTCCCTTTTTTACATAATATATTCAAGAAAATGTGCCAGTATGACAATAAAGCATTTCTTGTAGAGAGGGCAAGAGCAGGTGAGTATCTTAAATGAATTGTGAAGTCTTTTATTGAAAAAAATACTTTATCTTGAATGTTCATTCAACTTTTTAGATTAAACTGCATATAAAAATGAATATCAATGGATTTATTTTATCTTTCCACATACGGTTTTCCAATCAGTTACTGTCTAAACATGCAACCAAATTGTTATAGGTGAAAAAGTCAGTAAACTAATGGACTCAGAGGGAGGAGGTGTGTGGTGTTTCCCTTTGTTCCATTTCTTGTCTCTGTGCTTTGTGTAGAAGGCCTAGTTCCTTTTGTCTACCCTCAGTATTGAGTAAAGATCACCATGGACCAACAGTTATCCAGTCCATCCCTTATCCCTTGGTTCAGTGTTTCAGAAAGTAGTCACTGGTTTTCCATGGAATGATCCATATGAAAGTGTTACACTCTTGTAATTTTTAACCACTTGAGCTTAGCAATAACTGAACAAGGAGTAACTATTAACTAATTCTGGTGAAACAAGATTATAATACAAATTCACAAAACCTACTTGCTTGTTATTGAGCAAAGAAACTCTTAACATAAGGCATATGTGAAAGAGTCCAACGGCAGTCACCACTGAAAATAAGGTCAAACAAGAGAACGGAGAAAGCAAATTGTGTGTCTGAATGTGTTATTTTCCCACCTTCTAATTATCTTCCCAGAAACCAACTCCAAAATAAACTTACGCTATGAAATATAAATCTTTGTTCGGCATACTATATTTTCTGGAATACATAAAAAATTAGCTTTTATGGCTCTTTGGAGAAATGTCTGATTGTATGTGTGGGGCAGGAAATATAAGATGAGCCTGGAGCATTTAGCAACGCCAGAGTTAGAAATGACTAAAGAAAAATATGAGCCACGTCAAAAGGATGGAGGAGTCAACCTGAAAGAGCCCCCAATGGCCAAAGCTGAACAATGTTGAGCAATAAAATAAATTATGACAGCATTTTACGTTAACTCGAACAATAAAATCTAAGTCAGCATTTGTATAAACAAATGATGGAATAAGTAAATAAATGTGAGATAAGAGATAAACCTTCCTTGAAGAAAAATTCTAAATAATATACGTAGATTTCTTTCCTCCAAGGGGTACAACTTAATTCTTCTAATGAGTGAGTCCTGGATTTATTCACTGGTTTCCAAAAGTAGAATATGGTAAGGCAAAAACAGAAACATTACAATATAGAACTTTGCAATGACAAACATTAACATCATCATTTGTAAGTCATGTTGATGTCATTTGCCTCCTTAGATGATGCAGTGAGTGGGCCACCTCACTCCTGTAATATTCTCTTTTCAAACTCATAACCCCAGTCTAATCATGAGATAACATCAGGCAGCCAATTTTAGTGCTATTCTACAAAATATCTGACCAGCACTCTTGAAAACTGTCAAGGTCATGAAAAACAAAGAGAATCTAAAAGTCAAGAGGCACCTACAGAGACTTGATAACTGAGTGTAATATGGTATTCTGAGTGGAATCTTAGGACAGAAAAAAAAAATTTTTAAATGACACCCAAATAATGCTTGTAGTCTCCCTAAGAGGACTGTACCAATGTTAATGCTTTAGATTTAAGAATGTGCTGTATTATGTAACATGTTATTTGAGAAAGTTGGGTAAAGGCTGTATGGAAATTTTATTTCCAACTTTTATGTAATACTAGAATTATTCCTAAAAATTTATTAAAACACCATGGCTTTATTTACTACATAAATAGATGTTTGTCAAGAAAAATCACAAGAGTACCTTATTTCACGTTCCTTGGAGGTAACGGCTGGCAGGGAGTGAGAAGAGGAGAATAGAAGGAAGCAAAACTGCAGTCTCAGGTGAAGTCTAGCCTGGCCTCCTCAGAGTGGATGGCTTTGGGGCATTAGTCAACCTCACAAAGCTGTCTCCACCTTGTGTCGAGGGGCTTGGCCTTTCACACACCCCTTATCAAGAAGGCAGTCACTGGTCATTACTACACCTGGGAAATATGACATTTCCAGCAAGATGGCCCCATCACTGAAGGGTAACTCTAGAGAAGGGGAGTTGCTCTAAGAACTTAGAAGCCAGTATTTAACAGAAGCAAGCAAAAGGGTTCCAAAGGTGATACAGAGTTGGAGGCCGGGCTCTCCTTGCTCTACAGAGATTCTTTTGTCAGTCACATCAAGTTCAATTCATCCATGCACAGCTTCTCCAAAATCCATTCGGCCACAATACTTATAATATAGAAACTTACAAGAGGAGAGTGGGCCAACAAATGGTCCTATTGCTGCAGGTGATTCCAAAGCTGTAACTGATCCTCATCATCTCCCTCAGTATCTATTGGTTGGAGTAATTGCCATGTGGAATCAAAACCAGATGTGAGAAAAGCATTCGGACTCTATTAATATGTTGAGTACAAGAAGCAAATGATGTCACAAATATAATGAACCAAAGTTATATTTTATAGAATACCCAAGACACCTTATGATCATAGTATGATGGAGAGAAGAATTAACTTCCTGAGGGAGGCAGCTCCCAGCTGAGAGTGATATCCAGGAGGTGAATTTGTCTGAAGCATGAGCGCCCCAGAGCAAGAGTAGTTGGGAGATGGGTGCACTGGGGACCTGGAAGGGCACTAAGTACACCTACAATGCATATTATGAACCAAAAAACCTAAAAGAAAAAAAAAACATGAAACAAGAATCACCCATGAATTAAAATGGAGAAGATGTTTTAGGGAAAAGAGTGACAATTTGTTATAATACCACAAAGACCGAAGAACCATATGCTTGCGTTGAGTGAGCCGTGATACATTTCATGAATTTTATTTATAGTTACACTTGTAGAACGTAGATTACATATGAGATTATAATGCTGATAACGGGAATGAAGAAATCAGAGACAGGATAAACATTGAAGTTTTAAGCATAGTTCAGTATTCCAGTGGCATATATTTAGTATTTTGAAAATCTTGCTGCAAAGATCAACTCAAGTTGGCAAGACACATTTTAAAGTGTCTAATACATAGATGAAAGACCTTTTGTAAACTGTGTATTAAATACAACCCTAAGCTAATTCTTCTTAACTTACAAAGTTGTTTCAGTGGGTGCATTACTGGAAGGATCACTCATTGGGCAGAAAGGACTAGCTCTTTGGACACTAAGCATTGAGGAAAAAACTAAGTAGGGTGACTCTTGAAATGTGCATGGCTTGGCCATAGGATAGAATTTGGGTGCTAACTATTAATAATTTTCTAATTAACAGAGACCATTTTTACCGTGATTTACTGGCCATTTTAGTGATCCTATTAGACAGCATCATGAACTCTACCAGAGCAGATGGGATTTTGTGAGCGATTGCAAAGAACTTTTTAAAGATTTGTGTGACATCTGGGCCACAGTAAGCACTTTGGCCCATGACATAATGGCAAAAGGGAGGTTGCACAGTCAAGCCTAGACCTTCAAATGGGTTGGATCTCTCCTCCTCCTGTCCTTTGTATCTGCTTTCACTGTGAGGGGGAGCACGCCGTGGTCATCAACATTCAGGAAGGATGGAAGACATGCGGAGCTGAGCCACCCCAGTGACTGCAGCCCGGGGCAGAGCTGCTCCGCTGAGCCCAGCTTAGGTCAGCCAGACCCCAGCTACCCTACAGATCCATGAAAATAGGTGAGTATTGCCGTAAGTCTCTGCAATTTGGTGTTCGTGTTTCATGTAGCAAACACTAACCAAATCAGCCAATTTTGCCCATGTCTACTCTCCACACTCATCTCTCCCTACATATCTAAGTTTCCTTTGTCCCTTCTCTTTCAGCCCTGCCTCTGCTCCAGGTGCAGCAACACCAATGGAACTGCAGCCATCTCAGGCCTTCTGATCTCCCCCATCTTTTTTGACCACCCAAGACTGAGGCCTGAACCTGGTATAAATTACCTAAGTCTTCACTGGAATTAGTAGCAGAGGGAGGAATTGCAGCGATTATCCAGTACATATGATGCTAAAGGATACTTTTTTTGCCCCTTACCTGCGCGGGACTGAGAAGTAAATAACATTTCATGAGTACCTACTACTGAGTTGTAGGCTATTTTGTGGTGGGTTCTAATGCCTAATATCGCCTGTAAAGCTTTTAATAAATGTTCCCATGGATATTATCACTCTCAGAAGAGAATCAGAACTCAGAGGTTATGTTATCTGGTAAAGGTCAACCGTCTGGGAACTGGTGGACTGAGCTGCAGACCCAGGGCAATTTGCTGCCAAAGTATATTCTTTCTCCATCATTGCAGGACCGAAGTTCACAACGATGATTTGATTGTGGTTAACTGAAGTCTCCAGTACACTCATTTGCAAAAATCTAGTAACATATGAGATAGAACAGGAGGAATAAATCTCCATTTTGTTCTCTAAAATGACATATGAAGGTCATTTATTCCAATACCTGGTTCCTAATTTTCTAGCTACCACTAAGGGTTAGCCGTCAGTATTGCTGCAAATATTGTTAACACAAATTCACATAAAAATGTATGAAAAGTCTTTTCCCATGTTGTCTCCCTTTAACAACATGACAAATGCATCTAATGATCTAACACCAGAATTCCTCTTTGGGAGTAACTGTTTATAACACATTTACCAAAAACGATGAGTTCATGTTCTTTGTAGTGACATGGATGAATCTGGAAATCATCATTCTCAGCAAACTGACACAAGAACGTAAAATTAAACAATACGTGCTCTCACTCATAGGCGGGTGTTGAACAATGAGCACACATGGACACGGTGAGGGGAGCATCACACACTGGGGTGTGTTGGCAGGGGACTAAGGGAGGGAGAGAAGGGGATAGGAAGGTTGGGGAGGGATAACATGAGCAGAAAAGCCAGACATAGGTGATGAGGGGGGATAAAGGCAGCAAATCATATTGCCTATGCAACAATCCTGCATTATCTGCACATGTAACCCAGAACCTAAAGTGCAATATATATATTAAAAAATGCAATAAAAAAAAAAAAATAAATCAATCATTTGGGCTACAATTAATGTGCTGCTACTATGACAAGGAAGTGCCTGTGAATCCTGCATTGGAAATACAATTGTGAAATTAAAAAATAACAAATTATATCTGGACTTCCCACATGTTATTTCTAAGAATTTGAGCTTCCAACGGCAAAATGTGCTGGCATTGCAGAGTTCTCATATGGGTATGTTTTTGAGAACCTCCCCCCAACTGTTGCAAAATAATGGATTGTTTCTCCAAGCAACAGTTCAGAAAACCATGAAATAAAAATAAAAAACATCTACTACACTCTCCTGCTTAGAAGAAAATACAGGGGCCTGGATATTAACAGAACTGTAACAGTGCACAAAATAAAGGTTGTATTACTCGACATGGAAACATCATGTCAACTGGTAACTGACATTAGCATGGCACTGACCATGTGCTAGGAAGTGAACTGTTTTATGCTTTAACTCATTTGATCATCAAATATTCAATGTTGTAGGTCCACTTTTATTTACTCGCTTTTCCAAATTGGAAAACTAACCAGAGAAGTTGAGTAACTTTCCCAGTAGTACATATCTAGAAGTAGTAGCATTAAAAGTAATCAACAGGTATGCAGCCCCTGCTTCAGAGGTTGCTACTCAAATAACTATTTGACTCATCTCCTTTGGAATAGAACTTTTTGTAAACAGAGGGAGTGGCAGGGGAAGAAGGAGAAGAAAAGGGGAAAGGAAGAATAGAGAGAGAAAAAAAGCCAGGAGTAGAGATGGAAATTGCATCTCTATAGGAGAGAATATTGAAGAGCTAACTCAGATAAAAATCTTTAAGAAATGCTTGATAGTTGAATAGACCTGAAGTATGAAAAGTACAGAAAAAAAATAAATGTAAACTTGACTATTTATTTCTTTGATGTAAAGACAAACCTTAGTAAGTTCTGCATGTGCAGTTGCTTCTCTTAAAGAAAGTTAGGTTTCTTTATGAAGAAAGTAAATGAAAAGATGATGAATTTCCTCTTCGCTTACACAACCTATGGCAACAGTGGTTCCCTCAATGCCATAAAACATGCATAAAATATGAAACTAATAAAATGTGTGGCAACACTTCAAAAAAATAAGCTCAAGTGTTTTGAATGTAAAGAATATGAAACCAATGAAAACATTTTTTAGTACCATCTCTCATCTCACTGGGAATAGATCATTAGTTGAAATAATTTCTCATATGAAACACAAGGATGTTTTAGGAAACGTTTATACTCTATTCTCATTGGGATAGAAGAGAATACAACTTAAAGGGAATAAGAAAAATCTGGAGGAGAAAGACAGGGGAAAAAAACTAACATGAAACTCCTAAGAAATCATATTCAAAAATCATTGGCAGGAGGATGAAACAAGACATGACGGCTCATTCCTCAAGAATCTGTTTGGTATTCTTTACCATACATCTTCCACTTCTCAAGGAAGAATTTCTGTTAACAAGGAATTTCAGAATACTTCCTGCTTACACAAAGATCTTCAGTAGCAAAGGCCATCCAATATTATTTCCTAAAAATTTAGGAAGGGCAGGCTGTAAATGGTGGCTCACGCTTGAAATCCCAGCACTTTGGGAGGCCGAGGCAGATGGATCACAAGGTCAGGAGTTCAAGACTAGCTTGGCCAAAATGGGAAACCCCATCTCTGCTTAAACAAACAAACAAAAATTAGCTGAGCATGGTGGCACACGCTTGTAATCCCAGCTACTGGGAGGCTGAGGTAGAGAACTGCTTGAACCCAGGAGGCAGAGGTTGCAATAAGCCAAGATCATGCCACACTGAACTCCAGCCTGGGCAACAGAGCGAGACTGTCTCAAAAAAAAATTTAGGAAGGGCAGAAGTAATTCTACATGTGGGTGAAGCAGGGTTTTTCCCAGGCCTATCTGTAACCAGAGAGGACAGAGTTGGTCCGTCCTTCCACAACAATGCTCATAGGACTTTGTAAAGAAAGGGCCTCCATTAAGTGTCCATGGGTGAACAGGACTCCACGCAGTCAGTTAATTCTTTTTTAAGTACAAGATCACCAAAGCAGGCAGAATCCACATCAAGTTTCACTGAAATTCCTTATTCTAATTCTGAGAGTGCTAGTGGCAAATGATGCCCCAAGGGAAATTTCTCATTTCTGAATTTTTAAAGCTTACATTTTCCAATTCTGCTGATGATGCTAATTAGAGACAAGTTTTATTCAGCCATCAAGGCAGTAAATTAGATGAAATCAGCACAAACCATCCATATGTTGACTTTTCCAATCTGACCTGCGTTATGCTAATTAGTAATCTATAATCGATTTTCAGGGGATTCCATACATACTACACTTAACCACTTTCAGATGTATTACCCAATTTATTTCATCTGGAGTCAAAAGGCTTGTGTTTGAGGTCCAGATTTTTTTCCTTCTTTTAGTCAGCTAAGTTATAAAAATCTGCTTAAACTGACAATGTCAAACACTACAAACATAGGAAGCAACTAAAAACTCACACATTGTTGGTTACAATGATGTGAAATGAGACAGCTGCCTTCTAAAGAGTTTGACATACACTATACGTATCACCCAGCAATGCCACACTTAGGTATTCACCCAAGAGAAAAAAGACATATGTTCCCAAAAGAACATTACATAATTGTTTACTGCAGTTTTATTCATGATTTTTAAAAAGCTGAGAACAACCCAAACATCATTCAAAGGGTGAGTGGTATATACACGTAATCAAACACGACTCAGCAAGATAAACTTTCGATCCACACAGCTGTGTTAGATACATTTAGCATAAGGCCTTTGCTGAGCGTAAGTCATATTTAGGCTACATATTTTGTGCTTTCATTTATGACATCCTAGAAGAGGCAAAATCAAAGGAACAAATCAGACTGGTGTCAGAGTCAGTGGAGTAGGGAGGGGACTAGCTATGAAGAAGACTTTAGGAGTGATGTCATGTATTTCTTGATATGGTTGGTATTGCATGACTATACATTTTTGTCAAAATTCACATACCACCAACAAAAATTGTAATTGTTCTGTACTTACTACTCTAAGTATTTTTCATATTGGGAAAATTTTAAAAATACATTTTAAACTTCAGTGCCTTCTGTGGGTTACCTAATGGTAACTTCACAAGATTGCTGTTAGGATCAAGAAATATGATGCCAAATTATTTCCTGAACAGTACATTACATGCAGCACCTGTTACCTAGGGAAGACATCAGGTCACAGGTTGTTGCCTCTTTTCCAGATGAATTCTGTTACTTGCCCATCTGCACTTACTGGTACAGTGTATCATTTGAACTAACCTCTAGATTCCATGAGTTACATACTTTCTTTACCTATTTTTGTTTGTATTCATTCTATGCAGTAAAAAAGTAAACCAGTAATTTTTAATCTCAATTCCTTTGAAAAAGGGTAGTTTCTCCATAAAAGTGAAAATATACCCAAACTTTTATATTGAACCCATAGATGCTTCACAACAATCCTGGGAAAGCCTATTTGCTTGGTTGTGTATTGCTCCTTGTAGTCTTAACAGTGGTTTTGCTTTCTATGGTTTCAGGTACCCGTGGTCAACCATGGTATGAAAAGAAATGGAAAATTCCACAAATCAATAATGCGTAAGTTCTAAATTGCATACCTATGAGTAGCTTGATGAAATCTTGTGCTATCTTGCTCTGTCACTTTTTCATCAAAAGCAGCATGAGATATAGAGGCCACATTTACTTTTATTAGCGGATATTGTAATAATTGTTCGATCTTATTCGTATTGTGCCTAATTTAAACTTTAGCATAACTATGCACATATAGGAAAAACACAGTATACATAGGATTGTGTACTATCCGGTTTCAGCATCCACTTGGGGTCTTGAAATGTATCCTGTGTGGATAAGGGAGACTACTGTACTCATGAGTCCTCCCTTGATGGAAACACCCTCTCATCTCCACTTTGGAGAAGACTTCACCCCTTCACCCAAATTTTTTATGGAAATTAGACTTACCGTGATAAATACCCTTTTATCAAATTGGCAACTGCCCAATGTAGGATTGATAACTACAGGCGCAGTGTCATAAAGCAGATCTCTAGAATTCATTAACCTTGCATGTCTGAAACATTATACTTGTGCAACAGCTACACCTATTTGCCCTTCCCTCAATCCCTGGCAACCACTTTTCTACTTTCTGTTGTGAATGTAACTATTTAGATCTCTTACAGAAGTAGAGCCATGCAGTATTTGTCCTTTTCTAACTGGTTTATTTCACTTAGCATAATGTCCTTCAGATTCATCCATGTTATAACATATGGCAGGAGCATTATGGCTGAAAAATATTCCATTATATATGTTTTCTTCTTTTATCTGTTGGACATTTAACTGTTGCCATATCTTGGCTGTTGTGACTGATGTGGTAATGCATACAGGAGTAGGTTATCTGAGATTCTTATTCCAATTCCTTTGGTTGTATATGCAGAAGTGGAATAGCTGGATAACTGCTAGTAACTCTGGCTTTAAGAAACTGCCATTCTGGTTTCCATAGTGGCTCTACCATTATACATTCCCACCAATGCTATGCAAAGGCTTGGCAATGATTTGTTGGATATGACACCAAAGTAAAATTAGGACTGTATCAAAAAATAAATTCTACAACGAACAGAGGAAAGTCAACTTAGAGTGGGAAATTTATTTACGAGCCATAATCTAGTGATTAATATAAAAAATATAAGGACTCCAACAATTCAATAGCAATATAACCTGATTGAAAATGGACTAAGAACATGATAGACTTTTCTCCAGAAAAGACATATAAATGGTTAACAGATACATGAAAATATACTCATCACTAATCATTAGGGAAATGAAAAATCAAAATCATGAGCTATCACCTCTCACCCATCAAGAAGGGCATTATCAAAAATACAGAAGATCAAAAGTGTTGAGGAAGATGGGGGAAATTGGAATTCTTCACCCCACCTTGAATGATGTGGTTTTCCTAGGGATTGGCCAGAAGAGGGGGCAGGTGAGGAAGCCCTAGATTTTTCTAATTAGAAGTGAAGAGACAAGGAGCCTCTGTTTAAAAGCCTGGGATGTGAGTTTCCCAAGCTACCCAGGACAGAGCCTCCTATCTCATAGAAAAAGCCAGGGGAGAAGAAACAGGCAGCCTGCATACCATGGAGTCAAAAGTCACAGTCCTGAGAATCTGAGTTCTACCCTTGCTGTCCTGCACTTGACACAGATGACATACCCAACGAAAATGAGCTCCATGTCTTATCTTTAGCATGGTTTCTATTGTATCATGAGTTAGGTCTGAAAATAGTTCTCGTAACCAAATGAACCTTGATGAATAGCCTTATAGATCCATATTAATAATCCCTGATATAAGTCAGACTCTTGAACTCCTATACGAAAGCCAAGATGTTCCAAGCAATCACCTATCACGAACTTTAACCAAAAACCGTGGATGCCTATAAACTAATTATCTCATTGTCACATGATATAAACAGCATAGCCAGGATTTTAATCAATTGCTTATTTTCCTTTTCTTCCACCACTGCATGTAAGCAAGGAGCATGTGTCATTGTCACCTCTGTGCCTCCGAGGACTCAGCAGGTGGTATCAGTCTGTGCATCATCTCTTGTCCCTTGTTACCAATAAAGTATTTTTAAATTAGGAGAACTGGAAATTGGATTCTACATAATCTCCTCCCTGTTCCTTCTGATCTTGATTCTGCTACCCTCTAATTGCTCACTTCACTCTAACCAGCTCATTGTCTGTTTTACAAACCTGCTAGGCATGATCATCACAAAATTATTTTCATTCCTTGTTCCTTTTTTTCCAAGTTCTCTGCCATTAGTTCTCCTATTGGCTCATGCCCCCATCACCTTCAGCGTAGTTTTATCCAAGAGTCCTCTGAACATTTTATCAAATAATGCAAACTTCCCTCTAGTATTTCCTGTTCTCTTCCTTATATTGATTTTCCTCTAGAAGGTATATTAACATCCCTCACTTCTTGTTTATTCTTATTACTTGTCTCCCACATTGGAGTGTAAGCTTCATGAGGACAAATATATTAGTCCGTTTTGCTTATTGCTATAACCACAGCCCTAGTTTAGTGCCTAGAACACGAGATAGTAATCAAAAAGTGGTGAATAAATGAATCAATCTGAAATTTATAATAGTTTTGTTCACTAAATATAGAACTCACTGATGAAATATTTGAGGATTTCATATTAGTTCTAGTAATAAGAACACTGCAATTCCACCCAAATTCTATACGGTGAAGACAGTTTTATGGGAAGGATTATCTCTTTATGGAAAGGAGTATCTGTGGGATCCAAGGACAGAATACAAATTAGGTCCTGGTCTTAAGTGGTCCATTTGAGGAAACAAGGAATACATCAGAACTGAAGCAACTCTGCTCCCTGCCCAGCCTATTCCAGCGCCTCGTGGTCTCTCCCTCCATTTCTCTCTGTGCATACATCCTACTCTCCGCTTCCTGGTAGGCGAGTTTGCTATGGTTACTCCTAGCAGGTTCGTAGAGCAAAAAAGCGCAAGTTTTTGACTTGTATTGATCAGGTATTCATCCCTGTACAATCACTGATGACCAGCACTGGGGGAGAAGGAGGTAGAATCACAAAAACAGGAATGCCTCCTCTAAGGAATGTGGGCAAGTCACATGCCCTGCAGAGGACTAGGGGCAGATATGATGATCTGACAGTGAAAATATCCTGAAGCCTACTGTCATTTATAAAGTCACTGATGTAATACTAAAATGTAAGTCTGATTTTCAGCTATCTGATGAGGTAGAAAATATCTCAACTGAGGACATCCATTTTCCTTTCTTCCTATGCGAGGAGAGGAATTTCTAACCCAGAGAAGTGTTAAATGTCAATGTCCTCACATTACTGAGCTTGGCCATTTTAAGACATTCACCCAAGTATCTTAAAGGTCTCACTGTCTTTGTGAAATAAGCTGAACTACGAATTTAAAAAAACAACCAGTTTGAAATAAATTCATGAAATATCTTTCCTATCATTCTCTATTTCTGTCTTTGAAAGACACTTTCCTCTTTCCCCATGCTTTCCAACCCTCCCATAATTGAAATGACAGTCTCAATTTTTTAACTAGTGAAAAATATCAGGAAAAGCACAATACAAGGCAAAATTTTGATTAAGTAAAGGCAAGTGTAGGAGTTTCACACAAATGAAATAAGTTTGTCAACACCTACAAATACATGTGCACAAATATTCACACCCTTAACATGATTCTTTTGTGAAGAAAATAAATCAAATGTAGTACCTACAAGATTTGTTTTGATTTGTAGAGCAGAGGAAATAAATGTTTTTGTCTTCCCTTGAGATGTATCTATTTACTTTCCTTTTGCATTTATATGCATTATTCCCCATGTTTTTTCTTGCACACATTTACTCCTATATGCATCTTAACAGAATCACCAAGGACACACACACAAAAAAGAAAGCTGCTAAAACAGCATGCACTGCATAGTCCTTAGCGCATATCAACAAATATGATTTTTAAAAAAACCCTAAAGTGAATACCATGAGGCAATCTGGAATCTGATTTGTCTGGAGGAAAAAAAAATTATAGAAGCTAAAAACGAACAGCACAGCTACGGTTAGTTTAATAGATCTTTATACAAATATGAGGGTATTCCTTTGCCAACAGTGATACTTTTGACTACTGTCACGTATTACCGAACTCAAGTTATAAATAAGCATTTGTTTTTATTTTTAAGACTGTATGCAGCTTAAATTAGATGTTGACCTCTTACATAGGTTAACATTTTTAATAACAACTGCTTATTAATTTCATGTATTTCCTAGTTACCTCAGAAGTTACACATATGAACATTTAATTTCCCTAAGTGACTTTGGTATGTTACCTAACCTTCTTGAGCCTAAATTTACTCACTTCCAAAACAGATGCCAACTCAGTAGTTGGAAGAAATTAAATTTTTATATTCAGAAAATTTAGCACCTAGCCTGATACACAGCAAAATGGTCACTAATATTTGCTGTTGTCATTACTGTAATTACTATAGCATCAAGATATTTTCATGGTGTCAAATGGTCTCCAGTAATCACATTTTCGAAGGAATCTTCAGATTATAGTTGGAAAACAAAAGTAATTTGCCTTTTTTTTTTTAATGTGGCAATGAATAGTTTTGAATTACAAATTAACATGTGTCTTGAGATTACAAAGAGGATGTCACCTTCAGTGGAGAATGAACACATACACTATGATCAGGACTACATTTACACACACTATGATCAGGACTGCATTTACACACAACAAAATAACATGGCTCAGCTTCTGCAGAGGGACTAATGTGGCCATGGCCAATGATCTGTTCACGTTTCAAGTCACAGCTATAATGAGCTTGGCTCGATGAAACAGAAGTTTACTTTACTTAGGAAATTTAACCATGTCAGATCATTCTGTATTTCATCCCCATAGTAGACACAGCACTCTAATTGCACACCTCTGAAATTTAACCTTTTCCTCTCCTCTGCATTTTTCTGAATTCTGTAAGGAACTTAATACATGTGAGTTGCTTAAAAAGAAAAGTATTGTCAATACAGGTTGCCACACCATCTCATCCTTGTTTTCTCCTGGCCATCTTTCACTTGGATAACAAATCACTTCTAATGTTCATCAATAGAGTGGCCAGTCGAGGGCTACTGTGGGATCTGTGTTCCTAATAGAAGTCATCAACATCTCCATGGTTCTCTCTAAAACAGGATTTTGTTAGTCTCTTGCTGTTCTTTAGCTTGCTTTCATACTGAATCAGTATTTGTAAACTACAGGTATACACTCTAGCTTACCGACATTTCAAAGAAAAATGAGTGACTTACGTGGCATATTTCTAGACAACAGAATTATCTTTGGGGGAAAAACAATTTAAAATAAAAACAAAAAGAAATGAAAAGAACAACCACTTAAAAATTTACCTTGCCAATTCCAGAAAATGTCTGCATTTACCTTCATTGATAAAACCAACCAGAATCCCAGTCTAGATATATTTATTAAAAATGTATAATATTAATAAACTTTTGTATTTAAAGATTATCTTACTTTTTGGTAGAATGCACTGTTCCCAATACTCCTACATCCTTTTTTGATATATGAGACATATTTTCCACAAGCAAACTGAATGAATACCGTATAAATCGCTAAGTTGATGCTTGATGCCATTACCTCTAAACAGGTAGACACTGGGGACAATTAAATTCCTCTAAAATATGACATATGTTATTTGTTATAGCCTATGTAATAATTTAGTTGCCAAAGTAAAAAGACTTCTAGGGCTAGAATGTTTTGCAGAGAGCTGTAGGCTAAAGCACCCAAAAATATAAACGTAAAATATTTAACATGTATATTTGTATTTGCATAACCTTATTTAAAATATACAGTCAGTTGGTCAAATCAGAAAGAAAAATTGGTGCACTGGCTTAGAATAGCAAGATGTCATCTCTTCTTAGGAGAATACAGACCCAAGGACAAAAAAGCATGAGTCTAAATATGAAGATTCAGACCAGGGGACTCCTCTGCTTCTCCACTTTTCTGTCATGTTTTTACCAGGACACAGAAATGTTCCGAGAGCTGGCACCCATTGAAAATATTTTCCATGTGCTCATACAATGTTTACCCAAAAATGAAGAAGATTTTGTGCCAAAAATAAAGTAAACTCTGGCCAGCTGCGGTGGCTCACACCTGTAATCCCAGCACTTTGATGAGGTGGGAGGATCCCTTGAGCCCAGAAGTTTGAGATCAGCCTGAGCAACATAGCAAGACAATGTATCTACAAAAAACAATTTTAAAAACTAGCTAGGCACAGTGGTACATACCTATAGTGAAAAAAGACAGGATTACCATCGGTGGGATAAAAACAATGCATGTTTCCTGGTACAATCAACTAAGAAGGGCAAGGTATCACTTAAAATAGCATTCTGCTAAAAATTGCGTAAGTCGAATTGAAACAAGAGGTAAGATTCAGCTGAATTCTGAACAGAACTGCCCCAAGTTAAAAAGACATGCATATAAGAAAGACATGGCAACTGAATGTAGTATGTGACCTGGGTTGGACCATGGGGTGGAAAAAAGTTGCTATATAGTGTATGGGTAATTGGCAAAATTTGATTATGGAAGTATTTGATAACATTACATTTTCCAAATTTGATAATTTCACTGTAGTTATGCAGAAACTTGTTCTTTGATAAAACATGTTGATTTAGTGATGAAGAGTGATGATCTCTACAACTTCCAAATGTTGAGCAAAAATACTGAATAGAGAAAGCATATATAACACAATGTTAGCAATGAAGGGAGATGTGAAAAATCCAAGGAAGAGGTTAAAAAATTTTCTGCAGGTATAGTCTTTCCATGATACAAGTATTAATTAAATCATGGCCGGTCATGGTCGCTCATGCCTGTAATCCCAGCACTTTGGGAGGTCAAGGCAGGCAGATTACCTCAGGTAAGGAGTTCAAGACCAGCCTGGCCAGCATTATGAAACCCCATATCTACTAAAAATACAACAAGTACGCATAAGCATGGTGGCACAGGCCTGTAATCCCAGCTACTCGGGAAACTCAGGCAGGAGAATTGCCTCAGCCCGGGAGACAGAGGTTGCAGTGAGCTAAGATCATGCCACTGCACTCCAGCCTGGCCGACAGAGCGAGACTCTCTAAATAGATAAATGAAATTCTATGAGAAAGAAAGGAGATGAGTCAACCACTTAAGTTAATGTTGCATTCTATAATCTGCTAGTTGGGGAGCCCAGAAAGAATTGAAATTCTTGATACTTCAAAAATAACCACTCCTGCTTACTCTCAAAGAAGTCATTCAACCTCTATTGTATCTTTCACCTATTTGATAAAGCTAAATTAAAAAAAAAAAAACCTTTAAAAATCCCTTGTAGATTGACAGAGGAACATGCAGACTTCTGATGAGCAGGACCATGGAAAGATGGCACTTCCTTGCAGAAGCTTTTCATTGCCAACTCGACAGCTTCAGGGACATGAAGCGGCAGCTGCAGTGGCAAAGCCTTCAGGATCTGACTTGTCTTGAATGCCGTTTCCTTGGTCAATTCACCAGCAGTGGCAGCAGATTCCTGTTTCCAGCAGAGGTCTAGGGGCAGCCTCAGTGGTATTATTGCCCTGGACCAGCAATTCTCAAAATATGGTCCTCGGATGAGATATATGAACATCACTTGGGAGCTTGTTGAAAAAGCCCATGATCAGTCTCACCCTAGACATGCTGAATAAGAAACTGGTAGCAAGTGGGAGGCCAAGGCAGGCAGATCACCTGAGGTCAGGAGCTCGAGACCAGGCTGACCAACATGGAGAAACCCCACCACTACTAAAAATACAAAACAAGCTGTGCATGGTGGTGCATGCCTGTAATCCCAACTATTCCGGAGGCTAAAGCAGGAGCATTGCTTGAACCTGGGAGGTGGAGACTGCAGTGAGCTGAGATTGCACCACTGGACTCTAGCCTGGGGGACAGAAACAAAACTCTGTCTCAAAAAACAAAAACAAAAACAAAACTGGTAGCATGACCCAGCAATGTGTATTTTAACAAGCCTTCCAAATGATTCAGATGGAAAGTCAAGTTTGAGTACTACTTTAGCTCATAGGGTCACTATCCAAGAGATTGCAAAGGATTGGTTTCAGAACTGCCTTCCCAACACAAGAATACCAAATCAGAAAATGTACAAGTGCCTTATATAACGGCATAGTATCTGCATACAACTTGTGCACATTTTTCTGTACACTTTAAATAATCTCTAGATTACTTATGGTACCTAGTACAATGTAAACATTATGTGAGTAGTTGTTATACTGTATCGTTTATGGAATAATGACAAGGAAATACAAACCCAGTAAGAAATCAGAACAGATATAACCCAGTACCCCACAGAAGCAGAGGGACACCAGTAAGCTGTGTGTTGTCCTGGGACTTGTAAGGAAGGCCCATTCCTTTAAATCCTCTAGTGGATTTGTGAACTCCCAAATTGTTGTGTTAAACTCTGTTCTGTTTAAAAATCAGTAATATATTTGATGGGCTATTTTCAGAACAATTGCATGAAGTAGATGTTATCATTCTATATTCATAGTTCAAAAAGTAGATAATTTCCTAGTGATATTTGGCTATGTTTCCACCTAAACCTCCCTTTAAATTGTAAGAATTCCCATTGTGTCACACGCAGGGCCAGGTGGAGGTTAATTTAATCATGGGGCATGTCTCCCATACTGTTCTCCTGGTAGTGAGTCTCGTGAGATCTGATGGTTTCATAAATGGAAGTTCCCCTGCACATGCTCTCTTGCCTGCCACCCTGCAAGATGTGACTTTGGTCCTTCTTTGCATTCCACCATGATTGTGAGCCCCTCTCAGTTATAAGGAACTATGAGTCAATTAAACCTCTTTCCTTTATACATTAACCAGTCTTGGGTACATCTTCATTAGCAGCATGAGAACATACTAATACAGTTAGCATACAACCACTATGTATCTATAAAAGGCTGGACTTGATCTATATTCTTGTATCTTGTATGTTCTTATACACCTTCTATTTTCTACATACATGATCTATAAAGGCTGGAGAGTATTTTTAAACCCACCGTACCTCCTACTTGAACACAGCCTATCTTAAAATAGTGATAATAGATGTAGATGGAGGAATAAGAATGTATCAGGTGCATTACAGGTAAAACATTAGCCCTGGGTTTCTGTAGGCCATCATTTGGCTGGTGGTAACTATTATCCACTGAAAAAACCACTATTAGCCTTGGTGGTGGTGGCTCATGCCCGTGATCCCAGTTCCTTAGGAACAAAGTGGGATAATCGCTTGGGCCTAGGATTTTCAGACAAGTTTGGGCAACATAGTGAGAACTTCCCTCTACAAAATTTTTTTTTAATTAGCTGGGCACCGTAAAGAGCAAGGCTGTAGTGAGCCGTGACTGCATCAATGCACGTTGGCCTGGGCAAAAGAGTGAGACCATGTCTCAAAAAGAAAACTAGTGTTAGAAAATTTTAGAGCCATCTACTACTCACATCACTAAATAACTGGATATTTTTGTCACATCACTAAATAACTGTCAAACAGCAGAAGGGTCTACTGCTCATATGCAAATTCATTATCAATATTTTGGTAAAAGATCTGGCTCTTCTCATTTGATGCTCACTTATTTTAATCTTAGAAAATAAAAACTCAAACAGTAGTATGATTTTAAAGTGGGACTGTTATTTTTAACAATTTTTAATTGCTTTCGGTGAATCATTTTCAATAACCTTTAAAAGCTGTTGCCAAAATAAATTGAAACTTAATATGCATATGAAATAAAAATGTAGTTCTAAGAGCCCTTTAGAGTTCATCACTGAAACAAGAAACCAAGAAACCATCACTTTACCTGGGACAAAAAAGAGACAAATTCAACTAAATGCAGCACTCATTGTACATGGAGACTGTGGTTTCTGGAAATGGGGGGTTATATGTGTATTTTTAAGCCCTTCTATACCCCCAGACTTCCTATCTGTTCAAAAATGCTCAACTCCTCTTTTAGGCTGAATTTCTATTAGCCATCACACACTGGGAATAGGGGTGCATTAAATACTTTGAGAGTTAACACATTGAGAGCTAAACTGAGGAGATTAATTAAAATATATTATGAAGATACATCTAACATGTTTTCCGATTATTAATACACTACTTGAGAGCAGATTTTGATTTACATCTCAGTATAGTCTACATGATCTCCAGTGAGTGGTCCCAGGAGCCTCCATTTAGCATGGAAGCAAAAGAGACTCTTTCTGTACATTAATGAGAGGAGGTTTTCTAGTTTTGCTCCTGGTTCAGTGAAAACGGCAGGAAAGAATAAATCTGAGCACACATGTCCTGACCTTGAAGCCAAAGACTGTCAGTCTAATGGCAGGCTAGAAGCTTAGTTTCTAATATCTGCATCTGTGCCTCCCCACATGTTAGCTTGTTTTTAATTCTTATGTTGATTAGGTATGATCACAGTATGATTCCCCTCCTGCAGACTACTCATTTGTATTGCAAATTGTTAATAACATCCTAAAGTCCAACATTATCATTATCACAGGGGCCCCCATAGCCTTCATATTCACTTCCGCATTATTGAACTAACAAGCGGGGGATGCGGGGACAGCTGCAGCTCCTGGTGACGCTTTTGCAATCAGTGCTGACTTTCCCAGTGGGGGACCTCAAACTATTAAAACATTGTAACAAATTAGGTGAATCCGATGAATAGCGGTCAGAGCTTTTATTTCATTTGTCCTTTTTTGCAGGTACACAGAGTATCAGCAATTCTGAAATTTCTTTGAGAAGATGCTTCATATAAACATTCTATTTACATTTATCTTTATGTACATACTCAGTGTTTTCCCTCCCAAGCTAACTTAGGGTACATTTATTGAACAGTAAATACAATAGATGTGACTTTGGGCTTTGCAATCACATACACTTGAGTTGAATTTTGGCTGCTCTAGTTACCATAGTGTGCCCTTAAGTTTCTTTTCACTCTTTGCTTATTTTCTCATCTCAAAAATATAAATAGCAGTAATCCTTTCATGGATTTCATGAGTGGTATTTAATTAGAATGCAGATTAAAGTTCCTGTGAACAATAAATAACAGCTACTAGAGCTAATTAGGAAAGTGTTTTCTATGTCAAGAATATGCTACTTCTTGGATTTCAAGTGAAATACATTATGCATTCAATTGCATTTAATATATACTAATACTTCCTAAATTATATCTTTCATGTTGGGATCTTGAGGGGCCAAATTAATGTAGCGCTATGAGTCATTTCAATTAGCAAATCAGCAAATAATCTCGTTTGAAATGTGGTCATACATTTACTTAAATATTTTAGATTGATGGTAATTTGGTCCTATCAATCATGTTCTTTCATTTTTAGGGCTTATTTTTGGACTCAAGAGTGTAGTAATTGAAGATTTCTGCTTCTGGTGATGGATTAGTTTGCAGCTGACCAAAATGTATGCCAAGAACCCTAGAAAGGAAATACAATAAAAAACATTTGCAAAGGTATCAGAGAGCTGTCAAAGCAGTTAAAACTTCTAGAGCCAAGAACCTGGAGAGAAGGAAAGCACACTGGAGACGAGCCCAGTATTCCGTATTTTTAGTCAAGGCATTTGCAGATTGTTAAAGAGCATAGGGTAGGATGTAGAAAAGCTGAGCAGAAAGTAGCAGCTAAATAGCGTGTATGGCAGTCTTTCAGGTGGGGAAAGTCGAAGAGCAGGGCCCAGATTTTTTAAAGCAGCCAAATCCTGCAGAGAAGGGAAGAGGTGCAAAGTGAACCTAGCTGCTCCAATTTTCAGCTTTAAGCTGCTTGTCAATGGAGAAGGGCTGCAGGGTGAGAGGCTAAGCCAAGATTGGTCTAAATTTCTAAGAAGGTAACTCAGAGAACTTTACAGTTTCACAATACAGGAAAGTACGAACTAGAATCTAGTTCCTCTAAGAAGTAAGGCATCCTGATAAACAACTTGCAAGTAGAGTAACCAGAAAATAGGCCAGGTTTTGTAAAAAGAAAAAAAAAACAGCAAATGCACTCTCCACTCTGTGCAATCTCTGCTTACATATGTGATGTTCTAAATTAACTATGTACAACCATTATTTTTTTAAGACCGCATTTCACTCTGTCTTCACCCAGGCTGGCTTGCTACAGTGGAGTGATCATGGCTCACTGCAACCTTGATGTTCTGGGCTCAAACCATCCTCTCTTCTCAGACTTCTGAGGAGCTGGGACTACAGGCATACAGCTCTATGCCAGACTTTTTTCTTTTTGTAGAGATGGGGTTTTGCCATGTTACATAGACTGTTCTTGAATTCCTGGGCTCAAGCAATCTGCTTGGTTTGGCCTCTCCAAGTGCTAGAATTATGCACGGGCATAAGCCACTGTGGCAGTCATAATATTAAGTGAAACAACTCGGGAACAAAAAGTCACATACACACAGAATATGGAATAACAAACATTGGAGACTGGGCAGGGTGGGCAGAAGTGAGGAGGATGAGAAGTTACATTAATGGATACAAAGTACATTATTCAGATGATGGATACACTAACAGCCAATACTTTACTGCCAGGCAATATATGCACTAACAAAATTGCACTTGTACTTTAAATTTACACAAAAAATCCTACCAGTTTCCAGGGAAGAATACAGCATCTAGAACCTGGAAATTTTTTCAAACAAAATGAACAGCATTTAAAAGAGTAAAAAATAGTTTCCAGAAAACAATAGCAACAACAGTAAAAACAGCCTGTGATCGCTGTGTTTTGGTGTTTGCAGAAAAGGAGTTTAAAACTGATTTATCAAGAAAACAGTGAGAGATATTCTGCAGGGAACTGAAATCCAAAAAACATTTTTCTTAATTTTACACTAAGCAAAATTTTCTTGAATTAGATGCAAAAAGCAGTAGTCCTACAGGAAAAGTTTTGTAGATGGAATTTCATCAACATTAGGAACATTTGTTTATTAAAAGACACCCAAAGAGATTAGAGAGGTAAAGGAGAATGGGAGGGGTTATTTGCAATATATAAACAAGGGACTTATTTCCAGAATAGAACAACTTTAATAAATCACACTTCACAAATGACAGCATCCAATAAGCTGATTAGTAAATAAGATACTTTCCATCAATCATACAAAAGAGCAAGTTACATGACAACCAGGTGGACAAAATTGAAAGGATGACCATATGTTAGACAAGATGGGACATACTTACAGGTACTTCGGATATTTCTTTGGCTGTGTATACTAGATATCAATATATACATAGACATTTCATGAAATACATGTTCACATATATTTCATGATCCAGCAATTCAACCACCAGGTATATAGTTCTGGCATGTGCTGCGTCCTACACTACACAAGCGTTCAAAGACCTAAGAGGGAACGGTGAGAGATCAAGAAAAACACAAAGACAAACATAACACAGAACAAGCTGGGCCAGGCAGTCCAGGAAAATGAGGATGTCAGTTTCTCCGGCCCTGACCTGTCTTGGATTATTTTATATGTTCACAAAGCACATAGCAGAGGCTGGGTGCAGTTACCCAGAACAACCTGTGGTTATAATTCTTACACTTCAGTTAACATACTTCAGCTCACAACTATCTTACAGCAAGGTTAGTGAAAGCTGGTTATCTTTCTCTAGGTCCATCTGCTCTTCTCTGAGACATACACATTCCTGTTATGGTTTCCCTTCTCTGGAGTTCACCCAAAGTTCACAGCAGCCTTGCAGCTGATCCTCGCCAGAGGGGGTGGGCTACTTTGGCTCTCTACATATATGTCAACAGAAATACCTAAAATATACATTAAAAGATATGCAATAAGGTTCACAGAAATGTTATTTCTAATAACCCAAGCCTGTAGATATCCACCATCTGTAGTATGGACCAATCGTTCATGTTGCATTCATGCAATGGAATATAGAAGACTCTAGCTTATGCTTCAAGGTACAATTATAGATAATCTCACAAAGTTAACATTGAACAGCAGAAGTTTGACAAGTGTGAGTATGCTGTGTCACTACATTTATAAAAATTTCAAAAACAAATAGTCAATTGGATTAGAAGTCTAGATAATGGCTTTGGCTGGTAGTTTTGACCAGGAAGAGCCAAGGAAGGATTTCTGTGGTCATGGTAGTAAGCTATTTCTTGATAGTTACATGGGTATGCTTATTGTAAATCCATCAGCTTATACACTTCTGATATATACACTTAATATCTAACAGAACTCAGTCCCTCAGAGTCCCTCAAACTTGCCTTTTACAGTTATTAACTTAAAATTCATCAAACCACATCACCAGTTTTTGTAGCTTATCTTTGCATATAAAGAACTTTATTTTTCCTATTCAGACTTTATTGCTTTCTTAGGTCCCACAAACTGAAGCCTGTTTTATAGTCTTATCTTTCTGAACAAGAACATTGCAAATTTCACCATCTCTCAGAATAATTTTTTATTGTTATATGAATAGTATATGACTTGGGCTATTGGATGTAGTATGAGATGGATTATGACATTGGTTCTTCCGATTGCCTGAATTATGCCACTCTGCTCTGAAGCTTTCTCCCAGCCTTTCCTTTATTTTCCTGTTAAATCTGGAAGAGATATATCCAAGTGGGGAAGGGTATAAATACAAGAATACCATATTCTCCCTACCACCACAATGTTAACAAGGACAATGATTTTCCTGAAATTCAATTTTTGCTTATTTTGCTCAAGATCCAAGATTCATTATCAATTAACACCAGAGACAACCCTAAGCTAAAAGGTAACATTTATATTGTACTAGTGTGATTTTGCTCTTGCTTTGGTTTTTAAATTTGTTTTTTAGGCTTAAAATACTCTTGGTTCTAGGAAATAACACTATTTCTCCCAAAAGAGAAGTTAATATACTCTAGGAAAATGTCACGGTTACTATACATTTTTTTTAGATCCTCAACAACCTCATCATGCTTTATCTATTCTTTTACTTTGCAGCTTTATGGATTATTGTAAATTATTACTGTCCTCACTATCCACATTTTCTCCAACATTTAGAAGAAAAACGTTTTTACTCAAAAAGAAATAGTGCCTTAATTGTCAGCAAACAATATTGCAAGATGGAAGCTATTATCACCTTGTCTATCTGTGAATCAGTATCCAGGAGGTACAGGAGGTATTGCAGCTCAAATCAAATGAACTCTGCAGTCTAGTGTTCTTTCTGGTGAAAATAGTGAGATGTAGGGAAGAAGGTGAGACCAGCAGCGAGTTGTTCCCTTCAAAAAGCAGAGTGTCTTAACACTGTCAAATCTTTTAGTTCTTAAAATCAGGAGAGAAGTTCAGTTTATGCTGATAGACTAGTTTGTGTCTCCAGAAGTACTGGGATAAACTGGACCCCAAATCCTACTAAGAAAATGTTTGATATTAGAGAGCTGCTTTTAAGGTCATGAGTATTTGTAGGGCTAAGATCTGGAAAAGAAAAGTCAAGAAATGAGATTTTGACATTTGGTTCCATCTCCACTCAAGGCAATGCCAGTTCTGAAAGCAGTTGCTAAGGGACTGAGAAGTAGAAATGGCTTCAGTCCTGTGGGACTGGGAGAAGGAAGCAAAGATGAAGTTTATACTCACCCAGGAGGAAGGGACTGGGGAAGCCAGTCAGGCTTTTTGTTGGGTTCCTGAAGTCACCTAAGGTTGTAAGTGAACCAGAAGCCTGTGCTTACCAAAATTGAAACATCTCATTTATATAGTATACTCAATTCCCAAAGAGATTAAGGCAACCTAACCCTAAATTAGATATTTGCCTGAAGCCAAGGTGGGTGGTGCCGACACCAGCTCGTCCATAGAGAGTACCACCCAGGCTGCGCTGAAGGCATTAAGAAGCAGACCCCCAGACAGAACAGCAAAGTGGGGACTATGGGGGGGCCAACAACTTTCCGAGATGAAAGCCTTGGGGGGCTGACCACATTCTAGGCTGAAGACCCTGAGCAGACTCTGACCCATGCATTTATTATTTGAACAGGTGATGATTATTAACAGAGGTTCTGTATTTTTCTCAACACAAAAATATACCAGGTAGGCAGCTGGTGCCTACTCACCACTGATCACAGACAAAATAAAATGTATTCTCTACGAGGGACCAACAAGGGTAGGGTCAGATGACCCACGCTTAAAGAATTTTTAACCAGTGTATGATATTTGTATGTTGTCCTGCCTCTTTAGAATGCCCCAAGTAGTTTTCTACTTGCAGTGGCAGGGAGGTGGGCGGATAGGTTTTCCTTGCCATCGTTCTTCCTAGAAACACTGTATTCTAACATACACAACATTTTTCAGCAATCATACAGTCAGCATTTCTCAACAGGCTGGATCACTTGAGTTCAGGAATTGGAGAGCAGCCTGGCCAACAGGGTGAAACCCTGCCTCTACTAAAAATACAGAAATTAGCCAGGTGTGGTGGTGGGCACCTGTAGTGTCAGCTACTCAGGAGACTGAGGCAAGAGAATGGCTTGAACCTGGGAGGCAAAGGTTGCAGTGCTAAATGACAGAGTGAGACTTTGTTTAAAAACAAATAATTAAGATGTTTAAACTATTAAAAGACAAGATAGAATTTCGCAGCAAACTAGCAGCTTTAATAAAGTGTAAAATGAAAGTTCTAAAAATAAAACCATGTAAATAAAACTAATTCCCAAATGGATGCACATAGTGGCAGCTTAGACAGTTTGATTCTCACCTACCCATCTGAATTCTCTCAAATACCAAGAATAAAGAGTTTACGAAGTATATGATATGTTAATAATTTAAAAGAGATAGTGGACGTGGGCAAAATTCTGAGAGTGTAACTTTAGTCGTAGACAAGAGGAGAAAGATAAGGGGTAGACGTCATGTTTGAAAATGTAATGGCAGGTAATTTTCCAAAATTAATGAAATACCTTAAATCGCAATCTTAAGGGCTATAAATATTAAACAGAGTACTAAAACATCCACCTTAACACTGCTAATGCAAAACAAAACAAAACAAAACAAGTATCTTTAAAATTAGCCAGAAAAAACGAATATGTATTAACTTCATAGTAGAAATGGTTACATTTTCCAAATGAAGCCATGAAACCCAAAACAACTTTTTCTCATTTCTGAAAAGTATTAAGAGAAAATAAGTCAATATAGACAGTCAATACATAATTCTATATCCAGTAAAAAAAATCTTCATAAAATGGAAGACATTTTGCAGGAAAAATTTCAAAGCATATGTCACCACAGACCTTCACAAAAAGGATTAGTAAAAAGTATTCTCAGCAGAAATAAAATACTAAAAGAGCAGTAAGTGCAGCAGATAATGTGAGTACAAGCAAGTGACTGATTGTGTAGACATGACAATGTTTTGTGAAATTTAAGTTACAATGTATTTAACACCACTGTCCATGAGTTAGGGAGGAAAGTTTGTTAAGGCTCTTGCATTGACCAATATGAGGCAAAAGTACTAAATTAGACTAATTCATAATCCATGCTGCAATTTCTGGAGTAATGCCTAAAAGAAAGTACTATCTTATAAGCTAACACAGGGGGGTAAATTAAAAAAAGAAAATCAAGCTATCTTACTGTTGGTTCTTCCAAAAGACAAGACTAGAAAAAAAAAGACTTGTGAGTTGGTAGTTTTTGTGGGGGATATTATCCCACAGAGCAGGCAGCAGGGAACACGATGATATGGCAGAAATTAGAACCAAGAAGGAAATACAGTTACTACAGGGATGTGCCACTGACTTAGCCACCATGATGAGCTACAAGGATATTTTCTACGAGGACTGTCTGAAAAGTTTAGTGAAATGAATGTCACAGCTGGGTACCTAGGGAATAAAGGGAGGAAGATTCATGTTCTGATTATTGCTCGAAGGTGGGCCCATGGACATTAGCTTCCCCTGCACCCTTCGGTTGTTGAAGGTATCTCAACTTGCAGTTGTGGAGAAGCTTGTTCTCAGGTAATAAGCAGATTGTGCAAGCAAGTTCAAGGCAAGGCATCCTGACAGCACCTGCAGACAGCTATCGAAGTCTTCATGGAACTGATCCGTAAAGCAGTATAGTTAAAGAAGAGGGGCTAATCAGATTTTTAACAAGTATACAAGAGGCTCCATTCTAAGATTTGGGATACTGTTTCTAGATAGCCACCAAGATTCCTTCTTCAGACCCCAGAGATCCTGTGAGGTCCTGTATTTCTTTTCAATACAGTCTTATTTTACTTAAATGATAGAATGTGTATCTCTTGTATCCAACTAAGAATCCAACTGATGGGAACAAATGCCATGAATATTTAGGCATGGTCTTGACTTCAAATTATCAAATATTTTAAAATGTATCTCCAAGAAATAATTAAGATTCCCTAGCAGAGAGACACTGCTACAGAACATAGCTTTGTAAGTGATACTTGTAATTCTGCTTTCATTTAATATCTAAGTACTTTGAGAACTGTAAGAGGAGTCATCCAGTGAAATCAATGTGTCCAAACAGAGTCACTTGAGCTCAGATACTAAAATATCATACCCTAGATATGGAAAGGAAGATGAAGTGTTAATAAAAGATATTTCATGCTGCAGAAACAGTATCATGGAGGCTCCCATCAGAATGTATCCAGACTTACACTTTATATCTAAACACCAGAAAAAATTTTCTGAAAGTTTCATACAAGAAAAACATTAAAAAATAAACACGTCAGGTGGAAACAATGTGTTAAGACAAGAAATTACATACGCTTGATTTGCTTTTCCCCTTTGTACCAATTTTCATCAGCCTTTTGAAATATAAACATAAAAATATTTAAGTGAAACTGGAAGCACAGGAGATGTGATAAGAGACCCTTGAACCCCATAATTTAAGTTTCCATTTTCATAAAATAGCTATCCTAAAAGAACTAGTAAGGTTGTAGTTTATGGTAATTTAAGGAAGCAAGCATTTAGGCAGAGTTTCTAACTAATGGCAGTTCTTTCAGAGGACCACAAATAAGAAAGTCAGAAAATTGATGGAGTGATATGGTTTGGATTTGGGTGTGTCCCCACCCAAACTTCATGTTAAATTGGAGGTGGGGCTCAATAGCAGGTGACTGGATCATAAGGGTGAATTTCCCCCCTTGCTGTTTTCATAATAATAGTGACTTCTCACAGATAGTTAAATGTGTGTGGTGCTTCGCCGCTACCATGTAAAGAAAGTGTTTGCTTTTGCTTCCCCTTCACTTTCCGCCACGATTTTGAGTTTCCTGAACTCTCCGTCATGTTTCCTGTTAATCCTGTGGAACTGTGAGTCAATTAAACCTGTTTTCTTCATCAGTTACTCAGTCTTGGATAGTCCTTTACAGTAGTTTGAAAATGGAGAAGAGACAGGAAGAAACTGGAAGAGCTGGCGCCATTTTAGGTTACAGCACAGAAAACTAGAGATGGGGAACACATATGCAGGGAGTCTTCAAATATACACGAGATTGTCACATGCAGGAAAAAGGACTCTTAATTGAAAGATATAAATCCTTCTCTAGATTTCTAGGAGTCATTACATGCATGACTCAAACTAGATCAAAGAGTGGAAACGGGCACTTTTCATACACTTTCATCTTTTATGTCTCTTTTACCTAAAGGTTGGCTTTTCATTGCCAACACAATGATGCTGCCCCCATTCACCTAGCACTGATGCTGGCAAGGCAGGGGATGTGCATCCATCCGGAATGTAACTCAAGAATAAATGTACAGCTTTAAAATACATGTAAAATATTCATAGTTGATATGGTATATTTCTCAACACCTTTTTGGAGAGACTAACTGCAGTGGTTATGAATTTACTCGTTGGTCACCCCTTTTGACCATTTAATGCTGTGGGAAGGAGAGAGCAGTTATTGATCCACGGATAGAAAGTTTCAGCTTGGATCATGACAAAGTTTAGAAGATGGATAATAGTGACTGTTGCATAACTATGTGACTACAATCAATGTCACTAAACTGTACACTTGAAAATGGTAAGTTTCATTATATTTTATCACAGTTTCATTCATACTTGAGGTGCACTGTCATATACACTAAGCCTCTGAATCTTAGAGATGCAAGGAGGCAGTCCACAGAAAAGGGGGAATTCCAGAAAAAGAAATCTTATCTCTTAAACTGGGCCCCATGTGGTTTTTCTCACCCACATGGTTCTGTTATACTGTGTCATATGTACTGTGCTGGATTTTTCCTATTCCATTCATGGCTTCTGACTCGTGCCACATGGCAATTTAACTTAACAGCATGCAGAGACTACTATGGAAATTTCTCAGTGGATGGTTTGGTTTAATTACACAGAGAACTGAGTCCATGATAAAGGGCCAATTCTTCTATTTTGATTATTTAAGGGACACTTCTACTCCACTGTGAGATTGTCATTTCTGCTGCTCAGAGTGGAACTCTTTGGGCAACTGGAAATAGGTTTGACCTCCAACTGGCAGATTTTAGAAATACTTTAGCCTACTCTGTTTCAGAAATAGTGTATACATTAAACTAGACGGACTATTTATCTTTTAACTTATTTCTTACATACATTTGATTTAATCCCATGCTAGCCATTATTTTTAAAAGGTAATTACTTCCATTCTTATTATGGATAATTAATGTCTGTATCAATTGTGGGAATTTTCCAAGCAAAAAACAGAATTGCTTTCCTCAGGTATAGCAGTGATTTAGGTGCCTGAGCCCTGGAACCATGCTGCTTGCCCTGGAATGCATGGTCTGTTTATTAGCCTGTGTGACCTCAACATAATTTGGTGAATTCTGGATGTCTGTTTCCTTGTACTTAAAGTGGGAATAACAGCATATGTTTTTCTAAAGTAGAAGTATAATCATACGTGTACAATGCTTGTAATTTTACTTCTAGGTATATTCCCAAAGAATTGAAATTAAAGGCTCAGATTTTTGTACACCTGTGTTCATAGCAGCATCACTCACAGCAAACAGAAGATAGAAACAACCCCATGTTCATCAGTGGACAAATGAATAAATGAAATATGGTATGTACCTACAATAGAGTATTATTTAGCCTTGAGGAAGAAAATTCTGACATATGCCATAACATGAACAAACCTGAAGGATATTATGCTAAAGAAAGTAAGCCACTAACAAAACAAATATATTATTCTACTTTGAGATGCCTGTAATCGTCAAATTCATAGAGACAAACTAGAATTGTGGTTGCCAGGGGCTGTGGGGAAGAACAGAACAGAGTTACTGATACATGGGTACAGAGTTTCAGCTTGGATGAGAAAGTTCTGAAGATGGATGTGGTCATAGTTGCACAACCATGTTACTAATTAAGGTCACTCAACTGTATACTTGAAAATGGTTAAAATGTAAAATATACCTAAAAATTTATCAATTTTTAAAAGTGCTTACAATAATGCTGGGAACAGTGGTTTTCAAATCTGGTGCCTGGATCAGCACCATCAACATGACCCGGGACTTGTTAGAAAAAAATTCTGGGGCCCTACCACCAGAGACATACCTAAGTCAGGAGATCAAAGTATGGTGTTTGGCATGACTTTTAATCCCTCCCAATGATTCTGAAGCACTTGCAAGGTAAACTTTAAAAACTCTAAGACGAGATAAGTAGCTAACAAAGATCAGCTGCAATAACACCACTTATCTTTTTATATATTCTTTAGGCCCTTTTGGTTCATTTTTCGAAAGACATGTATTTTTACTCAATTCCTTGTTTGCCTTGTTTTCAATACTATCTTTTATCACCAACATGTGTAACAGAAGGTGGTGTTTGGAGATAAAAGGACAGCAAGTTAGTGGCTAAATAAGGTATATCTCCAAGGCTTATCTTTTTAAAAAATAAATTTTATTGCATATATTTGAGGTTTACAACACGGTGTTTCATTGGATACATATAGGAAGTACAGTGGCTACTACAGTGAAGTGGATTAACATACCTATCACCTCACATACTTTTTGCAGGACAAGAGCAGCTAAAACCTACTTAATAAAAATCCCCAACACAAAATAGAAATTTGTACATTGAAAACTATGAAACATTAATGAAAATAATTGAAGATGTAAATAATTCAAAGTATACTCCATGTTCACGGATGGGAATATTGTAAACACATCCATTCTCCCCCAGAACACTACACAGCTTTAACACAATCCCTATCAAAATTCCAAACTGTATTCTGCATAGAAATAAAAGAATCCTAAGATTTGTATGAAACCAGAAAAAAACCCGCAAGTACCTGAGGCAATACTAAGAAAGCACAATAAGGTTAGATCCATCATTCTTCCTGATTAAAAACTCTATTAAGAGGTTTCATGGTAATCAAAATCATTTTACTGCCATAAATATAGAAATAAAGACTAACAGAATAGAAAGCCCAGAAATAAATTCAAACTTAAACAACTTATTTTTGACAAAGGCATCAAGGGGGCACAATGGGATAAGTATGATCTCTTCAATAAATTGCATTGAGAAAACTGCATTTCCACATGTAAAAGAATAAAACTGAACCATAATCTTACATTGCACACAAAAATTAACTCAAAATGGTTAAAAGATGTAACTGTACAACTCGAATCCATAAAGCTCTTAGAGATCAAAAAGGCAAACCTCCTTAGCAATGATATATATGCATTTTTTTTATATTACACCAAAAGCTGAGGCTACAGAATAAAAATGTTACTACATCCAACTGAAAAGTTTCTGTACAGCAAAGGAAACAATCAGAATGAAAGGGCAACCTACAGACTGGGAGATAATTGCAAATCACATCCGATATCCTCATCCATGATTTATAAAGAACCCCTGCAACTCAATAGCAGAAAAATCCAATCAACAAATGGACATAGACTACTTAGAACAGCAAAGTTATAGAACCAACCTAAGTGTCCATCAATAGTTGACTGGATAAAGAAAATGTGGTGTATATATATGCCATGAAATATTGTGGGGCCATAAAAAGGTACAAAATCATGCCCTTTGCAGCAACATGGAGATGAAGGTCACTACCTTAAGTGAACTAACCCAGAAGCAGAAAAATCAAAGATCACATCAAATGGGAGCTAAACTGATAAAAGAGAAATAGGAGGGGACTTTTAAGGGCGTTGAATGAGGGTTTAAAATTTACCTGCTGGGTACTATATTCAGTATCTGTGTGATGGGTACACTAGAAGCCAAATCCTCACTATTATGCAAGTAATACCCCTGTAACAAAGTACATATACTCTTTGAATTTAAAATTTTAAAAACTGTTTATTACAGGCAAAGGATCCAACAGACATTTCTCCAAAGATTATGTTAAAAGGGCCAATATGAAAATGTGCTCAACATTATTATAAGAGAAGTGCAAATTAAAACCACTATGAGATATTACCTCACAGTCTTAAGGATGGCTGTTATCAAAACAGTAATTATTACCAAGAATGTGGAGAAAAGAGAAGTCACAAGTACCATTGCTGGAAATTTTACTGATATAGCCATTATGGATAACAATACTGAGATCCCTAAAGAAATTTAAAAGAATTACTACCCTTTGATCCAACAATCCATCTCCAGGATAATACCCAAAGGAGATAAAAATCACAACCTCATAAAGATGCCTGCACTCTCATGTTCACTGCAGTACTATCCACAATAGCCAAGACAGAAATCACCTCAATACCCAATTAAGAAAAATAAAATATGATAAAATGGAGTATAATTCAGCCTTAAAAACGGAGGAAAACCTTTCATCTGTTACAACACGAATAGACTTGGAAGATATTATGCTAAGTGAAATAAGCCAGACACCAAGAACATTACGCTAAGTGAAATAAGCCAGACACCAAAATAAAAATACTGCATAATCGTGCACGTGGAATGTATGTGTATGTATAGACACATAAACCAGAGCCCAAGGATTCTCTTTATGTGTCCGAGTAACAGATCGGAGGGCATTTCCATAGCAACACATACTACACCACAATGTATAAATTGTAGTATGTAGGAGAGAACTGGAAAAGCCTGGGGAAACTGTAAAGTTTTCTAAAGAATGTGTATAATACCTAAAATTGCCAAGTTCCCTCTCATGATAAACAGAGGTTAGGGTTATTTAAATGACTGCTGTAAGTATCTGGGGGGCTATTGTAATCCTCATTAAACTTCCATGAACCATAAAGACCTCTTTACTCTTAAAATGAACATGCTGTGAAGAAAGTCATTGCAAAATACCTAGACTGTGACAGACATTAACCTCTTACATCAACAGCATCTACTTTCCCCAAACTCCAATAAACCTAGAAATTCTCAACTGGAAGTACTTTTCCTTCTGCAATGAAGTTAGCTTTTGTGAACCTATGAATCAAATCTCTTTCCCTCTTTAGAACAGAACCTAAGCCAGGCATTTTTTCCTCTCATTTTCATCTGGGCCCCAAACTGAGTAAACTCTTTACTCAATTTTTGATAGTAGTTGTCACCTTAGGAAAGCATGCATTCAAAGGTAAGTCTAACTCTGGTCAAAATCTTCCTGTAGGTGCTGACCTGTGCATAAATATTCTCAGATAATGACTTCATAATGGATGTTTATAAATGGAATTCTCAACCCAATGTGTGGTTCTGAAAGCTTGTGCATTTTTAGGCCACTTCCATTAATGACCCTTAAAGTGTGTATCTTGGGGCTCTGGGCTACAATCAGGAGAACTTCTTTGAGGCTCTGCTTTACCATTTACAGTCTAACCTTCAAGTCACTAGGTTCCTTGGGCCTCAGTTTATATGTAAGATTAGACTGGAAATTAAGTTTCTAATTCTAAATGTTCTGTGACACCCTAACCCTCAAAGAGAAGTTACTCAAGGGGAGCTACACATTTGTAATAAATAACTAGTAACTCAGAAAACAAAATGAATGGTTCCTGAATCAGTCAGCTTTCACTTAGTATTCATCACCCTATAGGAGACAAAATGAGAAAACTAGAATTCCCCTTGTAGGATAACTTGGCTTTATGAGGGACTTTGTTAGGTTTATAGAAGCTTCCAATTGAAGGGTGAGTCCTACACACAGGGCTTCCACAGACACAGACAGAGACCTGCTAGGGAAGGGAGATGGTGGTAGTGCATTAGTAAGGGCTGAACAATGCAAAAACTGGATAGTGGGTTTTTGAGACAGGTTACCCTCTGTCACCAAGGCTGGAGTGCAGTGGTGTGCTCTCTGCTCACTGCAACCTCCGCTTCCCAGTTTAAGCGATTCCGCCTCAGCCTCCTGTGTTCATGTGTTTATACAGGATTCAAATTTCAACCCTGCTCTAATTGAAATGATCAACAAAAGCCATTTTTAAACATGTTTCAAAAACAAAAAAAAATTTCTGTAACTTGCTCTGGAGACCAACAGTAACAACCCATGAGATGGAGATGGGAGCCCACAAAATGACTTAACATGAACCATTTCAAAGCAACAATTCCTTCCAAGTCAAAGTTATCTCTCCTGCTTTTGTAGAGTCTGTTTCTTTCATTTCTCTTTTTCTCAAGAGGATGGCAGGGTGAAGAAACACTGGGAAATCTTAATGATATCTGTAAAGTCATTCTCTGGTCCCTCTAGCCTCCTCTCTGAAGTGACTGATCTAGCCTGTAATCCCAGAGCTTTAGGAGGCTGCATTGGGAAGATCCCTTGAGCCCAGAAGTTCAAGGCTGCACCAAGCTATGATCACACCACTACACTTCCCCCTGAGGGACCAAGCGAGATCCTTTGTTTATAAATCAATGTGAATGATCTGAACTTTTGAGGTATCCTGCTATGGGGTCTGCCTTAGAGTGGTTGATCATGCCTCCTCTTGATTAGGAGGGCCACTGTCTAGTGCTCACTTCTACTGTTTCTAGTCATTTGCCTCCAGTGAAAAGTTCCCCACTCTCTGAAGTCCCCTGTCCTACTCTCAGGCCTCTGTAGATCATCAGCTGCATATGTACCTTGCTGTCTTCCTGCCAAAAGCACATGGAAACTCTAGGTATAATTGACAACGCCATCTGTGGGGGTGTATCAGTCTGTTTTCACACTGCTATATAAAACCACCTGAGACTGGATAATTTATAAAGAAAGGAAGTTTAATTGACTCACTAAAATTTCACATGGCTGGGGGAGGCCGCAGGCAACTTACAAGCGTGGCAGATGGCAAAGGGGAAGCAAGGCATATCTTACATGGCGGCAAACGAGAGAGCAAGAGTGGAGGGGAAACTGCCACTGTTAAACCCTCAGGTCTTGAGAGAACTCACTATCAAGAGAATAGCAAAGGGGAAATGTGCCCCCATGATCCAATCACTTCCCACCAGGCCCCTCCCCCTGACATGAGGGGATTATGGTTTGATGTGAACTTTGGGTGGGGACACAGAGCCAAACCCCATCAAAGGGTTTGAACTCAGGGCATTATTTCAAAACTTTTCCTAAAAGACCATCTTCCCCATGTGCTTTGCATGGCTTTCATGCCACCTGGGAAATTATACAAAGGTAGTGCCCTCACCAGAGGGCTCCGATACAGTTTGTTGCTCACATTTGCCTTTGATTAAGTCTCACGGGCATGGAGCGCACCAGGTCTTCTCTCTAGGTCCAGTTCCAGGCACTTAACCTAGGTATTCACCTACCACTCCTTACACTCCCACCTTCCTTTTCAGCAGAAATCTTTTTGCTTTCTTTCTGGATAGAACTATCTCGTACAACCTGCCCAACCCTATAGTATCAACTTATGGTGAAATCCCATACCCTGAATCATCCCAGCTTAGGAGGTCTTGCAATGCAAAAGCAAGGTTTGGAATTCAGCGTATCCTTTTATTGCCAGAGTCTGTTCCTCTGTCAAAGCTATTTCATCACTGTGAACTTAAAAATTTTAGTTCAAAGACAAGAGCAGAATACTAACGCTGGTTCTTCCCCCATCTTTCAACAATGCTAGTTTTCCTTGATTCAGCAGATGCCTTTGGTGCCACAGGGAAAACATGACACTGTTGGGGCACTTACTGTGTGCTAGGCTTTGTTTTAAGCAATTTATATTTACTCAATTCTTTGAAGCATCCTAGGAGACAGGTACCATTATTACCCCCATTCTGTAGAGGTCACTGAGGCTTAAATGGGTTAGACAGCTTGGTTCAGTGCACTCAGCTAGCAAGTGATGGAGCTAGCGTCTTCAGGAAAGACAACAGCAGCAGCCATCCAAGAGCCAGAATGATTTCTTTTTGTTTCCTATATAATGTACCATATACTAAAGAATTAAGTAGTTATTCTCATCCTTTGGGCTCCACACTTTTAAAGCGGAAAGGTCACCTTCATTCATCTCTCGCATAAGCCAAAGAGGAGCTACTTAGATTTAAGAGGGAAAGCGTGAAGGGGTGTCTGGGGGATGGCCGTGGGTTGAGGATACAGACTAGTCCGCTCTACCTCTCCCAAAGCTAGTCAATTGAGCCTAATTCTTATCAGAACTCAATTTGAATAATCCCTCCCTGTGGGTAGCCTCCACATTAACGAAGTATCTCCTGAGGGTAGGTCAAAATCAGATTGCCTGGACTGAGCTGTATCATAGAGCATCCATTTCAGCTTTTGAGTGGATGGGGTCCCTGGGAGTGCACACCTGAGAAATGGGTTCTAACTTTGTAATTTCCTTCCACTTGGCTTGCCATTTCCCTCCACTTTTGGAGGCCTCCGGGGATCTTCTGATGCAGAAGGTGCAAAGTGGAAGCAAATACACTGTTCCAAGGACACCTTGTTTCTTTGGCTCTCATGTTGTCTTGGTTTGCCATTTTGTAAAAGTATGTGTTTTTTCATTCACCAGTTTAAATGCCCTTTTGAGCTATGAACTGTTTGGTCCTTGACAGCTTTTCTGCGTCCAGCTCTGACCCACAATCACTTTCTGATAAATGTGAAATTAGAATCAGGAGTGTCGGCTCACACACTTTAGAAGGCAATGACTGTCGTGGTCCCTAATACATCCAGAACATTTGGTACACTTTAAGCCATATAATAAGCACTCAACCTGTACTTTCTTCAATTAACTCATGGCATTAAAGCTTATGCTTTTAACAAGTGATAGTTTAATCATCCTTTAAAAAGATGCGGTCTTATATGCTTCATCTACAAGAAGGAAATTTTTGATTATAGATTTTGTTTACAAATCTTCAAACGGGAATTTAGTGATTTGATGAACCATGGAATCATTTGCTTGCTCTGCCCAACTTCAATTACTCTTGTCCAGTGTGGTAAAGATGCCTTTGGCAGTTTGACACTTTTACATTTTAAATAGATCAACTCAACTTCCATTGTAAACCAGGAACCATAATGGTTCAATTTGATAGGGGAAACTTAGTTATCTTAGAATACACACCCCAAGTATATAAGCAAATTAAAAGAAAACTTATAACCTAGAAGATATTCAAGTTTTCTGTATTTACGAATATAGTTGTCTCTGAAGATAAACTCATCAACTGCCTATGTTTTTGTATCATTAAATGGCAAGTGATATGAAAAGCAACTATTTGTAGTTCCTCAGAAATTTGGAGACATTCACTAAACTCATATCACAAATTACAGCTCCCTTAAGCCTAAAATGCAAATACTTTTGATTTTTTAATGCCTAGTTGTCAGTATAGTAGTTTCTAAGTTAAGTGCCATTAAAAAAAATCCTCTTAACCACATCAGTGTTATATTAACTATGTCAATTCAGTGTTCAAATGACTTCAAATCCTCAAAATGCTAGAGGTAAGAAACAATTTCAGCATGAAGTTGCGGACAACTTTTCTACATCGTAGTATTTAAGTCTGCCTTTTTGCTTGCACTGGATTTGAAAGATGATCAAGGATAAGATAGAGTATTAAAATACATGAGCTGTTTAGACCTAATTTTGTTTTCAAGAGTTACCCAAAATGGAAACATCATTCTTTGAGAAAACAATGTCCCTCTAATGTCACTTCTTGACAGTTATATACTGTATTATTTTCTAGTTTATACATCATTTCTCCAACAATATTCAGTGTTCAAGTAACTAGGTATATACTATAGCAATTAAACTCAACTTTCTCAAACTTACCTGGGCAAAGGGCAAGTGAGAGGTTGAGTCGATTCAAAACCAGCTTAGTGGCAGAGGCGAGCCACGGAAGTGACAGGGAAGCTACAGGTTACGACACATCTGTGAACTCAGCCAGGCACAGTGGTGGCAGGGATTACCTGCTACAAAGACATTTTTTTAGACACATACTCATGTGTATGGGCAGAAAACTCAAGGACTTTGTGAATTGTATAACAAGTTACTTTAGTTTCCACTCTGTGGAAAGTGTGAAGCGTTCCAACCAAAGGTTTTCATGTAGATTCTTTGGCACCCATGCTGTTGATTGTCAAATGTCTAAGTCTGATCATGACACTGAATTTTTAAAAAATTAGGTTTAGATTTCAATAGTGGTGCTTGTTCCATTTTGCTTCTATATACAAATGTTTAATTCACTGTTTAACCATGTCACAGGTAAACTGTGCATTAAATATTTTAAACACTTCACTGATTCAGCCATTTTGTCACCTAGTGGCTGTATTAAAAGTAGCTAATGTATTTAAGACAGACATATCAATCTTCGTGTATCACTAATTCCTTATTTTTTTCCAGCCATTTAATTACTACCCCTGGGAAAGGCATGATCCTTCATATAAATGCCATGTCATCAGAGGGATACCATTGCCTCTGCTAAACAAATTTTCATTAAGAAAATAAGATGGACCAAAAAAAAAACAAAAAAACCACTAATCTACTGATTTTCAGTTGGTATAATCTCTAAAGAAAAAGCTGCAAAGCTTTCTTTGCAATTTACAATGTCTTTCGAAAAGGCCACAACTCATCACAATCCCACATTCACTTTTTCTAATGACTTAAAAGTTTGTTTTTAAAATTTCTCATCTGACATGAAGCTCCAGGACATTAATGTGGCCACATACACTAGTGGTTTAGGACAGTGACTCTGTCTGGAGGGTAGAGATCCCTTCTGCCTTCCAGGAGCCCAGAGAAGCAAGGAAAGGGAAACAGGTCAGGAGGCACAGCTGACTTAATAGCGTTGAAATCAAACCGAAGTTTCTGTTTCAGCAGTGGTGAGGGGGAGCAAGTGTCCATCACTTCGTGGAAGGCAGCCTGAAAAACTCAGGGATTCTTTGTCTTTGTTTTTTTATCATCTAGATATTGTGTTTATTAATTATTTTTAGATTCAGGGAGTAAATGCACAGGTTGCTTACATGGGCGTATTGTGTGATGTTGAGGTTTGAGATAGGAATGATCCTGTCACCAAGGTAGTCAGCATAGTAACCAACAAGTGAATTCATAGCCACTGCAGTGTTTCCAAAGAGGTGTTGTGAAATAATCTAGGGGATGGGGTATTTTACCCCAAAGAAGGTATCTGAATCCATAACTCTAACCACATCCCTGTAAAATTCAGAAAGCACAGCTGCATTTAGCGGTGCTTCTTTCATTTTTATGAGCGATTTCCACTGGGATCTGTGGATACTGTTATATTATGGACCAGTACTTCCAGGGGATTTATTTCCATGGCTGGATTAATAATGATTGGTCCAAAATCCCTGAATGACCCTGCCATACCAACATAGTCATCTCCCTTTCCCCACCCACAACTTTCTCTATGTTTTGGTTGCAATCCTTTTCTTCCCTTCTAATTCTAACTCTGTTTTAGTACTTGATGTTCCATCAAACCAGAGGACCCTTCTTGTTTTTGTCTTAAAATTATACTTTGTGTTACTTCCTCAATGGAAATGAGAAATGACAATTTACACACAACCCCATAATTTGCTGTTGTAGTACCTTATGAGGTAGTGAGAATCATTACTAATAGATCAATTGTCATTAAGTAACAGAAAGTTTAATGTCTTCCTCCATGACAGAACACAAGCTTCTTGTAAGGAGGCTCACCATGTGTTCCCATCACTGCACATGCTTCCACCACACAAATCCTCTTAGTATCTAGAATTAGCTCAGTACTCAACAGTATCTTCAACTATGCTGTAAGCCAGGTGAGGACAGGACTTCCCTGCCCATATTTTCCTCACCCTCTCATCCAGGAGCAGGTCACAGTCATTGAAAGGAGAGTAGATCCACAACGAATATTTAACGAATGAATGAAACTTGAACTCAGGCTCACTGCTACTGCCCTAGTTCAGATCTTAATGGTGCTGTATTGGAGCACTCAAGGATTTTCCATCCTTACCACTATTGACATTTGGGCCAGATGTTTGATTGTGGTGTGTGCATGTAGGGGGAGGGAGGCCATTCCATTGACTGCAGGTTGTATAACTCTATCCCTGCCTTCTATCCACTAGATGCCAGCAGCACCTCCCTCCAGTTCCATCAAAAGTATCTCTAGATATTGCCAAATGTGGTCTTGAGTATCAAAATTTCACACTCAAAAAGCAGTAGGATAAAGCAATAATCTGGTATTTGTCTTCCTTCTCCTAATAATCTATCACAATACCAGTGATCCAGTGACAATTTCTCTAGAAAAATGCCAATAATATCTCTAACTACCTTTTACTGAGTTATCAGGTGGATAGAATTTACATTTTGCACTTTAAATAATGGCATTGTGGAAAGCAGGTCCTGATATATTAGCACCATACTGTCTTTGCCATGAATTGCTACTCTGACTTTCGACAAGTACATTGACCTCCCTAGATTCTAAGTTCCTCATTTCAAAAGCTAGGCTTAACGATTTAAAATATTCTTTTACTCTAAAATCCTCTGATTCTTTATGTAATTCAGCTGCAACTACACAAATTGGCAAACACTATACTTTGCATGATGTTCAGGCAGATATATTTTTAGGTGTTTAAAAGAAATCATATCCATCTGCTGCAGAATGCTTTCTAAGAACTCAGTCTGATCTAAATATTCTTTTGGGGTACTGTGAAACCCTATGCAAAATTTTGTACATTTTATTTTGAAAATAAAGTTTATTTTCAGACTAGATCTTCAGTAATGCTGTGTTGTTGGAAGAGGAGACCCTGAATCTTAGTATCTATTTTGTGACATTGGGAAAATGAATTAGCTTCCCTAAACCTAATTCTCTCCCTATGTAGATTAGGAATAATATTGTGGTTTCTGGGATTTGACAACGCCTGCTCCATACTAAGTGTTCAATACATTTTAGTGTTTTCTCTAACTCTAAGCACTTTTTAGCAATAATCACTGTACTTTAAATCAGAAGCATTTTTCTTAGTGCCACATAGAAGAATTGTTCACCTTGCCCTCAGTGACATCATGCATTGGAGGTACTGTAGTATGTGAGCTTTTCAGTGGACACATCTTAGAAGTCTCCAATACAGGAGCTCACTATAAAATTTCAATTAACTATCACTGGTGTCCATGCACATGTACATGTATGCAGTATATATTTGTCCTAATTGACAAAAAATGTAATCTAACCTATATAGAAGCCAACAAGAACCACTTGTTTACAATCTAGATGGAAGATCTAAAAAGCAAAGTTATCCCAATTTGCATAGAATGGTCTTTGGTTTTAACATTTAATATTAGAACTCAAAGGAGCTGAATAATATGGCACTATCTGATTTGGCCAATCCCAAAGGGGCACAAATTTATTCAGATTTTCCAAACTAAACAAATTAAGACCTGAAGATGCTACAATACAACCTGGAACTAACTTTATTTTTCCCCAGGCTGCTATAATTACACTCTTAAAATATAATTAGTTGAAACAATTCGTATGCAAAGCACATTGTAGCATACATGCCTTTACATTGTCATGTGGTTGCTTAGCTCACATACCCCTAACTTAATAACCTATTATCATTAAAGACAATCTGAGCACATGTAACAAAATGTTGATTTAAAATGTGTCAGTACATGTAGAAACAAAATTAATGTGATTAAGATACGAACGCAATTTAAAGTAAAATGTATTCAATGACTAGTTCTCCAGTTGGTCTGAATAATAGATGTAGGGATCATTTTGAAATTTAGAAATGGCCTCAGCTTATACCAATTATATCAGAATATCTGAGGGAAGATTTCTGCTTAGCAATGTCTGGGCTGCCCAGGTGATTTTAATAGCCAAAGTGGAGAACTAATGAGCTAAGTTCATCTAAATGCTATTTTCAGAAATGCAGAAAAAAAGATATCCAAATCCCAAATACACTGTGATCAAGTTTCCTTACTAAAGGAAATTATACCCACGGGGTTAGCTGTCAAGGCAGACAAGCCACCCTCTTTTGGTTGCTGGCCTGATTGTCTAATATGTTTGGGTACGAGGAGTCAGTTTTAAAGCTTCTGCCAACTCTTCAAAGAGATGAAGTTTTAAAGTTTCATGAGAAACTGGTGTAAGAGGAGTTTTGTGACAATCTTTATTTCTCTGTGTCCCCAGTAATTTTAAACTCAAAGACAAACATTTGTCATTTGTAGATATTTAAAAATACAACAAGCCTCCAGCTTCTCCGATGTGGTTTTTCATGGTAAATACTTCATTGTTCCACAAAAAAGTAAAAGTGTTATTTTCCCATCATTGGTATGATTTCAGCTCAGAAAACAGAGGGTGAGAGCTTTCCAAAGAGACCTGAGGGAGTAGAAATGAGAACTATGTAACAGAAACCAGATTTATTCAACGCAGCCACAAGGTACCCACCTGGCTGAAGAAATTTGGATAACGGTTTGCTTACTACACATTAAAAACCTCAACTAGTTTGCTATTTTTCAGTGTTAATTTTATTATAATGAAGACTGCCAAGGGAAACTAATTTCTTAATTTAGGATTTGGGAGAATTCTGTAAGTGGTATACTTAGTGTATTTTAGGAAATGCTAAAAACACAAGAACAGCAATTAATCACCTCACTCCTGCAGATGGAATTAAAGTTATAGTCATGGTATTTTCATTCTTTTGCAGAAAGTATCAAAAGGAATGATCACATACATTCTAGACAGCCACACCATGTAAACTTGATATATTCAGTACTTACACTTAGCAATTGTGTAATAAAAAATACTTGCAAATATTGTACATTTTATTATTCAAGAGACATTACAGGTGTAGTGTCAATACAGGCTCTTAGTGACTTATTTGCTCCTAAACTTAACCCAGAATGTTGGAAATCTTGGGGAAAATATTTGACCTCTCTTCATTTGGGTATGTCGTATTGGCCCAGCATATTGGCCTTCCTGCAGTACCTATGATGACAAGCTTTGCACCTGTAAGGCTGTTTGAATCTGCTAGCTTCTGTCTGGCTAGTCGCTTATTTCAGTTCTCAGCTCAGAAACAGCTCTACAGGGCATCCTTCTAACGTTGTTTTTATTCACAGCAGTTATTGTGATAATCTTACTGATTATCTTTATGCTCTAGCTCCCCCTACTAGAACGTGATCTCCAAGTAAACAGGTGTTTTGTCTGTCATGCTCACAATTCCTGACAACACCTCCTGTGTATACACACACATTTATGTACATGATTTGGTAGGCAGATCAAAGAAAACACTCCTGCTGTGGTAGATTGAAAAAATGGCTGTAAAATCCCTTTCCTTTATCTACCTACACCCTTTTTTTCAATCCAATTTTGCAGGTCTTCCCCCCCTTTAGAAGTGCAGTTTCCCATTGCTCGAATCTAGGCTGGTCTTATTACTTGCTATGACAAACACAAGTCACAGAAAATGCTTTAAGACATTGAAAATCCCTCCATCCCCTTAGGAACCGGAGTTATCCTGTTGCAGGACCAAAGAATTCATGGAGGAGAATTATAGCCTGTAGCCAAACAAAGCAGAGAAGGAAGGCTGCTTACTTCACCTGGAGTCACTGTAAACAGGCGAGAGTAATCCAACGAGACCAGAGAACTACCCAACTGACCCACAGGTTTAACAAAGCATTGTGGCTTCATAATGCTAACTTTTGATGGGGATGTGGGAGGTTGCAATAGCAAAAATCTAAGACGTGTGGTATTGGCACATAGGCGAACAATTAATAAGGACAGTATTAGCCAGAGCTGGAGAAAAACTGGCAAGAAACTTGGTTAACAAAACCTGGAAAAATGGTCAGCATAATTTTATCAGACTCTGGAAAAAAAGGTGACCTGTGGTTGACAGTGAAAAAAGTTGCCAAAAGTTGTCACTTGTGGCAAGTGGAAAATGGCAACCATGTACGTAATGAAGTGCTGGCATTAGAAAATTAATGCAGGAACAGAAAACAGAGTACTGCATATTCTCATCAATAAGTGGGAGTTAAACACCGAGTTGTGAGATGGAAATTGCCCCGTAAACTGCATACCTCGACCATACCTTGGCTTTCCGTTGAAACTGCTCTCTGTAACCCTAATGTGACAGGCCAGCAGTCCAAACCAACACCATTTTGACCCTTGCAACTTGTAATAAGTAACTAAGGTCTGTAATTTCCACCCTACCCAGACAGTGTGTAAACTAACGCTTATCTTGACTTCTGTGAACCACTCAAGTAACAATCGGAATCTCCAAAGTCCCCTGGCCCTCGGAATGTCTGAAGCTCCTCTCCCTCACCCCCGCCCAGGAGGTGGTTTAAGGGCATAAAAGGTCTTGACACCCTCCTTTCAGGGCCACGGGTTAGAGACATGAGTCCTCTGTGGCTGCCAGCAATAAAGACCCTGTAATTTGGGCTAGGCTTTGTCTCAGTGGTGATTTCGTGCTCGCTCAGTTACAACAGAGTACATACGAACACAAGGAAGGGAAAAATAATCATTGGGGGTTACTTCAGAGTGGAGGGTGGGGAGGTTGAGGATTAAAAAGCTACAAAATACTATGCTTCTTACCTGGGTGACAGTAGTTTGTACCCCAAACTCCAGCGACACGCTATCCATGTAACAACCTGTATCTAACATACCGCCTGAACCTAACAAAAGTTAGAAGAAAAAACCCCGAAACAAAAGAAAGGAAAATGCCACTTAAACTGTTATCTTAATTTGAGAAGCTTCGGCAAGAGTAAAAGATGCTGAAGGTAAATTCAGGACATCTGAGTGAAAACTCAAGTCATAGATGCACATTCTGATATTGGTCAATCACAGCTGACAGGCTTTGTGAGGGAGATGCAAAGATCAAATTGATTGCATCTGGTTTAATTTCAGCTTCTCAATCACTTGCCAACTGAGATTTAAAAGATTTTACTCTCATCTTTTAACTTTCCTAAAAGCAATCCAATTTGACAGTTATAATTTCACACACTTTAGTATTTTAGAATTACAAATGTAGTTCTTTAGCCTTAAAGCTTAATCTTTATCAATTTCATAGTGTTGCCTGCTTGTTTACCAAGTATCAGTGTTTTGTTTTTTGCTTGCATTTACCAAGTGACTTCAATTGTTTGAGCATCTCAATACCTTTTCCCTAAGCAGTCTTTCATTTGGTTCTGTATGAAGCCTTTAGTCCTAAAATGACCCATAGTACATGTCTGCTGCTAGAGGAATAAAGAAAATGCACTCAGTTTTTTGTTTCCTCTTCAATCAGAGCCATTGCCCAAGTATTACAAAAGTTGACATCTCCCAAAATTAGGTAAAAATACCAATTTAATGACGTGGGAGCAAACACTGGATGTAAAGCTTCAAAACTACCCTACTGTTTTCACTGTTACCCACAGGTATTTATATGTTATACAACAGCATATTAAAGAAATGATTTCTTTGGGGGCATCTTATCTCTATAAACACTAAAAGGCATATAACTATAAAATATTTAAATAGGTATCTTTGAAACAAAAATAGTTGCACTGATAACAAGTCAATGTTTCTTGGAGTGATTCGTTTTCAAACAGATTAATTCCATTCTGTACCCACTCACTACAGAGTTAACGGTAACTTTTCCTAGTTTTAAGCAGAAAAGACTTGCCTTGTTTCAAACATCTATTTAAAGGTGTTTATGTCATGTCAATATTAGCGTATAAAGTAGTTAAGCTAGTAAGATCACTTCCTCATTCTGTTATGGGAAAAAGGCCTTGAGTCCGTTGTCCAGGTCCTTGGTGTTTTGAGCAAAGAAGGTAGTAACACATGACTAGAGTCCCAGCTACTTGGGGAGCTGAAGCAGGAAAATTGCTTGAACCAGGGAGGTAGAGGTTGCAGTCAATTGAGATTGTACCTACCACTGCACTGAAGCCCGGACCACAGAGGGTAACTGCATCTCAAAAAATGAAAACACACTAACAAAAAAAAAAATGAAACACAGGAAGCAAGCAGCCAAAGCGTTGATGAAAGCGAGAGCCCCACCCCGCACCCCACAGAGTCAGGGGTGGACCAGCGAGCCGCTCAAGAGCCTGGTTACAAAGTTTTCCGGATTTATAAGCACTCCTTTTGAGGCCCCTGTCGGCTACCCCTTTTCTGGATGAAGGATTTGTTCTGTAGCTCACAAGACGATGAGATAAACTGGGGCCCTATGCAGAGGAAAAGACGGCCTATGCACAGCCCGTGGCTAACCCAGGTCACTTTCTATCTGACACATGGTGGAAGCGGGCAAGTTTAGAGACAGTACCTTTGATTTTTTTGCTGTTTGAGCAGGTGGGGGGTCAGGGGGAGACGGGGATTTTCCTTTGGTTTCGTTTTAGTGTTAATTGGCGTTAGGTCCCCTGCCTGGAGACTGAGGTGTTTTCCTTTTGATACAGCTTTAGAATGTTAGCACTAATTGGCCTTAAGTTCCCTCCCTTCAGACCCTATTCTCCTGCCTCAATCCGATAGAAACCTGGAGTTCTATGGATAAATGTTTTTATGCAAGTTTTGTTTATGGTGCTTCTCATGGTAAAGTGTTCCATCATCTTGAACACTATTCCCTGTCTAGAATAGTACCTGTATGTGCCGTAAGTATTTGATTGGTTAGAGACAGACATCTAATTTCCCACAGAAAAAAGAGAGCAAAAACCTTTAACATTAAAAGTGTGATAACGGTAGAAGAACAAGGCTTGGGGAGGCCGGGCACCTAATGCTTGAGAAACTGCATCTTTCCTGGGGGTTGGCCATTCTCAATTTTAATCAGGCAATCTTCACACTCCCTTTTTACCCTGGTCACTTTACTCATATGAGCCTCAAGCTTCATTTGTATTATGAAAACCAGAGTTTAACGTTCAGATATCCTATTTCTGGTATATACCTACTGACAAACCTCATTCTTCTCAGGATCTTATGTTAACATCTAGCCATCTTCTTGGTGTTTTATTTCCTTTTTCTATTTATTTCTTTTACGAGAGGTAGTATAGCTAAATCCCTATCAACTCCACTGCGGATGGCACTAGGTTCAAGAAACCAAAAAGAGAACCAGAGCTAACAAGAAAGGGACTTTTACAAGAGGCCTAGAAAGAAGAAGATAATACAGTCGAGGAGGGCGGAGCAGAAAAGCCCGCAACTACTGACGAAAGGCAGGGGGTTTATATAGCCTTTCACATAGCCCCCGCCTCCCCCATCACAGCCTCCACCTGGCAACCTTCGTTTCAAGCCATAACTCAGCGCCTCCAACCCCGGTATGGCCCTGTATTCTAAGGGAGGGCCTAGGGACTCAGATGTTCCTCATAGTGAAGGAATGAATCTTGGGGCTGGCCACTCCTGGATTCCCTAGCTCGGAGCATATGTTTAGATGCATCTGCCCTGCAGGGTCATTCTCAGGGTATACTTAAGTTATTGCTATCAGATGCATTTACCATACTTAGTGTATGAGTCTCTTATCTGAAGATTCTGCCCTGACAGTAGCGTTTTTGCTAACATCAATCTCAACCATTAATGTTTGGAAGAAGTCTTGCAGATGATCCTTTCCATTTCTACTGTCTGAAACACTGAAACAACATGAATTGTTGAAGTTTTCACATTGTACTGATAGAAAAGCCATGATTCTGGGTTTTATGATTTCCCACAGAGAGATCTTTCTATTCCTTTCTATCAACAGAACCAGGTTTGATATTTAAGATTTGATTAACATTGTGCTTTCTTCTTTCTGTCACTTGCTTTTTTCCCCCACTACCTAGCTGATATTATACCCTTCAATCACCAACGACTAACGTAGCACAAATAGTTAAAAAAAAAAAATACATACTACGGCTGTAATATGGTTACAATTGGTGAAAAATTCTTTAAAAATAATTCAACAGTAATCAAGACTCTTACTGATTACAGAAAAAAGTTTAGTATCTGAGTTTCAGCTACTATCCACGTGATATTGAAATGGTCTTAGCATAGACAAAACCTGTTATTCAATTATTGGGACATTTTACTTGTAGGAAAGCAAAGGGACAAAAATGAAATCTCACATCTTTCTTCAACCACATGAATCCCTCTGTTCTATAGAAATATAGGATCTAAACCCACAAAACGTATCTGTTTCTTTTATTAACATCACTATACATGTTCATTTTCCCCCAGGTCTGAAAGTAGATGGCTATTTCACACTTAAAATTTTTATCAAGGGCAGCTATTTTTATGAATTCACAGCTCAACACAATGGGGAATGTTGCTATAGTCTCTAATCATGAGCTGAACCTGTCAAAGAAAATGATGAGCAGCTGTTGGTAGCAAACATTATTTGCTACACTTGGTAGCTCCTTCCACATGCTGCTACCTGATTGCAAGTGGAGATTCACACAATCGTTGGAGCCAGCTGCAGTAAATCAAGTAGAATGCTTAACCAGAACTCTTCCACATCTGCGACTCATTGGAAAGAAAGCATCATATTTTCCAGCTAGCAGTGATCGATACAGGCACTAGAAACTGTTCATTAGAAAGGAAAATACTAAATATTTCTAAAATATCAGATATCATGAAAATATTAGAACTTTTACTCTAGAAAATAATTGTGGGTTAAAATACCTTTCTTTTAGTCTTCAATGAAACACATATTTTACATTTCTACAATACCTGAGCCTAATAATAAACAGTAAGCCATTTAATGGAAACATTAATCAATTTGATTGAAAGTGGCTCAGATTAGCATCACCGTTGTTATAAAAAATAAAAAAAGGTGATGATTACCAGCTAAAATTGGCTTACTGGATAAAAGTTAGGCTCAGTTATAAATCCAAGCACTAAATATTTTACAGTTACCTGAAATCCTTGGTCACGTCTTTCATCATTTCCTCCCCTATTGTTGAAGCAAACATCATTCTATTCTCTGATTTCCCAGTCTAAGTTCAAATTCAGTACTTTAGCTTTTAATTTTTTGCTGCATTGCCACTGCACAACAAAATGTCAGCACTTGCAGGAGTCTTGCTAATTTTGTAATCTAACCACCTTATCTAACAGAAAGTAACCCAGAAATAGCAATGATTACACTATCAGGCAGCCAATACAGATCAGCATTGAAACTATACTCCAAGTTTATTCATGTCTGGCCCACACATCTGCCATCTTTTAAAATGCAATACTCTCATCTCCCCAGCCAAATTGTAAGGTCCCTATTTACCTAGAAAAAAAGCTATGCATAAAACAGGTATTTAATACATGCTGTGGTCTAATTCTGCTTTGTTTAAAAGTATGTTAAAGTTAGAGGCCACAGTTAGAAAAGGTCATTTCTATGAATTTTATGATTGACATAAATCCTTTTGTGACAGATTTTTTAAAAATATTTAAGATATCTGGAAAGTGATCATTGTTGTGAGGTTTGATAATCACATAGATTTCAAAATCTATTGTCAAATATCAAGCAGTAATTTGATAAAGACAGATTACGTGGATTATCCTACCTTACCAGATTAGTGTGAAAAACCTCTTCTCCATTAACTTAAAGCTTAATAGGAAAAATTATTTCTCCTAGGCATCTGTTTCCAATCTCCCTTTTTAACAAAATTATACCTGGAAATTCTTTTTCCACATATGTAAATCTCTCTTTTTCTTGTTGAATACAGACGACAGACTTGAGCCTTTTCCCACCAGAAGAAAAACAGGTGTTAGAAATCACAGGCTTTACTTGTTAATTATTCATTTAGATGCTAATTAAAAATTTAGAGTTCTTTTACCATTTTGATAGGGATTAAAGCAAATTTCAGATTTATATATTTTTTGAAGCTATTTCATAAAACGTTAGTTTTCTCCTATCAGTTAACGCTAGTAATGATTGCTTCTAAAACTAACCCCTTGCTTCACTTGGGAATCTCTCGTAAGAAAGGACAAGGTATTTCCATTTGAACTCTGAAATTAGTAAGACTGACTTTCACATCTATGACCAGGAAGCTTGTATCAAACTAAACATTTTTCAGGGAATATCTGGTGAAGATGGAAATAATAAGCAAAATGACTGTTTAAGGCACTGGAGACCAGGGAAGACAGCTAGAATCCTGGTGGCCAAGAGCTTGTGAGAAAGGAAGTATGCCGAGATGAATGTTGCATTGACCTCAGGATTTCACCTCATGTTCTTTTCTAATTCTTAGGCCAGGGTATGTGGTCTGGCAGAAACCAACGGCCTGGGACTTGCTGCACTGTCATGGGGTGCAGTGAAAAAAGTAATTCTGAACTGCTTTGTGATCAAAACTTAAAGGAACAAGGCCTAGAAATGAGGAACAATCTGATCTGAATATAATTTCCCCTGGAAGACTTTTGCTAATACTAAGCTGTGCAGGTATCACATTAGGTATCAAGAGAAAAACCTCAAATGCTGCAACCAAGAGTCCAAAGGGCTGAGCAGAAACTGGAAGAGAGGAGGGGGAAGGAGTATAAACTTTTGGACACTCCAGAGGAAAACAACCCTTGTGTTCAGCACAGTTTCTACCTAAGATCCCAAAGACTTGTGGCCCCTAAGACAAAGAGAAAACCAGATTACAAACTACCATTAACACAGCTTAGATCAAGGTGATGTGCCTGTACTATATCTACCTACCAGAAAAAAAGTTATCTCACTCTGGAAAAACAAAAAAGGACCTACAAACCATACACATTTATTTTTATAAAAAATGCATGATATTCCATAAAATGTACTGGGTTTGTCAAAAAGAACAATATGACCGTAAGCAAAAAATACAAGGGAAACAACGTCTCAAGTAATTTAAATATTGTAGTTGTAAAAGAAAAAACTAAAAATTATGGTAATATATACAACAACACAGAAAAAAATATTATGAGGGAACTGCAAAAGAAGTAAATTAAATAAAAATTATGGAACTGAAGAATGAAATAAAGTTGAGTTCAATTAAGAATTCAGTAAATAATAGATCATGCATGACAGAAATGAAGCGATTATAACATCAAGTATCAGAGACAGAATAGATTGAATCACAGAAAGGAAGGTGATAGAAAATCCAAAACACGTTGTAAGAGACATACAGAATATCATAGCAGGTCTAAGATATACGACATAATAGTCCCTGAACACTAAAGGCAAAAGAAACTGTATATAAACACTGTACTCTGGTTGGTAAAACTGCTTCTCAAGGAAGTTTGGGTTAAGAGTTCTGAAGCCATCATACATGTATACTGGAATAGAATAATTAAGTAAATAAATGACAGATGATTAGAACCAGTTTTCTCACTCTTTGAAAGGTTTCAGAAATCAAGAGGAGGAGGCTAGAATGAACTGTGTGGTAGTGGATTAGAATAGGAGACATGAGTACGGACTCCTGCTTAGCTTAATATCAATACAGGTGGATAGTGTGTTAGGCTGTTTTTATGTTTCTATAAAGAAATGCCTAAGACAGGGTAATTTATAATAAAAAGGAATTTAATTGGCTTATAGTTCTGTAGGGTGTACAGGAAGCATAGTGCTAGCATCTGCTTCTAGGGATGCCTCAGGAAGCTTTTACTCACAGTGAAAGGAAAAGAGGGGAGCTCACACGTCACATGACAAAAGCAGGGGCAACAGAGAGTGTGTGGGGGAGGGGTGCCACACACTTAAACAACCCAGTCTTGAGAGACCTCATGCACTATCACGAGGACAACCCCAAGCCATGAGACATCCGCCCTCATAACCCAAACACCTCCTGCCACTCCTCACCTTCAACACTGGGGATTACATTTCAACATGATATTTGGGCAGGAACAAATACCCGAACTATATCAGACACACAGAGTAATATGCATAGATATGTATATACACATGGCTTAATATACAAATACATATTTTCTTACTGTTAGCTTAGAGGTTCTACATGCAAAGATACCAGAGTACCAAGTACTGTACCTAGTATCCATATCTTGGTTTCTAATACCATTCGCCAACCAAAGGATTCAAGGATCTATGGGGAAATACTAATTATAGAACAGGGGCAGAAATCTTATAAGTTGAGCCTGGTGCATTGTGTAACTCCAGAAAATAATGAAGTGCAAGGAAAAATAAAAAACAAAAAAAACAACATCTATGTTGAGAAAGTATGTCAAAGGGACACAGGAATGAAGTGAATGAAAGTGTTCCCAATGGCCAAAAATGAGATTATTTGAACAACAAAATAAAGTAGTATTGGATCATAACATAAGGTATAAAATAAGTATGCATCAGTTAATACTGATACTAATAAATCACTGAGTAGATGAATGGCAGAGGAGACAGATCTGTCCTGTAGAAGAATTCCAAAAATTTTATGCAGATACTCTGACCCCAAGGAAGTGAAGCAGTACTTCCTTTCCTTAAGTGTGGGCTACACATGGTAACTTCCTTTCAAAAACCATAGTACAGAAAGGGAACAAAACTTGAGTAACTTTGCAGTGGAGAAACCTAACAAAGACTACCTAAGCCAGATGGTCAAGTTTAACATCAGTTGTGGTAAGTCACATCGATTTGTGTACCCTTTATATGATGTGATAGAAATGACACTTTAACCCTGTGTTATTCCTCCCCAAAATCTATCATTCCAGGCTAATTATAAGAAACATAGTAGTGAAATTCCAGTGGAGTACCATTGAAAGAAACCCCTGGCTAGTACTACTCAGAAATGTCAAGGTCATCCAAAACAAGGAAAGTCTGAGAAAGCTTCGTGGTCCAGAGTAGCATAAGGAGGCACAACTACTAAATATGCAATATTGTGAGTGGGATCCTGTGACAGAATAAGTACAAAAGGCAAAAAAGTAAAAAAAATGAAATAAAGTATGGACTTTAATAGTGAAGCATCTATCAGTATTGTTCAGTAAACTTTATAAATATACCATACTAACAGAAACTATTAATAGTAGAGGAAGCTTGAAGCAAGGATTATGGGAACATGCTCTACCCTGTTCATAAGTTTTGGTAAATCTGAAAGTCCTTTTTAAAAAAGTTTATTTTAAAGAAAGAAATTGACAAAACATTTGAATATACAATTTACAAAACAGAATATACAAACTGCACTTAAGCATATGAAAATGTGCTTCACCTCATTAGTCCTGAGGGATATGCAAATTAATACTACAGTAAAATACTATTGCACAGGATAATGTCAAAAATGGTGAGTGTATACTGCAACTGGAACTGCCCTGAATTGCTGGACAGGAAGGAAAATTGTAAAGTCATTTAGGAAAACAGTTTCAAAATTTCTTAAAGAGTTAGGCATGCACCTTTTCTATAATCCAGAAATTCAACTCCTAGATGTTTACTCATGGGAAATGAAAACGTGTCTACACAAAGATATACATACAGCATTCACAGAGTCTTTATTCATAAGAGCCCAACTCTGGAAATTAGTAAGACATTTCTTATAAACCAATTGTGTTCCATAATGAAATGATTACTCCATATTTTTCTAATAATCATGCTTTATGTATTGTCTTCAGAATATCAAGATAAATGTTATACAAACACAAAGATGATCATCTCATGTTTTATTTAAGTTCATTATCATTTATTCATATCTGTTCAAGGGTAACCAACCTATTTTTAAATAACTCCTCCTTATAGAATTCCACTTCATTCTAATTACCCAATCATGCTCAATAACAAATCACAAAAAGTAAGATTCCTTTTCAATGTGTTTTTCAGTTCTAGGTATTATAGTTCAAGTCAGATCTACTTCAGAGGAAGCTGCTTGTGATTTTTCTTTCATGTGGGAATTTAAATGGTTTTCTAAGTCAGAAAATACTTTGTACTAATGGAAAATGGCTAGATACACGGTTCTATATTATTTTTATTTATCTTCTCCTGAATGTGGTCAAATTTTGTTTCCTTCAATATTACATTCTATACATAAATGCAAAATTAATGCATTGAATTTAGCTTCTTATAATATTTACAATTGTGGCTATTTTTATAGATTAGCAGCCATTTCTATAAAAGGTGAAAATACATGCAATTTTTCAGATATTTTGGTTTTATTAAGTCAAAGCATCTAAGTAATGATTTAATATTTTATATTTCAAACCTGAATTGTTGCCATACTGCTATATAGTTTTATCATTGAGTAAAAGTAACACAGAATTATTATAGTCAAACACATTTAACTACCAATTTTTTAAGTCAGGAAAATGTTCTGCTCAGTTTCTTTTCCTCATTTACTTAAAAACACAGAGGTAGCCACTATTAAAATTAAAAGAAGAATCGTCTCCAATTTTTCAACTTACATTAATATTTCAATGACTAATAGTTTGTCTCTGATTTAAGATTCCAGTTACTGGCAATGAAGATAATCCCTAAGACTTGTTTCTTATAGAGAACTGTTCCTAGAAGATATATTGCTTTATTGTTTATGTATTATTTATTGCATATTTCAAACTTTAAATTGTTTAGAGACAAGAATTACTTTTAAAAGTATTATTTAGGTTTAGATTCTTCCACCTTGCCCTGCAAACAAGGAGTGAGTAAATCATGCCTTAGCAGCACAACAAGGGGAAAATAAAGGTCAAAGAGACATAAAGTTATTTGCTAGAACAGTTCAGGACTATGCCATAGTTAAAGTGCCTTTGTGCCTTCACACATATGAAAATCGTCTTAAAATGAGTAACTTTTTTTACCAATGTAGTTTTCATAATTTGGAGGTCAAGGTTTCCTTAGGAGCAATAATACAGTGTCTATATATCATTGCCAATGCCAGAGAAAAATATGTTCATCTAAATTTCTATATTCTCACCTCCTTTTCCTCTCAAATTAGGGAATAAACACCATTTCCCTTAGATTTGAGCAAGCCATTAATCTAGGATATGTTCTCAACATCTTCCTGTTTTCCCCATGTCTACTCAGTCACCAAGCCATGCCAAATTTGACCTCCAAACATCTCTAGGAGACTATGCACAGCTCTATAGCTGTAATTAATCACCAGTTCATATTACCACCTTCTGAATTACTTCAAAGTCTCTGAATTTCCCACAATGGAAGCATAATTATCTTTTTATGATAAAAACCTGATCACCTAATTTAAAACTGGACTAACTGCTCAAGTGCTGAAGGGATAAAGAATACTTTTCATCAAGGCATGTGCAGCCTTTCATGTTTTAGCCACAGTTTCAGGTTTGCTCTCATAGTCTGACACCTATCTGTGCTCAACAGACACATTGGGCTTCTCTTAGTTACATGACCGGACTTGCTGGTTCTTGCCAGAGGGGCTTAGCACAAGCTGATCCTCAGCCTGAAATGCCCCTGTCTTTCACACACCCACATTGGTACACATGTCAAGTCTTCTGAGAAGTGCCTCACAATTCCCCAGAGCAGATCAGAGGCCTTATGTATATGCCTCCTCTTTACAAAATCAATGCACACTTTACTGTTATGCATTTAATAATGTATTGAACACATGTAAATTTGGCTCAGCATTTTATCTTGAGCTTTAAACACTGTGAAATAAATATTTGTGGATGAACAAAAAAGTACTAAGAAAGCACCTACTTTGTTCCTGGCAATGATCTGGCTGCTTTAGAAATAACAGCAAGCTCTGTGGAGACAGACTGTTAATTGATAACTAACAAATGCCAGAAATGTGTAGAAATACTATTATGATTAGAATGTCAGATAAAAATAAAGCACATTAAAACAGAGCTGGGAACAGAGCAACAGCAGGGTGTGATATGGTTTCATATCCTCTGGTAAGAGACAGTCTCTCTGACAAAGTGACACCGAAGAGACTTAAATGACCTAAGGGTGCAAGACATTCTGCTTTCTGGCCACATCACATAGGATCTTGCAGGCATGTTGCTTTAGAACTTTGAATTTTATTCTGAGTGAGATGAGAAATCATCAGAGAGTTATGAGCAGGGTGTGATGTGGTCTGACTCAGTAAATAAAATGATGTGTTCTGAATAAATAATAAAAACTCACTCTGGTTGCTCCACGGAATACAGACTGTTTCATGGAAGAGGTAGAAGCACGTACCTTAGTTAGCAGGTTCTGACAAACAGGCAGGAGACCGATGTTTGGATTCTGGATGTGTTTTGAAGAAAGAGCTTTCAGAATCTGCAGGATGAAGCAATGGGATCTGTGAAAGAGAAGAGTGGCAAGATGAGCTCCTGAATTTTAGCTGGAGATACTCCAAGAAAGAGCCAGGGAGAGGTGCAGGTTTGGGGTAAGTGGATTAGGAGAGGGAATCCAGGGTTAGTAATTATTTTTAAAGAAAACCCAGTTTTCTCCATTGTTGAAAGCATTTAAACATAACAAATAACTAACACCATTGAAACTCATGACCCAGAAATTACATTCAAAGGATTCTGAAATAAAATCCTGACCCTGTGCCATGAAGAAATTAAAAAAATATGTAGTGGTAATTAATTTTTAAGTCTTTCTTTTTCAAGAAGTGTCTTAGAAGGCTAATACAGGGCCTGATTAGAATCCCCCTTAGATGGTTTAAAATCTATAGTGTTAAATGACTATAACAAACACACTGTTTAATTAACTAACTCTTGGCTATGTTGATTTATTATAACTAGATGGTGTTTATTGAGGTTCTCACCATAATATACTTTACTAAATTATTACAGTGAGTTCACACTGGCCTCTCTTCTACACTTCAGTGAATTGCCCTTTCTAATCAAATTTAATGAAATAATCCATATTTCCTTAAACCTTGATTTGTATAGGTTACTTGATTGATAGGTTTACCTATAAAATAAAGCCCATAATTCTAAGTCATTTATGTTCCCACACAATGGGCTTCTGCCTATTTTTAAAAATGTGTCTTGCACTGTTCATTTTTACGTTCTCTTTTAGAGTTGAGCTTACCCTGGTCTGAACACACCATTTGTGATTCCACCATGGAGGTTTCACTGGTATCCATCAGCCTGCTCTATGGTGTATCATTTCTCATTTAGATCCCCATGGCCTTGCCCTTGCCTTAAAACTTTAGTCCCATAACCTCAATAATTTTTTTCCTAAACATTGTACCTTTCTTCTCTGAAGTACTGTAGCACTGATAATCCCTGACACCTTAAATGCTATACTAAAAGTTGGCTTTACAGAAAAGATAAAGAGTTCACATTTAGCCATGTTGAATTTGCAATGCTTGAGGACATCCTAGTAGATATTTTTAATAAGACCCTTGCATTTTAGGAGCAAACAAGAGAATTTGCATGTTTCAGGTTGTGCTAAAGATAGAAAAAGAAATCTCCTAAATATTTATAAGCACAGGCATGTTCTCATATACTTTACAAGTTTGAATTCACAACACTATTATAATTAGGAAAAACATAGACTGATAAATTTAAAGTTGTCTACCGTTGATATTGCACCTGCTACCTTGCAAAGGCAATAACATATTTGTAAAAGAAGAGATACTTCATCAATCCAAGATGTCGAGTTTTCAAGATAGATCCACCAAGGATGGGTTTATAATTCAAAATTATAAGACACTTGAGAAAAAAGACACATTAGCAAGAGTTTCCAGAAAACCTAACAACAGAATCAGAACCTAACAACTAAAGATTATGAAATTACTGGAAGCAAAATATTCATAAATGTTAAAGAGTAGATCAAAACCTGAGAAAAGAACAGAACATTATCAGAAAGATAAAACAGAGTAGGTTATGTTTACAAATCTAACATGTAAAAAGCTCAGAAATTGTTACTTTTTTTTAAAATATATATTTTATTGTGTTTTAGGTTTTGGAGTACATGTGAAGAACATGAAAGACTGTTGCACAGGTACATACATGGCAATGTGGTTTGCTGCCTTCCTCCCCATCACCTATATCTGACAAGAAAAAATATGAAAAATTGAATTGTACACTTAAGAGAACTGAGGGGGCAGGATAAAGTCACCTCAAAATCTCAAGATAAAAGCAAATACAGAGAATTACAACCAGACCAAGTTACCTGGGACAGAAGCCTCTGGAACTATAAATCGGACTTTGATGGAAAAAGGTACAACATGCAAGGATAGATGAAAAATATAAACAGAGAGATGGAAATTCTAAGAAGGAATCAAAGGGAAATACAAGAATATAAAAACACTGTAAGGGAAATTAACAATGCCTTTGATGGGCTCCTCACTTGACTAGGCATGGCCAAGAAAAGAATCAATGAGCTTGAAGATTTGTCAATATAAACATATTAAACTAATAATCAAAAGGAGGAATAATGGGGAAGAAATGCTTATAACAGAATATCCAAGAACTGTGGGACAGTTTCAAAAAGGGTAATAGATGAGTGACTGGAACATCGGAAGCAGAAATAGAGGCTAGAAAAGAAGAAATACTTGATGTAATAATAGCTGTGACATTTCCAAATTGAATTAGACACTAAACCAAGATCCAGGAAGCTCAGAGAACACCGAGCTAGATAAATACCAAAAATATAAACCTAGGTATATTACATTCATACTGCAGCAAACCACAAGACAAAAATTAAATCCTAAAAGAAGCTATGGTCAGGAAGAAATTGCCTTAATTCCAGCAGAACAAGGACAAGAATGACAGTGTACTTTTCATCAGAAACCATGCAAGCAAGAAGAAAATAGAGTTTAGTATGTTTAGCGTTCAAAGGAAAAGCAACAACAAAATACACCAACCTAGAATTTTATATCTAACAAAATTATCCTTCAAGATTGAATGAGAAACAAAGACTTTCTCAGACAAACTAAAATGAAGAGCATGCATTGCCAGCAGCACTACCCTGCAAAATAATGTTAAAAGAAATTTTTCAGGAGGAAGAAACTCAAACCCACACGAAGAAAAGAAGAGCACTGGAGAAAGAATTCATGAAGGTAGTATCAAATATTATCTTATTCTTAACTCATCTCATAAATTAATATGGATAAGTGAAATGAATGACAACAATGTCATAGGGAATGGGAGGGAAGAATTGAGAAAAATCTTTTGTATGTTATCTCCACAAGCCATGAAGAAGTGTATTATTATTTGAAAGTGTACTTAGATCAGTTATAAACATATATTCTAAGCTCTAGGAAAACCACCATTTTCTTAAACAAAATAAGGCGTATTTGGTAAAAATTGAACTTCTTAGAAGTAAAAAACATATTTGAAATATATCACAGAAAGTAGAAACTAAATGGATGAGTTGAAAAATGAAAACAAAAGATTTGACCCAGGTGAAAATAGTATTCATTGTGATAATAAATTCGAAGAGATTCTGAAGATTTAGCATAGAGGTTTGGAGAGGTGAAAAACAAGAGGGAGATGTTGAACAGAATACAAGCTGTGGGAGGGTCCAGGCTTTGCCTCTGGGGAAGGTTACACTACCTGTGGTTTAGGATGTGATCATATTTAAGAACACAAGAATTATACAAATAGTTCCTGGGCCCTCCAGGCTGCAAAACAAATAAAAGACAAGGCCAGGACAACTGAATCGATATGAGTAGGCCAATAAATAGAGCCTTCTCTACTTTGATGATAAAAATCACTCAATTGAAAATTATTATGTGAACCTTATCTTTGTACAGTATTAACTGTACAATCATATATTTGGAAAAAATGGAAAAGTGTAGAATTGTAATAACCGAGCGAGTTAGAAGGAAACTCTGAGTTCCAAATTGAGTCCTTTTATTAGCTGGCGACTGAGAGATGGCTAATGCTCAAAGTTCTCTCGGCCCCAAGGAAGGGGCTTGATTTTCTTTATACCTTGATTTAGGTAGGGGAAGGGGTACCTAGATGAAGCACAATTTTACAGAAGCAGAATTTTACAGAAGCAGACAAGCAAGTTAGATAAGGAAGCTGGTCACCAGGGGGCAGGAGTTCCCAGGATTGTGGTTGCTAAGGGTATTTCCATATAATCATCAAGGCTGGGGAGCAGGGGGGAACTTTCCATACAATCAATTACCAAGGAAGGTATTCACAATAGCAGGTAGACTTGCTAAGCAGGATGCGGTCACAATGGTTACAGGTTCTGTGAACAGTGTGAACCACTCTCAACGGTTCAAAGCTTTGAGTACAGCGTGACCCTGTAATGCACCTGAGGGGCTGTGGCAGGGAGGAGAGGCTAGAGAGAGCTTGTCAGGTTTTGAGGCTAAGATGGAGTGAGTTAGGTAACCCAAGTTAAGTTATTACAGAATAATGTGAAAATACATATAAATGCATGTTATTATGGTAAAATAACTAACATCTACATTATGACTCCATTATGGGTTCAGCTGTGTTATATAGGCAGTATTTACATCTTTCCACTTCATGACCAAGAACATGGGGTGAATGAAATCAACTATTTCTAACATAAATGAACGTATAGTTTGACAATAATTTTATTATGAACTTTTATTTGTAAGTGATCACAAAGACCAAACAAGAGAAACACGAGTGTATTAATAGGCATGTCGATGTATTTTTATAGATTAATGGTATACTATAACTATCAAATATTTTAAAGTACTTTGTAAGGATTTGAATTGGTATAGGAATATTAGGGAATCCAGTACCATGAAAGAGAGACAGAAAATGTGAAAATGTAAGCAATATTTCTTTAGCCAGGCATAGTCTGCTCTGTTCTTCCAAAGAAGAAAAGAAATAAGACCAGCCTATCTATCCATCAGCTGGACTCTCTAGATCACGTTGCCATGATATGCATCTGGAGAACTTACATATGCTGGTTTGTTTTATTATCACTTCTAATTATATCTGAATAACTGTGCACTTTTAATTATATCTGAATATCTGAAAAAAATGTGTTCTCCAAAATAATACTAGACACCTGAAATACATAATCTGCAGCAAACTTTTAAGTTAGCTTTTACATCATTTCTATCTTAATATTTTATGGCTGAAAAGAAAAATTAGTATTTATCTCTGCATTTCCTTCTCAAAGTCTGTTCAATTAAATGAAATGTTTGGTAAGAATGATTGCTGATTTCAGATAAATATTTTCCTCCTGCCATATTTATAAAGATATTCTTTTAAATAAATTTCTAATGATTCTTTTTATTATAGACTTCATCATCTAGAAAATGCTTAGGAGACATTACTAGAAAAATATTTTAAAAACTTTTATTTCCATCTCTTCATGGATTCCAGTGTATAGAAATCTGATCTATAGTAGTGAGCGCTATAGACTTAGATGATGAGTATAATATATAGATGGGTCATGTGAATCAAATAATGCTCAAGACATCACTTGAATGCATGATCTGTGAAAACAGCCTTCCTAAAATCAAGTTGAAGAAACTTTGACTCTGGAAGTAATATGTAACACAACAGGAGATAAGATGGTAGACTTGGGGTATGGTGGATTATTTTTAGGAGGAGATACTATTGACAAAATATTTTTTGAGACTGCTTTTTACATTAAAAAATGAAAATATACTACTGACTACTCCCAGAGAACACAGTCTGAATTTGAGACAGTGAATCACACATATTTTCTTTCCAATGTATTGAAATTCATCTAGATTTTCTAAAGTTAATTCCATCATTTAAAGATGAATAGCTAATGCATGTGGGGCTTAGTACCTAGGTGATGGGTTAATAGATGCAGCAAACCATCATGGCACACGTTTACCTATGTAACAAACCTGCATGTCCTGCACATGTATTCCAGAACTTGGAATTAATTAATTAATTAAATTACCAGTTAAATCTGAAGTTCAAAAAATTAATGCCGGCTCATGATGGATTGTAAAATAAATGGACATAAGTAGAAGAAACACTTAGATTTTACCACAATGTAACAGTTTTATTCTGTGGGTAGAGAAACCCCAGTACAGGAGACAATAACTATTGTTAACAGGTCTCATTCAATATTTCAAATAAATTAATGAATGAAATGATATTTGGGGCCTAAATTCATGTTAAATAAATAAATATCAACCATATTGAAGTCTAAGGATTCTGTGGGTGCCACAAAATTAGCCAAGACGACTCACAGTGGCCCTTGAAAAATAGACCTGAATCAAAGAAACCAGACATTTAAATGATAGCATTTTAAAGAAAGAAGTGGAGAGTGGTCTAGACTCCATTTTTCTAAGTCTCCTCTTTCCTATCCGCCGTTGTATATTTAAATAGGTGGTGATAATTATGGGACAGAGTAGCTAAAATGCAACAGTCTGCAAAACACTTGAGTGGGTCACTAACTTTGTTGTTTTTTTAACCTGTTCCCTAAGCTTGTGAACCTTAAAGAACAATTTGCGAAGCTTCCAATGACATGGTAAAAGAACACCAACAGCCCTGTAATGAATTGGAAATCAATAAAGCATTAAAAATGCAAATACATTCTTGTTAATATGATATAATTGTGAGGAACTTCTAGGCAGTCAATTACCATTTAACACAAAAGCCTGTAACGATTTAATTAGGAATCCTTCACCTAATTGAGGTCAAGATTGTTAGCAGTGGATGTCTAATTAGCTTGCTTACGGCAGCTCTCTTCTTTGAAAACTCCCTCAGTAAAATCTTTTCTTAAAAGATATTCCTAGCACCACTACGAACATATAAAAATTGTATGTAAAAGTCTGTAAAATCCAAAGGGAGTCTTTATCTGAGTAAATAATATTGTAGCACCATCAGATTATGGTTTTGACAATATATTACAGTCACATATTATCACTGGGGAGAACTGGGTGAAGGGTACTCGTAAACACAATTTTTGCAACTTCTTATGAGTGTTACACAATTTCAAACAAAAGGTTATTTGAAATGCACCCTTTTATTTCAGAAAGGCAAGACAGGATTTGAATTGTCTGCTTTTTCTTTATGGTTACAATGATTATTTTAGACAATAATTGGTTCCATGAGTTAAGGCCAAATTAATATGGCATTTGATATAGTTGAAGTCAGTACTAGGTTGACCAGTCCAAAATTAATTAATGACCTCAGATCCCAGCAGCACTTCTAAGAGTTAGGGAACATTTTTCTTTTAACTGTTTACATTCCTAATTTGCTTTTGACCAGATTATGGTCTTTCAACATCCAGGTATAAAACTTCAGCTTGAAATATAATCCAAAATAAGACCATCCAATTAGTTTCCTTTGCCTAAGAAAATAGCCCACTTAATATTTTTAAGACTAAGGCTTTCAAAATTATTTCAATGGAAAATACATTCAAATAAACGGTTTTATAATAAGACAACAAGAATCAAGGGAGATGGATTGTTGTAGAGTTTCCTGTCGCAGCCATGACCACATTTTCTTCCCTGAAACTCTAATATTCCAAGGTAGTTTAAGACCAAAAAAAAAAAAGCGTGACCATATCATATCGATTGTATAATTTTTGTTTATACTCAACATATACTGAGTAAAATTTGGCCTCAGAATTGTTTCCAAACTCTACCATTAACATTTAAAATAAATATTCTATAGAACACACGTTGGAAATGACTAGTAAAGAGAAGAGGTATGCATCCTAATTAAGTCTAGTATCAACAGCCCAACTTGGAAATGTATATCACACATAGTCTGGGGTGGTTATTTAAAAATTAAAAATTGATCCCTCATTTTAATCACACCAAAGTCTTTAAATTTTAGTTAGTTACATCACCCGCCCCATGCTTTTACGTTTGCATTTTAAAAACTACATCTTATAACAGCACAGGTGAAACATTTATTTTTATCGTGGTTCTAAGTCATGAAATTCGTGGTCTACATGACCAGCGTGAATTGTCATGCTTTCCTTGAAATCAGTACTATCCGTCCATACTGCCTGCTTTCCAGTTCTTTGAACACACCAAGTTTTTCCATGCCTCAGGGCTTCGTCACAGGCTGTTTCCTCCATTGAAATGGGAGTGTAAATTAGTTCAACCATTGTGGAAGACAGTATAGCGATTCCTCAACGTGCTAGAACTAGAAATACTATTTGACCCAGCAATTCCATTACTGGGCATATACCCAAAGGATTCTAAATCATTCTACTATAAAGATGCATGCACACATATGTTTATTGTGGCACTGTTCACAATAGCAAAGATTTGAAACCAACCCAAATGCCGACCAAAGATAGACTGGGTAAAGAAAATGTGGCACATATATGCCATAATGTGTATGGGTAAAGAAAATATGCCACATATACAGCCATAAAAAAGGATGAGTTCAAGTCCTTTGCAGGGACATGGATGAAGCTGGAAACCATCATTCGCAGCAAACTAATACAAGAACAGAAAACCAAACATCCATGTTCTCACTTATAACTGGGAGTTGAACAATGAGAACACATGGACACAGGGAGGGGAACATCACACATGGGGGCCTGTCAGGGGCTGGGGGGCTAGAGAGGGACAGCATTAGGAGAAATGACTCAAGTAGATGACTGATTGATGGGGTGCAGCAAACCACCAGGGTGTGCGTATACCTATGTAACAAATCTGGCATTCTGCACATGTACCCCAGAACTTAAAGGATAATAATAATAAAAATAAAAAGAAACGGAGAAATCCAAAAAAAAAAAATGCATTTCCCTCTCTCCTGTATATAGTACTACATTTTTATCATCTGTTCAGTCATCATTTAGATGTCACTTCAAATAATATTTGAAGATCTAAGACATTACATAGTATTCACTTTAAATAGAGAAGTTCCCTGACATTTAGTGGAGATTTTCAGACTGGAGAGGAAAATCTATCCAAAATCTTCCAAGTCTGGATATGCAGCTTGTGCCCAATGCATATCCTGTCTATATCCCACTTCTACAATGAGAGTAGTTTCTTCAGGTCATCTCAGAGAAATGGGTCATGGTGAAGGTACATTTTATCAGGCGATTTTAATGTGGTCATCTACAGTCCTGTGACTAGGTGTAAGGCTCTGACTCAGAAAATGATCTGTAGAATAATGCTAACATTGTGCTATCTGGGTATTCATGTCTACATTGTTATTTCTTCAATCTGTTAGGTTTGAAATGGATGTCGTTCATATTGTTTTCATTTTTCCCCATTTCACACTATAACAAACAGCCTACTCTCAAATTTATTATAAACTATGTAAATATTTTACCTATCCAATGCCTATAGTGGTGACTGCCCACTTCGTATGTTTTCCTTTTCTCATTGAGAACTGAGTTAATTCTACTGCTTTAATTTTGTGGAAAGCAACAGTGTTGGAAAGGAAGAGGTAAGAGGGGGAAAAAGTCAAAATTTTGATAAAGAAATAAAAAGATAATGTTTTTGTTATTGAATGAGTTTAATCATTCACCAAACATTTATTACTAGCTATCTCTGTTGAATGAAGATAGGCTAGGATTTATGCTAGGAACTTTTCATTCCAAATGTGAATATTTAGCTTTGCTACCCTTTGGTAGAGAACTGTAGTCCCTTGATAAATAAGGTGATTGATTTATCAACCAGTCCCACCTCTTGACCTCTCCACCTGTTTTTCAAGACTCTCAATCAGTAGCTATTACATGGATCATATAATTTTAGACATGAAGATTATAGAGAGTAATACTCTGAATTATGTGATATTTTAAACATTTACCCGTTGACCTTGACATTTTTATGAATATATATAAAATTGGGTCCTCCTTCTCTTCAACTTCATTTTAAATTTGATTCTAAATAAGTATTGATAGAAAACTAAAGTATGAGTGAAAATATAAAATGAGGCATGAAAATGCAGAAGTATAGAAATACGCTTGTTGAAGTTGAAAATGTTTAAAAGTTAACTTGAAAATCCATACAAAAAGCCCTTAAAATTGCTTGAATCAGTTAAAGTCTTATTCACAGTAATCAAAAAAAAATGGCACTTTTTAATACAATACCAAAGTTACAGTCATAAAAGAGGCTAGTACTTCTCAACGTATTAGAAATCGTCCTTTTCAAGTGAGCTGTCTATGCACAACAATTATGTGGTAATCACATTCACTAGAGATTTTTCTGACTGTGTCCCTACCAATAAACATGGTAAGTCTATTATGTAGAATGTGAATGATGAGCTAGAATCAGAAAAAGGAAAGTAAACAAGCATTTTCTGCCATAAAAAATAATTTAGTTTTAAATCAGAGTCATTCCAATGAAATTTGGCCTAAAACAGTTAGCAGAGCTGATGTTACAATTCTAGGAGCTTCGGAGAGCAAGCTAAAAAAAAAAAAAATAGAAGTCAACTCTGGTTATTTGAAGAAGCAACATGAATTCTAAAATCTTTTACATAGAATGCCAATGTTAGGTAAAGTAAGTCATATACCTTGGATAAAATTACATAGTTTAGGCTACTTTTTTGTGTTAGAAATATTCAAATACATTTTTACAATGAAGAATTGGTAAAAGTTTTTATTTTCCAGAAAATTTATACTAGCTTGTCACAATACTGAAATTTTTTTTAACCTGGTCTACCTGATAATGAACCTAAATGGAGGCACAGTCTTCTGTTATTAACTTGCTTTAAAAGTCACAATGTACCTATCAAGAAAATATGATTATTTTCAGAGAGAACAGAAAATTGTATATTTTTCATTTTAACTTAAGTACAATAATTATTTACTTGATTTTCATATTGCTCTAACAACCAATTATGAGTCAATATGTGGTCACTGTTTATTCCTTCATCCACCCATTTCCTCCTAATTCTTTTTGAATAAGTGAAAAATCATACTATGATTTCAACTATGTCATACATTATTTTTATAAACAAATTCTCATCACTATATGCAACTATGAGGAAGACTACCAATTGTTTACATTTGAGAAAGATGGAGGATGTTTGGCAAATCCTGATATTCTCTTTGATTTCTCTCTTTCCTTCTTTCTTTCTTTCGAGATGGAGTCTCACTCTGTCATTCAGGCTGAAATGCAGTGGCATGTGGCATGATCTTGGCTCACTGCAACCTCTGCCCCCAGGGTTCAAGCAATTCTCATATCTCAGCCTCCTGAGTAGCTGGGAATACAGGTGTGCACCACCATGCCCAGCTTATTTTTGTATTTTTAGTACAGATGGGATTTCACCATGTTGGTCAGGCTGGTCTAGAGACTCCCGGCCTCAAGTGATCTGCTTGCCTTGGCCTCCTAAAGTGCTGGGGTTACAAATGTGAGCCACTGTGCCAGGCCATAAATTTCTTTACCTAAGACATATTCAACTGGATCTGAATCAAAAGTGACAATAGTTCTCCAGGAATAGCAAGAAGCCTTTCTTTGGGCAATTAGGGAAGGGGTACAGAAATGGAGAACTGATTGTTACTGGATAAATTTTATTTTATTTTTTAGATGGAAAGAAACAGTTATAATCAGCTCAATAGTTTGGATGAATTATTAGGAATCAGTGCAGGCCACCCTGGAATCTATACACCCTGAAGCCACATGGCCACCCGGGCATTGTGGCCTCCTGTCTAGTTCAATGGGGCTCCCCCAATAATTTACGTTCAAACCAAGGCTTAATCTTTACCTTTGCATGAAACTTATACATCTGTCCCATAGCACATAGTTCTATCCTACTTATTTTGAATAATTCCTCACATATATAATCTTTGATCCACAATATTAAGTTATTTTATTTATTTATTTTTTTGAGACAGAGTTTCGCTCTCGTTGCCCAGGCTGGAGTGCAATGGCATGATCTCGGCTCACTGCAACCTCCATCTCCTGGGTTCAAGCAATTCTCCTGCCTCAGCCTCCTGAGTAGCTGGCATTACAGGCACATGCCACCATGCCTGGCTAATTTTGTATTTTTAGTAGAGATGGGGTTTCTCCATGATGGTCAGGCTAGTCTTGAACTCCTGACATCAGGTGATCTGCCTGCCTCGGCCTCCCATGAGCCACTATACCTAGCCAATATTAAGTTATTTAAATGTAGTGGTGAACTCTTAAAAAAAAAGAATCTGTAATTAGCTTATTTTATGGCTTAAACTCTTTTATTGTCATATTCTCTTTTTGTTTTCAATTTTCTTGACTAATGATCACTCTCCTTTGTCTGACACGTATATCTGAAGTAGAGCTGGGAAAAGAAAAAACGAGTGAACTGTGATTGGAACATAATTTTAGGAACGTAGAATAGAGATGTGGTATTGAGATTTCCTCAGATGGAAAAGGGAGACAATTTGGGGGATGTCGTAGGAAGAAAATAAAACATTATGTACCAAGTGTGTATGTGTGTGTGGGTGCTGGTGTGTATGTGTATGTCATCATGCCAGGAGAGATTTCACTTGATGCATATTAAAAGCTCTTTCATACATAATACTTCCTCTCTCCGTGAAGACTTAAATTTTACCTTCAGCTGCCTGAGTAAAAGATCCCCCAACAAGTAGGTATTTCTAAAATTTTAAAAGGAGTCAGACATCAACATAATTTTAGGAAGGTAGAATAGAGATGTGGTATTGAGATTTCCTCAGATGGAAAGGGAGACAATTTGGGGATGTCGTAGGAAGAAAATAAAACATTATGTACCAAGTGTGTATGTGTGTGTGGGTGCTGGTGTGTATGTGTATGTCATCATGCCAGGAAAGATTTCACTTGATGCATATTAAAAGCTCTTTCATACATAATACTTCCTCTCTCCGTGAAGACTTAAATTTTACCTTCAGCTGCCTGAGTAAAAGATCCCCAACAAGTAGGTATTTCTAAAATTTTAAAAGGAGTCAGACATCAAAGAATTTTAAGGAGTCTACAAAGCCTTATAAAGACTTTAATAACTTTGTGGTGACAATAGAATCATCCCACTTACAGCAGAGGAGTTAGACATAAAAGAATTTTAAGGAGTCTTCAAAGACATAAAGACTTCACTATCTTTGTGGCAGAGCAAAAGTATCCAAACCTCATCAAGACCACCCCTACCCTCCAGTCCTGCAATGGCATCTATTGTCTCCAAGCCTTCCAATTGTTTCTTCTTCTTGTCTTAGGACCTAAAAGGTAGTTCACCCTAATGCAGTGTCTGTAAGTGAAATGGATAGAGAGAGTGCCTATTTACAGTGGCCATTCTTTTTTAAAGTCAGGGGGCCCTGCTTTCTTTCACAGAGTGATCATGTAACTTCTCGGCATCTACACCAGTTTGTAACACAGTTTGGCTGTGGTATTTGTAAACACAAAATGACAGCCCTTAAGCCACTGAATAATTTGAAATCATGACAGGCAATTCAGAGGTGAGAGGAAGTAAGGGAAGATACGTGAATCTGTAGTAGCCATTCAGATGACTTTAGTTCTTAAAGGTTGAGGAACTACATGTGGCGAAACAGGCAAAAATCCCTGGTGATAGTCATTGAAGAGTATTTTAAGAATGCAGGTGTCTCAAAAAGACAAACATGCATGTTCTCACTTACCTATGGGATCTAAAAATCAAAACAATTGAACTTGGGAACACAGAGAAGGGGATGGTTGCCAGAGCCTGAGAAGAGTAGTGGAGGGTTTTGGGGGAGGTGAAGGTGATTAACGGGTCCAAAAAGCAGTTAGAAAGAATGAATAAGACCTATGATTTGATTGCACAATGAGTTGACTGCAATTAGAATTGTACCTTTTAAAATAATGAAGAGAGTGTAACTGAACTGTTTGTAAAAAAAAAGGATAAATGTTTGAGGGGATGGATACCCCATTCTCCATGATGTGATTATTATGCATTGCATGCCTGTATCAAAACATCATAAATATATACACCTATTATATACTTATATATATTTTTTAAAAAATTTAAAAACCCAAAAGAACAAAAACAAACAAAAGGAACATAGGTGTCTGATGTTCAATTTGATGTGGTATTTCTTATTCCCATATGCACCTCACTGTCCCTCCAAAATCCTAACTCTTCAAGTGCATTACTAAATTCATAATTGCCTTAAGCAAGGCTTTGTTGTGTTTTAGTGATTATGTAGCAGCTGAGGAATTTTTCTGAGTTGATACCGTGTGGACCAGGAACCAGTACAGCCAGGCGCCTGAGATGATCTGAATCTCTAAAGGATGACTGGAGAGGCAGCCAAGACATTTACTACTATTCAGGAAGTAGCACACATTTTGGGAAGCATTTTGAACATATGCAAAGATAGAGTTTTGTATTTTAGGCCAGTTTTTCTGGCAGGAATGCATCAGCTGACATTTAGATTACAGAGGAAGTGGTTAACAGAAGAGTGGCTTTCATGATAAAATGGAGCCATCAAAATTAAAATGAAACTGTCTGTGGTTGCTAGCAGCCCAGATTATGGAACAGAAGGGATCTGAGTAGAAGCCAGTGCTAGAGGATTGGCAACCAAGAAGCAGTGAGGAGCTCAGTCACCTGGCAAGAGACAACAGGGAATTGCGGGGAGAAGGGGGTTGACAGGGAAAGACGGGGGCTGCTCCATGAGCTGTGTCTTGTCACTCCCTTCTTGTCTGCTGTCTTTTTTTTTTCTTTTTTTTTTTTTTTGAGATGGAGTCTCACTCTCTCACCTAGTCTGGAGTGCAGTGCCACGGTCTCGGCTGACTACAACCTCCGCCTCCTGGGTTCAAGCGATTCTCACGCCTCAACCTCCTGAGTAGCTGCGACTACAGCCATGTGCCACCATACCTGGCCGATTTGTTTTTTGTATTTTTAGTAGAGATGGGGTTTTACCATGTTGTTCAGGCTGGTCTCGAGCTCCTGACCTCATCATCTTCCCGCCTCAGCCCCCAAAGTGCTGGGATTACAGGTGTGAGCCACCGTGCCTGGCCTGCTGTCATTTTTAGTACTTTGCAAGGCACCTCGCTCACCTGTCCACATCTGCTGTTGTCATGTTCCCCTCCAGTCTCAAAGCTTGCGCAGCCCCGTCTTGACCATCCTTGAAGGTAAAAGATAGTTGAAAGGACAATGAAGTATGCAGTGGACAATGGGAGTGACCTCATGGCATAAGGTCAAGGTCAACCATAACCCTTGAAAAAAACTCTCTGATTGACCAAACATTAGTTATATTTCTCTGTGCACCCTTTTCAAGTAGGCCTTGATCTTGGTCTTCAGTATCTGTCTTGTTCTTCCTGTATTTACAGGGCCTAGACTTAGCAAGAATCCTGTTAAGTCAGTTTAGCAATAATCCACCCTTCCCTTCAATGCTGATATTTGATCACTGCTGATATCTAACCAAGTCCTTTATCTCTCAGCTTTGATATGTAGGTCCTTGGCCTGTCTTAGCAAGAATCCCCCTATTCTTGCTGCTGCTTCTTGGGAATTTTCCATCCACTGACTCCCTCCCACTTCTCTTTGGCTGTAAATCTCCAATCGTTGTATTTGGAGTTGAACATAATCTCTCTTCCCTACTGCAATACCTTTTTTGCAATGACCTTAAGTAAAGTCTTTCTTACCATTTTAACAAATGTCAGAATAATTATTCCTTCGTGCCCTACATAGGAGAGCCCTGCAACCAGGTGTGGTGACTCACACCTGTCATCTCAACACTTTGGGAGGCCGAGGTGGGAAGAGATTCTGTCTTTAGAAAACAAATTTTAAGAAATAACCAGGTGTGCACACATATGTTCATAGCAGCACTGTTGACAATAGCAAAGACCTGGAACCAACCCAAATGCCCATCGACAATAGACTGGACAAGGAAAATGTGGCACATATATACCATGGAATACTATGCAGCCACAAAATTTGATGAGTTCATGTCCTTCGTAGGGACATGGATGAATCTGGAAACCATCATTCTCAGCAAACTGACACAAGAACAGAAAATCAAACACCACATGTTCTCACTCATAGGCGGGTGTTGAACAATGAGAACACGTGGTCACAGAGAGGGGAGCATCACATACTGGGGTCTATTGGGGGGGGGCCAAGGGAGGGACAGTGGGGCAGTGGGGGAGGTCAGGAAGGGATAACATGGGGGAAAAATGTCAGATGTAGGTGACAGGGGGGATGGAGGCAGCAAACCACATTGTCATATATGTACCTATGCAACAATCCTGCATGATCTGCACATGTACCCCAGAACCTAAAGTACAATTTAAAAAAAAAAGGAAGAAAAAAAAGGAAGAATTAACCAAGTGTGGCAGTATGTGCCTGTGGTCCCAACTACTAGGGAGGCTGAGGTGAGAGGACTGCTTGAACCCAGGAGGTAGAGGATGCAGTGAACTATAATTGTGCCACTGCACTCTAGCTTGGCCAACAGAGTGAGACGTTGTCTCAAAAGGGAGAGAGAGAGCGTGAGAGAATATGAGAGCCTTTTCTTGCACCATAGCAGCCCTTAGGGGAATAGGGGCTGTTTCTTGTCTCTCTTAGATAGAAGGAAGGAAATAAACAAGAGTTGCAGAAAATTCCAAGTGGCTCCTGGACCTGTGGACTGATGAAGTCTATGGTCCTACTTCCTCCTCTTAGGACTGCGTTCTATAGATTGGTGCAAAAGTAATTGTGGTTTTTAGCATTAAGAGTAATGGCAAAACCCGCAATTACTTTTGCGCCAACCTAATAACAGTTGGATATACAGTAAGATGTGCCAGTTCTAGAATTTTCTCCTCTGCTCCTGGCATTGAAAGGCCAGTCCATCACCTGTCTCTGGTTCAATGAATTGCCATGATGGAGTCTCACTCTGTCACACAGTCTGGAGTGCAGTGACGTGGTCTCGGCTCACTGCAATCTCCACCTCCCAAGTTCAAGAGATTCTCCTGCCACAACCTCCCGAGTAGCTTAGACTACAGGTGTGTGCCACCATACCCCGCTAATTTTATCTTTTTTTGTATTTTTAGTAGAGACGGGGCTTTACCATGTTGTTCAGGCTGGTCTCGACAACATGGACATGTTTGGAGCATGTCCCAGGCTCTAGGATCCACCCAGAGGTCCTTTGAGCCCCGGGTATCCAATGAAGGGTGCACAGGGTGCTGGATAGGAAGGCAGGTCTTTTTGTGCTGCTCCATCCTGTTTGCAAGCCATGCCTCCATCCCGGGAAATACACCTGGTGTCCCTACTCCGGCAATCCTGTGGAGTTCACAAGATTCAAAGACCTGTTATCAGACATGGTCATCTCTGTTATCAATAGGAAAGGCAGAGGGGGAGAAACCTGTCCGGGCCCAGGGTCCCCTAAAGGAGCATACTGTTTACTATATGCAGTGGACAGAAAAGAGAAGGAGGGTGTAAAGAGTTAAAAGTGCCATTTATGAAGTATGTGGATCCTCACTGGGGTTGAGTGAGGAAGCTTCAAGGTATAAACCGGAGAGAGGGTTCAGGGCGCAGTGGATGCTACTTAGTTGCAGAGCCTTCTTCCTTGTGAAGAAGTAGGAAAGAAAAAGAAAGAAAAAACTCTCAGGGCACAGTCAGTGAACCTCCAACCTCCATACCTTTCCAGAGCTATCCTCTATCCAGAGATCCAGCCTCCCCCCAGCTAACACCTGCTCATTCTCTTGGGCTGCACCCTCTTCCCAGACTCTGGTCACTTCTCCCAGTCCCACATCACTCTGAACACAAGGGAAATTGCTTTGAGCAGTGAAATGAGGCCTCTGGAGAGAGCAGGGCCTTTGGATGAGAGGGATGGCAGAGCCTAGGGAAGCACAGCTGTTAGAGCACGAGTGACAGCAAGGCAGGCTCTGTGATGCACACGACCTGCCCACCTGCTGTGAAAAAACCGGCAGTGAGCCCCTTTCCAAGTGCGTAGACAGTTAAAATATGCAGCACCTTGAAAGTCACTGTGTTTCTTACAACTTTCAGAGTAGTTAAACATATTGATACAAATGGAATCCTGCCTCTCCTTAATGAATGAGCTTTTGCCAACCTGGCTTCCTGGAAACAGCCATTCTGTCTGTTTAATGTCCAGCTACAGTCTTCTCACCACGGTTAGTTGAAATAGCTCGGCCAGGCAAGACGGCTCACACATGTAATCCCAGCATTTTGGGAGGTCGAGGCAGGTGCATCACCTGAGGTTAGGAGTTCGAGACCAACCTGATCAACACGGAGAAACCCCATCTCTACTAAAAATACAAAAATTATCCGGGCGTGGTGGTGCATGCCTGCAATCCCAGCTACTCAGGAGGCTGAGGCAGGAGAACTGCTTGAACCCAGGAGGTGGAGGTTTCGGTGAGCCAAGACAGTGCTATTGTACTCCAGCCTGGACAACAAGAGTGAAACTCCATCTCAAAAAAAAAAACAAACTCATAAGAGTAAAGTTATTGTTGTAATTATTCCTGCTGTGAATTGTGGAGCCACCTAGAAATACAGTTTTACTCTGCAGCATTTTCTGAATTGCCAGATCTTAGTCTGTTCCTAAGCACACAACCCTGAGCTATGGGACAGGTGTGTGAGTCTGCTGCTCACCCTCCTGAGAATTTTTATCTCCTCCCTTTCTCAGAATACACACTTCTAGGGAAGGGGGGAATCCAGCACTGTTGCATTTCACTCTTGCCCAGTAAGTATCTATGCCTATAGTATTGTCTTGGTACAAAAGTAATTACGGTTTTTGTGATTTAAAAAAATTGCCATTAAAAATTTCTAATGGCAGCCCGGGTACAGTGGCTCACACCTATAATCCCAGGACTTTGGGAGGCCAAGGTGGGCAGATCACCTGAGGTCAGGAGTTTGAGACCAGCCTGGCCAACACGGTGAAACCCCGTCTTTACAATAGAAAGAAAAAAAAAAAAATCAGCTGGGCCTGGTGGCACTTTCCTGCAATCCCAGCTACTTGGGAGGCTGAAGCAGGAGAATCACTTGAATTCAGGAAGTGGGACTGGCAGTGATCCAAGATCGTGCCATTGCACTCCAGCCTGGGTGAAGTGAGACCGTCTCAAAAAAATAAAAAAGAAAAAATTTCTAACGCCAAAAACCACAATTACTTTTGCACGAACCTAACGTATAGTTGAATATCACTTATTCTAAAAATTGAAAAACAAATGAGTGGAATTGATTACCATCTTAAGAAGAGAATTGTAAATGTCCTTTGGATAAACTTTTAGATAATTCAAACTTGGAAAGAAACCTTCAATATGTTTTTATGTGTGAGTCATTCATGACAGATTTATTTATCTGCTGATTAATGCATTCAGAGCTGATCAATTCAAAGGATAAAATGTCACAGAGTTCTTCAGTTCTTACTCTTTGGTTAATCATATTCATCACATATCAATTTTTTAAGATAAAATTTATTGTCAGGACAATTTTTGATTTACAGGAAAACTGAAAGTAGTACAGAGGGTCTCCATAAAGCCCATACTGGATTTCCCTGAATATTAACACAATATATTGGTATGGTACATTTTTTACAGTCAATGTACCAGTATTGATACATTTTTATTAAGTAAAATCCATACTTTTTTCATATTCCCTTATTTAATACCTAATGTCCTTTTTCTGTCCCAGGAAACCATATTACATTTAGTAGGTCTGTCTGCTTAGGCTACTTTGGCTGTGATGTTTTTTCAGTTTCCTTTTTTTTTTTATGACATTGACAGTTTTTAGGGTACTGGTCAAGTATATTGTAGAATATTCCTCAACTGGGACTTATCTGACTTTTTTCCTATGGTTAGACATGGGTTATATGTTTTGGAGAGGAAAACCACAGAGAAGATGCTGTTGTCATCATATTATATCAAGGGTGCATCCTATCAATACGATTATCATTCTTGAGGTTGACAGGGATCATCTGGCTAAGAGCCTGCTTCACAAGTTTCATCACTGAAAGTGACTATTCCCCTGTCTCTTTTCCATATTGTACTTTGTAGGAAGTCATTATGCCCAGACTACACATTTAAGTTTTTGAGCTATTCTCCACCTTCTGTAGCGTGGAGTATCTACACACATTATTTGTAATTCTTCTGCACAGAATTTTTGAGTCTTGTCATCTGTTTATTTATTCAATCATGTATTTATATTAGTATGGTGTCATGGATGTTTATTTTATACTCTGGGTTATTATACAATATTACTTCATTTTTTGTGTTGGTCAAATTGTTCTGGCTTTGGCGATTAAGAGCTCTTTCAGGGTAGTTCGTTTCTACATTCATCTGACATACCCCTAACTCCCTAACTCATTCACGTGTGTGTGTGCACAGTTTATTACTTTCTGGCACCACAAGATGTTACAAGCCTGTCTTATAAATTTGTTCACCCCAAGGCTAGAATCAGGCATTTCCCCAAGGAGCCTTGGTTTCTTTAAGGGAGAATGATATTAGAAACGATTATCTGTGTGCTTGTGGCTACTGAGTGTTTCTTCTGGATGCTCTGAGCTGACAGGATAAGTAAACAGATGAGTGTATGCTAATTCATGTATATACATGTATCTATACACATTCTATATGTAACCATCCATATCTATATTAAGATAAACCAGAGTTCACACTAATGTATCCAATGCTAACCCTTTACCACAAGGATCTTTCTGGATTCTTTCTTGCTTTTCTATAAATTCTTATTCCAATAATGAGAAACCTGAATTTGACCATTTGCCATCTACTTACTTAACTGTTCAAATCCAATATATATGGATGGCAGTAACAGAATTCTTAACCTGTGTCCTCATGGGAACAGGTTATTTCATTAACTAAAGTAAAATTCTCATTCAGTTTCTTTTGCATTTGATTTTACAGACTTCTTTCACATCCAAAGTTACTTACATCAGCAGTATTTTCCCACTCGCCCTTTGGTGAGATTTTCCTATCATGACATCTGTAATACATTTAGGTCATTTTGTTACATTTGAATTCAATCTTAGGATTCTCCTGATGTCCTAAATTATTTTATTTATACACATTAAAGCTCACACTTTGTAGTGTAAGGTTGAATAGATTTTGATAAATGCATAGTGTCATTAATTAAAAATTACAGTATTATACACAAAAGTGTCACCACTTTAAATTTTTCTATGCTTTACCCACTTAACCCGAGTCATACAGTACATAGCCTTTTCAGACTATCTTGCTTCACTCAGTAATATGCATTTGGGATTCATCCATATATTTTTGTGACTTCACACAGATCTTTTTTATTGCTGAATAACTTTCTATTGTATGGATATACCACAGTTTACCTACTCACTCAGCAAAGAACAGCTTGTTGCTTTCAATTTTCAGAGGTTATGAATAAAGCTACTACAAACATTTGTGGTAGGTTTTGTGTGGACATCAGTTCTTAAATTTGTTTTGTAAATACCTAAGAGTGTGATTGCTGGATCATATGGTAAAACTATGTTTAGTTTTGTAAGAAGCTGCCCAATCTGTCTCCCAAAATGACTGTGCACTTTATATTCCCACTAGCAATGAATGAGAGTGCCTGTTCTTCATTCTTGCCAAAAATTGGTATTGTCAGGGTGTTTTGGGGGTTTTTTTTGTTCTTTTTGGACTTTAGCCATTTTATTATGTGTGTGACATTAGAACATTTTAACTTCGCAATTCCCCAAGGGCAAATTATATTGAGAATATTTTCATATGTTTATCTGCTATTTGTGTATCTATTTGGTGAGGTGTCTGTACAGATCTTTTGCCCACTTATTAACTGGGTTGTTTATTTCCTTATTTTTGAGTTTTATTTTTTAGCTTATTTGGATAATTTGGATACAAGCCGTTATTACACATGTGTTTTCAAAATGTGTTCTCTCAGTCTATAGCTTTTCTTTAATTTCTTAATGCTCTTTGCTGAGCAGAAATTTTTAATTTTAATAGAATACAACTTACTGATATTTTCCTTCCTGTTTTTTTTTTTTGTATTATATCTAGAGCTCATCACCAAACACACAGTCTCCTAGAATTTTTATGTTTTCTTCTAGAAGTTTCATAGTTTTGCATTTTCCATTTAGGCCTACGATCCATTCTGAGTTAGTTTTTGCGAAAGGTGTAAAGTCTAAGTCTAAATTCAATTTATTTTAGGATGTACACATCCACTTGCTCCAGCAATATATGTTGAAAGACTATCCTTTCTCCATAAAATCTCCTTTGGTCTTTTATCAATGATTAATTGGTTATAGGTGTAGAGGTCTTGTCTGGCTTCTGCTCTCTTCCACAGGTCTATGTGTCTCTTTATTGCCACTATCATATTGTCTTGATTACTGTGGCTTTATAGTACATCTCAAAATCAAGTATTGTGAGTACTCCAAGTTTGTTTGTCTTTAATATTTTGTTATTTTGTTATTTAATATTTAATATTTGGCTATTCGTGGTCTTTTGCCTTTCTGTATAAGCTTTAGAAAGAGTTTGTTTATGTCTACAAAGTATTTTGCCAGGATTTTGATTGGCATTTCATTGAGTCTCTGAATCAATTTGAGAACAATTGACTTCTAACCAATTCTAAACTTTCTAATCCATGAAAGAGAATATCTATCCATTTATTTTTATCTGCTATGATTTACTTCATCACAGTTTTGGGATTTGTATATAGATCCTATACATATTTTGTTACCTTTATGACTAACCATTTCATTTTTTGGTGCTATTGTAACTTGTATTTGTTTTTCTAATTTCAAGTTCCAAGTGTTTATTTCTAGTCTATATGTGCATTAGCCTAATTTTTTGCATTTGCATTGTGACAAAGAAGTGCCTGAGTCTGGGTAATTTATGAATAAAAGAGGTATAATTGGCTCATGGATCAGCAGGCTGTGTAGGTAGCATGGTGCTAGTATCTGCTTGGCTTCTGGTGAAGCCTCAGGAAGCTTTTACTCACGGCAGAAGATAAAACAGAAGCAGGGCATGTCACATAGTAAGAGAGGGAACAAGAGAGAGAGGAGAGGTGTCACACTCTTTTTAAAGAACCAGATCTCTTGTAAACTACCAGAGTGAAAACTGACTCATTACCATGGGAATGTCACCAAGCTATTAATGAGGGAACCACTTCCATGATTCAGTACCTGCCCCTATGGCCAATCTCGAACATTGGACATCACATCTCCACAAAAGATTTGGAGGGGACACACATCTAAAACATATCAATAAAAAAACAATTAATATTGTACATTATCATTGTATCCTGCCACCTTGCTATAACTGCTTATTACTTCTAGGCGTTTTATAGTTTATGTGTAACATTGATAATCTGGCCAAGGGTGGTGGCTCAATGCCTATAATCCCAGCACTTTGGGAGGCTGAGGCAGGTAGATCACCTGAGGTCAGGAGTTTGACACCAGCTTGGCTTACATTGTGAAACCCAATCTACTAAAAATATAAAAATTAGACAGGCATAGTGGTGGATACCTGTAAGCCCAGTTACTCGGCAGGTGGAGGTTGCAGTGAGCTGAGATCAACCCATTGCAGTCCAACCTGGGTAACAAGACTGAAACTCCATCCCCTCCGCAACCCCCGACCAAAAAAACAGAAATAGAAAAAAGAAAAAAGAAAAAAAATGACAATCCTTTGTGAAAAAACGAAAATTTTATTTCTTTCTTCCCCAATCTGTATATATTTTATTTCTTCTCTTGTATTATTGAACTAGCTGGAATGTCTAGTACAATGTTGAATAAGAATGGAGAGAGAGGATATACTTGCCTTGTTGCCATTCACAGGAAAAAAGCATTGGTTTTTTCATGATTAAGTATGATGTTAGCTGTAGGGTGTCTTTTGTTAATAGGTTCTTTTAATCAAATTGAGGAAGTTTTCTCTGTCAGTCCATTTTGCATTGCAGTAAAGGAATACATAAGGCTGAATAATTTATAAAGAAAAAAGGTTACCCACAGCCAACATTATACTGAATGGGCAAAAACGGGAAGCATACCCTTTGAAATCTGGCACTAGACAAGGATGCCCTCTCTCACCACTCCTATTCAATATAGTATTGGAAGTTCTAGCCAGAGCAATCAGGCAAGAAAAAGAAATAAAAGGTATTCAAATAGGAAAGGAGGAAATCAAATTGTCTCTATTTGCAGTTGACATGATTGTATATTTAGAAGACCCCATCATCTCAGCCCAAAATCTCCTGAAACTGATAAGCAACTTCAGAGAAATCTCAGGATACAAAATCAATGTGCAAAAATCACAAGCATTCCTATACACCAATCACAGACTTGAAGAGAGCCAAATCAAGAACCAACTGCCATTCACAATTGCTACAAAGAGAATAAAATACCTAGGAATACAACTAACAAAGAATGTAAAGGACCTCTTCAAGGAGAGCTACAAACCACTGCTCAACGAAATAAGAGAGGACACAAACAGATGAAGAAACAGTCCATGTTCATGGTTAGGAAGAATCAATATCATGAAAATGGCCATACTGCCCAAAGTAATTTATAGATTCAACGCTATCCCTGTTGAACTATTGATGACCTTCTTCACAGAACTGGAAAAAACGACCTTAAACTTCATATGGAACCAAAAGAGAGCCCACATAGCCAAGTCAATTCTAAGCAAAAAGAACAAAGCTGGAGGCATCATGCTACCTGACTTAAAACTATACTACAAGGCTACAGTAATCAAAACAGCATGGTACTGGTACCAAAACAGAGATATAGATCAAGGGAACAGAACAGAGGCCTCAGAGGCAATGCCACACATCTACAACCATCTTATCTTTGACAAACACGACAAAAACAAGCAATGGGGAAAGGATTCTCTCTTTAACAAATGGTGTTGGGAAAACTGGATAGCCATGTGCAGAAAGCAGAAACTGGACCCTTTCCTGACACCTTACACTAAAATTAATTCCAGATGGATTAAAGACTTAAACATAAGACCCAACACCATAAAAACCCTAAAAGAAAACCTAGGCAAAACCATTCAGGACATAGGCATAGACAAGGACTTCATGATTAAAACACCAAAAGCAATGGCAACAAAAGCCAAAATAGACAAATGGGACCTAATTAAACTCCAGAGCTTCTGCACAGTAAAACAATGATTAGAGTGAATCGGCAACCAACAGAATGGGAAAACATTTTTGCAATCTACCCATCTGACAAAGGGCTGATATCCAGAATCTACAAAGAACTAAAACAGATTTACAAGAAAAAAACAAACAAGCCCATTCAAAAGTTGGTGAAGGATATGAACAGACACTTTACAAAAGAACACACATATGAGGCCAACAAACATATGAAAAAATGCTCATCATCACTGGTCATTAGAGAAATGCAAATAAAAACTACATTGAGATACCATCTCACACTAGTTAGAATGGCAATCATGAAAAAATCTGGAGACAACAGATGCTGGAGAGGATGTGGAGAAAGAGGAACACTTTTACACTGTTGGTGGGAGTGTAAATTAGTTCAACCATTGTGGAAGACAGTGTGACAATTCCTCAAGGACCTAGAAATAGAAATTCCATTTGACCCAGGAATCCCATTACTGGCTATATATCCAAAGGATTATAAATCGTTCTGTTATAAGGACACCTGCACACGAATGTTCATTGCAGCACTGTTTACAATAGCAAAGACCTGGAACCAACCCAAATGCCCATGGATGATAGACTGGACAGGGAAAATGTGGCACATATACACCATGGAATACTATGAAGCCATAAAAAACCATGAGTTCATGTTCTTTGCAGGGACATGGATGAACCTGGAAACCATCATTCTCAGCAAACTAACACAGGAATGGAAAATCAAACACCGCATCTTCTCACTCATAGGTGGGTGTTGAACAATGAGAACACATGGACACAGGGAGGCAAGCATCACACACTGGGGTCTAGGGGGAGAACTAGGGGCGGGACAGCGGGAGGTGGGGGAGTTGGGGAGGGGATAACATGGGGGAGAAATGCCAGATATAGGTGATGGGGAGAAAGGCAGCAAACCACATTGCCATGTATGTACCTATGCAATAATCTTGCATGTTCTTCACATGTACCCCAAAACCTAAAACTCAATAAAATATATATTAAAAAAAGAAAGAAAAAGGTTTATTGTGCTCATGGTTCTGCAGACTGTATAGGAAGCATAGTGCTGGCATTTACTCCTGATGAAGGTCTCAGGAAGCTTCTACTCTGTTTTGGAAGCTCTTCCCCTTAGGCTTTGCAGGGTGCAATCCTTGTTCTCAGGAGTTGGAGTTGAGAGCCTGCAGCTTTTCCAGGCTCAGTATGCAAGCTACTTGTAATCTATCATGCCAAGATCTAGAGGATGGTAGACCCCTTCCCACAGCTCCACTGGGCAGTGCCCTGATGGGATTCTGTGGGATCTCCAACCCCATATTTTCCATCAGCATCACCCTAGTAGAGTAGTGTAGGGTTCTGCCTGGGCACCTAGGCTTTCCCATACATCCTCTCAAATCTAAGTGGCAGCCATCAAGCTTCCTTCTCTTTTGCATTCGGTGTGCCTACAGGCTTAACACTTTGTGGAAACCAGCATGGTTTATGGTTTGCACTTTCTGGAGCAGTGGACCAAGCTGTATCTGAGGATCTTTGAGTCCTAGCTGAAGCTGGAGTGGCAAGGATGTTGGAGCAGTGTCCCAAGGCTGAGCAGGGAAGTGGTGTCACAAGCCTAGCCTATAAAACTGTTATTTCCTTTTAGGCCTCTGAAACTCTGATGGAAGGGGGTACCATGAATATTTCTGAAATAATAATTGGGCCTTTTTTCCATTGTCTTGGATACCACCTGGCTCCCTTTTAGTCTTGCAAATGTGTCTAGCAAGTGGTTTCTCCACAGGCCTCTTGAATTCCTCTCCTGAAAATGCTTTTTACTTCTCTACACGTGGATAGATTGTAAATGTTCCAAATTTGTATTCTCTGCTTTCCTTTTAATTATAAATTCCAACTATGTCATTCCTTTGCTCCTGTATCTCATTGTAGGCTATTAGAAGCAGTCATACCACATCTTGAATGCTTTTATACTTAGAAATTTCTCCTGCCAGAAACCCTAGGTCGTCATTCTTAAGTTCAGCCTTCCACAAATCTCTAGGATATGGCTCCAAGCAACCTAGTTATTTGCTAGAGAATAATAAGGGTGACTTTGTTTCATTTTCTAATAAATTTATCATTTACACATGAGACCTCCTCAGCCTGGCCTTCAATGTCCATATTTCTGTCAGTATTTGTATCACAACCATTTAACAAATCTTTAAGAACTTCTGAACTTTCCTATATCTTCCTGCCTTCTGAGCCCTCCAAACTCTTTCAGTCTCTTCTATTACCCAATTCCAAAACTGCTTCCACGTTTTATATAATATCGATGCTCCACCCTTCAGTACCAATTTTTTGTTTCCGTCCATTTTGTGTTGCTATAAAGAAATATCTGAGACTGGATAATTTATAAGGGTAAAAGGTTTATTAAGTTCATGGTTTTGTAGGTTTTATCTACAAAAAGCATAGTGCTGGCATTTGCTTCGGGTGAGATCCTTAAAAAACTTACACTCATGGTAGAAGGTAAAGGGGAAACTCATATATCACATGGTGAGAGAGCAAGCCAGAGAAGGGGGAGGTTCCAGACTCTTTTAAACAAGCAGATCTCACTTAAACTATCAAATCAAGAATGTGCTCATTACCATGGGGATGGCAACAAGCCATTTATGAGATATCTGTGCCTATGATCTAAACACTTCCCACTAAGCCCCATCTTGAATGTCGGAGATCACATTTCAACATGAGATTTGGAGGGGACAAATATCCAAACCATATTATTGCCTTTGTTTCTATTTTACTGAGAATTTTATTATGACTATATATTAGGTTTTTTCTAATGCTTTTTTTTCTACATCAATTGATACCAAATAATTTTTATCTTTTAGCCATCATTGTAACTGATGCTGTTAGTTACAATGGTTGATTTTTGAATATCAGAAAAGTCTTGCACACCTAGAATAAATCCCACTTGGTTGTGCTGTGTAATTATTTTTTATATATTGTTGGATTAGAGTTGCTTATATTTTGCTGAGGATTGTGGAATCTATATTCATGAGGCATACTGATTTGTAGTTTTCCTTTCTTACAATATTTTTAGTTTCTTATAATTAAGGTAATGTTGGGTTTATAGAATAAATTAGAAAGTGATATCTCACTTCTATTGTGAGAAATAGATGCGTCTGTTTTCTCTAAGAATAGAAAATAGATGCTTCTGTTTTCTAAAGAAAATCTTACAGAATTGGCTTCATTTCTTCCTTAAATGTTTGGAAGAATTCACAGTGAAGCCATCTGAACCTGGTGCTTTCTTTTTGCAATGTATAACTAATTATTGATTCAACTTCTTTAATAAACAAAGGCCTACTGAGATAATATAGTTCTCGTTTGGTAAATTTTAATCATTTTTTTCAAAGGATTGGTTTATTTTATCTAAGTTAGGGCATTTGTGGCATAGAATTCTTCATAGTATTTTTATACTTTTATTATCCATAAATTCAGTAATAATGATTTCTCTTTCATGTGTAATGTTGGTAATTAGTATCACCTCCCTTCCTCCCTTCCTCCCTCCCTCTCTTCCTTCCTTTTTTCATTCGTTCCTTCCTTTCTTATTTTCATCTCTACCTCTTTTCTCTCTCTTCCCTTTCTAGCTCTCTGCTTGTCTCTCTTTCTTTTGCTTGCTTTCTTTTCCTTTGATAAGCCTGCTTAGAGATTTACAAATTTCACTGATAAGTTTTAGGAATCACATATATAAGCTGGTCTCCCTCTTTCTAAAAGCTGGTCCATATATATATATAGAGAGAGAGAGAAAGAAAGAGAGAGAGAGCACTTATTTTTGATAAAGAGGCAAAGATAATTTAATGGTGAAGGGTAGATATTTTGAGAAACGTGCAGAAATGATTGGGCATCCATATACAATAAAAATGAATCTAGTCACATACCTCACACCTTTTACGAAAATTACTTGGAAAATGATTATAGATCTAAATGTAAAACATTAACTATAAAACTCCTAGGATAGATTTCTGGCAAGAGGGCCAAACACGAACAGCTCCGGTGCGAAGCTCCCAGTGAGAGCAACGCAGAAGGTGGGTGATCTCTGCATTTCCAACTGAGGTACCTGGTTCATCTCATTGGGACTGATTAGACAATGAGTGCAGCCCAAGGAGGGTGAGCCAAAGCAGGGTGGGATGTCACCTCACCTGGGAAATGCAAGGGGCTAGAGAACTCCCTCTCCTAACCAAGGGAAGCCATTAAGGACTTTTCCTGTTACTCTGGCACTCTGGCTCAGATACTGCACTTTTCCCACAGCCTTCACAACCTGCAGACCAGGAGATTCCCTCCATTGCATACAACACCAGCGCCCCAGGTTTCCGGCACAAAACTGGGCAACTGTTTGGGAAGACACTGACCTAGCCACAGCAGTTTTTTTTTTCATACCCCAGTAGTGACTGGAATGCCAGCAAGACAGAACTGCTCATTCCCCTGAGAAACGGGGCTGCAGCCAGGGAGCCAAGTGATATGGCTTGGTAGGTCCCTCCAACACAAAGACCAGCAAGCTAAGATCCACTGGCTTGAAATTCTTGTAGCCAGCATAGCAGTCTGAGTTCGACCTGGGACAGTTGAGCTTAGTGGGAGTAGGGGAGTCCACATTACTGAGGCTCAGCTAGGTGGTTTTAACATGGCCTGTGTAAACAAAATCACCAGGAAGTTTACACAGCTACTAGGAAAAGCCCACGGCAGTTCAGCAAGGCCAACTGCAGGCAGACTGTGTCACCCGACTCCCTCCTGGCTGGGCAGGGCATCTCTGACAAAAGGCAGCAGCCTGATAGGGACTTACAAATAAAGCCCCCAATAGAGCACCTGGGAAAAGGGGTGGTTGTGGGTATAGCTTCAGCAGACTTAAATGTCCCTTCCCAGCAGCTCTGAAGGGAGCAACAGATCTCCCAGCACAGCACTCGAGCTCTGATAAGGGACAGAGTGCCTCCTCAAGTGGCTCCCTGACCCCTGTGTATCCTGACTAGAAGATACCTCCCAGCAGGGGCAGACAGACACCTCATACAGGAGAGCTCTGACTGGCATCTGGTGGCTGCTCCTCTGGAACAAAGCTACCAGAGGAAGGAACAGGCAGCAATCTTTGCTGTTCTGCAGACCCCACTGGTGTTTCCCAGGCAAGCAGGGTCTGAAGTGAACCTCCAGCAAACTCTAGCTGGCCTGACTGTTACAAGGAAAACTAACAAACAGAAAGAAATAGTTTCAACAACACCAGAAAGGACATCCACTCAGAGACCCCATCCAAAGGTCACCAACTTCAAAGATTAAAGGTAGATATATCCATGAGGTTGGAAAGAAACCAGTGAAAAAAGACTGAAAACTTCAACAACCAGAATGCCTTTTCTCCTCCAAGGGATTACAACTCCTCACCAGCAAGGGAACAAAACTGGATGGAGAATGAGTTTGATGAACTGACAGAAGCAGGCTTCAGAAGGTGAGTAATAACAAAGTTCTCTGAGTTAAAGGATCATGTTCTAACCCAATGCAAGGAAGTAATAACCCTGAAAAAAAGGTTAGATGAAATGCTGTCTAGAATAACTAGCATAGAGAAGAACATAAACAACTTGATGGAGCTGAAAAACACAGTGTGAGAACTTTGTGAAGCATACACAAGTTTCAATAGCCAAATCGATCAAGCAGAAGAAAGGATATCAGAGGTTGAAGATCAACTCAATGAAATAAAGCGAGAAAGCAAGATTAGAGAAAAAAGAGTAAAACAAAATGAACACAGCCTCCAAGAAATATGGGATTATGTGAAAAGACCAAATCTACATTTGTTTGGTGTACCTGAAAGTGACGGGGAGAATGAAATCAAGTTGGAAAACACTCTTCAGGATATTATCCAGAACAACTTCCCCCAACCTAGCAAGGCAGGTCAACATTCAAATTCAGGAAATAGAATACCACAGAGATACTCCTTGCAAAGAGCAACCCCAAGACACATAATCATCAGATTACCCAGGGTTGAAATGAAGGAAAAAATGCTAAGGGCAGCCAGAGAGAAAGGTCGAGTTACCCACAAAAAGAAGCCCATCAGACTTACAGCAGATCTCTCAGCAGAAACTCCACAAGCCAGAGAGAGTAGGGGCCAATATTCAACATCCTTAAAGAAAAGAATTTTCAGCCCATAATTTCATATCCAGCCAAACTAAGCTTCTTAAGTGAAGAAGAAAGAAAATCCTTCATAGACAAGCAAATACTGAAAGATTTTGTCACCACCAGTCCTGCCCTACAACAGCTCCTGAAGGAAGCACTAAACATGGAAAGGAACAACTGGTACCAGCCACTGCAAAAACATACCTAATTGTAAAGACCATCAATACTACAAAGAAACAACATCAACTAACAGGCAAAACAACAAGCTAGCATCAAAATGGCAGGATCAAATTCACATATAGCAATATTAACCTTAAATGTAAATGAGCTAAATGCCCCAATTAAAAGACACAGACTGGCAAATTGAATAGAGTCAAAATTCAGCTGGGTGCTGTATTCAGGAGACCTATCTCACATGCAAACACACACATAGGCTCAAAATAAAGGGATGGAGGAAGATTTACCAAGCAAATGAAAAGAAAAAAAAAGCAGGGGTAGCAATCCTAGTCTCTGATAAAACAGATATTAAACCAGCAAAGCTCAAAAGAGACAAAGAAGGGCATTACATAATGGTAAAGGGATCAATACAACAAGAAGAGTTAACTATCCTAACTACATATGCACCCAATGCAGGAGCACCCACATACATAAAGCAAGTTCTTAATGACTTACAAAGAGACTTAGACTCCCACACAATAATAGTGGGAGATTTTAGCACCCCACTGTCAATATTAGACAGATCAATGAGACAGAAAATTAACAAGGATATCCAGGACTTGAACTCAGATCTGGACCAAGCAGACCTAATAGACATCTACAGAACTCTCCATCCCAAATCCACAGAATATACATTATTTTCAGCACCACATTGTACTTATTCTAAAACTGACCACATAATTAAAAGTAAAACACTTCTTAGCAAATGCAAAAGAATGGAAATCATAATGGTCTCTTAAACCACCATGTAATCAAATTAGAACTCAGGATTAAGAAACTCCTCAAAACCGCACAACTAATGGAAACTGAAAACCTGCTCCTGTATGACTACTGGATAAATAATGAAATGAAGGCAGAAATAAAGATGTTCTTGAAACCAGTGAGAATGAAGACAAAACGTACCAGAATCTCTGGGACACATTTAAAGCAGTGCATAGAGGGAAATCTATAGCGATAAATGCCCACAAGAGAAACAAGGAAAGGACTAAAACTGACACCCTAACATCACAATTAAAAGAACTAGAAGAGCAAGATCAAACAAATTAAAAAGCTAGCAGAACAAGAAATAACTAGGATCAGAGCAGAACTGAAGGAGATAGACACAAAAAAAAAACCCTTCAAAACATCAATGAATCCAAGAGCTGGTTTTTTGAAAAGATCAACAACATAGATAGACTGCTAGCCAGACTAATAAAAAGAAAAGAGAGAAGAATCAAATAGATACAATAAAAAATGATAAAGGGGATATCATCACTGATCCCACACAAATAAAAACTATCATCAGAGAATACTATAAACACCTTTATGCAAATAAACCAGAAAATCTAGAAGAAATGGATCAATTCCTGGACACTTACAACCTCCCAGGACTAAACCAGGGAAGTCGAATCCCTGGATAGACCAATAACAAGGCTTGAACTTGCAGCAGCAATTAACAGCCTGCCAACCAAAAAAAAAAAAAAAAAAAAAAAATCCAAGACCAGACAGGTTCACAGCAAAATTGTACCAGAGGTACAAAGAGGAACTGGTACTATTCCTTCTGAAAGTATTCCAAACAATACGAAAGAGGGGAATCCTCCCTAAGTCATTTTATAAAACCAACATCATCCTGATACCAAAGTCTGGCAGAGAAACAAATAAAAGAGAAAATTTCAGGCCAATATCTATGACGAACATTGATGCAAAAATACTGGCAAACCGAATCCAACAGCACATCAAAAAGTGTATCCATCACAATCAACTCGGCTTCATCCCTGGAATGCAAGGCTGGTTCTACATATGCATATCTATAAACGTAGTCCATCACATAAACAGAACCAAAGACAAAAACCACATACTTATCTCAATAGATGCAGAGAAGGCCTTCGACAAAATTCAACTCCCTTTATGCAAAAAACCCTCAATAAACTAGGTATTGATGAAAAGTATCTCAAAATAATAACAGCTATTTATGGCAAACCCACAGCCAATATCATACTGAATGGGAGAAAACTGGATGCAGTCCCTTTGAAAACTGGCACAAGACAAGGATGCCTTCTCTTATCACTCCTATTCAACATAGTATTGGAAGTTCTGGCAAGGGCAATCAGGCAATAAAAAGAAATAAAGGGTATTCAATTAGGAAAAGAGGAAGTCAAATTGTCTCTATTTGCAGACAACATGATTGTATATTTAGAAAACCCTGTTGTCTCAGCCCAAAATTTCCTTAAGCTGATAAGCAACTTCAGCAAATTCTCAGGATACAAAATCAATGTGCAAAAATCACAAGCATTCTTATGCACCAATAACAGACAAACAGAGAGCCAAATCATGAGTGAAATCCCATTCACAATTGTTACAAAGGAATAAAACACCTAGGAATACAACTAACAAGGGACAGAAAGGACCTTTTCAAGGAGAACTACAAACCACTGCTCAAGGAAATAAGAGAGGACACAAACAGATGGAAAAAATATTCCATGCTCATGGTTACGTAGAATGAATATCATGAAAATGGCCATACTGCCCAAAGTAATTTATAGATTCAATGCTATCCCATCAATCAAGCCACCATTGACTTTCTTCACAGAATTGGAAAAAACACCTAAAATTTCATATGGAACCAACAAGGAGCCTATATAGCCAAGATAATCCTAAACAACAACAACAACAACAACAACAACAACAAAGTTGGAGACATCACACTACCTGACTTCAAATTATACTGCAAATCTACAGTAATCAAAATAGCATGGTACTGGTACCAAAACAGAGATGGAACAGAACAGAGGACTCAGAAGCAATGCTACAATTTACAACTATCTGATCTTTGACACACCTGACGAAAACAAGCAATGGGGGAAAGGATTCCCTATTTAATAAGTGGTGTTGGGAAAACTGACTAGTCATATGTAGAAAGTTGAAACTAGATCCCTTCCTTACACCTTATACTAAAATTAATTTCAGATGAATTAAAGATTTAAACATAAAACCTAACACCATAAAAATCCTAGAAGAAAACCTAGGCGATACCATTCAGGACTTAGGCATGGGCAAATACTCATGACTAAAACATCCAAAGTAATGCCAGCAAAAGCCAAAATAGACAAACAGGATCTAATTAAACTAAAGAGCTTCTTCACAACAAAGGAACTATCATTAGAGTGAACTGGCAACTAACCAAATGGGAAAAATTTTTGCAATCTACCCATCTCATAAAGGACTAATATCTAGAATCTACAAAGAACTTAAATAAATTTGCAAGAAAAAAAAACATCAAAAAGTGGGCAAAGGATATGAACAGACACTTTTTAAAAGAAGACATTTATGCAGCCAAACAACATATGAAAAAAAAGCTCATTATCACTGTCATTAGAGAAATGCAAATCAAAACCACATTGAGATACCATCTAACACCAGTTAGAATGTGATCACTAAAAAATCAAGAGACAGCAGATGCTGGAGAGGATTTGGAGACATAGAAACACTTTTACATTGTTGTTGGGAGTGTAAATTAGTTTAACCATTGTGGAAGATGGTATGGTGATTCCTCAAGGATATGAAAACAGAAATACCATTTGACCCAGCAACCCTACCACTGGGTATATGCCCAAAGGATTATAAACCATTCTATTATAAAGACACAGGTACATGTATGTTTATTGTGGCACTGTTCACAATAGCAAAGACTTTGAACCAACCCAAATGCCCATCAATAATAGACTGGATAAAGAAAATGTGGCACACATACACCATGGAATACTATGCAGCCATAAAAAAGGATGAGTTCATATCATTTAGAGGGACGTGGATAACACTGGAAACCATCAGCAAACTGACACAGGAACAGAAAACCAAACACTGCATGTTCTTACTCATAAGTGGGTGTTGAACAATGAGAACACATGGACACAGGGAGGGGGAGCATCACACACTGGGGCCTGTTGGGGGTGGGGGGCAATGGGAGGAAGAGCAGGTGTGGAAGGATAGGGGAGGGATAGCATTAGGAGAAATACCTAAGGTAGATGATGGGGTGATGGATGCAGCAAACCACTATGACTTGTGTATACCTATGTAACAAACCTGCACATTCTGCACATGTATCCCAGAACTCCTAGGATATATGGAATAATAATAAGAGGAGGACCCCTAGGATAAAATATAGGACAAAAGTAGGATGACTTCTGTTTGGTGATGAATTTTTAGATACTGTACTAAAATCACAATCTATGAAAGAATATTGACAAGTTGGACTTTATCAAAATCTTTTCTTTTCCACATCCCCTTCACCTTCCCCTTCCCCTTTCCCTTCCCTTCCTCCCTTTCTCTCTTTTTTTTTTATTTGGAGACTGAGTCTCTCTGTCACCGAGGATGGACTGCAGTGGTACAATCTCAACTCATTGCAACTTCTGCCTCCCGGGTTCAAGTGATTCTCCTGCCTCAGCCCCCTGAGTAGCTAAGATTACAGGTTCACACCACCATGCCCGGCTAATTTTTGTATTTTTAGTAGAGACGGGGTTTCACCATGTTGGTCAGGGTGGTCTTGGCCCCAAAATCTTTTAAGTCTCTATAAACATTCTTCAGAAAATGAAAATACCAGCCACAGACTGGGAACAAACCTGTGACACTAATAAAATATCTGTATCTGATATATGAAGAATTCTTAACCCTCTGCACTAAGAAACAACCTAGTTATGACATGGGCAAAAGATCAGAAGGGACACTTTACCAAAGATAGTATGTGGATGGAAAATAAATACATTAAAACAATCCTCAACCTCATATGTCAACAGGGTATTGCAAATTAAAACCACAGTGTGGTACAACTACCCACTTTTTATAATGACTAATATCCAAAAACATTGACAAATGCTTGCAAGGAAGTAGAGAAAGCAGTTCCCTTATTTACTGCTGGTAGGAATGCAAAATGTTATAGCATCTTGACAGTCTGGCTCTTTCTTATGGAGTTAAACATTGATTTACCATCTGACATAGCAGTCATGCTCCTAGGTATTAACTCAACCTACTGAAAACCTTACTTTCACACAAAAATCTGCTTGTGATGGTATGTAGCAACTTTGTCCATAATTCCTCCAAACTGAAAGCAACTTGGATGTCTATCAACAGGTGAATAGTAAATGAATTGTAGTATCAATAATTGAATAGTAAATGTAGTATATTCACATGGTAGAATATTATTCAGCAATGAAAATTAATAAGCTATTAATTCATGCAAAACCATAGATGAATTTCAAATGCATTTTTGCTAAGTGAGGAAGCCAGAATTAAAAGGCTACATATTGTATGATTACATTTATATGACATTCTGGAAAAGGAAAAAACCTATCAGACAGAAAACTGACCAAGGCTGTCAGAGGTATACACAGGGGACAGTAATTAGGGAAAGCACAGAAGAATTTTTACAGTGGCAGAACTAACCTTTATGATTTTGTAGAGGTGGATATATGATGCTATGTATTTGTCAGGTTCATAAACTGCAAACCACACAAAGTGACCTTTAATGTATGCAAACAAAAATAAATCAATCAGGAGATTTGGAACCCCAGAATGGAATGCAGACTATGACAAATGACTCTCCTAGTAATAACAATGTATGAAATAATCTCAGCAAAAGTGATGTAGAGTAAAACATGACCTAGCCCTCATCATTTTGGAAAATAATATTTTGACTAGAAATTATAAGACTAAAGACCAAAGGAACTATATACATAAACACTGTATTCCAGGTGGTAAATTTGTTTCTCATGAGGTCGTATTTTAATTTTGATAATGTTTACATGTACTGGGGTTGAGAAAATATGTAAATAGGTAGTGGATGGAAGGAGACATGTTTTTCTGCTAGAGAGTGAAATTATAGATTAATAAGTATGAAAATCTAGACTGAACACCGTGGTAATGGGGTAACAGTCAGAGACATCAGTATGAACTCATTTTATTAGGTTGGTGCAAAAGAAATTGCAGTTTTGGCCCTCACTTTCCATGGCTACAATCATGAAGACTTTTGTACCAACCTAACAGCTTACCATATATGTAGATGAATACTTACAGAAATAATTGTAAATATGTGAATGTGCAGGGGTTAGTATCGACATACGCCACCAGTCTTCTCTTTTGTGATGGATTAGAAGAAAGGACTCTAAGTAACAATGAACACACCAAGTGCCCCAATATTGGTCTCAATATACCATTTCCGTTACAAGGAAATCAAGTTGCTTAGAGAAATAACTGATTTTAGAGATGGTGCAGAGGAAATAGAAGATTAATCTGGAGGATCTTGTAGTAACAGGAACTGAGGGAGCGTTAGAAAAACAAAAACATGAGGTTATGTCAAGGGGATACAGGTGCCAATCTGAAATTCAAATAACTTCAGGAACAAAATAAATTTAACAAATTTATTTAACAAAACATTTTATTGGACTGTAACCCCAAGTATAAGTATGCATGCATCACACTGATACCAGTGAATAACTGAGTGGATGAATAAATGTACAAGAAGAAACTTTCTTACTAAAATATCCTAAGTATATATGTAGATAATCCCCTTTTTTTCAGGAGAAACTCATCCTTCTTACCCCCAAATCTATTGAACGTAGGTTTAGTTCCTTTCTGTCAAAGAATAGAGTAGGAAAAGATAAATGTAATAATTTTAAAGGGGAGAAACCTGCCAAGCCCCACCTTTAGCAAATGATGAAGGTTAGCGTCATAGCGAGGTCATGATGTTAATATGTACTCCCTGATGTGAGGTATGAGAAATGTACTTTATATCTGTGCTTGTTTTTTCCCAGAACTCATGAACTCAATCTAATCATGAGAAAAACTTCAGATGATCCTAGACTGGGAACATTCTACAGGATACCAGGTAGTACACCTAAAGACCATGAAGGCAGTGAGAAACGAAGAAAGGCTAAGGAACTGTCACAGATCGGGGGACACTGTGAGATATGATGACTAAATATAATGTGATGTCCTGGATTGGATCCTGGAATAGAAAATAGGCAGTAATGGAAAAACTGATGGAATCTGAATGAAGTCAAGACTTCAGTTAATAGTAATGTTCCAGTGTCAGGCTCTTAGTTTTGACAAATGTACCATGACAACATAAGGTGTTAATAACAATGAGGGAAGCTGGATAGTGTGTGAGAATTGTCTATACTATCTTTGCCCCTGTTCTGTGCATCTAATAATATTTCAGTATAAGAAGTTTATTTTTTAAAAAACTGGTGTTTTGAAATTTAAAATAAATAGTAACTTAAGGAAGATATATATTCAGCCAATGATAAACAAATGTAACTAACTGGAATGACTATATTTCTGTTAATGAACAGTGTAAGTCACAAGTAGAGAAATATTTGACCTTCAAACCTGAAGAAACCATAAAGATTCAAGATCTCATTATTTTTATATGAACTATGTCATCAAGCAGTATTTCTCTTATTTAGAGCAGATGGTATTCCATATTTCTTTCCTGAAATTCTAGATTTTGCAAGCAAGGCTGTTCTTGAATTTAATTGAAAGAAAACAAAAACAAAAAAGATTAAAATGCATTAAGCTTGTTAAATATTGGTGGTTTCCCAATCACACTGGATAAAATATGGGTTATTTTTGCCATGATTGGTGACTTACTCTTGAAGACATTAAAGCTTGAAATAAACACAGTCCAAGAAAGCTATAGAATGTGTTTCCATTTTAGAATTATTCATAAAGAGAACACAGCAAGAGTAAGAATCACACATGTCCAATCTCTCACTTTATAGTTAGAGACATAATACAACATATAAATATGAACCAAATAATGTTTAGAAATATACATAAGATACATCAATGTAGATGCACAGACACACTATATTAAACTATATAAAAGTATGACCTCTATTACAAGAAAAATGCAATTAATTTCTTTGTATTTTTAGCACCTAACAAGTAATAAATAGCTCTGAATGACAGAATATGCAGAATATGTAATTTTGATGTTATCAATACTATGCAGTAAAATCTGTCATTAAAATAATCATATGAATTTCTTAAATGTTATAATAATAATAATATCCCATTTAGAAAATAAGAACTTGCATTTTAATTTTCTTTCTTTCTCATACCAATTTTCTAGTATTTGGCATGAATTACATCCATTAACAGAAGCCTAAAATTGAAAGTAGAACAGCTGGAGTAATGAATCAAGAAACCTCAGTAAGAAAAATCAAAGCCTTGAATTTAATTACTTAATATAGTCTGTTAATTATTACAAAAACCACTTGGTTTAGAACAGTATGAATTATATTCTTTTTATATGCCACATAGTGTAAAGAAAATATAGAGGAGAATGTGGTGATGCATATGCATTTTTTCTCTTTCTAAATCCTTAAACTCCTTTCCAATGCAGTTAAAAGAATGAATAAACCACAGTTCAGGATAAGTTTGGCAAGAGAGAAAACGACATTACTCTGCCCTCTCGTATCTAATCTACTTTTCCATTAAAGGGTAAATTTGACATTCTTCCAACTACCACTAAAACTGTCAGAAAATCCTTGAAAATAGCATTTAAAAAATCAATAGTGCCCCTTCTCATCTCTTAAACTGGTCAATTTTGATTTCCCAGTTCCCTGAAATTCTTTGGAATTCACTTGAGTATAGATGACCTAAGCCAGGCATTATTAAACTCATTGAAGAGAGATACCAAATTTAGAGATCAAGATATTATAGGAACATATTAAAACATGTCCTCAGGTGCTGCTTATGAGGAATAGCATGATTTCTTCAATGTAGTCATCTTTCAAATCAGTGCCAATTAATATAATTAATATAATGTAATACAAATGTTTGGCTTAAACATATAATCTAGATTTGCAAACATGTTTCTTTTCAAGGGTGATATAAAACAAATGGAGAGAACCATCTGTGATTCTAATGAAGGGTAGTATGTACATGTAGGCCTCTCCTGGGTCAGGAGCTCTGCTAATGGCTGCTACTCTAACATTGCATGTTTTTAGTCTTAAGACATAGGACTTAGAAGTTTCCTGGTGGGGATTCTCATCTTTGCTCTCGTATTTGTCTGATAATATCTCTATCATCCCCTACTCCCACAAATAACATGACTGAACAGTATGTTTTCCATTTTGTTTGCACTAAGATGATATCTGTGACATTTATATTACAAGTTACACTGATTTTAATTAATTTCCTCTTAGGTGTGGAGGAGGGTATCATTCCAGTGTCTTGGCCATTCACTTTATATCATGAACAGTGATCTATATCTGCAACACCCAATAGAACGAGATAGGGGAATTTTATCCCCAAATATGCCATTTACATATTATATAACCTTGAGCAAATTTCACTAAGCCAGACTTTTCCATTTGTTAGATGTGGGTGATGATGGAATGTTACTCTGTAAGCCCTTAGAAGGTTTGCATAAGAGATACAGGAGGACTAGTGATGGTAATCTCCTTGCCAGTACAAAGATCATAAAGATGCCCTTTATAGCAATGATGCTATAGCATAACCCACATAGTAATGATGTTTACAGCCTGATCCAGGAAGCCGCCATTACTGTATTCCACTGTTATCCTTTATGTCTTGCCTTGTGGGAAAGTAATATTTTCAACACTCATTGCTGTGAAAAATGATTATTTTATTTTTACATACATAGAGTTATGTTTCCAAATATGAAATAAGCAGCAGAAGCAGACCTTCTTTAGAAAACATTTTTTTTCTTAAGTATATATACATATTTGTATAAGATACAAATTAATAATAAATGGAGGAATAAATAGTATATGCTAGATATGTATGTAGTCTAGAAACACACCATTTCAAATTGTTCTAGTTGCCCTTAAAATGACATTATTCTCCTAGGTGTAGAGACTTATTTGCTATTATGTGCTCTGTATACTATTGCCATCATGTTAAAGGAAGACCAGAAGTCACGTGTGTGCAGACTGCATCTAGACAGTGAACTCGGCTTCATTCTGTAAGGAGACCTCTGGGAGAGGCTTGGTAGCCCATAGTTTTGTATCTTACAGTAGAGTTGGGGCTGTGGGACTCTAGTTTGGAGGAAAAGTTCTGCAATGGTTCTCCTTGTGTAAGACCGTGCAGATAGCTTGCTCAGAGAGCGCTGTGCGCACACTACAGCACGATTTCATACACCCAGACATCACAGGGAAAGTTAGGGTCTAGGCCACTGACCCTAGCTGGCATCCCTTCATTAAATTACCTGTGCCTGTGAGATAAGGATAGCAATGTTGTGCTTTGACAATGCCATGGGGGTTGAATGCTTAAATAAGGACTTATTGTTGTAGAACATTAGGAACTCTGATGCAGTAGCCTTGATGGGTAAGGGAGTAGTTTCCTGTTTGGCAGAATCATCAGTCAAAACTTCTTAGACATTATGGAAGTGTGAGGCTGCTGTGTTCTGATGATCTGAGGCTTTGCATCCCTAATTCCACAAAGATTCCTTTGGCTCCAAGGAGAGCAAGGTCTGAGACCCATGACAAACTCCTCTATCCACATGCCTTGGGAGGGTCTCTCTCTCACCCTCGGATGCTCTTTTGCTTAGTGGTTAGGGAACCCTCCTGCCCCCTCCACTTCTGTAGTTCATTGGCCACTACAGACATCCAGGAAGCACCACTGTCTCCAGGTGACCTCGCCTACCACCATCTCAGCAATACTTGACTGCTTAGATGGAAGAATCTGCACTACTGCTTTATGGACTTTCTCAGGACCAACTTTCCCTCCTCTTAGGAAGGAAATTTTTTCATTTGTGATTACTATTAACAAGAACAGTATCACGACAAGGTACAGGCATCTCCCATTTCTGGAGCTGCTTTGCAAAGTGACTGCTAAAAACAATTTCTAGTGCCCTGATACGTGATTAGACAATAGATTTTGGGGGATATGCTTTACCCCGACTGATTAAAAAAACGCTTTATAAGACAAATGGCTCACCCAGGTGGAATGAGCGGGAAACTGACACAAGCTCAGAATGCCTGGATAAGTAGTTGACTTGAGCATTCAGGGAATTCTGAAATAAACACTTAAATGATTAAAATAGAGTTGGCTAGTCATTATTGTTTCTGTTCATGGAGTCTCAGGCCTGCAAGACATATGCAAAGCTAAACTGTGGCCCGCACTGCAAGAAATAGCACTGAATCAAGAATGTAGCTATCTTATGAATGATCTCTACTGATAATTCTTTTTTTAAACAACCTTTTTTCTTTTCTATGAGCTTGTTTCAGGGAGTAATATTTGTTTATTTATTTGTTTTAATAAATAAGGTTATTAGTAGCAGTCTAATTGTCTAAAACTGGAAACAATCCAAAATTTGTATCAAGGGTAGAAAGAATAAATAAATAATGTTATGCTTATATAACATGTGCTATTCAGCAGTGAGAATAAACAAGCTATAAATAAATGCATAACATGGATAAATCTCTCAGACTTTAACAAAAGAAGCCAGATACAAAAGAACATATACTCTACAATCCAATTGTTTTGAGCTGAAAAAATGAGACCTTTAATTTATGTTGCAGAAAAATCAGCATCAGGAGATGGAAACTGGAAGGAAACAAGAGAGGGGATTCTGAAATGAAGATAATGTTTATTTCCTAATCTAGGTTGAATATCATCAAATTGCATATTTAAAAATTGTGTTCTGAATATGTGCTACAATTCAACAAAAATATATTAACAAGGACAACAAACGAAGAGCAAGCCTACTAAGTGCAAAAGTCCAATCCTAACATCCAAATCAATCCCAGCCTTTCTCCCTTCCCCTGTACACAAGCCAGCAAACCCATCACTCACTCTGGTGATTATCAGACTGTTTGTGGCTCATGCAATTTCACTTCATAAATAGCACAACTGCAGAGACAATAGTTTCATTCCTGTAGCTCTGTCATGGATACTTTATCATTTCTTTATGAGTCTCATAATTTTTTAACACACTGGAGATTTTGAATAGCACAACGTGGCAATTCTAAAATTCAGTCTTTCCTGTATAGATGATTTGTGGTGGTTGTTTGTGGACATAATTTTGCTATATGTTTGTTTAGTGACTTTCCTGACTAATTCTGTACAGTCTGTATTCTTCATCATCTGTGACCATTGAAGTCCCTGTTGAGTTAGCTTAGTGGCAAGTAAATGATTTCACAGTTTTTTTCAAATGCCAAGAACTCCTAACTACCCCAGCCTTTGTAGAGGGGCTCTGTATGCATTACAAGTTAAGACATGTTTCTTCAACACTTGGGAAAGCAGTTTATAACTCTGCTTTAGCCTTCACTTCCTGCTTACATAGAACCTCAAAATCACCCAGAGGTGGCTACTTGTTACCTTCTCAAGCCTTTTCTAGCATATTCACAATCCTAGGCATATGTGTAGCATTCTAGATTCCCAGCAATATGGCAGAGCTTTCCAAAGCCACTTATGTACAAAACTGTTACCATTATCTCAGTCACTTGAAATCTTTAAAAAATTGCTGCTAGGTTTTTTGTTTGTTTTTGACAAATGTTCTTATGTAAAATGCTATTCAGCTTTTACACTGTTGGTGTAAATGTAAATTAGTTCAACCATTGTGGAAGACAGTGTGGTGATTACTCAAGGATATAGAAGCAGAAATACCATTTGACCCAGCAATCCCATTATTGGGTATATACCCAAAGAATTATAAGTTGTTCTGTTATAAAGACACATGCATGCGTATGTTTATTGCAGCACTGTTCACAATGGCAAATACTTGAAACCAACCCAAATACCCATCAATGATAGACTGGATAAAGAAAATGTGGCATATATACACCATGGAATACTATGCAGTGACAAAAAAGGGTGAGCTCATGTTCTTTGCAGGGACACGGATGAAGCTGGAAACAATCATTTTCAGCCAACTAACACAAGAACAGAAAACCAAACACCACATATTCTCACTCAAAACTGGGAGTTAAACAATAAGAACAGATGGACACAGTGAGGGGAACATCACACATCAGGGCCTGTCGGGGGATGGAGGTATAGGGGAGGGGATAGCATTAGGAGAAATACATAATGTAGATGACGGGTGATGGATGCAGCCAACCACCATGGCACGTGTATACGTATGTAACAAGCCTGCATGTTCTGCACATGTACCCCAGAACTTAAAGTACAATTAAAAAATAAATAACCAAAATTATAAAACATAAAGGATTTCAACTATACTGATAAAAACAAAAAACAACAACAACAACAACAACGCCGTTAGACTAAAAGATCTAAAGGAGGCAAGTCAGGTCGAACGAAGAGTCCTGTTAGTGGAGGTGTCTGCAGAACTGCTAGGCAGGTCAAATAATGACAGTTCTCTGAGAACAGTGCTTGAGGGCAGTTCTAAACTTGTTCTACCCCCTTTGCTGTCTGTTATGCTGCTGGTTCTCACTGCAATTGCAGGACTGTTGGTTTTCAAGGTTACCATGGAATTTGGAAGAGGAGAATGGGAATAAGGGAAGTTAAAATGTGACAAAGCTGACTGTTCTTGCTGAGATTCAGCTGTTTTTCTCTCGAATAAGTATTCCCTGTGTTAACCTTTTTTGGTAAATTTCCAGAGTTCAGAAAAACTTGGTTTTTGTCAATTATGGCCAGTGTTTTTATTGTTTCACTGATAAGAGGATGTGTGAATGTTCTTACACTACTATGCCTGCTGATGCACCTCAGATCATATATTGGTGTTATTTAAAGCATGATTGTAGCCTTTTCCTTTACTTTTTTTTACCATTATTTGATGTTCAACCAGAGGTTATAATTACCTACACGATTCCACTTTGTTGAGTAAAGTGACAGATGGCTTTGTTAAAAAAAAAAAAAGCTAAAAAAATTCATAGTGTTTTGCTTTTATCAGTAGCACACCATAATCTCCAGCTGTTCAACACTGTCACATTTGATGCAAGATCTATAATAATAGAGTATAATTTGTCTTCCATATTTTTTAAGTGGACATACTGTCTCAATTTGTGCAGGTTTTCTCTTTTTTGTAGTAAGTGTTCACACCAGGCTTTTGATAAATAAGTCTAACTGGTCTTTTCTTGCTTTCATTTTTTTTTTTCCAAGTGCTAACGCAAAAATGAACCACATTTTGCAATTAGTTCCATGAGTCTCATGGCATTTCTATTATTTCAGGAATGCCTCCTGTCACTGAGACTGCTAAAGGGGAAACATCTTTCTGAGAATGGAATGACTGCGATTAATCTTTTAGCATCTCAAAATAATGCTGAATGTTCCCTCCAGTCTTTACTTCAAAACATTGATCCAATCTGTGCATGTTTACTTATTTATGTGTAAATCAAATAAACCTAGCTTTTTCTGGTCTGCGAAATCTTTAAGACTTTTGAGGGCTGTCATCATATGCATCCAGTCTTAGAACCCAATTGATGTGAGTGATTTCTGTCTTTTGTAAATAATTTACCAATAAAACATTATTTAAATCTCTTAGTCATGAAATAGGCTATTCAGAATCTCATAAGAGTATAACTTTTAAAAATATTCTTCACAAAAGATCTGAAAAATACCTCTTTGATCCATTATATGTTTTCTTTGTTAGTCTATACATATTTCTGGGTATATTATTTATAAAAAGCAGTTGTTCATTTAATAGTATTGAATCAATCTTATCTTTCCTATGGTTTACTCTTAACTATCCTTTTTGAATTTTGATATGATTGAAAAAATACCATTATTCATCTGGAAGTTAAGAGTATCTCAAAACGCCTACAATGTGGTCAAGTAGGGTAAGAGTGAGACGAGAAATTAAACAAGAGAGGGAACCAGTCTTAAGTAATTGTGATTAAAGTATCTTTCTTCTATAAATTTTATGGAAACACATCATTAGTTCAGAGCATTCCCAGAGCCTTAAAAGCTGTCTTTGCAACTAAGGCATCCAGAAACGTAGGTATATTTAAACCTCGAGCCCCAGACTTTTCTTCTTACTCTTAGATAACAGAAATTCCTGTGGCCTCCTTAAGGTATAAAGAATAGTCTCAATTCAGTAGTTAAAAGAGTGTAGTCAAAAACATTAATCAACCCTCCACCTTTACTGATCCCTTTTCTCCAGGTGGCCTAATAGAAATGAGGGTCTATCTGGAAAACATCGAGTAGGTTTTTCTCAATGTCACTCACCTCTCCCACTCCATGCAAGCCACTACTTCTGATGCCACTAGATCTGATGAAAGAGAGACAGTAGAGAAACAAGCAGTAGGAAAGCTCTTACTTAACCAGCACTGTTATGAACTGGCTTCACTATCTCTAGATCCAGAAGATACTTAAAGCAGACTTTTTTTTCTTTTCTTTTCTTTCTTTTTTGAAACAGAGTTCACTCTGTCATCCACACTGGAATGCAATGGCACAATCTCAGCTCAATGCAACCTCTGCCTTCCGGGTTCAAGCAATTCTCCTGCCCGAGTACCTGGGATTATAGGCACCTGCCACCACACCTGGCTAATTTTTTGTACCTTTAGTAGAAATGGGGTTTCATCATGTTGGCCAGGCTGGTCTCAAACTCCTGGCCTCAGGTGATCAACCCACCTGAGTCTCCCAAAGTGCTGGGACTGCAGGCATGAGCCACCGTGCACAGACAAGCAGACTCTCTCTTTCACGGGTGCGTCTGTCACTCTTTAAGAGCGCCCTCTCCTGTCAATCGGCTGGTTGTGTCCAGCAGCAATCTGGGGTGTTTTATTCTGTGATATCCCTTGCCACTCTTCTCTCCACCCCTAGTTTTCCAAAGGTTCAAGCCACAGGGACTCTCTGTTGTAGTTTCATGCTGTTCCAGGTGGTTTACTTGTTCAATTGTCATAGTGGATCCAGGCTGACTCTCACTACCTTAAGGACCTCTTCTGGTTCATGAACAATACTTACATGTCTTTTGTACCTACTCAATGAAAGTGCAGGGTAATTACTATGTAGCCACTTTTATTCCTGCTCTTTTGGCACTGTCTTCATAGTAGTTCTCTCTCTCTTTCTCTGCCTCTCTCTCTCTCTCTTTTGCTTTATTTTGTTTTGTATGGGTGTCCTGTAAGTTTCAAAAGTGGAAGTCAGATCTCTTTCCACCTTTTTCCCGCATTTCAGGGAGCTTGAAGCAAGTTTTCAAAGTGGTTCCATGGAAGCCTCACCTTCTACCTTTAAGATAATGGAGGTAGATAACCCCTCATCCCCACAAATACACACAGACACACACCTCTACGAACTCACACATTTCACACGCTCCTACCTCTTGCATGTTGGTGAGTGGAACAAACAGAACAAATTTCTCTGAAAATCTTGTCTTCATAAAATTCTTTATTACCAAACATCCTAGCAATTTTCTACCCTAAACTGAAAGAGAATTAGTTCTTGGCATTTCCTTTTGATACCTACATTTTGATCTGACTCACAACACACTTTATTATGGAATTCTTTAATATCTGAGTGTGTTAATAAAAACTTTCAGTATAATGCTATTTACTTCTGGGTGACCTTGAAATAATAGATTCAGAAAGTCTACATAATCATACATGAATACAATCAATTATATATACATATAATTGGCTTGAAGATTATTTCAATATGACTGTAAAATATTTTCCCAAAATGTAAACCTTAGTAGGTCAAAACTGAGCTTCCAACAATTATTGGATTGAGAACAGAGTTACAATGCTGTGGTCATTAAATCAATTTATCAGAACTTTTCTTTCTATAATAGCACCTTATGAACATAAGTAAAAATTAAAACTTGTTCTTTGTCATACCTTTTTATGGCTTAAGTTAGAAAAATTGCAGAAACTAAATCAGGTATACATTTTAACTGATGCTTAATTTCCTTTTTGCCATCACTCTTCCCCATTTTCTCTTTCCACACACATCACCAGAGACTCTTCTTCCTTCTGATATTCTGTTCCAACTATGGAGACTCATATTTATTCGGATAAGAGTCAGAGCAAGATTGAAACAAAATGATCTGAAATCTCTACCTATTATCCACTGCCAGATTTCTCCAAACTGATTTCATGCTTAGTAGAAAAAGTGGATTTAATTAGTAAAAGTTAAAAACAGCACTCCATAAAATAGTCATTTGCAGCCTTTTGTAAGTCTATAAGATTAAGTTAAAGAGCCAGTTTTGTCTGTAATAACACAAACCAGTAAAGGTTGGTTTATTTTTTATAATTAAGAAAGAAATAAGAAAATCTGAATAAATAACAATAATTCAAATGTGTAAGCTCATCTATGGCCATACTACCCTGAATATGACTGATCTCAAAAGCATAAGCTCGGTTTATATGATAAAATACCTCTGTAACCCCTCAACAACTAGACAAATAAAATAATAATACCTCCTAGATGAAACTATGTCAGGAACCTTTCTTATTTGCTATCTCTCCATATCTTCTTATCTGCAAAACAACTTTCCTAACTAGTTTGTTTCCCTTAAAAACTGTCTTCCTGAAGTAACATACATTTTAGAATATTACATGTGGGCTTTATGTAAACTGATTACTTCCTTGGTAATTCCAAGGACCTTAAGTGGGAAAATCTATATTCTAATTCTGAAAAGGTAGCAAATACCTAAATACAAGATTCAAGAGGAACTTGGGTACTGTGGCACTCATTGCTGTACTATTTGTAATAGCAAAAAATTAACAGCAGCCTGAAAGTCTGGCAGAAATACATTAACTAAATTATTGTATCACCATTTGGGAAACTTCCTGCCACCACTCACATCAAACTGTTCAAGCATATTTAATAATACAGGAATTTATCTCACTGTTTACATGCTTAACCAATTAATTAAGTGAAATTATCCAAAGTATTCCTTTTAAGGCATTAGCAGTGTTGTAATAAAGCCTTAGCAAAAATATTTGAAATGTATCTACCTATGCACCATTTAATCAGCCAACCTATCTATACTCGAGCATTCATTCTTACTGAAGAGTCATACTTAATGGAGAACTGTTCTCATTCCACCTCTTCTTTAAGAACTATAATTTCCCTTGCTGGTTTATATTACTGACACCTCATCACATCTTCACACACACACACATCTATTTTCTTCTTTTTATAGAATGAATAATAAATATAGAGTAAAATATTTATGGGAGTGACACTGATGAATTGAGAGAGTAGGCAGTTCCAAGCTTCTGTTCCTCAAGAGAAACATTGAAAAACATGCACAATCTGTCAGGAAAAAAAAAAAAAAACTTGTAAGAAGTATGAAAAAGAGTCAAATGTTTGCAACACAGAGATGATTGCTCAATCAGGAAGAAGATAGTCTAAAGATGACAGAGACAGTTTCTACCATTTTTTACTTGCCCTTGCCCCAACATGGTGAGAGTATAAGAGAAGGCAGGCAGCATTCTCAGTGTGGGGTGATGGTGCCTGCTTCTGGACAGAACAGAGCAGATTTTATTTGCAAATTATGTATGCCTATTCTAACCTGTCTGGGGATGGCACAAGGTGCTCACCTGTCTTTCTGAGCTTGAAACCCACTGAGGTTGGAAAAGTGAAGGGAATTACTTGAAAACAATGAAAGGCAAACAAACAACCTACAGATACCTGGGACAAAAAATTATAGTGAGACAGAACATAAAGTATCTCAAAGTCCACTAGGAAAAGCTAAGGAATGGTATTTTGGAAAGCATTCAAAATCACTTCTAGATATGGGATAATTTAGAAGGGCATACACACATCAGGGAAAGACACATGCTCAGAAAAGCCTTTTGAAGATGTAAAATATTCCCCTCAGGCTGAGCCCTAGGCTTAGGACAAGGCCGGCTATGCTGTGAAAGAAAGCCCCAGCACAGATCCAAGCTGCGAACTGAAAGAGTCTTTTTCTTGGTGTGTTTTTTAGCTCCTGGAATTCAAAGAAATCCCTATCAAAATACTTCTTGAATATGGGCTAAAGGGATGGTCAATGCAAAACTAGTTTGAAAAAGGCACTAAGTAAATGTGCTGCTACAACCTTCAATGATTAAAAAAGTAAACCCTGAAGGAAGTGAAGAATCTGATTCAGAAAACTACCACATTATAATATTCAAATGTGTCCGGTTTTCAAAAATTAAAATCACAAGTTAAGCAAAGAAATAGAAAAGTATGGCCCATTCAAAGGAACAAAATAAACTGACAAAAACCATATCTGAGTAAGCTCAGGCACTGGAATAACTAGAACAGACTCTAAAATAACTGTCTTAAATAGGCTCAAACAGCGAAAGAAAAATCTGAACAAATAAAGAAAATAAGGAAAATGAGATAGGAACAAAACAAAAATGCCAATAAAGAGATGTAAATTATTAAAAGGACACTACAGAATCTGGAGCTGAAAAGTTAAAAATGGAAATAAACAAAAATTCACCGGAGGGGTTGAGCAGTAGATTTAAATAGGAAGAAGAAAGAGACAGCAAACATGAAGAAAGGAAAATTGAAATTATCCAGTCTAAAAAGCAGAAAGAAAAATAAATTTAGTAAACAGAGACTAAGGGACCCATGGGACACCATCCAGTGGGCCAACATACACATTAGAAGAGTCTCAGAAGGAGAAAATGGACAAAAATATACATAAGTCATAGGCATGAACTTCCAAAATTTGGTAAAATCATGAATTTTTATATTCAAGAAGCACAAAAAATTCCACGTAGAGCAAACTTAAATGGCTACACCTCAAGACACATTACAATCAAACTGCCAAAACAGAAAGGGAAAATCTTGAGAGAGGTAAACAAAAAAGCAATTCATTATATATAAATGATTCTCAATATGATTAACAATTGATCTCTTATCCAAAACTATGGGTGGCAGAAAATGATTGAGTAACACATTTAAAGTTATGAAAGGATAAAGGAAGTCAAAAAACAATTCCACACTTGGTAAAGCTATTCTTCAAAAATGATGAAAAAATTAAGACATTTCCACATTAGCAAAAGTTGAGAGAATTTATTATCACTAGAACGATGCTATAAGAAATATTAAAGTCTGTTTCATCTGATATAAGAATAGTGACTCCTGCTTTTTTTTTGTTTTCTATTTGCATGGTAGATCTTTCTTCATCCCTTTACTTTGAGCCTGTAGGTGTTGTTACATGTGAGATCAGTCTCTTGAAGACAGCATACATTTAGATCTCATTTTTTTTTATATAAATCCAACTTACCTTCAAAAAATCAATAAATCCAGGAGGTGGTTTTTTGAAAAGATCAACAAAATAGACTGCTAGCCAGACTAACAAAAAGAAAAGAGAGAAGATTCAAATAGATGCAATAAAAAATAATAAAAGGGATATCACTACCGATCCCACAGAAATACAAACTACCATCAGAGATTATTACAAACACCTCTGTGCAAATAAAGCAGTAAATCTAGAATAAATGGACAAATTCCTGGACATTTATACCCTCCCAAGACGAAACCAGGAAGAAGTTGAATTCCTAAATAGACCAAAAACAAGGTCTAAAGTTGAGGCAGCAATTAATAGCCTACCAACTAAAAAAAGTCAAGGACCAGACGGCTTCACAGCCGAATTATATTAGAGGTACAAAGAGAAGCTGCTACCATTCCTTCTGAAACTATTCCAAACAACAGAAAAAGAGGGAATCCTCCCCTAAGTCATTTTATGAGACCCACATCAAAACCTGGCAGAGATGAAACTAAAAAAGGAAAATTTCAGGCCAATATCCATGATGAACATAGATGCAAAAATCTTCAATAAAATACTGGCAAATTGAATCCAACAGCACATCAAAAAGCTTATCCATCACAACCAAGTAGCCTTCATCCCAGCGATGCAAGTCTGGTTCAACATCTGCAAATCTATAAACATAATCCGTCACATAAACAGAACCAAAAACAAAAACCACAATTATTTCAATAGACGCAGAGAAGGCCTTTGACAAAATTCAAAAGCCCTTTATGTTAAAAACTGTCAATAAACTAGGTATTGATGGAACGTATCTCAAAATAATAAGAGCTATTTACGACACATCCACAGCCAATAGCATACCGAATGGGCAAAAGCTGGGAAGCATTCCTGTTGAAAAGTGGCACAAGACAAGGATGCCCTCTATCAGCACTCCTATTAAACACAGTATTGGAAGTTCTGGCTAGAGTCATCAGGTAAGAGAAATAAGTAAAGGGTATTCCAATAGGGAGAGAGGACATCAAATTGTCCCTGTTTGCAGATGACATGATTGTATATTTAGAAAACCCTGTTGTCTCAGCCCAAAATCTCCTTAAGCTGATAAGCAACTTCAGCAAATTCTCAGGACACAAAATCAATGTGCAAAAACCGCAAGCATTCCTATACACCAATAATAGACAAACCGAGAGCCAAATCATGAGTGAACTCCCATTCACAATTGCAACAAAGATAATAAAATACCTGGGAATACAACTAACAAGGGATGTGAAGGATCTCCTCAAGGAGAACTACAAACCACTGCTCAAGGAAATAAGAGAGGACACAAACAGATGGAAAAACATTCCATGCTCATAGTTAGGAAGAATCAATATTGTGAAAATGGCCATACTGCCCAAAGTAATTTATAAATTCAGTGCTATCCCCATCAAACTACCAATGACTTTCTTCACAGAATTGGAAAAAAACCACCTTAAACTTCATATGGAACCAAAAAAGAGCCCATATAGCCAACACAATCCTAAGCAAACAAAAAAAAAAACCTCTGGAAGCTTCACCCTACCTGACTTCAAACTATATTACAAGGCAACTATACTCTAAAAAGCATGACACTACTGTCAAAACAGAGATATAGACCAATGGAACACAACAGAGGCCTCAGAAAGAACATCACACAACTACAACCATCTAATCTTTGACAAACCAGACAAAAACAAGCAATGGGGAAAGAATTCCCTATTTAACAATTGGTGTTGGGAAAACTGGCTAGCCATATGCAGAAAGCTGAAACTGGATCTCTTCCTTACACCTTACATAAAAATTAACTCTAGATGGATTAAAGGTTTAAACATAAGAGCTAACACCATAAAAACTCTAGAGGAAAACCTAGGCAATACCATTCAGGACATAGGCATGGGCAAGGACTTCAGGACTACAATACCACAAGCCATGGCAACAAAAGCCACAATCAACAAATGGGATCTAATTAAACTTAAGAGCTTCTGCACAGCAAAAGAAACTATCAATAGAGTGAACTGGCAACTAACGGAATGCAAAAAAATTTATTGCTATCTACCCATCTGACAAACGGCTAATATCCAGAATCTACAAAGAACTTAAACATTTTACAAGAAAAAACAAACAACTCAATTAAAAAATGGGCAAAGCTATGAACAGACACTTTTCAAAAGAAGACATTTATGCAGCCAACAAACAAGAAAAAATGCTCTTCATCACTGGTCATTAGAAATGCAAATCAAAACCACATTGAGATACCACCTCACACCAGTTAGACTGGCGATCATTTAAAAAACCAGGAGACAACAGATGCTGGAGAGGACATGGAGAAATAGGAACACTTTTACACTGTTGGTGGGAGTGTAAATTTATTCAACCATTGTGGAATGGCAGTGTAGCAATTTCTCAAGAATCTAGAAATAGAAATACCATTTGATGGGATTGCTGGGTATTTACCCAAAGGATTATAAATCATTCTATTATGAAGACACATGCACATGTATGTTTTATTGTGGCACTGTTCACAATAGCAAAGACTTGGAACCAACCCAAATGCCCATCAAGGATAAACTGGATAAATAAAATGTGGCACATATACACCATGGAATACTATGCAGCCACAAAAATGGATGAGTTCATGTCCTTTGCAGTGACGTGGATGAATCTGGAAACCATCATTCTCAGCAAACTGACACAAGAACAGAAAACCAAACACCGCATGTTCTCACTCACAGGCAGGTGTTGAACAAATGAGAACACACGGACACAGGGGAGGGCGGAACATCACATACAAGGGTCTTGGTGGTGGGGGTCTAGGGGAGGGATAGCAGGGTGTGTGGGGCTAGGGGGAGGGGATAGCATCAGGAGAAATACCTAATGTAGATGACAGTGCAATAGATGCAGCAAACCACCACCATGGCACATGTATACCTATGTAACAAAACTGCACGACCTGCACATGTAACCCAGAACTTCAAGTATAATAAATAAATTTTTAAAAATAAAAATAATTTATATACATAATTTCTGACAACAATATAAAGGGGGCATAGCTATATAGGAGCAGAGTTTTTTTATATGCTGTAGAAGTTAAATTAGTATAAATTCAAACTAGATTTTTAACAAATTTAAATAATTAATATAATACCTTTTATAATCACAAAATTACACACACACACACACACACACACACTCATATTTATATTCCCCCCCAAAATGAGAATGCACTCAAAACAGTTCACACCAAATATTTAACTTAACACAAGACAGTTAGGGAAGGTAAGAAGGCACAAAAAGGAAATAAATTGATAAATATACAGCAAATAGCAAAAGAGCAGATGTTCTATCAGCAATTGCTTTAAGTGTACACGAATTACACTCTTCAATTAAAATGCAGACATTGGAGAAATGTGTAAAATTATCCAACTATATGTTCTGTATTAGAGACTCACCCAAGATCTAAAATGTACAGATAGATTGAAAATGAAAGGATAAAAAAATATTTAAGACAATCTACCTAAAAGAGATCTAGGGGGGCTACACTGATACCAAGAAAAAAAATGACTTTAAATTGACACTGTTACAAAAGACAAAGCAGAACATTTTATCATGTCATTGATAAAATAATAAATTTATTGAGAAAATGTAACAATTATATTCAGATATATGCCTTACAACAGAATGCCAAAACACATGACGATGCTATTAATGAAGAAAAGGTATTAGACAAAACCAACCCTCTTTTATGATAAAAACACTAAGTAAACTAGAAATATGAGAACTTCCTTACCATGATAAAAATAGTTTATCGACCTCATAGCTAATGCTGACATCCTGAAAGTTTTCTCCTAAAGTATGAACAAGACAGGGATGCCCACTTTTACCACTTCTATTTAGCATTGTACTAGAAGTTCTGTCTATAACAATTAGATAAAAAGAAGAAATAAATGTCACTCAAATTGGAAGTGAAGAAGAAAAGCTTTCTATATTCAGAGACAGCATGATCCTGTGCATACAAAAAAATCTGAAAAAATCCACAAGAGACCCACCGGAGCTAATAAATGATTTCTGCAAATTTGCAGGGCATAAGGTCAATGCACAGAAATCACTTGTGTGTCTATACAAAATGCAATGAAAAATTTGAGATATAAATTAAACCCATTTCATATTATCCAAAACAATAAAATACTTAGAAATATGTTTAATCAAGGATGTGAAAAGATTGCAAACTGCAAACGAAAAAAAAAAAATTCAAAGAAGGCAAAGGTGAAATGTATGGAAAGGCATCTTAAGTTCATAGGCCTGCAGGACATGATATTGTTAAGATGTAAATACTACCCAAATAAATCTATAGATTCGACACAATCTCTATCAAAATTCTGATAGCATTTTTTTTTCAAGAATGTAAAATCTGATCGTCAAACTTGTGGAATTTTAAGGGGTCCTGTATAGCCAAACAGTCTTAAAATAGAAGAACAAAGATGGAGAACTCACACTTTACAATTTTAAAACTTTCTACAGAGCTACAAGGTGGTAAGGTCATAAGGACAGACAAATAGAGTTATTGAATAGAATTAAAACTCCAACAATGAAACTCATATAGTTACGGTAAATTGATTTTCAACAAGGGAGCCAATTCCACTCAATGAAGGAATAATAACCTCTCAATATATAATCCTATAACTCTTGGATTTCCAAATGCAAGATATAAACTTTATCCCAACCTCACACCATTTACAAAAATTAAATAAAAATAGATTAACAATCTAAATATAAGAGCTAAAACCATAGTACTCTTCAAAGAAAACGTAGAGTCAAATTTTGTATGACCTTGGATTTGGTGATAGATTCTCATATATTACACCAAAGTTTGAGCAACAAAATAAAAAAAAATGACAAATTAGAATTCATCAATGTTAAAAGCTTTCATATAAATAAAACAATTACCAAGAAAGTGAAAAGAAAGTTTACACAGGGGATAAAATATTTACAAGCCATATATCTGACAAAAGTTTAATATTGATAATACATAAAGAACTCCTACAACTCTACAACAAAAAGACAAACATGCAAATTTAAAAGCAAATAGATATTTCCAAAGAAAATACTAAAACGGCCTATAAGCACATGAACATACTAAAAAATCATTACTGATTATGGAAATGTAAATTAAAGCCACAATGAAATGTCACTTTACACCCACTAGATTGGCTGTCATAATAATAATCACCGAAAATATTTTTGTCAAAAATGTGGATAAGGTAGAAAACTTTTACATTCCTTGTAGGAATGTGAAATAGTGAAGCCACTGTGACAGTCCCTCAAAAAGTTAAACATAGAGTTACCATATAATCCAGAAATTCTACTTCTAGGTATATGCCCTAAATAATGGTAAACAATGAATCAAACAGATAATTGTACATGAATGTTTACTGCATATTATTCATGACAGCCAAAAGGTGGAGTCAACCCAAGTATCCACCAACAGATGAATGGATAAACAAGATGGAGCATATGGATACAATGGAATATTATTTAGTCACAAAAGAAAATAAAGTTCTGTTGTATGCTACAACCTTGAAAACATTATTTAACTGAAATAAGTCAGACACCAAGGACACAAATTTTATAATTCCACTCTTATTAAAGATCTAGAATATACAACTCATAAAGACAAAAAGTTGTTTAGAGATTACCTGGGGTTAGGGAAGGAATAGGGAATGTCATTTAAAGGAAATAGTTTCTTTTAGGGTGATGAAAAATTCGCATACTTAAAAATAGTGAAAATGGCAAATTTTATGTTTTATGTATTTAACCACAATTTTAAAAATTTAACAACAACATAGGCCCTCTGAACCAGTTTTTCTTTTAGAAAAATTGATACTTTCCCAATCCTGGTATTCTTTTACTTAGATACCTCAGTTCCTACTCAATTGTGACTAAAAGTTTTACTGTTGGTGAATTTTTTTTAAAGGGACACTCTTCTAGTACCCCATCAGTGGCATAATACAAATTCGATTCTACCCTCCTGGGAAGGCCCTCTGGAGGCTAGACATTGATGAGGCCAGGACTGTGAGAAAGGATGAGAAAATCATTAAACTCTACCCTGCAAAAAAAGTGTCCCAGTCACTTCCCCTGCCTCAGAAGATACCACTAACCACATACTTCATGAGTTTCAGGAAATCTTTGACTACAAAATAAAAAGTAACAGTTATCATTCTTGGAGATATGTAACAGAAAGACAGTTCTAGCAAAGGGAATTTTTAGTTTTCTCAAGAATGTAACATGTATTTCTGACTGCCTATGCATAAATACTTTTAAATGCAAATCTTCCAGAAGATGGTTGGATAACCCAGGTTATCTGTCTTAGTATCAGCATTCCCTAGCTGCTTTTGGGCAGGTGGGTGTTGGTGGGGTGCAAAGTTGGAAGATTGCTGGATTCATTCAAGATTGTTTACCCTGTAAATTGCTATGAGATTTCTATGAGGCAATTTTTCATCATTTCTAGAACCTTATAATTGTTTATTTCCTTTAACCCTACAGTTGCTTTGCTAGGAATTCGTTTTTTTAATTAATTAGGGATACAGAAGAAAATGTATTCATCAGAGTTCATATAGAAATGTTATTTATAGAAATTGGTGAATAGACAGCTCATTTTGTAAACTCAAGTGCACAAGTAATTCAACTTTATTTTTTTTCTGAAATTGAACTTTATTTCTTTTTTGAGCTTCTATTCTTCCAGGCATTGCAAAGTTAATTTGCTTTAATCCCATCTCCCCCTAACTCCAACTCCTATAACTTCCCTAAGTGACTTACCTAAGTTTTAAGTACCAAGATGTTGAAAAGAGATGTTATGCATAAGGGTTACTGCTATCTATTCCTGCCAGCATTTTCTGAGATGACCATATTCCACGTCAGTCTATAGTTATTGGTCTGGAGCAATAACATTTCCCTAAGTCCCCAAAGGGTCATTTCAGTGTGTCCATGTCCACCTCCCTATATTTGCCCTCTAGGGGAAATTGGAAATTATTTTTGGTATGTATCATGCTGAACTGCTAGAAAATCTATACAGCCCTATAACATCCTGACAGTATACACGCAACTCAACCCCCTGTACCATCAAAAAGACTTGATTATTTTTTACCAGGTCCTAACTGGATTCCCAAAGCCAAAATTTCTTGCTTTTTGGTGGGAGCAGGGAGTGGTTCTAATTTTGAGACAGTAAACATAGAAAGCTCTGATGCCTGAATAGGAGCGGAAGGACCACTGGCAGTGGTACGCTGGCCCCAGCTTTTATTGGCAGATTGAGCAGATCAATCCTTCTCTTCATTTAGTGGCATGCTCTTGGTAATTTGAAATTGACCATGGTGGAATTACTTTCACCAGGGAAACTAGCAAATGCTACAAAAGATGACTTTTTTGTTTCCTTTTGGGACAACTGATCAGTGCTCTAGTGGCCACAGAAACTAAGAAATAAAGGAAAAAAATATAACTGTCGAAAAAGCAAAGTGTTATACAACAATAAAGGTAAAATAATGTAAAACAGAAATTTCCAATAACTATGAAAGATTTAAATATGTTTTGTTTATATAATGAATATTGTACAGTCTTAAAAATCTCATTTTTGAAGATTAATAATGTGAGGAAATATTTACGTTATGTTAAATGAAAATAGCACAATGTTCACATGCACAAAATGCATATATGTGCACAGAAAGAAATTATTTAAAGAAATCTATGAAAATGTTAAACATTGCTTTAACATGGGATGTTGGGATAGGCATACACTTTTCCCTTTTTACAAAGGGAAAAGTTTCTATGATGGAAAGCGTAACCTTTATAGTAGAGACACAAACAACTTATATCTTTAAGAATAAATATAAGGGCTACAGAGACTTCAAGTAAAATAAGGATTGGACAGAATTCCTTGGCTTACGCATTTAGAAAGTAATTGAAGAACTTAGCCAGAACATTTCCAGTGAAGTTGATGGGGGTAGAAGTCTGTTTATCATAAATTAAAATTTTAAATGAGACGCTATCTTAGTTAATTTATTCCATATACTAAACAGCTTGGCTATAAAATGAAGGAAAAAGATAAAGTAGTAGCTAAAGAGAGACATGAGGTCAGAAGAAGGATCTATACTGAATGGGACATACTAGAATATACACATAGGCTGTGTGGGAGTGAGTAGAAAGGCAAACGTTTTAATTATAGGTTTAAAGACCCAATTTTCTCTGTGAAGGAGGAGAAACTATCTGTAGATAAAAGCTACTGTTGGTAGAGTAGATTTTGTAAGGGGAATAATAAAAAAATTGCAACAGCTGCTTTGATGAGCAGCACAGGGGGATGACCAACGGGCATAGCAATATTGCTGAGCTGCACTGGAGCCCAGTTGCCACTGGGTTCCTAGAAAGTGTGATGACACCAATCTGCTCAAATGCATGATTTAATCTAACAGTTTGCGGGAGACAGAATGTAGAACAAAAAAGGTGGATAGCTGGATTGGTTTTGCGTTGAGAGATTGGGAGTTTGGGCAGAAAAATGAGACAAAAAATTATAGTTTATGTACAACTTCAATGACATGTAGCCTGAGAGTGTTGGAGTGAGAGTTATTACTCTTTAAAGGAGTCAAGGTGTACCAGCCAGATCAGATAATGTATGGTCTGATGAATGTAGGTCACTGGGCAATCTGGGTCTCTTAAATTGCTAATGGATTGAGTTTGTCATTATTTGGTTGGCAGGGTTCTATTGCAAACATTATCTAACTGGGGAATATGTTTTCAGATTTGCTTTCTTTTAATTATTATTTTTTTAAATTTCATATCAGTTTTTTTGAATAGTCAGAGACACAACAAAATTTAGTCACACAGAGAAAAAAATGAATAGTTGTTGAATACAAAGAATAAAGTTTCTCCGATGTGCTGGTGAGTTTGCCTGTGTTCTGTGCAAAATAACAAGGCTCCCAGAAAGAGAGCAGACCCCAAGACTCTGTATTTTGACAGTCCCCAGATCTTGCTATGACTATCTTCCCAATTGTTGGGTTTTGTGTGAGCTATGAGCAAACATATGTGTGAAGACTGAAAGTTAATATTCTTCTCTATGATTAGAGAAAACAAGATAGTATCTTTTAAAAATATGTAAATACATATTTTCTCATTAGTATGATATAATAATTCACATAAATTGCCACCTCTTGCTTTCCAATTACATTAGAAATCAGACATGACTTTTTTTCCCTATCATCAAGAAAATTACTTTTAATCATTGCTACCACAGCATCTCCAAGGCTGTCTGGCTTTTTCTAATCACATCATCAGTCTAATCACATAATCATCATAAGCAGTTACATAGTAGGCTATAATGAGCTAGAAGGTCAGCAACTGTGAAATGGGTCTCAGATATACTACGGGATAAATTATGACCTCAAAGTATGAGAGCAGCTCCTATAGTATTTTTAATATAATGATTAGTGTTAGAGAGCAATTCTTCAGTAGGTATTTATGGACTCCTTTGCCACTCTATTCTGTGGTCTAACTAATAACACACCCCTTGGGTTTTTTAAAATTAGCCACGTCCTGCGAATACAATTAATAAATGCTGCTCAAGCAAGTGGGGGGGAAAAGGAAAATGTCACATACACTTTACCATATTTAAATCATTATTTGTACCAAATTTCCACAAATAGCTAGCATGTGTCTTGGAAAAATACCCTGAAAGTAAGTACTTCTTAAGAGAATTGAATAATCATGGCGATATTTATTGAATGCTGGCTGTATCTTGCTTGCACTGTTCTAAGTACTGTTTATCTGTTGTCTCATTTAATCCTTTTCTTAGCCCTACCAGAGAAGTATTATTGTTGCCACTATTTTAAAAGAAAGTAAACTAAAAGGAAGGTCAACTCTCATGCTAGAGACTGTACTCTCTGCCACCACCTCAGTAACACTTCCTAAAATGCAGGATTTTATATATTATTAGTAGTAGTATTTTGTGATGGAGTTTCACTCTGTTGCCCAGGCTGGAGTGCAGTGGCAGAATCTCGGTTCAGCACAACCTCTGCCTCCCAGGTTCGAGCAATTCTCCTGTCTCAGCTTCCTTATGTATCATTATGTTTTACAACAAGGTAACAAATTAAATTTAATTTATTTGAAGTTCTATAATAAATTACTTAATTATTGTAAGTTCTACAATAACATGCTATACAATGACTTAACAATAAGGTAAAGTTGTTACATTTTATGATTCCTAAGAATGATCAGAGTTTTTAATTGGTGTATTCAGTGACATTTATTATTTTTGTTTTTCCACATTGTGTTTCTACACCGAGCTTCTTTACTATCTAGAGGCATGCTGTTTCAAAAACTGCAGTGATACAGGCTGCAAAAATCTTTTGGTTAAACTTTTTAATGGCTGTGTATCAATATCACCAATTAAGTGGTAACTGGAGCAGGATACATCTCTTAGTATAGAACAAGAGTCTACACCAAAACTTGTTTGTGCTAAATACCAAAACTATGATTGTTTATACATTCTAACATTGACCATAAAAATAGCATGGTATTGTGTTTGGCTCTGATTTTCTTTAATTGGATTCATCTTATCTTTGATGTTTCACTGAATTTTAAGGTATATCAGTGTAATGAAATGCATGCATCATTTTCTAAGCATCATTGAACACAGTCATAGGATTTTTAAAAACACATCTGTAGGAAAGTGTGTGTTTTGGCTTATTTTTATTATTAAACTTCTGCATGCCATATCTAAATTACTCTCCTGAGGAGCACATGTCAAATTTACGCTTTAAAGCGGTTTTGCAAGTACAAATTAAATGTCATCTCACACAGACTAAAGTAATTTCTATAGACATTCTGCACAGGGGACAATGAAGTTTATCCAAAATGGAGCAAAGTAACTGATTGGACCTCAGAAATGAGGACTGGCCCATTATTGGGAAATATCAAATGGTTTCTTGATCAAATATTGTGAACTAAACCTGAATCCTTCCCTGATCCAATCCAATTTGTCTTCCCCTATCACAGGTCCCCCCGTAGAAGACTCTTAGCAGAATTGCCCAATACAGCTGGTCTCTGCATTTATTCCAAGAGGGGAAAGAAATGTTTAAAAAGGAAACTCTTCTCCTGAGACCATCTCAATAGGGTCATGACCTTTTATATGTTTTCATCTGCTCTGAAAGTTCTGCTTGACAAAAAGCAAAGTCATCCATCAACTCCCTGTGATTAGCAGTTTATCAGTCCAAAGACTTACTCTTAGTTGTAGTTTTCCTTAATCCCAATGAGTTTAATGGATTCCCCACCAAACTGCAGTGTTAACATCTTCTTTGCCTCTACCCATGCTTCCTGAGCTAATGGTTCCGAACAAAAGTCCTCTATTCTCCCGCTCAGTTGTGTCAATTCTGCCTCCTGAATACAATCACCAGCTTGGTATCCAACTGGCTTGAATTCGGATTCCAGATCTATCTATCACTTGTTTAATTTGGGGCAAAATACTTCAGTACCATAAACCACAATATCCATATCAAAATGTAGTGCTTACCTCACAAGGACGATGTTAAGAACTAGAATAGACATTGTGAATGAAAGCTATTGTTGATACATTATAAGGACACATGGTTGGAGAGGCTATAAGATAATTCCAAATTTGGGAAGACAGAGGTGCAAAGTTGTGGAGAAATGTTACATTGAAACAGAAAAAAACAACTGACAGAATAAAAGTGAAAAGTAATGAGGTAAACCATAGGCTGTCACTCATCATATTCTTAAAAATGGTGTTATCATTTGCTTTCATCTACAGGATGACAATTAAAAATCATAACCTTAAACTATATGAGCTTTGGGAAACTAAAATTAATATGTATTTCATCTTCAAGTCAGTGACAATTTATTTTTAAGAGCAGTCTATGATTAACAGAAATAAAATTATAGGCAAACCTCAAGCAAAAGCATTAAAAATGTAATAGCTATAATTCTCATGATAATAAATGAAGCCTTGCATGTATGGGCAATAAATGGGCAATAAATAGTACTTGTTAAGAAATTACTATTTGTCAGATAGTCGTCTAAATGTTTTCCATGCATCACCTTATTTAATCATTACACTAACTTTATGATGTTAGTCATGCCATTAGTACCATTTTACTGGCGACAAAACTTAAGCTCAGTAAATATGCGTAACTTGTCCAAAGTTGCAAGGCAAATAATTATCAAAGTCAGGATTGAAACCTCACATTCTAAATTGCAAAATGTGAGTCATCAGTCACTAGGAGAGCTCCCTCCCTCTGCCCTTTCTGGCCAGTGGTGTGCAAGAGGTGACTCCAGTGGCTTATAAGATGCAATTGTTATAGTGTCAGCAATTTTATGACGTCACTGTTAAACACAGTCTAAAATCAGTCACAGTGGGAATATTTACATAGCAGAAATTGGCACATACCAAATTAGGCGCACTACCTGCTTTGTCACCAGAGCCAGCTGTTAAACATGAACCGGCATCCAAGTGAATTAAGGTTTCTTGATTCCCAAAGTACATTAGCATCCTTTGTAGAATTACCGTAAGCCTACTCACGTCTTGGCAAGTATGTTTTTGTTAATCACTCTTCAGCCAGTTCTTTGAATGTGTCACTCTTTTCCAGCTAAAGACACATTTAACCAATATTTGGACTAACAGCAGCTTATTCTAGATTTCAACACTTAAGCGATGCTTTAAAAAACTTGAGCCATGAATGACATTTTTAAGTCATCTGAATCTATAATATTAATCATTAATATATTGATGCCTTCCTTCTGCCTCTGGCTTTTTTAAAGGAGATTTCCTAGAGGAGACTACATTTTTAGAAGTTGAGTTTCTACCTTCCAGTAAGTCATTTCTAATAGCTTGATCTTAATTGAAAAATTTGGGCTGTCTATTGGGCTTGATAACCATTCTCTGTAATAACCTAGAATGCTGTTAATTTCTAAGTCTGTTCATTGTCAGCTCACCTCTCATGTATACATCTGCAAGATTATCACCCCTAGCACGAATGAGAAGTCATCATTGTTGTTGATGGGTACATAGTTTAAGACTTGCAAATGTGTTTTTTATACTGTTCTGTCATCAATTTCCACTAGCTAAATTTATATATTGTTCAATTTTCTCTATCCAACTTATGCAACGAACAGCATCCAACTTTTAAATGTATACTTTATGGCCCACAGTATATTAACATGAATTAATCAACCACTGAGAGATTAAAAAAGAGACAGACATAAATAAATTAAATTACAAATTTATAATTAATAGATTGATATTCTATTCCATTAAAATTAATCTTTATATCTGAAGAGAAGTACAGAACAACTTTAGCACATGCTGTCATAAACAAATGGCAAGAGTAATAGAATCAATTTTTAGTGACCTAACTGCCTTTCCTCTCATTCTCCCCACCCCTTTCTTGAGATGAACTGGCTTTGGGAATCATGTGCAATTGAAATTCCTCCTTGGTAATTGCAGAAAAAATGAATTTTCACAATCAACTTTCATATAGCTTTTAGCCAAAAATAAAGGAACAGTCGAGGATGAGACGCTTGTGAGAAGAGGCATAGCAAGGTTTTGTTTACAGGTGAGTTTCAAGAGAACAGTAAATACTTTGTACAAATACCATGTCTCAAGGCTAAAACTAGCCTATCTTAGTAATTAGATTGCTACTAAATGAAGTTCTGAAATCCAAAGCAAACCTCATTCACAGAATGCAAACCCAAACCACTACTTTTCATAAGCATTCTTCTCAAAACTTACCTAAAAAGGCTCAAGACAAGGTGTTAAACTGTTTAATTTCTTGCAATTTCAATTTTGAAGAAAATGGCTAGTATATGTTTAGCTTTCCTTTTTTATTCACATTCTAAATATGCTAATCTTACTCTTAGGGGCAAAAAAAGAAATGATCAGAATTTGAATTCATTGTCTATACCAATGCTATCTGCACACATGTCCTTCTAGCTGCTATTGAAAGCTAGAAGCTAATTTTAAACACTTTTTAAATTCCCTCAGAAGCAAACCATAAAATATAAACAGACATAACACCTAGTACTATAGTCAGGTTTCCATTAGGCAAGTTGTTTATTTTTAATTACGCCATCTTAATGTTTGATAATCTCTGTAGAAATAGGCCATTCTTTAATGATAAAGGTTTAATATAAAGTTCATTGTTGGAAATTTTGTTCCAAATAGAAGTGATAACTTCCATTGACTGAAAATAGCTATACTTAACTTATAGAAAGAGATGTAATGCTTGACTATTCTAATATCCTAAAGAAAAATACTTTATTCCAGTATAAATTATTTTTGCCATAAAATAGTAAATACATTGATTAACTTTTCTCTCATGTACAATAAATGTCTGATCCCCTAGTTTTATTTACCCAAAGCCATGTACCCAAAACCCATTCAAAGTGACCTCTGCTTTTTCTCTAAGTTTAACTTAAATTTAGAATTGCAAGTAGAATGATAATTTTTTATCTAAAATTATATTATCTAGGCATTAGACTCATCAGATATATATGATGATGTATAAGTGATTTAATTAGTCTCATACAAATCACAAAATGATTGCCTTAATATTTATTAATATATATCCGTAGCTGTAACTTCATTTATATAATACATGTTATGCAAATTGATTATTTATATTGAAGATACAATTTTTTTTTTGAGATAGAGTCTTGCTCCTTCACCAGGATGGAGTACAATGGCATGATCTCAGCTCACTGCAACCTCCATCTCCCTGGTTCAAGTGATTCCCCTGCCTCAGCCTCCTGAGTAGCTGGGACTACAGGCAGGCACCACCACCCCTGGCTAATTTTTTGTATTTTAGTAGAGATGGGATTTCACCATGGCCAGGATGGTCTCGATCTCCTGACCTCATGATCTGCATGCCTTGGACTCCCAAAGTGCTGGGATTACAGGCATGACCCATTGCACACGGCAGAAAATACAATTTTTAACTCAGGTATCAAAATATTTAGCATAACAAATTACTTCTACAATTATGGTATTTCAAAGTTATTAATATCAATTTGGCTCAGAAACATGTACTAAAAATTATGGTATAATTACATATAAGAATTAGTAATGTTTTTAGGTACTTTACTTAGTCTTAACATTGCAGTGTTCATGATTTTTAAACACATCAGAGAAAATCTTGTCATGGCTGAAATAGTATATCACAAACTGACTATTTCTTCTCTAAGTACACTCATGCTCTCTAGTTTATGAAGATCCCCAGACTTATTTTTGTACCTTTCCATAATGTCTAGCTTCTGTCTGAAATAACTGCACTCATTGTTTTATAAATCACGTCCATTCTACCATTCTAGAAATGTTAAATTCATTAATTTCCTAATTCGTTTACAGCTTGATCTAAAGTTATAAGAATCCTCTTCTGGCTAGTCTATGTCTTTACGGGAACTTCATAAGACTATTCATATTTCATGTTAGTTAGTCTGTCTCTTCCATTGAATTGATAAGCCCCTGCAGTGTATAAAACTAGGCTAGTTATCATGTGAGTGATCTTAAGCATAAGCCGCCCTTAATATTCCAGTTGGTATTTAATGATTACTCTGTCAAAGTTCTATGGAGAAAAAATTAGTATTTTTCTATCTAACATCTAAAGTCATTTAGGTTTACTGTCTTGTCATGATGCTATCTAGAGTGTTGTTAATAAACAGAATTTCCAGCGAATGTTAAGCTAAAGACATTGAAATGTATTTATTCAACTATCTATGGATTACACACTATATATGTGGCACTGTGCTTTGACAGTACTGGTAACTTCTTACCTGATGGTAGCATGTATCATTAAAAATCAAGACAGATTACAAAAAAAAAAAAACCCAGTAAATAAATCACATAGGATATTAGACATTGATAAATACTATATGAATAATGAGAACAGCAAAGCAGAGTTAGGTGTTTAAAAACTATGGGGTGGGATTTTTGGAGGTGGTGTTAAAATTCTAAATATTGTAGACATACTAGGACGTACTGCAAACTTGATTCTTTCTGGGAAAAGGCATTCATATCAGATGAAACAGCCAGGTCCAAGGTCCTCAAGTGGGAACGTGTTTGGAGTATCCAAAGAAGAGTAATGAGGCCAGTTGTGGCTGGACCAGAGAGAGCAGTGGGAGAGTCAAGATGAGGTGGGAGATGGTGTTGGAGGCACCCTGAGAGCCTCATGAGCCGTGCAAGACCCCAAGTGAAATGGACAGACACAAGACAGTGTAAAGAGCTAGTTTGTATGTGTGCAGAACCACTCTGGTGATCGTGTTGACAGGAAACGGATGGGCGCAAGGTAAAAGTCAAGGCTGGATGTTAGGAGTCTACTACAGTGACACAGGAAACCCAAAGGCTACTCAGACACTGCAGACAGCAGGGAAGGCTGGTTTCTGAGAGTGGTTGGTTTCCAGGGATATTATGACACATTGCTGACAGATTATGCAGACAATATGAATATAGAGTATGACAGAAAAACAGACATCAAGGACGATCACAAAGATTTTGACTTGAGCTACTAGCAAAATGGAATTGCCTTAAATCAGGAAGAATAAATAAATTGATGTAAATTGTTGCATAGCAGTAACAGGTAGTGAAGAAGTAATAAAAGACACCTTTCCATTGGACTGTTTTCTTGCAAATGTTAAATGTGAAATGTAAGTGACCTGCATTTATGAAGAATCATTTAAATGTCTTCATTGTTAAAACATAATATAAAATAATATGTGAAGCATTCAAAAGCAACAAATCCTAAAATTTCCATCCTCTGAAAACAATGATACAGTATATATTTTAAGACTTCCAAAATATTTTGCAGAACTCTTATTAAATTTCAAATGCCAACTATAAAGTTATTATTTTACTCCTTCAATAATTAAATAATGAGAGTATTTTCACATGATTACTTGACTCAGGAGCTTGCAAAATCAGTGAGTTGGATACTACATAGAAAGGTGTTCACTATAAATGAGTATAGTTTATTAAAACAACTCCAGAAAGTGAGATCATGTCTACATAAAAATTATTGGCTGTGATTTTCTGAGTAAAAGTTGCTCATTAAAACTCTTGAAATGTTAAATTCTAATCTAGAAATACTTTAATTTAGAAATAACAAAACACTCAAAGAAATATAAATGAACAAACCTACTCTGAAACTCAGTAAGAGCTCTCCCATGTCCTGGTTTACTTCCAAGGGCATGTGATTTAATTCAGAGAAGTTCAAAGGTTTTATGCACATTTTCTTAGACCAACAATTTGAATGTATATCAAAAATTTTTAGGCAAATTAAAAACCTTTGTTTACAAAATTTAATGCAGATCCACAGGAAGTGATTTCTAACCAGGAGCAATGGGGTATCTCAAAAATTAAAAATTCTCAAGTGCTGTTATAAGATTTCATGTGTTAGTCTGTGAATGTAAATCTTGCACATGATAATTATACCAATACCAATATCTAGGTTAGAGTAATATACATTTATACAAAGAAAGTTACAGATGCAATATATCTATGTGTACTACCTTGTGTGCGTGTGTGTACATATACACATACTGCACTAGCTAGTAAAAACCCTCTATTTTTAGAGTCACTCATATATTTTTATAAATGTATGTAATCTTTAGACATCTATTCTAGTTTTCTCTTTTAAATGCCTTAGATATTTTAAAGCAGTTTCTAGGAAAAAACTTTGCATATCATTACATTTTTAAGTAAAGTCATTTCTATGTGAACTCTTTTATATCAGAAATCTACCCTTTCCAAACCTACTTATAGTTGCTTCTCTGTTGAATCTGCTGGATAATTCCCAATTCTGATCCCTAGCAGGATTATTTTTTTACATACATCATTATGTAGCAGAGATTGTGGACACTTTGATACCAACTGGTATAAAATCATTTTTACGTCTACTTAGAGAATTTGTTTTGTGTACATCACATCTTTTCATTATGGTATTCTCTTTAATATTTATTTTTCTGGAATCTGCATAAATATGTGTGTGCATATATATGGATATGTGTGCATATGTATATTATTTTATCATTGTTTTGTCTAATCCCTTCGCAAATCAAGAAAATAAATCTTCACATGCTGTAAATTTTTCCAGTTTATTATTAATCATTTAACTTACTTTTAGTCTGCAATTTGACATATATGTATCTCTGTACACACACACATGTATACATATATATACACATACATATAAATTTTGTTCTCTGTACACACACACACATATATATATATACACATACATATATATATATACATGTGTGTGTGTACAGAGAACAAAATTTATATGTAGACTTAGATTATTAAAAATATTTTGTATACATCTATTGATTTTCTTCTCAGTGCGGCTTTTAATATATTCCTTATGGTTTTAGAATTTCAAACAAGTCTACATTTATAAACTAATTATGTCACAATAAAGGTTTTGAAAAATAGTTTGAAATATTTCACTGTGAAATGTTTACTGAAGTTATTGAAGGAGAAAAGAAACAAAAACACCAGGTACATAAAGGTATTAATTTTTAAAAGATAAATGTTCCTTTTTGTTTTATATCACAGAGTCTGTTGCATGAAGAATTAAATCCAAATCTTAAAATGGCAGTTAAATATTTTAAACTAAAGGGAAATAAAAGTACTGAAATGCTTGCTGGTACAAGAATAAAGGTCAAAATAAGTTTCCTCAGTGTGGCAAAGTAGGACTCTGATACTGGTCTCAGAAGTTCATCGGCCAATTACATAGTACTGAGTAAGTCATTTAACCTCTCTGGCTAGTCTTCCCATTAATGAAACAAGAGACTTGAAACTGTCATGCTGATTTCCAACCAATGTTTCGAAGACTCCCAAGAACTTAGAATAATACTGGAGAGAATTTGTAAAGGAAAAAAAAAAAAAAACAAAACAAAACAAAAAAAACCCTTTGTATTGAACTATACCTACCAGTGGAACCTCATTTTAACCCTTTGATAGCTGAGAAAGAAAGTCAAACTTAAAATTAGTATTAAATCTCCCTTCTTCACCCAATATATGCCAGCTGCAAGTAAATATACTGTGTAATATGCTTATGAGTACGCATGTACAAATCGACAGATACAATTTTTCCATAACCACCTAAAGATTATACTAAAAGGGTTTAAAATTGCACATCTGTATGATAGAAAAGGCCTCCGATATGCCGGGCACCGTGGCTCATGCCTGTAATCCCAGCACTTTGGGAGGCCAAGGCAGGTGGATCACCTGAGATCAGGAGTTCAAGACCACCCTAGCCAACACGGTGAAACCCCATATCTGCAAAAATACAAAAATTAGCCGGGCGTGGTGGCAGGGGCCTGTAATCCCAGCTATTCAGGAGGCTGAGGTGGGATAGTCATTGGAACCCAGGAGTCGGAGGTTGCAGTGAGCTGAGATCACGCCACTGCACTCCAGCTTGGGCAACAGAGTGAGATTGTCTTAAAAGAAAAAAACAAAACAAAAATAAAAACAAAAGGCATTTTATATTGATGTAATTTCTTATATAAAGGAACAAATTGGCTTTGGTAAATTCACTGACTTTTAACTCCATCAAGTTTCTATCCTTTCAAGGCTGTCTTATTAAGATGTGGGAGGGAATTAAGTTTATTCAAGTTCGATTAATGAAACGTTGATTTGAATAGAGTGCTATTTCACAATATTGAGTATTATTGAGTATTTCCTTGCTTTGCCTTTCCTTTTAATAAATTCTTTTCCTTGCTCCTTGTTTTTAATATATGATTATTTTATAGACAGTGCTCATGTAGAGTGTTTCAGAATCACACCTGTAGCCATTTTATATTGGTTGCAATATTTTGAAATTATGGTTTCATTATCTCTTGGCCTGTTATTTTCAGAGAAAAAAAAAGTCTATGTATCAACAACAACATAAGCTTTGGAGGCTTTGAAACATTATTGAGATTGAAGTGTTATACTTGCAAAAAAAATTGATTCTAACAAACAGCGTGCTTTGAATTTTCCTTTCTACTGAGTTTTTATTTTTTATTCTCACATGGTGTTCTGAAGCAGTTACAATGAATTGTGGTGCTAAATTCAGCTTCACAAATAAATTTTAAAAAAATTTCAAGCACTTCACTTCATCTAGAAGTATCACCCAGGGGGGAAAAAAAATAAACCTTTACTAGCTAGTGTTTCACAGAGTAAAAAGAATTGAATCAGTATTACTGTTTTCATTTGACAAGCACAAAATTGTACCGTCTCTGAGAAAGGAACTATTTGTAAATTTCTTTGAGCATAGTTACCTTTGTATTCATTATTTAATGAGACCCAAAATGTTCCTCAGTAATATTGTATTAAATACCACTGTGTCTGAACATACACTATGTACCTTGTTTAAACACTTGAGATATTGATGATGTTGCTTAAATATTTGCTATGGGAAATGGAGTGGCCTGATGGATTGATTTCCAAAGTTAGTAGAAACTGATACATAAAGTCAGGATCCACTCTCACCTTTGGATTAAGTGAAATGTGTTTATCCTAAAAATATTCTTCAGTCAGTTTTATAAATCACATCAACGGCACCCCAAATGATGATTTCCAATGTCTCCATCTATAGGTGGTGGTCTACAAATCATTGCCTACACGCTGCTTCAAATTCTAGATGTTATGAATCAACTTATAACTAAGAAAAGTTTTCAATAGGTGGTCTCCTTTCACAGTGGGTTCTATATTAATTGTGAAAAGTATCAGCTGGCTTATCCAGACACTTGGATTCTTCTGTATTGTCATTAAGCAGGATATTTGCTTATCCACAAATTTCCTATACGCCATCACACTTGAACTTTGTTTTTCCAATCAAAGGATGATGAGAAGAAAGGAGGGTAGAAGTTACCCAAGACCATTTAGTGCCTTGGTTTCAGCTCTGGGCAAGTTTATGTGATGGTAGGGAAACCACTGTCTATGTGAGGTTCAGGGATTACTTATCCATTACGTTAGCAGTATTTTTTATTACTACAGATAATAACAAACTATATTTTATCATGTTTTGATATAATGAAAAACCTTTTTATGAGTTAGCATGGAATCTGACTACATCCTACCTCTTCATGCAGATCTCTGCTGTTTAGACTTCCCAGTGAATTCTTTTTCTATGTATAATTAATACATTGCACATGTTCAGAGATAATAACACCGTAAGTCAACTTGAAGGAACTTTCTATACCTTTTGCTGAATGCTTCCACTATTTTCTTTTTTTGATTTATTGATAATTTTTTATTTTATTATTTTTTATAAGTTACTGGGTACAGGTAGTATTTGGTTACATAAGTTCTTTAGTGGTGGTTTGTGAGATGGTGATGCACCTATCACCTGAGCAGTACATACTGCACCATATTTGTACTCTTGTTCCCTTGCCCCCCTTCCCACTCTTCCCCCAAGTCCCTAAAGTCCATTGTATCATTCTTATGCCTTTGTCTTCTCAGAGCTTGGCTCCCACATATCAGTGAGAACACATGATGCTTTGTTTTCCATTCCTGACTTACTTTACTTAGAATAATAGTCTCCAATCTTATCCAATGCTTATTTTACACACACACACTCACACACCCCAATTTCTTTATCCATTCGTTGATTGATGGGCATTTGGGTTAGTTCCACAATTTTGCAATTGTGAATTGTGCTGCTATAAACATGCATGTGCAAGTGTCTTTTTTGAATAATGACTTCTTTTCTCTAGATATATAACCAGCAGTGAGATCACTGAATCAAATGGTAGATCTACTCTTTTTCTTTTCTTTTCTTTTTTTTTGAGACAAAGTTTTGCTGTCGCCCAGGCTGGAGTGCAGCAGTTCGATGTTAGCTTTCTGTAATCTCTGCCTCCTGGGTTTAAGCAATTCTCTAGACTACAGGAACATGCCACTACGCCTGACTAACTTTTGTATTTTTAGTAGACATAGGGTTTCACCATATTGGTCAGGCTGGTCTCAAACTTCTGACCTTAGGTGATCCACCCGCCTTGGCCTCCCAAAGTGCTAGGATTACAGGTGTAAGCCACCATGCTCTGCACTACTTTCAGTTCTTTGAGGAATCTCCACACTCTTTTCCATAGTGATTTTGTTTACATTCCCACCAGTAGTGTAGAAGTGTTCCCCTGTTCACTACATGCAGGCAAACATCTACTGTTCTTAGATTTTTTTAATTATTATTATTACAGCCGTTCTTGCAGCAGTAAGGTGGTATCACATTGTGGTTTTGATTTGCACTTCCCTGATCATTAGTGATGTTGAGCATTTTTTCATATGTTTGTTGGTCATTTTGAGAATTGTCTATTCATGTCCTTAAGCCCACTTTTTGATGGGATTGTTTGTTTTGTTTATACCGATTTGTCTGAGTTTGTTGTAGATTCTGGATGTAAGTCTTTTGTCAGTTGTATAGATTGTGAAGATTTTTCTCCCATTCTGTGGGTTGTCTGTTTACTCTTCTGAGTATTCCTTTTGCTGTGCAAAAGCTCTTTAATTAGGTCCAAGCTATTTATCTTTGTTTTAGTTGCATTTGTTTTTGGGTTCTTAGTCACGAAATCCTTGCCTAAGCCAATGTCTAGAAGAGTTTTTCCAATATTATCTTCTAAAATTTTTATAGTTTCAGGTCTTAAGTCCTTAATCCATCTTAAGTTGATTTTTGTATAAGGTGAGAAATGAGGATTCAGTTTTATTCTCCTACATGTGGCTAGCGAATTATCCCGGCATCATTTGTTGAAAAGGGTGTCCTTTCCCTACTTTATATTTTTGTTTGCTTTGTTGAAGATCAGTTGGCTGTAAGTATTTGGGTTCATTTCTGTATTCTCTTTCTGTTCCATTTGTCTATGTGCCTATTTTTATACCAGTACCACACTGTTTTAGTGACTATGGCCCTATAGTATAATGTGATATCAGGTAGTATGACGCCTCCAGATTTGTTCTTCTGCTTAGTATTGCTTTGGCTATGCAGGCTCTTTTTTGGTTCCATATGAATTTTAGAATTGTTTTTTCTAATTCTGTGAAGAATGATAGAGGTATTCTGATGAAGACTGTATTGAATTTGCAGGTGGTTTTTGGCAATATGGTTATTTGTACAATGTTGATTCTATCAATCCTTAAGTATGGGATGTGTTTCCATTTGTTTGAGTCATCTATTATTTCTTTCAGCAGTGTTTGATAGTTTTCCTTGTAGAGGTCTTTTGACTGCTTTGTTAGGTGTATTCTTAAGTATTTTTTTTTTTGCAGATATTATAAATCATGTAATTTTTGCTTTTAACTCTTTTGTGGTGTATCACATTTACTGACTTGTATATGTTAAACCACCCCTGCATCCCTGGTATGAAACCTACTTGATCATAGTGGGTTATCTTTTTGATATGTTGTTGAATTTGGCTTGCTAGTATTTTGTTAAGGATCTATGTTCATCAAAAACATCAGGATGTAGTTTTCTTTTTTGGTTATGTCCTTTCCTGGTTTTGGTAGTAGAATGATGCTGGCTTTGTAGAATGAGTTAGGGAGGGTTCCTTCTTTATCTATCTTGTGGACCAGTTGCAAAAGAATTGATACCAATTCTTTGAACGTCTGGTAGAATTCTGCTGTGAATTGTCTAGTCCTGGACCTTTCTGTTGGTAATTTTTAAATTACCATTTCAATTTTGCTGCTTGTTATTGGTCTGTTCAGGGTATCTAATTCTTCCTGATTTAAGCTAGGAGGATTTTATTTTTCCAGGAATTTGTTCATCGCTTCTAGGTTTTCTAGCTTATGTGCATACAGGTATTCACAGTAGCCTTGAATGATCTTTTGTATTTCTGTAGTGACACTTGTAATATCTTCTGTTTAATTTCTTAGTGAGGTTATTTGGATTTTCTCTCTTCTTTTCTTGGTTAATCTTGCTAATGGTCTATCAGTTTTATTTACCTTTTCAAAGAAGCAGCTTTTTGTTTCATTTATCTTTTGTAATTTTGTTGTTGTTTCAGTATCATTTAGTTCTGCTCTGATCTTGGTTATTTCCTTTCTTCTGCTGGGTTTGTGTTTGGTTTGTTCTTGTTTCTCCAGTTCCTTGAGGTGTTACCTTATATTGTATGTTTGTGCTCTTTCAAACTTTTTGATGTAGGTAGGCATTTAGAGCTATAGAATTTCTTCTTAGCACTGCCTTTGCTGTATCCCAGAGGTTTTGATACATTGTGTCATTATTGTAATTCAGTTCAAAGAATTTTTTATTTTCCATCTTGATTTTGTTTTTGACAAAACAACGCTCATTCAGAAGCAGGTTATTTAATTTCCATGTATTTGCATAGTTTTGAAGGTTCCTTTTGGAGTTGGTTTCCAGCTTTATTCCACTGTGGTCTGAGAGAGTGCTTGATATAATTTCAATTTTCTTAAACTTACTGAGGCTCATTTCATGGCCTATCATGGAGAAAGTTCCATGTACTATTGAGTAGAACATGTATTCTCCAGTTATTGAATGAAATGTTCCACATATATCTGTTAAGTCCATTTATTTTAAGGTATAGTTTTAATCCAATGTTTCTTTGTTGACTTTCTGTCTTGATGACCTGCCTAGTGCTGTCAGTGGAGTATTGAAGTCCCCCCACCATTATTTTTTGCTGTCTATCTCATTTCATAGGTCCATTAGTAATTGTTTTATAAATTTGGGAGCTCCAGTGTTAGGACTGGATGTTTAGGACTGTGATATTTTCCTGTTGGACAAGGACTTTTAACATTATATAATGTCCCTCTTTGTGTTTTCTAACCACTGTTGCTCTAAACTTTGTTTTGTCTGATATAAGAATAGCTACCCCTGCTCGCTTTTGGTGTCCATTTGCATGAAATGCCTTTCTCCACTCCTTTACCTTAAGTTTATGTGATTCTTTATGAGTTAGGTGAGTCTCCTAAAGACAGCAGATATTTGGTTGGTGAGTTCTTACCCATTCTGCAGTTCCGTATCTTTTAAGTGGAGCATTTAGGCCATTTACATTCAAAGTTAGTTTTGAAATGTGAGTAACCATTACTTTCATCCTGCTCTTTGTTGCCTGTGTACTTGGTTTTTGTCTTTTGTTTTCGCTTTTTAACTTGTATTTTTGTTTTATAGGTGCTGTGTGATTTATGCTTTAAAGAGGTTCTGTTTTGATATGTTTTCAGGATTTGTTTCAAGATTTAGAGCTCCTCTTAGCAGTTCCTGTAGTGGTGGCTTGGTAATGGCAAATTATCTCAGCATTTGTTTGTCTGAAAACGTATCTTTCCTTCATATATGATGTTTAGTTACACTGGATGCAAAATTATTGGTTGATAATTGTTTTGTTTAGAGAGGCTGTAGATAGGTCCCTAGTCCCTTCTAGCTTGAAGGGTTTCTGCTGAGAAATGTGCTGTTAATCTAATAGGTTTTCCTTCATAGGTTACCTGGTGCTTCTGTCTCACAGCTCTTAAGTCTTTCCTTCATCTTAACTTTGGATAACCTGATGACAATATGCGTAGGTAAAGATCTTTATGTGATTAAGTTCCCCAGTGTTCTTTGTGCTTCTTGTATTTGGATGTCCAGGTCTCTTGCAAGGCGAGGGCAGTTTTCCTTGATTATTCCCACAAATATGTTTTCCAGGCTTTTAGAAGTCTCTTCTTCCTCAACAACAGTAATTATTCTTAGGTTTGGTCATTTAATATAATCCCAGACTTCTTGGAGGCTTTGTTCACATTTTCTCACTCTTTTTTCTTTGTCTTTGTTGGATTGGGTTAATTCAAAGACCTTGTCTTTGAGCTCTGAATTTATTTCTTCAATTCTATTGCTGAGACTTTCCAGAGCATTTCACATCTAAAAGTGTGTCCAAAGTTTCCTGAATGTTTGATTGTTTTTACTTTAAGCTATCTATTTTCTTGAATATTTCTCCCTTCACTTCTTGTATCATTTTTTTGATTTCCTTGCATTGGGAAATCACGTTTCTCTGGCTCCTCTTTGATTAGCTTAATAACTAACCTCCTCAATTCTTTTTCAGGTAAATCAGAGATTTCTTCTTTGTTTGGATCCACTGCTGGTGAACTAGTGTGATTTTCTGGGGTGGTATTGAAGAGCTTTGTTTTGTCATATTACAAGGGTTGGTTTTCCGGTTTCTTCTCATTTGGGTAGGCTCTGTCAGAGGGAAGGTCAAGAGCTGAAGGCTATTGTCCAGATTCTTTGTCCCATGGGGTGTTCCCTTAATGTAGTACTCTCCCTGCTTTCCTATGGATGTAGCTTCCTGTGAGCTGAACTGCATTAATTGTTGTCTCACTTCTAGTCTAGCCACCCAGCAAGTCTACCTGGCTCTGGGCAAGTACTGGGAGTTGTCTGCACAGAGTCCTGTGATGTGAACTCGTCCATGGGTCTCTCACCTGTGGATACCAGCGCCTGTTCTGGTGGAGGTGGTGGAGGGTGCAATGGACTCCATGAGGGTTCTTAGTTTTTGTGGTTTAATGCTTTATTTTTGAGCTTGTTGGCCTTCTACCAGGAGGTGGCACTTTCCAGAAAGCATCAGCTATAGTAAGTAGTGTGGAGAGGGCCTGGTGGTGGGCCGGGCCCTAGAACTTCCAAGAATATATGCCCTTTGTCTTCTTCTACCAGGATGGATAGGGAAGGACTATCAGGTGGGGGCAAGGCTAGGCGTGTCTGAGCTCAGACTCTCCTTGGATGGGTCTTGCTGTGGCTGCTGTCAGGGATGGGGATGAGATTCCCAGATCACTGGAGCTGTGTACCTATGAAGATTATGGCTGCCTCTGCTAAGAGTCATGCAGGTTGTCAGGGAAGTGGGGGAAAGCCAGCATTCACAGGCCTCACCCAGCTCCTATGCAAACCAAAAGGCTGGTCTCACTCCCACTGTGCCCCCCCACAGCAGCCCTGAGCCTGTTTCCAGGTAGAGGGCCAGATGGGCTTGAAAATTGCCTGAGGCTACCCACCTCGCAGAGTATTTGGTGTGTTTCCCAGGTCCTGCAAGAGCAGTCCAATTCCTTCACAGGGTTGTGGGTCCTCTGAGGATTGCTGATTTGTTCTTGCAGTCAGTCCAGAGGTAAAATTCACAATGCAAGTGTCTACATGCCACTCTGTCCAGAGCTGCAATCTAGTCCTGCCTCCCATTCATCATGATCCCCCTCACTTCCACTATTTTAATGAATAGTCTTCTTTATTCTACTTTTCATTAAGAAACCCAAATTTCAGGTGAAATAAGATAACTGCTATGGAAACTAATGTCCTCTTACTTGTCAAAAACTCTTGTTTCCTTAAATAGATATAGACAGACATAGACGTAAGTATAGATATAGATAGGCATTCACGTATACATATAATTGAGTGTTTGAGTCATTGTTTTAGCTAAAACTGTTAAGTCTCCATAGCTGAAAGTTAGCTTCTCTGTGGTAGCTGTTTCCCTAATTACTCTTTCTACTGTCTTTTGGTTTCTCTATCTCCCTTCAGGATAAATTAATGACTACAATCTGATTACAGATATACTGCTTTCTTCAACCTCTTGGAAGAAGTGGGAATACTAAAGGAAACTGAAACTAAATTATCAAATTAAAGGAAAAATTTGGAACTCTTTACTTACATAAATAGTATTATTTTTTGTAACAATAAATTTGAACTCTTTTTAAAAGCTGCTTTTTAAAAACCTGTCCTTAAATTGTATGTTTTTATATCATTAAACGTTTATGTTCTTCAAGTACATCAAGAATGTCATTCATACAAGACCTTATATTATCTTTAATCATAAAACATAACTAGGCCTATTGAATATGAATAAATATTGTAGTTTGATGTATTATAAAATGTACTCTGCTTTTTCGAAAAAAAATCAGACTAACTTTGGCTTATGAATATTATAACAGTTATTTTCTGTTTCACATTCAGTGAGCTGAGACAACCTTCAATCTAGTATTTGGAGACTTCTTCCATGAATTTGTCTTATGACAATGCATATTCAGTGGCTGAAGTTCTGAGAATAACAAGCAATATGCAAAGCTCATGACCTTTATGGGCACTTTGTGTTTTGTTTTTCGTTTTTAGCATATCTCATGCCAAAATTTTCATGGGTTCACTTTTCAAAGAAAGGTTATTTAGACTTCATAATCAGAATAGGTAATGCTACTATTTTTTCCTCACCAGAAAAGCTTTATTTTGGCATATTAAATACATAATAAATATCTTCCTCAATTAACAGCCCATTCTAAATATTATTGTCAGTTTGTCAATGTAACCATTTATCTTCTGAATCATTCAAATATTTTATCTAGAAGTCATTAGGATTTCTTTCAAATCACTGAATGAAAATAATGTTATTGTGTTAAATTAAATATCTGAATTCAGAAGTTGTAAATCAGAAAATATTCAAATGTAGACAGAATTTTTAAATCTAGGGTCAAAACTACATAAGGACTTTTATTATGCTTGGAGAAATATTTCCCTATCTCTTTCTACATTTGATAGTACTGTATATTACTGCTAAGTATAAAGTAAAAAAAAAAGTTGCTGATAGCTAATTAGCAAGCTTTTATGGGTCAAAACATTTCTAGTATATAAAAACAAGTAAAAAATATAATAAGGATAGAGTTAGTATTAAAACACCATTAACAAAAGCTTTCTCTAAAAGCACCTATTCCCAATGTTTTTACCAATAATATACTATTTTTAAAGATCACCTAATTGTAAGGCCATTTAGATGCTGTTTATCATTCAAGTGCAACATTGATGCCAAAATCTGATAATTATTGTATGTAAAAGTAAATGATAAACTAATATTTATGAATATTGATAGAAAATTATTAAAGAAAATTAGCAAAGAGAGTACAAGTCACATTAAAAATTAAAATATCAAGACTGATTTAAATTTAACCAGGATTCAGGAGCTACTCAAAACTAGAAGTTTTATTGTTATAACCTAAACTATGTAGCCAGAAAGAAAAACCATATTCATCTCCACAGAACCAGAAAATATACTGGATAAAATTCAACATTCATCTGTGGTCTAAATAAATAAATAATAGAAAACCCTCAATAAATTAGGAATTAGTGGGTACTTCAAAAGCACAGCTCTTTCTTAACAGGAAAACGGCACTTGTTTAACAAAATCAGCATTGGTAAAATGGTATCCAATATAACTATCCCTACTTAACTTTGTATACTGAATGGAATTTTAGCCAAAAACATTAGCTAAGATAAGGCAATTAGTTACATAAAAATTGAAAGTAAGGAAATACATTATATCTATATGCAATTGATATGGTAATATATCTGAAAACCCCAGAATAGTAAATAGAAACACTAGCATAATTAATGAAGCAATTTGCTAAAACAGAAGTTAATAAAATTAACTTAAAATTATATATACAAAATAAACCCTTTCTATATGCAAACAAGAATAAGTTTAGAAAATATAGTGGAAGAAATGACTAAATTTACAACAGCCAAAAACCCAACAAGATCCCTAATTGGAACCTTAATCTATGTTCAAAACACAGATGTGGAATATTATTCATCACTTCCAAAAGACACAGAATATAAAAAATGGAGAACATACTATGTTCATAGAGAAGATATAAGTTAATATGGAAATTATAACTTAAATTTACACAGTTCAAATAACAACAAAAACCTCAGGCTTTCTCTTGAAACAGAAGAGATAATTAAAAAGTTTATTTGTAAACACAAGTAAGAATAGCTAGAAAAAAAAAATACCAAGAAAGACAACTTGTAATTCCAATTTCAACAATGATGCAGTAGCAGGAGAAAAAATATATCCCCACTGTAATGTATAAAAAATATAAAACAATTATTTACAGACATTATATCAAGAAATGAAAGACCATAATATCTTAACTAAAAGCAACAAATAAGATGAGTGTGTAATTGTATTAAATTTCTGTTGGAAGGCATTTTCCAAGTCAGAACCCAAACAAGGGCGAGCCTCTTCCCTTCAATGAAGAGATCAAGACCAGAGCTTGGGGAGGTTTAGGTTGCTGAATACTGTGAGGTAGGGATCCAGGAAAGATGGAGTTACAGAGAACAAAACTCTGAAAAATATATAAGGTTGTTCTTGAACCTTGCTAAGATCTAGGCCTTGCATGTATAAAGGGAAAGTCTATAATGTTGAGCTCATGGGGAACAGTAAGCAGAATAATTTGGAGAGCTCACAAAATGTGGGAAGATGTTAGTGTCCAACCAGTCAGATTGGATGTGGCGACCACCAGAGATATTCAGTAATTTTAATTTAAGAGTGAACAATCTCTGTATTCAAATATAAACTAGAACTGCCCTAGCTTAGCATAAAAATAGGCCTCAGGTAGATCACATGATCCAAAAGTAACTAGTCTTCATATCCAAGAGAAAAATCAGCCAATATAAACAGACACAAAAATTATAGAAACTGTGCTGCAATGAACATTCGTCCTTATAGTAGAACTATGACCCTAGCAGATATATATTGTAAAACAGCTATTATAACAATGTTTAGACATTTAAAGGAAAACATGACTATAAGGATTAAAGAAATGAAAGATATTTTCTAAAAACTGGAACTGCTAGAATTGCAGAAGAAAAGATCAGTGAAGTTAGGGTTTAACAATGAAATCTATTTAAAGTGAATCACAGAAAGATGAAACACTGAAAACAAACACAGACTCAGAAAATCTATTTCTTTAAATATTGTCATCCTACTGTCCCAAAAATAGAGATGGTTATTTTCAAATTTAATAAAACTATAAACTCAGAATTCTAAAAATGTCAATGAAAATCAAAAGAGGACAACTATAAGGAAAATCACACCTAAACACATAATAACTATATTGCTGAAAAATGTCAAAGAGAACATTTTAAAATTAGAAATAAAGAATCTATTTCATACAGAAAAACAAAAACATAGGAAAACAGAAGATTTTTCAATAGAAACTATGCCCTGTCAGAAGGGAAAGTTAGAAAAGGAAGCACAAAAAACTAAAAAGAACCCAGTGGTAATACACACACACAGCACACACACACACACACACACACACACACACACACACAGATTGATATAGAAATTACTGTAGATATGTATGAATGCAGTGTTTCATATATATGTATATATATTACCTATCATCATTTGTTGAGAGGGCTTAGAATCAATGACATCCCCATACAAATGAGAGCTCCCACTCCCAAAATCTTGGCTTTTAAATACCATTCACTAATAAAAGGAACCAAAGCTCTTTGGAGAAATAGCTGATTCTAGGGCTGGAGCAGGAAATACATAAGATAAGACTAGAACATATTTTGCTACTAAAATATAAAGATATACTCAAAAAATAAAAGAATGGGCTGTGTCAAAGGGATAAAGAAGCCAACATCAAAGAGCTCCCAGTGGCCAAAAGCCAAATTATTTGAGGAATAAAATAAATTTAATAGTATTAGATTATAACCTAAAATATATACATGAATTTAAATGGATGTAAACAAATGCTGGAATAAATAAATGAATCAGGAAGAGGAGGCAAGTTTTTCTTTCAGAAGAATTCCAAATAATGCACAAAGACTATTTTCCCTACTACTGCATTTGCTTGAAATTTTCATAATTAAATGTTAGAAATAAACACAATCTGCTTTTTAAATTCATTCTTTTATGTCCTGCCATAATATTTGCTGGCTGAGAGTTTAGAAATTTTCAGACTAAGAAGGGTAGGGCAATACCTTGAGCACATACTTTAGAGCATGTAGAATTTTTGAATTGTTTTATCAGCATTCTGCTCCTTCATTTGTTGCATGGTGGATCCAGAGAAAATGCAATTCAAATGGTTTATATTTGGATAACAACGTAACCTATTGGGAAGACTCCATCTTATGCAATGGAAAAAGCCCACGGTTTGAACCCAAATAGATTTGGGTAGCTTTTCTGGGTAACATTGGTCAAGTTATTTAACCTCACGAAGGTTCAGCTTCCTAACATCTAAAACTAATATTACTAAGTGAGTGATAATTATATATGTAGCATAGGGTTGACTTTAGATTTAAATTAGACAAATCGCATAAGAACGTTCAGTGTATGTTTAGCACTCACTCGTAATAATACAGAACATTAATGAATATTTTGTGCAAGGCACAAAAGTAACATGCTTACTGAGTCATATATGTTACTTTATTAATTAAACCATCATTATTGATTCTTAAGTTTGTATTAAAATAAAGATTTTTTTTTTTTAAGACAGTGTCTTGCTCTGTTACCCAGGCTGGAGTGCAGTGGCGTGATCTCAGCTCACTGCAACCTCCACCTCCCGGGTTCTCCTGCAATTCTTCTGTCTCAGCCTTCTGAACAGCTGGAATTACAGGTGTGCAACACCACACCTGGATAATTTTTGTATTTTTAGTAGAGATGGGGTTTCACCATGTTGGTCAAACTGATCTCGAACTCCTGACCTCAGGATCCACCCACCTCGGCCTCCCAAAGTGCTGGGATTACAGCTGTGAGCCAACATGCCTGGACAAAATAAATATTTTATTGTCTCTAAAATTTCATCATACACCAACATAATTTGAAAATTATTTACTTTTCTCAGGAAGATGCATAACATGAATCATTAAAATTGATATTGTTAATTATAATTTTTAAAATATGCTATATTTTAGCTTTATAGCATTTAATTTCTACATCCATAATCATTAGATACATGACTCTCTATAAGATAATTTAACACTGTATATTATTTAGTGATTTTAAAAAATAAAACTGAGTTGTGTTCTCTGTTATTTTAATACTGCAAGCACTTACAAGTCTTTTGAAGGAGTCTTTATATTTACCCCAAAGATCACTAGACTGGAATCAGGAGTTCTGGGTTATGGTTCTGTTACACTTGAAAATGTCATGATACCTTTCAGGACTCAGTCTTCTTCAGTAACAAGAAAAACAAATGCTGAATGAGTCCACTTATTTGACATACCCCAAATAGTCAAGTTCATAGAATCAAAGGGTAGAACAGTGGTTGCAAGGGGTTAGAGAGTGGACGAAATTGGGAGTTACTGATCAAAGGGCATGATGTTTCAGTTAAGCAAGATGAATAAGCTCTAGAGAGTTGCTGTGAAGCATTGTACCTGTAGTCAACAATAATGTGATGTGTGCTTAAAATAATTTGATATGCACTTAAAATTTTGCTGAGTAGAATTCATGTTATTTTACTACAATAAAATAAAATTAAAAGAAAAATACAAAAATTATAGCATACAATCTTAGCCTGGATTTCCTGGAAACAGACTCCAAAGACGGACAGTTCCATGCAGGAGGCAAAATTCAGGGTCTTTGTTTCCCCCACTTCAGCCAGTCATTGTCCACAAGTAGTGAGCTAGGATATGAGGAGACAGACTCCACTGAGGGGTGCTTCTGTGAACTGCCAACAATTAATATTTCCAGCAGCTGGGGGATAAATGCCTGGGCCCTGAATTGAGCATCTGATTGGAGCATTACAGTATCTATCACAACCACTATGGGAGTTCTTTCATTTCAGAGACTCTGGAGCATGTTATAAAGACCAAGTCAACATTCCTCTAGAGGCATTTAGATGTTTTCCTTAGACCACAGACAAACTTTTAGACTCCTGCTAAATGAAAACAGGAGTGTAAGTTAGATGGTTTGTCTTCATTACCAAACTATGTATCTCTTGCAGGAGGAAACTGTCTCATAAAATCCTGGGCTGGAGGACATCCTGAGGTATGTCTACCTTGTAGTGACTTGATTTCAGCTTCCATTCACTCCCCTGGCTGGATCTGTCATTTTCAGTATGATAGCCTTAACATTTTTAACTAAAGCCTCCTCTTTAACATCACAGGTGATTTATGAGGATAGACTTTTTTACATGGACATATTGAAGAGCTGTCAGATTGTGTTGATTAAGTACTCAGGCTTTGGAGGCACACTGCCAAAGTTGAAAACAAGACTGTAAAGCATACCACCTTGGAGTTTGTTCAACGATTTACCAACTTTTCAGCGCTTCAGTTTAGTTTCCAAATAAATAAAACAGAATGATGATGATGATGATGATAGGAACAGTAATAACACCTACCTCATGCTGTTGTTTCAAATGTTATATAAAATTAGTCTGTATAAGATACATTAACTACTAGAATTCTCTAGGTAGATATATATATAAAAATATATATAGGTAGACATTTATATTTATATATAGGTAGATATTTTATATAGAGAGAGACACACATACATATGTATATATATGCATGTGTGTACTGTTAAATTATATTCTAAAATAACTTTATTTGCACATAATAGCCAATAGTCATACTTGTTCAGAATATGAATAAGTATTTTATAGTACCTCTGAACAAGAAGAGTGATCACAGAGATTCAACGATTAAAGGTGAAGTCTCAGGCAAGTGCAGATTTCTCCTCTATCTCCTTCTCCAACCGCTACACAAATCAACACAGGGTAGGGGTGAAGATCTGAGAGCTCAAAGGAATGCACACAAACCAGTCTGGCAGTCTAGGGTATTCAGAGGAACACTGAGTGAAGAGGCAATTTCTGGGCTATGTTTTCTAGGTTGGAGTTTACTTTTTTAACACTAACATAACAAATTTCTACAAACCTACTGGCTTAAAACAGTATGAAATTATTGCCTTAGAGCTGAGGAAGTCAGAAATCTAAATCGCATGTCAATGGACTAAAACTGAGATGTCTGCAGGGTGGTGTTCCCTCTGCAGACTCTAGGGAAGAATGCATTTCCTTGTCTTTTCTACAGTTCTTGGCTCATAGCTCCCTTCTCCATCTTCAAAGCCAGCTAGGATAGGTAGACAGAGTTCTTCTCACATCACATTGCATTACTGTCACTGACCTTCAGTCTCTATCTTTCCATTTTATTTTATTTACCTTGTTATTACATTGGACTTAACTGAGTAATACAAGATCATCTCCATATTATCAAGTCAGTTCATTATAACATTAATGTTATTTGCAACCCAAACTGCCCCTTTGTCATGAAATAGCATATTGGCAGGTTCTGGGGAATACTATATGGCCATACAGTCTTCATTCTGCCTACCACTGAAGGCTAAATGTTAATCCAAACAACAAAATGGAAGAGAAAGTAAAAAATGCAACACTGAGGACTGAAAATGTTTTATTATTTTATTATTATACTTGAAGTTCTGGGGTACATGTGCAGACCGTGCAGGTTTGTTGCATAGGTTTACACGTGCCATGGTGGTTTGCTGCATCTATCACCCCATCATCTACATAAGGTATTTCTCCTAATGCTATCCCTTCCATAGCACCCCACCCCCTGCTATCCCTCCCCTAGCCCTCAACCCCTAAAAGGCCCTGCTGTGATGGTCCCCTCGCTGTGTGTATGTGTTCTCATGGTTCAACACCCACTTATTAGAACATGTGATGTTTGGTTTTCTGTTATTGTGTCAGTTTGCTGAGATGATGGTTTCTGTCTTCATCCATATGCCTGTAAAGGACATGAACTCATCCTTTTTTATGGCTGCATAGTATTCCATGGTGTAGATGTGCCACATTTTCTTTATCCAGTCTATTATTGATGGGCATTTGCATTGGTGCCAAGTCTTTGCTATCATGAACAGTGCCGCAATTAACATACATGTGCATGTGTCTTTATAACAGAATGATTTACAATCGATTGGGTATATACCCAGTAATGCAATTGCTGGGCCAAATGGTATTTCTATGTCTAGATCCTTGAGGAATCGCCACATTATCTTCCACAATGGTTGAACTAATTTACACTCCCACCAACAGTGTAAAAGCGTTCCTATTTCTCCACATCCTCTCCGGCATCTGTTGTCTCCTGACATCCAGGAGCTGTTTTTTTGAAAAGATCAACAAAATTGATAGACCACTAGCCAGTCTAAAAAAGAAGAAAAGAGAGAAGAATCAAATAGATGCAATAAAAAGTGACTAAGGGGATATCACCACCAATCCCACAGAAATAAAAACTATCATCAGAGAATACCATAAACACCTCTATGCAAAGAAACCAGAAAATCTAGAAGAAATGCATGAATTCCTGAATGTTTATATCCTCTGCAGACTAAATCAGGAAGAAGTTGAATCCCTGAATAGGCCAAACACAAGGTCTGAAACTGAGGCAACAATTAATAGCCTGCTAACCAAAATAGTCCAGGTACAGATGGGTTCACAGCCGAATTCTACCAGAGGTACAAGGAGGAGCTGGTACCATTCCTTCTGAAACTATTCCAAACAATAGAAAAAGAGGGAATCCTCCCTAACTCATTTTATGAGTTAACTCACATCATCCTCACACCAAAACCTGGCAGAGACACAACTAAAAAAGAAAATTTCAGTCTGATATCCATGATGAACACTGATGCGAAAATATTCAATAAAATACTGGCAAAACAAATACAACAGCACATCAGAAAGCTTACCCATTACAACCAAGTCAGCTTCATCCCAGTGATGCAAGGCTGGTTCAACATCCACAAATCTATAAATATAATCCATCACATAAACAGAACCAAAGACAAAAACCACATGGTTATCTCAACAGATGCAGAGAAGTCCTTCACAAAACTCAACAGCTCTTTATGCTAAAAATTCTCAAAAACTAGGTAATTATGGAATGTATGTCAAAATAGAGCTATTTATGACAAACCAACAGCCAATATCATAGTGAATGGGTAAAAACTGGAATCATTCCCTTTGAAAACTGACAAGAGAAGGATGCCCTCTCTCACCACTCCTATTCAAAATAGTATTGGAAGTTCTGGCTGGGGCAATCAGGCAAGAAAAAGAAATGAAAGGTATTCAATTAGGAAAAGAGGAACAGAGGCCTCATCTCATCTTTGACAAACATGACAAAAGCAAGCAATGGGGAAAGGATTCCCTATTTCATAAATGGTATTGGGAAAACTGGCTAGCCATATGCAGAAAGCTGAAACTGGACCCCTTCCTTACACCTTATACAAAAATTAACTCCAGATGGATTAAAGATTTAAACATAAGACCTAACACCATAAAAACTCTAGAAGAAAACCTAGGCAATACCATCCAAGACATAGGCATGGGCAAGGACTTCATGACTAAAACACCAAAAGCAATGAAAATGTTTTTTAATTCATAATGATACAAAAGGAGCAGATACTAAACACACAAGAAATTCTGCATAAAAAGAATTTACCAGGTCAGTTGCTTAAATTTTCCCAAATAAACTGGTATGACCAAACTGGTTTCTGTTTTATTTCTGTGAGAGTCATAGGGTGTAATAAGTTAACCTGATCCTATGATCGTTTGCAAAATAAAAGAGAGAAATTGAGGAATGATTTCATCTTTGCTCTGCATACATTTTGTTCACATTCGATTGGCACTCATCTGCAAGCTTCACAGCCCTTTTCAGTGCCCATAATTCTTACCAGAAGAAAGAAATTGAGCTTCTACATTAGCAATCAAGTCAATCTAAACAGGACAAAAAAGAGAGAACAAGGGTGAGAAGTAGTATTGGTTATATGAAATAATAGTTCACAAATCCTCTAAAATCCAAATTCCAGTCCCAATTCTTTCTTAAAAATTTCTGAATTTTTATTTTTGTGGGTACATAGCAGATGTATATATTTATGGGGTAGATGAGATTTTTTTTTTTTTTTTTTTTTTGAGATTGAGTTTTGCTCTTTTCACCCAGGCTGGAGTGCAATGGTGTGATCTTGGCTCACTGCAAATTCCACCTCCAAGGGTTATGTGATTCTCCTGCTTGAGCCTCCTGCATAGCTTGGATTAGAGGCACATGCCACCAGGTTATTAACATGCCCGGGTTACTTTGTATTTTGTATTATTAGTAGAGACAGGTTTTCACCATGTTGGCCAGGCTGGTCTGAAACTCCTGACTGCAGGCATTCCATCCACAGATGAGATGTTTTAATACAGGTATGCAATGCTCAGTAATCACGTCATAGAGAATAGGGTGTCTATCTCTTCAAGCATTTATTCTTCAAGTTATAAATAATGCAATTATACTAGTTAGTTTTAAATGTACAGTTATTATTGACAATAGTGACTCTGTTGTGCTATTAAGTCATAAGTCTTTATTCATTCTAACAATTTTTGGTACCCATAAGCATCCCCACTTCCCTGTCAAACCCCCATTTCCCTTCCTAGTGTCTGGTAACCAGCCTTCTCCTCTCTATGTCCATCAGTTCAACTGTTTTGATTTTTAGATCCCACAAATAAGTGAGAAAATGTGATGTCTGTCTTTCTGTGCCTGACCTATTTCACTTAGCATACTCATTGAAATATAATTGTGATTAATATTTGGTGTAAATCTTTTCAGATGTTTTTATGTATGCATATGCACACATTAAGAAATCAAGAGAGATGTGTATCAATGTGTGTGTTCACATAGTTATATATGTGTTTATATAAATATATATAATATATATATTATTCTGCAGCATATGTATATTAGACTTATTGCTAGTTTGATATGACATAGTTTAATTAGAAAACATTTATATATTTATGATGTTTTTTCCTTTTTTTAAAATTGCACTTTGGGCTCTGGGGTGTATGTGCACACCCTGCATCCTGCAGGATTGTGCATAGGTACATACATGCCATGGTGGTTTACTGTCTCCATCCTCCTCCCGTTATCTACATCAGGCATTTCTCCCGGCATTATAACTCCCCATTCTCCCCACCAAACCGCTGTCCCTTCCCTCCCCCTCCACTCCCCCACCTAGCCCTGTGAGTGTTGTTCCATTCCCTGTGCCCAAGTAGTCTCATTGTTTATCACCCACCTATCAGTGAAAACATGCAGTGTTTGGTTTTCTGTTCTTGTGTCAGTTTGCTGAGAATGATGGTTTCTAGATTCATCCGTGTCTCTACAAAGGACACGAACTCATCATTTTTTATGGTTGCATAGTATTCCATGGTGTAGATGTGCCACATTTTCTTTGTCCAGTCTATGACTGATGGGCATTTGGGTTGATTCCAGGTCTTTGCTATTGTAAACAGCACCACAGCGAATATATGTGTGCATGTGTCTTTATAATAGAATGATTTATAATCCATTGGGTATATACCCAGTAATGGCATTGCTGGGTCAAATGAAATTTCTATTTCTAGGTCGTTGAGGAATCGCCACACTGTCTTCCATAATGGTTGAACTAATGTATACTCCCACCAATAGTATAAAAGTGTTCCTTTTTTTTCCACATGCTCTCCAGCACCTGTTGTCTCCAGGTTTTTTAATGATTGCCATTCTAACTGACATGAGATGGTATCTCAATGTGGTTTTGATTTGCATTTCTCTAATGACCAATGATGATGAGCATTTTTCATATGTTTGTTGACCGCATATATGTCTTCTTTTGAAAAGTGACTGTTCATATCCTTCGCCCACTTTTGAATGGGTTGGTTTGTTTTATTCTTGTAAATCTGCTTTAGTTCTTTGTAGATTCTGGACATTAGCCCTTTGTCAGATGGGTAGATTGCAAAAATATTTTCCCATTCTGTTGGTTGCTGGTTTACTCTAATGATTGTTTCTTTTGCTGTGCAGAACCTCCTAAGTTTAATTAGATGCCATTTGTCTATTTTGGCTTTTGTTGCCATTGCTTTTGGTGTTTCAGTCATGAAGTCCTTGCCTATGCCTATGTCCTGAATGGTGTTGCCTAGGTCTTCTTCTAGGGTTTTTATGCATCAGTTCTTATGTTTAAAGCTTTAATCCATCTGAAGTTAATTTTTGTATAAGGTGTAAGGAAGGGGTCCAGTTTCAGCTTCCTGCATATGGCTAGCCAGTTTTCCCACATCATTTATTAAACAGGGAATCCTTTCCCCATTGCTTGTTTTTGTCCAGTATGTCAAACATCAGATAATTGTAGATGTGTGGCATTGCTTTTGAGGCCTCTGTTCTGTTCCATTGGTCTATATCTCTGTTTTGGTACAAGTACCATGGTGTTTTGATTACCGTAGGCTTGTAATATAGTTTGAAGTCAGGTAGCATGATGTCTCCAGCTTTGTTCTTCTGGCTTAGGATTGTCTTGGCTATGCGGGCTCTCTTTTGGTTCCATATGAAGTTTAAAGTGGTTTTTTCTAGTTCTGTGAAGAGGGTCAATGGTAGCTTGATGGGGATAGCATTGAATCTATAAATTACTTTGGGCAGTATGGAAATTTTTACAATATGGATTCTTCCTAATCATGAGCATGGAATGTTTTTCCATCTGTTTGTGTCCTTTCTTACTTCCTTGATCAGTGGTTTGTAGTTCTCCTTGAAGAGATATTTTACAACCTTTGTTAGTTGTATTCCTAGGTATTTGATTCCCTTAGCAGCAATTGTAAATGGGAGTTCACTCATGATTTGGCTGTTTGTCTGTTGTTAGTGTATAGGAATGCTTGTGATTTCTGCACATTGATTTGGTATCCTGAGACTTTGCTGAAGTTGCTCATCAGCTTAAGGAGGTTTTGGGCTGTGACGATGGGGTCTTCTAAATATACGATCCTGTCATCTGAAATAGGGACAATTTGACTTCTTCTTTTTCTAATTGAATGCCATTTATATCTTTTTCTTGCCTAATTGCTCTGGCTAGAACTTCCAATACTATATTGAATAGGAGTGGTAAAGAGGGCATCCTTGTCTAGTGTCAGTCTTTAAAGGGAATGCTTCCAGTTTTTGCCCATTCAGTATGATATTGGCTGTGGCTTTGTCATAGATAGCTTTTATTATTTTGAGATACGTTCCATTGATACCTAGTTTATTGAGAGTTTTTAGCACAAAGGGCTTTTGAATTCTGTCGAAGGCCTTCTCTGCATCTATGGAAATAATCATGTGGTTTTTGTCTTTGGTTCTCTTTATATGGTAGATTATGTTTACAGATTTGTGTATGTTGAACCAGCCTTGCATCCCCAGGATGAAGCCTACTTGATCATGGTGAGTAAGCTTTTTGAGGTGCTGTTGGATTTGATTTGTCAGTATTTTATTGAAGATTTTTGCATCAAAGTTCATCAGGGATATTGGCCTGTAGTTTTCTTTTTCAGTTGTGTCTCTGCCAGATTTTGGTATGAGGATGATGTTGGTCTCATAGAAAGAGTTAAGGAGGATTCCCTCTTTGTGTATTGTTTGGAATAGTTTCAACAGGAATGGTACCAGCTCCTCTTTGTACATCTGGTGGAATTTGGCTGTGAACGCTTATGGACCTGGACTTTTTTTGGTTGGTAGGCTATTAATTGCTGTCTCAACTTCAGAGCTTGTTATTGGTCTATTCAGGGTTTCAAATTCTTACTGGTTTAGTCTTGGGAGTGTACAAGTGTGCAGGAATTTATCCATTTCTTCCAGATTTACTGGTTTATGTGCATAGACCTGTTTGTAGTAATCTCTGATGGTAGTTTGTATTTCTGAGGAATTGGTGGTGATCTCCCTTTTATTGTTTTTTATTGCATCTATTTGATTCTTCTCTCTTTTCTTTTGTATTAGTCTAGCTAGCAGTGTCTATTTTGTTGATCTTTTCAAAAAACCAGCTCCTGGATTTACTGATTTTTTTGAAGGGTTTTTTGTGTGTCTTATCTCCTTCAGTTCTACTCTGATCTTAGTTATTTCTTGTCTTCTGCTTGCTTTTGAGTTTTTTGGATCTTGCTCCTCTAGCTCTTTCAATTTTGATGACAGGGTGTCAATTTTAGATCTTCCCTTGTTTTTCATGTGGGCATTTATTGTTATAAATTTCCCTCTAGACATTGCTTTAAATGTGTCCCATAGGTTCTGGAATGTTGTGTCTTCGTTCTCATTGGTTGTGAAGAACATTTTTATTTCTGCCTTCATTTCATTGTTTATCCATTTGTCATTCAGAAGCAAGTTGTTCAGATTCCATGTGATTGTGTGGTTTTCAGTCAGTTTCTTAATCCTGAGTTCTAATTTGATCGCACTGTGGTCTGAGAGACTGCTTGTTATGATTTCTGTTCTTTTGCATTTGCTGAGGAGTGATTTACTTCCAATTATGTGGTTAACTTTAGAGGAAGTGTGATGTGGTGCTGAGAAGAATGTGTATTCTGTGGATTTGTGGTAGAGTGTTCTGTAAATGTCTATTAGGACTGCATGGTCCAGATCTGCGTTCAAGTCCTGGATATCCATGTTGACTTTCTGTCTCACTAATCTGTCCAGATATTGACAGTGGAGTGTTAAAGTCTCCCACTATTATTGTGTGGGAGTCTAAGTCTCTTTGCAGGTCATTAAGAACTTGCTTTATGTATCTGGGTGCTCCTGCATTGGGTGCATATATATTTAGGATAGTTAGCTCTTCTTGTTGCATTGATACTTTTACCACTATGTAATGCCCTTCTTTGTCTCTTGATCTTTTTTGGTTTAAAGTCTGTTTTATCAGAGACTAGGATTGCTACCCCTGCTTTTTTTTTTTTTTTTTTTTTTTTTTTTTTGCTCTCCGTTTGCTTGGTAAATCTTCTTCCATCCCTTTATTTTGAGTCTATGTGAGTCTTTGCTCATGAGATGGGTCTTCTGAATTCAGCACACAGATGGGTCTTGACTTTTTATCCAGTTTGCCAGTCTGTGTCTTTTGATTGGGGCATTTAGGCCATTTACATCCAACATCAATATTGTTATGTTTGAATTTGATCCTGCTGTTTTGTTACTGGCTGGTTGTTTTGCTTGTTAGTTGACGTGGTTTCTTCACTGTGTCATTGCTCTTTACGATTTGGTACATTTTTGCAGTGGCTGGTAGTGGTTGTTCCTTTCCATGTTTAGTACTTCCTTCAGGAGCTCTTGTAAGGCAGGTCTTATAGCAGTGAAATCTCTCAGCAATTGCTTTTCTGTAAAGGATTTTATTTCTCCTTCACTTATGAAGCTTAGTTTGACTGGATATGAAATTCTGGGTTGAAAGTTCTTTTCTTTAAGGATGTTGAATATTGGCCCCCACTACCTTCTAGCTTGTAGGGTTTCTACCAAGAGATCTGCTGTGAGTCTGATTTTCCTTTGTGGGTGACTCGACCTTTCTCTCTGACTGCCCTTAGGATTTTTTCCTTCATTTCAACCCTGGTGAATCTGACGATTATGTGCCTTGGGGTTGCTCTCTTGAGGAATATCTTTGTGGTGTTCTCTGTGTTTCCTGGATTTGAATGTTGGCCTGCCTTGTTAGGTTGGGGGAAGTTCTCTTGGATAATATCCTGAAGAGTGTTGGATTCATTGTCCCTGTCACATTCAGGTATACCAATCAAGTGTAGATTAGGTCTTTTCACATAATCCCATAGTTCTTGGAGGCTTTGTTCATTTTTTTTTTCACTCTTTTTTCTCTAATCTTGCCTTCTCATTTTATTTCATTGATTTGATCTTCTATCTCTGATATACATTCTTCTGCTTGATCGATTAAGCTGTTTAAACTTGTGTATGCCTCACGAAGTTCTTGTGTTGTGTTTTTCAGCTCCATTAAGTCATTTATGTTCTTCTCTAAGCTGGTTATTCTAGTTAACATTTCGTCTAGCCTTTTTTCAAACTTCTTAGTTTCTTTTCATTGGGTTAGAACATGGTCTTTTAACTCAGAGAAGTTTGTTATTACCCACCTTCTGAAGCCTGCTCTGTCAGTTCATCAAACTCATTCTCTGTCTTGTTCTGTTCCCTTGATGGTGAGGAGTTGTGATCCCTGGGAGGAGAAGAGATGTTCTGGTCTTTGATGGTTTCATCCTTTTTGCGCTGGTTTCTTCCCATCTTTGAGGATTTATCTCCCTTTGATCTTTGAAGTTGGTGATTTCGGTGGGAATCTCTGAGTGGAAGTCCTGTCTGCTGAGGTTGGAGCTATATATTTTTTGGCCTGGAGAGACGTTGCTGGGCTCTCTCGGGTTCAGTCAGGTTGCTGAGTGGGTGGTCCCTCCCTGGAGTTTGTTTGCAGATGAGATTAGCCTCGCCTTCCCAATGGTGTCTCTCCTTCCAGAGCTTGATCTTCCCGGTTGGGGTCAAACTGGTGTATTTGCTGCCAAGCTCTCTAACCATCGGGCTTCAGTTTCAGTTTTGTGGGGGGGTGGGGCCTATGGCCTGTTTCCCTGTTTTCAACTCTGCCTCTTTCTGTGGGATGGGTCCATCCTACTGGTGTTAGTCCAAACTTTTGCTGACAACCTGTGGAACCCGGTAGGAGCTGCTGCTCAGGTCCGTGCCAATGATTTGTGGCACCTGGCGGGAGCTGTCACTCAGATTTGCATTGATAACCAACAGTGCCCCTCAGTCTGGCGGGGATTTCGTGGACTGTGGATTGCAGGAGGGATGAGGTAAGCACAGGATCCAAATCAGAGCACCAAGGGGGGTGAAGTCCCCAACCCTCTGTGTTGGGTGCAGGTTCCAGGTGGGGATGTGCCCCACACTGTCTCGGTTCACCCTCCCTGGGCAGCTCTTGCCCTGTGGTTCCTTCCCTGGGCTATTTTCAGTGCCCTACCAGTCCCACCTAAGCGAACCTGGCACTTCACTTGGAATCATGAAGTCCTCTAGGCGTCTGTGTCTCATTTGCTGGGAGCTGCATTCCGGTGTTGCCTCCTCTCAGCCATCTTGGTGCGTACTCCCCCATCTTTACAATATTTAATATACATATCCAAGAAGAAGAGATGTCTTTCCACTATTTTAGAATGTTTTATGTACTTTAGTTAACTCACTGGAGTTTTAAAGCTTTCTATATAAGAACCAGACTTTTTTTTTAGACTTATTTTTACTGCGTTGTATTTTTGTCTCATTTTTGAAATTAATCATCTCAAAGAGTGAAGCACCGAACTACAAGCCATTACCTATCACATTCCTCCCTTTAGGAAGTGTTCCCATGTAACATCCTTGAGTAGGTTGTTCCCTGGTTCTGCATTCTGCCTCAGTGATACCCATCATCCATATCTGGCCTCCTTGTTATTGTCTTCTGCATAGTTTTACTAACATTGTGATTAAATTTCTCAGGCTTTCAGGAAAGTCCATTGATACTTATGCTTGGTAAATTGTGAAATTTCTAAATTTCTTCCATGTACCACAAGACCATCCTCAGCAGGGCCACCATAGGAATTCTACTCCTGGTTCAGCTATTACCTACTTTTACAACCTTTGATAAATAATTAACCTCTTTTGGTTACTGTTTTCATATCTATAAGGAGGACCGGTGGGAAGAGACTGGTGGTTCTGAAACCACATAGCACCCTGACATACTGTGGGGTAGCCCTGGAGTGGAAGCTGGGGTGGGGAAGATGAGATTAAAAGAAGGTTGCCTAATTCAGTTTGCTCATATTTTACAGGTGAAAATATTTTGATTTGTTTATCCTATAATAGAATATTAAACAAAACTTGTCACTAAACTAACACCTAGTATGATTCACTCTAATTCTAAACATCTACCTCAGCATCTCTGAGAGGATACTATAGAAATCATCTGTTTCATTGACTAGACACAAAATACCTGTGGAACTTACCTAAAATTGATTCAGCCAAGTCCAAATATCTGCTCACAGAAATCTGATTACAAAAACCTGGCAAAAAAATATGTGTGCTTCTCTGCATTCTGATATTTGTAATATCAAAAAGCAAATATTTGTGAAAACATTTTAAAATTGGAGCACACTGTCATCATTGTAAAAATTTGTACCTGGCTTGGGAACTCCATGTTCTCTTTCCTATCAACAATTTTCTAACCTATTCTACTTTCCCAAATAAGATTAATTTCTCCCAGTCATGGAAATCTACTCGTCCCAAACTACCACAGGTTAATTTCTATATTTATTTTACAATTACTTTTAGTTGTGTTAGACTAGGGATAGTGTGGGGGAAAAATTACAGATAGAATAATTACCAAGAGTACAAGTAGCTGGATTCTCTCTGTCCATGTCTCTCTCTCTCTCTCTCTCTGTGTATGTGTGTGTCTGTGTGTGTGTGTGTGTGTGTGTGTGTGTGTGTCTGTGTGTGTGTGTGTGTGTGTGTCTGTTTCTTGCCCTGCCACAACTATGGTGCTTTGGGTAAATTAAGTAATCTCTACATATCACTTTTATTGGAATTTCAAAAACAATTTTTATGAGAGTTAAATGTTATTGTTTACGTTATTCACTTGACACAGTGCCTACTATACAGTAAACTGCAATCGGCTGATAATATTGAATTATGAGGTTTTTGGTTTGCTTGTTTTTGAGATGGAGTCTCGCTCTGTCACCCAGGCTGGAGTGCAGTGGTGAGTTCTTGGCTCACTGCAACCTCCACATCCCAGGTTCAAGCGATCCTCCTGCCTCAGCAGTCCAAGTAGCTGATAACAGGTGCTTGCTACCACACCTGGCTTATTTTTGTAATTTTAGTAGAGACAGGGTTTCACCATATTGGCCAGGATGCTCTCAAACTCCTGACTTCGTGATTCGCCCTCTTCAGCCTCCCAAAGTGCTGGGATCACAGTCATGAGTTACCGCGCCCGACAGGATAATGTTGAATTGTATGCTTTCTCTGTGTCATCTCAAGAAAATAAACACTTACCATATTATTACAAATAATGTATGTATTTGTGTATATATATCTTATAAATTTTATTATTGTTATTGGAAAGGATAACTTGGAATAACTACTTAGGTATTCCTACTTTCTTATATTGTTTAATGGAATGTTAAAAATTCATGAAAGTGTATGATTGTTCTCATTGTTTAATCATGGAATATATAATCCAAACAAAATAACATCAACACAGAAAACACTATAGAGTAGATAATACAGTATTTTTAGAACACTAGAGGAGACGGAGCAAACATAGACTAGTATAAAGCGAACACTTCCCTATTCAGCACCCATGGTAGACAGTGAAAATTAATAACACTACTTGTTTCAAATATGCTAAATTGTCCTATTATTCCAGCACACACTCCAGGCAGCCGCTACCATACCAACCAGAAATGCATATAGGATGAGTCCTAGTTACCACTCCTGCTCTAATATAATATTATGAAGAGATGCTCAAAAATACATAAAGAATGTCAAGAAGTATATTTCCTCTAAATAAACATAATAAAGCATAAAAGCAACAAGTAACTTGAAAAACTTCATATGACTAAAATGTCTTTAGTAGAATATTTCTAAAATGAATAGTCAATATAATGAAGGAATAAGGCTATAAATAAGAGAGATTGAAATTATTTAAATTTGTGTTTCAAAAGAATAATTTTGGCAAAACAGAATAATTACGAAGCAATGAAGACTCATTAAAACACATATTAATTAAGTAATGTACAGAATTTGAATGTGCATGTAAATTTATAACCCATATGGAATAAACATTTAACATTCAAACATATAAATTCCTAAATATTACAGTACTATTTAATTGTTTGCAAGTTCTCTAACAATTCTTGTAAAATACATTCGGATTTAAATAAAATCAGAATATGATTTTCTTTAAAGGTGCATTTTAACAGCATATTTATCTGGTTTCTAAATGTTATACTGGAAAAACAAGAAACAGAGAGTCAGTAAACTCAAATAAAGTACATTGTACACCCATTTTCAACCATAGAATACAAGAATATTGCAGTGAGCAACATTTTTAAGAACTCACTGATGCAATCCTCCTCAGCCTTGCCTTTATTTGTTAAATCTTTGTACTATTATTTTCTCTGTCAATTCAATTTTTTTCTTATTTATAATACCTATTTCTCATTAAATATTATGTAACAGAATGTGAATATATATTTCTAGAAAATAAGATTCTTTTTAGAACATCTTTCTCTCTATGGCATGTTAAAATGAGGCTTAGAGAGCTCAACTTGCTTAGCCAAGGACTTCAACCAGATAGTCAGAAATTAGAGGGTCCCTGAAGACAAGGCTTTTCGTACAGTTCATCATTTGTTTGTTGGCTATGTCAGTCAATAGAAAACTTCAGCCAATTAACAGTGCGTAGAACCTTTTCATCTATAAAACAAAGCCATAAATAATACAAAATATGTTTTAATACATGATATATCATGTTATATATGCATAAGTCTGTAAACATAGAAACTGTATGAAAAAACTTCACATAAATGAGTATTATATTGAACTCCATTGTGATTAAATATAGGAAGGAACATCTTATGTAAGGCAGCTGTAAACTAAGGAAAATCATGTTAGCACCAGAAGTTACATAGATTAAATTTGAATGAGTGCTAAGATGAATATTATAATCCCACTTGAAAGCAGATGGAGCTTTTCCATGATAGCTTTCCTCCAGTCGTATTCCTGGGACCACTAGTTTTGAAGTAGGTTGATGACTGTGTCAATGGAACGGGGTACTTTGTTCAAATACATTTGTAAACTACTTACTTAGACAACATTATCCAACAATCACTGTCATATATGAGTTCAGGTGTCTTAGTGTACAGATAGAGTCAATGCATCTTCCAAAGGGAAGGTGGACAGGTTTTCCCCATTCTGATTGACCATGAGACCATTCTGTAACAGATGATTTCAAGAGTTGTGTTCCTTTAAAACCTGTTCAAAATGCTGTTTTACATTATATTAACCACACCTATCATTGTCATTTATTACATGTTATATGTGATGTGTACATCTACTTTCATAAGAGGGGTGCCCAAAGAACTATGAAGGAGGTGAAATATGCAATAGAGTGATAATAAAGATATTGATGGATAGCTACAGCTATATATTTAAATATGGTTTTTAGACAGGATCTTTTTTTCTCCATAGTCACAAATCCCTTGAGTCAAGACTCTCCTCCACAGCAAAAGTGTAATTTTGACTTGCCCTCTGTACATAATAGACATTTCTTAAGGATGAGTCAGATAAAAAATGACAGTAAAACATTGCAAGTTATTCCACGGACTCTTGTGTTACTGTTGTCTATGCTACTTACAAGCTTAATATTTATAGGCATGTTAAAGTTAAATCAATTAATTACTTGTACTCAAGTCTTGATTTCACACTTCAAGGAAAAGCAGAATATTATTTTCCAACATTGTTTCTTGTGGGAAAATTAACAAGCACTTTTAAGAATACTGTACACATTTTTAAACATTGTATAAACGAGCAAATTTGTGGGGAAAAATTCTTAGCAAACCAACTTTCAGAAACAAGAAATTTCATGAAATCGTGTCCCTTGCAACAACATGGATGAATCTGGAAGCCATAATCCTAAGTTAATTAACACAGAAAAAGCAAACCAAATACCTCATGTTTCCACTTGTAAGTGGGAGCTAAAGGTTGGGTACTCATGGACATCAAGATGAGAGCAATAAACACTGTGGACTAGAAGCGGGTGGGAGAGGGAGGGGCATGAACTGAAAAATTACCTATTGTATATTATACTCAGTACCTGGGTGACAAGATCTGTACCCAAACCTCAGCATCATGTAATACTCATGTACCAAAACTGCCCATATACCTCCGTATCTAAAAGAAATGTTGAAATCATTAAAGAAAGAAAAACTGGCATTAAGCTAAATGAGTGGTGTTCTCCAAATGCAAGTTATATTTTGGTTCTCTGAAAACAATTTAATACCATTGTTCTTGTTTACTTACATTGATCACCATTTAAAGTACATCCAGGTAGTTTCTACTCCTTCACAGAATACACTTGGTGTCATTTATCTTACCAGCCAGTTGTATGTGTGCTGACACATACCAGAGTCAGAAATCAAACACACGCCCATTAGAACAGCTTATTTCTGGTAAACATATTTGCATTCTATCCCTACCAGGGCATTGTGTCTTCTGCAATTCACACTGTATCAGAGACTGTTAACTGAAGTTGCACATAAAAGTTTGAGGTACTTATTTTAGGAGGTGACTTTATTATTGGGTACAGCTGTAAACTCATAGAAGATTCAGATGCAAGGAACTAAAGTTCTAGACTGTCCAATAAATTAGCCACCAGCCGCATAGGGCTATTTAAACTAATTCAAAGTAAATAATGTTAAATATTTTTTCAGTTGCAGTGGCCACATTTCAAGGGTACAATTGTCACATGTCCCTTGTGGCTACTGTATTGAACAGTGCAGGTATAGAACATTTACATTTTCACAAAAGGTCCTGTTGGACATCTCTATATATCTTGCTGTCCCTAAATAAGATCCCAAGCTATAGGGAGATTACATCAATAAAATTCTCCTTTTTCCCAAATTGAAACCTCTGTCCAAAGACATCAAATGACCTATTCAAGCACACATCATTTAAAAAAAAACAAACTCGATTTAAACAAATCCAGCTCTGTGCGCAACTGTGTGAGTATATATATTGTTGTGATCCTTGCCAATCAAACTTATACAAGGTCCAGCCTCAGGCAACCATAAATGTGCTCTGTCAAGATGGATTATATTTCTGTTTTCTAGAATTCAAGAGTCATATATATTTAATGTACTCTTTCGTGTTTTGTTTAAATCCTATATATTTGTTAAACTCATTTATTTGTTCTGGTAGCTTTTTATTTAGATGCTTTAGGAATTTCTATATAGATGATCATGGCATTTATGATTATAGATATTTTTATGTTTTCATTTCCAATCAGTATCCATTTATTTCTTTAGTCTTATTTATTTGCCTATAATTTCTAGGACAACACTGAATGGAAGCTATAAGAGTGAGCATCTTGTCTTATTCTTGAATTTAGAGGGAAATATCAATTTTTCATCATTAAGCATGAAGTTAGCTGTAGGTTATCTATTTGTATATCTGTCTATCTCAGGCACCTGACCTTATGCAATTGTGGAAGATGATTAAGCAGTATCTCTTTGTATATGATGCTTGAGACTGAACTCAAAGGGATAGGCAGTGAAAGAGGAAAAGTGAATGGAGTGATCATGGATAACCTGTAACCCATAAACATGACTGGAACCTATGAGGAAGGACAGAAACCTATGTTTGTTTTCAATTTTCTCAATTTTAATGATGTGAGTGTCTTGCAGGAGAAGCTGATGCTCTTCTTTCAATATTTTTCATATAATAGCAAAGCAATAGCAATAGCAAGGCTAAACACACACCTATCCAAAAGTCAATGAACTTGAAGGAAGATTCAGCAGAAGATACTGCCATTGCTGGTCTTGCTGCTGTCCCACTTAGATGATGCGAGTCAATACAGCAATAAGTTGTATGAGCTATGAAAGTGCCTGCTCCTACCTTCCTAGCATAAATAAAAGATGATGGCTATTTCATACCTGACCTCCAAACTTTATGCACATTTTATCTCTTCTGGGCCCAATGTTACTGGAAACATAGAGGAAAGACAATTTGGGGGAAAAATTACTGGGTCTCTAGTTAAGCTGACATATTACAAAGCTACCATACCTTTCATTTCTAATTTACTCATTTTATTATGTACAGGTGTTGAATTATTTCAAATGAATTTTCTGCTTCTGCTGATATAAATCTTTACCTTCGTTCTAGTTAGTGAATTATATTAAAATATGTTTGGATGTTAAATCAGCTGTGCATTTATGCAATATTCTGCACTTAGTCATTGTGTATCCCCTTTTACTATATGGATGAATTTGTTTTGTTCATAGTTTGTTAAGAACTTTTACTCATCTGCCCCTGAAAGACACTGTTCAAGAGTTTTATTTTTCTTTAATGTCTTTCTCAAGTTGTAGTGCAAAAGTATTTCTGGCTTCATAAAATCAGATTGAAATTATTCCTGCTTTCTCTATCTTTTGAAGTAGTTGGAGCGAATAGTAGTCTTTCTTTCTTGAATGTTTTTTTTTTTTTCACATTGGACATTTGTAAAATTGAATGTTTTATAGAATTCCCTAGTAAAGCCTCCTCATCCAGAATTTTTTTAAGTACAGGCTTTTAATTACAAATTTAACTTTTTTACTTGTTGGACAGCCATTCAGGAGTTTTGTTTACTTTTGAAGGGTCTTTATGGGAAGACCCTTTGAAGTGTGTATTTTTTTGCAGGAAATATAAAACAATCTCTTAAAGCTAGTAAGTTCATTGAGGTAGCAGTCTACAAGATAAAAATTTTAAAATTGCTTTTCTGTATCCTACTAATGAACATGTAGACACCAAAATTTAAAAATATTATACTATTTACATTAGCTCAAAAATAAAATAAGCACAAATCTAACAAAACATGTACAACACTTACATGCTGAAAACCAAAAAATGCTAATGAAAGAAATAAAAGATAAAATCAATAAATGGAAAGATATATTAAGTCCCTAGATTAGAAGATTCAATATAGTAAATATATCAATTCTCCCCTAAATGATACATACGTTTAATCCAAGTTCTATGAAGATTCTAGCAAGATATTTTTATAGATTTGGGCAAGATCATTCCAAAATGCGTATTTTAATTCAAAAGAACTATAATAACAAAAACGATTTTTAAAAGTAAAAATAAGGTAGAAGAAATCAGTCTAGCCACAATCAAGGGTTATCATATAGCTAGAGTAATCAAAATTTTGTGGTATTCATGGGAGGGTAGATACATGGATCAGTGAGACAGAATCCAGAATCCAAAAATAGACCCACACAAAATTTCAAATGATATTGCACAAAAGTACAAATGTAATTTGATAAAGGAAATACAGCCTTTCAACAAATGGTACTAGAACAATTAACTATCAGTAGGCAAAAAAATGAACATTGACCTAAGTCTCACACTTCATACAAAAAATGGATCACAGACTTAAATGTAAAATGTAAAACTATAATATTTTAGAAATAAACAGGAGAAAATCTTCAGTATCTAAGGCAAGGCAAAGAGTTCTCATATTTGACTTCAAAAGCCCTATTCATGAATAGAAAAAACTCCTTTGCCTTTATCAAAATTCAAAACTTTGCTCAAAGGAAGTCTCTGTTAAGTAGTGTAGAAGGCAAACTATGAAGTTGGAGGAAATAATTGTAAACCATAAACAACAGAAGACTCTTTTCTAAAATATGTAAAGAACTCTCAAACCTCAACAGTAAAAATTTTAAAAATCTAATTAGAAAATGAGCAAAAAAAAAAAAAAAAAACCCATGAAGAAACATTTAACCAAAGAGAATATACAAAGAGCAATACCTGAAAGGACGTTTGACACCAATTAAATAACAATGAGGTAACACTAAACACCTTTCATGATATCTAAAACAAAAACACTGACAGTACTGTATATTATGGGGATTTAAAGAAAGCGGGTCACCCATTTACTGTCAGTAGGATATGACAGCCACTTTATAAAACAATTTGGAATTTTTCTCAAAAACTAAACATGGAAATATAATATGACCCAGTGACTTTACTTCTGGGCATTTAACCCACAGAAATAAAATCTTATGTTCACACAAAAATGTGTACATGAATATTGGTAGTAACTATTTTTCTTTTTTTCTCTAAGACAGTAAGAGATTCGCTCTTATTGCCCAGGCTGGAGTGCGATGGTGTGATCTCAGCTCACTGCAACCTCCACCTCCTGGGTTCAAGGGATTCTCCTGCCTCAGCCTCCTCAGTAACTGGGATGATAGGCATTCGCCACCATGCCCAGCTAAATTTTTGTATTTTTAGTAGAGATGGGGTTTCATCATGTTGGCCAAGCTGGTCTTGAACTCCTGACCTCAGGTGATCCATCCACCTGGTTCTCCCAAAGCATTGGGATTACAGGCCTGAGCCACCACACCTGGCCTGCTAGTAACTTTATTTGTACTAGCCCAAAACTGGAAACAGTTTACTCAGATATTCTTCAATGGGTGAATGAATGGTTAAACACATGATGATAAATCCATACCATGTTGTGATACCATAATAAAAACCTAGTAAAAAGCTATGATAATTTTGATAATGTGGCATTTAGGCAAGACTAGACAACTGAACACTGAAAAAAATCTAATGTCTATAAGCAAAAGGAGGAGGTTTTCAATAAATATCTCTGGGTTAAGTGGATCAGTGTGTTGAAAATAAACAATTTATATTAACCTATATCTTACTGTATATCTTATAGACAAAAATCAACTTCTGGCAGTTTGCAAATCAAAATATAAAATGCAATTGGATAAAGCTTTTACAGGGATACCTGGAAGAATATTTCTATGACCTTGAAGAAGTAAATATTTTTTTTTTTTTCTTTTTGGAAATGGAGTTTCACTCTTGTTGCCCAGGCTGGAGTGTAATAGTGTGATCTCGGTTCACTGCAGCCTCTGCTTCCCAGGTTCAAGCAATTCTCCTACTTCAGCCTCCCAAGTAGCTGGGATTACAGGCATGCACCACCATGCCTGACTAATCTTGTATTTTAAGTAGAGATGGGGATTCTCAGTGTTGGTCAGGCTGATCTCAAACTCCCGACCTCAGGTGATCTGCCCACCCGCTTTGGCCTCCCAAAGTGCTGGGAGCCACTGCGCCCAGTGAATATTTCTTAACCAAGTCAAAAACAATTTAAGAAAAAAATATATAAATTGGGCAATGTCTAAATTAAGAGCCAGTCATATAAACACACCGTTAATACAATGAAAAGCCAAGTCAAAGACTGGGAGAAAATATTTACAGTAAACCTACCTGAGAAAAGATATGTTTAGAATTGCTAGAAAGTTCTTTGGGTGGCCTTGGACTAACCTGGTTCTCCCCCATTTTCTCACTTGTAGATCTTAAAATTAACTGTACAGTTTGATGGGAATGCAATATCCTGAGATAAGAGGGAACTGGCTGGAACAACCTAGCCTTTGTTCCAGTTTCCCCCTAGAGTAGGATGTTCTTTAACACTTTAGCATAATGTGCCCTGTTTCTCCTGAGGTGTAAAACCCAGGGCAGGCTGCTTTTCAGGGTCTTTCAGGTGTGGTGCAAGTGGGGCATATGCAGTGAGACTCTACCTGCCACGTGCAGCTTTCCAGAGCCTTCACAGACTGACTTGGCAGTGAATCCTAGGCTTCTTTTGTCTCTTACTATCTGTAAATAATAAGCACTGTCTATGTAACTTATGTGTGTGGCTGTTCTCTCTCACCAGCTTCAGGTAAGTTGTTAACCAGTGCATAGTTAACTTGCTTCATAAGAATATATACATATTTCCTAAAAACAATAAAAGACCAAAAATAGAAAAAAGGACATGGGAGGACACTTTTAAATGGCCAATGAACATGGAAATCTTCAACTTAATTAGTCATCAGGTAAATGCAAATTAAGATCACAATATATTACATCTACATGTCTACCAAATTGACTTCGGTAACGAAAAAAAGTGTTGGCAAGATTATGAAGAAACTAAAACTGTCTTACACTGCTTTGAGAGTATAAATTGATGCCATCATTGACTGCTGGTAATATGGATTAATAGTCAACATAAGCGAACCTAAATTACCTATCAAGTCCACTCCTATGTATAAAATCACAGAAATGTGTACATCCGTTCACCAGAAGACATGCACTAGAATATTTGTTATCACTTTGCAGAGTACTAAATTACGAACTAGCTAAACGTCAATGGATTTGGAAAATGTGCTGTATTTATAGGTAAAATACCACAGAGCAATGAAATGAATAATCTACATTAATATAGACGAATATCACCAATGTAATGTTGAGCAAAAGAAGGTAGATACAAAACATATACTCTATGCTTCCAGTTTTAAAAAGATAAAAACTGGCAAATGAAACTCTGCTCTTAAAAACTAAATAGTGGTTAGTTATCACTGAGGTTTAGTGCCTGTGAAGAGTTACAATGGGGCCTTCCAGAATGCTGGTAATGTTCTGTTTCTTGATGTGGATGCTGGCAATACAAACGGATTTGGTTTGTGACTGTACATCAACCTGCAGCTTTAGGAAGTGTGCATTTTTTCTGTGCATGTTATTCATCCATAAAACATTGTGAAAAAGCAACTTAAAATTCCACATCATGATTTTAAAAACCATTGATGATTAAGTGAAAAAATTTCTAAAAAATATATGAAAATCGAGACTATTTGATATTTTTCTTCAACCTCCCTTATGCTGTGTCTGTGTGAGATTTTAGCTCTATGTGGTAGGTTCAGTATACTCTTATAATATGAAGTCTTATTACCTCTAGGTCTTCTCTGATATCCTAAGATCTAATCTTAATCAGCTGCAAGACAATCTTATGGACCCAGGTGATAGTTAGAGAAACTCATTATCTTCCTAGTTAAAAGTCTATTTTGTCTTTTATCAAATTATAGTAGAGATTTATCTTTGATTAGCTTTTTCTCAAAATTCCTGCAGCCACTTTTCTCTCCTTGCACCACCTTGCATCTAACATAGACATGGATCCTCTGGTTTATTTCCCAAGCACAATAGACGTGAGTCTGTCTCTTATGAGTTTTCTGACTTTATTGAAGTTTTTTAAAAAATGGAAGGAGTTTAAATAATGGAGTGGAGAGAAGCAGTATTAAAGTTATACCAGAAAATATTTTTTCCTAAAGTGCATTGGCCACTGTTTTTAGAGACTTTTTAGAAGTTTCAGATTCACATCAAAATTAAGTGGAAGATACAAAGATTTCCCACATACTGTCTGTCACCATATGTAAAAACAGTCTTCCACACTGTCAAAATCCTGTACCAAAATGATATATTTGTCACAATTAAGTAACCCACGCTGACATATTATTAACAGCCAAAGTTTATAGTTTACTTTAGGGTTTGCTCTTGGTGATGTGCATTCTATGGGTTTTGGCAAGTAAATAATGACATGTGTCCACAATTATAATATCATACAGAGTAATTTCACTGCCTTAAAAATCCTCTGTGCTCTGCCCCTTCATCCCTTTCTCCCCCCAAGGCCTGGCAACCACTGATGCTTTCTGTCTCCATAGTTTACCTTTTCCAGAATCTTATAGAGTTGGAATCATAAAGTACATAGGCTTTTCTGATTGGCTTATTTCATTTAGTAGTGTGCATTTAAGATTCCTCCATGTCTTTTCATGGCTTGATAGTTTATTTATTTTTGGTGATGAGTAATATTTCATTGTCTAGATGTGCCATACTTTATTTATTCACCTATTGAAGTACATCTTGGTTGTTTCCAAGTTTTAGAAATAATAAATAAAGGGTCTGTAAACATCGACGTGAAGGTTTTGGTGTGGACATAAGTTTTTAACTCTTCTGGGTAAATATCAAAGAGCATGACTAGTGGATCACATACCAAGAATATGTTTAGATTTGTAAGACATGAGCAAAATGTCTTCCAAAGTGGCTGTAACCATTTTGCATTCCTACCAGCAAACAATGAGGGTTTCTTTTGCCCAGGACTCCCACCAGCATTTGATGTTATTCATGGTTTTTTTTTTTTTTGGTGGGGGGGGGGCATTCTAATAGATGCTTCATGGTATCTTATTGTTCTTTTAATTTACAATTCTCCAATGATTTTAACATTGAGCATCTTTTCATATGCTTATTTGTCATTTATATACCTTCCTTGGTGAGATATCTGTTCAGGTCTTTTGTCAACTTTTAATAAGGTTGTTCATTTTCTTATTTTTGTGTTTTAATGAGTTCTTTGTAGATTGCTTCTTTTGCTGTACTAAAGCTTTTTAATTTAATATAATCATACTTGTTTATTTTTTTGTTTGTTACCTGTGCTTTGGTATCATATCCAAAACAATTCATTGCCAAGACCAATGTCAAGGAGTATCTCCCTTATGTTTTCTTCTAGGAGTTTTACAGTTTCAGGTCTTACATCTAAATCTTTGATTTATTTTGAGTTGATTTTTGTGTATGGTGTAAGATAAGGATCCAATTTCATTCTTTTCCATGTCAACATCTAGTTTTCCAGACACCATTTATTGAAGAGATTATTCTTCCCCCAACTGTATTCTTGGTGTTCTTGCTGAAGATGTTAGTTGACTGCGCATGTGTGGATTTATTTCTGGGCTCTCTATTCTGTTTAATTGTGTCTATGTATCTGTTTATATGCCAGTACCATACTGCACAAGAAAGGAAAAAGTCAACAAAACGAAAAGGTAACCTGCAGAATGGAAAATATATTTGCAAACCATATATTTCACACAGAGCTAATATCTAAAAATACATAAGGAAAACATACAACTTAATACTAAAACTACAAATATCCCAATTTAAAAATAGGCAAAGTACTTAAACAGACACTTCTCAAATAAACAAAATTAATATGGCCAACAGGTATATGAAAACGTGCTCAAGACATCTAATTAGTCTATGCATGTAAATTGAAACCATAATGAGCTATCACCCCACATCTGTTAGAATGATTATTGTCAACGAGACAAAAGATAACAAGTGTTGGCAAGGATATGGAGAAAGGGGATCTTTATACACTGTTGATGGAAATGTAAATTAGTAACTACATGGGAACCAGTATAGAGTTTCTAAAATAATTCAAGTGGAAATACCATATGAGCCAGCAATCCCGCTTCTGGGTATATATCCAAAGAAATGGAAGTCAGGATCACAAGGAGATATCTTCACTCCAATGTTCATTGCAGCATTATTTACAATAGCCAAGTTATGAAAAATATCAAATGTCCTTCAATAGATGAATGAATAAAGAAAATGTACTAAACACATACAATGGAATATTATTCTGCCTCAACATCCTGCCATTTGTGACAACATGGAGGAAACTAGAGGACATTACGCTAAGCTAAATAAGAAAAATACAAGGCTAGATGCAGTGGCTCACACCTGTAATCACAGCACTTTGAGAGGCCAAGGTCACCTGAGGCCAGAAGTTCGAGACCAGCCTGGCCAATGTGATGAAACCCTGTCTCCACTAAAAATACAAAAATTACCCAGGCATGGTGATGCATGCCTGTAGTCCCAGTTACTTGGGAGAATGGGGCACAAGAATAACTTGAACCCCAGAAGTTGGAAACTGCAGTGAGTTGAAATCATGCCATTGCACTCCAGCCTGGGCAACAGAGCAAGACCCCTGTTTCAAGCAAAAAAAAAGAGATACAGAGAAATACTGCATTATCTCAGTTATATGTGGAATCCAAAATAGGCAAACTCATAGAAGCACAGAGTAGAATGATGATTGCCAGCAGCTGAGGGAAAGGGGAAATGGAGTAATGTTGATTAAAAATGTGAATTTCAATTATGCAGGATGAATAAGTTCTGGAGATATAATGTACGACATGGCAACAATAGTTTGCAACACAGTATTGTATACTTGAAATTTGCTAAGAGAATTGATTATAAATGTTCTTACCATACACACATAACTATGGAGGTGACAGATATGTCAATTAGCTTTATTGTAGTGATCATTTCACAATGTATACATATATCAAAACATGACATGCACACCATAAACATATGTATAATTTTTATTTCTCAATTATACCTCAATACAACTAGAAAAACAAAGCAAAGAATAAAAAAAGATTGTATCCTTTCTAAAGTTGCACTCATGCTGATTCCAGATATAGACTGCTCTGAACTGGAAGAGCTGACTTCTAGAAGGAAGAAGGAGTGGTCTTCCTAAAGGCAGGCCAGACCACACCCAGGGGGTCCATCACTTACAAACTGGCCACAGTGACAACTGACTTTTCAGATGCTGGTAAATTTGCCCTCAGGAAGCAAATACTCAGCAAAACACATAAAGATTTAGATTTGGTTACAATTCCTGGATGAGTATCACAAGACTGATTGGAGCCACTAAAGACTGACTAGAAATAGCAAAGACTTGAGTTTTTTTTAGTTTGTTTTTAAGCTCTACTCAATTTTTCTATCTTTGTCTTCTCTGTCATAGCTACAATTAATAGTTAACAACATAACTACTCTTCACTGTATTTCCTTCAGAAAATGCCTAAAACTCTCTAACCCCAGTTTTCTTATCTTTAAAGAAAACATAAGGTTGCTGTGAGGATTAAATAAATGTACATTAAGCACTATGCATGCTCCAAAGAAAGTGCACAATAATTTGGATGCCTTTGTTTCTGTTGTGGTCGTGGTGACAGCAGTGAATCTTAAGTTAAATCTTCACACCACTCACACATGCATACATGTGCTAACTATGTAGGACAGTGGATGTGTTAATTAGCTTAATCGTGGTAATCACTTCATGATACATACATATATCAAAATGTCCAGTTTTACATCTTAAACACATACAATTTTCAATGTCGATGATACCTCAATAAAGCTGTTGAAGTTATGTGTCCATTTTGAATAACATTCATTTATCAGATGTGTGTTTTGCAAATCCTTTTCCCTCACTCTGGCTTGTCTTCTCATTCTCTTTATAGTGTCTTCTGTAGAACAGAAAGTTTTAATTTTAAAGAAGCTCAGGTTTAATTGTTTCATGGATAGTATCTTGGTGTTGTGATAGATTACATGAATTGATTTCCAAATGTTGAAGCAGGCTTGCATACTTGGATAAATCTCATTTGGTCTTGTAGAATTCTTTTATACATGGTTGGATTTGATTTGCTAATATTTTTATGCGAATTTTTGAATCTATGTTCTTGTGTGCTATTAGTCTTTAGTTTTCTTTATTATAATTCTTTCTCTGGTTGGTATCAGGAAATGCTGGCCTCATAGAACAACTTAGGGAGTATTCCCTCTGCTTCTGTCTTCTGAAACATATTGTAGGATTTACTTTAACTTTTATTTTAGATTCAGGAGAAAATGTGCAAGTTTGTCATGTAAGTAAATAGCAGGTTATAGGGGTTTGGTGCACAAATTATTTCATCACCCAGGTAGTCAGTATAATTTGATCCTCATTTTCCTCCTACCATCAAGTAGGCCCCAGTTTCTGTTGTTCCCTTATGTCCATAAGTATTCAATGTTTAGCTTCCACTTGTGAGAACATGTGGTATTTGGTTTTCTGTTCCTGCATTAGCTCCCTTAGGAAAATGGCGCCTAGCACCATGTTGCTGCCAAGGATATGATAAGATATCTTATTCTTTTTTATGGCTGTGTAGTATTTGATGGTGTATATGTACCACATTTTCTTTATCCAGTCTACCGTTGAGGGGCATTTAGGTTGATTACGTGTCTTTGCGATTATGAATAGTGCTGTGCTAAACATACATGTGCATGTCTTCATGGTAGAATGATTTATATTTCTTTGGGTGTCCAATTCTGAGATTGCTGGGTTGAGGTAATTCTGTTTTGAGTTATTTGAGAAGTTCTGTAGTCATTTTCAGTTAGTTCAAAATATTTGTAAATTGCTCTTGAGATTTCATCTTTGAATCGGGTTATTTAGAAATGTTTTGTTTCTCTTTCTACATATTGTATGATTTTCTAACTATCTGTTGTAGTCTAGCTTAATTCTATTTTGTTATGAGAATAGGCATTGTAGGCTTTCTATCATTTTAAATTTTTAAATATGTGTTGCTAGTACAGCATGTGGTCTATTTTGGTGAATGCTCCATGTGAACCTAAGAAGAATGTACGTTCTGCTATTGTTGGATAAGTACACATGCTTCTTGACTTATAATGGGGTTATGCCCCAATAAACCCATTGTAAATTGAAAATATCATAAATTCCCTGGTGTGATGGCTCAAAGCTGTAATTTCAGCACTTTGGGAGGCCAAGGCATGAGGATTACTTCAGGTCAGGAGTTTGAGACCAGCCTGGGTAACACAGCATAGAGCCCATATTAGCTGGCTGTGATGGCACATGCCTGTAGTCCTAGCTACTAGAGAGACTGAGGTGGGAGGATAGCTTGAGCCCAGGAGTTTGAGGTTACGGTGAACTATGATCACACCAATGCATTCCAGCCTGAGTGACAAAGTGAGATCCTGTCTCTACAAAAACAAAGAAAAAAATATATGTCATATTCAAACTGAATTTAATACACCTAACCTATCAAACATCTGGTATTGATGGTTGAAGTACAGATGCTCTTAGCTTAGCCTAGCCTACCTTGAACATGTTCAGAACACTTGCATTAGCCTACAGTTGGGTAAAATCATCTAAGACAAAGCCTATTTTATAATAAATTATTGAATATTTCATGTGAATTATTGAATACTGTATAGAAAGTGACAAATGGAATGGCAGTATGACTATACAAAGTATGGTTTCTACTGAATGCATATCACTTTTGCACCATCAGAAAGTCAAACAATCATAAGTTCAACCATCATTAAGTTCAAAGTCTGGGACTGTTGTAGTTGAGAGATGTCAGTTACATCCAGTTGATTAATGGCTTTCTTGAGTTCAACTATTTCCTTACTGACTTCCTGCTAGATCTGTCCATTTCTGATAAATTGGTGTTGAAGTCTCCAATTGTAACAGTGAATTGATCTACTTCTTGCACATTTACAAGTTTTTGCATCATGTATTTTGACGCCCTTTTGTTAGGCACATAAACATTAAGGATTATTTTGGGTTTTGGGAGAATTTACCCCTTTGCCATCATGGATTGCCCCCCTTTATCTCTGATAACTTTCCTTGCTCTGAAGTCTCCTCTATCTGAAATTAATATAGTCACTCCTGCTTTCTTGTGTTTAGTGTTAGAATGCCACACATCATTTTCCATCCATTTAATTATTATTATTATTATTATTTTTTTTTTGACAGAGTCATGCTCTGTCATCCAAGCTAGAGTGCAGCTGTACGATCTTAGCTCACTGCAACCTCCATCTCCCAGGTTCAAGGAATTCTCATGCCTCAGCCTTCTGAGTAGCTGGGATTATAGGTGTGCACCACCATACCCAGCTAATTTGTGTGTGTGTGTGTGTGCATATACTTAGCAGAGATGGGGATTCACTGTGTTGGCCAGGCTGGTCTCAAACTCCTGGGCTCAAGTGATCTGCCTTCCTCGGTCTCCCAAAGTATTAGGATTATAGATGTGAGCCACTGGCCCAGCCTTCCATCCATTTACTTCTAATTTATATGTGTCTTTTAAAATTTCAGTGAGTTTCTGGTAGACAACATATATTTATATCTTGTTTTTGATCTGCTCTGATAATTTCTCTCTTTCAATAGGTGTTAAATTTAGACCATTGCTATTTAAAGTGATTATTAATGTAGTTGGATTAATTTTTATTTGTTTCTCTCTTCTATTTTTGCTTTTGTTCTTTGTTCCTATTTTTTCTTCTACTCTTTTACTGCTTTTTGTGGTTTTAATTGAATTTTGTATGATGTGGTTTTTGTCCTTAGCATATCAGTTATATTTCTGGTTTTTTAAAAACCATTTTTTGGTGTTTTCCCTGGAATGTACACTTACAAGTAATCCATCCTCACTTTCAAATAAAATGATAGTATTTCATGGGCAGTGCAAGTACCTCACAATAACAAAATAATTCTAATTCTTTCATCCAGCCCTTTGTATCACTGCTGTCATTCAATTCATTTATACATAAACATATATATATTTCAAAATTTCATACATCTATTATCCAATACATTAAGCATAATAAAATACATTTTTACTACTCTAATTTTGAAAAACTTATGTTACATTGATTAAGAATAATAACAATAAATGTTTTTATTTTGCTTTCACTTATTCTTTCTCCTATGCTCTTCCTTTCTTTATGTAGATCTGAGTTTTTGATCTTACACAATTTTCCTTTCTTCTGAAAAATTCCTTTTAATATTACTTACAAGGCAGGTTTACTGACAACAATTTTTTCGATTTTTGATTTTTGGATAAAGTATTTTTCTTTCATTTTTGAAGGATAATTACAAAAAGCATAAAACTTTATGTTGTTTATCTCCCTATACTATAAATATTTTGCTGTGCTCTCTTTTTGCTTATATGATTTCTAGGAGAAGTCACATAGAATTTTTATCTTTGCTCCTCTGTAGGTAAGCTATTTTTCTCTCTAATTCCTTTCACAATTGTTCTTTGCCCTTGATTTTCTGAAGTTTCAATACAATATGCCTTAGTATATGTGTTTTCACGTTTATCCTGTTTGGTGTTCTCTAAGCTTTCTGAGTGTATGGTTTGTTATATGACACTAATTTGGGAAAGTTATCAATCATCATTGTTTCAAATATGTCTTTCTTTTGCTCATTTTTCTCCTTTTGATATTTCCATTCTGCTTAAGTTATATATCTTTTATAATTGTCCCACACTTCTTGGACAGTCTGGGTTTTTTCAGTCTTTTCTTCCCTCTTTTTAGTTTTAGGAGATTCTATTGAGATGTCTTCACATTCAAAGATTATTTTCTCAGCCATATTCAGTCTACTAATGAGCCCATCAAAGGCATTCTTCCTTTCCTTTATACTGCCCATCTGTTCTAGCATGCTGTGCACTTCACTTATTAGATTCCTTATTCTATTAATTGTAGTTGTATCAAATTCCTGAGCTAGTAGTTCCAACATATCTGAATTTGGTTCTTATTCTTGTTCTGTGTTCAAACTGTGTTTTATACCTTTTAGTATGCCTTGTAATTTTTTTCTTGATTGCCAGACGTGATGAACTAAGTAAAAGGAATCTGATTCTTGTTACAATGGAGGTTTCTGCTTGTAAGTCTCTGCTCTAATAAGCTGTGACTCCTTGTATTCAACAGTATTTTTTTCTGACTTTGAGGCAGAAATTTGTCTTGTGACATCACCTCTCTGACAGATTTGAGATGAGTTGCTGATTTTTCAGAGCGCTCAAATTTTACTTGTTATGAGGATGAAGTGATGACTTTCAAGCTCCTTACATGCCATATTGAAAACTGGAACTCCATTGACTACTTTTTCTTAGAAGGTATTAAAAAAAATCAGAGTCCATTTATACAGAATAAAAGTACAGGAGCCCTACTATAATTAACAGGGGCATGCTTTTTAACAATCTGTGAGATTAAAAACGAAAACAAAAACAATTTCTCTTCTCCAAAATTCCATTTTATATTAAATTTGGAGAGCAACTTAGTTCTACATTTTCCTCACCTCTCTCATACAAGTCTTTTCTTTCATAAACAAAAAGACCATTAAGATGAGGATTCCTACAAGGGCACAGAGTTCTGTTAGGGGAAATATTGCTGTTGGTATGAGGAGATCAATATAGAAACCTTTTAAAAGGCAAATTTGTCTTCCCACTCTGACCATAAATAAAAAAGAAAATAAACTACAAATATCGTAAAAGTCTAACTTTTTAGTAAGTTTTGTTGGGATAAATATTGTACTTGTCTTCTGTGTAAGAGTATTTCTTGACTTGTTAAACTTTTCAATTAAGAAATTATCACATGAAGTATTTAAAATGGTAAAATTTAAATAATATTAAATAGTATGTAATGAAATATAGAACGTTCATTTGCACGAGTATATTGAAATGCCTTTTCTTCTTAGCCCTTGAGGATAATAGGATATAAAACACAACTCTAAACTGTATATAACTTATCCATGAGGGAATCATCAAGAACACAAGAAAGTTCACTTTTGGAAGAAATGAGAAAGAAGGGAATTTGTCCATTTAGCCAAGAAAGAAATGTCTAAATATGTCTAAATAAAATGGCTAAATTATGCATAAGACGGACTCTCAAAAGTGCAGTAAATTATGTTACCAATATTTGCTGGTTAACCTCCAACTTTAAAGAGCCATAAACTACATGCACATTTATCAGTTGTGGGTTGTTAGTCAAATCTGCTATGACCACAAAGTTACACCTCCAAAAATATCAGATGGGAGTCAAGTAGAATTTTTATAAAATGCTCTGACATATATCAAAAGCAATCATTATTTTGTCTCTTTCTCTATGAAGCTCCATAGGTCACCTTGTTTTCCACCTGACTACTTTGGGTTCAGAGGAATGAAGTGGTAACTCCAATCCCCTGCACATCCTCACTGGAGGTTTATTTACAATATACAACCCAGACAGACCAGGTATAGCATACTAAAAGGTTTCCTTAGGTAGGAAATCAGTATATAGCAGCCCCAGAAGACCCTCATTTATCTTCCAGCTAGTAAATTCCATCGCTATGTTTAAAGGAGGTTAAAGCTGCCTGAGAGGTCCCTAAGGAGGATAAAACAGAGTTGCAAGCTCCCTACTAACCCTATTCTCACCCTACAAATAGCGCTTCCATAAATATTGTAGTATTTATGGTGGTGGTAAATGATATATTCCTTAAAAGCAAAATCATGAATTCCATACAGATATAAAAATAACACGTCAAAGACATATATAACTCATTAATGAATTAGCAAACCAGCAAAATGTTTGGTTCAAAAAAGAATTCAAATATACCATATATAGGAAAACAGAAAGGCTGAAACAAATTAATAAGTAAATGTTAAATTGGTCAACATTGGCAGGACAATAGCAAGTTGTATTCCACAAGATTAAATCCATTAGCATTTCTAGAAAAAAAAATAATGTACAGCATTACATTTCCTACAACCTCTAGAGTTATAAAATAGCCCAAAACCAATAAATTAGAAAACCCAGAAGGATGAGCTAGCCAGAAAATCCAGGAATCTTTTGTGTGGGTGTATACATGTTTTAAAATGTCATACAGTTTTTCCTGACAGTGGACAAATCTACCTAGAAGTGGATTTGCTGGATCTAGAATATTCATATATTTCAATTTAAAGGATACTAGCAGGTATTTCCCCCAAGTGATTGTGCCAATTTACACATTTGTAAACCATGTAAAGTTTTTTTATACTTGTAAAAATTAGGAAACCTTGAGCCTAATTTAGATCTACCAAGAGTTAATCTTTATATCATCCTTTTTACAGTTTTCATACATCTGAAGTCTTTAGAGCTATTATCTGTGATGTAATAAAGAATATATCTGGTCTTCGTCTCTGGTTCCAGGCACAGAGCTTCTAATCTCTTATAATTGATTGAGTGACTGGAGTTTCTTTTTTATACAAATGAGGTGACTCACGGGAGACCTGTAAATAGTATCAGGATGGGGGCTCATCTTTGGGCTAGGCCGACCTCCAGGGAGGGGATTAGGGCTAGAGGTTGAGTTCTATCACATGGCCAATGATATAATAAGCAAGCCTTCATAATATAACACCAATAAAATCTCTGGTGTCAAAGTTCAATATGACTTCCTGATGGGTAAACACACTAATGTGCCTGGAGGACAGCATACCATAACGCTATGGGGTAAAAAACATAGAAGATACTTTTTTTTTTTAACTCCAAGACCACATTCTGTAGGCATCCTTTATAATAAAACTGTAATTATAACTACAGTATTTTCTGTGAGTTCTCTAAGTCATTCTAGCAAGTTATTGAACCTGATGGGGGGATCAGTGGAATCTATAAATTGGTAGTCAGTTGGTCAGAAGAATGGGTTGTCTGAGGACACCACTTGTGGCTGGTATCTGAAGTGAGGGCAATCTTTTGGAATGCTGGGCCATGAAACTTGTGGAGTCTAGCACTAACTCTAAGTAGTTAGTGCCAGCCTTCAATTTCAGTGCACCCAGTTGGTGTTGTACCAGCTGGGATTGAAACAAAACAGTAATGATAGGAGAGTAAATTCTACCCTTAATCTGGAATTTTAATGCACAGAAATATGAAGCTGGAAGTTAAAGAAGACAGATATAAATTAAATGATCTGGACTTCCATGCAAAGAAGTCAATGTAAGCATGGCAAAAGCATTGACCAAAGTCAGGAGGGGGCACACAGTGATAAAGAGGAAGACAAACATCTTTGTGCGTTTTTTTGTGAATCTATGGGAGACTTAAATAAGTTTAACTGCTATTCAGAAGAAAAAATGATACAAAAAGAGCTTTCAACTGACAAGCTGGAGGAGCAATTAATTAAAACAAAGAGCAACCAAATTAAGCAAAAAGTGTTACATATAGTACAAGTCAGAAATTACTAAATTAATATTAAATTAAATTCTGTTTATTAATTATTTTAGATTACTAGTCTAGAACATTCAATTTTTATCATTTTACAACATAGTTAACACTCACCAAAATTAATCTACAGATACTTAATAAAAATAATTACTAAAAGATAATATAAACAGAAACTCGTGTGCACACACACACGGATAAAAGAAAATTAGGCAATTGTGGAATATATCATTGTTCACTGGCTCCTAAAACTTAGTAAAAATTTGTTGTTAAGATGTTTATTGCTAGGAATTAGAGTAAGAGAATTCATCTTATTTATGTATGTTCTTCTAACTCACTGAGAGAAATCTCTGAGGTAAATTTAGTTTTAAACTTAGTCTAAATTTTCTTATAAAACATTTTCATTTTCTACCTTTTTACCAGCAGTCTCTTTTTCAGATCTTGGTTTTAATAGCAAAATCATATCCAAGTTTCTTATTAGAAAGCCTCGTAGAACCTCTTTGGGCATAAGCAGATGTAAATAAACAATGAACAAATTTAAGAAAAATGATTACTTTTTCTTTATAAGAACATAAAAACCAAAGTGTTTAAAGGCAGAAACAAACGAAGTAGGAAGAAGGCAAAAAAAAAAAAAAAAAAAAAAAGAAAGAAAATGGCTGAAAATTTAGCAGCAATGTGTCAAATACATAATATATGTTGTTAAGATGTGATATAGTCACTGTGTCTTGATTTTTTTTTATAAATTCAGAGCCCAAAGAATGCATCCTGCTCTGTGGCAATTTCTCCTGGCCCCTTGGCAATTTCTTCTGCCTTTTTGGACAAGACAAGCATTGTCTGATCTGATCATAAGCCAGTGTCACACTGGCCAAGCAGTAAAGTCTATTTTTTTTGTTGTTCCCATTGGAAAATACTGTTATCAAATGAAGCCCTATTATATTTCTAACCATGAAATGCTTGACATGTCTTCTTGTAAAACATATAGAAATTAAAATGCCTGAAATTAAATATTTAGCAAAAATGTTGCTTTAAAAAGTACTGCTTTAAAAAAAAGTTAACATATAATCTAGTGTCTTTTCTGAACTCTTTTAACTTGTTTCAGAGCCAGAAAAGTGTCTTCCTGCCTCTGTATCTTCAACACATAGAATAATGCTTGCAATTTACCAAGTACGTGAAATTTATTTGGTGAACAAGTAAATGCAGTTGTTCTAACCTGGGTCTTCCATCCAGCCCTTGAGTAAATCATCCTGGAAGAATAAATTTTCTGCTCTCTTTGTCACGAAACAGTAGTTTTAGAATAGGAACAAGACAGCCACCAAAGTTAGGCTCCTATCTTCCCACAGAAACCAAAAGTTAGGGGTGCTATCTCCCTTGATATTTACATTGGAAGGTTGTAAAACTAGTGCAATTTTTTTTTTGTTGTTTGTTTTGTTGTGTTCTTAAACGATTCACATCTCAAAGAAACAGAGAAAAATTTACAATTATGTTTTCTAAAGTAAATGCTGTATAAGAATGGAGTCTAGGGCCCCAGAGTCAGGAAGAAACCTGTGTAAAGTGTAGTCAAGCTGAGGGTAATGGAAAGGTATTTAAGTCTCTTGGTCAACGTACTTAAATCTCTTAAAGCATACTGAAGAAATTGTAAAGAAGAAGAGTTCTTCAGAAAAACATAATAGGATTCTGTATCTCTGTCAATCTTAATATATAGATATCTATATATAGATCTACATATCAATATATGATATCGATACATAGAGCTCTACATATAGATTTATATAGATTTAGATAAAATAGAGGGGAGAGGGAGATTTATTTAATGGAATTGGTGCATATATGTGTGTGGGCTGGCGAGTCTGAAATTTGCAAAGAACGCTGGCAGGCTGGAAACTCAGGGAAGAGTTGACATTGCAGCCGGAATCTGAAGAGAGTCTGTTGGCACAATTCCTTCTTCCTCAAGGGTCTTCAGCCTTAAGGCCTTCAACTAATTTGATAAGGACCACCCACATATGGAGAGTACTCTGCATTACTCAAAATTACTGAATTAAGGGTTAATTTTATCTAACAACAACAAAAAAAATACCTTCCCAGCAACATCTAGACTGGTGTTGTAACAGATGGCTGCATACCATGGCCTATCCAAATTGACACATGAAATTGACCCCTATAGGCAGTGAGCCTGGGAGACAAAAGAACTCCGTAAAGGGCTTTATGAAATTCTGATAATGTCTTTCTGGAAAGTGATTATCTCTGAGAAACATTCCTATACCACTGTTATTGAATAAAATAGTTACCTAATGGGGGAAAATCAGAAAATTGATGTAAAGGTTCTTGTAATTTTTTACAGTTTCATAGAAATTAAAACAATCATAACTTTTTCTTATCCATATAATAAAGTTTGTTTTGAAATATGTGAATATCAGAAGAGAATCCTGAGGCAAACAAGATGCTGCTTTTAAATAAAAGGATCCAATTTGGTAGCAGGAAACTGTGCTTTCCATGGACATATAGGTAGGGAGATTCTGACCTTCTGATGATAACTACATTATTTCTGTAACTGCAGGGGACCCAGCACATGATTTCAGAGGTAAAGAGATTTGCAATTTACATTTGCACTGTGATATGGCAAAAATGAAAGGTGGAAATATAGCTTTTCTTAGAGTTAGTCTATGTGGGAAAACTACAACCCATGATAAAAATTAGATGTAGTTAGCCTTAGAAATGATAACTTTAGATATTGTGTAGTGCTTAGTACTTTGAGAGAGTAGGAGATAGGAGAATAAAATAGAAAGATGCATTCAAGCACTAAATAGAGATGTTAAGAAAGCTTGCAGCAGATGAAGTTATTATTCACCTGATGTGTTGCTATCTCTCAGATCATTTGATATACACCTTAAAATGCAAATTGCTTCTTTCTAGATAGGCTTTTCTTTTCTCTCTCTCTATTCAGTAACTGAAGATACTTTTGGCTGTACACCTAGGACCCTGTTCGTCAGCTTCCTAAGTCTTCTACAGGTAAAGTTATTTTAATTCATTCCCACAGGTTCCTCCTTTTTTGGAGTCTTTATTATTCTGTACTATTCAGCTCTAACGAATCTACTAATATAATGGTAACCTCCAACACTGAAGAAATTAAGCCAATGTAGAACACAGATTTATGGAAACATATTTTTAGCTATTTTATCATTTATCAAAAATCAACAATCTGCATAATAGCATTGAATAATTACCTTAGCTGTCAGAGCCTACACCCTAGTTTTCTTTTTCATACTCCACTCCTTCCAATTTTTTAACTTGTATTTAATATTAAATCTTGCTTTCACAAATATTGTATTCTTTTTATTCTCTAATCGAATACTAAATATTTAGTTTTTGTTAGTTTATTATACTATTAAAATAACAACAGAGAGACAAGATTTCCAAAGGAAGAGATTATTCAGGAATAGCAGACAATTGCAGTCTGGGATACACATGCTATGGTGAACCATAGGCACATTCAAAGAAGCTGGGATACAGGGACACTTTTAAAGACAAAAAGGAGAAATCCATGTAAGCTTCTTTGAAACAAAGACCATTGGTTCTTGCAAGAGTTGACATTAGCTCACTGGCGGAGACAGCCATTGTTAGGCAAGCATTCTTGTGCAAGTGGTTTATCTGGAATACTACATTTTTAAGGAGTTCCTTGCATAATTCCTATTATAGGCATACAGGCAGGAAGTTTTTCTAAGTCCAATTATAGGCATATGAGCATGAAGTCTCCTTCTTCATGACCTCCCAGCTCCATTTCTTTACGGTTTCACATAAGTGACTCCATTTTGATATTAATAACTTTTACTTTAAAAAGCCTAGTTTTTCATATTGCTAAAATCTTATCAATGGTATGTCACTTCACAGACTTAATGACACTTCAGAAAAAATAAACTCACATAAAAATAAACTATAGATTTAAACCTAATTTTAAAGTCATAAAACCCAGAGGATTTCTTTTGGAATGTACAGCTTACAGTGAAAATCAGGAAACTGCAAATTATCATGAGTGACGCAAGGTCAGGCATAACCAAGTCCATGAACGTCTGTTTCTTTCCACAAGGTCAGACCTGTATCGATGCTATTTCAATCATAAAAGCCATAAATTACATGGAATTCTCAAGGAGGCAATTGTTAGTAGTACCCATTCACTGGGTTGTCAGAGTTGTGGGCAAACAGGCTCAAGCCATTGTCCTCTAGCATGTCTTTCTATAATCGCTTACTGCTCAAGAATCATGTAGCTGGGGAATCACAGGATTCGCAACTTCCCCAGTTGCTCCTATAAACAACATCACCGCTGTCAACATCTAAGATTTATCTTTGACATATTTTTCAGACTTCTGCATTGTAGTGATCAAATGACTCACTCAGATTCATAACTCATACCAAGGAACCAGCTCAATTTGTTCTGTGACTCTCATCCAGAAGCTGACTCAGTGCACAAAGACAGATTGGGCACTCCTATAATTTCATCCCAAGCTAAGTAGCATCATCCATTCCCTAGTCCTCTACCCACCAAATTATTCTTAATAATCCTACCATCTCAGGAGCTTTCAGGGAGGCAGACTTGAGAGTGTCTCCTGTCCTTCCCCTTGACTGGCCCCACAATATTTAAACTCTTTCTTTGCTGCAATATCTGTTATTCTCAGTACATTGGCTTTTCTGGGCAGTAGCTTTCTGGGAAGATGAACGCACTGGACTGTTTTATTCCTCCGTTTTTGTTATTACCTTTATGTTTTGCAAATATGTTTATTATATATATGTAATATTATATATACACACATATACATAATTGGTAAATATATCAACTTGTGATGGCTGATTTACATGTAGCATAAGCTATTACCAACCCCTTGAGATTACTTTCTTTAGCTGTTGTTTATGTAACTCTTGGATTGAATTGCTTTTGAAATAGGTATTTTCCAACTAAATTTTGTTGGGAATAAACACATTTGACAGTATTACGTGATACTACTTCTGCAAGATCAATCTCCTAGAAATCCTTCTTTAAATTATAATTATATAAAAGGAAAATATTCTCTTATAACAGCATTTGCCCAAGATATATTAAATGAAATCACTATCATTAACATTATTCTAACGAGCTAGCTTTGTTAAAGAATCAGGCTTTGAGTAACTTCCTGTAAAACAGTAAGAATATAAATGTAGTCTCTGCCCCCATTTCCTGGCACAAAGCCCCCTTGGAATCTCTGTAGTGATAAGTGTCTTTTTATCTGGAAGTGAGATGACTGAGGCTGCTAGATAGCCTCTGGGAATGTGAATGAGGGTTGTAACTTTCCCTGAAGGTTGAATTGATCATCAATGGTCAATGATGTAATTTATCATGTCTATGCAATGAAATCTCCATAAAAATCCAAAGGATGCAGTTGGGAGAGCTTCTAGGCTGCTGAACATGACCACTGCCAGGAGGGTGGCCCTCCCCCAACTTCAGGAGGACAGAAGCTCCTGCTCTTCAGACCCTTCTGAACCTCCCCTTATAAACATCTCTTCATCTGGATGTTCATATACGTATTTTCAACTACCCTTTGTAATCAATTGACAATAGTATATAAACTGTTTCCCTGAATTCAGTGAGCCACTCTAGCAAATGACTGAACCCAAGAAGGGGGTTACAAGAACCTTCAATTTACAGCTGGTAGATCAGAAGTACTGGAGGCCTGGACTTGCAACGGCACCTAAAGTAGAGGAAAGTCTTGTGGGACTAAAACCTTAACCTATGAGATGTGGCACAAACTCTAGGTAAGCAGTGTCACAGTTGAACTGAATTGTAGGACACCAAGCTAGCATGGGGGAATTGGTTAGTGTGGAAGAAACGTACACATATACATCCAGTCACAGAAGTGTCCTGTGTTGTATGTTGAGAATATGGCAGGTGAAAAGAGCTTGCTTGTTTTCTCCTGCTATCTACACTCCCCACCCATGCCATGTGCTAGACTGTCATCTAACCTAAATGAAGACTCTTTTTCACCAAGAAAAAAAATGTCATTAGTTTTAATAAATCATACACAGAACTAAGGCAGCACCCTTGCTATTCTGAGAGCTAGCTTTCAATCCTGAATCACAATGCCCACCATGAAATGCCTTTTTTAACAGCTGAAACCCATGACATTCCCTCTCCTCTAACTACTCAGGGAAATTCTTCATGGGTATATTCTGAAGGGGGCATATAAATGAAACCAGACTTAAGAAAAAAAAGTTTTGTTTCATACCAGCTTCAGTCACTTTTGTGGTACCTTTGAAATCTGTGTTCAGGATACTAATTTAATTCCTTATTTATTTAGATCTGAAAATAAACTAATCAGAATAAAGCTGACATAATCTTAAGCCAAATGTTTTATCATATATTAACTCTTCTGATTACAAAATGGTTAACATCATCTTTCTTTTACAATTTCTTAGAATAACTGTCCCATCTTTGATATTTTATGTCATAACAAATTCAAAAACAGAATTTTTCCCTTTATTTATCTTCCTTTTACTGCTATGCTCATGACTATAATATCTGTACTCTTCAGACAAGGCTTGTTTTTTTTCCTGCTTGTTGTTGTTTGAGTTTTTTAAAAAATCCTTTGACAAAACCTTTGTTTTATCCTCCACTGCATAGCGTACATATCATGATTGTATCCAGCTGAGCTCGATTACATGACACAAAGCCTCTAGAACCTGGGAAGTACTTTCTTTTCTACCTGCCCCACTCAAAAACAATGAAGAAGGAAATAAAAGAAATTGGAATAATTTTTTTATGGATTCACTGTGGGCTTGCTGGGGGTTGTGTGAGAATGTGGTAAATAAACCAAGGATTTAAGTGAAATTTTCTTTACTAGTAATCCATCCTCTATCCAGATTGGTTGAACACTACAACTATCATTGTTTCCATTTCATTTGATGACCATAAAAATGAATTCACTTCAATTCAAAGGCTACAGGCTCAGAATATTTGCAGTGTAATTTTGCTGGGCTGTAAGACTGATCTCTCCGCTTTTTGCATTCATATTTTATTAGAGAACATTTACACAGGAATAACATAAGTAAAGAAAGTTGTGCAGAATTCCATTACAACTTATTTTCACATTTCTTGCCACTCCAACTTCACATGTTAATTTTATATCACTATCATTAATATTTTTAATATGGGTACATTAGCATAAGCATTTCTGCCATTACCATATATATTTTATAGCAATATTTTGTGGATACATAATATTACACAAACCTGATTTAGTTTTTTTAATCAATCATTTACTATGGGAAATTAAAGTCGTCCCTACTCAAATAATTAAAATTAATGTGCAATTCAAGTCAGGCAAATAGATTTTTCTCCATTGTCATTTATTCTAGAAAAAAAAATATAATATGTAGTGGCATTTCTGGGTCAAATGCTGTGTGCTTTTTAAATGACTTTTGTTAATCGGTGTGTGTGTGTGTGTGTGTGTGTGTGTATTTACATAATACACACATATGTATTTCCGAATGATTTGATATAAGTCATAGACATCAGATCCCTTTTTCCACAATAAATTCAGTAACTATTTTCTAAGAATTCGCATTTTTCTTATGTAATCACAATATAGTTATCAAAATTAAAATATGTAACATCTATACAATAGTATTATATATTCTACAGGCCATACTCAAATTTTACCCGTGATCTTAACAATGTCCATCATAAGAATTTTTTCTTAATCACAGTCCAAATCAGAATCACATTTAATTGTCATGTATCTTTATTATCCTTTAATATAAAACAACTTTCAGACCATTTTTATTTTCCATGACCTCAAGACTTTTGAAGAGCACAAGCCAATTATTTTGTAAAATTCCCTTCAACCGATATTTGCCTTGTGTTTCCTCATGGCTAGATGCAGGTTATGTATTTTTAGTAGGAAAACCGTATACGTGATGACACAAAATATCAGTTTGTTTTTTTACTAATGATGTGAAGTTGATCTCTTCATTAGGTATTGTATACCAGGTTTCTTCCCTATGAAGTTACTATTTTGTGTGTGATTAATAAGTATTTGAAGGTGATACTTTGAAATTATGTAAATATTTTGTTCCTCATTAAAATTTTACCCACTGTTATAGCAGCTATTAATGATCCTTGCCTGAATCAATCATTATATGATGGTTGCAGGAAGGTGATTTTATAAGAAATCATTAATTCTGCATTTACTAGTTGGTCTTCTGCCACACATAACAGCTATCTCTTTTCTACCGTTAGTTTATTTATATCAATACAGACTCATATTTGCTTATTTTATTCCATAAATATTATGTTACTCTTACTATTTTGATGCTCAGATTGTCACAGATTTTGCCAGAAGGAGCCCCTTCAAGCTGACTACTACTGCAGTAGCACCTAACATTTTATGTACTACTATAGTTTTGAGCACAAGACATTCCAGGCTTAGCTTCCACTTTTCCTACCCCAACACTGAAATCAACCATTTATCCAGGAATCTCCGATTCCTTCAATGGGTCATGGTTTATATAAACCAAGTTCTGGGCACTAGATGTGCTCATCACAGGATGTCAATACTTCTAGTTCTTGTCAGAAGAATCTAAGAACCATAAATATGAATATAAATATAAGTAGCAACTATATTGATCTATCATCCATATATTAAAAGACACAAGTCCATACCAATTTCTCACATTTTAATTTCAGTATGACTGTGTATAATGTTGCCTTCCCATTTACTCAAAATTAAACTATAATTTCTATTGTTGGTGTGCTTTAATTAATTAATTAATCTGTATTTATTTTTCATTATACAAATTCATTACATACCCAGAAAATACCTGCTTCCAAACTCCAGAGTACCTTCCTGTCACACTTTATTTAATAAGTTCCTCTACAACTTTTTACAATATTTATATCTATTTCTGAGCCTGGCAAATTCCCCTTTAATATTATAGAATTTAAAAATCACACTTTACATATATATATGTATATATCTTTATATTTTTAATGTGTAAAAAGATTTATATGCTTTACTGGAAACTGAATTACAGATTAATAGTAGGAAGTTTATAGCATAAAGGTGAAATTATTATGAATATAAAACATAATAAAAGAAATCGGCTTTCAGAATGGTGGAGCCCAGCAGACTCTCTAACAAAACAATCATTTAACTGGAAGAAATTATTAAAAACTCCTTTAAGGTATCTGGAAATTGTCCTAAAGTTATGCAGACAATGGAGAAAGATCTATTCAAGAAAATCTCCTAAAGCATGGTAAGAACAGTGAAAACCCGTGGCGTTTCAGCCACAACCTATTCCCTCTCCTGTCCCTAAGCTCAGTGTAATGGAAGTTTTACTCTGTGTCCCGTAGCTGGAAATAGTTTCTCCTTTCCTCAGTTCACAAGCTAGGACTGCAGTTCATCCCTAAAGAGGTAGTTCATTAACATCTCATTTCCTTCAGGTCTTTGTTGCCCAAGCTCTACTCTTAATGCTTGGCTGACAGGACAGCCCCATTCTCCTTCATAGAATAGGAGCTCTCCTCCAACCACAGGAGACCAAGAATGCCTGGCACTAATTGTCCTACCCCTGACTTGCTCTTGAGACAGAAGGTGCATGCTGAGGGAGAAAGCCACAAAGCCCAGATGCTGCCAACCTCCCAGAACCTGCTTTCAGGGCAAAGTGTCACAATGGATGCAGTATTCACACCTCCATTCATTCTGTATCCATGAGGAGCTCTGCAGCTCTTCCTGATACGATGGGCTTTGCAGAAGAATATGGAAAAGTCCATGCCTAAAGAGACTGTCAAAACAACAGAGATTTTCGTGGAGAATGATTAAGGGGGAGTGCATAGCTCCATGATAATTGTAACAACAAATAAAAAGGCAGAGCACTTGGATGTTTAAAAGAAGGAACCAAGGAAAAAGAAAGCCAGTAAGAGCCATCCTGGGTTCTCTGTCATCTCTGGGGTTTGGGAAAGCTGTACACAGTGCTAGGATGCACCCATTTAGAAGCAATCATAACACAAGGTGACACAGACTTGAAATAATTCACAAGTCACATGCAGCTCCAGTCACAAAGGGTAAAAGTCTCACTGTCACTTGGGGATTAAGCACAAGTTCTGACCCAAACACTAGGCAAACAATGAGCAACTCTGACTCAGGCAAAACTCTAAGGAATCTGGGCTTTAAAATAAAATCACAACAATCTCTGGCAGTCTGAAATACTGCGTGCATGTCCAAGGCTATATCCCTACAGGAGGGATTGGAGGGGGGAATGCCAAGCTATGAGTCTCTGGCTGAACATGGGGGCAAGAATCTAAACATTTTGAACTATAATCACAGCCTTCAAGACATAATCTCATCAAATGGTAAAGGCCAAACTCTAGTGAGCTAAGAGGGCTTAAACACATTTGACCAAATTGTGGCTTATGCTGACCCAGGGTAGTGGCTAAACAGCACTGGACATGGTGCAGAGACATCTGTCTATCAACATACAAAGTAGTAAAGTTGGACCCTTAACTCATACCTTAAACAAAATTAACTCAAATTAAATTATGAAACAAGCACAAGAATTACAAGTGTTAAAAACTTAGAAGAAAATACCGGAGTAAATCTTTGTGACCTTGGGTTATGCAATAGCGCCTCAGATGTGACACAAAAACCACAAGTGGCAAAACGAGAGATGCATAAATGACTACATCAAAATTAAAAACATGTGTGCTACAAATGTTACCATAAAAGATGTGAAAATATAGTCCATAGAACAGGAAAAAAATGTTTGCAAATTATATTTCTGATAAAAAAGTGTGTATATACACACAAATAAGCACAAACACAAACACAAATACACACACACATATGTACTTGTATATATTTAAGTCCCTTATCAGATATATAAATTGCAAATATTTTTAGTACACACATACAAAAGCGTTTCTATCTATCTATGTATCTATCTATAACCCTTATATAATAAAAAGACAACACAATTTTAAAGGTAATAATGACATACCTAAATAGATATTTCTCCAAAAGGATATACAAACCCTCAATAAGCATATTAAGATTCTAAAGACTCAACATCATTAGACATTAGGAAATGGCAAATCAAAACCAAAATAGACTTTATACTCACAGGTATGACCATAATAAAAAAGACAGACAAAACAGTGTTGGACAGGACATAAGAAATTAAAACTCTCATTCATTTTTGGTAGAAATATAAAATGTTGCAGCCTTTTTGAAAAATAGCTTGACAGTTCCTCAATGCTAAACACAGAAATATAATATGACTCAGCAATTCAACTCCTAGGTATATATTAAAGGAAAATAAAACATATGGCCTCACAAAAACATACATAGAAATGTTCATGTAAATATTATTTATAATATTTAAAAAGTTGGAACAATCCAAATATCTGTAAACTGATGAGTGTGTAGATAAAATGTCACAGATCTATGCAAGGAAAATATTTGGTTATAAAAAGCAATGAAGTAGTGATACATGCTACAACTGAATGAACCTTTAAAACATAATACCAAGTGAAGGAAGCCAGTCACAATAGGCTACATATTATAAAATTCTATTTACATGAGATGTTCAATATGGATCTACAGAGTCAGAAAACAGATTATTGTGTGCCAGGGCTGGGGGTGGGGTAGAGAAATGACTGCTAATGATTAAATGGTTACCTATGGATGATTAACCTGTTCTAAACTTAGATGTTGGTGATATTAATTCCCTAACTTTAATTGTATACTTTAAATTGAGGCCATATGTTTTATTTTTCTTGAATATATATCTAGGAGTTGAATATACTATTAGTGAATATACTAATAGTCATTAAGTTGTATACTTTAAAGGGGAAAATTTTATTCTACGTTAAGATCAATAAAGACATTTAACATTAAAAATAATAAGAAACAGTATTTTTATATTGTTTAACAAAATATCACAAATTTATTGGCTTAACACACATTCCATGTGATGACATATGTGCGCACTGTAGAAAAATTAAGTGGAACTAACATATCCATCACCTCGCATACTTATTTCCTTATGGTCAGAACATTTCATAAATATATATAATTACTACTTGTCAGTTTAAATTATGATTAAATTTTTAATAAAACAACATAATTTATTATCTCACAGTTTCCATAGGTCAGGAGTCTGGGCACAACTTAGTGGGTCCTCTGCCCAGGGGCTCAGAAGGTTGTAATTCAGGCATAGTCTGATCTGAATTGTTTTCTGAAGATCAGAGACCTCTTCCAAAATTAACTATTTGGTAGCTGAATTCACTTCCCTGTGCTTGTAAGACTGAAGTCTCCCTTTCCTGGCTGACTGTCAGCCATAGCTGCACCACCCTCTAGAGGCTGGCCAGAGTCCTTTGTCACATAGCCCTTTCACAGCATGACCACAAAACTTTGAAGGCTGCCAGGAGAACCTCTTTAAAGATTTTCCTCTGATTAAGGCAGGCCTACCCAGTGTCATCTTCCTTTTGTTTGTTTATTTATTTATTTATTTATTTATTTATCTTTTGAGATGCAGTCTCACTCTGTCACCCAGGCTGAAGTGCAGTAGCATGATCTCAGCTCACTGCAACCTGTGTCTCCTGGGTTCAAGCAATTCTTCCACCTCAGCCTCCCGAGGAGCTAGGATTACAGGCATGTGCCACCACACCCGACTAATTTTTCTATTTTCAGTAGAGACAGGGTTTCACCATGTTAGCCAATTGGTCTGGAACTCCTGACCGCAAATGGTCCACCTGCCTCAGCCTCCCAAAGTGCTGGGATTACAGGTGTGAGCCACTGCGCTGGGCCTCAGCTTCCTTTTGAATAACTCATAATCAACAGATGTGGGGCCTTAATCACATCTGAAAAGTCCCTTTATCTTTGCCATATTCCATTGGCTGGAATCAAATCACAGGCCTTGCCTATACTGAAGGAGTGGGAATTATATAGGTCATGAACACTAGGCGGTACAAGCTCCTAAATGTCAAGGCCCAACTATTACAGAGAACACAAAAAAATAGAAATTAAGTGCTGTATCAAATGCACTGTTGTTCTTGAGTCTCCTTGCTATGAATATTTGGGCAAAGAAGGTGATAAAATACATTCATCCAGAGAACTATAGGAAATTGCAATATCCAATATGAGTACCCCCAGGCTTAGGATGAAGCAAAATGTTTAAATATGGATTTTGTGATAAAGATGATGCAAATGTCTGAAAATCAGTGTCTCCTGTGTGAAAAATTCTGGGTAACTGCTGAATGAAATCAATATGTTGCCAGAAGGAATCACAAATATAGAAGAAAAATTAGCAGAATTATTAATAACAATGAACAAAGATGGCTTGTTTAGGAGTAAGGAGACCCAATAAATTAAGCAAGCAAAAAAATTGTTTGAGGCTTTTTTAGAAATCCACTTAATCTGAGGAAATTTGTTAAAGGAATGTGCCGTATATACAATTTGGGATCTAAAACTCATCAAAAAAGCATGACCTGGGCAGGTGTGATGACTCATGACTATAATCCCAACACTGGAAGGTTGAGGCAGGAGAATCACTTAAACCCAGGAGTTTAAGGCCCTCCTGGGAAACATAGTGAGACCTTATCTTTAAATTTGTTTTAATTAGCTGGACTTGGTGGCGCGTGCCTATAGTGCCAGCTACCTAAGAGGGTTGAGGTGGGAGGATGCCTTGAGCCCAGGAGGATGTGGCTGCAATGACATACAACTGCACCACTGCACTCCAAGCTGAGTGACAAAACAAGGCTCTGTCTCTAAAAAAATAAAAATAAAAAGCATGGCCTTATGAAAATAATTTGTCTAAGTATGCATTTAATTGTGCAATAAACACACACTCACAACCTAAAAAAATTAAAAGCTGTCTTTTTAATCCATTTAGAAGTTGGAACAATGGGTGAAAGTCATACTGTTGCTGTATGAGTCCGATTTCCTTCATTGAACAAAAGCCTTCTGAGCTTTGTCTTTCACTAATTGATGATAAATAGCAGTTGCCTCTTACAACCCTGTGTGTCCCATATAGTCTCTATGCTCTTTTACCTCTAAAATTACTTCAAGCCATAGTTTTACTGAATATTTTCATCACAGAGTAAGATGGATTACCACTCTTAGAGCTTTCAACATCAGTTTACTTTCAGTCTGACAATTAACTATTACGCTGTTACATATATTCTTTTTCATTACAGTGGCCCCTTTTTCCTTGGTATCATTATTTGCAACAGTTAGGATGGGCCAGTTGTAATAAATAACCCCAAGTCTCGGTGCTTAGAACAATAGTTATACTTTCCCCTTTCACAGGCAACAGGTGGCTCTGCACTTCGCAATCACTCAGGGATACAGGCTAATGAGACAACCATCATTTAAAACATTCACAAAGGGGAAATGATCTCTGGAGGATCTCAAACCAGCAATTAAATGTTCTGACCAAAGAGTCACTGGTCAGTTCTGCTTACAGGTCATCATAAGTCACATGACTCCAATAAACTATGAGTTTCAGGAAAGGCAATCATTTATGTGCCCTGAAAGCAAAGAGCCAGAAATATTTTGTGAAAAATATTAGTGATTATCACAAAAATAGCCATTTTTGACTACTGGAAAATATTTTTTTCTATAAAAGCAAAGATTTTAAGGCAAAAATGTATGCAGATGTCCATGAGAAAAATGCTATACCAAATATGCGGAAAATAGAGTAAAACCTAAGTGACACAATAGGGTGGAACAAATATTTCTATTTCAATTTCCATGTATTATTTCCACTAGTCTCTCTGCTAGACAGATCACACTATAATCACACCTTATATAATTTAGCAAAATTTTCTTCCAAGTGTCAAGATTAATTATAACATTTTCCTGTCATTTCACTAAAATGCCTGCTACCTCAAGTTAGCTATGCCTGCCACACAAAGATTTAGCAAATAATATAGTTAAAAGGATTTTAAAGTCATTTAGCAGTATAACCCTAAAAATAATTGATTTAATTAATTCAGCCACAGACTGCAGAAGGCAAAAGTAAGCAGAATTACAAGTCACTACCAGGTGGTAATGTTGGGGTTAGAAATCAGTCAGTCTAGCACCAACATCAATGCTTTTGGTTACGTATTCATTTCCTTTGACACACTACACTCAAAAGCAATAATTAATTATAAAATGTAATTTTAAAAACCACTTTCCTTTATAATAGCAAGAGAAAAATATGGTGAGGCACCTAGAAACCAAAATTTAAACTATTACCTACATTTTAATGCAGCATGGTGTTAATACAACGTAGTCAAAGAGATGACATGAGATAATATTGAGCACAGACACATACTCAGGTGTGCGTGGAAACTTGGTTTGTGAAAAAGGGAGGCATTACAAATCACTGGGAAATGATGGCTTTTTATTAAATGCTAATGGGAAAATTGAACATCCATAGGAAAAATATATGCTCACATCACATACTAAAGTCAAGCTCAAATATACTAAACATCCCAGTGAGTAAAGCTTATCTAAAATGACTCGAAAATATATAGGTAATTATTCTTTGGATATCAGGGTAAAGAAGACTTTCTTAAACAAAGCTGCACAATCATACAAGAAATACTGCTGTATCTATGCAATAAAATAAATCATAAACAGATTCAAAACACAAGACACAAGCAAGGAGTATCTTTATAGCTTATTCAGGCAGACAGTATAAAGAAATCCTAAAAATCAATAATTCACAAAATATGTATGAGCAATCACCTGAAAAGCAATAAACACATGGAAAGAAAATGTTCGCCCTCACTGGTAATCAGGAAAAATGCAAATTAAAGCCAGTATTTCAGTCTTACACAAGAGAAACAGTAGTATATTTTGAGGAAATTGATCTTCAGAAAGGACCAACATATTGTGTTGTTAACGGCTAATATGACAAGAGAGATAAATACATATTCTGCTGTGATATTATTTGCAGGCTTTTTGGGGGATTCCTTCACGACATCAATTTTTACTATAAATAGTTCAGGGACAGACAGCAAAAGGGATATAATCAAAGCATGCCAAAAAATCATTTGTGCTGCAGTCTTAAAGGAATGTAGAGGCTTGTAGCATCATTGAGCTGACAGCCCAGTAGAAAGCACACACCTACACAAAAAATGTAGCCTGAAGTAAAGATACTCTTGGCATGTAATTTATCAGGGTGCTAATTAAATGAACAACAAGAAGGAGCATGCCAAGAGGATACTTTTGGAGGTTATTAAAATACAGAATGGAGAAGATAAAATGCTAAATATCCCCATTTGAAATCAAGATGTTTAGTTATATATTGCAGCACGACCTCCCACTCCCAATGTAGGGGCTTATATACAATAATTTAGTGTTATTAGTCATAGGAAGGTGAGTTGGCTGGGCTTAGCTATGTGGTTTGCACTTGAGGTCTCTTTTCTTAATTATACTTTAAGTTCTGGGGTACATGAGCAGAACATGCAGGTTTGTTACATACATAACCACGTGCCACGTGGTTCTGCTGCATCCATCACCCCGTTATCTACATTAGGTATTTCTCCTAATGCTATCCCTCTCCTATCCCCCCACCCCCTGCTATCGCTCCCCTAGGCCCCCACACCCAACAGGTCCCAGTGTGTAATGTTCCCCTTCCTGTGTGCATGTGTTCTCATTGTTCAACACTCACTTATGAGTAAGAACATGCAATGTTTGGTTTTCTGTTCTTGCATCAGTTTGCTGAGAATGATGGTTTCCAGCTTTATCCATGTCCCTGCAAATACTATGCAGCCATAAAAAAAAAATGAAGTCTCTTATAGAGTTGCCATTAGACGGTGGCTGGAGCTCAAGACTCACGACTCAGGTACCTCCACTGGAATGGCTGGAACAGCAACGGGATGATCAAGAATCTTCTCTCTCTGGGCAGGCTTTCCATGAGGCTAGTGTGTATTTCTTCACAGCACAATGGTCTCATGGTTATGAGACTTCTTATATGACCCAGCTTTCCCCCAAGAAAGACTGAGGAAGACATAAGAAGCTGCCAGCTTCCATGACTACCTTCCAAAATCCCAGAAAACCAATTCCATTGCATTCTACTGATCAAGCCAGTCGTTAAGAACAGCCCAGATTCAAGAGATCTGGAAGTGGGTTAGACTTCATCTCCTGATGGAAGAAGCTGCATGGAGGTGAAGGGAAGGAATAACAGGTGCCTATCTTTGGGTATTATCCATCACACAAGGTAATTCTGATATTTCTTCACTCCTCACAGTGTGTTACCAAAATGATTATGAAAGATGCCTTCACGTATTAACATTGTATGTGAATGGATCAAGCTTGTGTCCCTAGGCACAGATGGACACAGGCTAGAACCAACAGAAGTCTTCATCATGAGTTCCTGGATGAGAAAGAGGTTGTGTTATCTCCATATTCCTAAAATAAGATCCTAGAGCAGATCTCATCACCTGGTTCTTTCTGGAAACTACTGGAATCACTGAATGTCAATTAAACCAGACCTATGGACTCAGATCAATTGTGTGGAATCAGACTGTTTAAATGAGTGACCATTCTTATAAGTATTCATCATTTCAATTCCTTAAAGTCTTTTTGCTCTCAGAGCCTTTCTTTTTCTCATGAAATTCAAGACAAACAATTTAATTTTTATACATCCTGGTCTTCCAGCTCTGACTTCTGTCACCAGGAAATTCGGAGCTCAAAATGATTTTTATTGCTTGATTTATTTTTTGCTATTAATCAAGGATCTCTTTTCTACATTATAAAAGGCTATGTTGTAACTCTTGCCTGATAGTGGTTGCTATCTAGTTCTATCTTCTAATTCCTGACTTTTTGTCCGAAAGCTTCATATCTCAAATAATAAAATAATATCCAAAGTGTCAAAATGCTATTTAATACTTTGCTCTATTCCTGGCATGAATAAAATTAGAATGATCTCATCAGTCTCTTCATGTGTCTATATAATTCAAAGCAATTTCTCAAAGCAAACTAATGAACTAAAAAGAATAAATCTCATTGCTCAATCTTTTACCAGTATTTTAAAGTGTTAGCCAAGCATTTTTTTCCTGATCTTATGGTGTCCAATTGTTTTCTAAAATGGTCATATAAATAAAAAGTCCCATGAGCTGTAAGTAATAATTTGTTACTTCTCATCCTCATAAATACTGAACATTGCCCAATTTAAAAATCCTAATCTAGTATTACCTGTGAGGAACAGACATTCTCATATACTGTAGTTTAATTTACTAATTATTATCTTTATTATTTTTATTCTTTATATGTTAAAATAAATATGTATTTTAATAAAATTTAAGGAAAAATAATATTTAAAGTACAAAGACTTTTGCACTGTTGGTTTTGCAAGTGTCCTTAAATGCTCGCACCCTCTTAAAGTAATGCTATTTGCATATTACTACTATATTTGGTTGCTAATAGCACTCTAAGAAGTTGAATACCTAAGGATAATTCCAAATAACTCAAATCACTTGATCTACCCATGCCATTCATAGATCAATTTGTATGACAACTATCTTGAAAAGTGCAAAGATAATTCTGCATCATGGAGAAAAAATAATTTACCATTGCATTACATACAAGTGTTTTTGTTTCGTTTTAGTTTTGCCTCTTTCACAAAAAGTGTAGTGGTTTACTTTTAAAAACTTGCATTTAGGGAGTATCTTATTCTCAAAAGTGACAGAAGTTGTCATAGAAACAACCGTAAATACAAGAGATATATTTATCAGATAGAAAAATATTTACCCTGATCTACTTTTTCCTTGTTGCAAAGGAAATAAGTCATTTCTCAGGAGTGAGTGTTCTCTTTCAGGAATATGCAGAGAATACTGACTGACTTTCTCAGTTTTCTACTCCCAGGAGTCCTTTTCTTCAGATACCATGAGGCTTAATTTGTCAGAGATCTGCATCCTAAACTTGTTTCTGAAGACTAGGCTGTTTCCTCACAAGACTTTGAATCACTTGGGGAAAATGTCAGAATGAAATTTTGGAAATTATGTGACTGAATAGAACAGGCTGTTATTTGTGTTTGAGGAGGAAAAAAACACCCATGATATTTCCCAAGGCAAGTAATTATCTTCAATAATATTTATCCTTGGTGTATTCAGAGTTAACAGAAAAATCACAGGAGTAGAAGCCGAAGAGACATTTGTAAATACTTCATTTATTTTTCTCTGCCTGAAAATTTACCTGTTATTTCTCTTACAAAATAATGCCTCTTCCTTTCCTGGTAATACTTTATGTTGCTAACCTCTTCATAATCCTAACTCTACAACTTTGTCTTCATGATCCCTTTATAAATATTTTAAGAGTTGTGTCTAATGCTTACAAAAATATATATAATTTTTTTTGAAATTTATTTATTATACTTTAAGTTCTGGGGTACATGTGCAGAATGTGCAGGTTTGTTACATAGATATACACATGCCAAGGTGGTAGTTTGCTGCATCCTTTGCCCCGTCATGTACATTAGGTATTTCTCCTAATGCTATCCCACCGCAATCCCCCCAACCCCTGCAATTCCTCCCCCTAGCCCCCTACCCCTCAGGCCCCAGTGTGTAATGTGCCCCTCCCCCATGTCCATGTGTCCTTATTGTTCAATATCCACTTATGAGTGAGAACATGCAATGTTTGGTTTTCTGTTCCTGTGTCAGTTTGCTGAGAATGATGGTTTCCAGATTCATCCATGTCACTGCAAAGAACATGAACTCATCTCTTTTTATGGCTGCATAGTATTCCACAGTGTATATTTGTCACATTTTCTTATCCAGTCTATCCTTGATGGGCATTTGGGTTGGTTCCAAGACTTTGCTATTGTGAACAGTGCCACAATAAACACACATGTGCATGTGTCTCCGTAACAGAATGATTTATCATCCTTTGGGTATATACCCAGTAATGGGATTGCTGGGTCAAATGGAATTTCTATTTCTAGATCCTTGAGGAATTGCCACACTGTCTTCCACAACAGTTGAACTAATTTGCACTCCCACCAACAGTGTAAAAGCATTCCCCTCTCTCCACATCCTCTCCAGCATCTGTTGTCTCCTGATTTTTTAATGATTGCCATTCTAACTGGCGTGAGATGGTATCTCAATGCAGTTTTGATTTGCATTTCTCTAATGACCAGTGATGATGAGCTTTTTTTCATGTTTGTCGGCTGCGTAAATGTCTTCTTCTGAAAAGTGTCTGTTCAATTTTAAAAAATATATTACAATTTGTAATAAATTAATTATAATAATACAGTCATATGTTATAATGCATTCATATATTCTTTACATCTATAAAAATAAATTTTGTTTTAAATCCTATTTTTAGTATTACATTTTTGTTTTTTAATTTCAACTTCTATTATTGATTAAAGGGTACATGTGCAGGTTTGTTACATGGGTAAATTGAGTGGCGCTGAGGCTTGGGATCCTAATGATTCCATCACCCAGGCAGTAAGCACAATGCCCAACAGCCAGCTCTTCAGTGCCTGCCCCTGTACTCCCTTCCCCATCTACTGATCTCCAATGTCTGTTGTTCCCATCTTTATTTCATGTGCACTCAATGTTTAGCCCCCATTTATATGTGACAACATGTGATATTTGGTTTTCTGTTCTCGTGCTAGGTTACTTAGGACACTGACCTCCAGCTCCATTCACAATGTGGCAAAGGACATGACTTCATTATCTTTTATGACTGCGTAGTTTTCCATGAGGTATACGTACCACATTTTCTTTAATCAGTCCACTGTTGATGGGCAATTGGGTTGATTCCATGTCTTTGCTATTGTGAACAGCACCGCAATGAACATATGGGTGCATGTATCTTTTTCACAGAATAAATTATTTTCCTTTGGATGGCTGGGTCGAAAGGTAGTTCTGTTTTAAGGTTATTTGAGAAGCCTCCAAGCTACTTTACACAGTGGCTGAACTAGTTTGCATTCCCACCTAGAGTGTATAAGTGTTCCCATTTCTCCACAGTCTTGCCAACATTTGTTGTTTTTTGACATTTTAATAATCACCATTCTGACTGAGGTGAGATGGTATCTCATTGTCGTTTACATTTGTGTTTCTCTAATGATTAGTGATGTTGGGCTTTTTTTCATATTTTTTTGGCCACTTGTCTTCTTTTTAGAAGTGTCTGTTCATGTCCTTTGCCCTAAATGCAGATATTTTTAAAGTATTGAATGTATTGTTTTAAAGTATTAAAGTATTTAAAGTATTAAAGTATTGAATATATTTTATATATTTTTCCTGGTATTTAAATATTGAATAATTTATCCTAGTTTCTTCTAAGAATGATTTGCAGCAACTTTGAAAATATATGGAGTAGGGTGACTCCAGTTAATAAAAATGTATTGTACTCAGGTGATGGACACACTAACTACCTTAACTTCGTCACTACTCATTATATACAAATAACAAAATTTTACAAGTACCCCATAAATTTCTATAAATAGAAAAATAAAAATATTTTGAGTATTATATTAACTGTATAATAAGCATGTAATTAGTTTAATGAGAATAAGAACTATTACTTATTAAACTAATTAAACTTAAGTAGTAAAGATCAGGTAAAAATAAAACAAACATACAGAATACAACACAAAACTTGATTCATATAAAGTTACCAAAAAGGACAGCTGAATTTATTTCATTTTCTCCTTAGTCTATGAAGTGAGGGCAGCACATTCTCCCTCCTGCTTGGTAGTGTCCTAACGATGCTAAGACGACGCTGAGAGGCAACTAAATTATCCTTACATTTGCTCAGAAAACCTTCCCTCCCATGGGCATCATAAAACACACACTATGTAAGGCACTTAACTTTTTCAACAATATGTTATACTAAATCACAGTGTTTATCTTGTTGTATGGTAATACACCTCTCAAAATTGCAGTGACAATGATGGAAAATGTGTTTTGGAGAAAAGGTTATCCCACGGTGACATCAGAATACTAGGTTCATGACTCATTCCTCCTCTGTATTAATATATGGATAGAATTCAAGGTATCCAGAAAAACAGACAGATTAAATCATTTCAGACATAATGTACTCTTTCTCACCACTAGAATCTGATAAGTTTCAATGAATTAAATTATATCCACTGGTAATTATGGGAGTGAAGATGTTCGATTTTAACATTTGTAAGTAGATTCTACCAACCAGGCATAAGCAGAATTGCATTATTTGCCAGAGGAAAACCCTGAAAAAGCCACAGACTATGTACAAAGCCTTCTTCCTACCCAAGGAAGACTAGTAGGCAAATCCTTAGTGTTACACACACACACACACACACACACACACACACACACACACATTTAATCTCTGTGTTGAGCACCTGCTATGTTCCTGGGACATTCTTAAGTGTTTCAAATTTTTTGGATATTCAATAACAAACAGAATTCCAAATGAAAATGTTTATTCTTTGGCTAAGTCTGCCCTACCCTCCAAGATACTGACTTCCATTTTTTCATTAAATATCTTAGAGAACAGTCTCCAGTGATATCCAACAAAATGACATGACATGGTTTCATCAAAAAAGGGAGATTTGCTAGATTATCCTTAAATTCTTAGTTCAAAATGATCCAATCTCTGTTAAATACAGCAGAAAATCCTCAAAATTATGTCTTTTTTAATTAGCCCTGAGGTAAGTATACATATATCCTGAACACGTTCAACTTGTTTTAGTAATTTCCACCAGAATATGGGAAGCAGTAAAAAGTAGAGAAGATTAGTTTGTCTTGCTAACTAGATATCCTTCAAAATATTCCACAAAAGATTATAGTTAAAGAAAATTATTCAAACTAAAACGTAATTTCGTATTTTAATATCTTTAAAATGTATATGCTCAGTGAACTTCAAAGTTTAAATATAAAAATAATCTACTGTTAGAAGGTGAATTTAGTGATCTGTATATCTCTCTATCTCTATACTTTGCAATGAGAACGGTAATTTAAATAGCATTCTTTTGCTTCTGAGGGATCTGTTTTTCAAAAGATTGCTATTGTGTTATTTCTTATAAAACTGATAAATGCTAAAATATAGAAGCATCCAGTATACCAAAATATAGTTATATTTTTCCCAGTTATCTTTGTCTCTTGGAGATACGTATATGTATACGTATACACACACATATATGGTTTTTGTACATATATGTATTTTTGTCTCTTGTAGATATATATGTGTATGTATATACATATATATATATATATGTATATACACACACACATTTTTGAAATTTCAACTTTTATTTTAGACACAGGGCTTATATAGGCAGTTTTGTTACATGGGCATATCGCACCCCAGTAGTGAGCATAGCACTACCACTCATGGTAGTTTTTCAACCCATGCTCCCTCCCTCCATCGCCACTCTAGCATTCCATAGTATCTATAATTACCATGTTTATGTTCATGTTCATGTGTGTTCAGTGTTTAGCTCCCACTGATAAATGAGAGCATGCAGTATTCAGGTTTCTGTTCTTTCATTAATTCACCTAGGATTATGGCCTTCAGCTCTAATTCATTTTAGAGATGTTTCTTTGCTCCCTCCCTGAATTTCTTTTCTTCTTGGGAGGTGGAGGTGCTGAATTGATACCCTCCTGCTCACAATGCAACATATGGTATTTTTAAATTGCCAAGCATATGGAATCTCTGCTTTCAATTATAAACCTAAAATCTTTCAAATGAACATTAATTTTCCTCTAGGATTTAGCCTAAATTGTACTTATACCCAAAGACACTCCTTCCCCTCAGTCTCCTAGTCTCAAGCGATTCTTTTGCCTTGGCCTCCCAAACTGCTAGGATTATAGGTGTTAACCATCGCACCTGGCCCGTGAGACAGTTTGTATGAATGTTACCTGGGCTCTCTCCTTTAGAATTTCTCATGAGGCTATAATCAAGTTGTCAGCCAGGGTTGTGGTCTTGTCTGAAGTTCTGACTGGGAAAGGATCAGCTACCATGCTCACTTATATGGCCATTGGCAGGATCCAGTTCCCCTGAGCTGTTGGGTTGAGTGCTCATTTTCTAGCTGGCTGTTGGTCGGAGGATGCCCTCAGTTCCTTGCCGTGTGGGCCTTCTTGATAAAACAATTTGGTTCATCAAAGCCAGCAACAGAATACATCTACTAGACCATACCACGTGACCTAATTATGGGAGTGACAATGCATTGTCCTTGCCATATTCTGTTGCTTTGAAACAAACTACTCAGCCAGCACCGATTCACAGGGAAGGAACAACACAAAGGCCTGGATATGAAAGAAGGATCACTAGGGGCCATCTCAGAAGCTGTCCACTGCAGTATCATTATAGGGAAAAAAAATGGAAGACATCTGTGCCCACGACCAGCTTATAAAAGCATTGTCCATGGGCAAATGGCTGTTTTCACACAGGAAAACATCTGTTTCCATAGAGGCAGCAAGTGCGGTCTGGGCCTTACTCAAATCTACAAGCTTTTATCTGCTTGGGCAGCATTACAGAGCTGGCTGCTGCCAGTGCTGTTTTCCTAAATTGACCTGGCTGAGGCAAGAATTAGATTTCAGAGAGAATCTTTCCACATAATGGCCTTTCAGATATTATATGAAAGAATAACCATGGGCCTGTAATTTATTCCTCCCTCCTCAGGGATCTCTGAAGAAGTTTTTTGACTCTGACCAGAATTCTTTGCAAATATCGACTGATGGAATACATTAACATAGAAGACAAATGAGGGTCCTGAAAGGGTTGGCTATGTGCTGATTACTGATCTAGAAATGATTTCAGCATTACGTCCTAGTCCATTTAGATTGTTTATATTAAATTATCCTGCAAATCATGGGACACTGAGCTGAAGCATGCAAGTTATACATATAACCAGAGCAAGGCCGTGTGTCTAGTGGAACTCCAGAACTCAGCAGCCTCCATGGCTAACGTGGCCTGTGTGCTTGACATACTCCAAATCCAGAATATGTCTAGCATAGAAAAGGAAGCGAAGGAAGCTGTATCTGTGGATTAGGAGCCTCCCAGATGCTGTGTATACTGCTTCTTCTGTCTCTTTTTTTTTTCCTTTTCTTTTTTTTTTTTAATTATACTTTAAGTTCTGGGGTATATGTGCAGAACGTGTAGGTTTGTTACATAGGTATACACATGCCTTAGTGGTTTGCTGTATCCAATCCCCCGTCATCTACATTAGGTATTTCTCCTAATGGTATCCCTCCCCAATACCCCAACCCCCACTATCTATACCTTAGCCCCTCTACCCCTCAACAGCCCCTGGTGTGTGATGTTCCCCTCCCTGTGTCCTTGTGTTCTCATTGTTCAACACCCACTCATGAGTGAGAAAATGCAGTATTTGGTTTTCTGTTCTTGTGTCAGTTTGCTGAGAATGATAGTTTCCATGTTCATCTATGTCCCTGCAAGGAAAATGAATTCATCATTTTTTATGGCTGCATAGTATTCCATGGTGTATATATGCCACATTTTTCTTATCCAGTCTATCATTGATGGGCATTTGGGTTTGTTCCAAGTATTTGCTATTGTAAACAGTGTTGCAATAGACATATGTGGGCATGTGTCTTTATAACAGAATGATTTATAATCCTTTGGGCATATACCTAGTAATGGGATTGCTGGATCAAATGGTATGTCTTTTTCTAGATCTTTGAGGAATCATCACACTGTCTTCCACAATGGTTGTCTCTCTTCTCCAGTGATGATTATGCATAAGCTTGATGGTTCAGAAACAGTATAAATGATGAAGGTGGAGGCAACTTTCGATAAGTTAAACGGTAATTGGGGTGATACATCTACAGTTTTTGACAGCTTTGAGATAGAATTGAAATATAACAAATTGCATATACTGTAAGTTTTGGCATATGTATATATCCCTGAAATCATAAATACAGTCAAGACAATGGATACTTATTTGATACCACTGACCCAAACCATGATAGATGCTATGATTTAGGGGGATCCCTAAATTTGCTTTTTATGTTTCAGATTTTTAGCTAGGGGTCAAGAAGTACTCAAGAGAAAGTAACCACAGTTATTATGTATGGGATTAATTGGTTGCAGAAATCTTCACACTTCCCAAAAGAAAGGTGAGACTAAAGAGGGAAATTATAAAGAAGAAAGAAAGCAGTGATGCTCGACTTACTCTGCTGGAATTGTTCCACTGCTTTTGAAAAACAGGATGAAAAAGGGGGAATCGAGAAGATCATTAGGAGGGTTTTGGCGGCATAAACTTGAGGCTTGAGAGGTAAAAATCCAGTATCATTGTTGGCTATGAAATGTGCATACCTTAAGAAGCCTGCTCAAAGTCACTGCATATAACTTAGCATGGATAAGTATAAATCCAATCATGAGGATTATGATTTGGAATAGAAAATACTTGAACAGGTTGAATGTAATCCTTCGGTTAAAGCCGTATTTCTTTTTTATGTAAATTAAAAAAGGGTTTGGGATCTGCTCACCCACCCCTCAGTGAGAGAATTCAAAGAACTAGAAAATGATGTGGATGGAATGGCCTGAGGGCAATAACTAAAATATGTGGAATTATTAACTCTTGGCAGTCAGGTCTACCATAATCCACATGGGGGCTGGGAGGACAGTCTAAGAGGCCAAAAGGTGAAACTTGGAGAACATTGAGAGCCATGGTAGACAATAACAACATAATAGTTAAACTCTAATTTGAAAAATATGACAGGAAAAAGTATTCTCTCATTTCATCTCCTTTACCTAAGTGTATAATTGGGATGGATGTCATGTGAAAATGGACGACTCTGCCCCTACATTATTAGACTGCATGTGTTCCATATTCCATCGTCACCCTCCACATGGTTTCACCTGAAATGATGAGAATCTTTGCAATTTCCTAAGACCTCTTCTGTAGAAAATATTAAGTAATACAGAGTTCCAGGAGTAAAAGAGAACATTAATGCTTTAATTGGTATTAATTATTAAAATAATGATACTGACCTCCATTAATTATTTTCCTTAATTGATAAATGAAAATAATTTATATTTATGGTATACAATGTAGCAGTTTAATGTGTTTTTGAATGTAAGTTAGTATAGCCACTATAGAAAACAATGTAGAGGTTCCTCAAAAAACTCTAATTAGAACTACCATATGGCAGTTTCAGCAATCCCACTTTTTGGTATATATCCAAAAAAAATAAAGTCAATATGTCAAAGAGATATCTGCCATCCCATGTTAATCACAGTATAATTCATAATAGCCAAGACGTGGAATCAACCTAAGTGTCCATCAATAGATGAATAACAAATATGTAGTATGTATATACAATGGAATACTACTCAACCTTTAAAAATTAGGAAATCCATTAATTCTCTTTTAATGGCCCTTACACACCAAAAAGGCAAAGCAGATAATCTACACATGCTGATCGTGAACCATTGGGAGTTCATCTAGGTAGATCCACCATAGCCTTGGATGTGCTATACATACAATTTAGAAAAACAAAAAGCAAAACCAACACAATTGCACCAAAGAGTAATGGATCAAACGAGACCATTCACTATAGATCTTAGCTCATGTTTTCTTTTCTACACCTATTTCAGAAGTCAGTCAAGACCACTACCTCCACATGATATTAACAGGGCTTGCAAAAAGACATTCAAGTTAGCCAATATACTATCGCAATCTAGTGTAGCTGCACTTGATCTTGATAACCAGTAGGAGTAAGTTGGTAACATCGAAGATATCTTAATTGCCTTCATAGATGAAGAAGCAAAGTATTTAGAGACTGTGTCATCCATCTGTCTATAAAGCATGGCAGTAAATCCCAGTACAATTCGAGACCTGCCCCAGCCCCTGAAAATCTGGAAAAGAACATGAGCCAGATCACAAGAGGCTTTCCTCCTATCTTAAGAAATTATTTCGAATCTGATCTTGACCCTGTTACTAAACAGCCCAGAGACTGGAGAATCTGTTTGAGTTATGGCATAATCACAACTTCCACTCTGGGATATTGTTAGTCTTTTCCACAAAGTCACTAGAAATAAATGTGAGATTGAATTGTGCCCTGACAGAAACAAGCAAATTTATAAAAGGCTGTCAATCAGGCAGTGTCTCTTGAGTCTTATGACCCGAATGCACAAATGATTGTAGAAGTGTCAACAACTGGAACACACACAGACTAGAGCTTTTGGCAGAAATCAATAATGCTGCTCAGTGGAGACAGCAGAGATTTTGGACTTGAAAGGGGTCTGATGCAGCTGCTCAATTCAGCCATTTAGAAACATAATTGTGAGCTTCTTGTTGGGCATTGGCAGAAATGGCTCCTACATCAAGTAACCCAGGCAATCCTGAAACCAGAAACACCCATCATGACTTGGGTGATGTCTGAGAAACATTCAAATCGAGGAAACTTACCTCAATGGAGCAAGCCGTTAAATGGAAACAGTGGCTCAAGAATACACATTAGCTAGGGGTTCTGAAGTTCACAGCATTTATGAATAGATCTCTCCCTTGCAATGTGGAGCCAATAGTAACCCTTCCTACCCTTTCCAGCTCACCCTGATCCACAGCCCAGGTGTCTCCCTGCTGTAGCTGCTGAATTGTCTGAAACTGTAAATTCTCTCCTGGATATACAAAATAGCTGCTAAATTTACTAACTGGATTGCATAACACTGTTTCGGAAATTCAGTGGTTACCTGTCCTGCATAAATGGTAAATCCTTGGTGGGAGAAGGATCAAGTCTGAAAGGGCATTTACATCATCCTGAAATAGACTCACTAACCCAAGTAGGGACACTAGAGGGAGCTATCTTTCAGGAGACAGGCTATGGCTGATAAAGCAACCTGAGAACAGAGTGTGCATTACTAGACTCATCAAACATCAAGCTTGCCAGCAACTCTGGGAAACAGCATCTGCCTTTGCTCAGGGGACGTTTTAAAAATAATGAAATCAGATGTATTTAACATACATTGGCGCTACTGACAAGATGTCACTGGAAGTGTGCAGTCCAATAAGGCAGCTGCAGCTACGTACTACATATGACTGTTGAGCATTTGAAGAGTGGCAAGTTCAAATGAGAACTGTCATATGCATAAAATGCATATGGGATTTCAAAGATAGTACCAAAAAAGTGAAAAATGCTCCATTAATAATATATTAACGACATGCCAAATTAATACTATTTGGATATATTTAAATAAACTGTACTATAAAAATTGATTAAATTTTATCTACTTCTTTTTCCTTTTTAGTATCCTTCTTGAAAATTTAAAAATAATATATGTGGTCTGCATTATATTTTTCCGAACAGTATGCCTCTGGATTGCATATTACAAGTTACCCTATAATTTATGGGCTTTGGCTGGCCTGAACTGTGGAAAGTGAACATGCAGCCAGAACAGGTTTATCACACACACACACACACACACACACACACACACACACACACCCCATGAGAGAGAGAGAGAGAGAGATTGATAATTAGGAAAGTTTGCAAAACTACTTTAAAAAATAAAGAGATGAAACAAGATTTCAAAAATGTTCAAGCCACAAAGGGAAAATGAGAAATTTGACATAAATCCTATCATGAAAACCAGGTTAATGTTAATTGAATGCAAACCAGAAGAGCTGCCTTTTCTTCACTAAAGGAAAAGACTCTGGAAAAATACTGACAGAATCATCAGAGGGGGAAGACAAAGGAAAGTAATAAATGGATATATTTTCAATGTTAAACCATAAAAGGAAATTAAAACAAATTATTAATTGACTTATTACTCTGATTTTAACTCACATATTGGTAACAAATCTCCTGTCTATGTACATTAACTCATTCTTTTTAATATATTTATTTATTTATCCAATGTATTTGTTTATTGATTTAATATGTTTATGTATTTATTAAATATATTTATAAAACACATACTAGTCAAGGTACTGTTCTCGTCACTTGAGACACATTAGTGAACAAATTCGAGAAAACTTCTGTTTTGTGTTTATTATACTTACAAAAAGTGAACAAAAATAAGATCTTGTATATGATGAACATATTTGAAAATCAAAATCAAATGGATGATTTTCTTCCCTAATTAAAAAAATCTAAATTGATAGCTGTACTCGTTTCCAAGGACTCGTGTTATAGGGTATCACAAACTGGGTGAATTTCTACAACATAATTTATTCTGTCACTATTCTGGAGACTAGAAGTCCCAAATGTAGGACTCAGGGGATTCTTCCCTTTTCCAGATTCTACCTTCCCCAGGTGCTTCTTGATTTCTGGCAGTATAACTCCAACATTTGATCCTGTCTTCATATGGCCTTCTTCCCTCTGTGTCTGTGCCTGTCTCCTTTCTCTTCTTATAAGGATTCTAGTCACATTAGATTAAGAACCACTTTAGCAGGCCGGGCATGGTGGCTCACGCCTGTAATCCAAGCACTTTGGAGGCCAAGGCGGGCGGATCACCTGAGGTTGGGAGTTCAAGATCAGCCTGACCAACATGGTGAAACCCGGTCTTTAAAAAAAGAAAAAAGAAGAAGAACCACTTTAATTCAGTATGACCTTATCTTAACTTGATCACATCTGAAAGACCGGATATCCAAATGAGGTCACAGTCACAGATACTGGGAGCTAGGACTTTACCATATCTTCTTGGGGAAACACAATTCAACTCATAACAACACTCTAGTAGGAATCCCAAATAGACTAACTGTGTCAAAGGTCTTCAAGACCAGAGCCCAGTTCAATGATCATTAGAAGAACTCACAAGATTCACAGTGAAGGTTTATTAAATGGAAAGAATGCAAAGCATAATTGACAAAGAAAAAAATGCATTATGGGGGAGAAGTCAGTAAGAATCAGGTACAAGATTCCAAGAGTCCTTTTCCAATAGAGACATATGAGATGTGCATAATTCCTCCAGCAGTGAGCTGTGACAACATATGTGAAATATTATATACCGGGAGTTTATTAGAGACTCAGTGCCCAGGGTTTTTAATTGGAGCTGATTTTGTAGGCACCCTCTGCTTAGCGTATACCAAAATTCCAGACTCCCAGAAGGTAAGCAGATGTTTAACACAAACTACGTTATTTGCATAGTCTAGTCACAATGAGTCATCCTTATTATTTAAAGAAAGTTTATGTCAGTGGAGAGAACTTTTGATCATCTACATTTCCAGATGACAGCCAACCTTGTATGTAGGCTTTTCTAAGGATAGCAGTGTCAGGTTGGCTCTTTGGTGTCACACTTTTCTGCACACTGACAAAAGAGAAAAGTCAAAAGTTGTTTTAAAAAAAGTGTTCTCCCTCTCAAAAGCCACCTAGATCATTTCGTTAAATCATACAAGGATCTTATAATGTTCACATCATAACTATTCTATGAAATAGAATATGTTAGACAAGAACCAGCTAATTTAGGCAAATAGTCATGATATCCAAATTAATCAACATCAAAGACAGTCTTATGTTTTTTATTATTTGATATTCATTATTGCTATTATAAACTTCTATTTGGGATTGCTTTTCATAAATCTCTTTCATATCAAGTCATATTCAGAACTGTAAAACTCTTACATCTCTTGTTTTATCAATTAGAGCTTTAAAAACACAATAATCTAAATCACACATTCTCTGTAGGGGCACTCTCTCACCCAAGGAAGAAAAAATGGTTCTTGGAAAAAAGGAGCCTTACACTTTCTATATGTAAAACAAAAGATATGCATACAATAGACACACAGGTAAATAGATACATGTGGTGTTAAAATTCCATGGTGGGAGCCAGGAATAAAACAAGTTAATAAATGATCTCATATTATTTACATTTATTCTATTTAATCTACCCATCTATCATCTATTTTTCTAGCACTGTATATCTGGAAGGACACAAATCAAGTTATTACTGTTACATCTGACCAGTGAGATCAGGGTGAATATAAGAAAAGCCTTGATTTTTACACTTTGTGCTTCCTTTTACAATGATCATTTTTACATAACAATATAATAAACATAAAGTCATTTAGTCAACTGAAAGAATCAGCAAAATACACACTCATTTGTCTTGAAGAGACATCCATTTCAGTTATACACATGGTGAAATTTAGAACTTCTTAATCAAATCAATGAATCCATTTGAGGTGAAAAAAAAATCAGTATGGAGTTTCCTAGTTGAAGGCAGAGATTGACTAAAGAAAAGCTAAAACCCAAGATACAGTGCTATCAAGTGAGGTGGTATTTTGAAGAAAGACCTGTCAAATATTATCTATTTCAAAAGTGTCATTGGGTCAAGCTTTACAGATGAGACCAGATTTTCTGTGTGATGCAAACACACACACACACACACACACACACACACACACACACACACACACACGGACTCAAGAAATTGGCTTGTGGAAATATGAAGTAAAGTTTTAAGATAATTGGCATAAAAGTAAAACTTTTTTGGATCCTTTTTGAATTAACACAGTGATGCAGAAGTGCCAGGTAGGAAAGAGCATGGTCTCTTTAAATGATATGGAAGGTGGGGAAGGAAAGTTCTAGGTAGAGAAAGGTGGGTTCCTAGCTAGGGCTCCACCCCCACCTAGGTGAGGGTAGGCATTTCTGGCCCAAATGTTACATTTCCCAAGACCACCTTGGAATATCACGCCCCTATTCTGGGCCTATAAAAACCTGACACCCCAGCAGGCAGACATAGAAGCTGCTGGATGGCTGGACGTTGTAAGGAACACATTGGGGAAAGAAGACACTGTTGGCTGGCTAGCACAGTAGAAAGAGAAGCTTAGCAGTCCGACGCCAGGAGAAACCCATCTCCTTTCTGGCTCCCCCATCTTTTGAAAGCTGCTTCTACTCAGTAAAACCTTACATTCATTCTCCAAGCCCATGTGTGATCTGATTCTTCCGGTACGCCAATGCAAGAAATCCCAGGATACAGAAATCCCTCTGTCCTTGGGATAAGGAATGGGATCTGACTGAGCTGGTTAACACAAGCTGCCTATAGACGGCAAACTAAGAGGCCACCCTGTAACATGCGCGCACTGGGACATCAGGAGCTGTAAATATTTTCCCCTAGACACTGCCATGGAGTCAGAGTCCCACAGCCTGCCCATCTGTATGCTCCTCTAAAGATCTGAGCTGCGGGGAACTGAAGAAGTGAGCCACACCCCCATCACACACCCTGCCAGGAGGATAAGGGAATCTTTCCCGTTTCAATAGTAGTATCTATAATCTTTCCTGTTTCATTAGTAATATCTACAATCATCATTTGACCATGAGATAATATATAAAATCTTCTGAAGTATCCCTAAACATTTTTGAGATAACAACAACAAAACTCAAGGAATTATTGAAAAGAGAAGCAACTGGATTTTGGGGGAGTGATTGTTTTCAAGGGATTTAAAATACATAGTAAGATTCTCATAGCAAAAAGGTTTTGGGTTTCCTCATGAGAAAGTAAGAAAGATAATAGTATATGAGACTGCCCATGTAATAAATCACCGACTGAAAATAAACCTGAGTACAAGTAAGTTATTTTCTTCTTTCAAATTCATAGAAGAGTGTTGGGAACATTACAATCAGGAGAATTGTTACAAAGCTTATGTATTTGAAAGCTCATCCTCAGAATTTTCCTAAAGATCTTTCAGATTAATTCACCCCACAATAATTACATTGATACTTTCAGCATTACTTAAAATTCCTGGTTTAATTAAATATACACACTGTTACATATCTACAATCTATATTTATATATCTATGTTTCTATTGAATCTTTAGTTTCTTTATGTGAAGAAATCTGACTGTACTGTTAAAATAAATGTTGTGCTTTTTCTTCTTCCATCTAGAAGCTTTCCATATTTAATTTTTTGTACATACTAATCACTAATTGTTCTACTAAAAATAATTTTTGTTGTGTATTTTTCTCTTTCACTTATAAACGCATTTTATAATGCCAGCATTATACCAAAACAAGCCAAAAAAATGCCATGTTAATAGACTACAGATCAAGCCCTCGTGTACACACAAATGAAATTTCTTCCCAGAATTTTAAAGGGCACCTGTGAAGAATTTACAGGTGACAGCATTCCCAGCAGTGAAATACTCTGGATTTTCATTAATATCAGTAACAAGGCAAGAATTTCTCTTTACAACCTGTATTAAACACTGCACTGGAAGCGTAACCATACAGTAAGGCAAGAAGAAGAAACAAAACACAGAAAATGGAAAGAAAGAAGTAACTATCTACAGATGGTTGTCTGTCTTCAAATTACCTTTTTTGAAAAAACTTTGAGGTTCTAATAAAAATTTTATGGCAAAATAGGGTATAGGTTTTATCATTAGAAAGTAAGACAGAAATGAAAACAGAAGACATGATTGTGTATACAGAAAATGCTAAGGAAGCTATTTTAAAAGCTGCTGCTAAAACTCATACGGGAAGCTAATAATGTAACACAATGAAATACATATATATTCTTATAAGAATTGTAAATTCAGATTTAAAAAGAATGGTTTATTGTAGCATCAAAAAATTAAAATAACAGGAATACATTTAAAATTGATATAAGATCTGTATTTTCAAAAATGGAAAAAGCATAGTGCATAGAGAAATGAAAAAGGATGAAAGTGAATGGAGACATACAATGTTCTTGAGAATCAGAAAGCTAAGTATTGTTAAGACCTCAATTCTCTTTAAACCAATCTTTACATTCAAGGCAATCCCGTGCAAAGATCCTACAGACATTTTAAGTGAAATGGATGAGCTAATTCTAAAATTTATATGGCCATTCAAAAGATGCAGAAGAGCACACTGTATACAAAAAGAACAAAGTGGGGGGGATTTACGCTATCTTATTTCAAGTCTTATTATAAAGCTGCATTAATCAAAATGGTGCAGCATTGATGTAAAACAAAATGTAAAAACAGGTCAATGAAAGAAAATAGAGTGTCTAGGCCAGGTGAGGTGGCTCATGCCTATAATCCCAGCACTTTGGGAGGCTGAAGAGGATGGATAACCTAAGGTCAGGAGTTCGAGACCAGCCAGGCCAACACAGCAAAACCCCATACACAGCGAAAAATACATAAATTAGTTGGGTGCAGTGGCATGTACCTGTAGTTCCAGCTACTTGCAAGGCTGAGGAAGGAAAACGAATCATTCGAACCTGCAAGGGGGCAGTAAGCCGAGATCACACCATTGCACTCCAGAATGGCTGGGTGACAGAGCAACACCCTGTCTCAAAAAAAAAAAAAAAAAAAGAAAAGAAAAGAAAGTGTCTACAAATATGCCCATGGGTGTAATAACCGATTTTCAACAACATTGCCTAGATAATTCAATAGGGAAAACGTTTTCTTTTCAACAAATCCAACAAAAACAATTGGATGTCCAAACGAAAAATACAAGAACTTTGTTTCTTATCCCATATCACACAAAAAGTTATGTAAAAATAGATGCAGTTGAAACTTTGAAAGGTAAATTATACATACAACTTCTAGAAAAAATTAAATAATATACTCATAACATTCATGAATGCAATGATTTCTATATAGAACACCACAAATCATTTTAAAAATCTGATATTTGAAAGGCATAAGTAAATGTATCACAAAATAAAAAATTAGATTTTATCAAAATTTTAGAAGTCTAAACTTCAATAAGACTAAAAATTACGTAAGTGGGAATATCAAGAATCGATTTTAAATTACATTATAAATTAGATTTATATGTCATTAGATTTCATATCAAGAATAGATTATGCATTACATAATTGGGCATATCAAGAATAGATTAATAATCCTGACAACTATGACTCAATAACAAAGCAAACTACCTAACTTTAAAAATGTGCAACCTGTGGCCAGGCATGGTTGCTCACACCTGTAATCCCAGCACTTTGGGACGCCAACATGAGCAGATCACATGGTCAGTAGATTGAAACCATCCTGGCTAATGAAGTGAAACCCTGTCTCTATAAAAATACAAAAAAATTCGCCAGAAGTGTTGGCACACACCTGTAGTTCCAGCTACTCAGGAGGCTGAAGCAGGAGAACCGCTTGAACCCAGGGGGTGGAGGTTTCAGCGAGCCAAGATTGCACCACTGCACTCCAGCCTGGTTAGAGCGAGACTCCATCTCAAAAAAATAAATAAAATAAAATAAAAAAGAACACTGAAAGTGGCACAAAAACAAGGAGAGGCAAAGTATTTCAACAGAAATTTCTTCAAAGAAGACATATATGTGACTAATAAGAATATTTAAAAATCTTCAAAATCAATAGTCATTAGTGGAATGCAAGTTAAAACCACAATGAAATATCACTTGACATTCTCCTAGGTGGCTATGCACAATAGCAAAGACTTGGAACCAACCCAAATGCCCATCAATGATAGAGTGGATAAAGAAAATGTGGCACATATACACCATGGAACACCATAAGAAAGGATGAGTTCGTGTCCTTACAGAGACATGGATGAAGCTGGAAGCCATAATTCTCAGCAAACTAAAACAGGAACAGAAAACCAAACACCACATATTCTTACTCATAAGTGGGAGTTTAACACTGAGAAGACATGTACACAGGAAGGGGAACATCAGATACCAGGGTCTGTCAGAGGGTGGGGAGATAGGGGAGGGATAGCATTAGGAGAAATACCTAATGTAGATGATGGGTTGATGGGTGCAGCAAACCTCTATGGCATGTGTATACCTACATAAGACACCTGCACGCTCTGTACATGCATCCCAGAACTTAAAGTTTATATTTTTAAAAAGGTAGAAAATAAAAAGTGTTGGCAGGGATGTAGAGAAATCAGATCCCTGATATGTTGCCTGTGAGAATGTAAAATGATACAATTCTGCTTTGGAAAGCAGACATTGCTTTAGAAAGTTAAATATAAAATTGCTATATGATTCAGCAATTTTACTCCTAGGTATGTGCCTAAGAGAACTGAAAATATATGTCCACGCAAACACTTGTACATGAATACTTCTCACAGCACTGTTCATAATTGCCAAAAAGTGAAAAATTCCACGTCTATCAACTGATGAAAAAATTAAATTTGTTATATCCATAAGTTAAATATAATTCAGCCATAAAAAGGAGTACACTACTGATTCATGCAGGAACATGCACAAACCTTGACAACATGCTAAGTGAAAGAAGCCAGCCACAAAAAGCTACATATTGTATGATTCAATTTATATGAAATGCCAAGAATATACAATCCCATTGAGACAGAAAGTAGATTTGTGGTTGCCAGTACCTGGAGGAGGGTAGAAAGCTCTTCTAATAATAATTGACAGCTTTAAAAATAAATATATTAAAAGTAACTAAATTGTATACTTTAAAGGATGATTTTGTAATATGTAAATTATATAAGTCAATTAAAATTTAACTAAAACCTGAACCATAATAATGATGTCAACTTAATATTTTAACTTCAAACTCATAAATGTATATACTTATCCCCCTAATAGTGTTTGGAAGAATATTTAAGGCCTTTCTATGACTGTGATCCAGTATTATCTCTCTGCAATTTTCTCAAGAACCAAATAATGCATAAAGCATCTTTTTAGAGTCCCAGTTCTACATCACCTCAAACTTAGTGAAAAATTAGACATTTTTTGGATCATTCTGAGGGCTACATTCATCCAGATATTTTTCTGGTCTTCTAGAGTTATCTCTCCAATACCTAATTTGATGAGATTTTAAATCTACTCTTTAGAGTCTCTCTGAAGCTTCTAATTTCATTTTAAATTGAACCACAAACTTCCTCTGCTTTAGACTCATATTTAATCATAGTTTTGGTATATAATTAAAACATGTAACAACTACAAGTAGCACACGCAGTTTTAAAGGGAACATAACCAGTTCTTGGCAAGCATATAATTCAGCTGGTATAAACGGAAGGGCAAGGGCAGGAAAAAGGAAGAGCATCTAAGGCACAAGTCAACAGGTGACCAAAAAAAAAAAAAAAAAAAATTGAGAGACCAGTTAGTTCCAGAACATGTGTATACAGAAGTTAGATTACATAACTGCTATTATACTTAAACATGATATTAAGGTATGGATGAGTTTGAATATGTGAAAGGTCATTGCATACATATATTAATATGATAGCATGGACCATAGAATAGATTTGGGGGAACATACAAACAGAGAAATTTGACTAGTGTTTATCCACCCATGTATAAACTTGTGCCCTTAGTTGGAGATAAAAGATCTTTTGGTCCAGTTTCTAGTACTTTTACTGCAATCAATCAATAAAAATAAAAAAGTGATTGCTAAACTTTGAAGAATATAAGCATCCTCGCCCACACAGAGTCCCACTTCTGAATCTCCACTCCACTCATTATGGATATCTAATTATTGCCTTGAAACAGATTATATACCCTGGGTCTAAATAATGTCCTTTTCAGCTTTGGAAATGACTTTTCTCATCTTTTAAATGGCTACAACCATCACTGTGTTGGCAGATAATGGGCACCAAAAATGTCCACACCCTAGTTTTCTATGAATATACTCCTTACATCACAAAAGGAACTGTGTAGACAAGAGTAAATCTTCCTGTGATGAGAAGATTATCTTTGATTACTAAAGTAGACTCAATTTAATCACATGGCTTTCTAAAAGTAGAACAAGGCAGATGAGTATATCAGATGCAGCATGAGAAGGACTTAACCAGCTCTAGGTGGCTTTAACGATGGAGAAAGAGACCAGGAGTCACAGAATGTGGGGTAGCTCCTAGAAGCAAGGAAATGAAGACCTCAGTCCTACAACCACATATAACTGAATTATGCCAATAATCTGAATGAGCAAAGAATGAGATTGTCTCCTAGGGCCTCTAGAGAGAAACACAGCCTGCCCACACCTCAATTTTAGCCCAGTAAAACCTTTGCTAGACCTAGATCTACAGAACTGTAAAATAATAAATGTATGTTGATTTAAGTCACTAAATTTGTGTTAACTTTTAATAGCCACAATAAAAAACTAATAAAATGAGCTCATCCTCACAGAATTGGGACTAATTTTAAATTAGACAATTCATGTAAAAAGTGTATACCATTCCTGATACTAAGTTGTTAGTAGTTTCAGCATTGTTCTTTTGTTATTGTTAGTCTCACAGCACTTAGAACATGAGGCATTGTTTTATAGATATAATTTTGAAAACAGATTGTATGCACCTTGATGTCAACAGTCATGCCTAGTTTATCTTGTAGTACTCATGCTAGCCATACCATTGTAGGTTTTAAAATTGTTTTGTGTATGTGAAATTAAATAAACAACTAGACAGAATTGCAGGATTTTGCATTTTCATATACTTAGAATTCTGAGCTAAATTATTACCAAAACATTTGGGAGTTGCTTGCACCATATACACAGAATACTTACCAGGGATCACACCAAAGAATATTAGAATAGAAAGAAGCTTTAAGAATTTGAATTGAATTACAAGACACCCTGATACTTAGGCACATTTTTTTCTAAGCTTATATTTTCTTTGCTTAAAGTAGTATCTCCAGAGCTGCAAAGAACGATTTTCATGGCTTTGGGAAATAATGTTGTCTTTTCTGAGAGTCAAGTATATCCAGATAATTACTTATTTGAAGTTTACAAACACAACTTTTGATATATTGGAAAGCAAACATGTAAGGCAGGTTAAAACAAGAAAGGTATGTTCATAATACACTATTATTTTGGTTTAAGTATCATTTTATCCTTAAATCTTTGAGCATATACAGGAAAAACACAATCTAGAGACTCACAGGATTTGTGCTCCTCTTTCTGTGGCAGACTCTCCGATGGTCCCATGGTTTCCATCTCATGCTTTTGCTCTTGCATAATCTTCTCCTTTTGAGGGTAGGTCAGACTTGTGACTTTCTTCTGACCTGAGAATACAGCAAAAGTGACATGCTATATGTAATTATGGCATGTAAGATTGCAACAATTGTCTCCCTAGGAGACACTGTTTCCCCTTGCTGGCTTTGAAGAAGCCAGCTGCCATGTTGTAAGTTAGAATATGAAGGCCGCATGACAACCAACTGATGGTGGCCTCTGTCCAGTAGTGGTGAAAAAGTCAGAACCCTCAGTCTGGTAACTTGCAAGAAGACTGAATTTTGCCAATAATCACATGAGCTTAATGGGAGATTCTTCTCCAGTTGAGCCTTAGATGAGACTAGTACTCTGGCTAACATATTGATCCCAGCTTTGTTAAACCCTTAAATGAGATCCTAACTAAATTATGCCTTGACTCATGACACAGAGAACATAAGATGATAAATTGTGTTGTTTTAAGCAATAGCTAACATACTAGGTTTCAAAACCTTTTCTGTGAAGGTTGAGAAAAGTTTCTTAGTATGAGCTACTGCCTCATATTTCTTATTTAAAGCACTAAATACTAAATCAACACAATAACAACAGTTGACTCATTATGATACATATATGAACTGACTGACAAGTGAAAGCTTCCATCTCTAAGATATTTCAAGACTGTATATAAGTTGTTGGTTAAAGGTTTCACTTGGAGTGCCCACTTAATTTAATTTGCTATAAAGCTTTTTGTAAATCTCTTTTTTCTTTCTTACCTTTGCTATATCTGCTAACCAAATCAGGCAAGTTCACATAATAAATATTTCTAAAATTCATCTTGTTTTCTTAATTCCCAGTCATGAGCCCTGATTTGAGAGCTATCAAATTCCACCTTTGACTGTATCAACTTCATTCTGATCTCAACACTTCACTCTCACTCTTTTTCCCCCCTCCCTTCATTTTTATGTAAAAACCAGAGTGACATTTCCTATATAAAGATGTAGTTATATCCATCAGATTCTCTATCTGCTTTCCCAAGTCTTTGGGAAAAGGCTAAACTCTTCAGTATAACTCGCCTTGTGCCCCAGGTTTTATTAATTTCATCTGCCTAGCTAAAAGAAACACGTTTTGTTTCCTCAAGGATAAGGATTACACATGTCTTAATCACTTTATTTTCAGCATTCTGCATGTCTGATTCAAGCCTCAAACAAATTTTACAGTTAATATTTGTTGAATACATGAAGCATATAAATAACATATTTTAAATGTATGTCACCAGAACATGAATCTCATGTACATTTATTTTCTGTACCTATTTATCATTAAACTTTAAATAAAACATCTGAAAGGTATGTACAGAGGTGAAGTCAGCAAGATGGTAGAAAAGGAATTTTCTACCCCTTAGAAAGCATAGCTCAGCACAGAGAGAGACCCTATTGGTTTGCTGTTTCTCCCACAAGGGAAAGTTAGAGCATAGTGAGAGAGTATCTGGCACCTTCAGCTACGCGGGGTATTGCCCAAGAGGCCCACATTTTCTCATCTTACCTGAAATACTGAAGTAATCACCATGGTTAAGCGGTTGAGAGAGGCTGGGAGCAGAGAAGTAAAGGTCCAGAACCTACTAAATACTCCACAGACTCCATCAAAAAGCCCTCCCATCAGTCACTTAGCAAGCCTCACCTGTGAACTCCTTCTCAACTAGCCAACAGGAGTTGGGAAGTTAGAAGGAGTTCGCAAGAATTCAAATACTCAATGTGCCTCACTCTTTCACACAGGCCAGATCATCAGAAACACCTTTGTGATTGGCAACTGCAAACAACTGGTACACACAGATATCCCAACTCTGCATGATTGGGAGAAAGCACACAAACTTGAGTATTTTAGGGTGCCACCCCTAAAACAGCAGAAGGGTATCAACACCAGCTTTGAATGTTCAAGAGAAGGCATACAACATTAAGAATTCTTCTTCATAGAAAACAAGAAGTGTACAGCAGGCACATCTATAGAAAAAGTCTCAAAGAGCCTTGAAATTCCTGAGTTGTTTGGTGAAGTTATTTCTCTCCTGTAGTCAGTCAGTAAAAACTGGAGGAGACGACTTCTTTAAATGTTAATAAAAAAACACAGGACTCAAGGATCATGAAAAATCAAGAAACATGACACCACCAAAAGAACCCAAAAATATTTCACTAAACACCTCCAAAGAAATGAAGATAGATAAATTGCCTGACAATTCAAAATAACAGTTCAATGGAAGCTCAGTGAGCTACAACAGAACACAGATAGGCAATTCAATAAAAACAGAAAATCAATATGTAAACAAAATTGGAAGTTCCGTAAAAAGATAGATACCATAAAAAAGAACCAAAGAAAATTCTGTAGCTGAAAAAGACAGTGAATGGAATTTAAAATGCAATAGAAAACCTTAGTAGCAGACTTGATCGAGCAAACAAAAAGAATCTGTGAACTCAGAGACAGATCATTTGAACATATCCAGTCAGAGGAGAGGAAAAAATGAATGAAAATGAATGAAGGAAGACTATGAGATTTATGGACACCATCAGTAGAGCTAATTTTTGCCTAATGGGTGTAAAATAAAGAGAAAGACAGAAAGGGCTAGAACACTTATTTAGAAAAATAATGGCTAAAATTCTCAAATGTAGGTAGACATATGAGCATCTAGGTATATAAAGCTCAAATTTTTCCAATAAGCTTCAGTCCAAAGAATACTTTCAAACTCCAAGAAATAGAATCAAACTCCAATCAAAGATTATAAACACACACAAAAATATAAAACTTAAACACAGAATGTCGAAAGCATCAGGAGAAAAGAGGCCAATGATATATAAGGAAATTTCCTCAGACTATCAGTTGATTTATCAGCAGAAACTTTGTAGGGCAAGGAAAAGTAGCATGATATATTTAAAGTGCTGAAAGAAAAACAAACTGCCAACCAAAAATGCTTGACCCAGCAAAACTTGTCCAGAAATGGAAGGGAGATAAAGACTTCCCCAGATGAACACAAACTGAGGATGTTCATCATCACCAGACCTGTTTTACACAAAATGATAAGGGAGGTCTCTGAGTTGAAAGAAAATGACAGTAACTTGTAAAATAAAACTCACATGAAGTGGTAAATATATTGTCTTAGAAAACAAAGGTATTAAAAATAATTATAGCTATGACAACTTAATAAATAAAAAGATACAAATTGTGATCTCAGAAGCACACTATTCAAGAGGAGTGTAGTTTTTATATGTGATTGAAGTAAAGTTATTATTAGCTTAAAATAGCTTGTTACAACTCTAAAATGTTTTACATAAGCCTCATGGTAACTACAAAGCAAAAATCTATAGTAGATAATACAAAAGATAAAGAGAAAAGAATTAAAAGATAAAAAAGAGAATAAGAAAGGAAGAAAAGAACAAAGTATACACAAAACATCCAGCAAACAATTATCAAAATGGCAGTAATACCTATCGATAAAGTAAATAGACTAAAATCTACAACAAAAACATTGAGTGTCTAAATTGATAAAATAAGATCCAATTTTATGATGATCCCAAAAAGACACTTCACCTACAAGGACACACATAGGCTGAAAATGAAGGAATGGGAAAAGATTTTCCATGCAAATGGAAACCAAGATAGCTGTACTTGTATCAGAAAAAATATAGATGTTAAGTCAAAAACTAGAACAAGTGATAAAGAGGGCTGTCAAATAATAATAAAAGGGATGATTTCTCAAGATTATATAACAACTGTAAATATAGATGCACCCAAAATAGGAACAACTGAATAGATGAAGCAAATATTAAGAGATCTGAAAGGAAAAATAGAGTAATGCAGTAATTATGAAGGATAGCCATACATCACTTTCAACAATGGATATATCATCCAGACAGAAAAATCAGTAAAAAAAATTGGACTTAAACCATACTTTATACTAAATGGAACCAACAGATATGCACAGAACATAACATCCAACAGCGGCAGAATACACATTTGTCTCAATCACACATAAAATATTCCCCAGGAATATTTTGTGGCCTAAAGAACAGATTAGGCCACAAAACAACTCTTAACCAATTTAAGAAGATTAAAATCATAAAAATCATCTTTCCCAAACCTAATGGTATAAAACTAGAAGTCAATCACAGGAGAAAAATTAGAATATATATAAATACGTGGAAATTAAATCTAATCCTCATCAATGAAGGCATCAAAAAAGAAATCAAAAGGGAAATTTAAAAATATTTTGAGATGAATGAAAAAATTAAACATACAAAAGTAATAGGATGCAACAAAAGTAGTTCTAACAGAAAATAGTTATAAATTCCTACATTAAAAAGGAAGAAATATCTCAAATAAATAATCTAACATTACACCTCATGGAATGGAAAAAATGAACACACTAAGCCCAAACTTAGTAGAAGGATGTACATAACAAAGATCAGAGAAGAATTAAATTAAATACAGACTAAAAGACAGTAGAAAAAAATAAAACTGAGTTGTTTTGAAACATAAATGATATTGACAAAACTTCATCTAAATTAAGAAAGAAAAGACTCAAATACATAGAATCAGAAATGAAAGAGACTATATCACTTCTGATACCACAGAAATACAAAAGATCATTAGAAATTCCTAGGAATAATTATATGCCAATAGATTGGATAACCTAGAAAAATAGCTAAACTCCTAGAAATATATGACCTACTAAGACTGAATCATAAATAGAAAATCAGAACAGACTAAAAATGAGTAAGGAGATTGAATCAGTAATCAAAAGCCTTCCATCAAAGAAAATTTCAGGACTTGATGACTTCACTAGCTGCCCGCCTCAGTCTCCCAAATTACTGGGGTTACAGGTGTGACCCAAGTACAGTGGTTCTTTGCACCTGGCCAGAAACTTTTTAATTACATGTGTGACTCACATTATATTTCAATTGGTCAGGGCTGCTCTATGTAGTTGTATTCTTCAGTAGTGAAAAGGAACAAGTGAATTGTGACTTCTCCTTTACATCTCATTCCAGTGGGCAGACAATTCATCTCCTCCACACTTGGATGAGGCCCAATCACATCAGGGAGGGCAATCTACTCTGCTGGGTCTACTAATTCAGATGTTAATCTCATCCAGAAGCACCCTCAAAGACATACCCAGAATAATGTTTGAACAAATGTCCGGGGGACTTGTACCACAGTCAAGTTGACATATAAAATCAAACGCCACAGTGAGCCCTTAAATATTTTCTAATTCCCTTACGAAGCAGTTGTGTTCCTTTGAAAATCATTTTTAGTTATTCTGTTTGCTCTGATACCGCTATTACTTGTCCTGCAAAACTCAAGTTGTAGCTAATAATTGTTAAAGTCTATATACTAATAATTAACTTGCATGCACATAATAAGTTCATTTTACTCTAGTATGTCACCATTACACTATTTTATTGGTAATGCTTCTTGGTTGTAGGCAACTGAAAATAACTCTGGATAACTTAAGTAGAAAAATAATGCTTAAGAGGTAAATCTGAAAACTTACAAAAGTGCCTGGAAGGTTGGAAAATAAGGCTTAGTCAACTGTCAGGAACTGAGAGAGGACAGGCAGTGGGAAAAACAACCAAGGCCACTCTTTGGATTTGAACACCTGCACTACTGAATAATTAATGACATTGATGTTTCCACTCCTTCTGGATTTATGTTTCTCCCTCGGATCCTATGTGGGTGCATTCAACTGACGAGCACCAATAACACAGGTCTGTGCCTTTGCCACTACAAAAGCATTAAGCTTATTTCTTGCATGTTGAAAAGCAGGACCCTGCCCATCTGACACAATAGGCCTGACACTAATTTGAGAAGGTTTTTCAGATTCTGGGTAATATTTTTAATGACAAATATCCCTACAGATTCCTCTAGAAATATCACTTCTGTGGTATATAATAACAGATTGGCAGTAGAGTTTACACAGAAATTAGAAGTGTATATTTCCAGTAAAATAAAAGATGCTAGTATATTAAACTTGGCACAGTTTTAAATGTAAAATAAACTTTGTAAAAATGAACTTTGTGATATCACAAAAATTTCTTGTGCTTTCCAAAATTTAATTGGCCCTTCCAATGAGTCTCTAATGAAGACTGAAACCTAGTTTCAGAACCTTCAATTTTTTCAAGCTACAGACACTTATTGACCTATTAGTCTTAGTTCAGCCTCTTAGAATAAAAGATCAAAGAACAGCAAATAATTGCTTACGGACATTTCCATTAAAGTGCACCACATAGTTTTTTGTGTTTTTTTTTTTTTTTTTTGCAATTGTTAATGGTGTGTTGACATTTTGAGAGTAAGTCATTATATTACTGACTTTATATATGGCTAAGTGTATAATTCGCTATTCATAGCTTACAGTGCTTATTTAATTGACATCACCAAATTTTAAAATTCCCTTTTTATTTACTTAAAAATATACACCATCGAAGCAGTCAACGCACATTTTAAAAATAAACAGTGCCAAATAACTTATCATGAAAAGTAAAGTTCTTCTAACCTATAATTTATATCCTCAGTCTCACCGATTTTTACCATTTTTTAGTTTTAATTTTATTGGAGATTACACACAGAAATCTAAGTGAAATGTTCATACTGCGATTTTTACAATCTATTATCTATACAAAGGCAATATATGACAACGTTTCCTCTTTGTATTTCACAGTTTATTGATCCCATATCATCACAAACAACTGTAACTGGTGGAGAAAAAAATGAAGGTAATTAGGAGGATAACAATAGAAGAGTAAGATGGACTGATCAGAGATATTCCAGTGACTGTATCCTCCTCAGAGTTGGCCTTACCCTGTCTCTTAATGCAAGGAAACAATCTGTGATAAATTGTTGAGGTGCTTGGACATTCATTATTTGAGTCTTCATTTGAGAATGGAGAAAAGCACGCCTTTCATCCCAGGTATATGATGATGAGGCCTTGAGCTCATGTGTGTCCTGGGGCTGTTATGTCATCCCTGTATAACCCCCAGAGCAAGAACTACTCTATTCTCAAGCATGTTACATAGTTTGTTTTTGGTCTCGTGACAGTTCAGCAGTCAGAATGCAGTTGCTATTTGCAGCTTGGTTATTTTCCCATAGAAAACCCAAGCCAAGAGAAAAATGTTAAAAAAGCAGAATGTTTATTTTTGGCACTTATTCATACATTCAGTAATTTGATGTCACAAGTTAGAAGAATCTGACCATACCAAGCACCATGGCCTAGATGTCAAAAATCAAATCAGCGGAAATGTTATCTGTTCTTTGAAGTGAAAACTAGAACTTCTTCAAGTTTAAATGCTTTTTTGTTGTTCTTGTGTTTTATTTGCAGTAACGTGTACATGCACACACACGTATTATTGGTAGAGATAGTTTTCTACTTAAATAAGTTTTTTGTTGATATTTGGAAACACACATAAATTAATATGACTTCCACATTTTTAGACTACCTATTTAATGTTCTAGGCAATACAGCTTGGATGCTGGTAAGAATTCTACCCTCTGACACAAAACCTGATTTCTTGTGGTCTCCCCCGACTTTAGTAAACAATATTGCCATCTTTTCAGTTACTTTAGCCAAAAACTTGGAATTATCCTGTAGTTCTTTTTGTTTTTGTTTAAATCCATTTAATTTGCTACAAGCCACAACCAATCCACCAATAAAACTAGTCACCTGTCCATTCAAAGTATGTTTGGTATCCAACTATTTTTCAGTGTCCCCATAATTAACTTCTTGATCCAACATCATCTCATTGGATTTTTGCAGTCGTTGGCTAACCGTTCATTCTCTCTTTGCATTCTTCATCCCCTATGTTTGTTTTCCATAGAGCATCCAGTTTTGTATTATAAGTCAGATCATTTCATTAAAGTAAAAGTAAAACTAGAATCTTTATTTGTGGCCTATGGGTCACATGTAATCCAGCCACCTGCTACTTTATAACATTATTTACCATCACATTTGTTCATAGCACTTCATCCAGATCATCCTTCTTGCAGATATATCCATCATGCTCTCACCTCTGTGCATGTGAACATGCTGTTCAATCCTCCTGGAAGTCCCGTTGCTCTGATATCCACGCTATGTTTTTTCATGTTCTCAAGTCTCAATTCAAATATCATTTTGTTACCATGGCATATTTCTGATAGCTATAAATAAAATGGCTATCTTGACCCATATCTCTGGCCCTTCATCCCTCTTACCCTTTTTATTTTTCTTTAAGATTTGCATGACTATCTGCCCTTTCATTTATGTGTTTATTTCTCATATCTTCTCCTAGCCTCCTACCTCAGAACCCAAGATCTATCCTCATAGAGATTTTATTTTGTGTTTGTTTACTATGATACCTTAGGTATTTGAATATTGGCTGGCTTAGAGTCAGCATCCAAATTGATTGACCAAAAAAATAAATAAATGCATAATAGATGAGAATTTGATACTCAGTAAAGGAGTATGACTAGCCTTGATAGAGATATCAATTAAAGCCAGAAGTGCAACCATCAAATTTGGCAAGTTTGAACTATTAACTTAAGGAGAATAGATTTAATGGAGTTGCAGGCTTGCTATGAACTCCTCTGTAATCCTATCTCAGCCCCATCATATCTGTGTTTTGAGAAGAATGGTTCAGATCCAATGTCTTCTGTAAATGTGAGGCTGATACTCGAAGTCTTCCCCGGTCTAAGAGCAGAACAGGGGGAGGGGCAGGGGCAGAGGAAATCCTTCAACTATCATGGATGTCACCATTCTGAACCCTACTAGGATGTGGAGGTGAAACCGCAATCAGGCAGAGGAAAACAATGGCAGAATGGATAGTGAATGCAAATGCAACTCTAGTAGCATGCCTAATACCAGACCATCCTCATGAATCCTGGGCAGGAAAATACTCTTAAATTCCATACAGCCTCTCTAGTTGAATTCATACTGTTCTAAAGAACATGTAGCACTAGGCCTCAGTGGTAGTTATGAGTCCTGGGCCATTACTTCACCATTCAAGCTATTGCTCCTGTATTGATGCTGGAAGATTTTCATACATTCCTTTATTCATTCATTCATTTAATAAATATATTATGCTTCTCCTATAGGCCAGATGCTATTCTAAAATCTGGATAGAAAACACAAATTGAGCATGGCTTCTGCTTTCAAACCACATGCAAATGGAAGCAAAGCTAGAAAGAAAAATTTCATAATATAACTAACAGTGACATCCACTGGACTCTCAGACCGTACAATAGGGAGGGAGGATTGTGTTGTAGTTTTAGTAAAGAAAGAAACAATGGTAAATAAAGTGTAGCTTTGATATATTTATATATGTTAAGAAGGAAATGCAAGACTCCAGATATCCACCTATGGATTTATCTGTCACGAAACATCGTCACCCTGATGTCAGAAAATAGAAAATACACTTTCTAGGTGCCTAATTTGATTACTTTATAGTCATATTGAATAATGTCTATATATTCAAGTATAAATAGCTTTTTGAACAATTCTAGTGAGATATTTAGTTAAGGCAATAATTCAGGGTTTCTTCCTTCTTGACTGAAGCCCTAGTTGGTCACTGTAATATTTTCTGAGTGAATACTACACAATTTGGAATTTCATAGACTTATACACTGCTTATGTTGGTATGTCATGTGAGCTTAGGGAAAAATTAGTTTGTTGCACAAAAGAATGTATTTAAATTGTTTGAGGGATTTCTTAATAAATAAAAATGGTGTAATTTTTTGAAAAGTAAGGAAACATATGACCAAACATTGTTCTCAGTACATTAAATATCAAAGTTCAGGAGAATTTTAAAATGTGCTCCAGAGAGATAATTACCACAATAAACAACCCTGATTACTTCTCCCATTAGGCTTTATTCATTGATTAATTTCTCGATTTATTTTACAAATTTTCTCATAGCATCTACTGTGGGTTAGGCATTACAAAGTGCCCTAGGAACTTAATTATGTGTTTAACAAATATTTATTGAATCAATATTAGGTGAGTGGGAGAACAAAACACAGAACTTCATCTCTAGATTCTTTCAGTCCACAGAGAAGTTGCCATGATGAATTGTCTTTCACCTGAGACCTCAAGAATGAGCAATGAAACAAAGTTCATCAGTGCTCTGGTTTATGGATGACTGGACTCCTTCCTGAGGTAACGGGTGATGCAAAGCACAGGAGAGGGTGTTTATTGCTCTCCTGGCACTGTGATTGCAAATGCTCTGCTTGTTGGTTGAGTGGTCTCTGCGCCATGTGCCGTCTGATGTGACCTGCAGGGGTCTGGGTGATTAAGAAGTTACTTGGGAAGCCTTTAAGCCACATCTTGGGAAAGTTCAACCTCTTACCTGAATGTGGCAACTGGGAAGTTAGTTCTGGAGCTTCAAATGATGACTACTGAAGAATGAGTTCTCTCTGGCTTGGGTTATCTGTCTATCCGTACAGTATCTTGTATCTCTTTCAATTAAGTCATTCTTGTCAGCATTCCAATGCACAATATCATTTCTAACTTGAAAAACAATCCACACACCTCCAGCTACCACTGAATAGTCCACTTCCCTCTATTGGTAACTTCTTAAAAGTGTAGTCTGCACACATGGTGTCTTCAGTTCATCATTCATGTCTCACTCTGATCTGGCTGACAAACTCAGATACCCATTTTGTAACATCCAATAGGCATTTTTCAGTCCTTATCTTACCACACACCCAACAGCATTTGATTCAATTGTTCCCTTTCTCCTTCTTATACTCTTCTCTTTTGACTTTTACATCATCACCCTAACCACCCTTGCTCCTGTAACTGAAATTCTTCTGAGTCTATCTCTCTTTCAAGGTTCTCTTTTCATATGGTCCCTAAAATTCAATTTTTGTAAGGCTCAGTCTAGGATCTCCTCTTTAACTCTATTTTCCTCCTTGATGATAGTGATCATTCTCATGGCTTTAAATACTACCAATACTAAATAATATCAATAGATTCAAATCTTACATTTCCAGCCCTAATGAGCTTCAAGTCCATTTAGTCAAATGCCTAGTCAACACATATGAATATTTCACAGATAGCTCAGACTTCACATGCTCAGCAGGGGAATACTGATATTATTAATATTCTGATAGTAATCTTAATAAAAGAACTTCCATCTACGCAGTTGATAAAAAAGAAATGTCAGTATTCACAGTTTTCCCACTCTTGCCTCCCACACCCTAGTAATTAGAAAAACCTTGTCGTTTACATAAAAATATTTTTGAATCTCCCAGTTGCTCTGCCCTTAGGTCACCTTCCAAGCTGTCCCAGTGTCTTACAACTGTTCTTGACAGCTATGCTGTGACCCATTGCAATCCCTTTTCCACATATCACACAGGTCTAAATTTAATATGTGAACCAGGTGTATCATTTAGTTACTTCAGCCCCATTATGAACGTCCTCATCCATCAAGGGCTGTATCTTTCTTGTATATTCACACAAAGCAGTACTACAGAGGAATGAAGGGTGATCAATTAATGTCAGATGCAACAACATGGATATAACTCAGAAATATAATGTTGAGTGAAACAAGCCAAAAATAAAACAGCTCTTATAATTCTATTCATATAATGTTAATGAAAGAAGTAAAACTGATCAATGCTGGTAGAAGTTAGCACTGGAGTTACATATGGATACATAATAACTACAAAGAATTGGACTGGTAATGTTCTGCAGCAGGTCCCTGGATATCTTCACTTTGTGAAAATTCATTGAACTACATAGTTACGGTTTGTGCTTTTTCCTTTACATAGGTTATGCCTCAATTGGAAGCTTACTTTAAAATTCAAAGACTGTTTGGGTCTTTCACTTCTGCTATTGTTACTAACCACTGTGTATGTTAAAACTAACAAATAGAAATGGTAGCATTTTCTGCTGGGTAATTATTGTGTATTTTGAAAAATGCCTAATTATATATTCAACTAACACACAAGAATGATTTCAGAAAGCTTTGGCTAATATGAAAACTATGTGTCCTGAATAAATAATATCCTGTTGTCAGAAAAGTAAATATCCAGGCCTATGATTAAAAGATGTTAATATAACCATGGTAAAGAAAATAAATTAAAAACATAAACAAAGTCTAGAAATACAATATTACAAGTACTATTCTGGCTATTACAGTGATAGGAACAACAAGAGTAATCTGTTTCAATGGGAAAAGCAACAGAGAGGAGCTATAAGAATCTGTTTTACAAATCAAATTTATAATATGAAAGCTGTTCTTATAACTGTGAGATTTCTTAGTCATTACTTAAGGTTGAGATTTTTATTTCAGGTATCTAAATATAAAAGATCTATGACACTGAAATCAGTTTTAGGACTTGTATACAAATTTCTTATTTTTTAATTTCATGGTCTTTATGACACATGCAATAATATGCATTTATGGGTCAAACTTATCGAAGCCAATAAATAAGACATATTCTGTTTATAAAGGATACAATAATAAATTGGTTTTGAGTTTGCAAGACAAAATTATTATATTGACTTTCAGAACAAATTCTATCCCTTGAAACTTCTCGATCATTCATATAATGTGAGGTGAAATATAAAATAGAAGTAATAATTTAAAAGTGATGTAAATTATAGCATCAATTATTTTCTTCGGTTTGAGAGTTATGTTTATCTGGACTGAAGAATGGAGACTAATCTGAGCTGAAACACTTAAGACTATCATTTGGAGATATGATGTGAAAACTATTAATATGATTAAGTAGTTCAATTAAAACATAAATTATTCACTAACCTTGAAAACTCAGCTTTACTAAATCATTAAAACTTCTATACATTAAAGTTAAAACAAAATTGCAAATATACGTATTATAGATATTTTGTTTTATCACCTTTCTTATTTGAATAAAAGATGTTAAATTTCTCTACTAATGTAGCTTTCCTCTTGTTTATCTTTTCTTATTTTTTGTAAACATTTATGACAACTTTAGCAGGAAATCAGAATTTTTACTGATTCTCTACAAACTTAGGCGATCCAGCATATTCCTAAAATATATTTGCATACAATTTTTAATAGGTAAGATTTTGTAATGTTTTAATGTGTCCAATGGGAGAAAAGTCTCCAAAACAAATAGGAGTTTCATTATCAGTCTAAAGATAACTTCATTTTCCTATTTTCAAATGATTAACTCCATTTTACAGCAGCTGATAAACATCAGCTTGAATGAGATCTTCTTTGTGAGCATGGGGGCTTGGGTAGAGAGTTGGGCAGATGGATGTTTCAGTCAGTCATGAGCACGGAGCATCGACCCTTTCAAATTCCATTTCACGACTCACTTCATGTTCAGAACTGAATTTGCATGAAAATCAAATTCATAAATTCAGTCGCGCCTTTGATCAGAAATTTTTCGGTTGTTATCGTTCTTTTTGAATTGTTGTAAAAGTCATGGCAGATGGTATGTTTCTGAAATGTCTGTTGATGCTCATCTTCCTTCTCTCACCACAGCACGGTATTAGAAAATAGTACCTTCCTAGGACAAGACCTTCCTAGAACCTGAATAATCCTTACACATAACACCTTCATTTCATAAATGAGGGAAGTAAAGTTACAATCTGAAACAGGACCTGTCTTTCTTCCTCCCAGCCCCGTGACCTTTCAGATACACCAGTGTGGTCTCCAAGAAAGTGAGCCATCAAGCCCGGGAAACATTGTGAGTAATTAGGAACTTTGCTATAGAAGTAATCAAGATAAAGCAATTTACATACACACACACATACACACTCACATGCACAGACACATATCTATGCAACTGCTGTGTTATATATTCATTTAGTATATTTATATTTATGAAAATACACTCTTCATATACATGTATTTTTATAAATATAAATATGCTATATGAATATATAACACAGCATATACACTTTATGAAAATTATATGTATATATTACATCTACATATACTTTATGAAAATTATAAAAGGAAATTAATTTATATACATATTAAATTGCTTTGTATTTCCTTTATGTATGATTAATGCATATTTTTATATATATGTCCCTATAAATTACATTTATAACAATTAGCTAAAATAACATATTATATGACAGCATGGAGTTAGGAAAGCAGAAATATTTGAACCCTAGATCTGCCACCTAACACCTCTGTAGCTGAAGGACCTTGGATATGGTATTTAAAATTTCAGAGACTTAGGGTTTGTTGTTGCTTTTAATATATGTGGGGCTGGAATGTGGACTAGATAAGTTAATGTTTATAAATGCTTACCATTTATCATGCCTGATGCGTGGCAGTTAAGGTGCTTATTTTCCAAGTTTCAAAAAACTTTCCCATGCATGTGAGTAAGCACAATAACCCATACCATTTGCCAGGAAATGGGCCAATTATTATTAGTATTATTATTATTTGTATAGGATCACATTTATCATGTAAGGTTGGTATGACTGACATCATGGTTACAGATAAGGGCACAAATGCTTAGAGGGGTAAAATGGCCTTCCCAACATATACTGAAAGTGACTGGGAGAGCTTTTGTCTATGTCACCAAGCAGATGGAAACGTAATTTCAATTGAAGCCACACAAAAACTCTAATTCAAGGACTGAAAGTGTGTTTGCTTCAATAACGCATTTTCCAAAATTAATCTCATACTTACAATTTCCACTTTCCTGAAACATTAAAAGACATTTAAGTTTCCACTCTATTTTTTGCACAAATGTATATAATATAGTCATGAAATTATACAAAAACTCTACCTTCAGATCTGTTTTTTGCCTGACATAACCTGTAGATGGGTCCTGAAACAATGATCACCATCGCAGTAAAGAGAAATTAGATACATGTAAGTTGGAACTTTAATCACATACCATGCTGTGATCTGAAATCTCCATAATCATTAATACATTTCTAGGCCAGGACCCAAGATTCTATTTAGTACTATAATTTAAAAAGCATCTCTTCTGCATTCAACATATAGGCAACATGCCAAGAAAAAAAAATAGTCTTGATTTGTTTGCCAGCTGGCATTTTGAGCTGAATGGCCCACTACCAAAGAACTGCCATTTGTCACACAGGAAAGCAAAATAAATCCCTTGCTAAGTATACATACTTCTTACTGTTGAAAAATTATCCTAAGAATAAACTAATTGCCTCTGTAAAACACAATTTCATTTCACCCAGCATCCATCTGGAAACTCTGAGAGAGACAAATATAAAATTGCTGGCAATAGGGATTTTGGATTTAATACTACTATTGATATATGGCTATTAATAACCTTTTTCTGCTGAAATTGTTTCAGTAGAGTTAGTATCCCATCTTTACTGTAAATAATTTGCTTATATTTATGAATGCTGTTAATTAAATGAGGAAATTTTCTTTATATAGCTGTGTTTTATGTATGTATAACAAAATCATGTGTGTGTATATATATAATTTAATTGGCATCTAGAGTACATATATATTGTAAAATTACTTAAAACCCACAATAGTCTCCTTCATGCAATTATATTAAATAATTCCTGGTTATTTAAATTATTTACTAGCATCAGAGATATTTAGAAACATGTAAGACTTGCTTTTGAAAATGGGATTTGAGATTAGATTCAGGCATGTAAAAAACTCAAATTTAGTCATATCCATTCGGAAAACAAAAAATGTTAAATGTTGAGCAGTTATTTTCTGGCTACCACTGGTTAACCAATGGTCATTTCAAGTATTTGGCACAGGTGTTTCTCTGGAAAATGTGTCAAATTGGAATTTCTTATTTCTTCCTACTCTCCACATCATTCAACTTGAAATTTGGGAAGGAGCTCCGACAGAGAAGATTCCATGCCAGTAGGTATTTTAAAGTGGGTAAAATGTTATGAGATGGCGCTAATAATTGTCTAGTGTATTAGGAACTATGCTAGGATATGGTGTAGCAATATCAATTACACGGAAACCTTGCATCTTGACATTCCCGATTGGCTTCTTTAGACTGTTCACTTAACTCTTAAGTAATCACTTGAGTTGTAAAAAGATCTAGGTTCAAAAATTCTACTTCATGATCATCCTATTCATAAATTATGTGGGCTGGGGTCAGGGGAAAAGAGCAATTTGGGCAAATTTTTAGTTTTTCTAAAAAAAAATAGAATTTTGAAATTTCTAATGAGAAATACAAACACTTGTATATTTAGGCATAATTTTATAATTAAATTTCTTTACTGTTGCTTATTATTTAATTATCTTCACATTGTAAGAACCTGTTTAGAATCAGGAATCAATCAGTGGCTCAATAAACTTCTCTTTTATTCAAGGAATACTTTTCTATTGCTAAGCTGCGTCATTTGGATGAGTATAATATTAGTTGGTATGTTATTAACACTAATTATAACTAAATCTGACAAGCTATGCTGACCCAGAAAAATAAAATCAGAAAACTTCTATTTGATTCATTCCAAGGAATTGAAACCCTAATTTGAAGAAATGCTCCATTTGCATCTACAGGCAGTTTCATGATTTATGACGTGAGAGTTCTCAGCTAAGATAGAAAGTTGACTCTTTAGGAGTTATTATCTGGTGGAAATGAAATTTCCTAACCTATTTAGATGAACCGGGTTGTGCATTATCTTTCACTCTGGTATCTCCTGACTCTCTTCATTTCAATAACTGCTGCTGCTATTCTCTGCTTATTGAGGGGGAGAAGAAGATAAAAAAAATGTTATTCCATGAGAATGTAAAATATCTCATCTTTATATTTAGATAAAAATCTGCTTGAAGAAGAATTATATATATATAATAATTCTATCCTGAATTATCTTTTATTTGTTGCTTTATATAGAGGTGTGAGTCACACAACATTTTACTGTATTCACTTTTACTAGTGACATTCCTATACACAATAATTCAAGAAATGAACAAAAAATACGATTTTGAAAGTTGTGTAGTGAGGGCCAAATGTCATAAAGGTTTATGAATCTTCACAATAATCATTTTTTGCATTGATGAGCTTCTCCAAGTTGTTAAATACTAAATACTAGCATTTTTGAGAATTCTCATGATTAGCAAACTACTACGTTGGAATTCTGTGAGTGTTTAAAATGGTTTCTGTGTTGTCACTTTTAGAGACTTCATTTACCTGCTACATTGGGACTGCAACCAAAGATTAGTAAACTAGTGTGTTCAACAAGAAAACTTTGGAAGTGTTCTTTAAATTTATTCTTTCTAATAAAAATTAAAATGTATTGATTTATTTCTATGTTCTTGTAAGACTGGAAAATGAAAAATCACTTACACTGTAAAACTCTCTATCTTAGCTGAAAACTATCCCTGTCATAAATCATAAAGCTGCATGTAGATGCAAATGGAGCATTTCTTCAAATTAGGATTTCAGTTCCCTTCACATTATAGCACTTGCCAATGAATGACCTTCAAAGATAGTTCTTTTCAAGAATTTCCAAATGTGACAGTGCACTATCAAAGAGATGCTGTGTTATTCTATAAGAATGTGTCAGCGAGCTGAGTGCTTACAATCATTGAGTCTCAAGGTTAGAAGATAACTTAAAACTCATTTAGTTCAACCATGTGTTCTGATGCTTGAAGTGTTTCTAGAGAGAAGCTCACTCTGGAGCTTGGCTACATGGGTTTTAATCCCAGCTCCTAGCTTTCAGCATGGGACCAGTTACCTAACCTGATAAAGCTTCATTTTCCTTATGTATAAAATGGGAATAACAATAATAGGGCCCGTTTAAAACATCATTATAAGGATTCAGTGAGCTTTACATATAAAACATTTAGAATCATGCCTGATCAGGTGAATCACCAGTGTTCAGGAGTTCCAGACCAGCCTGGCCAAATGGTGAAATCCTGTCTCTACTAAAAATACAAAAAGAAAAAAAAAAATTAGCTGGGCATGGTGGCAGATGCCTGTAGTCCCAGCTACTAGGGAGACTGAGGCAGGAGAATTGCTTGAATGGGGGAGGTAGAGGTTGTAGTGAGCCAAGATCACGTCATTGCCCTGCAGCCTGGGCAACGAGAGCAAAACTCCATCTCAAAAATAAAAAAAATTAATAAATCATGCCTGATACCCACCCATCCCTCCTCCTTTCCCAAACTGAGTACCTTGTCTTGGGTGGGTCATCTCAAAGAAATCCATTGTATTTGGTCAGCACATACTATTGATGATGTCTTTCTGCTATTAAGTCCAGAGCCATCTGCTCACTTTTCCAGTTCCACCCCTTGGAATCAGGCAGAAGAAAAAGGCTTACTCTCAACATTCCTTATCTTCAATATTTGAATTCAGCCCTGGCTCCAAAATTAGACAGATTGGGTAGCGACTTGGTTACTGACTGAGGCAAGTAACTGAAAATATTTAATGCCATGTTTTCTCATGGGCTAGAAAGAGAGACCGTGAGAGAGAAAGGGAGATTTAAAAGAGACAGAGAAAGAGGTGTTGTAATAGTTCCAACTTCTTAGAGTTGAATGTACATATGTACTTCGAATTTAATTAATGGTAATAATGAGAATGATGATGGCAAAGAAGATGTTAATTCCCACACTAGGTTAAATGTGCCCCAATCACCTTACACCTGTCAAACTGTTTGCTCAGAGCTTTACTGCATATCCCTGACTATCACAGAGTTTACATGACTGCAAAGTTACTCTCATGGCTATACTCCTCAAATAGTTTTGCTGTACATCAGACCTGATTCTGTAGTTCTGGCCAGAAAGAAAATCATCTTGATAATATGCTTCATTTATTTAATCGACAAAAGATGTCTTTGAGAGTTTGAGTATCTTATCAAGATCAAAAATTTCCCCTGATACAGAAACACAGCAGTCGATTATCTGCAAATTTTGGACAGACATCTTGATATTATTTTGTTGCAATTGCACGTTATATTCCTGCACTGCACTTAATTTTCATATTAAAAACAGACACCCTTTCTGTTCAAACTTCCTTAAATGAAACCATATTACTCTTCATTTCAGGCAATTTTTTTTCATGTTTCAGTTACTATTTTTCCCTGAATTGTTTGTGTTTTCTAAGCAATACCAAGAATGCTGATAAAACCAAAGATCGCATCATCTCTCACTAGAAGAATTGTGATGGCCTTATCACTATGTTTTTGCTTTCGCCATTCATTGCTTCTAATCTACAAACAACTGCCAGTCATCTTTCTACAGCATAAATTTGTCCTTCGTTGATTAAAATCTTCTATTGCACAACATCACCTACAGAATGAGGTGCCTTTTCAAGGCATCCAAAACCCTCTATTACTGCATTAACTTCTTCACCAAATTCATTTCCTTTAAGTTCCTTGCATTGTGTCTATATCTCATCTGTACCACTACATGGAATTTACCAATTGATTCATGCTGCTTTGAAGCTTCCCGATATAGTACCTGATGTTCTGGATACATAGAAACACTACCTACACTCACACTAACCACACAACTTACACACACATACACACACACACTCACCATGCTTATCTTGAAAATTCTTCCTTGTTCTTTGATTACCATCTCAAATGTTTTCTTTGAAGTGTTCCCTAGTTTTCTGTTTTTTTGGTGTCAGGATGATAGACTAATTTGTATCTTTTTTTGGAGACAGGATGTTAATTTGTAGAGCTTTCCGTGACTTGTATATATTAATTTATAATAAAATAATTTAATTTAAAATTGTAGAATGGACTTTATTATTTGAAAGTAATTTTTTCTGTTTATCTATTTTGCTTTTTGTACATGTGTTTTTTAAAGTGACAAGAATTGGTTTCTCCAAGTGTAAATAATTATTCATTTTGGATGGTGAGATTTGGGGAAATGCCTTTTTTTCTACATGTGTACTTTTTTCTTTTTTTAAACTTTTATTTTAAGTTCGGGGTTACATGTGCAGATTTGTTACATGGGTAACTTTGTGTCATGGGGGTTTATTGTACAGATTATTTCATCACTCAGTTATTAAGCCTATTACCCATTAGTTATTTTTCCTGATACTCTCCCTCTTCTACCCTCCAAAAGGCCCTAGTGTGTATTGTTCCCCCTCTATGCGTCCATGTATTCTCATCATTTAGCTCCCACTTATAAGTGAAAATATGAGGTATTTGGTTTTCTGTTCTTGCGCTAGTTTGCTAAGGATAACAGCCTCCAGCTCCATCCATGTCCCTGCAAAGGATATGATCTTGTTCTTTTTTATGGCTGCAGAGTATTCCATAATGTATTTGTACCACATTTGATTTATCTGGCTTACCACTTATGGGCATTTAGATTGATTTCATGTCTTTGCTATTGTGAGTGCTGCAGTGAACATACATGTACATGTGTCTTTATATTAGAATAATTTATATTCCTTTGGGTATATATTGCTAGGTCAAGTGATGTTTTTGTCTTTAGGTCTTTGACAAATCCCCACACTGTTTTCCACAATGGCCGAACTAATTTATGCTTTTACCAACAGTATATGAGCATTCTTTTTTCTCCACAACTTCGCCAGAATCTGCGATTTTTTAACTTGCATTGCTTGAATTGTATGCATTTGTCATTAAAAATAATAGTGGGAATCTTTTAGGTGAAAAGATTTTTTCAGAGTTTTCTCATTGTTTTGAAAAAGGATGTTTAAAAATCAACAGTAAGGTGAAAAAGAATTACTCTAACTACATATCAACTTCTAGAGGGTAAAAGAATGAAATTAAGTAAGCAATTTTATATAATTTTTAGAAGACATATATTATAGAAATCCAGAAGGCATTAAAAATAAGATGAATTTTCCACATTTTTAGTGCCATTATCTTTCTACCATAAAATTTTGAATCAAGAAATAAAAATATTTATTATGTAGTGAAAGAATTTATACAATATATAATTGTGAACATATTATGGAAATGTTGGGTAGTCAATTGTAAAAGGAATTGCTGTGTTTGCATATCTGAGAAAATAACTGGACCATACAAGTTTGGGCATTCTTTATGCTTTTCCATGGGCAAAAACAATTATGATAATCCTTTTTAGAGGTTCTTACAGTAGAAAATGTAATTTTTTAAATAAAATAAATTAAGCACTAGAGGCAGAGAATGTTTGAGTGATGCTGAGTGGCTCTGCTCTGGCTTTCTTTTAAAACACAGGAAAGAGATAACATTTCAGCTTTTAATAGCTGGTTAACATTTGGCTCGTGAGTTTGCAGACAAATAATATCAGCTTCATCTCATCTAACTACTTCTGACTTCAGGCAAGGACAAGAGGATCAATTCTCTCTATGTTGGTAGAATGCTAAATCAGCTCCTCAAAACTGGTTTTCCAAGATATTAAACCATAAATATCATCTTGCTTGCCGATGAGCTTCCATTTCAAGCCCCTTCACTAATGCTTTCCTGTCCTTTTTCACTTCTTTCCTTGAGGACTAGAAAAATTCCTAAGAATCTGCTTAACCCACATACCACAGAATTTAAAAACTGGGTTTTACCTTTAAATTCAATAAATAATCAGCCATACAAAAAGGCATAAGCAAAGTCAAAAGCAAAGTTTCAAATATTCAACTATTTATATAAAAACATTTCCATGAGTCTAATCTACTCAGATAATAATTCCTTCCTTTTTTCACTTAATCATACCTGTGTAAATTCTAATTAAGATTTACCTGATAACCACAGTTGATAGATTAAAAGGAAGAATAGAAAGAAACCTAATAAATTTTTAGTGCTCTAAGTAATCTACTTGGAAAATATAAGTAATTTTCTTAAATGTCTAACACATATATATGTATTCGGTACCACAGGTAGTAAAACACTGGCCTCTTAGGAATCTCACATCATTGAACTTAAGTTACTTCCTAATTATAAATCCTTGAGCACAATATATATTTACTCTATAACTGAGTTTTCCCACATTTAATTTGCGTATGTTGGCACCTGTCTCATTGTAATGGTGAGTGAGTAGTAAATAAGATGATGAATTTTGATTTCTAAGCAAAGCAACTGAAAATAAGAGTGTGATGTAAGTGATAATTATTCTTTCCGAATATGTTGTATGTAAGCATTCTTTTTTTTAAGTGCTGGGCTCTTTCACGTCTAAATGTGAACCCTAGAGAAGGCTGAAAGCTTATCAGGGTATTGAAGCACTAATTCCTGCAGCTCAGAGTTGAAGTACCTAAGTCAACCACTTTGACTGCTGATTGAGCTGAGTCTCTACAGCAAGTTTTAGGTAACTTCCAGAATTCCTAAGTTCAAATAGATTTCATCTAAGCTTAAGAAAGAGCATGATGGTACTTATAAGTGGAATGTAAAAAAGCCAAACTCATAGGACTGGAGTAGAAGAGTGATTACCAGGGATGGGGAGAGTGAGGAAAATGGAGAGATGTTGGTCAAAGAGTACAAACTTTCAGTTATAAGATGAGTAAGTTCTGGAGATCTAATGTACAGCATGACAACTACAGTTAATAATGATGTGGCCGGGCATGGTGGCTCAAGCCTGTAATCCCAGAACTTTGGGAAGCCAAGGCGGGTGGATCACCTGAGGTCAGGTGTTCGAGGCCAGCCTGACCAACGTGGAAAAATCCCATCTCTACTAAAAATTCAAACTTAGCCGGCCATGGTGGTGCATGCCTGTAATCCCAGCTATTCAGGAGGCTGAGGCAAGAGAATCGTTTGAACCCAGGAGGTGGAGGTTGCGGTGAGCTGAGATCGTGCCAGTGCACTCCAGCCTGGGCAAAAAGAGGGAAACTCTGTCTCAAAAAACAAAGAAAAATAAAATAAACCCAAAACAAAACAAAATAATGATGTATTTTATACCTGAATGATGTATTTTATACAACTCAAATGTTCTCACTACAAAAACATAAAATGGCAACCATGTGAAGAATGGATACACTCATTAGTGACTGTGGTAATCATTTCACAATGTATATGTACATCAAAACATCACATTGTGACCAAATAGTGACTCATCCTGTAATCCCAGCACTTTGGGGAGCCAAGGCAGGAAGATCGTTTGAGACCAGGAGTAGGAGAACAGCAAGGGCAACAAAGCAAGACCCCATATCTACAAAACATAAAAAAAAAAAAAAAATGAGCTGGGCACAGTGGTGCGCACCTGTAGTCCCAGCTACTCAGGAGGGTGTGGTGGGAGGATCACTGAGGACAGGAGGTCGAGGCTGCAGTGAGCCACCATCATGCCACTGCACTCCAACGTGAGCAACAAAGCAACAACTTGTCTCAGAAAAAAAAAAATTATATACCTTAGATATATGCAAATTTTAGTTCTCAATTATAGCTCAATAAAACTGAAAAGTGAAATACTGTGATGGGAAAAAAAAGAGTATTTTCCATGTTCCCTTTGGATGTTAAAGAGTAAAAATAGCTGATGTCCTTTACGTGGAGGAAAACATCACAACTGTGCCACAAGATATCCGGGCCACAGTGAACACCCTCCCAAGGATTGCCTGTGCCTGCAAAGGCGGCTTATTGTGGCTGCCAAGCTCAGCACCAGCTCTCTGCAATTACTTCAAAGTGGCCTCTGGTTCAACTGCACTCAATGCCTCTAATGGCATAAATTCTCTGGGGAATCCACGGCCCCATCCCTGTTTATCTAAAAAGTGTTTGGCTTCTGAAAGAATTGATAACATTATTTCAACCTGTCAACACCACCTCTAGAGGGCAGCTAACTAGTATCTCTGTGATGGGAGGCACATGTCTAGGCAGGAATGTCTTCAAAAAACGTTTCTTAGTGAGCCTGGCTGAGGCTCTTTAAAGCACCTTCAGGGAATCAGCCTGATGCATGGGTGGAGTAAAGCACCTCGGAATCCCCACTGCCCATTCTTCTGTGCCTTGTAGCAGAACACGGCCTCATTGATCAAGCTAAGCAGGCTAAGCCTTTCACCACTGCCTTGATGATAGATGAAAGGGGCAATTTGTATTTGCCTGATCAGAGCTATGTGCTTGTCATTTCAGCATTCACTTGCAGGACCACCCTCATCACCTCAGGCTGGCTCCCACACGTCATAAGGTCCTCCCAAAGATGTGTTTAGAATAGGCATTGGGAAAATTTACAACAGCAAAAAAGGAAACTGTAAATGGCTAAATCAGAAAAACACATATAAATGTCAAGGCCTTGGTTTTCTGACACTCAAAGCACCACCAGGAGGGAGGAGAAATCTCTTTACAGTCTATCAAGGGGCAAAAAAAAGTTAGATTTAGGAGAAATAACAGTAACATCTATAGGTTAATGAGATGGAGGTTAAATTGCAGCTGAATTGGACCTCTGTGCTTGTATTCTTTTAAAATTTGCTTAATGTTGATATAAATAATAAGAGTTGATAGTTATATGCTATGTTTTGCTATTTCTAATAAAATTTTTATGATGGAAAAACCATTATTACCTGCCTAATGTGTTAATCTATTCTCCTGATTGCCCCACACACAAAAGTAGCCTTTGCCAAATGATTAACGGTTTTTATGGTCACAATTAACTGTAATTGAAGCCATGCATGGAACTCAGAAGGAAATGAGAAATCCCTAACGTGCAGCCTTAGAGCCCATAAAGAGACAGTAACACAACATGCGTTGAGCCCACTTAGACTCCTTGCATGTGGATTAAGACCCATTTTGCGGCCACCATTAAAAATACAATGCTATTGGCATTCATTTTCTTCTTTTGACAAGGTTTAAAAGCAGAGATGTTCTGGAACAAGCTTGTACCAGCTCACGTGAAATTCAATTCTGTGATTTTTTTTTTTCAATTTTTCATTCAGTGATTGTCAAGTGGTAGCTTGAAATTGACTATGGTGGGAATGTTTACACCATGGATATGAGCAAAAGTTATAAATCAGGAATGGGTTTCTACTTTATTCCCTTCTCCTCCTTCTCTCTCTTTATCTCTTCTCTCTCTGGAAATCCACTTACCACCATAGGCCTACTTAAAAGGGTAAATCTTAAATGTACTTAAATCAGAGTTTCTCCTAGAAAGATATTTGGGGTTTAAAAGTTGCTTAAATAAATGAAACAGTTACCTGGATAAAACACTGATTTTTGTTCCCTCATTCTTTTCTCACCTTATTCGTTGTCCTACCACCTACAAGCTTTACTTCCTGACAATTATATTTTCTCTTATTCCACTTTTTAAATTTTCTGTTGTCTGCCATCCTTTTTCCAAAAAATTTCATCTACTTTTACTGATATCTACTCTTGCTTTTAATAACCACTCATAATTCATACATAAATTCAGTGAAAGTTTCCCCTAGAAGTTGGAAACAGGCTTCTCATTGACAACCTGATGTGTAGAAAATTAACACCTTGTGAATCAGAAAATTAGTGGTGGTGGTAGAAGTAGAGTAAGAAAGAACTGGCAGTAGCAACAAAGCAATAACAGGTACCATATGTTGCCTGGTCTACTCTATGCCGGATGTTAATATTGAAACTTTTTACTTTTTAATAGCAATCCTGTGAAGCACCTTGTGTGGTTGTAATGGTTCCCCTATTTAAATAGGTTGATGACTTTCGATGATGTCACACAGTGAATGTGTGGCAGAAGAGATTTGAACCCCGTTTTTATTTATGATTCCTCTCGTGATTATGACTGCTAGTAATATGATTGAGACAATGTGTTAGAGTCCAAGTTGAGTATGGTTGAAGGCCATCTTAGTAAATTGTGGCATGTGAGAAGAAAGGATAGTTAAACATATTTAGGGTGATAGACCACTGTAAAATTGGAGAATGATAAAATACACCCTGAACTACCCAGAGGAGAAGAGGCATGCAGGAGCTTATATGAAAAGATACACTGTCTAACCTGAGTCCTGGATGAATTATTTTTCAGAGTTCAGCATGACTTTGTTGAACTTTGCAATAAAAATGATTCAATGGCCAGTCTAATTAAACAATGAGTTTAGCATTAAGCCCACTGGCAGGAAAAGGATGCCCTTGAGAGAGAACAGCTAAGGTCTGCTTACTAAAATTTTGATTCCTCATGATAAATAATTTACTTGGAATTTTATTTTACATATCAGATGTCTGTGTCCCTGTGATTGCTGGTCAGACCCAAGAGAATGATAAACCCACAGAGCACTTTTAGAACTGTCTGGGACAAGACGGCTCTAAGCTACGACCTAGACCAGCCTACATTCATTTTGTATCTCAAGTTAGAATCACATCCCGTACGGGGCTGACGCCCCCCAGGCCTGCATCATATACTCCAGAGTATATGGACTTCTGAGTCTTACAATTTATCACACTATTACCTGTGTCATTTAAATTGTAAGACCTGTGAAGTCAAGATAGATATCTGTCTTGCAGACAACTGCATTCCTGTTACCTGGTGTCTCAATGAATAAGTGTTGACTAAATGATTGAATGAATAAATGAGAATCCTGAGTGGCTACAGAGGTACTGTCACCCTGTGCAAAACCCAATTTGTTTAGTCAGCCAGACCTCTTTATACCTCGAATTACAATACCTCCTATTGCTTTGGTCTGAATGATTGTGCTTCTATGGAATTTATACGTTGGTACCTAATCCTCAATGTGATCTTATTAAGAGGTAAGGCCTTTAGATGGTAACTAAGTCCTGAGGGCTCTACTCTCACGAAAGAGGCCCGAGGCAAACCCTTTTTCAATAGCTACAAAATAAAAATACCTAGGCATAAACTTAACCAAAAAGATGAGAGATTTTCTATAAGGGAAACTACAAAACACTGATTAAAGAAATTGAAGAGGACACAAACAAATGAAATATATATCCTAAGTTCTGGGATCAGAATTAATACTGTTAAAACGGCCATGCTGCAAATCAAATAATTTCATTGTGTGAGCTACAATAGTTGATCACATGAAGGTAGAGAGTCAAACAATGAACACCAGAGACTGACAAAGATGTATGAGGAAAGGGAGGTGAAAAGAGTTAGTTAATGGGTACAAGCATACAGTTAGATAAAAGACATGGGTTCTAATGTCTGATAGCAGAGCAAGGTGATGAAAGTTAACAACAATGTATTGCATATTTCAAAATAATTGGAAGAAAGTACTTGAAATATACCCAACACATTGAAATGATAAACACTTAGGTGTGGATATCCTAAATACCCTGACTTAAGATTCTTATACATTCTATGCATGAAACAAAATTCCACATCTACCCCATAAATATGCACAAATGGGATGTATCAAAAATGCTTTAAAAATTAAAACAAAAGCATTTTAAAATGAGACCCAGGGATGCTTGATCATCCTTTTCACCACATGAGGATACAGCAAGAAGTTGCCACGTATGAAACAGAGCAAGCCCTTACCAGACACAGCTGCTGGCACCTTAACCTGGAATATCTAGCCTCCTGTACTGTAAGCAATAAGTGTCTGGTTTTTTTATCCAATACAGGTATTTTGCTATAGCAGTCCAAATAGATAAAACACCTACTAATTACCCACTCTCAGGTATTTGTTATAGCAGTCCCAATAGACAAGACACCTACTAAGGATAAACATTTTATGGAGGTAAGTTTAAATAACAAATAGATTGTTTTAAAAAATAAGTTACTTTTACCCTGTCCATTTATAACCTATTGTCCCAGAAATAATGGTATAAATTATTGTTAGAGCCTCAGTATAATTTCAGCCAGATTAAAAGTAGATCAAATGTTAGAAATGAATTTAAAATTTTAGGAAAAGAAAATTCTCTATTTTTATTCTGTGCTTCCTGATCCCAAAACTGACCTCATCATGGTTTCCTGGCCTCCAAACAAAATATTTCAGGCAGCATCATGGGGTCATATGAATCACTTCCACAGAAGGCAGCATGATTATTAGTGTATAAAAATAATCACTGGTATGTTAAAAATCCTGCTAATATAACTAGACATTACTTCAAACTTCTACTTGTCTTTAGTCAGCACATTCAGCACATTTGAAAATAAAGGTGCAGACAGATTGTTGGATCCATGATGCATAGGAATATATTATATAGTGGCCACAAAAAGTTGGAAATAAGGAAAAATAATAGAACTGCAAAATGTGGCCCTAGATAATGTGAATTGGATGAAGGCCACCACAAAGAAACTTACAAGGCAAGTAATGGTAATCAATAAAATTAATATAAATAAAAATTTCTCCGTTAGGAATTCAGCTTACACAGAAAAAATAACGCTTAATGAAAATAGTTTCAGTAAAATATAATTAAGTAGGGTAAGTATTGAAATAATTTCACATTAATGTATAGAATGTCAATCACTGAAATGAGTTGCACTAATCTAAATAAATCAAGAATTATTTTTTACAAATTCTGTCAACCTTGGCACACATATAATTATGTATGTAAGTATTGATGCAAGATTCAGGAACTAATTGATCACGTCATGCAGAGATGCATATTGACTATTTTTATTCTCAGAAACAATAAGAACTTTATTTTTCATTTTAGTGGATGATGGTGATATTCTTAAATATTTTAATCTATACTTGTATAAAGTAGACATGCATACTTGTTTGAATAAGTACTGGGCTATCTAAAACTATTAGAGAATACTGGTGCTTCACTGTGTTACATAATTTATGAAATAGTTGGTTAAATTCAAAGTAAATCATTTTATTAAAAGATTATTTAAAACCTTATGATGTCTCTTTTACATTAATGGAAGTAGATTTTGATGGCACCTATTTTTAGCAGATTAATGATCGCAAGAAAGGCAACCACTTGTTCTTGAGAAATAACTGAGACTTGTTAATAAAAGTCCTCAGTGATTCAATCTACAGATCTAACATTTAAAAACACATTTTAAAAGTTAATGGAGTATCACACACCAGGGTCTGTTGCAGGGGTTAGGGAAGGGACAGTGGGAGGGAGGGTAGGGAAGGAAAACATGGGGAGGAATGTCAGGTATAGGTGATAGGGGGATGGAGGCAGCAAACCACCTTGCTATGAATGTACCTATGCAACAAATCTTGCATGATCTGCACATGTACCCTAGAAGCTAAATTATAATAAAAAATTATAATTCCAATTTTCAAAAAAAAAGTTAATTTTGTAAATTTACTTAGAGAAGTATGTCGTCTTAGCTTGCCTTAGAGGTCTTAGAGACATTTGGTTTTGTGACATGCTCCTTAAAACCTAATTTACTAGTGACCGTTGGTGACATTTTCAACCCACACAAATAATTTTAACATGAATCATAGTTCACAAACGCCATATAGAACCTATTAAAACGTTTATTAAATATTTTAATCATAACTCATTTAGCAAGTAAGTTGAGTAAGTCAATTTGCCTCAAATGACTTTAATTTTTTAATGACAGAACCAACACTGGAATTCAGATATAAGGACTCTTAATAATGAAACTCACTTTAGGAAAACCAATTACTTATATATTCTAACTTTATAACTTGTTTTTAATTTTTCAATACATTTGCCAATAGTTGATTACTGAGTTATATATGTCTTAGTTGTTTCAATCTTCTTTCTTTCATAGATCACCTCCATATGATGTCACCAACAAATTCAGAATTATCAACCTTTCAAGTGCAAAATAAAACATAAATCAAGCCTGGTGCGGTAGCTCACACTCGTAATCCCAGCACTTTGGGAGACCGAGGTGGGAGGATCATGTGAGGTGGGTAGTTCGAGACCAGCCTGACCACTCATCTCCACTAAAAATGCAAAATTAGCTGAATGTGGTGGCCCAAGCCTATAATCCCAGCCACTCTGGAGGCTGAGGCAGGAGAATCGCTTGAACCCAGGAGGCAGAGGTTGCGGCGAGCTGAGGTCATGCCATTGCACTCCAGCCTGGGCAACAAGAGTGAAGCTCCATTTCAAAAAAAAAAAAAAAGATAAATCATCAAAAGAGTATTTAATGTGTCTACTACACCACTACTATGTGCATTTTGGAGGAAACTGGCTGGTTATATTTTGCTTGTTTTATTTTTAAATTAATTCAAAGGAAGAGAGCTTCTCAGGGTGAAGCAGGTCAGTTATATCAAGTTACAGAGTTTCAGATTGTATATCATAAGTGAAGTTTCAGATTGTGCATCGTAAATAAACCTGCCCACCTCCCTGACTCTTCTAATTTTTTTTTTCACTTATACAAAGGTATTTTCACTTCATTTGTTTGGTAGACTATTGTTTGATCTGCTCAATGGAACTATCAAAGAAAACTATTAGGATCAGTTCCAGGTGTTTTTACTAAAATGAATTATGGCAGAGTGTGCTCATGTCAATGAATCATGCTACATTTGGTTTTATATTATATACACACACACACAGCAGCAGCAGTACAAAACCCTCAAAATTCACCCCTACTAAGATACCCCTGGTTCATGTTAACATGCATTTGCAAAGTCTTCAATACATCTTGTTTTTTTGGCTTTTTTTTTTCCCTAAAAGCAATGCTCATGCTTCCTTGTTCAGAATATGTTGAGAACTGACCTTGGTTATTGACTTGGAGGCAATGAAGGCCAGTGAGGGCAAAGCAAGTTTTATCCTGCAAGGGACCTGCTTTTTGTGTTTCAGTAAGCGCTTCACATGGTCTCCTTTGTCAAGGAGGGATACTTTGAAGGGAACTTTGAAGATCAAGGGGTTTTGTGTTTAATCCAACCATATATCCCCAATTAAGTCTGAAGAACCTAAGTGGTTGGTTTTTCTGTTTTGTTTTGTTTTTTTGGTCAGGACTCTTTTGACACAGGAGATCTACTGGGGTTGTAAATTTAGATTTTCTTGCATCTTTGTCATCTTTATATTCAAAACCTAAGCCAGATTCTCAACACTTTGTTCTTTGAGGCCACAGGAAAGTCTCCCTCAAGGCTGTAATTGAGGCCCACTGGATTTCAAACATATTCTTAAATTGCCAGTTGACTGTCCTGAAATTGTCATCTATTTTTGTAAGTTCCATCAGAAGCCATCCTATTCCATTGTCCTAATGTACAGCAAGACTTGCTTGGTCTCCCAGGACACGGCTGTGAGATAGTACTTCCTTCTAAGGAAACCCAACCACTGCCTGCTAGGGATCACTACTACCCTGCTCGCCAGTCACAATGACCAACAATGATTACTTTCATTTGGATGTGCAGTCTAAATTCTAAAACCTATCTTAAGGATATGTATCTTCAAAATACTTCTATTACAAATTGTCTTCGCCCAGGAACCTTAGAAAACAGAGCCCAAGGAAAGGATCTTGTCTAAAATTTTATTTAGGTGTTACAAGCCTACAGCAGAGAAAGTGAGGGGAAAAGAAAGGGAGGTTAAGGAAGATGATGTGCAATACAACAGCTATTGATAAAGTGGCACAGCCTGTCACAGGAATGCTCACGCAGCACTTGGGGATTCTCCAGAAATGCTACAAGAAGGAATCTGATCCTGGGAAGGAGAAATGGGAATCTACCCACCAGTTTCCCTCCTGTCTCCCATTTCCTGTCGGTTAATTTTCACCTTTTGCCCACCCTAATTCCCTTCCAACCACATGAAAGACACACAGAAAACCAAATTGCACACCCTGAAGTGTGAGATTCACCTAGTTTCAAAGGTCTGGCTTAGAAGAGATGAGAGCCAAGAGAGAGAGAGAGATGGATATTTGGGGGAATCCGAGAAGGTAGGTGAAGATTTTGTACCCAAACACCTCCTGGTTTCCACTCATTCATCAATCCACTTATGCCCTCTCCTCATCAAATTATTCCATCATAAAATGTAGGGCCTCTATTTCTCCACAAGAAACACATCAATGCACCATAAAGACATAGTTCATGTCCATGGACTTTCTAATTTGATCGAAGAGCCCGCATATGAGAATAAGAGAATCAAGAAGACTTTCCATTTTCAGTGATACATAAAATAGAGTATGATTATAGAGTAAAGGGCTAATGAGGAGTGAGGAATTGGTTAACTGGGGAAAGCTTTCTGAAAGGGTTGACATGTTTTGGTCTACTTTTTTAAAAGCAAAAATTTCGAACAGGACTTCTCTCTCTTGCATGTCTTGGTCTTCTTTCGCCAAACAATATATGGCTTAACTCATGCTGTCTTGACATGAACATCAGAGTCTAGTCGGTTAATTCAGCAGAGTCCAGACACTCCAAAATCATCTTGACATATTCCAGCAGTTTGAGGATTGACACAGCTAGATACACGTAACTTTATTTCTTATTATTATGTTTTATTTATTTATTTGAGCCATGGTCTCTCACTGTCACTCAGGTCGGAGTACAACTGCATGAACACAGCTTACTATAGCCTCAACCTTCTGGGCTCAAGGAATCCTCTTACATTAGCCTCCTGTGCAGCTGGGACCACTGGCACATGCCAACATGCCTGGCTATTTTTATTATTGTTGTTATTTGTAGAGATGGGGGTCTCGCTTTGTTGCCCCGACTGATCTTGAACTCCTGGGCTTAAGCAATCCACCTGCCTCAGTCTCCTAAAGTGCTGCAATTACAAAGGTGACCCAAGCTTTATTTTTTTAAATATAAGTGACACATCTATCACAAACTGTTTAACCATCTTAAAAACAGTCATAGGTGTCAATGAATGCAGCTAATTCTACAGAAGATTTTAATAAGAATAAAAACTTGAAAAAAGGATGGGTGATGAGAAGAAATGATTGTATCAGGGGCATCATCATCTTTACAATGTATGTAACTATGAACGTTTAATTCCCATTCAAATCACATATTTAATCTAGTAGCAATTGATATTGAACACAATTTATATAAATTGAATTTATATTAAATTATCATAAGGCCATTAATAGACAAATTGCTTCCCAAATGATTAAGTGCATAAAGATGAATACATTCCAAAAGTAAATGGATAATGGATAACTCAGAGATGCTTTATTACATTGCTTCTTTTAAATTTTCTTTTAAAATGGGCTTTATTAATATTTTGAATGTACATTTGAAACTTACAACAAACCATACCCAGATGAGTATGACACACTAATAGAATATATTTATTATAGATATAATTATAACAATTTTAAATTATTTTCAGTAAAAAAAGAATGTGCTTCAATTTTATGTGACCACACACACACACACACACACACATCATCATCATCATCATCTCTCTATAAATATGCTATAAATCAAGAATCTTGGCGGTGTTTAATTATAATAACATGATCATAGGACATGTTCTGGATCAATTAATTGCCTTTGTTTTCTACTTTTTTTTTTCTTTCTTTCTTTTTTTTTTTTTTTTGAGATGGAGTCTTACTCTATGGCCCAGGTTGGAATGCAATGGCGTCATCTCAGCTCACTGCAACCTCCACCTCCCAGGTTCAAGCAATTCTCCTGCCTCAGCCTCCTTAGTAACTGGGATTACAGGCACCTGTCACCATGCTTGGCTAATTTTTTGTATCTTTAGTAAAGACCAGGTTTCACCATGTTAGCCAGGCTGGTCTCGAACTCCTAACCTCGTGATCTGCCCAAAAAGTGCTGAGATTACAGGCAAGAGCCACTGCGCCCAGCTGCCTTTGTTTCCTTGAAGGCAATTAATAACAGTAGGAAAAGTATACAAAGCAATTTAACACTATATGAGTTAAATAATACGTTCTCAAAGATTAGATGTCTATGTTTTCTACATAGTTCCTACATAATTAGAGTAAAATACTTAATCCACATGATGCATGATATTGTTTATGCCTCCGCTCTGATATTTACACTCTTCCTTCCTTTTTTGTTCAACAAACTTCTAATCAGTTCGTGGTTCAACATTTGTCATACTTCAATAATGACTGGAATAATTTGGGACAATTTAGTTAATGGAAATACCTTAGCCATCACCTAAAAGAGGGATGCTTTGAAGCCTTACTGATACTTTAATTCACATACACATTTATTGGTGTTTTCCATGTGCTGGTTAATTATTTTATCTCCATGCATTTCTTCTGTTCTCTGTAGAAAACTTTTTGAATTGTGAAGAGTGACGCTTCTACATTGGTTTGATAAACATAACTTCTACATTTTTATCAAGTTTTGTTGTTGTTTTGTTGAGTTAAAAAACAAAACCTTCTGGCAAATTCATCTAGAATGTATATTCTTAACCATGTTGAGGCAACAATCCCCTTGGACAGCCTGGTGCAGTCCCATTAACCTTCACCAAACTGATTATACTATCTTGGAATAATACTGGTATACAAATATTAAAATATTTTTAAATTATGTAATACTATGTTTATTATATTAAATAACAAGCTCTAGTGGTAGGGTAATACCTGCTGTAATATCTAGAGATGGATATTAACTAGATTTTGAAATATCTGCAACTATTAGGTGACACAAAAATACTTAATTTTTTTAAATGAAAATCACAAGATTATTGGATATTTTTCCAATTCGTATGTAAACTCCAGAAGGTGGGACCCTTGTTAACCAAGCACCAGGTTGGGAGAGTGTAGATGCAGATACTCAAATTAGCATAAATCTCCTCTGAGGAGGAACCATGAATCCTTGAAGTCTCTCATGTGCCCTTTGAGGAAATGGCCCTTTTGTAAGGCACTTGTCTGTCTCTCCCATGACTCGAAGGGACTTGACTTGCTGAACCAGTCTACAATATTTCTAGCTACTCTCTGTTCCTTCACACCATGAACAATTTGATATTTGCCTTCTTTCTTTTTTAAAAAATTTCTTCCTGGCGAGGCACAGTGGCTCACGCTTGTAATCCCAGCACTTTGGGAGGCTGAGGCAGGTGGATCACCTGAAACCAGGAGTTTGAGACCAGCCTGCCAATATGGTGAAATGCTATGTCTACTAAAAATACAAAGCTTAGCTTTTTCCAAAGTTTTCTTTATGCTTGCTATGAATACAAGTTGAACCTCAGCTCTGCTGGTGATAATTTTGTACATGAGAAGTTCAGTTCTTGAAATTAAAACAAAATAAATCTTCAGGCCTCATTCTCTAGAATACTTGCTAACCTTAATTGTTTTTTGCTTTGAAAACAGATATCTAGAGAACAGATCCAAGATCTGGGGAGGAGCTGGGGAGGGGATAACACGGGGGAGAAATGCCAGATATAGGTGACGGGGATGGAGTCAGCAAATCACATTGCCATGTATGTACCTATGCAACAATCCTGCATGTTCTGCACATGTACCCCAGAACCTAAAAGTGCAATAATATATATATTTTTTAAAAACAACAAACAAACAAAAAAAAAGATACCCAATTTCCATTGATGGAAATCACAAGCACTATTAATATGACTGTGGTTAGTTGCTGATAAACATAACTAAATGGAAAACTGCATTTTCATTATTAAATTCAGATTTTAAAATAAAGTTGATACCTGATTTTCAGTGAGATGAAGTAATTAACACATTTTGTTTAGTATTATAAATAGCTGTGATTTCAATTACCTCATCTATAATCCAGTTTGCTTGTCATCATTACCATAAATATATTTTGAGTTTACTAAAACATATCCTGAAATTAAGTATCATTCAATGTAGCTTTGAATTCTAATATTGGACTGAAATTTCCAAAGAACCAAAGGCATTCAATTTCATCTCTTAACATCTGTATGCCTATGTTCTGCAGAGGAGATGCTACCATTCAAAAAATCTCCAATTTTCAAGTGGTTAAGTCTTTAGGAAGAGTATATGTAACACAATTCTGCTTCGTGCAAATTGTAGTAAACATGGTAATGAGAGAACGGATAACCTCTGTTCATTAAAAAGTAATATAGATACGACGTTGCTAACACACATTAACATTCTGTGCAAACACAAATTTATAAGTGTATGTAATATTATCGTGTATGATTTTAGTAAATGCAGTTCACACAGGAAGTGCTATCTGTCTTTTAAAATAAACATTATCTTTACAGTCTCAATTTCTTAGTTTTCCTGGTGTTGGTTCCTAATTTCCTTAAATCATAAAAATAATTTAATTTATATTTAGAAATCACCATCCAACCAGCTAGTATACCACTGTTACCCAGGCTTTGCATCATTAGGACATATTTCATTTGAACATACATCCATCAAATTAGCTCTATATGTCAACTCAAGGAGCATTAACTTTAACTTTCACATGGACAAGAGATTCTATAAAACCAGTGCTGACTAGGTGGTTTCACAGCTCTTGTTTTTATGTGAAACTGAAAAGTTAATTTAAATGCATACTGGGGAAGCTTGGTTTTATTGAATATGTGGGATCTTTGGTACATACTATGTTAGCCTAACATCTGCAATGTTCGGATGTGCGTATAGGTGAGCATTGTGCACACAGGTGTACCTTAGCTCAGCAGTGATTGTTGAATTCCAACAGATTACAGGCAGCAGAAAGCAGTCCCCAGGATAAATGCAGATGCGATTTGTGAGTGAGGTCCAGATGCAGGATGAGTACCAGAGGTTCCAACAGCCTCAAAACTTCACTTAAGCCTTGTACTTAGCATTAGTTATCAACTTTAGTTTCCTTGCTATATTTTAGCTTCAGCACTAGCAAGCTTTCCTCTGGTTAAAGGATGAAATCTTGAACGTTCAAATGATTCTTAAGGTAATTTATTTCAAACCCCCCAGTTTGGCTGTTGGACAGATGATATTCAAAAGAAGTTGAGTTTATTAAACTTTTCTTTTTCCCTTCAGAACAGAGCTGATAGTTATGTTCCAACCAAGTGATCATGGTAAAAGAATACTGACTACTAGGTATTTGGGAATAAAAATAACTGCATCTAACAGGGGAAAAGAAAGAACTCTGGAAACAACCTACCATAGTAGCAAGTGGAAGAAACAGAAACAGAACAGACTTCAGGGATGAGAGGGTCATATTGGAAGGAAGACATGGCTTCAGGTTGCAGTCAAGTAGGACTCTATGTTTTCAAGGTGAAAAATCACATGAAGCATATTGGCTCCTTTGACTCTAATTCATATTCCTCCTGCATTGCCTTTCCTCTGGAATCTTGACTTTTCACCCTAAATTGTCAGTATGGATACTTCTTGCATCTGTAGATTCTGGACATAAACCAATTCCTGGCTAATCACAGTTTAACTGCTATAAATGCAATTTTAAAAATAGAACCATTCCATTTCTTTAAGAGTTTTATGTTTTTAAATATTTTTATTTTCAAACAACTCATGTTTTATCAGACAATTTTGCAGCTTAGTCACAAATGTCCATAAAGAGAAAAACAAAAATTACCCCCAGGCTCAAACTTCCTACTTCTCTCTCTCTCTCTTTCTGGCCTTCCTTCCTGGGTGATATATCCAGGATCATTTATAAGATCAAATATCATCTCTTGATTCATGACTTCAAATATTATATTCAGTCCAAAGCTCTTTCTGATCTCCAGATTCATATATCTTCAAACTCACTCTGATATCTGCAACCAGCATCTCAAACTCAGGTTTTACATGTCCAAAGAGCACAGAAGAAACCTGAATAAAGTCATCGCTTCATTGATTCTTACTCTTCTGCTGTTACACAAGCAACTATTTTATTTTTTATGCTTCCAGAAATACTATATGTACGCAATCACACACATACAAGCATATTGTGATAGGCAGCTTCTAAGATGGTCCAAATGACTCCATCTTCTGTATGCAAAGCCCTTGGTAATCCCTGGCTAATCCACACTCTTTGGCTATCTTGCTTCACACGAATAGAATAGATCCACTCTGAGTGGATCCCACCTCTATGATTAGGTTACCAAAGACTGCAACTTGGGTTTGGCTAGCTGATTCTCCCTGTTACTGGCCTTGATGAAGCAAAACAAAAGAAAAGTTAAGTGATAAGCAACTGAAGGCAGTCTACAGCCAACAGACAGGGAGGACCTGGGACCCTCAGCCAAACAACCCTTGAGGAGACGAATTCCACCTAGTATGGAAGTGATCTTGGAAGCAGATCCTTCTCCAGTTAAACCTTAGTTGAACCCCCAGCTCTGGCTGGCACTTAGACTTTAGGCTTGTAAGAGGCCCTGAAGCAGAAAATCTGTGCCCATATTTCCAACCCTCAAAAATAGGGAGATAACAACTGTTTGCTGTTTTAAGCTGCTAAGTTTTGGGAAGATTTACTACGCAGCAATAAATAATCAACATACATTTGTACTTTAAAAAAATGATATTCTATACACTCTTCTATATTCTATACAAATGATATTCTATACAAATACACACAAAATATGTGTTAACCCTCAGTTTATGTTATCCATAAGACTTCCCATCAACAATGGAGAAATTAGAGATAAGAAATATAGAATGTAGGATGGATTTTCTTAGGTGTAAATCTATTTCAGGGATACACAGAAATTTATCTCTTCCATAACTGCACATTAACAGAAAGTAGATTCAAAAATATCTATTTAAAGCAAGTTTTTTTAATAAAAAAATAATTAGGCCTATGGACAAAACAGGTACGATTAACTTCGTAGCTAAAACTGAAATGAAGTTATGGAATTCCACCATTGATCACAACCTCCTTTCAAACAGGATCTAGAATGTTGTAATTATCCTGAGACTACAAGTTTCAAACAGCTCTACTGCCAATATCGGCAATTGTGGTGACAGATGGATTCATGATTTTAAAGAGATTGAATGCATCAATATTTCTTTTCTCTGAGTCTGCTCTGTTTCTGACAGTCTCATACTTTCCTTCTCAACATCTTAATTTAGGTGTCAACCCTACTGTCTTCAGAGATTTTCATTAACAGTTTCATTATTACAAGGTAATTATTTGCATGCTATCAATATCTACATAATTCGTGATGATACTATTTTCTTAAGCTTACCTCTGTTTTGCTTATTTCTAAGTTCCTAAGTCATTCTACAGAAGTAGATACATGTGGCTTTGGTAAATCACAGTAATTTCTCCAAAATAACAGTTAGATTAGCAGAGGAGGAATTTCTTTAAGCAAATAGGTAGCTATTTACAACACCAAAGACATGGAGTCGATCTAGGTGCCCATCAGTGGTGGACTGGATAAGGAAAATGTGGTATGTACACACCTTGGAATACTATGTAGCTATAAAATGAATAAAATCATGTCCTTTGCAGCTACATGGATGCAGCTGGAGGCCATTATCCTAAGACAATTAATGTGGGAACAGAAAACCAAATACTACATGTTCCAAATTATAAGTGGGAGCTAAGCATTTAGTGCTCATAGACACAAGGATGGCAACAATAGAAACCGGTGACTACTGGGGGTGAGGGACAAGGGCTGAAAAACTAAACATTGGGTGCTACGTTCATTACATAAGTGAGAGGATCAATTGTTCCTCAAACCTCAGCGTCATATAATATACACAATAACAATCCTCCATATGTACCTGCTGAATCTAAAATAAAAGTTGAAAATATTTTAAAGAGAGAGAGATAGAATAGGTAACTAAAACTGAAAAGCAGTGACAGGTCTAAGGACCCATTTTAAGTGATAGTGCTCCAGCCACTTTCTAATTCTTCCTGAGTCACTGCCATTAGGCTACCACATTGTCCTTTATCTTGGCATGTGGCAGGAGGAGTGGCAGAAAATACTAGTACAAATAATTACAGCCATCAAGGACATTTGCAAGTTGTTTGAATTTGATGAGGGCGGCACTAAAATCCAAGTGACTGAGCAAAAGACTTAAAAAGCTACTGAGTAACACATCTTGAAATCTCCTTATCTTTCATTTCATTTGTGATCTTAAGGGTAGTACTGAGTTTCATTTACAGAAAAGAAATGAATATGTTTACTCTTAAATTTTTACATTTCAAGTCTTGAGGACACCTCTGTCAGACATACTCATCCTCTTAAATGTGGTTGCCATTTGTTTCTTGGTTATTGTATGTGGTTTCATCTCCCTTGTTTCCACGATAGTAACTGCTAGCACATTTAAACTCTAGTTACATATTGCATGCAGTAATTAGGAGATGCTAGGCTAGAGAGTTTTTAGCTCTATCATTGTTGTCTTGGATTATACCATGAATGCCAGACCATCTGTCAGGAAAGTGCTGCCAAGAGTGGATGTTTATCTGGCTTCTCTGTCAATTTAAGAGGACTTAGCAAGTTGGCCAGCTGCCAGCAGCTACAGAACCAACCTTTGGAGAGACGACTGCTGAGGAAATGACTGAAATTGTATAATTTTAATCTCCCTTTTCATTTATCCAATTTTTCCACATCTGCACATAATGAAAGGAAAACTGACTCAACCCCCTGTGCACCCCCACGCTCACTTGCGATGATTCTTTCTCTTCCTGTCCATCACTTTCTTTCTGTCAAAATCTCATCCATCCTCCAGGGTCCAGCTGAAATTACAGCCACAGGTAGAATCAAAATATTACTTCTATCTTTTGTATTCTTCTTTGCTGTTGGCTTAATACATTTATTAAGCATCCATTACACATTATGCTATTGTTGCCAGATACCTAATAGATTGTACATAGCTCCCTAGCAGGAATGCAAAAGTCTGTGTAACTCATTAATTTTCTAGTGAGTGTCTAAGTAATTATTGCAAAACAATGGAATGAAGAGACAAATCTCTAATCAAATTAAGGAGTGGTGGAAATGTTCATGAAAGTATTTATTAAGTTCTCCCATGGGGTCAAACATTGAAGATGTAATGATGAGTCAGACAAGGAGATAAAAATTCAATACAGGAGACAGACGACTACCATTCCAGTGTAACAGATATATATATACAATGAACAACAGGGGAGTGAAACTTCCAAAAAAATGATTTGAACTAAGATGCATATATATATATATATTTGAGACGGAGTGTCACTCTATCACTCAGGCTGGAGTGCAGTGGCATGATCTCAGCTCACTGTAACCTCCGGCTCCAGGTTCAAGTGATTCTCCTGCCTCAGCCTCCTGTGTAGCTGGGATTACAGGTGCATGCCACCATGTACAGCTAATTTTTGTACTTTTAGTAGAGACGGGGTTTCACCATGTTGGCCAGGCTGGTCTTGAACCCCAAACCTCAAGGGATCCTCCCACCTTGGCCTACCAAAGTGCTGAGATGAGAGGTGTGAGCCACCACGCCCAGCCAAAATACATATATTTAATAAGAGAATTACCTAATGTTTTGTCAATTATGAACACAAATTTAAAAATGTGGCACATATACACCATGGAATACTATGCAGTCATAAAAAATGATGAGTTTGTGTCCTTTGTAGGGACATGGATGAATATGGAAAACATCATTCTCAGCAAACTGACACAAGAACAGAAAATCAAACACCGCATGTTCTCACTCATAGGTGGGTGTTGACAGTGAGAACACATGGACACAGGAAGAGGAGCATCACACACTGGGGTCTGTTGTGGGGGGCGGGTGGGCAGGGGAGGGACAGCAGGCGGTGAAGAGGTTGGGGAGGGGATAACATGGGGAGAAATGCAAGATATAGGTGGTGGGGGGATGGAGGCAGCAAACCGCTTTGCCATATATGTGCCTATGCAACAATCCCATATGATCTGCACATGTACCCCAGAACCTAAAGTACAATAAAAAATAATACATTTAAATAGGAGCTTCACAATATGTTTCTATTTTAATTTCTCCTAATGTGCAGAGAATGAGTTATAGTTATTTTATGTGTTTCTTTTTCCATTGGAAAAAATCTTGGTTGCAAAATACAGCTATAAATTTGGCAGATTGTTTTGGCATAAGGAAAAAGTTTTGAAGAAAAATGAAGACCAGAGACATAAGATTTTGTTTATTTTCTTAGAAGAATGGCTTTCCAAATGTCCCTGAACATAATTATTTGAAATGAAAACCTGAAGCTTCTCTCTGGGGCTAGGTTATTTGCTTTAAGGAAGAGCAAGGTACAAGGTAGATCAATCACTAGAGGTCAGGGGTTGTGAGAAATTGTGATGGCAGTGCTGAGTTAAGCTGACTTTCAGGCCTAGTGCTTGCAGTGACGCTGGTGTTGTCAGCCTTGCCTGTAGTCTAGAGGGTTCTTCAGAGTATGGTGGATATGACTAGCAAGAACACAGATGCCATGGGCATATAATGAGGGAAGGTCTCTTAGAACATAAGCTCTGTGTTAGTCTGTTCTTGCACTGCTATAAAGAAATACCTGAGACTGGGTAATTTATAAAGAAAAGAAGTTTAATTGGCTCATGGTTCTGTAGGCTGTATTGAAAGTATGGTGGCTTCTGCTTCTGGGGGAGGCCTCAGGAAACTTACAATCATGGTGGAAGCACCAGAGGAAGCAGGCATGAATTACATGGCAGGAGCAGGAAGATGAGGAGGGGAAGGTGTTGCACACTTTTAAACAACCAGCTCTCACAAGAAGGCAGTATCGCAATAACAGCACCAAGGGAGTATGGTGTTAAACCGTAAGAGACCACCCCCATGATCCAATTACCTCCCACTAGGCCCCACCTCCAGCTTTGGGGATTATGTTTCAGCATGAGATCTGGGTGACGGACACAAATCCAAACCATATTAGGCTATCATACTTGCCTGATGTTGTAATCTCCTGGGGAAGTTCAAAATATGGGTCCTTCCCCAAGGATTCTAATTTTATTGGTCTAGAGTATAGCCTACGTTTGGGGATTCTTTATTTTTTTATTTTATTTTATTTTATTTTTGTGCCAATAGGAAAAGGCAACCTGGGACTGGAGATTCTTAAAAGACCTCAAAAAACTTGAGAACCACAGTTACAGAAGATAGGGTGATTCAGGACGTAATATTAGGGTAAGTCAATCCCCTTAAGTCCTGAAAACAGATATAGAATAACCACAAGACGTCAAACTGCACAGAAAATTAAGACATATGAATACACAATTGGTAAAGAGGCATTCGAGGACTTTTGAGGAAGAAAGTGTCAAAATAACATAAGGAGTGATAAGCAAGCACGGAGCAAATGCAGAAGTCGTTCAAGATCCTGTGTCCAGGGCTTGAGGACCAGAATTGGAGGTACCAAAAAATGTACAAAGAGATGAGAAATGGCAATTTTGAAGAGGCTTTAGTAAAACAGCACCAGAAACTCATCCCCCACACCCTCATTGGTACTAACACAAGGTCACTTTTTATTAGATTTGAGAATATAAATGATGATACCCATCTATCATCCATCACCTATCACTAAGGTCATTTAGTATTTCTTAGCTACTTGTTAGCTTGTAAAGTCCTAAGTTAAATAATTATTTTATATACACTAAGCCAGATGTACTTGAATTTATATACGACCAACATTCTGAAGGTCATGGGGTGAGAGGAGAAGGGGTGTATTAGTCCATTCTCACACTGCTATAAAGAACTACCTGAGACTGGGTAATTTATGAAGAGAAGAGGTTTAATTGACTCATAGTTCCACAGGCTGTGTAGAAAGCATGGCTAGGAGTCTGCAGGGAACTTATAATCATGGTGGAAGGGGAAGCAGGCACATCTTACCAAGGCAGAGCAAGAGAGAGAGAGATACATAAGGGAGAAGCATGACACACTTCACATTTTACATCAGATCTCATGAGAACTCACTACTGTAAGAACTGCAAGGGGAATATCCACCCCCACGATCCAATCACCTCCCACCAAGCCCCTCCTCATATTTGACATGAGATTTGGGAACAGATGCAAATCAAAATCCTATCAGGGGGAAAACCCCACTCAATGACTATCACACTTGCCATACCTAGATGGGAAATGTTACACAAATGCAGGGACTTTACCACAGTTTTGGACCACAGGGACAAAGGTCACTTCATGTTAAGACACTGTTTTATTGGATTCATCCTCGAGAAATAACTTCTTTAGAAATCTGCATTAATACCTATATAGTTTTCACATAGTATGAAAAAAGTAAAGTTTTGTAAACAGGCCGAATAACAATCAACATGAACTTATGCCTACAGCTGAGGGAAGTTGGAGCTCTAACATTGAAACCTGGATTTAGTTTTAACAGAAAACATTTAAACTTTTTTTAACAAAAAAAAAAATAGATGTTTAAGTGTTACAAAATAACAAGACTTTTCACCCACTTAAAATATAATGTGAAATTTGCGAATGAAACTTACAGTATGTATCTCTAAAGCAGAGGAAATATATGACAAAAGCAAACAAATAAAAATATGATAGAAACTTACCATTATGTAAAATGATACATGCCCGCTCCCGAAGTTTTTGCACACGGGGATTTCTAAAATCCAAACATCTCAAGGATTTTTAGTCCTTCAAATATTTTAACACATTTAACTTAAATATTTTCCCTTCCAGTCTACCTAATCAACTCTACCTCCAAGCAACTGCTTCTTTGCTAAGCAGCATCAGCTGGATTTCAAGACTGCCTGGTTTCAATAACTGGATGTTAATTAGCGACTGTTCGCCCTCATACAAAGTCTCACGAGAAAAAGAGTAGTCTTAGTCTCATGTTAGAATAAAAACTTTAAATTTATCACAGAAGATAGGGTGATTCAGGACATAATATTAGGGTAAGTCAATCCCCCCTAAGTCCTGAAAACAGATATAGAATAACCACAAGACGTCAAACTGCATAGAAAATTAAGACATATGAACACACAATTGGTAAAGAGGCATTCGAGGACTTTTGAGGAAGAAAGTGTCAAAATAACATAAGGAGTGATAAGCAAGCACGGAGCAAATGCAGAAGTTGTTCAAGATCCTGTGTCCAGGGCTTGAGGACCAGAATTGGAGGTACCAAAAAATGTACAAAGAGATGAGAAATGGCAATTTTGAAGAGGCTTTAGTAAAACAGCACCAGGAACTCATCCCCCACACCCTCATTGGTACTAACACAAGGTCACTTTTTATTAGATTTGAGAATATAAATGATGATACCCATCTATCATCCATCACCTATCACTAAGGTCATTTAGTATTTCTTAGCTACTTGTTAGCTTGTAAAGTCCTAAGTTAAATAATTATTTTATATACACTAAGCCAGATGTACTTGAATTTATATATGACCAACATTCTGAAGGTCATGGGGTGAGGGGAGAAGGGGTGTATTAGTCCATTCTCACACTGCTATAAAGAACTACCTGAGACTGGGTAATTTATGAAGAGAAGAGGTTTAATTGACCCATAGTTCCACAGGCTGTGTAGAAAGCATGGCTAGGAGTCTGCAGGGAACTTATAATCATGGTGGAAGGGGAAGCAGGCACATCTAACCAAGGCAGAGCAAGAGAGAGAGATACATAAGGGAGAAGCATGACACACTTCACATTTTACATCAGATCTCATGAGAACTCACTACTGTAAGAACTGCAAGGGGAATATGCACCCCCACGATCCAATCACCTCCCACCAAGCCCCTCCTCATATTTGACATGAGATTTGGGAACAGATGCAAATCAAAATCCTATCAGGGGAAAACCCCACTCAATGACTATCACACTTGCCATACCTAGATGGGAAATGTTACACAAATGCAGGGACTTTACCACAGTTTTGGACCACAGGGACAAAGGTCACTTCATGTTAAGACACTGTTTTATTGGCTTCATCCTCGAGAAATAACTTCTTTAGAAATCTGCATTAATATCTATATAGTTTTCACACAGTATAAAAAAAAGTAAAGTTTCGTAAACAGGCCCAATAACAATCAACATGAACTTATGCCTACAGCTGAGGGAAGTTGGAGCTCTAACATTGAAACCTGGATTTAATTTTAACAGAAAACGTTTAAACTTTTTTTTAACAACAACAAAAAAAATAGGATGTTTAAGTGTTACAAAATAACAAGACTTTTCACCTGCTTAAAATATAATGTGAAATTTGCGAATGAAACTTACAGTATGTATCTCTAAAGCAGAGGAAATGTATGACAAAAGCAAACAAATAAAAATATGATAGAAACTTACCATTATGTAAAATGATACATGCCCACTCCCGAAGTTTTTGCACACGGGGGATTTCTAAAATCCAAACATCTCAAGGATTTTTTAGTCCTTCAAATATTTTAACACATTTAACTTAAATATTTTCCCTTCCAGTTTACCTAATCAACTCTACCTCCAAGCAACTGCTTCTCTGCTAAGCAGCATCAGCTGGATTTCAAGACTGCCTGATTTCAATAACTGGATGTTAATTAGCAACTTTTCTCCCTCATACAAAGTCTCACGAGAAAAAGAGTAGTCTTAGTCTCATGTTAGAATAAAAACTTTAAATTAAATTTAGCAGAGTTCATTTGAGCCAAAAAAGGATTCATGAATTGGGCAGTACCTAAGAACTAGTAAAAGTTCACAGAGTTCCACCCAACAAAGTGGGCAGGCGGTATTTACAGACCGAAAAAACTCACCGCCTGCAAAAATCATTAGCTGGAGCGCGGGGCTTCCCTTATATAGACACGCTCTAATCAGTTGGCCGACTGTGATTGGCTGAAGCTTCCGTGCTGTGATTGGCTGACACTCAGTGATTTGTTACAACAATATACTCATGTTAGGCTGTGGTTTGTTTACGTATCAAGTTAGGTTGCCCTTCGTGAGAGACAGGGGAGCTTTAGACCAAATTTAATTTAACATTCACAAAAGCTTTATTTCAGTAAAACTCTCTATATGTCCAAAAAATAATGATATAATTCTCTGATTTTCCTTTGTGTTCTCTCTTCAACTGGTTGTTCAAATTGTAGTTGCTCACGGATGTGTAGGCACTCAATTTAAAATATCATTATTCAAAATGTGGTCCACCAAAAAGCAGCATCTGCATCCTTGAAAGTTTTTTAGAAAATGCAGACACTCAGGGCCAACCCCAGACAGTCTAAATCAGAAACAGCTTCAACAAGATCCCCAGTGATCTGTGTGTACATTAAAAGGGACAATTACAGCTATCGATAATAACTTGCCCTTTAAATTCCTTGGGACATTTACCATTTGATATATTTAAAGCTTTTGTTTTCACGTTTTGAATCATAATTTCACAAATGGTGATGTTTGGAAAAAGTTTGTAGTAGGAAAAGCAAACAAACAAATGAATAAATTATTTCCTAGCTGTTCTATTTCTATCTTATCATTGGGTTATCTCATACTCCCTGATAGCTTTCATAATTCTTATGCAAATTACTTCCCTGTTTGCCTGTCACTCTTACCTCTCTTGATATCCAGTTTCAGATTTAAAACATGTTTATTGGATACTTTCATCATGATAGGCCCACAACTATTAAAAAAAAAAAAAAACTGGTCTAAATTTTTTTTGGTACCTGTTAACCATCCCTGCCTCCACCCCAGCCCTCTTTTGCCTTTAAGATGCCTTAGTTCCCCCTCTTACAAATGGTTAAAAATAATAATAATAATGACAACAAAAGAGACTTCCATGTGATTCTGATGATCAGACTGGTTTGAAAAATTTAGATCTAAGAGCCAAAATAACCATTGCTTCTTTCCTTGAAAGAGGCATCCAACCTTTTAAAATAAGGTATCATTAGCCCAGTCTATATCTATGTTACATCTCAATCAATTCCTTTGTATTCTCAGCAGTCTATTTCAAATTCTAAAATGGGAGTCTGGCCAGGAGCTGTGGTTCATACCTGTAATCCCAGCATTTTGAGAAGCAAAGGTGGGCAGATCACCTGAGGTCAGGGGTTCGAAAGCAGCCTGGTCAACACGGTGAAACCCCATCTCTACTAAAAATACAAACATTACCAGGTGTGGAAGCAGGTGCTTGCAGTCCCAGCTACTTGGGAGACTGAGGCAAGAGAATCACTCGAACCCAAGAGGCAGAGGTTGCAGTGAGCCAAGATCATGCCACTGCACTCCAGCCTGGGCAACAAAGCTAGACTCCGTAAAAAAAAAAAAAAAAATTGGGGGGGGGTCTATTCAGGGGAGAAGGGCTACCTTCTATCAGCCGTAAAACAAGTATATAGGTTTATTACTCAATTATAAGTCAGAATTCCTATAAATTATACTGTATATTATTGGGAATTCCAGTTTTCCAAATTGCTTTTGAAGAAAAAATTAGAACTTGGATCTTAACATATTAATAGCAGCAAAAAATAAATATTTTGTTTCAACACAACTTTGAGAACATGTCCTTATCCCTAGGTAAAAAGCTTTGCTTGCATTCACATTATTGCTACTTTTGTTTAATTTCCAGAGACTAGGGAAACCTGGTACATTTTACAGCTCAGAAGATATTCAACTGGAATGAACATCGGGCTACTTGGCACACTAGGTATTCACTCATGAAGTTCAAAGACATTACATTATGCTTGAAGTGAAAGCTGAAGGCTACATTATCTCTTGTATTCAAGTTTGAAAATAAATAGAAACAGGAGAGTGAGAAAATGGTGTGCCAAAAAAAATAATTTCAATCATAAAAAATATGAACCAATGGTGTCTATTCACATCACAAGCCCACAATGAAAGAGTTCAGTCAGTTACATTTAGAAAAATTAAGTTGAAAATTGCCATTGATAGAAAAAAAATAAGTGTTCATATTTTAGCTTTTTCTTAGATGGTGTGATAGTGCTGTGGGGTGTATGTACAGTTTGAAAACACACAGTTAAAATTTATTCCTTCTCCTGAGATCAATACTGAGATGACTTCCTTGTCAATAAATGCAACACTGAATCAGATGAGGTCAAATGTACAGGTTGAGTGGTTTCTGGCTTACTGAGAATGAGAACTCGGACTCTCACCAAGTTTCCCCAGAGCAATTCTGCCTCATTGCCTCCTGGAAATCACCTGCTCTTCTAGGTCCGCTACCCCGACAGGCTGCTGCTTTTTATAAACATGTCCAGTTCCATTCCTGCAGCTCTCCCCACTTGCCTTCCTCTATACAAACAGGCAAAGCCTAAGAACAGCTTCCAAGCCACTGACTCTGGTTCTGCCTTCTACCAACATGATGATGTTGGATGAAAAAATTAAAATTCCTGTTGCTCACACTTAATCAGAATCTCTTGACTTAGGGTCTAAGAATGCATGTCTGAGATGACTTTTATTTTCACAAAATTTTGAGAACTATTGCAGCTAATATTTTAAAAATGTGGATCAAAGTCCTAGAAATCCCTAGCATTTGCCAATGTCTCTGTCCTATCTTGTGAAGTGATTGATTTGAAGACTGTTTGGGAAAAAGATAACTGGGAACTTAAGCAACAACTGCTTTACTCCTATATACCTTGGAAGTTACTTGTAGTGTTAGAATTTATAGGATGTACCTGCCAGGAGTCTGTGATGAGAGGGCTTTAGAATATGACAGACCTTTGTTAAATAGGTAAAGCTTATTTGGAAGAGAGAGTCACCAAGAAAGCTCAGCAGGCGAAATGAGTCTACAAAATGATGTTTCCTTCAATCATCTCACTTGAAAAATAGTCTAACAACTTTTATAAATGTCCAGCAAAGTAGAACTTTAAAATATCTTTTGGCAGGGCATGGTGGCTCACGCCTGTAATCCAAGCACTTTGGGAGGACAAAGCAGGTAGATCACCTGAGGTCAGGAGTTCATGACTAACCTGGCCAACATGGAGATATCCTGTCTCTATTAAAACACAAAAATTATCTGGCTGTGGTGGTGCACACCTGTAATTCTAGCTACTTGGGAGGCCGAGGCAGGAGTATTACTAGAACCCAAGAGGCGGAGGTTGAGGTGAGCTGAGATTGCACCATTGCACTCCAGCCTGGGCAACAGAAAGAGACACCATCTCAAAAAAAAAATCTTTTATGATTCAGACAAATGACTATAAAAGGAAAATCCAAACATACAGAGTACATAAAACACACATAAATATATATGTATGCCTATACACATACATACACACAGTACACATACATACAAACACACATGGTACATCAAATACAAGTATACATATATATATACAGACACAAATATTTATGTGTGTGTGTGTGTGTTTGGGGTTTTATATAAACATGTATATAAATGTGTTTTAAAATAGCCAAAGGAAAAAATTTGGTCCCTTAGAAAATGTAGGTGCACAAAATACGTTATATCCTCTGAAACACTCCATATAAGTGGTCTGCAGGTAACTGCAACTGCAGCCCAGAAAAGCAGAGAGGAGGTGTGGCTGGAAAGCTCTCATTGTGTCAGATGCACACTTACAGGATGTAGCCAGAATGCATGGGGAAGGGGTAAAAAGCTGTGTGTCAAAAAAAAGATGCTCTTGAAAACCAAACACCGCATGTTCTCACTTATAGGCGGGTGATGAACAATGAGAACACATGGACACAGGGAGAGGAATATCACACACTAGGGTCTGTTGGGGGGTGGGGAGCTAGGGGAGGCCTAGTGGAGGGTGGGGGAGATTGTAGAGGGATGACATTGGGGAGAAATACCTAATGTAGGTGACGGGTGACGGAGGCAGAAAACCACCATGGCATGAGTATACTTATGTAACAGTTCCGCAAGATCTGCACATGTACGCCAAAAATTAAAGTACAGTAAAAAAATTTTTTAAAGAAGTTCTTAAATACAGATTCAGACACTTTAGAGCTCTAGTGTTTCAAGAATAAAACTGTAAGTACATTTCTGTGCCAATTAGGGCAAAACAATGGGTAGCATGAAAAGGATGAAGAGTCAGAAGGATACAGCAATGTAGACTCTTTTTAAAACCCACATCAAAAAGGGAGACACAAGTTACTTCTCTCTTAAAAGGGGAAGGAGATGATGGGAAATCTGACTCGAACTGAACTATGTTTAAAACTGTCGAAGTGAAGTAAGAAACGTGTTTCACAGAGAAGTATAGTTACTTATTCTTCCTCCATTAGGTATTTTTCTTCTAAAAATTTACCAGTGTTAAATATTTGTGACTAAATATTAGTTTCTATATTTCAATTTATTTAACAAAAACCCACCCAACTTGATAATATGATACACTGTTTCCATCCAAAAGCCACAACTGGAGGTTGTCACTAAGGAGGCCAAATGTAGCAGTCTGGGCAACAAAGGAAATAGGCATTGTACTGGATTACAACTCAGGAATAAAGTAAATATGCACATTTCCTTAGTAACATGCATAAATAAATGAATACATAATTAAATGGTGGAGAGGGGCAGCTCTTCCTTATAGAAATTAAAATTAATAAATTCAGAAAGAATAAGGGAAATACAGAATCACTATTAGGGATATACCACCATAATCATTGTTGTTAGTAAGATCCACTGATGGACGTTAAAATGAGTGAGTGAAATTTTGAAGAGAAGCAAGCTATCAGTGTAGGCTGAAAGTAACATTATAAAGAAATCTGACAGATACCACACTGACCAAGAGTTCAAGGTCCATTGCATATGTAACAGGACATATTGACATAGGATATTATATACCGAGAAAGCTACATCACTTCTGTGGTATTCTTGCCAAACAATGCATAAACTTGATTTAATCATGAGAAAACATTAGGCAGACCAAAACTGTGTGACTTTATACAAAATAGCTAATCAGTTATTTTGAAAACTTGGAAGTGTCAAGGTCATGAAAGGTGAGGAAACACTAAGGAAGTATGACAAATTGAAGAATATTAAAAAGACACAGGGACCAAGTACACCCGAACTGGACATCAGAACAAAACTAGAGGAATTTGCATACGATTTGTAGGTGAGTAACTCATGCTAACTTTCTGGCTTTGATATTGAATTCATATCATGTAAACTGTTAACATTAGAGAAGCTGGGTGCAGGGTCAATGTGGACTCTCTGTACTGGTTTTGCAACTATAAATCTGAAATGATTTTAATAAAAATATTCTTTAAAAGAGAGGTGTAGCATTTTCCTGTGGACCTGTCCTTCCTTGTGCTATTTGCAAATTAAACCAAAAACAATACTGAGGCATTTTATGTCTCTCCTGGTACACATTTGAGTTTATTCTTCTGAAAGTTGCTACCGGTATATGAATGGACACCTCCCCCCATGTAAACTGCCAGGTACATTGATGAGTCAAAGTCCTGCCTAATTACTAATAAAATACATTCACAATGTATGTGATTATACTCGTTAGACATCTCAGTAAGTAAAAGAAAATTTCTAATGAATATAACATGCAAAATGAACTGTTAATTGCCCATAAGTGTTATTGTGGGTAAATTGGTATTGCACATGGGTGACATTTTTAGCATTAATATCGTTAATGTGACAATTTAAAACACATTTCAGTACCACAAAAATAAAATTTAGTAAATTTAGGGCATTGAGTAATTGGCTTTTATTAAGGTTTTCTTAATTAGATACTTGCTAAATAGGTTTATTAGTGATCACAAAGTGAATCTATAAAGCAACTTGTGAAAATGTAGAATTTACTGTGTAATGACCAGTCTATTCATGGTTATAACTATCAAGAGGAGCTGGGCATGTGATAGATTGCCTATATTTTGCTTAATGTTTGCTTTGAGGTATTTTATTGTTTTAAATAGGTAGTAAATGTCCATTTTAAAAGAAAAACAATAGTCAGCAAGATGCATAAAAAAATAACTGAAGGGCCATCTATGTGTCTGGCAGTTTTAACCAAGTAAGCGAAAGCAATCACCCTCAATCATTCTACATGCTAAAGTCACTTTTAAATGGAGCCATGCTGACTCTCATGTAAGCCACAGCAGGTGGATCGCATTCCAGGTCCTCAGAGCCAAATACATTGAAGCAAATTGCGGCATCCAGTCCAATAAGAGTTTGTTCTCTCTTTCTCTCTCTCATTTATCCAAGTGGATTTCAAGTCAAACAATTAAAAACCAAATAGAAATGTTGACAGGTGATGTGATATGCGGGTTCTTGTCTTCTTGGTTTAAAAGAATTTAAACAAGAGACACACAGCAAAAGAAGTTCAGCATGGAGTAATTTATTGCAAAAGAAAAAGAATATTTTGAAAGTTAAACACAGAATAGACAGTATGCTGAGAGAGAGGAAATTCACGACAGGCTGCTCATAAGGACGAGACAGCAAAGACTAGCACAGGGAGACTCCCTTTATGGTAGTCTTACATGATTCTTCACAAGGAGGTGGAAGAGGTGTTGCTAGTAAGCATGTTCTATGTGGTCTTCTGGGTGCCCGTGTGCAGTAGCTGTACATGCTTCTTCATACGTCACAAGTTGCATTAGCATCTTAAATCACCACCCAGGAGTCTGTTTTTTAACTATTATAATGACCAAAGGGTCAGTTCAAGGACAGGTAAAATCAAAATACTCATGCTCTCTAGAATGGAAAGTCCCTACTGAAGATTGCTTTGCTTGTATGAACTCAATTATAGTGTGAATGCTGAGGCTTATTGTGTTGACTGGATAGACACCATGGTTGCTGCCTCCCAAGAGAACATGCTCACTTCCTTGACTACCTATCCTGCCTCAGAACTGTATTAGAAAATGTGATACACCAACAACTTATCTAAGGCCACTGCAATACTGAAAACTCCCAATCTTTTCCATTTCAAATGCATGCCTAATTTATTATCCTAAAACCATATCCTTTTCCTTTTAATCCAGATGCTTATAACAGTGTTTGTAATTGGCAACACACTATGTGTGTGTATATATATATATCACATGTTTTATATAGATAACATGAATATATGTATAACATATATGTAACATGTGAATATATGTATATTACATGAACTCAAAAGAAGAAAGTTTTGCACCAAATAATTGTTGAGCAACTAGCTGTCAGTTCTACATAGTGGCATGATTACTGCTGAACGGACGGAAATAAATGATTATGACAGCACTCTTTCATAAATTGTGAAAAATTGGAATGGAGCCTAGCATATTTTATTAAGAGCAAATAAGAGATACATGTGCTGGACAATATAGTAATTATAACTGAAGAACAAAGTTTTCTGTGCATCATAGTTCAGAGTGCACCAGACATACTTTATGTATAATTCCCATTTTAACACACAGAACATTGAAAAGACTTGCGGTCAAGGGTCAAGATTTAATTAAATGAATAATTATTACAGTTTCATTAAGAACATTCTTAAATGAGTTTAGCTATTTGTTTTCTTGGCTTTTTTTTTCTTTCTTTTTCACTTGTCTGTAAGGGAGGTAAAAGAAGGTTTATCTTACTTACGGTATCATATTATATAAGACACTGCAATTAAAGAAACTTCATTAATATATTTGTTGATAAATAGATTCATGTGGGGAAGGGGTAAACCTTTTTTGTTAATAAAGTTGCATTTAAACATAACCAGGGGTCCTTCAAGGGCTGTAGGTGAAAATAATCAATTATTTTTTATTCTTTGTACCAGCACTTCGTTTTTTATGAGGACACCAGAAATTTACCCTTCAATTATATGTATACAGAAAACAATTTATTTTTCATCTTTATTTGATCAATATTTACTCAATTAACCCTGTGCTAAGTGCTGGAACTAAATATAAGACACAAAAAGACACATCCTGACCTCATGGGGTTTACTTACAACCAGGTTACAAAAGTGTGCCTTCATCCTAAGAACGAGAAGAAAATGCTAAAGAGAAACAGTGAGTGAGAGATGACATAGGGGCTTGCAGATTAGAGAATGGCTAATATGTCGGTGCATTCTTTCTTTTTTGCACTGCTATAAAGAAAGATCTCTAAGACTGCATAATTTGTAAAAAAAAAAAAAAAAAAAGAGGTTTAAATTAGTTCACAGTTCTGCAGGCTATACAGGAAGCATAAAGGCTTCTGCTTCTGTGGAGACCTCAGGAAACTTGCAATCACTGGGGTGGAAAAGGAGGAGTGAGGCATCCAAAATGGCAGGAGCAGCAAGAGAGAGGAAGCAGGGAGGTGCTACACACTTTCAAATAACCGGATCTTATGAGAACTGTCGCTATGGCGAGGACAGTACGGAGACGGATGGTATTAAACCACTCAGGAGAAACAGGCCCATGATGCAATTACCTCCTACCAGGCCTCACCTCCAACATTAGGGATTACAATTCAACATGAGATTTGGTGAGGACACAGATCCAAACTATATCAGTTGAGAACTTTATAGTCCTGATATAACAGGGTAATTAGGCAGCCACTTCAATGAACTATCCAAGAGATGACAATCGAATGGGGATTTTTGGAGAAAGAGATATGGGATAGATTTATAATATATTTAAGAAATAATAGACCAATTGCAGATATGAATTACATAGGGAGTGTGATGAGTGTGGACTCCTGGCTTGTTTTTAACTTTTCACAGCTAGGTATATACCATTGCTCTTCCATGAAATGTGAAACACTGGAAGACACCAGCAACAGGGGGTTCCAAAAAGATGCATTGCTGGAGTAAGACGCAGAGTATGAAAAATGAGGCTGATCTTCATGTCAACCCAATGGTGGGTCTACAGGATGTAAAGAGAGAGTATGCCAGAATTTTCCAGCTGGTACTCTGCAAGGATAAATCTTCTATGCTCTGGGGGAAAAAATGCACTATCAAACATTTTGATTTTCTTGTCAATGTCTTGGAAGCTAGAGCCTATCCTGTGTCTGAGTAGAGGTTTCCACTAAAGAGTAAGATTGTCATTGACACTTGGGCAGAAAGAAATCAGGTGTTGACCAGAAACTGTCGTTTCTTTTGAACTGTGACCTTTATGCGTGGTGGTGAGAACTGTACCACCTGGGCAGGAGGACAAAGGAAGGAAGACTAAGTAGGAGAACCCTTGGATGACATGATTGGTGGATTCTAGGAAATGTGATAACAGATATCCAACTGAATTCACTTTTCCTGCATATATAGTTATTGTCTGTTATTTCCAAATCTTCCATAATTTTTATCTTAAAACCTGTGATGTCGGCCAGGCTCGTGGCTCACACCTGTAATCCCAGCACTTTGGGAGGCCAAGTGGGGTGGATCACTAGGTCAGGAGTTCAAGACCAGCCTGGCCAAGATGATGAAACCCCAACTCTACTAAAAAAAGTACAAAAATTAGCCAGGCATGGTGGCAGACACCTGTAATCCCAGCTACCCAGGAGGCTGAGGCAGGAGAATTGCTTGAACCTGGGTGGGGGTGGAGGGCAGAGGTTGCAGGAAGCCAAGATCACACCACTGCACTCCAGCCTGGGCAACACAGTGAGACTCTATTTCAAAAAAAAAAAGAAAAAAGAAAAAAAAATTGTGGAGTCAATATCGCTGTATCTGCTGAATTATTAAGGGGAAGACCTGAGCTTCAATCAGAAACAGTTGGTCATGAAAAACAAGGGTAAATTAGACTATTACTTAGTTTGGTCACTAAGTAATAGTCTAATGTGAGCCAGTTGGCTGAAGTAACATAAGCACAAAAATGAGTTAGTTGAATCTGACACCATTCTTTTAGAATCTCTAGAAAAGCATAGAGGAGAGAAGGTATCTACCTAGAAGATCTAACTTTCTGAAGTCTCAAGACAGAAGTTCAAACTATTTGTATTTGGGTGTTAAAGAAATGGATGGTATTTGAAAGCTGTGTGAATTATGCTGAAGTTTGCCTTGGTTTCACTGAACTGCCTGGAAAGCAGAAGGAGATTCTATACCTCTCCCCGAACCACTCCTTCAAAGGAAATGCATTCATACAGCAAGAAATCATTGCATGTGTGCAACTATGATTTATTTTGGAAAATTAGTAGCAATTTTTAAAAGAATATTATTAATACCTCAAAAAATATTTCCCTTCAAGCTGTGGATTTCAAGAATAAGACTACCTCCAAGTTTATACTATGTCTTATAGTTTAACTTCCTAAGCTTCAGTTTCATTATAAAAGCCAATAGAAAAAGTGAAATTGCTAAAAAGATACTTTTTAGGGAAATTTCAACACTGCATCAGTTTCATATATCATGAAATTTCAACTATGGTAAAGTCAGATGGGACTGTATTTCCACCAAGAAAGTCATCAGGAAAGATGAAAGATTTTCTTTCTTTTATACGAATCGTAGGGAGAAAAATGATGTGCAGACAGAAAATGTAACACCATTCAAAAAGTATTATCAACATTATCACCAATAGTTCTTAATATAAAGGATTGTGATTAACTTGAAATTAGTTTTGTTGCTGTTTTCTTTTCTGTGTGTTTTGTAAGTTAAAATATAGTACTTTTGCCATATGTGGTTTATTTTCTTTCATATAACTACAATCTCATTCCAGAAGATGCTATTCTCCAGTAATTTATTTGATGCTATAAATTTCTACTGAGAAAAGTGTGTCAGAGATCTCCAGCAAATGAAAAAAATCATTGCAAGATGTGTTTCAATCCTCACAGTCATTTATGACCATATTCCTTTAATATGTATTTTGAAAGAACAGGTCATTTCACTGCTGAATTAAAAATTTAATTTGTTCCTGTTGAAAATACAGAGAAACATGAATCATTTATAAGAGTTTATTTTGAATGAAAACATGAATTCATTCAACAAGAACATACTTTACCAGAAAGTTTATCAAATGAACAGCTTTGAAGCAGATGTGTTGGTTCAATGCACATAAATTCATGTCCAGTATCAGCATATGAAATAAGGTAATTATTTATCAAGAGCAAACCCAGGTTAGTATGGTATGACAGAAAAAATTATGATAAGAACTGGTCTTGGTAGTTTCTGGCTTGATAAAATAGATGTTCATAATATAATGATGCCTCAAACAATAATTATTATTGCTTCTAATTTTCAGAAACAAGATGAAGGTACCAAGCAATTCAAGTTGTGAGAGTTTTTGGTCCTTTCTTAGGAGAAGGAGGGAAGGGTTAGCTGGCAGCCAGGGCCATGGAAGGAGTCCAAGTTTCATTCCAGTTAGATTCACTATTTGCATTTCCTTCATATAATAAATGTAAGATAGATTTATAAAAAGAAATGAACTACACATGATATTTCTGACTCAGGAATTATGAGGATAGGCAGTTACTGCCCAAGAATTTTGTACATAGAAAAATAAAGAGACACCTGAAAACAGATTTCTTTCTGGAAAAGCTCAAACAAAAAGGTTCTGGAGTGAAGAATCTCAGGCCTAGTTGGATGAAGCAAATTATGGAAATGGGGGTGTGATAAGCAGAACAACACCCTGCAAAGCTGTCCACATCCTAGTCCTTGTGACCTGTGAATACCTGCCTTACGAAACAAAGGGGAATAAGGTTGCGGATGGAATACAGGACACAAATCAACCGGCATTAAATAGGGAGATTATGCTTAATTATTTGATTATCTGGACTGTGGTCTCAATGTCATCACAAGTGTCCCTAAAAGTGGAAAAAGGAGGCAAAAGAGGAGGTCTCAGTGATGTAGTTTGAGGAAAACTTGATCTGCCATTGCTGATTTTGAAAATGAAGAGGCTGGACATGGTGGCTCACACCTGTAATCCCAGTACTTTGGGAGGCCAAGAGGATGGATCACCTGAGGTCAGGAGTTCAAGATCAGCCTGGCCAGCATAGTGAAACCCCATCTTTACTAAAAACACAAAAATTAGACAGGCATGGTGGTGCACACCTGAAATCCCAGCTACTCAGGAAGCTGATGGAGGAGAATCACTGAACCTGAGAGGTGGAGGTTGCAGTGAGCTGGAATTGTGTCACTGCACTCTAGCCTGGGTGACAGAGCAAGACTCCATCTCAAAAAAACAAAAGAAAGAAGGTATCACGTAACAAAGACTATGAACAATAAACAGATGCTGAAAAGGCAAGAAAACTAATTTCTTTGAGCTTCCAGGAGAAAACACGATCCTGCCAACACTGACGTTAGCCCAGTAAGACATATTTTGGAATTCTAGCCTACAAAACTGCAAGGTGATAAATGTGTGCAGTGTTAAACCACTACATGGCTGTAATTTGTTACAGTAACAATAGAAAAGTAATAAAGAGAGGGTAAACATCTACAAACAGAATTATGAGGAATTCTTGTCCCATCATACACAGTCATAGAAGCTCATTCTAAAGCAGTTAGTGTCAAAAAAAAGAAAGCCTCACTTGAAATATAACTTTCAGGTGTTACTTTCTCGCTTCCATACATAAATGATGAACCAATCTCATCAGATATTTGAGGAGGTTTTGCCATTTAAAAAAAAAAAAAGTCAGTAGTAAAACCCCAGAGATTGGAAGAAAAGATATAATGTAGGGAGAAAAATAAATTTTCAAAAAAATATAAATAATATGATCAAAGAGATAATAGAAGTCAGTATACAAATAAAATAAATCAGGGAACTCTGGGAAAAGTGCATTCATGGAACTTGGAAATGTAAAATATGAAAGCTGAAATAAAAAAGTTGTCAGTAGAAGGACTGGAAGATAAAGTTGAAAAAGTCTTCCAAAAATTAGAAGAAAAATGAAAAAGATGTGAAGGGGAAAAAAAGAGAGTATAAACTCAGGTCATAAAATGAAAGTTCTGGAAAGAAAGAATAAACAAAACAGTGGGCACTATGGATTAATTTTGCCCAAAGAGAGACCTGGCCTTTGCCTTTTGCTCTGGAGAAGTAATCTCTAAGGTCTGCAAATGTCCTGGCTAACAAGAATGCTTTTGTCTACTTTGGGGCCTTAGGCCATGTCCAATAGTCTGTGCTAATAATGAGATTTATGATAGGAACTCTGACCACATCAGATAGTCTATGCAAACAATGTGATTTATGGCGAAGAAGATTTTGGAGAGTAACTTGAGCCATGCGGGCAATCAACCGTGTCTATGTGACCATGCCCCAGTAAAAAGCTCTGGACACCAAAATTCAAGTAAGCTTCCCTGGTGGGCAATACTTCATGTACATTATACACATCATTGCTGGGAGAATTTAGCAGTGTTCACAACTCCATTGGGAGAAGACAACTGGAAGTTCATGCTTAGAACTCTACCAGATGCTGTGTCTTTTTCCCATGGTAACTTTAATCTGTATTGTTTTGCTGTAATAAAGTATACAACCAGCATAGGAGCTTTCTGTGTCTTCTGTGAATCATTCTACCAAATTATAAAACTGAAGGTCATCTTGAGGATCCTCAAACTCACAAATGGTATCAGAATCAAAGGTTTTCTTAGGGACTCTGGAATTATTAAACTGTATGCCTGTGAGAGTGATTTAAGGAAACCCCAAAGCATAAAAACTGACAATATTAAGTGTTGAGAATGCAGACCCACACAAATGCTCCCTCATTGCTGGTGTAAATGCAAACTAAAATAGCAATTTTGGCAATTTCTTATAAAGTTATACATGCCCTTACCATATGATACAGGAATTCCAATTCTAGGCATTTACCTAAGAGAAATAAAAATTTGTGTTCACCCAAAAAACAAAATGGGAGTTTTATAGCATCTCTGTTTATAATTGCAGAAACTGGAAACAACCTTATTTTCATCAACAGATGAATGAAAAAGCTGTGATACTTTCACATAATAAATATTATTCAGCAAAAAAACATGGAATGGAATTTTTCCTTAAGTGAAAGAAGCAAAACTCAAAAGGCTGCATAGTGTATGGTCCCATTTATATGGCATTCTACAAAATGCAAAAATATAAATATGGACAACAGATGAGTGACTACCAGAGTGAGGAAGTGGGGGGCGGGGCTGACCACAAAGAGGAAGGCTTAGGGAATTTTAGGGGGTGATGAAACAGTTCTATATTATGATTGTATAGGTGCACACATAATGCTATAAACTTGTATAAGCTCACAGAGATATATATCACAAGGGTTAATTGGTTAATTTTACAGTATTTAAATGAAGAAAACATTTTAAAAATAATAAAAAACAATGGAAGAAATCACAAAGAAAGATCAATAGACCTTACAAATGAAGTTCTATCATTTAAAAATAAAAGTCAGTGGTGCAATGTCATTAAAAATCCTGAAAGGAAATTAATTGCAACTTACAATTATGTATTTGACAAATCTGTTAATTTAATGTGAAAATAAGTATATTTATGAACATAAAAGTTTTCAGAATGCTTACCTCCTACATATTCTTTCTCTGGAAAGAACTGCAAGATTTATTTCATCAAAATGAGTGAGTCAATCGAGCATGAGAAAGGCATAAGGAGGAAGACACTGGGGATTCAACAGATACATCAGGAATGACATGGAAGGAATTCGCAGCATGAGAAGAAAGGAAGCCTTGGGTTGACAGCTGTGAAGCAGCCTTGAAAGAAGCAAGCGCAGAATGCATTGACACAGTGGCAGGCTCACTAAGGTGCAGCAGAGAAATGTTGGGATCTGCAGTTGGGGGATAGAGGTGAAGTAACCCCACAGTGGAGAAACCTTACAGACCATCTTTATCAGAGTGATCATCATCAGTTATCGAACAAATTAAAATTATGCACCACACTCACTGTTAAGATGCAATGAGAAAAACACAGCATCAGTTCAGTGCTATTGTTGACTAATATGAATAACCTGAAAGCAATCAAGAGGAAACATCAGCCAAATCCAAACAGAAGGCTGTGATACTAAGTAAGTGGTTTATAACCTTCACAAAGATGTCATGGGTGTGGAAGTCAAGGAAACCCTAATAAATTCCTTCAGACAAAAGCAAAATAAAAACAGATGACAACTGAATGCAACACATGATTCTAAAGTGGATCCTTTGTTACCAAATACATCATTGGGACAGCTAGTGAATCTATGAGGTCTGGAGATTAGATGGTAATAAGGTATCATACTTCCAAATTTTCTGTAACATGCTTATTGTCTCAAAGTTTTTTAAAGTAACAATCCTTTGTTTTTAAACATGAGTCAGTTTTCAAACCTAGACTTCACTATATGTAAGAGAGCCTGCAGGAATGTTTGCAGAAACATCTGCAGGACAAAGGACCCTGCAGCATCCCCCAAGTTTATATATTAGAGATTCCCCTGTCTTTTCCAGAGGGAATGATGATCATTTACTACAATAACTATACATTATGTGGAGAAGGAGAATAGACAAACATTTCAAGGATATTGGACAAAGGATCTGAGTAGACACTGATAACTAGAGCTTTCTTCTGGTCTGTCTCCATCCCTCATAAGAGTGCAGGTATATTGGCACCAGGAAAGAGTCCTGGCTCAGGCCAAGCCAATGGACCCAGCAGTAGTCATTTCCCTGGTCTCCAACTATATGATTAGAATGAATTTGCCTAGTGCTGATACTGCCCCCACTTTGGTTCCTCGGACAATGCAGTGACAGTAAAATAATCCAAGTGGCAGAAACTATTCCCTCCCCAGCTCCACTGTCCAAAATGGCAAATGTATGCTGGTGGGCAGAGGGACAAAGATTAATGCTATCCTTAATGACTGAAAACATGCAAAGTCAGTGGCCCCCATAGTACCTTCAGTTTATTTAATGATTTAGTCCCTGAAGGAACCAGAGGATGCTAAGAACAATGGTCTGCCACAGACTTAAACACGCAGAAGTCCTGATTGCAGTTGCTGCATCAAATGTGGTTCTTCAGCTAGGACATATTAACATGGTCTCAGGTATATACTAGGTGACTAAATAACTTGAACAATGTATCATTTTCCAAACCTATTAGAAAAGAAATTCAGAAACAGTTTGCACTTACCTGAAATGGACAATAGTCTTGCCTCAACACCACTTATTAAATAGGGAATCCTTTCCCCCAGTGCTTGTTTTTGTCAGGGTTGTCAAAGATCAGATGGTTGTACATATGCGGCGTTACTTCTTAGGCCTCTGTTCTGTTCCATTGGTCTATATCTCTGTTTTTGTACCACTACCAAGCTGTTTTGCCCTACAAGAGCTCCTGAAGGAAGCACTAAACATGGAAAGAACCAACCAGTACCAGCCACTGCAAAAACATACCAAATTGTAAATACCTTCAACACTATGAAGAAACTCTGTCAACTAATGGGCAAAACAACCAGCTAGCGTCAAAATGGCAGGATCAAATTCACATATAACAATATTAACCTTAAATGTAAATGGCCTAAATGCCCCAATCAAAAGACAAAGAAATGGCAAACTGGATAAAAAGTCAAGACCCATTGGTGTGCTGTATTTAGGAGACCCATCTCATGTGCAAAGACACACATGGGCTCAAAATAAATGGATGGAGGAAAATTTACCAAGCAAACAGAGAGCAAAAAAAAGCAGGAGTTGCAATTCTCGTCTCTGATAAAACAGACTTTAAACCACAAAGATCCAAAGAGACGAAGAAAGGAGTTACATAATGGTAAATGGATCAATGCAACAAGAAGAGATAACTATCCTAAATATACATGCACCCAATACAGCAGCACCCAGATACATAAGGCAAGTTCTTAATGACTTACAAACAGACTCAGAATCCCACACAATAATAGTAGGAGACTTTAACACCTCATTGCCAATATTAGATCAACAAGACAGAAAATTAACAAGGATATCCAGGACTTGAACTCAGTTCTGGACCAAGTGGATCTAATAGACATCTACAGAACTCTCCACCCCAAATCCACAGAATATACATTCTTCTCAGTACCACAATGCACTTATTCTAAAATTGACCACATAATTGGAAGTTAAACACTCCTCAGCAAATGCAAAAGAATGGAAATCATAACACACTGTCTCTCAGACCACAATGCAATCAAATTAGAACTCAGGATTAAGAAATTCACTCAAAACCACACAACTACATGGAAACTGAACAACCTGTTCCTGAATGACTACTGGATAAATAATGAAACAAAGGCAGAAATAAAGATGTTCTTTGAAACCAGTGAGAACGAAGACACAATGTACCAGAATCTCTGGGACACATTTAAAGCAGTGTCCAGAAGGAAATTTATAGCACAAAATACTCACAAGAGAAATGAGGAAAGATCTAAAATTGACACCCTAACTGCATGATTAAAAGAACTAGAGGAGCAAGATCAAACAAATTCAAAAGCTAGCAGAAGACAAGACATAACTAAGATCAAAGCAGAACCGAAGGAGGTAGAGACACAAAGAACCCTTCAAAAAATCTATAAATCCAGGAGCCTTTTTTTTTTAAAGATCAACAAAATAGACTGCTAATCAGACTAATAAAGAAGAAAAGAGAGAGGAATCCAATAGATACAATAAAAAATGATAAAGCGGATATCACCACCAATCCCACAGAAATACAAGCTACCATCAGAGATCACTATAAACACCTCCATGTACATAAACTAGTAAATCTAGAATAAATGGATAAGTTACTGTGGACTTACACCCTCCCAAGACTAAACCAAGAAGAAATTGAATCCCTGAATACACCCATAACAAGGTCTGAAGTTGAGGCAACAATTAATAGCCTATCAACCAAAAAAGTCCAGGACCACACATGTTCACAGCGGAATTCTACCAGAGGTACAAAGAGAAGCTGGTACCACTCCTTCTCTAACTATTCCACACAATACAAAAAGAGGAAATCCTCCCTAACTCATTTTATGAGACCAACATCATCCTCATATCAAAACCTGGCAAAGACACAACTAAAAAAGAAAATTTTCGGGCCAATATCCATAATGAACACTGATGTGAAAATCCTCAATAAAATACTGGCAAACCAAATCCAACAGCACATCAAAAACTTATCTATCACAATCAAATTGGCTTCATCCTTGGGATGTAAACCTGGTTCAAAATATGCAAAATATAAATGTAATCCATCATATAAACAGAATCAAAAACAAAAACCACATGATTATCTCAATAGATGCAGAGAAGGCCTTCGACAAAATTCAACAGCCCTTATGCTAAAAACTCTGAATAAACTAGGCATCGATGGAATGCAGCAAAATAATAAGAGCATTTATGACAAATCCAGAGCCAATATCATACTGAATGAGCAAAAACTGGAAGCATTCCCTTTCAAAACTGGCACCAGACAAGGATGCCCCTCTCACCACTCCTATTCAACACTGTATTGGAAGTTCTGGTTAGGGCAATCAGGCAAGAAAAAATAATAAAGGATATTCAATTAGGAAAAGAGAAAGTCAAATTGTCTCTAATTGCAGACAACATGATTTTATATTTAGAAGACCCCATCATCTCAGCCCAAAATCTCCCTAAGCTTATAAGCAAATTCAGGAAAGTCTCAGGATACAAAATCGATGTGCAAAAATCACAAGCATACGTATACATCAATGACAGACAAACAGAGATCCAAATCATGAGTGAATTCTCATTCACAATTGCTACAAAGAGAATAAAACACCTACAAACACAACTAACAAGGGATGTGAAGGATTTATTCAAAAAGAATTACAAACCACTGCTCAAGGAAGTAAGACAGGACACAAACAGATGGAAAAACATTCCATGCTCACGGTTAGGAAGAATCAATATTGTGAAAATGGCCATACCGTCCAAAGTAATTTATAGATTCGATGCTATCCCCCATCACACTACCATTGACTTTCTTCACAGAATTGGAAAAAAACACCTTAAACTTCATATGGAACCAAAAAAGAGCCTGCATAGGCAAGACAATCTTAACCAAAAATACAAAGCTGGAGGCATCACACTACCTGACTTCAAACTATGCTACAAGGCTACAAACCTTACCAAAACAAGTAATGGGGAAAGGATCCCCCTATTTAATAAATGATGTTGGGAAAACTGGCTAGCCATAAGCAGAAAGCTGAAACTGGATCCCTTCCTTATACCTTACACAAAAATTAACTCCAGATGGATTAAGCATTTAAACATAAGACCTAACATTATAAAACCCCTAGAAAAAAACCTAGGCAATACCATTCAGGACATAGGCATGGGCAAGGATTTCCTGACTAAAACACCAAAAGCAATGGCAACAAAAGCCAATATAAACAAATAAAATCTAATTAACCTTAAGAGCTTTTGCACAGCAAAAGAAACTATCATTTAGAGTGAACTGGCAACCAATAGATTTGGAAAAAAAATTTGCAATCTGCCCATCTGACAAAGGGCTAATATCCAGAATCTACAAAGAACTTACACAAATTTACAAGAAAAAAACAAACGAACCCATCAAAAAGTGGGTGAATTATATAAACAGACTTCTCAAAAGAAGACATTTATGAAGCTAACAAACATATGAAAAAAAGCTCATCATCTCTGGTCATTAGAGAAATGCAAATCAAAACCACATTGAGATACTATCTACACCAGTTAGAATGGCAATTATTAAAAATCAGGAGACAACAGATGCTGGAGAGGATGTGGAAAAATAGGAACACTTTTACACTGTTGGTGGGAGTGTAAAATAGTTCAACCATTGTGGAAGACAGTGTGGTGATTCCTCAAGGATCTAGAAATAGAAATACCATTTGGCCCAGCAATCCCATTATTGAGTATACAGCCAAAGGATTACAAATCGTTCCATTGTAAAGACACATGCACACGTATGTTCATTGGGGCACTGTTTACAATAGCAAAGAATTGGAACCAACCCAAGTGCCCATCGATGATAGACTGGATAATGACAATGTGGCACATATACACCATGGAATACTATGCAGCCATAAAAATGATGCGTTCATGTTCTTTGCAGGGACACGGATGAATCCGGAAACCATCATTCTCAGCAAACTATCACAATAACAGAAAACAAAACACTGCATGTTCTCACTCATAAGTGGGTGCTGAACAATGAAAACACATGGACACAGGGAGAGGAACATCACACACTGGGGCCTGTTGGGGGGTGGGGGAGCTATGGGAGGGATAGCAGGGGGTGGGGAGATTGGGGAGGGATAGCATTAGGAGAAATGCCTAATGTAGATGACGAGGTGATGGATGCAGCAAACCATCATGGCACGTGTATACCTATGTAACAAACTGGCATGTCTGCACATGTACCCCAGAACTTAAAGTACAATAAGTAAAAATAAATAAAAACTTAAAAAATAAAAAATAATTATTACTTTTTCAGGTATGGATTTCCTATACTGCCTGCAAGCCATCAGCTACCACTACCTGTTGAGGGGTCTACAGAGCCCCTCCGGTGGTATGGTATGTGACAGGACCAGCATATTTCATGGCAGTGTGCCCACTCCCTCTTATCCTTTGTTGTAATGTGGATCTTTCACTGATTCAAGATTTTCTGAGAGACTGTGTGAGGAGTAACTGTCTCTAACCAACAATAAGTGAGGGAGCTGCATTACACTCTGAGGAAGGGAGAATTGTGATTTGCATGTTGATACTTGTTTGATCAATTTTAAAGGTAACTGCCAAAGTGCAGCAGACATACCCTGAGAAGGTCATTGTACACAAGGGTTCAAAAACCTTGTAGTGTCCTCAGCTGGAGATATCAGAACCAGGTGTGGATGGTAGAGGAGGAAGAGGATGAGTACAAGTCACAGCCAAGAGACTACCTGCAATGGTAGGGTCTATGATTTATTCCATACTCCTCCCTCCTGTCCAAGATATGAAGCTCACTGGAGTTCTGAAGGAGCCACTCCCAGAACTCATATGAAGCAGGTGGATCTGATTAGCACAGGGGGGAAACCTGAGAGATGCTGTACTGTGCCACTGAGATGCCTATTTCAGGACTCAGCAATTTATTCTTCCCAGCTGCTGGCCATGTTTGTCCTCCCACTTCAGGAACCACCTAAGCTGAAAAGAGCCATTTGTCCAAGTTCATGCCCACTTCACCAAGCAGTTAACATTCAATGACTGGTCAATACAGGAGTGTAAATTCCCATCTCCTCCACCTGAATTCGAGACATCACTAAAGGACCATGTCAGCAGGGTCGGCTAATCCCTTGTTGTGACCACACCACAGTCTACTTCTCCATCTGCCCCATTCCACATCATCCTTACTTCAACAGGCATTAATCTCTACAGTACAGTAGTCCCTAAAAGACTCCTTCCAAGGTAATCTCTGTCTCAAAGTTTGCTTCCCACGGAACCCACACTATAGCAGCAGGTTATTTATAAATGTAGAGACAGTTAAAGAGAAGTTAAAAGAATTATAAGTGATGGGGAGGGGCTCTGGCAATGGAAAGCTATTTTCTTTTGGTAAGCATTCTTGAGCTGTTTAATTTTTAAACTATGTGCATGTATTTTTAATAAATATTTAAACACAATGTTAAACTAGAAAAACAGATTTTTTAAAGATTGCACTGGAAAATCTATTGTAATTGTAGGTCAGATTTATTTTCCATCTCATTTTATTTTTATTTGCAAATATTCCAAGCCAAGCTCCAGCTTTCTGTATCACATTATATGCACACTACTTTGTTCCCTTATCTTCACTTCTTATTTCTTGCACACACAAATGTGTTCACCCACCCACATCTCCAACACAAAGACATTCAGCTTCTAAACTTTATCCTCCATGTTACCACTCTCTCTCATCCAGACTTTGGGAAAGTGGAAGACAACCAGGACATATTGAAGGTATCCAGTCTATTCATCATTTAGTTAATACGTAAGTTTGAAAATCAAATGATTCGCTTGAACACGCATTGATTTAGGTTGCGTCTAATTTATCCTATCAGGAGGAAAATATTTAACTCCCTCAGTGACATCAAATTCTTATTGTGGATTTCACAAAGCCTATATAAAAGTGCTTCAGTGGTAATAATTGTCTCTCCTGCAGTCAAGGACCACAAACCTACTGAATATTTTTAAAAGAAAGCCAAACCTATCAACAGCAATGACCTATCAAAGCAAGGTTGACGTTCATTTAGAAAAGATAAGTGATAAATTATAGAACTATAGATCATTGTAGACAAAGAGAATATCAAGATCCTTCAGATTTTTCTACACCACTAAATAACTGCCAAAATTCCAGGTCTTGGAAGCACTAAGATCAATATCATGTGGAGTAAAAAAGACATGGTAGTCACAACTTCCGCACTTACACCCTGATATGTGTTCCCTTGGGAACATCAATTGATATCACTGCATCTTGGACTTTTCATCTGTAAAACTGTTCGCACTAAATAATGTCAGTGCTGTCCAATTCTATGAGGGACTCTGTTATTCTGAAGGTCAAAAGCATCTACTGAAAGATAATTTTGAAATGATTGACTTCTGTTTTGCATTTTGGTTCAAAAATGCATTTTATTAATAATAAAAGAAGAGATTACAAATCAGGAAATCAAAGTCATGGCATAGTATGTGCCAATGCATTTTGATGCCATAATGTTGAGTCTCTTGCAGTGCAGACCACAGAGGACTATGAGGCTTTACCAATAGACCTCTCTAGAGACCAGCTACCAGTGAGGTTAATAATGCTATTAAATAACATTTAAGAAAGATTCAGAGCTTTAATGATGTTTGCATTCAGCTTTGCATCAAATAAATAATACCATCTCTATGTTAAATCCTTCGCTTGTCACCATAGGTCTACCACTCAAACAAAGAGTATACCATTTACCAACATAGGTCCTTGGTCCTCCTAAACTACTGTGTTAATTCAGGTTCTTAAGATTTAGTCAGACATTTGCAGAAACATCAATTTGGATATAATGATATGAGAAAAGAGAGGCAGGTTTTATATAAGAGTTAACAAGGAAAATACAGAAAATAAGATAATAGTAATGCTAAATTTACATATTTCCAAATCCTTCTGGTGTAGACAAACTAAGAAATCCAATATTTACTTGGAGGCACTTGAAGGTGTAAGTATGGATAATAGAGTGCCTTTAATGTATAATTGGCTTAAGGAATTCAAAGACAGTTCCTTGTATGCATGGTCTCAGGATTAATTATTGTAACAGTTTCATAAGATTACTGATCATTTTTTGATCTCCTACTGTATAATACACCCTGACCAGAATGTACCATTCAGCAAGTTGTATTGATTCTTGTTAATTTTTGAGAAATTCACCCCATCGTCTCAGATAAGAAGTATCTAGAATGACAAATTCAGTACAGATCATTTAAGATGTTATCTCCCTGTAGAGTGTGCATTCTTTAATTACTGATTGTGTAGATCACTGATGGTTGCAGCTCAGATTTCAGAAAGTATGCACTGGAAGTCTATGCACAGCAAAATGTACACCCAAAGGGGTATATATTTCAGATTGGGAAACGGAACTCAATACTTCAATTTGCCTCTTTGTTTTGGTAATATATGATCCGTGAAGTATAATCATTGAAGATCAAGGCAAATTTTGTGATAAACTTTGGAAAAACAGAAACGTAAACCAATAAAGAACTGACATAAGGTTTGGGGAAAATATCATATTTCATTTGAGGTATTACAGTTGTAAATTAAAAAATAACTTTTTGCTGTGTTAAAAATTTTTTAAATATATCGACAAGTTTAGTTGAAAACATTTTACATTCTTTGGGAAACTGGCATTACTCAGGGTCTCAAGTAGTGTCACCATCAAACAATGGTAGCAAATTAATTGGAAAACTTTTTTAAAAGGAAAGACATTACATACTAATAACCACTGCACTTCCTGGGTCTTGTTAAATACAACTCGCATGTTCAGAGCTGAAGTCTGGCACTCAAAACCAAATGCATTCAACATTATTAAGAAGAGACAAATAGAAAAACGAGCAATACCAACAAAGCAACGACAACAATACATTTTTCGAGACTATTGATGTAGTGTATTGAATATAATACAGACAAAGGCAAAGGGGCTTTATTATGCTTGTGGCCACTGAAGATGCAAACGCCGGCCAAACAGGATCTGAGAAGCATTTCCAGGTCTATGAATAACACCATGGGAAGATAAAAGCAATCACAGCAAATGTTCTTAAATAAAGCAAGGTCATTATAGTCCAAATTTAATTTTTAGCTCTAACAAAACTTACGTGTTACATGGTTAAGAGATCAAGGCTACAGTTTTCACTTGTAAAAACTGTAGCCATTAAGCAGGTTAAACTTGTTTTAGATCATACCAGAACAGTTGCAAATTAACGGCAATATCTAATTTCTTGTTCCATAAAATAAATGCTATGAGAAATACGTTACTGGATGAGGCTTCCTGGAGCCACCCCAAGCCTGGACATGGCAAGATGGCAGTGCTGCAAACCCATTGCCTGTACATTCAGTGTAAGAGCATTTGTTTGTCCACCAAGAGCCCCTGGCTATTAAAACAAACTGTCATAATTATGTGTTAAATCATAGCTGCAAATCAGAAGAAGTACTCTTTCTGATTTTCATTGACTGCATTTTGTATATTAAGCTCACTTTTCAGAACAGCCTCAGCACTGTCTACATTCTCTGACCTCTTTGCCTCACTTCTTTTATATAACCTTTTCTGCTGATAAATGCGAACAGCTATGGCAGTGATGCAAAGCAAGATAAAAATCACAACAGCTATCAGACCTAGGGAGAGAAAAGAAACATAAAGTCAGAATTTTTGTCCGAATAGAAACTGTGCTGACATCATTGCTTAGTAAGTCATTATAATATTATTTTCCACTTAAGCGTCTACTACATACAAATTGGAAATATAAAAACTTCAGGGATTTCTGGTTCAAGAAGTACCGTTGTATGTTGAGTTTATTTCTGAGTTCTATCAGCCTTGTGGGTTCACCTGCATTTATTTTAAATGCATACCATGTCGAATTTACTTGGTGCATTTATATTTAACACAAGGTATTACCTACATGTCTCTAGGAACATGTGGCCACTTCACATTAGTTTGAATTATTCTGAAATTATAGAGTAGTAGCAACATCACAAATGATTAAAGTTTTGTGATTAAATATGTAAAAATTTTAATAAAGTTGTTATTCAATTATTTGTTATACTGCTGAATAGCAGAAATGGGTTATGTAAATAAATCATTCTGACCAATAAAACATAGATAAATAGATATGCTTCAATTATTTCTATGTGAGGAATTTTTTAAAACACTTCTGGTTGTAAATACAAATTCTAAGTGCTGCGATTCTTAACTATGCCAGTGGTTACCAACACTGGCATTATATTAAGTCAGTAGTCCTCTGAGTACGATCTGTAAACCCGTGGTGGTCCCTGGGACACTTTGAGAACACACATGGGCTCAAAACTATTTTTATGATAATTCTAAGATGTCTTTTTCACTGTGTTGACATTTCCATTTCCATTTTAATACTGAAGCCAATTTGGTATAAAAACAAGGTTAGGTAAAATTCCTGGTACTTAGCACAGATTAAGGCAAGGACACAACTCAATAATAGTAGTCACTGAATTCATGAAGTAGAAAACATAACACTGCCAAGCTTGTTGGAAAAAGAAAAAAAAAAGCTTAATTTATTTAAGAATATCCTTAATGAAGCTGTAAAAATTATTCATGTAATTAAATCTTGACCCGTTGCTGCAAGTGTTTTTAACATTTTGTGTGTTAAAATGGGAAATACACATAAAGTACTTCTGGTGCCCTCTGAAGTATGATCATTGTCTCCAGGAAAAGCACTTACGTGAACCTTCAAGTTGTGAACTGAATTAGTTGCTTTTTGCTTCATGTAACATCATTTTTATTTGAAAGAATGACTAACAGACAAACTACGGTTGTTCAGATTTGAGTATTTGGTAGGCATTTTCTCTAAAATGAATGAAGTAAATGTGTCACTTCAAGAAAAACAATGACAGCATATGTTGTGAATGATAAAATTCAAGCTTTCAAATAAAAAATAGAATTTGGAAAACTACTTTCTGTCACCAAGAGTGTGAGAGTTGTCTACTACTTAAAGAATTTTCTGATAATATCAGTGAGGTACAAACTAACGTCATTTTATTTAGATACAATTAGGTACTATGAAAATAGCAATGTGAATCAAATCTCATATGGCAAAACTAAGACTTCATTCTAAAATAGATGTATACAACCATAACAGAGTGCAAGAAATCAAAGATTTGAAGGTTTTTCTTAATCACAATAGATTCCTGTGTATATAATCTGCTAGGCAGTTTCACTCCGGCCAATTATAGCATGTCCAATGGCCAAGCCAATTTTTGGCTAGGTCAACCTTACCTGAGAAAGGTAACAACTCCTTGCTGATTAATATAAATGTGGTGACCAAATTCTGTACATTAAATCTAAAGAATTCATTAATAAGTATGATTGTTTTTATTATTAGTCATGTTAATTAATGAATAACTTTAATCAGAATATTTGTTGTTACATATTTTGCCTCTCATTTTAGAAAAATAATCAGTTGAATTGCTATAAATATTTCTAAGGGCTAGTTATAGGCCTCTGGCTTGAAGAGAAAAATTCTGAACAACTTCAACGTGAAAACTTCTGAAGTATGATACAGACAGCAGACAACTGCAATTATAAAACGGACATTACATTGGCCTAGAAAGAATATCTAGACAGTCAAAATCATGGATGGTCTCTGGAACGTGTTTGTTCCATGTATGTAATTTAGCACTTAACTTGGGGAAAGTGCTATGCCAGGATTTGTTGTGCTCAAGAAAAACTTTGATCACACATGTTATACCAAAAATATAAAAATAAAAAATGGTTATTATGAATAAAATGTGGCCAGCCTCTATGATGCTGCATCTAAAGCACTATATGAATGTGTTTTTATGAAGATGTGTATATATAGCTTTCTCTGTGGCTAAATCTGTCTATTTGTATCTGGGTAGCCTGGCCAGAAACCCTCTACCATATCTGGGTCATCACTTTTAAATGTATTTTTAAATTAATAATCTCATACTATTCATTTTGTAAGTGAAAAAAAATCATCTAAGAAGTAGAATACAGGGGGATTTGCCAATTTGGAAGAGCCTTGGATGAATTAATTATTATTACATAGTGGGTGCAATTAATGAGTAACTAGACAATGAACAAAGAATTCTACCACAGTTCTACCAGATTGCCTAACATACTGGAGGATGATACACTGTGATTTAGCAGATAAACTGTGTATGGCCCAGACAAGGCCTTCAGAGGTTACAGGGCCATTAGCAGACGCCTTGCTTCTGAAGCTCAGTCTCTGCAATGATCAAAATCAGACATCACTAGTTTCATGGACCCTGGTAAGCCCCTGAACTACAAACCTTACACAGTGTCTGTCTCTGCCCTATGAATTTGAGCTAAGTGAGAATTTCACAGATGAACAGTAACTTGCTTCTACTCTAGAATAACATTATAATGAGGGATCAATGCACTTCTTGTTTAACTCTGTAAATCTTGCCAATGATGTCTGAGCAAAACAACAATAGTCTAAAGATTAAATATTTTGTTCTAGCATTGGCTTGATGACTATACACCACTCTATATTTACATCTATCTCTGTGTCTGTATTTATCTGAATCAATCCTGGTTGAATGTCTGGAAAAGGCAATATTATAAGACTGAGACAACTTGCTTGACCAGAAATTCTAGCTTAAACTCTTGGGAACATTGTAAATACTATAGATTTAAGTGAGCTTTTACTTATATAATGTATGTCTTTTAGACATCCAATTATTAACTACTTTTCAAATAGAGGTTTTTGTTGTTTGTTTTGGTTGCTTTTTGTCTTTCATGTTAGGCGATTAAATGGGAATCCTATTTTTTATATCTTTAATTTGCACATTGTTAATTTGAGAAATAGGAAAGGAACTGAAATAGCATGGAGGAGTTAATATCCAAACAAAGATTTGATCAGTAGTAATTGTTGTCTAAATAAAATCCTAACTACTTGAAAGCAGAATATGTTTAGATAAGTATACAAAATACAAGCAAATGAATCAGGTATAAAGCCATAAAAATTGCCCAAGTATATGAATAATCATATTATTGGCACAAAATCTTTAAAATTATACCTCCCTAGCAATGCAACAGAATAATTGTTTACTTTGTATCTCCATATCATATTCAGAGCGTAAAGAAAGGTGAACCACTTAACATTTCAATAATCTGATTAATAACATTCTTAAGAGCATTAATCAAAAGAAAAAAGGCTTGTTTTTTGAGTTGCTTTTGAAAAAAATATATATATATCTCAGAGAATATGCTGTCACATTGCCAGGGAGATATACTTTAAAAGTTTTTGTGTTAAATCTGCAATTTAAAGTTATTACTAATCACTTTTACTTCATTAATCTAATATTTAAAAAAAACACAACTGAAAGTGTAATCTTTAGTTGATGGAAGCATCTTTAAAGAATTTATTATGCAAATATTCCCTTTATTAAGGCTTAAGGCAATACAAAATATATATACTTCTAGTATTAATCTCAAGTTTTTTTCTGCTTTTTGCATCAACCTTTCTAGAAGCAGTGATAAGTCCAAGAAGGGAAGAAAAATGACATTTGCTCAAATATGTTCAGAATTCTCTAGTGATTACAAGCGGCTATTTTCAAGCTGGATAATATTCATTATTATGCATGTTAGCAATTAATCTTTGAATGCAGTGCTTCAGTGAAATTGTCAATTATTTATTTAATTTTTAAAATAAATAATAAATAAGCAGTGAAATTTATTCCCTGCTCCAAGGAAGCAGAGAATTCAGGAAGATCCTAAAGACAATCCAGTACAAACAGTAAATCACCCAATTGTCCTCAGGATTCAGTGCCTGGCACTTGGAGGATGTGCAGATTCTTTACAGTTTCTACAATGCTAAATATTCACCATCATTATTAATAATAAGAAGACCCAAAGACGAGCTCATTCATGCTTCATATTACCTCCAATTACTGCAGAGTCACTTTTGATTGCATTAGCAAGGGGCTCTCTGTCATCGATTGTTCCAGAATGATCTGCAGTTAAACCACAACAAAGGGGGAAGGTGATACAGGCAAGTAAAAAGAACAAATTTTGAAAAAATCATAAATGTTTTAAACCAGAAAGAATTATGGAGGTGAATGTGGGATCTCTGTTATTTTCAATTTCAGCAATGTCAATGCTGTTGACCCTCATAAGTAAGAAATTGAGCATCTAGAAAAGAAATAGGAAAGAGATCTAAAAGCCAAACAAATAAAACCAACTTTAAGAAGCCATCTTGAGAAGGTAGCCTGAGAGCAACATGAGAAGTTTTCTAAATTCCATGGGCAAGCTGGGTTTGTGACTGAGTAGAGGAAGAACTCTAAGTCACCTGCAAATGAGTGTGTCCTTTCCCTTGACGTGGCATCCGTGCCAGCCTGGGCCACACAGCTGGACTCGGTCACGTGTCCTGTAACAGTGACAGGGTCTGGATGGCTGGGGTACAGAGCTGCCTTCAGAGGGGCCACGTGACTCAGTTGCACTGCAGAGAGGCAGCCTGTGAAGCCCTGTGCACCTGCCAGCGCAGTCTCCTGGTCTACATCACTGTGTTCTGCAAATCCAAAAAACACCAAAATGTTAATAGTGAAAATCAAAAACAGGGAATGACACAGAAATGGAGTATTCTGAATTTGTTAATGCAATAGCAAGAAATGTAAAGCTATCAACTTCCTCTTTAATTTTGTCTTTACTAAAAAGATAAAACCCATTAGTCTTTCACAACTATTGGTGAGATTTCTCATTTAATGAAGTCAAGGTTTTAAGTATGGATTATTAAAAATGACATGGTAAGCTCTCCAGAAACAATTAAAGCATAAGAATGGGTCAGGTTAAGAAGTAATGAGGGTGTCATAATATTTTTAATTTAAAAATAGATTACTGCAGTGTATTTATGTTAGGGTTTGTAGTCAATATCAAGAGGTGCATCCTGGATTTGAAAACAAGTTCAGTACCGTTTTCAAGACTTATGCTATGAGAGTAACAGAAACTAGAGAGAAAATTGAGCCTTTGGATTTCTGTTATCAGTTCTCCAACCCGACAATGTGTTCTGGCTGACAGTTTTCTGATGCTTTGTGACCCCACCCAAATATACCAGGAGGACGATACTATCACGCAGTGGAGGCCAGACCTTGAAGTTATTAGGGTCTCTCCCTAATTACTCATGTACAGCCATAAAACCCTTCATACCCGTTCCCTTTTCTTCCTGTTTCAATGACAACCTATCAGTGCGACAGAAATATTCATGCCCTCCAAAGCCAGATAATCTCTCCTATTAATGAGAATTTAGTTCGTATGAGACTCTTGTGGAACAGAGACTGTTGTAATGCTAGGATATTAATTCACAATTTGCATTAGGAATATATCATACATACTCCTTGCTTGGCAAGCATAAAATCTAAACAAGTGAAATTTATTGAAGCGCTTAAAGGCACAAATGTCATCAAAATACAATGCATCCATCCACCCAGTATGATTAAAAAAATAGCACAACTATTGATATGATTTGCTCTGTGTCCCCATCGAAACCTCATCTTGATTTGTAATCCCCATAATTCCCATGTGCCATGGGAGGGACCCAGTGGGAGGTGATTGGATCATGGAGGCAGTTTCCCCCTATGCTGTTGTCATATCTCATGAGATCTGATAGTATTAAGTGTTTGGAAGCTCTTCCTTTTTTCTTCTCTTCTGCTCCCATGTGAAGGTTTTTGCTTCCCCCTTCACCTTTGCCTTCCACCATGATCATAAGTTTCCTGAGGCCTCCCCAGCCATGCGGAACTGTGTTGATTAAACCTCTTTCCTTTGTAAACTACCCAGTCTCAGGAATCTCTTTATAGCAGTGTGAGAACGGACTTACAGAACTATTCTCCCTGCACTGTATATAGGTAGGGAAAGACAAAATGTGCACGTTAGTCTTTCTTTTGAAAATATAATAATATAGAAGTGTATATTCAGGGCAACTTGAATCTATGCTCCCAGGAAAATTAAGTTAAATTAAAAGTACAAACAATGCAATAGATATTAAGAATATATGAGTGCATATTATGTGCTAGCCAGTGTTCTAAAAGATTTGCATGCTACTTATAAAACTTTACAACAGCCAGACTTATAACTGGAACAAGTCACACAAATGGAACAGTTAAGTTCAGGATTTTAACCATTCACCTGAAGTTACACAGTTGTTGGCATTACTGGACCTCTGGCCTACTATATTCCAAATCATGAGCTTCTTTTGTTTATAAACCACTCTCTGGTTGAGATACTCTTTCCTTTAGTCTGCTTTGAGTTTCTGTAGTGTCTTTTATTTATTTTTTAAATCATTTTTGCTTGAGAGCTAGACTTTAAGTGACCCTGGGCATCTGAGCTCTATTTTTTTTTTTTTTTTTTTTTTTTTTTAGCAGAGTCTCTTTCTGTCACCCAGGCTAGAGTGCAGTGGCATGATTTCAGCTCCCTGCAACTTTTACCTCCCAGGTTCAAGAGATTCTCGTACCTCAGCCTCCTGAGTAGCTGGGATTACAGGCATGCACCACCACACCTGGCAAAATTTTTTGTATTTTTAGTACAGATGGGGTTTTGCCATGTTGGCCAGGCTGGTCTCGAACTCCTGGCCTCTAGTGATCCACCCGCTTGGCCTCCCAAAGTTGCTGAGATTAGAGGCGTGAGTCACTGTGCCTGGCCAGTTATATCTAAGTTTTTAAAGAATTTTGGAGGGCTCCATTTTCATTCATGTTTTCTACGTAATAATAAAAATCCTGATTGAATGTTTAGTATTATGAGTATCATCCTCTCTAGAAGGAAAATGGAAAATTAAAGAGATAATATCACTTTCCTGTTGTGGGACACCTGGTAGTGAGCCATGTTCTGACCCACCTGGCTCTTCCTCACTACCCAGAGATAGCACTGACGTAGCATCACTCTACAGCTGCCACACAAGACTGTGAGCTCCTCAAACATAAAGATGACTGCCAATATCCAGCATAATGTCATTGCATAGGAGGCAGTTCATCAGTGTGTATGGAACCAAATAAATCACTTAGTCAATCTTAGCAGTCATTCATTTGAATGTATGTTCATTTAAACACACATATACACGTGAAAACGACAACATTCTTGATTTGGAGTGGTTTTTTTTTTTTACTTTAATGAGAAATTAAAAAGGAAATATACTGTCATAGGATCATAATTGGTACAGTGCTTCCCACATTTCTTCTACAAGGTTAAAATGTTGAATAAAATTTTCATAGGCCTTTAAAACATCTTCCCTTTTCAGCAACCCCCCCCGCCAGACAAGATTTACTTCTCTGGTACTAATCTGATATGAAATACATTTTTAAAGCTCCACACTTACAAACTGAAAACATTTTACCTATTTCAAAATCACTGTACAAAAAAATGAACCACTAAAACTCAAAACGGACACATGGTCAGTTAATATTCATCCTTTTAAGAGCTAATGAAACAGGAAACAAATGTCCTGCAGTTTGAATATTTTACATGTTAGTGGGGGAAGGGAGGGAGACAATAAACACAGAAACAAAAACCAAATGAGAATTTTACAGACTGATAATGCAGTGAAGAAAACAAATTAGACAGTGTGATGGTTTTAACTGTAGGAGAAAGTTACCTTGATGGATTGGGTTCTATTTTGTGTTTATTTTAAGGGTGACATTTTTTGCAGCCCTATTCCCTTAGTACACTATGGATATTACTCCAGCATCTTCTGGCTATATTACTTCTTTTTCAGAATTTGGAAGATTTCCTGTGATTTTAGAATTTTCGTCAGATTGTTCCTAAGTGTGTATCTTATCTCAATATTCTGCAAAGAACACGATAAGCCCTTTCAATCTGCAGACACAAACTTTTTATTTAGCTTGGAGAATTTAATATATTGTGCACACACTACTGTATCACTTCATCCTTTTTATTCTCTTAGAATGCCAATGTTTCACATCAGGTCTCCTCTATATCTCTCAAAATTCATTTTATTTCCCCTCCTGATTTCTATTATTTAGGACTTAAATCTATGTGGGTCAAATACTTCATTCACTTGATCTTCCAGGTGCAAATTCAAGTAACAAAAAAGATCCTTTCCTTTTAAATTTTTTAGTTTTGGGGAAAAAACATACTTTTTAATTCCTCAAGGTCTTTTTGTTGCTTTATAAGAATTTCCTTAAAGTTCTCTAAGTCTCATTCATGTTGTTTTCTGTCTCCTTGAATAGCTTTATTTTGATAGAAAATGATTTTGGTTTAGTTTTTATAATTTTTTTTTTTATTGTACTTTAGGTTCTGGGGTACATGTGCAGATCATGCAGGATTGCTCCATAGGTACACACATGGCAATGTGGTTTGCTGCCTCCATCCCCCCATCACCTACATCTGGCATCTCTCCCCATGTTATCCCTCCCTGACCTCACCACCCCCCTGCTGTCCCTCCCTTGGCATTCCCTCAACAGTCCCCAGTGTGTGATGCTCCCCTCCCTGTGTCCATGTGTTCTCATAGTTCAACACCCACCTATGAGTGAGAACATGTAGTGTTTGATTTTCTGTTCTTGTGTCAGTTTGCTGAGAATGATGTTTTCCATATTCATCCATGTCCCTAAAAAGGACGCAAACTCATTGTTTTTTATGGCCGCATAGTATTCCATGTTGTCTATGCGCCACATTTTCCTTGTCCAGTCTATCGTTGATGGGCATTTGGGTTGGTTCCAGGTCTTTGTAATTGTAAACAGTGCCGCTATGAACATACCTGTGCATGTGTCTTTATAATAGAATGATTTATAATCCTTTGGATATATACCCAGTAATGGGATTGCTGTGTCAAATGGAATTTCTATTTCTAGGTCCTTTAGGAAGCGTCACACTGTCTTCCACAATGGTTGACCTAGTTTACATGCCCACCAACAGTGTAAAAGTGTTCCTAATTCTCCACATCCTCTCCAGCATCTGTTGTCTCCAGATTTTTAAATGATCACCATTCTAACTGGCGTGAGGTGGAATTTCAATGTGATCTTCTCTTTTTATTGATGTTGAATGCTTTTAAGTCTGGAGTTAGTTTGTTAGTTGACTTTTTAATCTGCTTTCTGGTGCCACTGATCACCTTAGGTGGCTCACACCCAGGATACGTAGACAGTGTGGTGGTCTGGGTGGACCAGGAACAGAGCTGCAGGCCACAGCCCTGTTAGCAAACCTCTCTTCACCCAGCCTTGGGACAGAGAGGGCATGGCCCAAATCTCAGGTCATCTCAGTGTCTTGAAAAACATTGAAAACGGGCACATTAATACTTTCTAATGCTGATCTTTCCCCATGGGCCCCAGGGACCTCTGTAAGGCAAACAATCCCCAAGATCCAAACAATTCAAACCCTTCCCCCCCACATCCCATGAGAGTCTTCTAGGCTGGCCCTTTGGCTTTCTTCCAACACAACAGGTAGGAAGCCCCACAAAAGCCTCCTCCCTGGTTCCCTCCAGGATCCCCTTGCCTGTCTGCCTGCACCAACAATTCATTTCAGAAGCGTCAATGGGGTCGAATCCCTAATTAGAAGTAGAGGGAAACTACAAGAAACTCAGCAGCCATCCTCCCATAAGTGACTCCAAACAAAATTAACTGCTATATTAAGTTGATCATAAGTAAAGCTGGCCTTATAAATACATAGCGTCAGATATCTGCTTTGACAATTGTGCTAATAACCCAATGGACAAAAACATAAGTTTTTCCTGTTATCTGACTCCTAAAAGCCAACACAGTATAATGAGTCAGAACAGGGTAGGTGGAGGGAGAAATTGATGACAAATGTCTCCAGCTTCACAGAAATCTGGATAAAACAATTATGTTTTAGACGTTTCTCTGTCATAATAATCCTTAAATGACTCAGATTTCTGGATATTTGTGCCTGTTAAAAAGTAACCTTCAAGTGTTTTTTCCAACAAAGGGAATGCTTTCTATATGTATATAAAAGAAACCTTTTAACAAAAGTCCTACAAGAAAAATGGAGTATTGAAAAATTAGAATTTGGTGAAGTGCCTTTCTATGACAGAGAAACTACTGTTTTTTGAAGATACGACAATACATGTAAAAACAATTACAAGGAGTGCCTTATGAAATTTCTTGTGGCATAAACCAAAAAATAAAAACTCAGAAAACGAAGTACTTTATATGTCCTACCTATGAGAAGGAGTCATTTAAGAAGAAAGATCTCAATGTCTTTAATCCATAAACAAGGCTTGCCAAAAAAAAAAAAAAAAAAATAGTGCAATGAATCAAGAGAGCCAGGACTAGAACTGAACAATGAACTTTTACTATTTTATGCAATTCCACCAGGTATTCAACACAAAAAGAGTTAGTGGGAAAGTAAAATGGCAAAGCAAAAAAAAAGCTATGTGGATAAAAAGGCAGTTTATCATAAAAGGTATTTGTTTGCCAACCAAACCTACTATACTGAGATGTAAACTTGGAAGCCTGATGAATGCACAAGTTATGTATAGGCAGGTATCTTACAGTGACAGGTACTTCCCTATTGCTTTCAGCATAACCTGTCTCAAGTGTCATCTTACAAGATGTATGTAAAAATCTCAGTGTCCTTAAGTAAGCTAATTAAACTTTCTTTGTACCCCTTTGGCTTTGAAGCTGGTTTTACTTAAAATATCCTTGAGATGGAAGATTGTCTCTAAAGCTCTTCTGAGGAGATTGAGTAGACATCCTCTTCTCTCAGACCACACACTTTATTTACATCTGGGCTAAAATCGCCACTGCAGAAACCTGAGTGTGCTTCCTGAGCTCTGCAGACTCAAAAGAGATAAATGATCCCTATGGGTCATCGCCTCTAAATATACCAAAGCTGCTACTCAGAACGAGTGAAAATGATCTCCAGGCTTTTAGAAAACTTCTCTAACATAAAAATGAACAGAACTCAGAACTTAATTTTACAATGGGTTTTGGAGATAAAAAAGGAAATGTAGCGCAGCCTATTAATGATGAAGAAATGTCAACCAAGTTAATCTGATGCTACCTGGTTTTTCCCACTACCATCATGAATTATCAACACATTTTTGTTAGTGTTCCTGTATTTGACACAAAAAATAACAAATAGCAATTATAAATTTCATTCAACTTTTGAGTAGTGATTTTTTTCAGTCATTTTTACAGTGTGTTAAACTATATAATTATTCAAAATGTGGGCATATTTTCCCATGAGAGGTTTTATACAACTTTAATAAGATTATGTAAATATCTTAATTGAGATCTTTGTTTTCCCCATGTGGTGGAATTGTGATAAGTAATAGCTTAATGAATTGGCAAAACAATTTTATAGCTGTATATTTCCTTTAATTAATTATATCCTAGAGAGATTTCTTTTTTATATAATTTTCTAGTAAATATTTATCTTAAGGAAGCTGATTGACAAATCATTCACTTTGACATTGGAACTTACGTACATTGTGAACAAAGTAAAGACATGACATCAGACTGTCGGCCTTTTTACAGAGAAGAACAGAAAGAAAGGAAATGCTTTTTTCCCCCATCCTCTAGTACTCATGTCTACAAATGAGGATGAACTATAGCAATAATTTTTCACTCCAATCACCATTAACACACATTACAAGCAGGTATCAAGCAAGGGGGATAATTTTTATGTAATAATATTAAATTGTACTATGATGGCATGAGAGTCATCCCTAACACCCCATTACATTTAACAGACAATGCTAGGAGAATTCAAATTTCTCTGCTCTGATTCTGATTGGTCCTTTGAAATATCATCATACTCAGTGTTCACCAACCTTTTTGGCACCTGGGGCCAGTTTCAAGGAAGACAGTTTTTCCACAGATAGGAGTGGGGAGGGGAGTGGTTTCAGGATGATTCAAGTGCATTATATTTATTGAGCACTTACTTTCTATTATTATACATTGTAATACATAATGAAACAGTCACACAATTGGCCACAATGTAGAATCTGTGGGAGCCCTGAGCTTGTTTTCCTGCAACTAGATGGTTCTGTCTGGGGATGATGGAAGATGGTGACAGATCATTAGGCATTAGATTCTCATAAGGAGTATACAACATACAACCTATATCCCTCACATGTGCAGTTCACAATAGGGTCCTAACTCCTATGAGAATCTAATGCTGTGGCTGATCTGACAGGAGGCAGAGCTCAGGTGTTAATGCAAGCGATGGGGAGTGGCTATAAATACAGATGAAGTTTCATTTGCTTGCCTGCCCACCACTCACCTACTGCTGTGCACCCCCATATTGATCCATGGCCTGCAGTATGGCAACCCCTGATCATATCGACCATCCAGCATCTTCTTGTGGCTGCACAGTGCCCTCTCTCCACCTTACAGGATCCTTGTCCACACTCCAGCCATTCCCTTCCTTTCTCTTCCTTCCACGGATGCCTATTCTTTAATAAACTCACATATTAGCATCAGTGCCTAATCAGGGCTTTATTTTATTACTTTCCCCTGGTGTGGACAGCTTTTAAGGCATATTAGCAATTACATGGCAGAACGAAGTATAGAAACCTAAACCTTCTCTTCTACACTAGTATCAGTTATCAACTTACTACTACTAATAAAAGTATGTTCCTGAATTGCATGTTAAACTTTCCCAATAAAATGTAAAAAGGTCATTGATTCTCAAAAAATGAAAAAATCCCTTTCTCTCTCTCTCTTTTTTTTTTTTAGATGGAGTCTCGCTTCGCTCAGGCTGGAGTGCAATGGCACAATCTCGACTCTCTGCAACCTCCACCTCCTGGGTTCAAGCAATTCCCTTCTCTCAGCCTCTCAGGTAGCTGGGACTACAGGCACACACCACCACGCCCTGCTATTTTGTTTTTGTTTTAGTAGAGACAGGTTTAACCACGTTGCCCAGTCTGATCTCAAACTACTGAGCTCAGGCAATCCCCTGCCTCAGCCTCCTAAAGTGTTGGGATTATAGGCACGAGCCACTGCCTCTGGCCCATCCCTTTCTCTTTTTTTAATTTAGAAATTCTTGTTTCATCATTGCATGAAGGTTTCTAGATTTGAGGCACCTGCAAATATATCACTTTGGATTTGTGACTCTTGCTTTTAACATTTCGTATTTTTTAAAGTGTAAGTAGAATTCCATGTGTTATTGTGCTTGGATGCCAAATAAAAAGCTTTGCATGTGACATCACTGTCAGAGGAATACACGTGCCCACCCCACGGGGACCACATGTTCATGACTATTCACTCTTCTGACAAAAATCCCAACTTCCATGTTATCATTTGTCCTACTATTAAAATCAGGTAATGTGTTTCTTTCAGCAACATGAATGTTCTTTGGATGGTTATTTTAAAAGCATGTTTTTAAATGTGTTTGGAACATGACACCTCTAATCTATTTTCATGTATTATGATTAAGAGAGTAAGTTTCTAGGCATGACTGGTTCAGTACAATATGGCTAACCCTCTGGAATCAACTAAAGCCTTCTCAAGAAGAAAGTCATGCTATGCATTGAAGACAGTCTATGACATTTTAATTATTAAAGAATTTAAAAATCAATAAAACTGATACATTTTTTAAAAGATTATAAGACAGATTTTGTTTTGACTTTTCTTGCTCTAACTTGTACTTTCCTTAAAAACATGCTTCTAAAATAACCAATCCATTATTTTGAAAATCATTTCATGATATATTTATAAAATCACAGTGCCCTAAATTTACCTAGGTCACCTTTTGCCTCATCTCTGAGCACTGAAGTAAGTTTTATGTAAAGAATTCCTGATACATTGTAGATTTCTCTTAAAGCTCTTCAGAGGAGACTGAGTAGAGTTCCTTTTCCTTGCTGACTACACACTTTATTTACATCTGGCCTAAATCTCCACTGCAGTAATTTCAGAGTACATCTTGGCTCTGTGACCCCCAAAAGAGAAATGATTATTACCAACCATCATATCTAATATAGAAAACCTACTGCTGATAAAGAGTGAAAACAATCTGTCGGTTTTTACATAAAGAAATCATAAAATGAATCTAACATATAAAAGTCTCCAGGAATAGAACTGAAGAGCTTAATTTTACAGTAGAATTTAATATGAAAAACAAATGCAAAGTAGTCTGTTGATTATGGGAGGATCTGAACTGAGCTGTTTAACTAAAACCTTGATCTTCCCACCATAGCTCTAAACTATGAATATATTATTACTGTCAAACTTATTAAACACTTCCATATTTTAATTGTAAGAGGTAGTTAGAAATGGCTACCATGTCATCATAGTACAGTTTCATATTGTTTCTTAAAATTCAGCTACCTTTCTCAATATCTGCTAGTAGTGTTTTTTAACAGTGGCAGCAATTCAAAATTACCCTTAGAATCCGTTCTACATTTCAGAAATGAGTACTGGAAAAAGTCAAGAGAAGGAAAATATTTCCTTAATTTCTCTGTTTCCATCTGAAAAAGCATGAAATAGTCATATACTTAAGTCTTTTGTTGTAAGTGTAGGCAAATTACAACTCCAAAAAAAAAAAAAAAAAACAATGGCAATGTTTATATGTTACTCCCTTAGAAGAAATATCCAGAAATTATAAAAATAGTAGAAGTATTTTAATACATTTTAATTTGGAGGGTAATTTGAGACTATTTCATCTAAAGCAATATTAGTGCACATTATATTCATGTAGATACAAAGGGATATTTTGTTACGATGATTATGTAATCCCCACTGCCATAAGCTCTGTAAGGGGCAGACATAATGTTTACCTTGTTGAGTAGCATTCTCCGTTTACCTGGTAGGTGATCACAAGGTATGTATTTAATATATGAATCAAGGAGTCACCTGGGCTTACAAAAATGCAAAACATATTTGGTAAGTGTGGAAACATGAGAATGCGGCTCAAAGACCACCAACTACAGTGAGATTAAATGACCAAGGGTCCCATCTTCTGGACTCTAAAATCCATCCTCATGCTTCTACCAAGGTCATGATTCCCATGGCCTGCCCCCAATTAATGGTGGGTCATCCCTGGCAAACAAGGGACCCTAAGGCATTATAAGGCAGGCTCATCCCTGGAAAACAAAGGACTCCCTGGAGGCTGACTTTAACTCAATGGCTCCCTAAACATTTTGTTAAATCTTTCTTAGACTACACACTGACCTAGGACATTTCTGTGCTTCTCTCTGATTTTCCTCTCTCTCTCCATCCCTTGTAGACAGAGTTTTATGGACACCTAATGTTCCTGTCTGCCTTAGCCAGCTCCTCCTCTTTTTCTCTTACAGAATTGTTCCCCTAATAAAGTCCTCACATGCTTAATGCTGTCTTGACAGCTGTTTCTTGGAGGACCTGGTCTAACACAATAAGTGACCTCTAGGCAGACCAATTCTCTTTGGAAAATTAGTAACTCTACTTTTGAACAATCTTGTTGATCTATTTTACTATAAATTAATATATTGCATTAAAATATAAGGATATGCTATGTAACTTTTCACTATAAATTTATATACCACACAAAATTTGACCATAAGTTATCCTTTTTTTTTTTTAATTACAAATGATTAGTCCCTAGTCAAGATCCGTACCTTAGGCATATGCTAAATAAATTATCACTATAGGACAGTGAGTTGATTTAGACCATAAAGTTCATTGCTCAATTTGGACTTTTAATCTTAGCATATGTGATACACATATCTGAATAATATGTAACTCTTGAGTAAAAGCCTTAACATCTTTAATTCAATAGAAATCTCTCTTATTCATTTACAAAAAAGAAAATGAGTATTCATATGTTGAATGTTAGTCTCCCGTTTGGTTAATACAATCCTCCTTATAGGATGCAAATCAGCTTTCCAATTGTTTTATAATATATTGAATATATTTCTACTCACAGTGGTATAATATCTTGCACAGAAAACCTACCTAATATTTATTCTTGACATCTGTGAATGTAGTATCAGCTTATGATTCTACTCATTAATGTCATCTACTATACTAATGTAGAGTTTGGGGGATGAGGACTCTTCCAAATCATAGTTGCACATATTTTTAATTCTGTGAATAACAATAGTTACGTGCAAAGGTAGGCTTAAGTGAGAACAGAATAAGGAGCTGAGTCTTCCATGAGCCTGATGTTCAGCAAAGATGTTTTCAGACAGACTGCCTCATTGCAGAGGTTGATGCTCCACCCTATAATCCCTACATCTTTGCCTCATCCTGGGTCTCTCTGGGGTTCTCCTCCCTTCCCCAGTTACCCGCAACATACCTCCCCCAAGGCTGAAATCCATAGGGAAGCAGATGGGTCCCACAGTTAAGACAGCTGAGGCTTTGTTTTTGTTGCTGCTTGTTTGTTTAGATTTTTACAATTCTCTTTGTCTTCCTAAGCTATGCCATAGCTATAAATGAAATAAGATCCTCTAAGGTTATTTAAAAAAATAATGTTTAGAAATGCCTTAATTACATAACCAAAGGTAAATAGGCAGAGCTAGTTATATACCCAGACCTAAATAGTCTCCTAGACACTAGTGGCCTTACCTCTAGAGTAGTCTGAAATAGCTAAAAATATTTCCCAATACTAAATACAAAACAACTAAATATATTCTCTTTTGTTTTTAACAAAGGGAGAGACTAGCCATGTGTTTGCATCTGAAGTTTAGTCTAAAGCTAATACTCATGTGCTCAGACTTAAGAGTACACATTGTCTTCTCTGTTAATTATACATCAGGGGGGCAAGATTTGAATAACTTTGAAGCTACAGAATAAAGTGGAATCATTTCATGCTAAATATGTTATTGGTTATGTGTGTATTCTTAGAGCGAATGATACACATGTCCGTCTTCAATAGTTGGATTTATATAATAACACTGTGAAACTCCCTTGCAATCTTGCAGTTAAGCTTCCAAATATCTAAGAAGTACTTTGCACATGTTTTTTTGTGTCCACAATAGATAATGGAAGAACATTACAATTCGTGATATTTCCCGATTGTTTGGAGAATAAGAACACATAATCTTAGTGCTCATCATAGTTCTTGAAAGCCTATAAATATTTATTTGCTGAACTACTAACCTTCTCAAGGGCCAATATTTTGATCATTCACCTATGGGTTTAATCAAACATTCTCAAGATTCTGAGATTAGGTACAGGGAATATAAGGAATGATTAATTGAGGTACAAATAACTGCAAAGGTCACAAAACAAAATTCCATTTACTATCTTGGACAAAATATTTCAGATTAGTGTCAAATACCAGATTAGGAATAAAAATTAGGCTACAAGAAATCCCCTCCCCATGAATAAGGTGAAACTGCAATACTCTTAATGATTTATGTATAACTGAAAAGAAAATATCTATTAAAACTTACTTTTCAATTTAGTCCTTGTTGGCAAGTGTAAAAAAATGCAAATATATTCTGATCTTAAAATGGCAACATTACACTTCTACCTCAGTGCTGTAATTAAAGGTAGTTGATAGAAATAAATAAGAATTATAAGGCATTTAGACTGCATCTGAGCAAACGTGACTGCCAAGGGCAACACTGCAACATGGCAAACAGAATTCAAATCATAACCTGAAGCATATTAACTAACAAGAAGAAACGCAATTGCATTCTTCTTTCATTTTCAGACCTAATCTTAGTTTTGTCATTAGAGGAAAGTTTGTATATTTGGCACCTGATCAATACCTACTTTGCTATTTTTTATTATTTAATATTTTTGAAATGTGAGAATAATATCATATTTCATCTTGTTGTATTGAGGCAGGAAAGAGACCAGATGACTTTACCATCAAAGGAAGATGCTTTCTCACCCATGGGAAGACCCTATTCATGGCTGCATATACCTCTACCTTGATTATCACTCACTTCATCATCAAAATAGGCAAGCGATTTCCTCTAGCATGATGAAGTCTGTGTGTGTGTCTGCGTGTGCGTGTGTGTGTGTGTGTGTGTGTGTGTGTAATATGACTTTTCTGCTCCATGTTTATGTAACAAGGTTAGGGGAAAGGTTGTTTCTTTTACTTACCGAAAATCCTGCCCAGTACCAGAGATTTGACTGCACTGAATTCTGTGCCTGATGCCAGGTAAACTTGTCTCCTTGTATTATCGTCAATCTACAAAATTATTACACGAGATAAAAACATTCAAATGGATGGCATTTTGTTGAGGAGACAGGAAGCAAAGGAGGACAAGAGAAAAAGATATATTAGGCAGTTGTTAGCATGGCCCCAAACATTGAGGAAAATAAAAACAAAATTTAAAAACGTAACTACTTAGATTTTTCTACATCATCATTTCTATACTACCCTGAGATACCAGTGCACCCTATCTTCTATCCCCTTATATCATTTTATTTTTCTCCACTGTATAAGAAATCCAAAATTGATGAAGCCAACAAAAAGATACAAAAAGGTTATTTTTCACCTTAACACTTTTACTTGGTATTTTTATTTGAGGTAGGTAGCTAAGCTATCCTGTGTAGGATACCAAAAAAATTATTAGTGCTTTTCTTTAAAAACTGGCTCCATGAATAATTCCACTTTCTTTGCTGTGACTCACATCATTAACAAAAATTATTCTGATATTACAATCATTATTTTCTGATGGATTTATTACTGCATTATCTAAAGTAAACTGGTTTCATTAGCGTACAATGGTCCTAGCAGTAGTACACTATGACATCATTTTCTTTCTGAGCAGAAACAAGTTAGAAAAGATTGGCGTTTTAACTCTCTACTATTAATAATATAATGAACAAAATTGTATTGCTTAAAAAGATTCTGACTACATTTGATGGTCTGTTATCTACAGAAGAAGACCACTGAAAGTGTCTCTGCTCCTTGTGCTCATTATCAAATTTCTGCCTGCGATCCTTCATGCTACAGTCATTGCAATGATTGCTTCTGCTGAATTTACTGTATTACCTCTATAAAGACCACTCCTTCTTCTCTGTTAATCATTATGTGGTGAAGTTGTCCATCAGCCATGTTTTTAAAATCAAAGTTAACAACATCAGGCTCTTGATATCTATTTAGCTTGTACCTGATCTGTAAACTTCCTAAAGTGGGGGAAAATAGTGATATTTTTAGTAAAAATTGTACTGTGAGAACGGCTTACTTAAAAATCAGAGTCACATTTTTGTTGTTATTTAGTCATTTCGAGGGGAAAAACTGGAGGATACCTTCTTACCATAACCCCTAGGAGTCCGTTTCCAAGTGAAATTGCAGTACTGCTTTTCAAAATCACAACCAAGTATGTTGCTCATAAGCACTATCTTTCCTGCAAATCTCTAATTTACTTCTCTAAAAATCAACTCAGATTAAGCATATGCAAATCTCTGCACTAGCCTCTCACTTAAAAAATAATATTAAGTGTTTCTGAAATGCCAAACCGTTGTTTAATATTGCAATAATATTCTGTTTTTATAATCTTTAGAAAATGTATCTCACACTCTGGAAATATAACAATTAATGAAATTATTAAAGGCAAAATGTAATTTTACTAAAGATAAGAAATACACCCAAGAGGTCATGGTCACACACTTTGAAATGAAATAATGGTCAGATGAATGGTTTTAAGCCAAATTTACCATCAGAATTAGTACTACTCATTTAATTGCCTGCAGAGATGTCAATTTATTTCACAGGATATCTTTCCATTTAACAAAGAAAATGCCCTAATATATAACAAAAGTTAAGGTCAAAATGCACAGTAAGGATAAATACACTTAAGGAATAATATTATTTTTACTTTGGTGTTCAGTACCCTTGGGATATACTTGAATTAGTTGAAATGATATAGTCACGTTTGCATGTTTACTTTCCTTATCCAGAGAATTTATTTCCAAAATTTCTACCTTTAATCCAGATATGGAAAAGAGAAAAACAGCAGTCAATGGTTTTCTGTAGGAAACACATTTCCTAATAAACATATCCTTAACACTACATGGGTATACTATATTTTACCATGACAATTTTTTGACTAAAAGTACAACTAAAAGGTCATCTTGTGGACATCTTCTTATCCATTATGCTGTTTTATTAAAACTCCCTCAATGTTTCTTTGCTTTGATTTGCAGGAAATACTTATGTGCAACAACAAACCTGATTTCAAAATGAACTACAAAACAAATATTGATATTCATATGGAATAATCAAGGAACTTCTAACAGTAATAAAATATAACAAGCATTTTATATAAATAAAAATATACTGCATAGGTAAAATTATCACAATTATAAAGAGATAAAGGCATCTTAATCATTTTAAATAATCCTTTTAGATTAGACTTACAGGATAGTACTAAAAATGTAAATACAAAAAACAGGCACAGTTTGTTTTTCTGTCTGTAGCTTAAGAAGCAAGAACACAAGACAGATCCATATTACAGAGCTAGTGTTCTAATGTAGTTTTCTCTCATCTAAAAAGAACTCACCATTTTTGGCAATAATAATGGAAAGGTATTCTTTGTAAAAGGAGCTCACAAAAAGCAGCAAGCTTGGTGTTCGTGTTGTTCGGAAACTAAATTTGATCATTTCTCGGCTCAGCTTCATATCACCATGAAATGAAGCAGCGTGGGGAGCTGGAGTTTTTACTTAAAAGATAATTTTCTTGAAAATTGTATATCACAGATGAGCCAGATCCAAAATATGCAGAAATCTCTGAAATAACATGTATATTTTTTGGTTAAAATGTTTAAGTACAAAAATCTTGTTTAGGTTAAAATAATTGATATTTTAGTTGCTTTAAATAATAAATTGCATAGAAAGAAGAAACAACCCCAAACTAGAATTGAGTAATAAAGTAAATTAATAGAGCTTTCATAATGATCTTTGAAATGGCTTTCTGTTAAAATGACATATAATTAATGCGCTAGTATAATTTTACAGTTGAAAGTTAAACGCTTTCTTCTCTGAGTTCAAACACAAACCAGGCTTGTCTTCTATCTCCTTGATCATCTACTTTTTTATTTAAAATTCAACTCCCATCTATTATTTTGTAGATAGTACACACTAGTCTTAAATGAAGTGTATCTTAAAAGAAGACTAGGGTATCCTAGCTACAAAATAGGAAGGAAGGACGTTTGAGAGACTCTCTTCTTTCCCAGGGCCGACAGGCAGAAATTTTCCTTTAGGTCTAAACATTTCCTCATAGTTATTGTACACTATAAAAAGAAAGCTAAGTCTGGTATTAACATGAGAGGGAAAAATAGAATCAACAAAAAGAACTAACCAACCACTTTTAAATCATTTTATAAAAGTGTAGTATTTTCCTTGTATGAGATTAATATCCCAAATTCTCTCTCTCTCCTTTCTCTCTCTCTCTCACACACACACCAAATACATATGTTTGAAAATGAGAGGATGGCAGGAGAAATAACTAGTTTTAAATCCTTGAATGTGCTTCTCTCCATTACTAAAAAAGGGCTGGTTGATACATACAAGTTGTAGATGATGCTTACTGGATCATACAGTAATGACTCCCTTGACATTTTAGGGGTTTTTATTTGTTGACTTCATTATTTTATTATCTATAACATATATTTTATGTTCAATATAATATGTTCATACAGAGTAACATTTCTGGTTGCACTTAGCAAGATGAACTGGAAATTATTTACATCCAGAAAATGAAGACATGTTATTTTAAATAAGTGGTCTTAATTATCACTTTAAACATGAAAAGTGTCCTAGCATGGTACAAGCAGTATATGATTATGATCACAAGTTCATTTGTAAATTATAGACTATTCCTGAGAAAAGCAGATGTCTTGAAAAGTGCATTTGGCCAACTTTTTATTAACTCATCCCCATGCTTTCTTTGTAAGTCAGGAGTTGTTTTAATTTGGAGCCAAGTTTTGTTAGCCTCCTTCAGGAAAAGGTTCAATAGCCAAGAGACACTTTAAATAAAGTAAATGAATTAAAATTGATGTCAGTCTTCTATGAGGAACTATGAAAGAATAATAAATGTTTATATATTCATAGAAGTCTGTCCAGAACACTTAATCCTACAATTGTTCTTTCCTTCTTCCACGATGTGTATCAGAGAATGAGAAGCTGAAAAGCACTCTGCTATTTTATTTTACCAGCAGATATTCAACATATCATACAACAAAATGTATGATTAATGTATAAATATGTCTATGTATGTAATGTATCGATATTTAATAGTACATTGTTTACGTTTCTGGAAAAAATATTTATCTAAAAACTCAAACAAATAAAAATAAAAAACAATGCATCTTAAATATCCTTGCTTTATTGAATATCTTCAACAAAAATAATAGTAACAGGGCCAGGTACAGTTACATTTACAGTCTTTCATCCCAGCACTTTGGGAGGCTCAGGCAGGTGGATTACTTGAGGTCAGGAATTTGAGACCAGCCTGGGCAACATGGTGGAATCCCATCTCTACAAAAAATACAAAAATTAGCCAGGTGTAGTGGTGGGCTCCTGTAATCCCAGCTACTTCGGAGGCTGAGGCAGGAGAAATTGCTTGAACCTGGGAGGTGGAGGCTGCAGTGGTCCAAGATCAAGCCACTGCACTCCAGCCTGGGTGACAGTGACAGAGTAATACTCTGTCTCAAAAAAAAAAGTAATGCTTTAAATAATTTTAAAATAAGGAACTGCCCCAAGGGGCAGATTGTTAACAGTCATATAATTAAAGAACATAAAAATTAGGTGGAAAAAAGCAGATTGAACAACTAACACTTTAAAATACGTAAGGTGACAATGGATTTATCATCAACAAACACTAGTTTTTCAGAAATGAGTATGACGGGCTTCATCTTTGAATACATGATACTGTCTCAGCACCAGGATATTTTACCTATTCTTTACATTCAATAGACACTTTGCCAAAAAAATTCAGAAACTGAAATTTTTTTTTCTTTCAAATAGCTGCAAAGGACAAAACTGCCAGACATTTGAGTCACATTGAATACGTTTTCCTGTTACAGTCCTCCAAGCCACACTTACCATTTGAGCAGAATGGCCCTGTGTATGCAGAGAAAGTGCAGTCACAAAAGAACCCAATGGGCCTTTCTCTGCATTTCCCTCCATTGCGGCATAACTTCCCATAGCTGCTGCAATGTCCCCTACAACCTGGCTGCACTTCTGGAGTCACCTGGGCTCTTCTTCCAAATCCAAGGTCATCCCATTCAACTGCAGAGACCGAATGCAGCCCAGAAAGCCTCTCTGTCTGGTGGCCGTTCCACCTAAAAGGGAAATACTGCAAATGGAAACATGTTCCTAGGTGTTTTATTCAAGATTTAAAGACCAAACAAAACTGAGGCCTTACAGGGAACAGCAAAAAAAAAAAAAAAAAAAAAAAAAAAAAAAAAAAAAAAAAAGGATGAGCAAATATAATTATGGAGACACAATTCATGGCCCCAAATACAGACTCCAAGAAAGATAAAACTTTAATTCATTTTTTTAAGTTGACTATGTTACACATTTTTTTCTAAAAAATATTTTGTGATCTTTAAATTGAGGAATAAAATAAAGGTCATACTATACTCTTATTCAAAGTAACAGTGACATGTATTGCTATTTTAATGTAGAAACTACTATCTGGGAATTTTAATAAGTACATATTGCTGGGTAAATATGGTTCATCCTTCATATTTAAACCCAATCTTGATTCTGGTACAGTTTTATCTTTCTAAGAATTGTGAAGGAAGCTCGAGATGTTCTGATGGTGCATTGACATGGTCCTTAGGTTGTTATCCATTCATTGAAAAGATGGCAATTGAAAGTCAGATTATTTGTTTTTGTCTGACATATGTCCCAGTGATTGTTTTCTAAAGGTTAGTCTAGTGTTCATTGTTTTATGCTTGGAAAGATATTTAACAAAATTGCAAAAAGGAATCAATACAGAAGTAAGTGATGTAACATTTATTGAATATATAATCATATATACTTATCAAGTCACCCTTAATGAGGTCTACAATGTTTGGTTGGAATCAGACCCCATTATTCTAAGGTAGAGATTCTCAAACTTTAAGAAACAGAGATAACACATAATCACATGGAGAGCTTCTAATAAATAGACTCAGTTTGCTCCAAGAAATACTGGTCTGTGGTCCAAAAATAGGGTTGTGAATCTTAAGAGTTAACAAGGCTTGCAGGAGATTCTAATTCAGATAATCACTAGAACATCATTCTATAAGCACTATCCTGACAGGATTGTAAGTCCTGGGTGGACTCATACATAAATTTGTGTCCAGGAATACCCTAAGTAAATGCTTAGAACTTGAAGTGGTAAAATAGTACCCTAATTTGAATAACCTGGTAATTCTAATGAAAGGCAACCAGATGGTTGTGAGATCTTTAAAAAGAAGCTCCATCTTTGGATAAATGATGCTGTCTCATCACCAAGACCTTATATATATTCTTTACATATAAATTCCCTTTTCCTAAAACATGTTCCCTTCATTCTCTTCCAAATCATTTAGGTAGCTCCTTAACCTAGCCTTCATTCAACAAGGGCTACTGCAATTGGTACTGTATCTCCAACACAAAGAACACTGCTAGACAGATAATTTCCGTGTTATAACTATGAAATCCATTCATTCACTCATTTGTTAAACCACATTATACATAAAGTGGGATATGTGGGCATAGTGCTTCAAGGGTAAAGAGGGGGCCCCTCTGCCCCACAGAGATGCTTGGGTCTCTGAGACTAAGGCCCAAATTTAATAAACTAATTATATATTTGCAAATTATGAAAAACTATGAAAAGGAACCCCAAAGAATTCCTGAAAATTCTGGACTTTGGGGCATTAACACTATTCAGAATTCAGATTCACAGTTATAACTATATCCAAACTGTTGTACTTAAATGTCTATTCAAATTGTTTGTTTATATAATTTGTTTCTCCTCAATAAAGGATGTCAAGGTTTTAAGGGTGTTGGCCATTCATCCTATGTATAAATCTGTTTATAAATCTACAGAGTGTCAACTTATTGCCATTGTCATACATAATCATGGTAGTGATGGAGTTAATTTCATCACAGAGTTTCAGAATGCCTGAAAATATTATTGTTTAATTTTTCCTATGTTTACATTTACTCAATCTTCTACCATTATTTTTAAGTTTTTTTAACATGGGTGCCCAATTGAATTGTTCATTCTTTTTTGTAGTTCTGTTTTAAAAATTGTTTATTAGACACACATTAATTATTCATATTTATGGTGTACATAGTGATGTTGTGATACATATAATGTGTAGTGATCAGATCAGAGTAATTAGCCTCTCCAACATCTCAAACATTTATCATTTTTTAGTGTTGGGAACATTCAATATCTTCCTAGCTCTTTGAAACTACATATTATTGTAAACTATAGCCACCCTACAGTGGCACAGAACAGTGTAACTTTTTCCTCATAACTAGCTGTAATTGTGTATCCTTTGACAAATCTCTCTCTGTGCCCCTTCCCTTTACTCTCCCCATCTTCTGGTATCCTCTGTTCTACTTTTTACTTCTGTGAGATCATCCTTTCCTAAGCTTCCTTATATGAGTGAGATCATGCCATGTTTAACTTTCTGTTCCTGGTTCAGTTCACCTAACATATGTCCTTTAGTTCTTTCCATGTTGCTGCAAGTGACAGGATTTCATTCTTTTTTATGGCTGAATTGTATTCTATTACATATATATATGCCACTTTTTACTCATTCATTTGTTATTGGACACCTGGGTTGAGTCTACATCTTGGCTATTGTCAACAATGTTACAATAAACCTAAAGGTACAGAGTGTCTTTTCAAGTGATTTTCTTTTCTTTGGATAAATACCCATTAGTGAGATTGTTGGATCATATGGCACTTCTAATTGTAGTTTTTTGAGGACTCTGCCATTCTTGAAGTCTTTCTCTGCCCTTACGCCCAAGATTTTTCTTTTCTTCCACACCAGAGCTGCTACTCCTTTATCTTCACACCTCACTATTCTTCCACTCTGTTGACTCAACTCAGTGAGCTCCCAAGGCCCAAACTTTCTGGCCAAGATTCTTTTGGGAACCTTCTTGGATATTTCTTCCCTGGGTAAGGCAGCTAACATTTTGGTTTTCACTTCAGCACAGGAACTTTTTGCAGGGGGCCACATGCTGTGAACTCTGAATTAAAGGTGTATTCCTGGTGTATTTAATTCACTTTGTATTATCCCACATTAAATCATGGTATACAGTCCATAGTATACAGTAACATTAAATTACAGTGTTACACATTTGCTGCTCTGAAACATGCACAGTCTCCCTAACTCAGGAGCTTATATCATTCTGCCAGTAACAACATAACTAAATAACTTGGGGTCCAATGACTGACTAAAGTCTATTTCCAACTGTTCTAACTGGATTTCTTTGTGTTTGTTTAGTTTGTTTTGGATGATGGGAAACTAGAGGCACAAAGAATTTCAAAGATTGGTCCATGGGTCCATCCAAGGAAATATTAGAATAAACACATTTAGTTAAAGGCAGGGGTAGGATTCGGACCCACAAATAGCCTTTCATTCCAAGGAAGCTTCTTTTCACTTGACACCACTATGTGGTAAAAGAAGAAGACTTTTCCATTTTCCTGTATGCCTCAGATCATCTTTGGATTGAATGGCACCTCAGCTCGCCAAGCTCTATTTAGCAGCTCTTTCGGGGCACTGAGGGTATGAAAGTATATGAAATCAATCTTGCTGTCAAAAAGCTCTAGTAATAAGTTTAGATGGGGAAACACAAGATTACTACAAGATAATAAAAATAGATACACAGTAAAGAAGAAAGTCAGAGGGTGGGATGAGTAGCAGAAGAAAATATATGTATATATGTGAGAGATACATGCTTACATAGTATTTGTAAGAGTGAGAAGAAAATCAGCATGCAACTTTATAAACAGGACATCTTAATTCTGTACTTTCAAAGAGTTATTTACCTAACCAAATAGTTTTAAGCTCCATTTTAAGTGACCAGAAAACATAATGTCTAACTAGACACAGACCACTGTGTCATACATGTATTTAGAATTTTGCCTTTACCGTTAGGTTTCAAGTTAATAACTTTATTTTCAGATGTAACTATTCTGAAAAACATGCCTAATGTAAATAGGATTGGGCCTGAAAGCTTAATTAAACATTCCGGTGCCTTTTCAGGGTTAGAGTCTGTCCAGTGAAAATGAGTTTCAGTTTGGTTAATTGATTCTGGATGTTTCCACTGAACTATTACGTTTGGAACTGTCTTCCAATTAATTTTCTATCAATTTACCTGCCATGCTATATCAGATATAATGAATTTCAGGACTTCACAAACACTAAGTATCTTGTGAAACAAATGCCTAACCTTTCCATGTTTATTGAGAATAGCTGAACCTGTCCACTTATGTAATGCTACTGAGGTCTTGCATCTAAATTATTTGTCGGGTGCTGAGCAGAAACCCAGCACCAACCCTTTCCTCATGTTCATTATTATCAGGAAATTACTATAAGTGACAGATGTTATTGTCATGGAGTAGGAGCTAGATCTTTCTTACGCCAATTTTCCACTACTTTTTTGGCAGGAAGACCTTTGAGATTACACTTTACATTTTTAATGGCAAATTATTTATGTGCTGTGCTTGAATATTATTGAGAATTAATTGGGAACAACTGCATAACTCACCCAGAGGCCTTACAGAAATAAAGAAATCAAGATCCTCAACCTTCTCTTCAAAATTCAAAGCTATAGAAATCTGCCTGGCAGAGTACAAGGACACTCTCTGACCTTGGCACTATGACAAAGGAAAACAGGCAAAGCCCCAACCGCCAGTTAATTTGGGGCAGGAAAGTGATAGGGCATGCAGGCTGGGCCCAGGTCCAAGTCAGGGGGATTAAAGGGGAAAAGCTGTCTTCTGTATGTCAAGCACTGAACCTTGAGCACTGTCCGCATACTGGAGGAAGACCTCTCCTTGCAGAAATAGTGGTGTTGGTTAATGTAGAAGGCAGGGAATCTGGAAGCCCAGCTGTAAATTTGTCATGCACTGTTCATTAAGCAAAGTCCTGGAAAGGAGGGGGAGGAAGAGGACTATTCTTCCTCTTGTTCAAATAACTATTACGGTTCAAAGAGCCAGCTCTTGTAAGCAACAGTGTCATGGGCAGAAAATTCAGTCACTTTTCCCTGAACCAAAGTCAGTGGTGAAAATGTGCCCCAGTAGCAGTAGCAGCAGAAAGAATGAATCTATTTAGACTTCTCACATGTTGAAGCCAGAGCAGCTCTCTAGTTTGAGCAAGTTTAAGCCTATTTCAAAGAAATAAACTGTTTTTCACTGAAGAATAATCACATTCTCTTGTCCCCAAACATCACATCTGAATTCTGACTTCAGTCAATGATCACTAAGATTTACCTACTGGACAGATTAAAGCACACTGGGCTGGGCCCAGTGGCTCACACCTGTAATCCCAGCACTTTGGGAGGCCGAGATGGGCAGATCATCTGAGGTCAGGAGTTCAAGAACAGCCTGGCCAACATGGTGAAACCCTGTCTCTACTAAAAACTACAAATATTAGCCAGGCGTGGGTGGCAGGTGCCTGTAATCCCAGCTACTCTGGAGGCCGAAGCAGGATGAATTGCTTGAACACGGGAGGCGGAAGTTACAGTAAGCTGAGATCATGCCATTGCACTCCTGCCTGGGTGACACAGTGAGACTCCATCTCAAAAAAAATCAAAAAAAAAGAAAAAAAGAAAGGTACAGTGGGGGGGTTCTTAGGCTTATCACGAAAAAAGATACCTCAAGGAGGGAAAAGTCATAATTAAGATAAATGATTTTATTACATTAAAGAGAAATGTGACCTTTATTGTACTGAATTCAAATGTAAGTCTGCTTGATATTCTTATATGCTAACTATATTTTAGCAAATAAAAAAAAACAAAATTAAAAAAATCTGGAACACATTATAATTAAGAACTTCTGTTCATCCAAGGAAACTATTAACAATATGAAAGCATAATCAACTCAGAGAGAGGTTGAAGATCTTGTAATAAATTTATATGAAAAGGATTCATCTGAAATATATAAAGAATGCTTATGAATTTTTTTTTAAAAAGAAGACAACCTTGTAGAAAATGGGCAACAGATCTGAACAGCCACTTTATAAAGGAAGCTATCTAATGGTGAATAGATATATGGCAATATTTCCTGTGCTTGGCCTATGCATATGCTATGACCTAGAAATTTCACTCCTAGGTGAAATCACAAAAATACACACATATGTTTATACACACACACACACACACACACACACACACACACACAGCTAAGATTGATCACTATGGTTTCAGAGCTTCTGTATGTTTAGAGTTCAACATTAACCTTTGCATGTGGCTTTTAGAAATTGTTCACTCTAAACAGTCGATAAATATTTATATATCCAATGCAATTCATATGCAAAGCAAATGACTTCTGACTATGTCAGGGGTCCTAACTTCTCCTCCAGGTTCAAGTCACAAAGCTCTGAAATAAAGTTAGCCCCATTTAAAAACCTGTCAGTAAAATAATTGGGACTGGAAACAAAAATTGCAGAGCCAGCTAAATGAAAATCAATTCAAGGCTAATTTAAGACGCTTCTACGAAAATGCTGAGTTTACAAGCCAAAATAGAAAATGACCACTGTCACATTTCAGCTTAAAACATGATTGATTCTTTTCTCTCCATCATTTCTGTGGCTGGAGAATGTTTGTGAGTCTACGATAACAGCAGTGACTGGATGCTAAGTCCTCAGTGTTAGAACATCAAGGGCAAGTGTTCAATATACTGACTAGTATTAGGTCCTAAAACATTTTTTTAAGGACAACAAGAGGCAGTTCTGAATAGAACTATTTAAGATAGGCATAAACCACAGACACACACACATACACACACACACACACACACACACACACACACACAAGGATAGTAAAGACCTAATGTCACAACTAAGAACAAGAATGGAGAAAGATGGTTTACAAACAGAAGATGAATCTATTTTATTATAAAAAGCAACGAGATGTGGTGGCTGGAATTATTTGGAGGAGGGAAGGAGATGTTCATTGTGTTGGTCCTCATTGTGTCTAATGGATTACATTAGGCTGATGTTAGTTCTTGTCACTTATTCATACAAGGATTCGTGCATTATTTTATTCTTCCTTTACTTTGCATGACATCCTACAGTTTAGTTGGAGCTAATTGTTCTAATATTTGAAATGTCAGAGATTGTTCAAAAGCCTTCTGTTTTATATTGCAAGGGTGTAGGCTAATGCTAGCTGGATCTCTGAAAATCCATTTATCATTTCCTTATTCCTATTTCAATTGTCATATATAACTGCTGCCCAACTGGATCACATTTTTAAAAAATGCTTTCTATTTATTTTTACTGATTTTTCTCAGAAATTAAAGCATGAATCTTTCCTCAGATTTTCACTCTGAAATGTGAACATACTTTACGATTAGTCTTTAGCAGAGAGGGTGAAGAAGCAATGGAGCAAATACATTGGATTCCTTCACATGATCTCATTGCAACAGCCACTTCTGAGAGACTACTGACAATGCTAATCTCCAGGTGAGGAGTGGTGGCTCACACCTGTAATCCCAGCATTTTGGGGGGGCCAAGGCGGGAGGATCTCTTGAACCCAGGAGTTCAAAACCAGCCTGAGCTACATAGGGAGACTGCGTCTCTACAAAAAAATACAAAAAATTGCCTGGTGTGGTGGTGCATGCTTGTGGTCCCAGCTGTTCTGGAGGCTAAGGCAGGAGGATCACCTGAGCTTGGGAAGCAGAGGTTGCAGTAAGCCATCATTGTGCCACCGTAGGTGGGTGAAAGACAAATAGACTCCAGCGTGGGTGAAAGACAAATAGATTCATCTCAAATTTTTAAAAAATGTTAATCTCAAAAAAATTTAATACTAATAAATATTATCAACATAAACCCAGTTAGTAAGAAGGAGAATATAATTTAAATCAAAATTATCATATATCCAAATATCTACACATTTTATTTGCAGGTAAAGTATTAAACATAGTATCTCAAATTAATATATTTACCTGTTATTGAAACTTCTTACATTTCATATTTATATTTTAAAATAACTGTTATTTGAAATATACCACAGTAGGATTCTACTAAATGCGTTTACCAACAAGAAGGTGCATTTTTAACAAAAGCTACTTAATGTTGGAATAGCAACATCATCTATCTTAGACTGTGTAACACTAACGGTCTCTCAGTCTTGTCCTATTTATAAAAATTGTGTTTCCATGTAATTTATTCATTTTTTAAAACAAATTTTATTGTGTATATTTGAAGTTTACAACATGACGTTACAGGAAACATAGAGGTAGTAAAATGGTTACCGCAGTAAAGCAAATGAACATAGCTATAATCTGACATGGTTACTTTTTTGTGACAAATCTACTATAGTTAACAAAAATCTCAAATACCATACAATTTTATTAACTATAGTCCTCATGTTGTACATTTAATCTCTAAACTTGTTTAAACATTATTATTATTACCATCCATCTCTGTATTTAAAACATTTTTATTAGAAGAATAAAATCATGCCGAAAACTGTACTTACTTTTCGGAATCACATTTACCTCATTCATTTGCCCCATACCCAAATACAAAGGATAGTCGTTATGCACACTGAAAATGCTGATTAGCTATAATTATCTTTAAGATGGATGGATGAACCACAAATTAAATTCTTGAACTTGCAAGTAAGGGGAATTAAATTACCCTTTAAAACTGTAACCAGAAAATCAATTATATTGGATTGAAGTAGAGATTACCAGTCACCCATGGAGTCACAAGCTCTGAAACTAGAACAAGACTTAACCCTAACATATTTCAAGGTATTAATATGTGAAGCAATGGTAGAAGAGTCCTTCTATATATGACATGTGCTGGAACAAAATCTATAAATAAAGAAACCCTATTTACTGGTGAGAGTGTGATTACGGAGCAGGTACATCTCATTTAAAGAGAGCATGTAGATGAAATATTTTCTGTGGCCTGTGAAGGACCAGAGACTCTCTGCAGCCTGGAAAGCTTATGGCCTGTCATATATTATCTGGATTGTGTAGCCAGGAAACAGCTTTAATCACTACTATGAATTAAAATGGAGGGAGAAAACAAGAAAAGCTAACTTCGGGTGAAATTTAAAACTAGGCTGGTGTGCCTCACACCTGTAATCCTAGCACTTTAGGAGGCTGAGGTGAGTAGAGCACTTGAGCCCAAGAGTTTGAGACCAGCCTAGGCAACACAGCAATACCCTGTTTCTACAACAAATACAAACATTAGCTGAGCGTGGTGGCATGTACCTGTGGTGAAAGCTACATGGGAGGCTAAAGTGTGAGGATTCCTTGAGCCCAGGAGACCAAGGATGCAGTGAGCAGTGAGCACACCTCTGCACTCCAACTTGAATGACATAGTGAGACGCTGTTTCATTGATAAATAAATAAATAAATAAAAATAAAAACTTGTAAATGATGTGAGAAACCCAGAGACCTACAAAGAAGCATTTCATCCCCAAGCATTTACCACAAATAGTAAAACACTGACATCAGTGACCAAATTATTAGCAAGTTGCGTGCATCTAAATTTCAACATCTCTACTTTAGCCTGCAGCAATATTATCTCTCAGAGGGATCTCTGGGATAGATTGCCTGCCCTTCATTTCCTGTATCCATAGCCCTCCGAGTAGTAAGAGACAGTTTGGAAAATGTAAATTAAATTATGTCATTCCTCTGATCCCTTAGAGTAAAATCCATAGTCCTCACCACAGCCCTACAAGGTCCAATATATACCTCAATCTTGTTTCCCATCATACTTTCCCTAACACTGATTCTCTCCAGCCACATTGTTTTTTCCTTGTTCCTTGAATCCCTAAAGCTTATGCCTACCACTTTGAGCATGATCCCATGGCCTGGAATTCTCTTCCTTCAGGTGTCCACAACATTCTCTCTTCTCCTTCATCTGGCCTCTACTCAAATTAGGACTCTGCTAACGTCTCCAAAGAGGACTCCCAAGAGGACTGCACTGACCACCCTACTTGAAACAGAAGTCCACAACACAAATCACTGCCTGATTCCATGCTATGCTTTTTACTTTATGGCATTTATCACTGTCTGAAAATTTATATAAGCATATGTGTCTGCACACACATGTATACATGTGTGGATACATACATACATTGATATATAGATATATATAAAACTGTATATAAACTATAATATACAAGTCATATTTATATGTGTATAAACTATATAAACTATAGTTATATAGTTCATATGTAATTATATTTTATAATATTTTAGCTGTGTGTGTGTATATATATATATACACACACACACACACACACATATATATATACACACACACAAATATACATAGGTATATATATAGCCTGCAGTCTAAACCCTTTTGTAACAGACTAGTTCACTCTGGTGGAGATGAAGATAAAACTAAGCCCCTCACATGGTATTTTAACAGCCAATGATTTTCTCTCCCCAAAAGGTTTTTTTTTTTTCATGAGCCCTAACCTTAGTATCTCCCACTAAATCATGTCGATTTACTCACAGCTGTTTGTGAACAGGAAGGAGGAAATTGTATAAACAGATTTTTATTAATAGTATATGTAAACTTTTCTCAAAAATCTTAGTTTTGCCTCATCTTTTTAATTTCCAATGATTTTGACTCAAATATAATCAAGAGTTCTTTTTTATACAACTTTGGAATAACACCCATCCTTACATTTCAACACATATAGTGAGGTCAAAGGCCTAACCAACTACCTCCACGAAGATGAAATCTTTTAGATCCTTATTTATTATTATTATTATTATTATTATACTTTAAGTTCTGGGGTACATGTGCAGATTGTGCCAGTTCGTACATGCCATTGTGGTTCGCTGCTTCCATCGCCCCATCATCTACATTAGGTATTTCTCCTAATGCTATCCCTCCCCAATCCCCCTGCCCCCTGTTATTTCTCCCTAGCCTCCCACCGCCCAGGCCTTGGTGTGTGATGTTCCCCTTTCTGTGTCCTTATTAAAATTATATCACATGATTGATGCTAAAAGACTCAAGTCTGTTTTCAAGCAGTTTTCTGATGTCATACTAGTGCTTCATTACGACTGTCTGAAATCAAGTTTAGGCCAGGATTTCTACACGACATAACATATAGTGACTCCATCTCAAGCTGAAATTCATACCAAGAGTGAAAGGTCATCCACTGGCAAACTGCAGCATATTTCACCAAAAAAATCGAGGACTATTTCAGCCTCTCAATTTCCAAGAATAGTAAGGCTATTTCCAAGCTACTGACAGATTTTAAATTGCCATACCTTTTATTGTGGCCATCTCTCATTTTTCTGTAATTCAAGAAATAGCTTTGTCAATTTCCTGACTGAGTTTCTAGAATGTTATTAAAAGTTATATATTTCTGCTAATATATTATTATTTTCATACCCTTAAGTAAGTCAGTCAAGCGGTCACAAGATCATGATTAGATTGTCTATTATAGTGCCTTACTTATAGAAGCTATTCATTAAATATCTGAGTAAAGGAAATAATAAATGATCAAAATATTAAGTAAACAAATATACTAGTAATCCCAAATACATTTTCCTCAAATATGTTGCAAATAAACTTCATCCTTTCCAGTGAGAGAAGGTTAATAAGATCACACTGTTAAGAAATAAAAGGTATAATGGGGATCTGATCAATTTTCTTGAAAGGTATAACTCTTGAGAATGCTTGAAAAATAATTTATTTGTTGTTGTTGTTGTCGTTGAGACAGGGGCTCCCTCTGTCACCCAGGATGGAGTTCAGTGGCATGATCATAGCTCACTACAGCCTCCAGTTACTGGGCTCAACCATCCTCTCACCTCAGCTTCTCAGATGCTGGGATTACAGGGTGTGCCACCATGCTTGACTAAAGTTTTTAACTTTTTACTTTTTGTAGAGATGGGGTATTTCTGTGTTTCCCAGGCTGATCTCAAACTCCTGGCCCCAAGCAATCCTCCTACCTTGGTCTCCAAAAGTGGTAGGATTACACCGTACCAAACCTTGAAGCACAATTTCTAACACTTTATCATTTATTCTGCTTTATAGTGCTTTTATGTTCTTGTTTATATTAAAATATATGAGAAGAGATCAAGTGAGAGATAATTCATGGTCCATAATTTCTACAAACAAATTAGCAAAGATGCAGAGTAAAACAAACACATCCAGAAAGATTTCACTATTAAATCTATAAATGCCACATGAATGGTTTTAGGAAATAAAGAAAAAATGGACAAAATGAGGGGAAAATAGCAGAGGAACTGGTGAAACTGTCAAACCAGGAATTCTATACACACTGTGTGTCTGTTTTGCTTTTTGCTTTTTTGCTATTGGCCTGTTTTCCATGTGGTGTTTCGGGGGTGGGGGAGTGTCCATTGTTTGGCATCAACTGGAATTATAAGAAGGTTTCCTCAGCAATTCTGAGAACAGAGATAAACATTCCTGATATCATAGTAAAACACTAATGTAATAAATAAACAAGCTGAAACCAATCATATAACCCGAAATATTAAGAACGCAGGTAAGGCCTGGAACGGCGGCTCACACCTATAATCCTAGCACTTTGGGAAGCCGAGGTGGGTAGACGACCTGAGGTCAGGAGTTCAAAACCAACCTGGTCAACATGACAAAACCCTATCTCTACTAAAAATATATTTTAAAAAAATTAGCTGGGCATGGTGGTGGGCACCGGTAAACCCAGCTACTTGGAAGGCTGAGGTAAAAGAATTGCTAGAACCCTGGGGGGAGGAGGTTGCAGTGAGCCAAGATAGCACCATTTTACTTCAGTCTGGGCAACAAAGCAAGACTCTGTCTCAAAAAACTAAGAAGAAAGAAGAAAGAAGAAGAAGAAGAGGAGGAGGAGGAGGAAGAAGAAGAAGAGGGGAGGAGGAAGAAGAAGAAAGAGAGGAGGAAGAGGAGGAGGGAGAGGGGAGGGGGGAGAAGAATACAGGTATGCAAATAGGAATTAGTTAAACACAAATCTGAATCTTTCTGTAGGCAAGTCAACCCTGGAAGCTCAGCTATCTCATCTATAAAATACAGATAACACCCATTCCACAGGTTGGTTATGAGGCAAAAATGAAGGATTTAGCCAAGTTTGGAACACAGTTTCTTAATCAATCGTGATTTGTTATTGCTGTTTGTTGTTATTATTCTTGTTTCTATAATTGGTATTATTAGATCTTGGCCCATTTCTGAGCATATATCATACAACTGAATGATTGCTTAAAAAGAGAACTTACCCACGAAGAGTTGACTGTTGAGCTGTAAGAGGACATGGCCATCGGCTGGGGCGGGCTGTGTCTCTGATGTGAGCTGATCCACTTGAATGGATGCCTCCTTCATGTTCCTTTCAACTCTCACATGGTGCCACTGGTTGTCGTTGAAGTGGGTGGGTGACTGCACTGAGATTTCAAAAGGCCCATTCCCCCACATCAAATGAAAAAGTCACTACTGTCGGAGCTGGAAATATTACACATAAAGATTGTTCTAGTGAGTTCATGTGGTAGAGTGTCGAGTCTCCAATATACTTAGGAATAGCACCAGAAAATAGCAATCACTAAATAGAAAGATAAACACAGCATGGTTTGAATGCTATTGTTTGAAACTCATGACACTGGCACAGAACTAGGTCTTCTGATGTGACATGAGATAGTTAAATACATTCATATTTTTGAAAAAAAATCAATGATATTCTAAGATATTTCTCCTCGGAGTTAATTTTTGCTATTGATAAGAAGAAAGCTATTTATCCAAAGCAAGGAAGCTAAAAATAGCAACTGGCATTGTATGTAAAAATAATTGTTATAGTGATTCAAAGTTTATATAATTCCAAAGGCGTGCTATACACATTTGATATTCAGATAATAGCAGCTTAGGAGTATATCAAAATGAGTGGTTGATTTAAGTAATTTGTAATTGATTAAAAAATTGCTTTTTAGTTTTAATTAACTGAAATTAAAACTGCTTTTAAATTGTTACAAGAAACTACCAATTACTTTCCCAAATTATCACATGTTAAGTATCACATTATATTCTTACAGAAAGGATAAGTTAATATCATTGAGTTTTTTCAAAGGGGCACAATGAAAAGAGTCAGACGATAAGGTAGACATATGAGTAGTTTAAAAATTAGTTAAAAGATTTACTACTAAATGATACAATCTCATACACTTCTCTGGAAAAGGAGACTTACAGCGAAGCTCTATTCGTATAAAATCAGTAATCCCCCAAGTTCTCTAAAAATACCCCAGATGAAGCTGTCGTCTTAAAGAAGAAAGACACATCAGCGCTAAGTTCTCCGTGAAATGTAGGAAAATGAAGATATGAAGCCTCAGTATCAAAGGAAGCTGAATTCCAAAATGATCCTGTTTTGTTGGGGGGGGGGGGGGGGAGGAAAGAAAAAGAATTCAAAAAGAAAAGAAATTCAAAAATAAAATTAATGCAATTACATTTTCTATTTTTAGCATTTTTGCTATTAAAAATGTTATTTATAAAAATCTGCTCTTTTTTCTATCAACTATGTAGTATATAAGACATAAGCATAAGAGATTTTACAGGGATTAACATCCTAGATTTTTTTCCAATAGAGAGTAAGAAGGATTATTACAGAAATGGCCTAAATGTTATCTTTTATATGGGACAAATATCATCAGCCTCAGTACTATATCTTCCACCAAACTGATATTATATGACCTGCCAAATATTGATAAATAGACAATCTTTTATAAGTTGAAAATTTAAACACCTACCTGTTTCAAACAAAAATCCTCAAGAAGCTCACAGTATTTTTTATTCTAACACTTCTAATACACACACTTTACAGAGTTACATAAACTGTTTTCCTTAATGGGCCTTGTGATCGTCTAAACTGAGACTGGCATTCTAAATAGTCTTGTCTAATTACAAACCAACATACAACTTACTCTGTCCAAGCTGACATTCTCATGAAAATGCTCTTTTTATTCAAAATTATCTCTTACTTTGCCGGTAAGAATGTCCCTGCAAAGGAAGTGGATGTTCTTTGCAGGGACATGGATGAAGCTGAAAACCATCATTCTCAGTAAACTGACACAAGAATAGAAAACCAAATACCGCATGTTCTCACCCCTAAGTGGGTATTGAACAATGAGACACATGGACACAGGGAGGGGGAACATCACACACCAGGGCCTGTCAGGGGGCCAAGGGGTAGGGGACTAGGGGAGGAATAGCAGGGGATGGGGGGATTGGGGAGGGCTAACATTAGGAGAAATACCTAATGTAGATGACAGGGAGATAGATGCAGCAAACCACTGTGGCACATGTAACAAACCCCGCACATTCTGCACATGTACCCCAGAACTTAAAGTATAATTTAAAAAAAAATGAAGTAGATAAATGGCAAATGAAAAGTGTTCTCAAAATGTTTACAAATGTTCAAAAATAGGCAGAAAATGTTTAAAAGGTTGGGATATGAAAAGATCTGAAAAAAAATGTAGACTATAAAGTTAATTATCATTGCCACCCAAATACAACTTATCTTTACTTTCTCACTCTTTTTTGATATCCACAACTTTCCTTTTGAAAAAATACTGTGAACCATATATAGCAAAAAGTATGGAAAATAAAACAAAAATGCAACAGCCTGAGCTGACAGGAGTGAAATCTGACTGGAAATGTGTGGTTGATGAGGAGTATTATCAGAGAAACGAACTCCGCATTGTCTGCTGCCACTAGCAAGTTCTCTGTTTGTCAAATACTACACAACTTTAGCTTTTTTTTTTGTTGTTGTTTTTTTTTTGAGACAGAGGCTCGCTCCATCACCAGACGCCAGGCTGGAGTGCAGTGGTGCAATCTCAGCTCACTGCAACCTCTGCCTCCTGGGTTCAAGCAATTCTCCTGCCTCAGCCTCTCGAGTAGCTGGGACTACAGGCACGCACCACCATGCCCAGCTAATTTTTGTATTTTTAGTAGAGACGGGGTTTCACCATGTTGGCCAGGATGGTCTCGATCTCTTGACTCATGATCCACCCGCCTCAGCCTCCCAAAGTGCTGGGATTACAGGCTTGAGCCACCATGCCCGGCCCTACATCTTTAGTTTTAAGCAACTGCCTCTGCACACATTCCCAACACTGGATAAAATTCTAGCTAAATTGCTTTCCTGGAAGAAAGATGTATTGATCTTCTGAAGTTGGAAAACAGCAATTTCAAAACAACAGTATGCTAGCAGAGAACAGATATGGAGCTACATAGTTAAAAATCACAAACTTGACGTGTTTCTTAAGTTTTAATTTACTTTGTATAAATTTTAGACCATTTGCTTATGTCTATTTTTGTTTATTTTTCTTGTGGACCTGATTCAGAAGTCAATTCTTGGCTTGTGTGTGGATAATTTGAGAGCTGAATTTATTTAACTGATAATCTACTTTGAAGTTTTTCCTCCCAGAGTCAAATGAAACCATATATTATCAGGGTCACATCAAGCCTATTCCTTATGTCCCTTTTACAGCTATTCCTATACTAGACATTTGGATTTCTAGGGAAAAAACAAAAACAAAAAACAAAAATGCAATAAAATATGTAAAGTATCAAGTTAGGGATAACAACACATTTGTGTTCTTAAAAGTGCTTAGCGAATCTGTTTTCAGAAGGAATTAGATGCCTTTTTGTTGAAATGTTATATATTAAAATAAAAATAAACTTCACATTATGGAATATTATTAAATCTTATTTTGTCCGATTAGAAAGAGGGACATTCAAAATTACTTAAAGGTTTAAATTAGGTAATATTATGATATGGCATTTCTTTTTTTTCATATTATATCATCACTAACTCAATAAAGCATCGTATAAAAGGCTTCAGGGAACTGGTTGAACCAGACGAACAATTCTTTGAATTGCTGCTATCAGTACATGAATGCTTTTATAGCAATGAAACCAATTTATAACTTTAGGCATCTTCAGCACTCTCATACACATAATAACGTCTATTTCATTCAGTTAGGAGATCTTATTTTACACATTCACAAAAAGGAGAAAATGAGGTAAGGAAATTTTATTGGGTTAAGAAATTGCTGCTAATTCAAAATAATTATAAAGAAAGCAAAGGCCAATATTTCCACGATCAAATTACGTTAATAGCATGTGGCACCCCAGCCCTTTACACAATGTGCTGAGAGACACCCATCAGGATCTGGGCCACCTCAGAGAAAGAAGGGGCAAAGAGAGGGAGGAAACAGGGCTCAGCAGGCAGGCAGCAGCAGAAGTTGCAGGCTTTTGGAAGATAGCACTCTGTGGATTAGGTGATTTAAAATTCCATAATCTCATGGAGGGAGGGAGGAGAATGATAGTCACCAGAGGCAGGAAATGGTGTAGGGGGAAAAGAGGAAGACAGATTGGACAATGAATACAAAATTCCAGTTAGATAGAAGGAATCAGCTTAATGTTCAATAGCAGACTGGGGTGATTAGAGTTAACATCATAGTGTATATTTCAAAATAGCTAGGAGAAAGGACTCAAAATGTTTTCAACTCACAGAAATGATAAGTGTTCAAGGTGATGGATATCCTAAATCCCCTGGCTTGATCATTACACATTCTATGCATGCAAAAAAATACTGTAACACATACCCCATAAATACGCAGAAGTATTATGTATCTATAAAAAAATTAAATAAATAATAATCATAAAAAAACTAAAAATAAAAAATTCCCTATACTGTATCATTATCAATTCAATACAGGGTACTAGAGATTTAAGAATAATTTTTTAGGCCAGGCATGCTGGCTCATGTCTGTAATCCCAGCACTTTGGGAGGCCAAGGCAGGCAGATCACGTGAGGTCAGGAGTTTGAGACCAGTCTGGCCAACACAGTGAAACCCTATCTCTACTAAAAATGCAAAAATTAGCCAGGTGTTATGGCAGACACTTGTAATGCCAACTACTTAGGAGGCTGAGGCAGGAGAATCACTTGAGCCTGGGAGGCCGAGGTTGCAATGAGCCAAGATTATATCACTGCACTCCACCCTGGATGAGAGAATGAGACTCTGCCTCCAAAACAAACAAACAAACAAAAAAAAAAAAAAAAAAAGAGTAGCTGGTACCAATCATTCTGAAACTATTCCAAACAATAAAAAAAGAGGGAATCCTCCCCAACTCATTTTATGAGACCAACATCTTCCTGATACCAAAACCCGGCAGAGACACAACAAAAAAAGAAAACTTCAGGTCAATATCCATGATGAACATAGATGCAAAAATATTCAATAAAATACTGGCAAACTGATTGCAACAGCAAATCAAAAAACTTATCCATCATGATTAAGTAGGCTTCATCCCAGGGATGCAAGGCTGGTTCAACATACACAAGTCCACAAACGTAATCCAGCACATAAACAGAACCAAACACAAAACCACATGATTATCTCAATAGATGCAGAGAAGGCCTTCGACAAAATTCAGCAGCTCTTTATACTAAAAACTCTCAATAAACTAGGTATCGATGGAACCTATCACAAAATAATAGAAGCTATTTATGACAAATCCACTGCCAATTTCATACTGAATGGGCAAAAACTGGAAGCATTCCCTTTGAAATCTGGCACTAGACAAGGATGCCCTCTCTCACCACTCCTATTCAATATAGTATTGGAAGTTCTAGCCAGAGCAATCAGGCAAGTAAAAGAAATAAAGGGTATTCAATTAGGAAAGAAGGAAGTCAATTTGTCTCTATTTGCAGATGACATGATTGTATATTTAGAAGACCCCATTGTCTCAGGCTAAACTCTCCTTAAGCTTATAAGCAACTTCAGCAAAGTCTCAGGATACAAAATCAATGTGCAGAAATCAAAAGCATTCCTATACACCAATAACAGACAAACAGAGAACCAAATCAAGAGTGAACTCCCATTTAAATTGCTACAAGAAGAATAAAATACCTAGAAATACAACTAACAAAGGAGGTAAAGGACCTCTTCAAGGAGAACTACAAACCACTGCTCAAGGAAATAAGAGAGAACACAAACAGATGGAAAAACATTCCATGCTCATGGTTAGGAAGAATCAATATGGTGAAAATGGACATACTGCCCAAAGTAACATATATTTAATGCTATCCCCAACAAACTACCAATGACCTTCTTCACCGAGTGGGAAAAAAAACACTTTAAACTTCATATGGAACCAAAAAAGAGCCCTCATAGCCAAGACAATCCTAAGCAAAAAGAACAAAGCTGGCAGCATCACACTGCCTGACTTCAAACTATACTACAAGACAATAGCAATCAAAGCAGCATGGTACTGGTATCAAAACAGAGGCATAGACCAACGGAACAGAACAGAGGCCTCTGGAGCAACACCACACATCTACAACCATCTGATATTTGACAAACCTCACAAAAACAAGCAACGGGGAAAGGATCCCCCTGTTTAATAAATGGTGTTGGGAAAATTGGCTAGTAATGTACAGAAAGCAGAAACTGGACCCCTTCCTTACACCTTACACTAAAATTAACTCCAGATATATTAAGGACTTAAACATAAGACCTAACACCATAAAAACCCTAGAAGAAAACTTAGGCAAAACCATTCAGTACATAGGCATAGGTAAGGACTTCATGACTAAAACACCAAAAGCAATGGCAACAAAAGCCAAAATAGACAAATGGGATCTAATTAAACTCCAGAGCTTCTGTACAGCAAAATAAATAATCATTAGAGTGAACTGGCAACCAATAGAATGGGCAAAAATTTTTGCAATCTGACAAAGGGCTAATACCCAGAATCTACAAAAAACTGAAACAGATTTACAAGAAAAAAACAAACAAACCCATCCAAAAGTGGGTGAAGGATATAAACAGACACTTTTCAAAACAAGACATATATAAAGCCAACAAACATACGAAAAAATGCTCATCATCATTGGTCATTAGAGAAATGCAAATCAAAACCACATTGAGATACCATCTCACGACAGTTAGAATGGCAATCATTAAAAAATCTGGAGACAACAGATGCTGGAGAGGATGTGGAGAAACAGGAACACTTTTACACTGTTGGTGGGAGTGTAAATTACGTCACCCATTGTGAAAGACAGTGTGGCAATTCCTCAAGGATCTAGAAATAGAAATACCATTTGGCTCAGCAATCCCATTACTGGGTATATACACAAGGTACTATAAATCTTTCTATAAAGACACATGCACACGCATGTTCATCGTGGCACTGTTTATAACAGCAAAGACCTGGAACCAACCCAAATGCCCATCAATGATAGACTGGACAAAGAAAATGTAGCACATATACACCATGGAATACTATGCAGCCATAAAAAATGATGAGTTTATGTCCTTTGCAGGAACATGGATGAACCTGGAAACCATCATCCTCAGGAAACTGACACAAGAACAGAAAATCAAACACTGCATGTTCTCACTCATAGGCAGGTGTTGAACAATGAGAACACTTGGACACAAAAGAGGGGAGCATCACACACTGGGGTCTGTTGGGTGGGCTACGGGAGGGGATAGTGGAAGGGAGGGTGGGGGATAATGTGGGGGGGGGAAATGTCAGGTATAGGTGATGGGGGGGATGGTAGCAACAAACCACCTTGCCATGAATGTACCTATGCAACAATCCTGCATGATCTGCACATGTACCCCAGAATCTAAAGTACAATTTAAAAAAAAAGAATACTTTTCTAGAAATCCTACTTTTTATCTTACCATAATAAAGTAAATTATGTAGAGGAATGAATCCATATAGTCATTTACATAAAACAGCAAGATGTACTAAGTATTGAATTCCATATGTCATGTTAAAGTCAATTTAGAAAAATTAACTTAGTAGTATGGTAAGACTATAAGTACTTTTAAAAATAATTGTTTTGCTAAACTTTATTTATAGAACTCCTTTTTGAAAAGAACAGACTTATGGAGACAAAGTAGATCTGTGATTTCCCAGGTCTAGGGAGATGGGCCAATTGTGGGAGAGCAGTGGCTCAGAGGAGTAAGGTTTCTTTTCAGGGTAGTGACCATGTTCTAAAATTGGATGTGGTCATTGTTACACAATGCTGTAAATATACTAAAAGCCACTGAATAGCACACTTTGTATTACTAAATTGCATAATATATGAATTTGATATCAATAAAGCTGTTAAAAAGAACAGTATTTAAAACATACATTGTTTTTCAAGGTAATACATTTTACTTTTAAAATCAAAATGTATATAACATGCTAACACTACCTTTCTTTCTTAAAAGCAAAATGAAATGAAATATCAAAATGCCAAAGCAAGGAATCATTCACTATTCAAACGAGTCATTCTGAATACTTAATAATCATAAAGAAATAAGTCAGAAATATGGATTTAATTAAAATTTGTATTTTCAAGTGTTTATAGATTCTTATGCAGGTTTAAGAAACAGTACAGAAAGATTCCATGTGCCCTTTATCTAGTTTCCCCCTATGATAATACCTTACAAAACAATAGTAGGATATCAAAACCAGGACAGTGACATTGATGCTAAGATGCGGAACCTTTCTATCACTACAGTATACTTCATGCTTCCCTTATACAGCTAAACCCTCTATCCTCCCTCCTCACCCCTTCTTTAACCGCTTGACAACAACGAATCAGTTCTTCGTTTCTACAATTTTGTCATTTCAAGAATGCTCTACAAATAAAAGCATAAAATATGCAGTCTTGAGATTGGCTTGCTTTAAAAAAAAAAAATCAGAATGACTCATTTTTATTTTCGACACATTCTTGCTCTGTCAGTCAGGCTGGAGTGCAATGGTGCAGTCTTGGCCACTGCAACCTCCCAGGTTCAAGCAATTCTCCTGCCTCAGCCCCCTGAGTAGCTGAGATTAAAGGTGCACACCACTATGCTGGGCTAATGTTTGTATTTTTAGTACAGATGGGGTTTCACCATGCTGGCCAGGCTGGTCTCTAACCCCTGAGTTCAGGTTATCTGGCCACATTGGCCTCCCAAAGTGCTGTGATTAAAGGTGTGAGCCACCATGTCCAGCCCAGAATTACTCTTTGAAGACTTACCTACAATTTTCTATATCATTAGTTCATCTCTTTCTACTGCTGAGTAGTATTCCATCGTATGAATATACTGTAATTTATTTAAACATCCACCAGAAGGACACCTACATTTTGTCAAGCTTTCGGCTATTACCAATAAAGTTTCCATCAACATCCAGGTGCAAATTTTTATGTGAACATAAGTTTCCAGTTCCCTGGGAAAAAAGCCCAGGAGTATAATCACTGGATTGTGTGAGAGTTGCAAACCATTGTGGAAGACAGTGTGGTGATTCCTCAAGGATCTAGAACCAGAAATACTATTTGACCCAGCAATCCCATTACTGGGTATACACCCGAAGAATTATAAATCACTTATTATGAAGACACATGCACACGTATGTTTACTTCAGCACTATTTACAATAGCATAGACTTGGAACCCACCCAAATGCCCATCAATGACAGACTGAGTAAAGAAAGTGGCATATTTACACCATGGAATACTATGCAGCCATGAAAAAGAATAAGTTCATGTCCTTTGTAGGGACATTGATGAAGCTGGAAACCATCAGTCCCAGCAAACTAACATAGGAACAGAAAAACCAAACACCTCATGTTCTCACTTGTAAGCGGGAGTTTAACAATGAGAACCCATGGACACAGAGAGGGTCCTGTCAGAGGGTGGAGGGCAGAGGGAGACAGAGCATTAGGACAAATACCTAATGTATGTGGGGTTTAAAGCCCAGATAATGGGCTGATAGGTACAGCAAACCACCATGGCACATGTATACCTATGTAACAAATTTGCACATTGTGTACATGTAGCCCAGAACAGAAAGAAAGAAAGAAAGAAAGAAAAAGAAAGAAAGAAAGAAAAAAGAAAAAGAAAGAAAGAAAGAAAGTGCTAAATGGTTTTCTAGCATGGCTGTGTCATTGACATTCCCACCAGCAATGTATGAGTGATCCAGTTTCTCCACATACTGGCCAGTATTTTCTGTTGGTACTATTTTTTTCAATCTTAGTCCTTCTGAAAGGTGTAAAGTGGTATCTCATTGTGGATGTAATACGCATTTGCCTAGCGGCTGATGATGCTGAGTACTGTTTCATGTGCTTTCTTGCCATCTGTATACCTTCTTTGGTGGAACCTCCCTCCATGTCTTTCACCCATTGTGTTAGTCTGCCCAGGCTGCTATAACAACATCCCAGAGGTCAGGTGGCTTAAAACACAGACATTTATTTCTCACAGTGGTGGAGGCTAGAAGTCCAAGATCAAGTTGCTTGCAGGATTGGTTTTTTGTGATACCTCTCTTCCTGGCTTGTACGTGATTGCCTTCATCCTGTGACCTTACATGGTCTTTCCTCTGAGTAAGCACAGAAAGTGTGATCTCTGGTGTCTCTTTCCCCCTCTTATAAGGACACTAGTCCTATTGAATTAGGGCACCACCCTTATGACCTCATTTACCTTAGTTATCTCCTTAAAGGCCCTATCTTCAGATATAGTCACCCTGGGGTTAGGGCTTCAATATAAATTTTGGGAAAACAATTTAGTTCATAACGCCCATATTTTAATTATTTTTTTTTACCTGTCAATTTTCAAGGATTCTTCATATATTCTAGATAAAGTCCTTTTTCAGATACGTGTTTTGCAATTATTTTTTGCCACTCTGTAGCCTGCCTTTTCTTCCTCTTAATGGAACCTTTCACAGAGTAAAATTTAATTTTGATAAAGTCTCATTTATCAGTTTAGCCTTTTGTGGACTGTGTTTTTGATACTGAGTCTAAAATATCTTTAGATTTTTTAGGTTACATGTCCTAGCCCTATAGGAAATTTTATATGCATATAAAATTCCAATAAACCTTTTCTGAAAAGTAAAAATGTTTTAAATGTTGAAATGCTAATCTGAAGAATATTTTAGTAGTCAATGTATCTTCAAAACACTTATGAATTATTTTAAAATAAGCTGAAAAACAGATTTTAACAGAAATAAAATTCTAAAATTTAATTATATGTTACATTATCAGAACACAATAACCTATATATTGGTTTCATAATTCACTGATTCCTCTTTTAGCACATCTATTATTGTTTTCAACTATTTAGGAACCTCAATAGGAATCAATATAAGCAAAACAAAAATGAAGAAAATGAAATCTGGCTGGAGATAATTATAGCTTAGTGGTTTGCAGAGAAATATAAAAGAGAACAAAGCTGTTCATAGATGTTTCCATAAACACTCCCTAACCACTCCCACACATGCACACACAATAAGATAGATGTGTCAAATAGAAAGTGAAAATTCCTCTTATGAAGGCAGAGCAGAAATTGTTTTTATAATCAAAAGATTTCACAAACTGTCACTGAAGAAGATACTTCTTATCATAAGTCTTATACTAGTTTTGTGCAAAACTGTTTTGATATTAATAGCAAAGAAATAGACTTGTGTATTTATTCAAAGACACACACACATATAATTTTATTTTAGAAGAAATTGGAAGAACAGAATTTTGGAGCAACATCCAATTATTTTTAGCCTAGATGTAAGAGAATATATAATATAGTAAATGAGATGAGTAACACTTATCTAAATTTGCCACTGCATTACCCCTCAGTCATTCCTATGAAGGTCAGAGTGACAACGAAGAGGTGTGGAGTTGGGCATCAGAGGAGAGAGCCTTCCAAGTGTCACACTCTTATTCTATTTGAAGTAACCTATTCTGAGGTAACAAATGGCAATCATTTAATATACAAAGGAGAACCTATTATAAATTCAAGATAAATCTGGTCTACCCAAGACTGATGTCCTCCATGAACACCCATGATCATGCAATAATATTTGAGTCCAATTATGCATCTGAGAAGAACAAATTCACTTATTCAAACAACATGAGATAGAGTCATTCTGACTCAGCAAAACAAAATAATTAAGTGATCAATCTGAATTTTTAGCCTTTTATTGGCCATACAGTAACAAAAGTGTGATTCCTTTATTTATGTGGTTAAAGTCAAAAGTCATTTGATATTCAGACTATTGTCTTTGAAAAATTACTTTAACTCTTCAATCAATTGTAAGTAGAAGAGTTAATATAGTATCTTCCTGCATTTGCACACTTACAGCCTTTAGAGTATAGACATTATTGTTTTTAAGTAGGCACATCTATACATTGGTCTGTTACAGCCTATTTGCAATTTGGCATGTTGAATATCTTCCCATGTATAGAGAATACCTTCAAATGTTAATTATTTTATTAGACTAAAATAATTTAAAATTAAAACTAGCAAATTATTCATAATATACTTATTGCCTGATTCCTGCATACAAGACTTAATTACAAATCCTGATGTTGATTGTGGATAAACATCGGGTTTTAAAGAACACTATAGGTAAGTACACATGAACTATAACATGGTACCAAATGTGCACACTAAATGCTCCTCCGCAATCACACTATATTTCCCTAACGCCTTCACTGTCCCATGCTCTTAGTGGATTATTTCACATTTCTTCTTCCCAAATATACTTCTCATTTCTCATTCTTTAACTTTTCTAGGACTCTCTAAGAAAAGAGCAGAAGACAGGGTGAACTTCTCTAAGCACCCACCACCACAGCTGTTCACTTTCCTGCAACATCACCTGTGTTCTGCACTCCCTCCTGTTAGAATGAATTAACTGTCTACGATCCAAGGATTGGATTTTTTTTTAATCTACTGGATCTCGCTTGCTAACACAGACATGCTATTAATTCTCTTATCTCAGAAACCCCACTCTGGTGATCCTACTTTCTCCTCCATTTACCATAATATTTCCCCATGTTTTTCTTCTCCCACTATTTTTTGAATCTATCTGAGGCTTTTATACCCAAACAATTGACAAAACAAACCATTGCCAAGGTTGCTATAACATCCACATTGCTAAAGCCAATTATCAGTTCTCAGATTTTTTTTTTAATTCTACTTTTAAGTTCTAGGGTACATGTGCAGATCTTGCAGGATTGTTGCATAGGTACACACATGCCATGGTGGTTTTCTGTCTTCAACCCCTCATCGCCTACATCAGGCATTTCTCCCAGTGTTATTCCTCCCCAACCTCCCCACCCCCTGCTTTCCCTCCTCTAGACCCCCTCCCTCCAACAGACCCCAGTGTGTGATGTTCAACACTTGCCTATGAGTGAGAACATACAGTGTTTGGTTTTCTGTTCTTGTGTCAGTTTGCTGAGAATGATGGTTTCCAGATTCATCCACTTCCCTGCAAAGGACACAAACTCATAGTTTTTTATGGCTACATAATATTCCATGGTGTATATGTGCCACATTTTCTTGGTCCAGTTTTCCCAACACCATTAATTAAACAGGGAATCCTTTCCTCATTGCTTGTTTTTGTCAGGTCTGTCAAAGATCAGATGGTTGTAGATGTGTGGTTTTACTTCCAAGGCCTCTGTTCTGTTCCATTGGTCTATATCTCTGTTTTCATACCAGTACCATGCTGTTTTGATTACAACAGCCTTGTAGTATAGTTTGAAGTCAGGTAGCGTGATGCCTCAGCTTTGTTCTTTTTGCTTAGGATTGTCTTGGCTATGAGGGCTCTCTTTTGGTTCCATATGAAGTCTAAGGTGGTTTTTTCCAGTTCTGTGAAGAAGGTCAATGGTACCTTGATGAGGATAGTGTTGAATCTGTAAATTACTTTGGGTAGTATGGCCATTTTCATGATATTGATTTTTCCTATCCAGAAGCATGGAATGTATTTCCATCTGTTTGTGTCCTCTCTTACTTCCTTGAGCAGTGGTTTGTAGTTCTCCTTGACGAGGTCCTTCACATCCTTTGTTAGTTGTATTCCTAGGTATTTTATTCTCTTTGTAGCAATTGTGAATGGGGAGTTCACTCATGATTTGGCTCTCTGTCTGTATTGGTGTATAGAAATGCTTGTGATTTTTGCATTGATTTTGTATCCTGAGACTTTGCTGAAGTTGCTTATCAGCTTAAGGAGGTTTTGGGCTGAGACAATGGGGTCTTCTAAATATATGATCCTGTCATCTGAAATAGGGACAATTTGGCTACTTCTTTTCCTAATTGAATACCCTTTATTTCTTTTCCTTGCCTGACTGCTCTGGCTAGAACTTCCGATAATATATTGAATAGGAATGGTGAGAGAGGGCATTCTTGTCTAGTGCCAGTTTTCAAAGGGAATCCTTCCAGGTTTTGCCCAGTCAGTATGATATTGGCTGTGGGTTTGTCATAAATAGCTTTTATTATTTTGAGATACATTCCATCGATACCTAGTTTACTGAGATTTTTTAGCATAAAAGTCCAGTTCCAGATGGGTTCACAGCCGAATTCTACCAGACATACAAAGAGGAGCTGGTACCAATCCTTCTGAAACTATTCCAAACAATACAAAAGAGGCAATCCTCCCTAACTCATTTTATGAGACCAACACGTATACTGATACCAAAACCTGGCAGAGACACAACCAAAAAAGAAAACTTCAGGCCAATCTCCATGATGAACATCGATGCAAATATCTTCAGTAAAATACTGGCAAAAAGAATGCAGGAGCACATCAAAAAGCTTATCCATCACAATCACATAGGCTTCATCCCAGGGATGCAAGCCTGGTTTGACATATGCAAATCTATAAACATAATCCATCACATAAACAGAACCAAAGACAAAAACCACGTGACCATCTCAATAGATGCAGAAAAGGCCTTCGACAAATACCAGTTATCAGTTTTACTAAGCAAACAACATTTAACAAAGTTGATTGTTCTTTCCCCCCTTGAAACACTTTCTTCACCTGGAGTCCAGGATACCCACACTCTTCTTTTCTCATAGGCAATATATTCTCAGCCTTCTTCTTCCTCTTCACCTCATCAATTTATCCATACTTAATTGCTCCAAAGCCCTGTTGTTACTTCTCCAACCACAATAACTCCTGCAGGTCTTGTGGCTTTAAATATGTTAAAAACTGACAGCTCCACATCTCTTCCTGAATGTTTAATGACATCTCAGCCTTAATATGTCCTTAAACTGAAATCTTTATATTTCTCTACAACTCCTTGACCCCAGCAGCAATCTTCCCCATTTCAATTAATGCCAATTCTATTGCTCTAATTGATTAGATCAAACACCTTGGTGTTACTTTTGACTCTTCTTTTTGCAAACTACAACAATTCATCAGGAGAAATTTGACTGGTTCTCTTTTAAACTCTACCCATACCACAACTTTCACCATTGCACCCATGGTTCAAGCTACCATAATTTCTCAGCAGGGTTGATGATGCAGTCCCCCTCAATGGTTTCTTTGCTTTGAGCTCTCCTTGTTCAATCTCACTAAAACCTAAGTTAGATCATACCACTCCTCTTCTCTTAATTCCCTAACATTCTCTAATTTCATTCAGACCAAAAATGAACTTTCAAGATCCTTCATGATCTGGCCAGCAGGTTTCTCTCTGATTTCTACCACTCTCTTTCTTGCCCACTCTGCTCCCGACACTAGGACGATTTGGCTGCTCCATGAGGATACCAGCTATACTCCCATTTCTATGTGGCTTCTCTGGCCTTTCCTCTGTTTATAATACTCTTCCAAAGGTAGACACGTGCCTTGCATGCCTATTTCCTTCAAATCTTTATTCAAATGGCACCTTTTTCGTGAGCTTTAAATGACCATCCTATTTAAAATTATGCTACTCTTGCCTCAACTTTATTATCTTCGTAGCTCTATCACCTTCTACTGTACCATATATTTCACTTTATTAGTGGGAAAGAGGAAAAACAGAGACAAGAGGAAGAAGAAGAAAAAGAGGAAGAGGAGGGCATTAAAATGTGAAATGAACGAAGAGAAACCCTATAAGATAAAGTAAAATATAAAAAATAAAAATGTTATAAGGGGGGAGAATTATCAGACATAGTGGAGCTAACAAAGTTATATTATTTTATTATCTGTTGAAATGGAATTGATCCTCACTTTTTTAATGGTTTATATGTAGTCTGCCAAATGGAAGAGAACTCTGTCAAATGAAAGAGAAATTAACCAAATCACTAGTCAATATCTTTTTCCAGTTGAAGAGTCTCACTTCTGCAAAGTTATTTACTGCCTACATGCACCTTTGATTATTTAATGCATTCTGGGCAGCTGTGATTTCTTAGACAGCTGTACTAGTTGATGCAGACAAAATGAAGAAACCAGCTTCAGTGACTCAAGAATTTTTTGGAACAAGAAACTTACAGCAATCTTTTCTAACTATGAATGTTTCAAGGTGCTTTGATTAAAACTAAAATTTCAATGTAATGAATTACCCGAAAAGAAATACATTTGATAAAATGGGTTGAAAAATTAGAATGCCAAAGAGTTAAAAATACTGCCTTGCTCAGGTGAACAGACGAGAGCAGAAATTCAGACCACATTTGCAACAATTATAACAACTTACAAAATGTGTACACACCTTTTACCACATCACATCTATTTTCAGAAAAAGTAATACCAAATGAACAACATTCAGATACATTCTCTTAAATTAATGACCTTCAAGGATAATTGTTCCTTCCAGTATTCAGGCAGAAAAAGCAAGTCACATACAAAGTGAAAAAATCAGTTTGGCCTCAGATTCCTTCACAGTATTCAATGCCATAAAATAAAGGAACTCTGTCCATAGATTTCTGAGGTAAAGAAAATGTAACCAGTCTAGTTTATTTTTTAAGTGTTAAAGCAATTGGCAGACACTTTCAGGTTGGAAAGACTTACAAAAATAAAGCATATAAAAGCACTTTTGAGAAAAGTTTTCAAAAACAAAACCTATATTCATAATGAAATATAGTCAACCAAAAAGACATTTAGTAAAGCTGTGGAAGACAAGATGACTGCATCCCTCAGCACAGACAAGTGTAGGATAATATATGCAAATGACTAGAGGTTACAAAGTATGATGCAAAAAAATTATGCCAGTCCCTAAAGAGGTTAAATGAAGGGTTATCATATAACCAAGAAATTCCACTCCTAAGTATATACTGAAGAGAAATAAAGCCTATGTCCACAAAAAATCTTATACCTGGATGTCCACAGAAGCCTTATCATAATATCCAAAAATTTTATCCATCCCCAATGTCTATGAACCGATGAGTGATTAAGCAAAATGTGTTATATACATGGAATGGAATATTGTTTGGTCATAAAAAAGAATGAAGTATTCATGTACTCTACCACATGGATGAACCTTGACAATATGATGCTACGTAAAAGAAGCCAGTCACAAAAGACCACATATTATGTATTTTTATCTATATGAAACATTCAGAATACACAAATCTATAGAGAAAAAAAGTAGGTTAGTGGTTGCTTAGGGCTGGGATGGGGAGGGGTTTAAATGGACAATGTCTGATAAATGGGATCAGGTTTACTTTGGGGTGATAAAATGTTCTCAAGATGATTGTGGTGATGGTTGCTCAACTCTGTGTAGTACACTAAAATGATTAAATATACTAAAACATGATTAAATTGCACACTTTTAAAAGGGTGAATTATAGGCTGTGAATTATATCTCAATTAAGCTGTTCCCAATAGGCAATATAAAGCATTAGAATTTGATTCAGAATCCTATGGCAAGAAATATTCTCAAGCACACACAACTTAAAAAATGCAACCCTCAATAATCTTTCTAGTGACAAAAAATGGGAAAATATCAACTACCTGACAAAAAGAATTAAGTCAAAATAAAAAAACATTCGAGAGTAGAACTAGTGGTTAGCATTTAAAAGTAACAATATACAAAAAATAGCATAACTAGCAAAAAATTGGCAAGGGGAGAGAAAAAAAGGGAAAGTACAAATTAGTGCCAGTTTTTCTATTTCTCAGAGTAGGTAAATGCTGTTTATAATTCAAAAATACTTTTAATATAAAACACAGTGACTCTATAATCTTTTAAAATGCTCATAATCTTTTTTTTAAGTTTAGCAGGATCACTTAAGTTGAATATACATATTTTAGATACATAAATTTCATGAGCCATCTAGGCTTAAATTTGGTGTCTTCTTTCCCAATTTCAATGAATAAAGTTTTATAAATTCATTTCTCAATCTCTTTTTAAAACTACTTTGCCTAGAGTGATGGTTGTTACATTTGGAGGAAGGGTGCTACTGGCATCTGTTGGATAGGAACCAGGGATAATGCTTAGCTCCAACAATGCACAGGACGGTCCTAAACCGTAATGAGGAATTATCCAACCCAAATGTCAAGAGTGGCGAGACTGGGAAACCCTGCACTAGAGACATCTACTAACGTTTGGAATGATATTCAATTGATATTAATCATCATTGCTTAGTTATGTGATTCTTGGTGACGTTTTTACTTCTTTGGCATTTCTATATGGCTTTATAAATGCTATGATTTTGTATCAAGTAAGTCACTAATATTTAAGACAATTAATTATAGGTATGCATACGTATAAAATTTCCCCAAAAGGATACCATGGTCCTGATGATTACAAGGACTCCCAGTTCCAAAGTGAAAACTTTTTGAAAGTTCTCAAAACAATTTTTGTTCCTTCACATTTATGAAGTTTCGTGCCTATAAATTACTGATTGGCAATAAATGTTTTCCCAAGTGAACAAAAAAAGCAAAATAGACCATAAAATCATCTCTATTTTTCAAGATGTAGAAATCATTTCAGTTTAATAAAGGTACTTTATTATTAAGAGTGAAAATCAAAAAATATTAACTAAAATCATATTATCATTTGAAAGTACTCCCACTGTTACAACTTCAGGCGTATTGATGAGAAATGGCTTAGATGGAACTAGACATTCTTCTACTATGTGTTTTTTATATCAGAATCAATAATTCAATACAGTCAAAACTCCTTTCAGTAAAAGTATTTACTTAGTTGTTTATACAATCAAAAACATATTCATGCCTCTTACTAATAATTCACAAACTATAGGTTTTTTTACATGCATATACTAAATCATTCTTATTATTTCATGAACTGTTATTCATTGATTATCTTTCATGTAATAGGTAATATATTAGTTATCGGGAACACAAGAATAAATGAACAATGTACCCTGCTCTTGAGGGGCTCAAAAATAATTAGAAACCAGTATGAGAAAGATATCTTCGAAATACGCTCAACATTTCTGAAAATGCAGAATGACTATGTCATCTAGAAATCATGATGGAAGAGTTTTAATGTGAGCATGAAGGGGTTCCATAAAAGAATTAGGGAGACTTTGCATATAGGGGAGAGTGAATTACGAGTACTTAGAGCCAGATGTCATTGTGGTCCAGGAATTCCCTTTGTGTTGCAAGATCCACCGAAGTAGCAGAAGGTCTCTGTAGACGTCTTTTTGCTGTGTTTCAAGAAAGTACATTTAACCCTGTGCATAAATGCTGGGCTTCTACTCTGATATTCTGTTTCTAGTTCTGAACATACTGCAACCACAGTTTGAACGCTTGGGCAGGTCCTATGTCAGCACCATTGGTCTGCTTCATACTCAAACCAACTGCTGACCTAGAGCTGTGAGTCTCAAACTACCTATATAGAAGAATGCGCTTTTCTTAATCCATCATGAACAGATGCTTTTATGACAATAGGATTAAAATAAATTGCTAGAAAAAATGGACAAGTGGGATCACACCAAGTTAAAAGCTTCTGCACAGCAAAGAAAATAGACAACCTACAAAATGGGAGAAAATATTTGCAAACTACCCACCTGATAATTAGTTAATAACTAGAATATATAAGGAGCTCAAACAACTCTATAGGAAAAAAAGCTAATAATCCAATTTAAAAATTGGCAAAAGACTTGAATAGACATTCCTCAAAATAAGACATACAAATGGCAAACAGGCATATGAAAAAGTGCTCAACATCACTGGTCATCAGAGAACTACAAAGCAAATGCAATGAAAGATCAACTCAACCCAGTTAAAATGTCTTAGAGCCAAAAGACAGGCAATAACAATTGCTGGCAAGGAAGCGGAGAAAAGGGAACTCTGTCCTACACAGTTGGTGGGAATGTAAATTAGTAAAACCACTACGGAGAACAACTTGACTTTTCCTCAACAAACTAAAAATAGAGCTAATATACAATCCAGCAATCCCACTCCTGGGTATATACTCACAAGAAAGGAAATCAGTATATTGAAGAGGTATGAGCACATGTTTGTTGCAGCACTATTGATAACAGCTAAGATATGGAAGTAACAGAAGTGTTCATCCGCAGATGAATGGATAAAGAAAATGTGGTACTTACAGACAATGGAGTGCTACTCAGCCATTTAAAAAATGAGATTCTGTCATTTGCAACAATATGAATGGAACTGGAGGTCATTTTGTTAAGTGAAATAAGCCAGGCACAGAAAGACAAACATCACATGTTCTAATTTATTTGTGGGATTTGAAAATCAAAAAGATTTAACTCCTGGAGACGGAGAATAGAAGGATGGTTACCAGAGGCTGGGAAGGACAGTGGGGAGCCAGGAGGAGGTGGGAATGGTTAATCAGTACAGAAAAATAGTGAGAAAGAATAAGATCCTGTATTTGATAGCAAAATATGGTGACTATAGTCAATAACAATGTAATTGTACATTTTAAAATAACAAAAATAGTATAATTAGATTATTTGTAACACAAAGGATAAATGTTTAAGGGAGTGAATACCCAATTTTCCATGATGTGATTATGGAAGGGAAGAAGGGAAGAAGGGAAGAGAAGAAGGGAAGGAAGAAGAGAAGGGAAGACAGGAGGAAGGGGAGAAGAGGAGGAGGAAAGGAGGGAGGGAGGGAAGGAGAGAAAGAAAGATTTGCAAAGAAAGAAAGATTCTCCTACCCATACCACCTGAATCACAGACTCTGGGATAAGGTGCAGAAATCTGTGTTATAACAAGCTCTCCAAGTAATTTTTATGCATGCTGAAGTGGAGGAATTGTTGGTCTAAAAGACTTTGGATGGTTCCTCAGAAACAAGTATGTTCCCACTGCTCCTGGCAGGCTAAATACATAGAAAATATATGGTGACTCCTCCTGCTAATAATGACCTTTCTGCGAACTGTTTTCTCTTTTCTTTCCTTTGACTCTTTTTTCTAAAGTTTCTAAAGTCAGTATAAGTTAGAAACATGTTCAGAAATGTCCTGGAGAATTGGAGAATATCCATGTTACTGAAACCATTACTGTTTCATGAATTTACTTCCAGCGGTTGTTTATTTGTTTTGATGACCCAATTTTGTTTGGTAAGAGACAAGGTCTCACTGTGCTGCTCAGGATGGTGTGCAGTGGTGCAATCAAAGCTCGCTGCAGCCTGGAGCTCCTGGTCTCAAGCAATCCTCCCACCTTGACCCCCTATAGCTCTGGGATTATAGTTTTGAGCCACTGCACTCAGCCTCCAATTCTTAAAATTAAGCAACTACAGCTATTAAAACTGTTATTAACTTTTTTGTTTTGTTTTTCAGTCAGATGTGTTGAATAAGAAATCATTTATTATTTATTAAAATATATTCATAATTCATGATAATTTACCAAGAATACAATTTAGGGTTTTCGTGTGTAGCTCCGGAAGCTGACAACTACATGATACCATAAAACCACAACCACACTCAAGATATAGAACATTTTCTTCACCTGGCAAAAATTTTCTTGTACACCTGTGTAAAATTCCTCTCATCTCCAAGTCCTTGCAGCAGAGACTCTTTTTCTATTTCTATGGTTTTGACTTTTTCAGAATATCTTAGAAATTGAATCATTCATTCAAAGCATGTAGGCTTTTTAGTCTGGCTTCTTTTTTGTTTTGTTTTGGTTTGGTTTGCTTTTTGGTTTTTGAGACAGAGTCTCACTCTGTCTCCCAGGCTGGAGTGCAGTGGTGCGATCTCAGCTCACGGCTACCTCTGCCTCCCAGGTGAAGCGATTCTCCTGCCTCAGCCTCTCGAGTAGCTGGGATTACAGGTGCTCATCACCACGTAGGCTAATTTTTATATTTTTAATAGAGACGAGGTTTCACCATGTCGGTCAGGCTCGTCTTAAACTCCCAACCTCGTGATCCACCCACCTCGGCCTCCCAAAGTGCTGGGATTACAGGCGTGAGCCATCACGCACAGCTAGTCTGGCTTCTTTCAGTTAGAGTAATACAGTTGAGATTCATTTATGTTGTTGCATGTTATCAACAGTCCATTTTTTAATTGTTTAGTAGTATTTCACTGTGTATTGTGGGTACACCACAATAAAATGGAATGTGAATCCTTTCACTAGTTGATGAACATTAGAGTGGTTTCTATTTTTAGGGGACTTTGAAATAAAGCCAATAATAATAACAAAAAACTGACTACAAGCATATAAATTTTTCTTTTTTATTGGATAAAATCCTAAGAAGGGGATTTCTTGGTCATATAGTAAATGTGAGTTTAACATTATAAAAAACCAAATTATTTTCCATAGCAGTGTGTACCATTTTGCATCTGCAGCAGCACTGTACCAGAGTTCTAGTTGCTCTGAATCCTCAATAGTACATGTTATATTTTGGGATTTTATTATTATTATTAAGTGTTATCACTTACATATTGGTATCATATTGTGGTACTAGTTTGCATTCCCCTAATAACTAATGATGCTAAGGGTCTTTAACACGCTTATTTAAATCTACATAATTTTTTCTGTGAATTGTATGTGCAAATCTTTTGCCCATTTGTAAATTGATGTTTTAAATATTACTGCACCTTGCAAGAGTTATTTTTATACGTATTAGCCTCTATAAAACATGTATTTTGCAAATATTTTCTCCCAGTCTGGAGCTTTTCATTTTCCTGACAGTCTCATTTTAAAAGCAGAAGCCCTTAATTTTAGTGAAATGCAATTTATTATTTTATTTTATGAATTGTACTTTTAGTGTTGTATCTAAGAAATCTATGCCCAACCCAAGGTCACTAAGATTTTCCCTCATATTTTCTTAGAGCAGCATTATAGTTTGTGGTTTTACATTTAAGGTTTTTTTATTTTTTGTTTTTACAGTTTACAAGTTCATTTTTTTTTATTGTAATTTAGGTTCTGGGGTGCATGTGCAGATGATGCAGGATTGTTACATAGATACATACATGGCAAGGTGGTTTGCTGCCTTCATCCCCTCATCACCTGTATCTGGTATTTCTCCCCTCATTATCCCTCCCCCACCCTCCCCACCCCTGCTGTCCCTCCCCTACACCCCCCTACTGACCACAGTGTGTGATGCTCCCCTCCCTGTGTCTACATGTTCTCACTGTTCAACACCCACCTAAGAGTGATAACATACAGTGTTTGGTTTTCTGTTCTTGTGTCAGTCTACTGAGAATGATGGTTTCCAGACTCATCCATGTCCCTATGAAGGACATGAACTCATGGTTTTTTATGGCTGCATAGTATTCCATGGTGTATATGTGCCCCATTTTCTTTATGCAGTCTATTGATGACGGATATTTGGGTTGGCTCCAGGTCTTTGCTATTGTAAATAGTGCCGCAATGAATATACGTGTGCATGTGTCTTAACAAAAGAACAATTTATAATTCTTCGGGTATACACCCAGTAATGGAATTGCTGGGTCAAATGGTATTTCTATTTCTAGGTCCTTGAGGAACTGTCACACTGTCTTCCACGATGGTTGAACTATTTTACACTCCCACCACCAGTGTAAAAGTGTTCCTATTTCTCCACATCCTCTCCAGCATCTGTTGTCTCCAGATTTTTTAACGATTGTCATTCTACCTGGTGTGAGATGGTATCTCAATATGATTTCGATTTGCATTTCTCTAATGACCAGTAATGATGAGCATTTTTTCATATGTTTGTTGGCCTTATCAATGTATTCTTTTGTAAAGTGTCTGTTCATACGCTTTGCCACTTTTGAATGGGTTTGTTTTTTCTTGTAAATCTGTTTCAATTCTTTGTAGATTCTGGATATTAGTCCTTTGTCAGATGGGTAGATTGCAAGAAATTTTTTCCCATTCTGTTGGTTGCCAGTTCACTCTAATGATTGTTTCCTTTGCTGTACAGAAGCTCTGGAGTTTAATTAGATCCCATTTGTCTATTTTGGCTTTTTTTGCCACTGCTTTTGGTGTTTTAGCCATGAAGTCCTTGCCTATGCCTATGTACTGAATGGTTTTGCCTAGTTTTGCTTCTAGGGTTTTTATGGTGTTAGGTCTTATGTTTAGATCTTTAATCCATGTGGAGTTAATTTTAGTGTCAGGTGTCAAGAAGGGGTCCATTTTCTGCTTTCTGCACATGGCTAGCCAGTTATCCCAACACCATTTGTTAAACAGAGGATCCTTTCCCCATTGCTTGTTTTTGTCAGGTCTGTCAAAGATCAGATGGTTGTAGATGTGTGGTGTTGCTTCTAAGGCCTCTGTTCTGTTCCGTTGGTCTATGTCTTTGTTTTGGTACCAGTACCATGCCGTTTTGATTACTGTGGCCTTGCAGTATAGTTTAAAATCAGGAAGCGTGATGTCTCCAGCTTTATTCTTTTTGCTTAGGATTGTTTTGGCTATGCAGGCTCACTTTTGGTTCCATATGAAATTTGAAATGGTTTTTTCCAGTTCTGTGAAGAAGGTTTAAGTTTATGATTAATTTTGAGTTAATTTTGTATCTGCTTTGAAGTATGAGTTGACACTCTTTTTCATTTCTTCTTTTTTTTCTTTTTCAAATGGATTAGAATTGTTCCATCCTGTTTCTTGAAAAATTCTATCCTTTCATCATTGAGTTCCGTTGGCAGCTTTGTCAACAGTCAAGCAACCATCTGTATATGGGTCTATTTCTGGGCTCTCTATTCAATTCCATTCATGTATTTGTCTATTGTAATGCCAATATCATACTTCCTTGAATATCTGTTAGTTTTATAGTAAGTCTTATAATCTGGTAGTGTGTCTCAAACTTCGTTTATATTTTTTGAAACATTTTTGCCAGTCTATATTATTTGCATTTCCATATACATTTTAAAATAAACTTTCCAATGTCTACACCCCCCCAAAAAAGATTGCTGGATTTTAATTGGGATTGTTTTCAGTCTATATATAAATTTGGGAAAAATTGACATCTTATCAGATCTTTTAATTTGTAAATGTTTAAATATAATTTCCTTAATTTTTTCTTAATAATTTGTTACATTTACACAAAAATATTTTAAGTTGTTGGTGCTAGTATAAAAGCAGTACTTTTAGAATCTCATTTATAATTTTTTATTGTTAGCATATAGAAATATAATTTAATTTCGTAAATTGACCTCAAATCCTGTCACTTTGCTAAACTCACTTTTAAAAAGCATAAATGATTTGAGACTTTCTACCTAGAAAGTCATGTCACCTGTAAATAGACATTTTATTTCATCCATTCTGATCTAAGGTTGGTGCAAAAGAAATTGTGGTTTCGCCATTTCTTTTAATGGCAACCTGATTTGCCATTAAAATCGGGTTGATTACTTTTGCAGCAACCTAATAAATGCTTTGAATTCCTTTCCTTTACTGATTAAATGTACCAGGACCATCAGTAATAGATTGAATTAGAGTAGTGAGAGCAGACATTCTTGCCTTTATCCTAAACTTAAAGGGAAAGAATTTATATCTTTGTTTATTCAAAGTATGACATTAGCTATCAGATTTTCACAGATGTCCTTTATACCATTGAGGAAGTTCTCTTATTTCCTAGTTTGTTAGTTGATTTCTGATATCAACAATAATAGTAGCAGTAAAATGAAATTGCAGGCTCACCCATATTAAAAACAGAATGAAAAAGCTTTGGAAAAGACATCAATAAATTAGGGGTAACTTCATAACTGGTATAGTAGGTCTAATATTCATGTTTTATTTGTCCTGCTTTCTCACAACTTCACCTTTTCTAGAAACATGGCTAGATCTTAATTTTTCAGTATCACTAGTTTATGTGATAAAATGAAAATATTACTTTTTTCATTCTCACTTTTTGACTTTCCTGTTAAAAAAAAATGTATTCATCTCCTGTCTCAATGAATGACACTAATGGCTTTATTCAAATCACAAAGTTGGAGATCATAAATAAGAAAGCTGGAGATCATCCCCAAGGCTTTAACTCTCAACCTTACATCTAAATCATATTGAATTTACCTCATAGTTGAGCCCCCTTTTAAAGCTCCATGCCAATTATTGTCTAGTTCAAGCCCTCATCCTTCCCTTGTCTTACATCAAAGGTCACTTCACTGATCTTTAGGTTTATAACTCATCGTCAGGCTTTCAACTGAATCATGAGAATTAAGTTATTTCTCAGTCTTAAATTACTCAATGTGCAGTCCTGATGCCTTCAAAGTAATGTCCATGAAGCGTTTCTCTGCTTACAAGACCTACTGCACATGATCCTGTATCTATTAGTCCCATATCTGCCCAGTGAGCCACATTTGGAAATGAAAAAAAAAAAGTACCTTGGGCATTGTAACTTAAGTGGTACAGATTTCCCATACAGAAAAAAGGAATATTCACTCTTCTGAAGCCATTGCTCATCTAACTGAGAAAATAAAGAAGAACAAACTTCATGCAGAAAATAACCTCATGTGAAGATGAACCTCCACCCTAAAAATAGATATAGGAAGCAAGAAGTCCAATCACTTGATTACTGTTTAATTAATAAGTCAGAGACTAATTAGCAGGTCTCTAAATACTTGAAATTATTTGTAAATTCTTAGTGCTGAAGTAGCAACTCTTTTCTGTATTCCCACGGTCACAGTAGTTCAATACTCTAGTTTCTCAACCTCAGTACTATTGACATCTGGGGCCAGATAATTCTTTGTTGTGGAGGGCTGTCTCATGTATTGCAGGACGTTTAGCAGCATCCCTGACTTCTCCCACTACATGCCAGTAGCACTCCACTTCCCCCTCAATGCGACAAACAAAATGTCTCCAAACATGGCCAAATGTCCAGTGCAGGGTAAGATTGCCTTGGACGGAGGATCACGGCTCTAAGTGAAATGATGTTGTGCGCTCAAAATGATAACAGGAAGTCTGGAAGAAACAAAGCCTAAGGGATAGAGTTGGTAGGGACCTCACTTTAAACATACTAATTCACAGGGATTTTGGCTAATGGAATAAGGAAGGCAGAGGAAGCCAGCCTGGGTCCCTGCAGGGTTAAGATCAGAGCAAGCAGTGAAAGGTACATGTGATGTATAGAACAACTCCTCTATAGCCATGAAAAATCATTACACTCTCCTGGATGCATCTGAAGTTTACAACCTCATCTCTTTGCACATAATTTTTCTTTCCATGAAATATCCCATGTCATCTTCATGGGGATTGTGTAAGGCTTACTGGTAGAACAGAAAGTGGAGATGATACATATCAGAGATGGTGAGTATAATGGTGAACAGTATTTACAATGTATATATAATTTTTATAGGCCAGTATCATCTTTGCTTTTTAACTAAGCAACTTCTGCTCTGTATCTCCATAAATCCACTGAATTGTCAGATTCTCTCTTCTTCTGTTGTGCCCCTAGAATAAAATTTTATTTTGAGGTACGGTGTTAATGTAAACAAATATTTCATCTATTTCCATCTTAAGTTCTGGAAATACTAAAAGCATACATATTTAATGCACTAGTCTGTAACCTAACTCTTTTCAGAGAGGGTAACAATCTATAAATGAATACATATGCTCATTTCATTCCCTGATCAAAGAAAACATATATATGTGAAACATAAATGTATATAGAACATAAACATAGTGGAACTATATTTGAACTTTAAATTCTGGTTTAAAGTGTTAATGCATTGCATACAGCACATTCCATTGGTTTAAAGTAAATGAACGCAGACACACACAAACACAAACTGAAATAAAAATGAAAGGTACATTTGAACTATATTTGGTTAAACTGACGTGATTCCATTGACGTTCTAATTTCATCCCAGGCCTAACAGTAGGAAATTCACACGAATTATTAATAACTGTGTATAGCATTGAGGCTTCCCCTATGTGGATAACAGCAATTAGAAATTTAGGAATGCTGGAATGTAGTCATGAACTAATCAAATTGAGATGCCCAGTGGTTTCTTTCTCCTAGAATCTTAACAATGTTTGCCATCGTAGCTTTGCACTTCATAGGAGTACTTACTTGTTGACTAACTGAAAGAGTATTTCAGTCATTACTTATGAATGTTCACGATAGAAGTCTGATTAATTATTATGTGACAGAAATATGATGCTTAAGTGATGGTACTTTAAGTCATGGTACTTTTCTCAAATATGCTTACAACACATCGTAACCACTTACTGTCTCCTCTGCAGAGTAGAGGCCCCAGTTTATAAGCTGCTTCTGAATGAGGTCGGCCTGTGTCTGTGATCACGATCTTAGTTACTGGAAGATGTTCTTTATAAGAAAGCAATCCAGTGTCATTGGTCCTAAAAGACAATACCAACCATAAAATTCTTAAGAAATTTTAATAGCCCTTATTGCATTGCAAAACCAAGATGTTCTGAACTAAATTTGCACCCACAAAAGAGTAAGGATCCCATCACTCATCTGAGCACATTAAAAACAGAATGACATATAATTTTTATAATTTTTAAAATTTGTTATTTATTGTTATTACTATTTTGAGACAGGGTCTCACTCTGTCTCCCAGGCTAGAGTGCAGTGGCACAATTTTGGCTCACTGCAACCTCCTCCTCCTGGGTTCAATCCATTCTTGTGCCTCAGCCTCCCAAGTAGCTGAGATTACAGATATGCACCGCCAAACCCAGCTAACTTTTGTATTTTTTGGAAGAGTCACAGTTTTGCCATGTTGGCCTGACTGGTCTTGAACTCCTGGCCTCAAGTGATCCACCTGCCTCAGCCTCCTAAAGTGCTGGAATTATAGGCATGAGTCACTGTGCCTGGTCAAAACAACGTCATTTTAATGTCTCTTCTAGAAAGTATGTAATAGAGAATATAAAATATAGCATACCGTTAAAAGTAGAACACAGTGGGAGATTTTTTAATTCAATAGACCATTTTCTACCTTTTGACTTAAATTGGTTAGTACATGAACATTTAGTGTAATGATTGATACTGCTATTTGAGGTCTATCATTTTGCTATATCTTTTGTTTCTCCCACATGATTTCTTGTATTTCTGTTTTCCTTTGCTGCCTCCCCTTGGTGTATTCTATACTTTTTGTATTTCGTTTTATTTTCTCTATTCACTTTTTAGCTATATTTGTTTACTGTATTTTAATGTTTGCTTTACAGATTACAAAATAAATTCTTAGTTTATCACAGCCTATTTAGACATTATGTTTTTTAACAACCAAAACGTCCAAAGCTTGCTAAGGGATAATTCATTTAACACTGCTCCATCCCCCCCCCCCACACATACTTATTCTTTGTTCAGTTGTTGTAATATATTTTAAATGTATGTGTTATAAACTTTATAATAAAATTAAACAGTAAATTTAATTTTTAATTAAGAAAATAATTTAAGCACTGGTTTTTATATTTACCAACATATTTGCAATTTCCAGTGCTTTTTATTTCTTCTTGAAGATCTGAGTTTTCATCCATGTTATTTCTTTTTAGCCTGAAGAATTTCTATCACAATTTGTTATTTCAGATACTCTTTTCTATTCTAAAATTTACATTATATTTCATTTTATAGTTCTCACCTAGCTGCTTAAAATATCCTTTGTTTACACATTGTGATTATTTTTGCCTTTAAGTCTTCAAATATTTTTATAATTGTTGCTGTAAAGTTCCTGCCTGACAATTCAAACATCAGTACCCCAAGGTTTCTTTATAATAACTGCTCTTAATTTCTTGACTTTAGATCAAAATGTACTCTTTTTTGAATATTCAGTAATATATATAACATGTGGTATATCATGGATACATTCTAAAGATTCTGGATTTTGTTATTGTGTAAAGATTTCATTTTTGTTTTCATAGGCAGTTAAATCACAAACTTATCACAATAAATTGCCATTGCTTGGTCTAGCAATTCATTAGAGCCTGTGTGAATTTTGCTTAGTTTCCAATTCTAGCACTCAGATCTGGGATATAGTCTTTGCTGTAAACACATGGGCAGTTTCTGCCTACATCTGGTTGCTCTCTGCTTATTTCAAGTGGTTGTTTTGATAACATTTTTTCCTAGATTTACAACAATTATCTGAGAAAGGTTCATTCTATGCAAGTTACTTCACCATTAGCAGAATTTAATATGAGAAGTTTCACAATCTTATTTTTTAAAGTCATTCTTAATTAGCAATATGTTATGGAAGCATTGGAGAGTTATTGATGATTAGGTAAATTTTTACTGTTGTTAAGCATTACTACTAGCCTTCTATTTATATTTTAAAATACAATATTACTGTACATCATTTTTTTGTGAAGGTACTGAAAACAAAAGGGTGCCTTCCAAAGGAAGTAGAAATTTTGAAAAAGGAGAGTTTAAGAGAGACACTGTTCTTCATACCAAACATGTAACACTAAAAATGCTATTCCAAAAGAACTATAGATGTATATAACATAATCTTTAGGTTTCCCAACTAAATAAATATTATCTAATTCAAATCACAACCTCAATTAACAGCAGATTTATCACTGTAATCAATATACATTCTGTAACATCACTCATATCTACATCCAGATTGACTATGAATATTTGTTAAAAATGAGTCTTCTGTACAGGTTCAGTTGCTTAGCAATGTAACATATACAGATGTTATGCTGAAATGTAGATATAAACATTTAAAATATTTTCACTTTACAAATAACAAGACCAGTATACATGCCAACTCTGGTCTCAAATACTATCAATGTCTTTTTTAAAGTTTTCAGATAAAGAACACATATATAAGCTTCTTTTCTACTTAGAGGAAAATTTTAAATTTGATTTTAAAATTCCTAAAATGTTACTGATTTCGTTTTTCAAAATATAATCCACAGAACATTAGTTCTTTGTGGTATGATTTGTCTTTCTAAAATATAAAAGAAATGCATTATAACTGTAGTAAATTATAAAGGTTTTATAGGTAGCTTATTGAAGAAATGTGCTTTGGCTGTAAATAATACTTTCAAGATAACAGAATATCTACTCATATATAGTTTTAAATGGAATAATAATTAATTCCCCATGTAACAGGTGTCTCTATTTGATTATCAAATTTAAATGTACATAACTTATGGTCCATTACAGAAAATAACTCAAAAAGGCATTGACTTAATACTTAGGATTATATTGAGTATACCACGTTTCACCAAAACATACCTTTATCTAATCCCTTCATTGCACTAACTTGTTCAGTATCTGGCTAGCTGTACATTGAGTGATTAATTTTTTTTAATAAACTTTTTCTTGCATAAAAATCATATAGAAATCACCATTCATTCCAGTCAGCATCACAATTGCAGTAATACTGAGAATCAATGCAGTTTCCCTCTAATCCACAAGTACATTTTTGAAGATCAGGTGAAGAACCTCCCCAGTAGGTTTGTGTTTCATTGGTTCTTCCTATCCACCAACTCAGAGGGGTTCCATCTGAAAGACAAACGTGAGAAATGTGACATCTGCTTTATGTCCCATCACCTTTTCTCCCAGTATAATTCCCTTTCTTCCAAAATCATCGAAAAGAATAAAAGGAGAAAGAGAGAAAGACTGATTTGACTTAAGGATACGTAAAACAGTATAATTGATGGCATTTCTTTAAGACAACTTTTTTTTAATAAATAAGTTATTATTTAGGCTTGAATGACATTTGTTCTTGAGTAGAAAAAAAAACAGCAGTTTCTATTTAACTTAGGCATGATAGTAAAAAATTTTGAGAGCAGCTCACATACACAATTTCTTTAAAAGTAATTTTGAAACAAGTTAGCATCAAAATATAAATCATAGTAATTAACATACCAAAGCAAAATTGATTTGAAATCATGAAAAGCCCGTTAAAGCATTATGAAATGTTATGTAAAGTCCCTGATTTGTCTTAATAAATTTATTGTCTAAAATTATCCTAGCTGTTTAATAAACATTAGGCATGATTTGGCACTCCCTTGTTATGATTTAAGAATTATTTGAAAGTATATATTTTATCTTCCATTTAATGGCTTTGCTATTTATTTGAAGACTACAGAAATAACACCGAAAACTCTTCATGATGGAAGTGAATATTACACTCAAAGGTTTCCCTTGGCCAAATTCATCTCTTTCTATGATCAATGTTCAGCTACCAGCTCCTTTTCAGAGTTAAGACTAAACATGATGCCAAGGAACTAGAGCAAGGAACAAACAGAACATCTAGACAAGGATTTTCAGAAAAGGAAGTGAAGCATTTAGCCAATCTATCATGGAAAAAAACAAGTATGGAGGATAAATTGTAGTCATCCAAGAATCAGGGAATGAGAGGAATGTAAGCAACATCGAATCAGTCAGCTTCTCAAAGGTGCTTGATCATTTTTCTGTTGACTTTCAAACCTTTAAGTTGTCACCATTAGCCCTACTGAGCACCTGGGATTTTTTACTAATTTCTCCCTTGCTTACAAATGTCAATGCTCATTGTAACTTACTATTAGATAGCCCCTTTGCTAACGCTGACAACCTCTCTCCCAGGATTATTATACAAGCCAGTCTGGCCACATCAGAAAAAAAAAAAAAAAGCAAAGAGTTATCAGAAGCTGTGTTATGCATAAATACATTAATATGAAGAATTGTCATCTTTTTTTAATTACATGATTAGCCCTTCACCAGAAGGTGAAAATTACTTGAAACACTTAATAATATATTTCAATATACTGCTGAAAACATTGTGTTTTCATAGAATAGAAAGAAAAATAAATTGTTATTCTTAAAGGCCGAACCATATTTCCACATTTAAATTTCTTGTCTTCCCTATAAAATAAAAATCACTGAATGTTTTTTAAGGTATCAGACTTTGGTTCAATCCAAGACTTTTTTAAGAATGTACTAAGGAATTTAAATAAGTATAGAAATGAATTTTTAAAATCCTGAGAAATAAAAATTAAAGGTAAAAGATACCCGTGGATATGGTAGAACATTTCACTTCCCATAACTAAAATCCTAAATGACTTGAACACTCCCATCGATCATCCCTCCTATGTGCTGAGTCACAGATCCTCAGCAGCTGAAAACATATTTTCATACACATTTCACTTTATTCATTCACATATGGCATCATTATCACTTGACACTAAATCACCAAGATCTGAAACTCTAAATATAGCTTATCTGAAAACAGCTTCCTGTTCTTCCCTATAATATTTCTTACTGTGACCTCAGAATCCAATTGTTCCCTCTCTTTTATGTCTCTCCACCTCAAATCTATCCTATATGAATCATAAGGTCACCAACCTGAGAAAAAATGTGTGTATTTAGCCAAGATTAGTATCCTCTGTTCCACACCTTTCTAGAGTTGACTTTCTAAAACTAGTTCTTGAGTCTGAAACACCAGGGGAAGCATTTTTTTAAAAAAGGTGCACAGGCACAACTGGCCTTAAAGATGGGGGATTCCTTCACATTCTGTGTCAACCCCTGTATTAGTCTATCTTCATGCAGCTAATAAATACATACCCCACTGGGTAATTTATAAAGAAAAGAGGTTTGATGGACTCATAGTTCCACATGGCTGGGAAGCTTCACAATCATGGTGGAAGGCAAGGAAGAGCGAAGTCACATCTTACATGGTGGCAAGCAAGAGAGCTTGTGCAGGGGAACTCCCATTTATAAAACCATAAGATCTCATGAGACTTATTCACTGCCATGAGAACAATATGGCAGAAACTGCTCCATGATTCAATTATCTCCACCTGGCCCTGCTCTTGACATGTAAGGATTATTACAATCCAAGGTGAGATTTGGGTGAGGACACAGCCAAACCATATCAACCCCCTTTACTCTGTGTGGTGTTTGCTCACCAGTCCCTCAGGGATTCTGCTTTCTAGTTCTGTTACAGCTTGACTTCTTTGTCAACTTTGATAACCATCCTTCTTTTTATATTTTCTTATGTTTCATTTTTCAGTATTGCAGTAAAATTGACAAATACAAATTATATACATTTAAGGTGTGCAAAGCAATGTTTTCATGTATATAGTAAAATGATTACCACAATCATGCTAATTAATGTATTCACCACTTAACCTAGCTACTTTATATTTTTATGGTGAGAATACTAAGATCTACTATCTTAGCAAATTTCAAGTGTAAAATAATACATTGTTGGTAACTATAATCATCATTCTGTATACTGCATCTCCAGAATATATTCATCTTCCAACTGCAAATTTGTACCCTTTGACCAACATCTCCACTCCAACCCCCTCCCCCCCAGAAACCACTCTTTTACTCTGTTTCTACGAGTTCAACTCTTTAAGATTCCATATATAAGTGGGATCACTACGTATTTGTCTTTCTGTATCTGGCTTATTTCACTCAGTATAACATCCTTCACTATCTTGAGATGTTCTCACTCCCATGTTCATTGAAGCTTTATTTACGATAGCAAGAGATGAGAAAACCTAAGTGTCCATTGATGAATGGATAAAGAAAATGTGATATATATACATACACACACATACAATGGGATATCATTCACCCTTAAATAGAAGGAAGTCCTACCATTTGTGACAACAAGGATAAACACGAAAGGCATTATACTAAGTGTAATAAGCCAAACACTGAAAGACAAATACTGTATGACCTCCTTTTCCACATAATGACTGAATTCCTTTTGTTCCATAGCATTCATTTACCCTTCCATAATTATCATTCTTATTCTTCTTAGAATACTCTTCCAGGTTTGCTTATCAGCTTTTTTATTCTAAGACGAATATTCAGCAACAATGAACAACACATTACATACTAAACTGTGTATGTTCACTATGGCCATGATGCCTTGGAGGGCCGGAAATGAGAGGGAATCACTTGATGCACTTTGTATGTGCTATGCCACCTAACCATCACTGCACCCCTGTGAGGCTGGTATTATTAGCCCCATTTCAGAGAAAAGAAAACAAAGACTGAGATTCATTAACCATTCATCCAGTTCATGAATTAAAGTTTCATCTATCTGAGTTCTAGATGCACCTAGCTAAAGACAAACACATCCACACCTCCAGCTGTAAATCCCATGCTGTTCACACTACAACTGTCTAGTCCTCGACTGCACAAAGAATTGAGGTTTCAGGAGGAGATAAGGGTTGGGTGGGTACCAGCAAGACGGAATTAGAGGGGTAGAGGCCAAAAGAGAACATTCTGAAAAAGGAAAAGGAGGAGAAGCAAAAGGAGAAGAAGGGCAAGGGGGAATTCAGTCAAAGGGGGAGAAAATAATCTGATTTTTAGTGGGTGGAGAGTAAATAGAGGCTTAATCAGAAAAGTAGGGTTCAAATGTCAGAACAACAGTTCAGCATTTTTGCATGATCTCTATGACATATGCTACTCCTATATGAAACAAATTTCTCCTTAAATTCTTGTCATTCTATCTGGAACTCCAACCTCTCTTAGGACAAGCAGGAGCGCATATGAAATAAATGGCTTTATTGTACGGATGTCTTAGAATCTTCTCTAACATGCAAAGAAAAATACCCTTCAATGCCACTGTTAGGAAATACGTGTTGGAGGGTGGCATGAAGATTGCATAAGCAGGGTGGACACGGAATGTGCAATTCCAGGATCCAGCAGAAGAGGCTGTGATGGACAGACAGAAAACAGAAAGGCAGCAGAGTTTCTTATATAGAACTGTGTTTCTTAACAGTGGGAGCAGCATTCTTAAAGGTTAAGTTACTTCACAGAGAGTAATATTTTGGATTTTGCACTGGATGGTTAGAAGATAGGAAGAGATGGCAAGCTGGGAGGCAAGTTGGAAAGCTTTTGCAGTAACTTCAAGAATTAGCTCATTAAGGCCTACTCTAAGGCAGACGTGGTAGGAACAGAGGCTCTGACAGAGTGAGATGCTCTAAAGAAAGAAAACATAAAACCAAAACCAGAACTCAGGAGCAGACTGGTTATTCACAGTAGAATCAAATAAAGAGTTAAGGTGTTTTTCTGATTCCTCCTTGAACTAGTGAATCAACTGTGTTTCTGGCAGTCTTTTCTAATTTTCAATTATACCCAGAGGCTGTCAACAATCCATGAAAAAGAGGCACATAGAATACTCACTTCCAGAAAACTAAACCGTATTTTTATTAGCTGTTTTCCACGATAAAACAAACCTTATATGTCACTTGCCCTTTATCAGGGATAAACACTGTGCATTCACTGAGTATCAGAAGGAGGCATTTGCTGTATAGTTATCCAATTAAGACCAGGAAGAGAGTTTAAAAGCAATCAAAGCTTTGAATAAAGCTTAGTGTAAATTGACCTTGTTCTTTTCTTCAGGCAAAAGCATCTTTGTGACTTCCAGACTGTGACATGTTTACTAAGTATGCAAGATCCTATACCTTCAGTAGCTATATGCCACCACTTTGCAGAATTAAAATCCTCAGGAGCTAGTTGAGTGCGTGCATGATGTGATGGGTGTGCAGCAAGACAGACACCATGGTTTACTTACCTTGCTTATTGACGAGCCGTGACTTCTTGCAGTAGTAAGTAAGCTCCTGTTCACAGTGTTCCGCACGGTTGATAGTGGCCTGGAGTTGCTCCATGCTGGCCACATACTCGAAAAACCCAGCATATGGGTTCTCCGGATTAGTATTTCTGACTCTTGTTAAGTCAGAGCCGTTGTGCTGTATGATGGTCCATGCAGTTTCTTGTATGCAGAAATGGGGGAGAAAGAGAGGAGACCATCACTAGTCTGCAAAAGTTAAAATAAATAAAGAAAATCAAAATCACCTTTTATCTGAGTCAAATTTTTCTAGTCATCAAACCTCTCTCAGAAGTAGAATCAACACAAATGGACTCTCAGAATTTTTGAATTATGGAAAGTGATTATTTTTCCTGAAATATATACTATTGCCATGCATTTACAGTGATTTTATTTAGCTTTCTCATATAATTTAGCCACACAATATTTATGATGAAAAATATTTGGAAATCTGATTACTTTTTGTGATGTATTTTATTTCACTGAATCTGATATTCCATCTTTTTAAAGATGCATAATTATTTTATTTCACTGCAAGAAAGGAAAAAATGCTGCCTGTTATAACTACAAAATATTATTCATCATTGACATACCAGAAATCCAGTAATGTCACAATATGAAAAAAATTGTACATATTAGAATTCATGAAATATTTTCTATTATATAAAATAAGCAGTGACTTTTCTAATCTTAACCACTATTCATGGTATCAGCAAAAATAAAGTCAAAATTTTATAGCTCTCTACATACCTGTCTTTAGTCAACATTTAATTATCACTGTGCATCTTTTTAAAATCGAATTTGAAATAGTCATTTTGATATCATGTGATCTGCACAGTTAGGCAGTACAATAGGATGTTACTTTTTTGAACTGAACACATCTGACAAAGCATCTCAACTAACACAGAAGTAAAGTATCTTGGAGTATCTACCCGAGTTAACAGTATTGGTACCTGAATGTCCATAAACATTTCCATCATACTGATTACCAACATTTCTTAGATGAAATAAAAATCCCACAATGTTTGTAACAGATGATAGGCATATGATATGTGTCCTTCAACTTTAACAGAAATAGACTTTATACTCTATTTTCTGTGATATATGCAGACAAAGAACAGATGAATCAAAAAGCCTCTGATTTAGTAGGCAATAAAACCAGATTGAAAGTTGTCAAAACTCCACTACATATGTGCTGTTAAGTCCCACAACTCCTCTAGATTACAGAGGAATATCCCAGATTGGAGAAAAATAGTAACAGTAGGAAAAACTTTCCCCCCCATCTTTTTAGCTAAGACAGTCACATGGATCAACAGTCAAAATAAGGGGGTATACTTTGAAAATTTCATTCCCAACCCTTTCCCAGTCATCGGAGTTTGGACTAGAGAGGTAGGCTAAATGAGGCAGGACTAACTTCACAGCCTTACTGCCTTCCATGTGTGGATTATTATTTTTCTGTGAAACAATAGCTGTTATTTTTGTATTTCCCCCCTTGCATTTCAGTTCACACTTTATCAGTAGGACACTCTTAAAGAGAACTTAATCTACAACCCGATGAAATTACGGGTGGCCAGCAGTACAATGTCGAAGTCATCAAGAGATCTGAGGTGCAGATCTGGCATGGATCTTGTGCCCTTAGGAAAGTCAGGTAAAAAAAAATCTGAGCCTCCTTTCCAAATTTGGAAATTAAATTGGCAGAACAAGGTCTGAAATTCTCTAATTTGAGCCAACCCAACCTTGGCTATTGGAAGTTTAAGGTTATTATTAACTAGACATATCTGACAGCCTAGCCTCTGTTGGACTCTGTTTCTATCGTTCAAAAAAACTATTCACCTTTTCTTGTGGTAAATCAATGATATGCAAGAAGAAGCTTAACTCTGTCTGAGTAGCTACCAAGAGAGGCGGACAATGCACCTGCTTGAAGCCTTTGTCTCTTTCCCTGCTGGATCACACTGAGAGAGACTTCCCTGTAGTTTTGCATCTACTGGGTCACAATTAACACCTGATTCTAAAGGTTTTTAAAGGTGTTGCAAGAGATTCAAGGCCATAGTGCATGGCAACCATTAAAGAGTCGCTCATATAAACGTTTCCTTTTAAAACCCTAACACATTTCAATATTATGATAGTTCCTGTAAGTGATTTTATTCTCTAATAAAAAGCACGACAACGTATGATGTTAAACAGATGCCACACTTTTCAGGCCATCTAGATTTCCAGGGCAGAACAGACAATGAAATTGTCACAACAGATTTTGAGCAACAGAGATAGGTGCCTTAAAAGGTAGTTTCCAAAGCTCATCTGGAAATCTCTGAAAAGTCTCCAATGAGAGTTTCTTTACTGTTCTTTCAGACATGATTGGGTGATCTTAAGTTTCTACAAATATCTATTTAGAAATGAGTGGTAAAAGACATAGACTTCATCACAATTTGTAATTCAATACTTTGTCGTTGATTTTATTGGTCTTTCCCTCCAGTCTGCAAGCTCTATGAGAACAAGGGTAGTTTCTGATCTGCTAACAATCGTATCTCCAGCACATAGCACAAGGCTTGATACAAAATGCAGAAGACATTTGTTAAAGAAATGAGGGAATAAACAAATGAATAAAAAACAATGCACTGTCTAGATTAGAGCACAATCTCCTAGGTTATCTGATTCAGACTCTGTGGTGGCTCTGATATTTTTGTTGCCTCTGAACTATTATATAATTCTATAAATTGGCCGGGCATGGTGGCTCATGCCTGTAATTCCAGCATTTTTGGAGGCCAAGGTGGGTGGATCACAAGGTCAGGAGTTCGAGACCAGCCTGGCCAATATGGTGAAAGCCCATCTCTGCTAAAAAAAAAAAAAAAAAAAAAAAAATACAAAAATACAAAAATTAACTGGACATGGTGGTGCACCCCTGTAGTCCCAGCTACTCAGGAGGCTGAGGCAGAAGAATCCCTTGAACCCAGGAGGCAGAGGTTGCAGTGAGCTGAAATCACACTACTTCACTCCAGCCTGGGCAAGAGAGAGGGACTCCATACCATAAAACAAACACAAAACATTTCTATAAATTGTAGATAGCTAATAAAATTGCAAAATGATGTTAAGTCTGAAACTGTGAAGGGCCCTGAGATGTTACCCTACCTGCAAGTTAAGGAGTTATCTTGCCCATACACAGATTTTATCTATCTGTTTATCAATCTATCTACCTACCTACCTAATCTGTACTAACAGATACAGAGGACCTCTGAATCAGGGACCATTTGCTCATAGAGAATCTCATAAGTATCAATCCCTCATACCTCAGTTTCCCATGTGCAGATGCAGTGAGTGCTAGACATAGCGGTGCATGCTTGAGTTGCACCATAAGAGAGGAATCACAAAATTATGAAGCTTGGACTTACAGAGGGTGCCTGGCACATTCTCTCTTCTTCCCCTCTATAAAGTGACAGAGAGACTTTGACCCTGGAATGTCACAAATTTTCTTTAGAGGAGAGAGGATACAAGTCCTTAGGTTTTTATTGCTCTTAGAAAATAGGCAAATGCATCTGGGGGAGATAAGCCTTTAAATCTCTTCAAAGCAATTCACTATCTCTAACTTCCAAGACACATTTAATCATCCTTTAATGTAGGCTGCCAGATTTTTTTTTTGTCTTTGCCTAGAAATAAAGGCATTGTTTCCTTGCAACAAATAATCATTGTCTGTAGACAAGCAAATTCTACATGGATGAGGTTCTAGTGCCTTTCCTCCTCCACCGTGGATGAATCTAGTGTTGCTTCCATATACACACTTGTTTCAGTGTTCCTAATGTGTCTATTCTTTGGATTCTCCTTGGAACTGATTGCAATATCTCAATCAATTTCTTTATTAATAAAGCATTTTAAAAATCTTTAAAAATTTTTAGCTTTTATTTTCATATCTGCATAAGTATCATGAATTACTTTATTACAAATTATCTTTTACTAAATGCAAAAAGAGTTGCAGGGTAAGGAGGCAGGGAAACGAATAAGAGATGGCTGAAATAGGCAGAAAAATCTATGAAGTTTAAAAACACGGAATGGTAGTTTGCGTCTACTCACGTCTCTCCCTGAAAAGATTTCAATATTTGTAAATAAAGCAACTGAGTAATTAAGAATTTGATTTACCTTAGGCTGGCTGCTATTTTTTAGTGTGATAACAGTGCAAAGAGAAAACATGCTGTTTAAGCAATACAGTTGCAAAGCTTGTGTTGCTTCTTGCTTAATAGCTGAAGGTGATAGACGTGATAAAGATGGTAAGAGCAGGTAGGCAGAGCTATGTTAAGGAAAGCAGAGCAGACAGGAGGAGAGACGGCCTTCTGGAGCAAAACTTGATGTAAATAAGACTGCATTTGAATGATGGACAGTTAGTTATTAACCATCATAACTGTTAAGAAGGGCTTTATTACTGAAATTTCTAAAGTAAAAATAATTATGCTATTAGAAGTCTTATGCTCTCCAGCTTTCTCCTGAAATGGTCTCAGGAGTTCCTATCTTGGAATCACATGGGGTACTTGTTAGTAATGCAGAGACCAAGGCCTTGTGTTCTAAACTTACTGAGTCAGGGGAACTCAACCCAGGAGCCTTGGCAATGGGGCCACGAGAAGGGATGAGTTTAACCCATAGAGTTTTCACTTTTAGAAAACCTTGAAAGTCTCTGTTCTGGCACTCGTCAATTTCTCCCCCTCTCAAACTATCATCCCTACAGTGCAATGTTTGATATGGAGAAACTTCTTAACATAAAACGATTTCATTATAGAAAAAGCAATGAATTGAGTGTAGAAGAAAACAGTCCCATATATTTCAATAGAGAGAGCCACTGGGATTCACCTTATTCTAACTAATTATTTTTAAATTATGTTTGGAAAACTCTTTAAAAAGAGATTTCAGCTTTTAACATCATTTAGGAAATTATCCAATCAAAATACAGATTTTTTGTTTGTATCTTTTAGCTTGTAATGCTTAGAGGTATTTTAATACATGTGGAATCACTTGACACTCCAGACTAATAACTGGATTTTTTTAATAAGACACATATTTGCAAGTTACTGATTCAGCATTTTGTCTTATTTTCACCAGTCATTATACCTGATCTGTATAATTAGAAGATACATTATTGGCTGCAAGCAATGAAACATTGATAAACAGTAACCCGTTCTAGTGGAAAAACTTTCAGGCTGTGAGAAAACAGACAAAGGTTTCAGTGCTTGACCTATTCCTACCAATATTTTCACCCTGCTACACTTAACCTCCCCCAGTCTTGGCTTCCTCATTTGCAAAACCAGATCAATAAGGACAGTTTCAAGTAGTAACATGTATTTCTCACTGGGTTGCAATACTCTGGGGTTGTCACTTTTGTTTGAATATGTTCAAATATTCCAGAGCTACTGAACACATTTAGCTGTCTCTGGGTATCTGTGTTTCTGAACATCTTGCTATCCACGTGGCATTAAATTTTCTTAATGTCCTCTTTTTCGTCAATGCTTTTAAATAATCTTGTTGAAGCACATTTAATCTCTGCATACTAACAGTGACTCCAGTCTTTTTTTTTTTTCCATTTCTCCCATCTTTGGGATCTATGACCCATTTGACCTCATTTCAAAATCTTAGCTCCTAAAACATGAAATCTGTTTCTCTCTCTCTCCACACACACATATACACACTCTTCAGGTCTCTTAGAATTGTTGAGACTTAACTACAATTTTTTCCTTAAATAATTAGTTTATCAAAGACATATCTTCTATAATAAGGTACATTAATTTGCTATGTAATATAAAAATGTAAATGTTGATTTAATTGAAATAAAATAATTATTCAATACAATAAAATTGATAATTTCATTATCATTTAGATAACAATACATATGGCCTATAAATTACTAAATTATTACCCATAATAAACATAAGATATAGACATATAGTTGATATTCATTACACGCAGATTCTTATTATTTGTGAATTTGCCTACTTGCTAAAATTTATTTGTAACCCTAACGTTTTCATAGTTGGTTGTGAACACATACAGGGCCACAAAAATTTGGCCTGCCTGACATTCACATACCCTGTTACAGGTGAACAAGGAAACACTGTTTTCTTTTTTTCTTTCTTTTTTTTTTTGGAGACAGAGTTTCGCTCTTGTTACCCAGGCTGGAGTGCAATGGCATGATCTCGGCTCACCACAACCTTCGCCTCCTGGGTTCAAGCAATTCTCCTGCCTCAGCCTCCTGAGTAGCTGGGACTACAGGCATGCACCACCATGCCCAGCTAATATTTGTATTTTTAGTAGAGATGGGGTTTCAACATGTTGACCAGGATGGTCTCAATCTCCTGACCTCGTGATCCACCCGCCTCAGCCTCTCAAAGTGTGTTTTCTTGTTTCAGCTCTCATACTATAAACAAATGTCTCATTTGTGGTCTATTAAGTGCCACATTTTTTGCATTTTTGTGCTATTGGTTGGTGCTTTTGCTGTTTAAAATGCTCCCCACTCCCAGAAATGTTGTTGACTGTTCCTAAACACAGAAGGCTGCGTGCACTGATGCTTATAAAGAAAACACGTGTGTTAGATAAGCTTTGTTCAGGCATGAGTTACAGGGCTCTTGGCCATGAGCTCAATGTTAATGAATAATCTTAACGAATCAACAATATGTATTAAATAAGGTGTCTTTAACCTGAAACACACATAAAACAAGATTATGTATTGATTGCTAGATGAGACTGTTGTGACCAGAGACTTGCAGGAAACTAATCTTACTGTGTTTCCCCTGAGGAGTAATATGTTCAGTGTTTTCAAGTTCAGTGATCCTGGTTACTTTATGGAACATAACTACTGCAAACAATGAGAATGGACGGGTGTGTGTGTGTGTGCGTGCATGTGTGTGCACATGCACACGTGCACACCGGTGTATGTGTGTGCTTCTTAAACCTTCAAAGACTAGAGATACTCATCAACCTATCACTGTCTAATTTTAGAATCAAAGTTTATATAACATGTGTATGTGTATAGCTCCAGATGCATTTATGGGAACACAGAATTTACAGGTTTGCAGTGGTAGACTGTTACATAAATCTCACTCAAAATCCAACCTATCCAAGTTGGAAAAAAAAACAATAATAAAGCATTTTGACACTAGAATTCATATCTTACACTTGTAAAGTCTTGTTTTTTCTCTCTCTGTAAAGTCCTCCCACATGTGTTTAAGTCTTACATACCAGAGTTGCCAGGGCATACTAAAGTTTGAGAACCATAAAGCCTAAAAGGGTGATTCCCAAACATAAGAATCATTTGGAAAGATCCGTGACGATATTATTTCCATTGCCCCACCTCAGTGGTTGCACTGAATCAGAACCACCTGCTGTGCTGTCTGGGCATTCATACCGTACAGGGAGGGGAGCTTCATTGAGAAGACAAATGTATAGGAACCACCATTTATTTTAGGTTGTTTTGGTGTACGGGGCAATATCCTCAGTGGTTGGGAGACAAATGGAAGACACCACTTTGTGTTAAATGAAAAATCTTTGAAGACACATTCTGTAGCAATTTCTGCCAAAATATGTATTGGCACAGAATTTGCCACCACTTGCGGTTTTTAGAACTTACACATTCATTAGTATAAAGAAGCTGCTGCTCCCATATTCAAATGCCTCCTCAGAATCTTGTTTGAATGTAGAAAAACAGACATCTCAAACTCAAAAAATATGTAAAACAGAGCTTACGATCTTTCACCTTAAACCTTTTCTGATCACACCTTAAATAATGGCAGTTCAAACAAGCACTCTATTGCCCAGGACAAAAACTGTGTCATTATTTTCGGCTTTTTGTTTTCTCACACCTCACAAGTATGCAAAGAGAAAAATCTAACACCCTTCCCACATCTACAGTGCTATTATCTGGTGTAATCAGTCCTAGATTTTTGCATTACTTGAAATGGGCTCCTAACTCTTAAAAATACAATATTCATAGTCTTCTCACTCCTTCCTACCCCCTGTTCCCAAAGAAGCATTCCCTAACCCAGGAGCAGTTGCAATCCAATTAAAGGAAGTCAGATTGCATCCCATCGTTTCTTAAAACTCCTCAGTGTTTTATCTCATTTCAGAGTAAAAAAACAAAAATCTTACATTACAGTTACGCAGCCCATATTCTTCCCCTCCCCCACCCCCACTTGACTCTCTCCTGTCTTACTACTCCCCACTTACTCACCATACCCCGCTACCCTAGGTTTCGTGCTGTTTTCTGAACACATATCCACTGAACGGTATGTTTGCCAATTTTAAGTACCAAATCTTCCTTTGCAACACCTCCTGCCTCAATGTAGAATAATACTACCCTTTTCCTTTGGTTTTGCTCCATAAAATGTTGACTTCCTAACAGCACTGTTCAATGTAACTTTCAGCAAATAATAAGGTTCTATGTCTATGATGATATACTCCATACTAGCCACAGGAGACTATTAAGCAGTGAAAATACAGCCAGGGAGACTGAGAAAGTAAACTTAAAAAAAGAAAAATACAGATAGGGTCTCACTATGTTGTCTAGACTGGTCTCAAACTCCTGGGCTCCTATCATGCCCCACCTTGGCTTCCCAAAGTGCTGGGATTACAGGTGTGAGCCACTGTACCCGGTTATAATTTAATCCTATTTTAGTTCTTAAATTTAAGTTTAAATTTTAAAATGCAGTCATTTTGTTTTGTAATTAATTTTAATTAAATTAGAATTTAAATAGGTACTTGTGCTCGTGGCTACCATGCTGGACAGCACAGTTCATCTAGAATTTATTTGTGTGTGTGTGTTTAATGAGGAAGAGATTAGTACTCCTTTTATTGACATTTAAGTACAATTTCAATCAGCACTACTGGTTGAAAAGACCATCTTTCCTTCATTACGTATCAATGCCACTTCGGCAATAAATCAATTATCCATATATGAGTGAATGTGTTTATAAATTCTCTATTTCATTTTTATGGGTCTATTTGTTTATCTTTGAAACAGCTACATACAGCTTTACATAGCATATCAGTGTAATGTCTATATCTAGCAGAGTTGAACCCTTTAAATTTGTTCTTCAAGATTGATTGACCTGGTTCTTCTTGTCTCTTTGTATTTACTCATGAATTTTAGAATATGCTTGTTGATTTTCACCAAAATAATCACACAAATCTACAAGCAAACACCCTGCTTGAATTTTAATTTAGGTTTGCAGTGAATCAATATCTACTTTGGAAGAACTGATATTATACAATATTGAGTCTTCTAATCAGTAAACATTTTATATTCCTCCATTTATTTAGGATATTAGCTCATCTAAAGGGTGTTTTATACTTATCTGTGTAGAAACCTTGTACATCTCTCATTAGATTTACTACCATATGTTTGAGAATTTTTTATGCTATTGAAAATATGATCTCCTAAAAGCATATTTTCTAATTTTTATTGCTGATGTACAAAAATAAAATTAATTTTATATTTGACAATGACAATCCTAATCTTAATAGTTTATCTGTAAATTGTTTAGAGTATTTTAATATATAATCTGACTAACTACAAATAATGAGACTCTTAGTCTTTTTTTCCCCCCAATACTTATGTTTTTCATTTCTTTCTCTTGCTTTATTGCACCGTCTAGGACCTCCAATACAATGGTGAAGAGAATGATATTAATGCTGGTGACAGGAAAAGCTTTCCAATTCCAGTATAAACTGTAATATATGCTGTAAGGTATTCTGGTGAGCACTTTTTATCAAAATAAGAAAACTTCCTTCTATTGGTCATTTGTCAAGTGTTTTAAATTAAGGATTAATGTTGAATTTCATCAAACACATTTTCCATGATTATTAATTTTTATGTAAACTTACGTAAGTAAAGAATTCAAGAAGATGTAAACTTTATGTTTACATATATTTAAAAAGTAAATACTGTTCAAAGCTTTTACATGTATCAATATTCTCCCAGAAATAGTCTATCCTTCTTGTTTGGGGACATAATTGGAAACATTTATTATTAGATGTTTTAGACAGACACAACATGCACTAAAAGAGACATTTAAACTCATTACCATGTAATTATTTTTTAAAGATTTATTTTCAGTTCTTTTAAGGAACAACACATATTTTAATCAAGTTGCAACTTAGGTCAACATTCTGCTTATTTCATTTTAATTGTGTATTTAAAACATGCATGCAAATTTAACTATAAAATAAAAGCTGATTAACTCACCGGTCATATTGCAATATAGAAGAAATGGTTCCAGGGGACCACTTCCGTCTGAATCTATATAGTAAAACCCTGAAGCATTTCCTCTGTGCTTATAGGCTTCACATGACTGCTCATAGATAGCTTTAAAAAAAAGAATCAGCATTAATGGAATAGCATGAAATGAATCTCTTAACTTTTACTTTGGACAGGAAATACTGCAAGTCTTGAAATTTAATATGTACATTACTGACCACGAGAAAGGCAAAACTTACTTTAAAACAAAACTCATTCTTTTTTAAAATTAATATGGATGAAAGTGATTTGATGGAAAAAATGAGGTTGATTTTATGACTTTTTTAATTCCTAAAGGAAAATGAAATCACTTGGTCAAAATCAAAATTTAGCTACTTTGACATTATCAAGAACAAGGAAAGAAAAGGTAGGTGTTAAATGTTAGAGTCTTATACATACAATGTCATAACTTATCTTGTGGCACACATTTTGGAATTTCTAATTCTAGTAGCACCATTTAATAACCTAATGTCTAAAGCACAACAGTGTAACCTCATTAAATAACCTACTGTTAGTCAATAATTATACAATAGAAATATTTTAAATCATGTTGTAACTATAATCCATTCTCACAGAAAATTAACTATAGATAAAATATTTTTTCATAAAACAAGTATCATTCACACAGCTCCTCATCAATAATTTTTAGAGTAATTTACTAAAGAAACTCCCACCAATGCTCTATAATGAGAATCAAGATAATTAAAATTCAAGCAGAAGAAATACTTGTATGAACTATGCCCTCAAGTGGTTTCAATGTATTTAGATCCATAATCAGATGTTTGGATGTTTTAAATTATATAATACTGTATTTGCCATGTACAAGGTTTCATATTAACACTTTTGTATAATGCACACCTCTCACCGAGCACTTGGCCAAATGTAATGATAACTTCCGTTAAGCATTGTATTCTGTGAAATGAGAAATAAACAATCCCCTAAATATTTACCCCGGAATCTATTTTAGTTTTGAAAATTATGTTAATGAGTGGTTAGACAACACAAAACAATATGGCTAATTTGTTCAATGTTACCAAGATTTCAAGTAATCATATAAATTTACTTCCACACTTCTCCACAGTGTGATGGTTTTATTTTGTTCCTGTTATATATCACACTGATAGAGAAATAAGCATGGATCATTTTCCAGTCACATTTGTATTTTGTGCACTAAACTGGGCATGTAAAAATGACCAGTTTATACATTTCCATGTACACATGCATATGTTCATAAAGTCCTTGAAAGAGTTTGGCAGAATATCAGAACTTTGCAGTTGTGGAAAAGGATTGGATGAGAATACTTGGAAGGGCTTCTGCCTTATGTGTATGGCTTGATTTTTATACCATGACTGTTTAGTGATTATTTCCTAATAAGGCTTTGTAACAAACCCCATCTCCTGCCCTCCACTATAACCAAGACTGTTGATCTGGCTCCATTTCTCAGAATAGCTATGGAAAAAAAAACCCTTCAGCTCTATTAGAGCTATCTTCTCAAGAACCTAAAAAATTAAACTCAATTATTGGATCAAATTGTGGGTCACAGATGAAAGCAATTTTATTTATTACCTAATTTTTGTCTTCAGAGTTGTTTGGTTTATATTTAGATTCAGTCATTGATAACAATTAAAATGAATAGTGAAAACACTGAATAGCTTTCTGTTTTGAGTTAGTTACTACATAGGGATAATAGAGGATATAAAAAAAATACTGTCCCTCCACTAGCTGGGTGTCCTGGGTCAGATAACTTGACATGTGGGTACAGGTGAGGTGTGGCTTTCTCACCAGCAAACATTCTTCACAAAAATCTTATGAGGCACCTCAATATACAAAATTCATGCCCAGGAATGACTCCAGCAATAGTGTTATAACTGGGAGATTCTCTTGGTGATGTCCTCCCCAGCACCAAATCAGGGCTTCCGAGGGTCCTCTGTGCAGGCCCCCAGAGCTGACAGCCCAGGATTCCAAACTCAACTCTGGCAGGAGGATGCAGCAGGGTACAGTGTAATAGACCAAAGGTGATGAGACTGAAGGCTTTGTACCTAATACCCATGCCTTAAGTCAAGGCTATAGGAGATAACACCAGGAGTTCAGTTGCTGAGAAATGTCAGTAACAATAGGGAAGAATGGGGGGGATGGGCATTTTGGTCTTCCCGTAATATGCACTGGAACTGGACAATGAAATAACATGAGCCTTACAACACATGCAAGCATTTCACCAGAAAAAAAAAAAGCATGATTTATAATACAGAAAAAAAAGGACATTGGTTGTTATCCCAGGCTTTAGAAGATGATGCCACATGTTCACATCCTCACTCTGCCTCAACTATTTTAAGTAGCTTGAACAAGTGGATTAATATCTATTACTTTATAAGTAAGTTGCATATAATTGTATTCGCCTACTAGGGTGACCATCAGAATTAAAAGAATTAGGACATATAAAATAGTAGATAAGTACCTGACATTTAGAAAGTATTGAATAAAATTAACTATTGATCTATCACCATAATTTAATCATTACCTACCATCCTTTTCCTTATCACCCCCATTAACTAGGTGGGGCAAGAAAATGTAAGGATTATCAAGTGAAATAGACTGAAGGTTTATGTCCCCTCAAAATTCATATGTTGAAAACTAGTTCCTAATATGGTGGTATTTGGGGGTAGGCCCTTGGTGAAGTGATTGGGCCATGAGAGTGAAGCTCTCATGAATGGTTTTAGTGCCCCTGTAAAAGAGATCCCAGGCCGGGTACGGTGGCTCACGTGTGTAATCCCAGCGTTTTGGGAGGCGGAGGCGGGTTGATCATCTGAGGTCGGGAGTTTGCGACCAGCCTGACCAACATGGAGAAACCCCATCTCTACTAAAAATACAAAATTAGCTGGGCATGATGGTGCATGACTGTAATCCCAGCTACTCCAGAGGGTGAGGCAGGAGAATCATTTGAAGCCGTAAGGTGGAGGTTTTGGTGAGCTGAGATCGTGCTATTGCACTCCAGCCTGGACAACAAGAATGAAACCCTATCTTAAAAAAGAAAAGGAAAAAAGAGATCCCAGAGAGATCCCTCACCCCTTCCACCATCTGAGGACACAGTGAGAAGATGGAAGTCTACGAACCAAGAAGCACACACTCGACCAATCTGCTGGCGTCTTGATCTTGAACTTCTCAGCCTCCAGAACCATAAGAAATACATTTCCGCAGTTTATAAGTCACATAGGCTATGGCATTCTGTTACAACTACTCAAATAGAGTATGACACCTAGTCTCCATTGGATATCTAAATCTTCATACCACAAATCACCGCTGCCCCAAGTCCAACCAGGGCTGTTTCTGAGAATCTCTTTAATTGTATGAATAGTAAGAATTTGGTAACTGATCATATTTCCACTTGTACTGTGCCTTCTAGAAAGTTTAGTGTCAAAATGCTGGCCCAATTCAAGTAACAGAACGAGATAACTAAATCCACGTTCTGCATGTAATTTATTTTCAATCCTTAGCTACCTTTCATCTTCTATATGTATTTTCCCTTTGCCAGGTATCCTATTCTTTTCTCACCTGTTTCATATTATATGTTTCTACATGGAATCTTAACTACTTTATGAAATGAGATGTGGATTAACAACTGGATGCTAAGTTTGCACAGCACAGACATATATACACACAGTAATGAAAAGGGAAGTGGGACAAAGAAACCATCACAGGGGCAAGAAAAAGCAGATGTGTTCCACTTACAGTTATGGCAAGTAGCTCCTCTGTAACCAGTGTTGGTACAGTTACAATGAAAGGTACTCCAAGACTGTGAACACTCCCCACCGTGTTCACAATAGTTGGGCAAACACCTAAAAGAACGTGCAGATACAATCACCAGTTTCCATTTTCAGACATCTTAAAGTACTGATCATTTACACATGGTCATGAGAAAGACAAACGTCAACTCTAACATAATAACTAATGATGCTTCAGTCTGTTGCTAATCACTTTAATCACAGAATTAAAGTTTAGATCAATAAATTCATCAGATTTCAGCCAATTCTCAGGTAGTCGTGATTACTTCATTTTCAACATGTCTCACTGCATCAGAGCCCTTCATTTGCCCTAAGAGACACAACACAATTCAATATGCTGCCAGGAATATCAACAGAATCCATGAAATAACATTTTTATCACATTGAATTGCTACATTTTTCAAACATTAAAAGGAGAAGGAATAAAAATAAAAGTAGAAAAGAAAAAGGAACACAGAGAATTATCTTCTTCACTTGAGGTATACTTGTAGGAATGTAGGAGAAGATACAGCATAGACTCAGATTTCAAGCGGTGTGTCAGGGTGCTGTAAGGTGCAAATCAGAACGCATAGAGACTCCCAGGATAATTTAAGTTTACAAGAGAAATATCTGTCATAGTCAACATCTATCTAATACTGTGTGACTTACTAACTAGCTTGAGGTAGTTTCGTTTCAATATTAAATCATCATATATTCCCTTTAATCACATCCTATCTGTGAGGAGCAGGGTTTTAGTAACTGATTTTTTAAAAAGCAAGTACCATGTGAAATCAACATGGAAAAAAAAAAATGAGGCTACTGGTGCCTGATCTTTCTTTCTTTGTTTTTGTTTTTGTTTTTGAGACAGAGTCTCACTCTGTTGACCAGGCTGGAGTGCAGTGGCACAATCTCGGCTCACTGTAACCTCTGCCTCCTGGGTTCAAGCAGGGGTTCTCCCTCCTGGATTCTCCTGCCTCAGCCTCTGGAGTAGCTGGGATTACGGGCTTTCACCACCATGCCCAGCTCTGGAGTCTGATTTGATTTCAAGTTTTGAAAACCTGAGCAGTGTTCAATAGGTACACATGCCTAAACACTAAGTCACTGTGTTTAACTCAAAATAAAATTTTTTTTTCAATAATTTGTATTACTTTTTTCAAAGGGCATTATTTTTTTCAAAGGGTTCCTAAGTTGTTACTTTTTTCAAAGGGTTCCTAAGTTGTTAGGGCATATTTGTTAAATTTTTTGGACCTAAACCACTTTTTAAGGTCAGGGTATAGTTCTAGTGTTAGGAAGGTCTTTTGGCTTAGGGGCACAGTGAGAATTACTGAGACACATAGGGAACCATAGATAAAAAGTGTAGAAACTTTTGTTATTGACTCAAATAGCCCTGATCAGATTTTTGATGCCTTTAGGATTTAGAATGAAAGATACATTGTGATCAAGATTTAAACGCCCTCATTCATTAGAGGTTAATAAATAAATAAACTACAAAACCTGCCAAGAATATATATGTGATGGTTTCTGCCACCTCCTTTATTAAAATTAAGGATGAGAACTTCCTGTTTTGCTTATATAATTTTTCCAATTTTAACTAAAAAATAATATTACGGATTTTTTCCCCCCTCATTATAAGGACTAAAATGGCACTAACATTCCCCTCAGCTTAACCAAAGTTCAAATAGGTTTCTTGCTGACTGTAGGCCCTCAGACTCCCTTATCTTAGAGCATTTACTTAAGAGAACTTTCAGTGATCAATTCTTTCTTTGTCCCTTTGAGATGTAAATCTTCTCCCAGCCTCTTGCCAGTTTTACAACCCAGCAATGTTCTTCAAGGACCTGGAAACCACCCCTTTGAAATGTAATCATTAAGAAAGATAGAGCCCCTGTCTCCTACCCTCTGGGGAGGTAGGATCCTAACTCCTTTAAGTACCAATAAGAAAACACAGATGGCCTCATCTCACTGACACTGTTAGCCAGTTGTAAGGAAATAAATACTTATTAAGCTATTCATAGCTAAGCCACTTTTTAAATCAAAGTGTTAGATCTATCTTTCCACTCAGAGGCACGGTAAAGTCGGCTGGTCGCAGCAGCTCACACCTGTAATCCCAGCACTTAGGGAGGCCAAGGCGGGCAGATCATGAGGTCAGCAGTTTGAGCCCAGCCTGGCCAACATGGTGAAACCCCGTCTCTACCAAAAGTACAAAAAATTAGCTGGATATGGTGGCGTATGCCTGTAATCCCAGCTACTCAGACGCCTGAGGCAGGAGAAAGGCTTGAAGCCGGGAGGCAGAGGTTGCAGTGAGCTGAGACCACACCACTGCACTCCAGCCTGGGCAAGAGAGTGAGACTCCATCTCAAAAAAAAAAAAAAAAAAAAGTTACTGAGACAGGTAGTACACCATGTACAAATAGGCAGCGTACCAAGGACAAACATTTTGGGAACTTGTGGTATGACTCAAATAACCCTGATGAAATCACTGACACCTTTAAGAATTCAGAATGAAACATGCCAAGAGACCAAGGCTTTAAATGCCCTCATTCATCCCCAATTAAAAAATAAACTACAAAGCCTGCCAAGAATATATTCATAATAAGGTTTCTGCCATCTCCTTTATTAAAATGAAGGATGGAAACTTCATGTTTTGCTTATAGAATTTTTTCCAATTTTAACTAAAAACATTATGTATTTTTCCTAATTATAAGAAAATGAAATGTCCACTATACAGAAATTAAACAATCCAGGAGAAAATAAAAAAGAAATGCCATTGGCAATTTCACTGTGTATGAATGACCACTACAAACATGTAGATATGTATACATATTCATAAATGTAAAAATAAAAAAACTACTTTACAATCTGCTTTTTAAGAAACCAAAAATTAATAATGGGCATCTTTTTATATTTATTAAGTTTATATATATTTAGCATTTTCATAGATTCACAGGAATTCATTCAAAAATGTATCACATTTATTTAATTTTAAGCATTTCAAATCAATGACAATGTATAAAGCCAAGGAGATTTTAAAATATTAAAACAGTAACAATTCTCAGTAATCAAACCTAAAAGGAGATTATTCAGAAAAGCCTTTTTAAAAATTGACTGGATATTTTATGTCTTTTTTTTTAACTCTTATTTTAAGTTCAGGGGTAACTTAGGTGTAGGTTTTTTATGGGGTAAACTTGTATGATGACGGTTTGTTGTACAGATGATTTCATCACCCAGGTACTGAGCGTAGCACCCATTAGTTATTTTTCCTGATTCTCTCCATCCTCCCACCCTCCAACCTCCAACAGATCCCAGTGTGTGTGTTGTTACCCTCTTTATGTCTATATATTCTCATCATTTAGCTCCACTTGTAAGTAAGAACATGCTGTATTCATTGCATTAGTATTCTCAATGGCAAAGACATGGAATCAATCTAAAGCTCATTAATGATAAACCAGATAAAGAAAATGTGGTACATATACACCATGGAATACTATGCAGCCATGAAAAGAGTCAGATCACATCCTTTGCAGGAACACAGATGGAGCTACAGACCACTGTTTATAGCAAACTAAAGCAGGAACAGAAAACCAAAGGCTATTCTTTAGCAAACCTCAAACTACATTTCAAAAGGAATTCAATCTAAGTGGCTTTGTCTAAAATCCAAAAGAATGACTCTTAAATGATTGTGATATACATGCTATTTCTATTTGATCTGCTTCAAAAAGACCAAGTGAGTCAATTTTTCTTGATTCTTGTTAGACTATATTTTTCATATTTTTAATTCAAATGTGAAAGATTAAATCGTGAATTTTATTTAAAGTCATATTACAGTAATGTTTCTACTAGTAACTGATGACAACATGTTCTATAGTACTCATTCTCACCCAATGTTCTAAACAGTTGTATTTTACACTTTTCTCCTCCCTACTCACTCCAATTCAAGGTAAGACAATTCATTAACCCATTTCCTCTAGCCACTAAAGCTTTTCCTTGGATATTGCCATCATTTCCATTGCTTGTGAACTTTAACAAACACTTACATCAACATACCCAAACCTAAAGTGATAGTAAGATTTTGAGCTGGGGGAGAGATAGCATGGGGAGAAATGCCAGATATAGGTGATGGGGAGGAAGGCAGCAAATCACACTGCCATGTGTGTACCTATGCAACAATCCTGCATGTTCTTCACATGTACACCAAAACCTAAAATGCAATATAAAAAAAAAATATATATATATATATAAAGATTTTGATGTCTCCTGATTCCTTTTCCATTTCAATGTAAATTTCAAAAGCTTTCATACAATGTAAAGATTGGCTGGAATTAATATTGAAGTAAACTCTACACATTATCACATTTAGGAAAACAAACTTAAGTGCCTATGAGTGCTAGGATAATCATGACCATCACAATTCATATTTTATATTCTTCCTCAAAATTTTGATATTGACAAGAACCAAGCTTCTCATATCCCTAACCCTCGGGGATATGAGAAGGGCCATGCCTTCAGTATTACAGGAGGCAGAATAACACGATGATCTTCAAATCAGCTGGAATAAACCCCACATGTAAGCATAACGAAGAAAGGGCAGGCTTGGGGGCTCCATGGAGAAGAGGGGAGGGAAAGTAGGCAGGTAGAAACTCCACCAGAAAGAAGGAGGAAAACGATGGGCCTGGATGGAGGCTGGAGGCCAGAGTCCGAGGGCCAGGCAGTAGGGGTGAATTGGAAGGACACGGGATGGAGGTGCAGAGGCTGGAGCCAAGCAAGTCGGGAGCTGGTGCTGGGCTTGCTGAGGTCACGAGGTGGACATTGTCACTCAACAGCCTCTTAGTTCCTGTCAGGGGTCTCTGCAGCCCAGGCATCCTTTGATAACAAATGATATACTAAAGAATTTCCTTTAATAAGTGTTTTAGGTCCAAGCAACTTCATAAGAATTGTTGTCTTAGTAGCCATCACTCCTGCCCCAGCCCCACTCACATTTTGGCCCCAGATGTGGGGACTTGGACAGCAGCTGCCTTTTCAGTTCTGTACTCACCCATCAGCCACCCCTCTCCAGAGTCCCTGGACTGAGGGCCACCCTGCTGCATGTCCACAGAGGATGAGGAGAGGGCTTCTAGGTGTATGTGTGGTGGTAGAATGACTCTGTATAAGGAAGATGTGAATATAAGAAGTGTAGGTAGGACTTATGAGTGGAGAAGCGTATAAGGATGGTCATGTGCATGTGTATGAGTGTGCATGAGTAAAAATATGTGAGGAGTTGAGTAAATGCGTGTAAGAATGGTGTGTGAATGTGTTAAGAAGCTCTGGGCTATGTGAATGAGCATACCAGTGTGTATACATAAGAAAAACTGTGTGGAAAAACCACAATGGTGCATGTGTGTAGAGAGTGTGTGTGAATAGCCATGTAATATGAATACGAGCATGTGTGTGTATTTGTAATTACACCTTTATGTGTAGGCCTGAGCCAACTTAAAGTCAATTATAGTTTTTAAAAACCTGCATTAAGTTCCTGTCAGATTGTTAATGTTTTTAATGTTACTGCTTGTTTTTAATTATAGTTTATTAAACCATCAAATGATGTATTTATTATGCATGGATTAAATATTAACCACCCCAAATGTTAACTTGCACCCAGAGGGGCTGCATGGCATGGCAGGCAAACATTTAGGGGACTTCCCTGGATCCAGCATGCTTGGATTAGAGGCTGGGCTATGCCTTTTCTTAGCCATGTCATTCATGTTAGCCAACTTACTCTCTCTGTACATCTGATTCCATATTTATAGAAAACAAACACTATTAAGAACAGGTTCTAAGAGATTTTGTGAGGCTTGATTTAAACACTTATTCATGTTAAGTGCTTAGCATGAGGTCTGGTATACAGATTTTTTTTTTAAAGGTCCCTTTAATGTGTGGGATGCCATCCATCTCGGGATACCATGTCAGCAAGTATAGCATATAAGACCAAACTAAATATAAATCTTCTTTCAGTATAAGACAATAGGTTTAGAGATACACGTGAAAATTTAGAAGGTATGCAAATGTTACTTTGATTTTTGCTATTTTTTTTTAAAGATTATTAGGGTTACTGTTAGCCTAAACCATCTTTTAACAAGAAATATGTGTAGTCAAGATCTATCCAAAATTTTCTATTTCTGAAAAAAGCATTTTTATGGTATGGTGCTAAAGTGATATATTCTCCAGTTGTGCTGATGGTCTTCTATTTTACAGAAAGTATGTACCTTCAGATTGTAGGCAACTGGGAGTCCTTATGTAAAATGGCAGTTCCAGAATATGTTTACACAGGACAAAGGGTAGATATACTTGTACCCAATGAATGCTCTGCAATCTGAAATAGTCAACATTCACTACCACTCAGTGTGTACGACTGACCCTTTCCCTGCCAGTTTCCCTGATGGCTGCTCCCCATCAGGGGCTGGGGGAGTCCCTGCCTCTGTGAGCAAGCCTCATATTGAGAAGCCAGGCCCAGGAAGCCTCACTGTGTGCCCTCCCCCAAATCAGGTTTTAGGTTCCAGAGCTGTTAAGGTTGTAACTATGAACAAGTTCACAAAAAATGGACCCAGAAGTCATTCAATCCCCGAATCAACCCAGTTGAGGTTTAATGTCTAAATTCTCTCTTTTCATATCATCTTTCATTACAGAAAGAATTTTTTTCACCGGGCATGGTGGCTCACACCTGTAATCCCAGCACTTCAGGAGGCCGAGGTGGGTGGATCACCTGAGGTCAGGAGTTCGAGACCAGCCTGACCAACATGGAGAAACCCCGTCTCCACTAAAATACAGAATTAGCCGGGCAGGATGGCACATGCCTGTAATCCCAGCTACTCTGGAGGCTGAGGCAGGAGAATCACTTGAACCCGGGAGGTGGAGATTGTGGTGAGCTAAGTTCGTGCCACTACACTCCAGCCTAAGTGACAGAGCAAAACATCGACTCAAAAAAAAAAAGAAAAAGCAAAGAATTGTTTTCTCCGCAAATTGTTTTAAATAAACATTTGTGGGGAGAAAGTTTGTCTTTCTACTCTTATTGCTAAATATGGTTATTATTACTGTTTTCTGGACATAATGAAGTATCTATTAGTGTTCAAAATAGTATTGACAAATACTACTGAGTGGTCTGTTGTATACAAATAGAAGAGTCTGTTGGCAAAATGTTTCATAAAAGTAAAAAGTTACTTTTGATGCTCACAATGTATGTATTTATTCAAAATACATATTGATCATTACTACAGGGTAGAGGCTAATATTGTCACACTATTTAAAAAATTGTTTAATCTGTAATGGTTATGACATTCCATTAAACTCAATAATTAAAATTAACAGCCTTGATATTAAAGCATGACTGACAAGATAATTTAACTATAGTTGTTCATGCCTAAACACAGGTTTCAATTATTATTGACTATTAATTATTATTTTTGGCTGGGTGTAGTGGCTCATGCCTGTAATTCCAGCACTTTGGGAGGCTGAAGTGGGCAGATAGCTTGCGCTCATGTGTTCAAGACCATCCTGGGTCACATGGCAAAACCCTGCCTCTACAAAAAAATATATAAAAATTAGCCAGGCGTGGTGTTGCATGTCTGTAGTCCCAGCAACTTGGGAAGCTGAGATAGGAGGATGGCTTGAGCTAAGGAGGCAGAGGCTGCAGTGGGCTAAGATCGCACCAGTGCACTCCAGCCTGGGCAACAGAGCCAGACCTTATCTCAAAAATACATATATATTATTTTTAAGGTTATTTGTCCTCCACAATTAACTCTCAAGTCTTGCCTTGTCATGTCCTGTACTGATGCTCTTATTGAAACTCTTTGATCATCCTTATATCTTGATCAATACCACACCCCCAACCTTCTCTAGAGGAGAATTTCATTTTTATATTCCCTGCAGAGAAGATGGTAATGAGTTTTCAAAGAGGCACATTAGGAAAACTGTAACCATTTGAATTCCTCTGCCTTGGAAAATATTCCACTGACAGGGTATCAAATATCAGTTTAATAACTAACCACACAGTCCCAAATTTTTTGGTATTTGATGATCAATTTTGCTATTCAGATGCCTTAATATATTGAGATTAGCGACATTTTTGATACATCTATACCCATCTAAAATTACACCAGCATCAACATTATCTTTCATGAACTGGCAGCATATGTACATACGTGGCCATACATAACACGGCCAAGTCTTCCAAATTTTGTCATTTAAAATGCGACATTTAAACAAAGGGGTGCATTTTTTCTTATCTCTAATGAAATACAACCCATTTCCTGTGGAACAGATAAGAATGAGGAAGAGGAGAGAATAACTGTTCATCTTACATATAAATTTTCATCTGATGCCAAAGTTTGAAAGTAGGTTGAAATGAAGTGAGATTGTCCTTACCTGTCTGAGATGCCACATGAGTCTATCTGAAGGTCACTGAAGTTCCCAAGGGACCCCTGCTGAACTGAAATCAGATCTATCACTTTGCCACTGATAGAAATGAGCCTCATACATCCCTGAAATCCACCAAGTGGACTTCTACATTTGGATCCAAAGCTTTTGTCAGGACAACCTGATAAAAACAAAATTAAACCAGTATGCATCATAATGAATCAGAATTCAGTATCACAGACAACTTCATTTTAAAAAATAAACAGGCATATGATTATTTTCTGTATTCAAGCAGGGAATAATGACTGTAGTCATTATTAGTTTGATCTAAATTACAAATTGAACTTCATACAAAGAATTTTTTAATTACATAGCATTCCCAGGTAGTCACTAGTATTATAATAATGTGCAAGGACATTAGTTTGATCTAGATTTGAAAAACATACACATTAGCTCCAGAATCCTAAACATTCCAGCCAGCAATATTAAACTATATATAACTTACAGATGGGAATTTTGAACTGCAAAATTAAGAGAACATAAAAGATGAAAACATGTACTATGTATAAGAAAAGATACTTTAATAATGGTGAAATGTCTTTGTATTTATAAAGCTAACTATTTGAAAAATGGGTTATCTTGACTTGGAATAACATTACCAACTGTTTATCAAGTTGATTATTGTATTTTCCTATACACAAAGAATAAATGCTTGAGAGGATAAATACACGGATTTTAGTAAGTCTTGATGGCTTAATATCAAAAATATTTCCCAGTTTGATTTTATTTATTCTTTGCCTCATAAAAGAATGTTTTATTTATACTGATTTTTATACTAACGTTTATATAACTCTTGTTTACAATTATTTAAATAATAAATATAAAATTAATCATTATTGTCTGTGGTTTAATGACATTCTAAATGTTTGTTTATCCAAGTGGAATAAATAAGTTTATGGAGTATGAATACGGAGTATGAATACATATATTACAATTTTCAATTTGTATAGGTATATGGTAGGTGTATATATGGGGTACATGAGATATTTTGAAGCAGGCATGCAATGTGAAATAATTACATCACGGAGAATGGGGTATTCATCCTCTCAAGCATTTATCCTTTGTTTTACAAGCAAGCCAATTAAACTGTTTTAGTTATTTTAAAATGTACAATTAAGTGATTACTGACTATAGTTACCGTGTTGTGCTATCAAACAGTAGGTCCTATGCATCCTTTCTAACTATATTTTATACCCATTAACAATCTCCCACTCCTCCCCAACTCCCACTACCCTTCCCAGCCTCTTGCAACAACACAGAGGGAAATGGAGACCATTATGTTAAGTGAAATAAGCCAGAAACAGAAAGACAAACATTACATGTTCTCACTTATTTGTGGGACCTAAAAATCAAAACCATTCAACCCATGGACATACAGAGTAGAAAGGTGGTTATTGTATTATTTTTCTTTAATCTTTATTTGTTTGCCATGATAGTCATCAACCACTATCACAATTTCAAAGAATAAGAAGTGAGTCAGCAACTTCTTAATTCCTGTACAATCCATACTAGTTTTCTACCTGTGAATTTCCATTATAATTAAATTGTTGGACTGATAATATTTTTCCTTAATGCTTTGTTTTCCTGACAAAATACATTTACATAGCATGTAAATGTAAAGTAAAGGACAGCATTCAAATTTAAAACTATTATCAGACACATTGAAAGATTTTATTTTAACCTAACAGAGACTTTGAAGTTTCAAATTTAATATATCAAGAAAAATTCATCAAAGCTTTTTGAGTATTAATTTATTGTATGGTACTACACACACTTCCAGTGCTTAAATTTCTTCTGTAGTGCAAGATATGGTTACCATAAACTCAGTATGTATTTTGGATGACTTATTAGCCAATTAAGAATGTTAGGGTAAAAACTGAAAGGATAATAGTTCAATAATATTTTGAAGCAACTACAATATGCCAGGAATATAAATAACTCTGCTAATCTTCTTTCTCCAGGTGGTGTTTCCTGACATATCTCAAACTAATTCAGAATAAAATAAATTGTGCAATATGCCTGTAGGGAACAAAACTAAGCAAACCCAGAGTCACAAGGAAAGATCATGGAATTTTACAGAAAGCACGCTATCCTATCATGAGGCACTTCATATTCCTAGCTACAATGTTCAGTAAGCAAGAGATTCTAGGAACAAAGAGGGGTTCAACCCAGGTTAGTGTTATTAGTCTATGATAACAGGCAGCTACAAGTTAATATAATGCAGTACCAGAGAGAAGTTCAGCACTGAGCCCAATTTGAGATGAAAGTCCTAAAATAGGAAGATTTCTGAAGAATACTTAATGCTGAATTAATGGATGGATCCATTACTGGAGGCAGTCAGCATGTTAAACACCTCTGAGGATAACAGATAAATTATCTCTATATGTCACTGCAGCAGAAGTGAGATGTCAGCTTAGACTTCACAGTGCTGTAGTCAGTTCATTTGATGGAGAATGTTTGCTTTACACAAGGGGAGGGGGATGTGAGAATTTTGCACACAGTATTCCCAGCTTGTGCTGCATGGCATGTTAGGCATTGCAAAAGATTCCATAGGGAATTTACAGACATCAGACACTCAGCCATCCTTAATCTAGAGAATCTAAATGTAAAATATGTAATTTATAAATGATAAAAGTTGAGCAGAATGTACCACCACAATGCAGTCTGACTTTGTGAAAAGCACTTGCTTGAGGGTGGGAAAAAAGTAAAGAGTAAAAAGTGATGGACGGATACTAGAAGTCTGGCATGGCATATATAGAGGGCTGCTAGTTCAGGACCAGCCCACCCTCCCAGTATGACAGCCACTGTCAAGACTGGTAAAGAGTGGAGCTCTTATAATGGAAACTTATGGTTAAATTTAGAGAGAAGGAGAACTGATGAGATGTATCTCATAACATGGAATAACTTCTTACTTGAACATAAACTGGCTGAAGAATTATCTAAAAAACACTTTCCACTAGACAACACAGATCCTAGTGTTAGAGAGGAGTCTCATCTACATAGAACTTTCCAGGGTCAACGACTGTCACAGTTTGCCCAGGACTGGGGAAAGGAGGTTGTTCCCAGGATGAAGGATTTACAGCTAAAATTGGCAAGAGTTGATCACTGCATTGCCTGTACCACCCAGGTCCCTGTGCCAGTTCTGCATTTCAGGGACCCTACTTTAGCCTTCCTCCAGCCATGCTCCAGCCCATGGTACCAGGAGGCCTCACAGGAAAAGATGATGTGTCCAATTAGAACCCCTTCCCCTCTAGTTCACTCCCAGGATCCATAATTCCCAGTCCAAAACCCATAAGTGGGCTTCCTGGAAGATGGATCTCCTTAACTTGGTTCTGGAAACACAAGGCTGGGGGCAGTGCCGGGCAGACTTGGGCAGCAGGCCTTCTGCTGTCATTCAGCCCCTTGCTTTCAGCCCTGAAAATTTTAGGGTGGCCTGGATTTTGCAGAGCTTGTATTTAATGATCAACACAATCTCATGCCAAGGTCAAGCACATTCTGATACAGAAGAATATCAACTGAAAAAATGATTGAATAAACAGACATACCTAAGTAAACCTGAGATTCATAATTTTTTAAGAAAACCCTGAAGTTGGAATTTTATTGTGGAAGCTCTCACAATATATTATTTAGAAACACCTTAACAGATGTAAAATTAAAATAAACATGAAGGAAGAATAAACCCAAAATTCAGGAGAGTGTTAACATGGGAAATCATAAGATATGATCCAAGGGACAGACATGCACTGATAATCTGTCTTTAGCATAGGGACACAGGGGTAGGTGTGTACTTAAGAAAAATTATTAGCAATCTTTAAAATGTATACATAATGTAAGGTGTGAACAATAGAGGAAACTGGATGTAGGGTGTGCAGGAACGCTCTATATCTTTGCAACTTTTCTGTAAATCTAAAACTATTCAAAAAGATTTGCTAAAAATGATGCATATTATATGTATTATAATAAAAACAAGCAAAATTACAGAGTACATGTGTGATATATTTTACTTAACATAACATTACAGTATGAGTAAAAGCAATCACTAGAGTAAGAATTTATACAAGCTAGCGAGGCATTGTTAAACCTGAATATGAAGTACATAAAATATGTGAAGAATGATGATTCTATTTTCATGATTTACAAACAATTTTATCCAGTCTTTTATTTTACATCGTTTAACAATAGGCCTATTTTTTTCCTTATCTCTTTAGTGCTTCTAAATCTCTTCCTTTGAAGTGAAAGCTCTTGGTTAAGTTGTTCCATATATCTTACTATTTATTAAAAGAATGTGTTACTATGGATTGCCATAAAATCAATCATATATTCCAAAGGGTTTTTTAAGCAGCCTGGTTTAAACATCTCAGTAAAGGAAGCAATTATATATTTTCAGATTGTTGGTCCTAAGCAGCCTTTTAAAGTAATGGATTATGTAGCAGATTTTTTGTTTGTTTCTTTGCTTTTAGGATTCTACAAATTGATTCATGGACTGTGTGTTCACTGTCAATACTTAGAAAAGAATTTGGATTTTATTGGTGAATAATAAAGACTGGGCTACCTCTATCAAACTCAGAAATGACTCCAGATAGAAGCAATTATTAAAATGCGACATAACAATGACAAAACGATGCTAATATAAGAAATACTTCAACATGATTAGAAGTGAGTCCTACTGCTGGCAGTTTTAAAACATTGCATCTCTAACGAAGAAGAACATTTGTTTTAATTTGCCAGTGATAAAAATTCATTTCCATGTTTTAGGTTTTCTTTTCCAAGCTTTTAGTTTAAATAAGCATCCACAGGGCAGGTGGATGCTTCATTTGCTTTTGTTCTCTAAGGGAGATGAGCTGGTGGCAAAGGCTGATGCCCTGATTTCATCAAATGTATCAGTGCATTATTGCTTAGCAAGGAGAAGAGATTGCTGTGGCTGATTAAGTTAAATTATTTGACCATTGGCATAATATTGTCCTTCTGCATTGGACAGTAGGGAAGCAATAAGGATGCTCTGAAGGAGCTAAGAGGCATAATCAAGAAAATACTGCACTTAAATCAGCCCATAAAATCAGAAGAAGACATGTATGGACCATTTAACATTAGGAAAATATAAAAAGGTTTGAAGGTAAGAACTGAAGAGGGTGGCCTACTTAAAATCAATCTCATTATAGAAATTGTAAACATAAGTAAGTCCACCTTGCAGAAATGCACTTCAGGTCAGAATTTTTTGACTGGATCCACCCAAAATTTCCATGGTCAAAGACAGTGAACAATTATTCCTTAGTATTTATATTGGCTAAAACATGATGACTTCCCCAGGACACAGGGGCACTAATGTAAATATGGTTTAGTTGCTCATAGGGTCTGATGCCCATTCTTACCTCCAAAATAATAGGTGCCACCTGAATAAATCTGCTCAGGCCCCAGCAGAGGAGTAGCAGAAGCCATATGGCCATCCACCGCCACACTCAAGTGATTCTTTTTAGCAGATAAAGAGACAGAATGCCACTGCCCATCATTTAATCCGACACCTGGGGAGATGAAATCAGTTAGAGCTCTCTCTCAGTAGTGAACACTGTAAGAAGTTGGTCAGAAACAGCAATACACACATCACTCAACCGGGTACAGTACTTAACTCGATTAATTAAAAACAATGACATCAACAAGTAAAGGGAGACAAATGGGAAATCAGCATCCTCTATGTGGAAAATAGGGCATTCCAAAATTCGCAACCCTGGACAATCCTGGATGGTTAAAACAGTTCAGTTATTTGTCATAGACTGATTTTACCTTCCATCTGTGGAATTTCCTTCTTAGGGAAGAAGGGTTTAAGAATTCCCAAAATTCAAAGCTATACCCAATAAAATGGTTTACCTACTATTCTGCACTTTTGTATAACCACCTTTTTATAGTAGGATAATAGAATATTTAGCAAACTATATCATCAATTATTACAAAAATACTGCAATAAACTATTAATAGAGAAAGTTTACAGGTATAACATAAAGTTAAAAGATAAAGCACCATGAAAACCTATTTATATGCAATTGATCCTCATAATTTGTAGATTTTATGTTTGAGAATTTGCTTCCTCACTGAAACTTACTTATAACTCTCAAATCTTAAATATTTGAAGGGACCTTCTCAGTCATTGGAGGACATGTACAGAGCAGTAAAGAACTTGAGTGGCCCTCTCCACGTTTCCTGCTGAGGTCAAACAGAGCAATGTTCTCCCTTATTGCTTTAGCTCTCATACTATAAGCAACATTTTCTTTAAATTTTTGTAAGTTTATTGGTGATTTCACTGTTTAAAATGGCCCCCAAACATCATGCTGAAGTGTTGTCTAGCATTTCTAAGAGCAAGAAGGCTGTGATGTGTCTTTTAGAGAAAATGCATGTGTTAGCTAAGTTTCGTTCAGGCATGAATTATGGTGCTGTTGGCAGTAAGTCCAATGTTAATGAATCAACAACATTACACTAAATAAGACATCCTTAAACAGAAACACACATAAACAAAATTAGGCTCCCCAGGAACCTTACTCTGTATTTCCCCCAGGAGCAAAGGTTCATTATTCCCTAATTCGGTGTTCACAGACTTTTTAGAAAACAGCTATAATAAACAATGAGAATAAACTCTGTATATATTTATACACAATCCTAATTATATTCTTATGTAAGTAGGGGAAGGGACCGAACAGAAATGTTCTTACATGGAAACAGTAGTTTTTTATGAAGGAAAAATGTGTGATTGTTTCTATTTACTTAAATATTTTCCAAGTTTATACGTATACATATGTGTATATATGTATAAAGTCAAAAGTTGTTAAAATCAAAAATCAAGGTATTCTTATCACCTCTAAAATCAATCTCTAGTCCCTTCTAAGGAAGTCCCAGTGTCATGAATCCATCAGAATGCATAGACTTTTCCTCTTACAGGCAATCGATTCTACAAGGAGCTCTGTGGTTAAATACTGAGCAGAGACAAGAAATCTAAGCGTCTTTGTCATGAATTTACCAGTCAGGTTTACATTCATTTGAAGAGTCAACTCTGTGTGATTCTGCAGATGAAATTCGTAAACAAAAAATATAAGCAATCTACCAAACCCAACAGCCTCTTTTCTGATATTACATGTGATTCTTCACTGATTTTATGCAAACATCTTTTCTGATATATGTGATTTCTTTTATTTCCTCAAGCAATTTCTACCACATGTATTTTGACTGAAAATACATTAAAGCTTCCTTAGGTGATTACATGTCTTTGCCCTGGATTATTTAGTCTTAACACAAATCTTAGCCAGGGCACAGATGCTCACTTTTAGATCATATCCATGAACCAAAAAAGATTATCGAAGACCCAACTCTGGTTTGGTTTGTGAAGATAATAGGAAAGGCCTGAAAACTGGAATAGGAAGAATGTAGGTTAGATACTTTTAGACACATTTTCTAAGAGTGGACTCTGAAATAGACAGCTGAATAGAGTTATGTAATCCTTGATGGTATAGGACTGGATTAAAATAAATCAGATGTCCTAGATTTGTCATCCAGTGCTTCCTTTAAGACAGATTTCCCCCATTTAGAGTGAAATTTCTTATATGCTCTTTGTATCACATGCACAGGCCCTTCCCAGTCTACCACCTGCCCCTGGCATTTTTCCTCCACCTCATTCTCAAAGCCCTGTTTGCAAGACTCTACTTCTCTTATTTTGTTTTAGGCTTTCCATTGGTCTCAGACAGCTCTTCTCAAACTATCTGTGGGGATGAACATTTTATTTTCTGATCTATTGCAAATTGACACTTTTATAAAATATGATGAAAATAAATTACTAAAAAAATAGATTTTGGCAAGGTTGCAGAAAAAAAGGGGAATGACTGTACATTGTTAGTGGAACCATAAATTAGTTCAGCTTCTGTGGAAAGCAGTTTGGAGATTTCTCAAAGAACTAAAAAAGGAATACTATTCAAAGGAGCAATCCCATTACTGGGTCTATACCCAAAGGAAAATAAATCATTCTACCAAAAACAGGGGGACCCAATCTCCATGGCCATCGACCGATACCAGGTCTGCAGCCTGTTAGGAATCGGGTCACACAACAGAAGATGACTGGCTAGTAGGCAGGCAAGCGAAGCTCCATCTGTATTTACAGCTGCTCCCATCACTTGCATTACCGCCTGAGCTCCTCCTCCTATCAGATCAGTGGTGGCATTAGATTCTCCTAGGAGTTCTAAACCTACTGTGAACTGCACATGGGAGGGATCTAGGTTGCACACTCCTTATGATAATCTAATGCTTGATGATCACTGTCTCACATCACCCCCAGATGGGACCATCTAGATGCAAGAAAACAAGCTCTGGGCTAACACTGATTCCACATTATGGTGTGCTGTTTAATTATTTCATTATATATTAAAATATAATAATAGAAATAAAGTGCATAATAAATGTAATGTGCTCGAATCATCCTGAAACCATCCCCCCCACATCACAGTCCATGGAAAAATTGTCTTTCATGAAAGCAGTCCCAGATGCCAAAAAAGTTGGGGACCCCTGGCCAAAAAGATGCCTGCACTCACATGTTTATTGCAGTATTATTTACAATAGCAAAGACATGGAATCAACCTAGGTGCCCCGCAATGATGGAATGGATAAAGAAAATGTGGCACATACACATCACAGAATACTATGTAGCCATTAAAGAGAATGAAATAACATTGTTTGCAGCAACATAAATGCAGCTGGAAACTATTATCCTAAGCGAATTAGCACAAACACAGAAAACCAAATACAGCATGTTCTCCCTTAAAAGTGGGAGCTAATCGTTGGATACACATGGTCATACATATGGGAACAACAGACACTGGGGACTTCAAAAGGGGAGAGGGAGTGGGGCAAGAACTTAAAAACTACCTATCAGGTACCATGTTCGCTGTTTGGGTAATGCGTTCAATTGAAGCCCAAATCTCAGCACAACGCAATATATCCATGTAACAACATGCACTTGTACATCTGAATCTAAAATTTTAACAAATAAAATAATAAATAAATAAATAAGAAAGACATAAAATACAAGCCCACTAACCATATGCTTAGATGTTGCAGTGATCTCTTTTACCAGTTTCTAGTTGTTTAATCTCCATTTTTACATTTATCTTATCATAGATCTGTAACAAGTATTTCACTGAGCCACTGCTGGTCCAGGGACCACACTTTGAGTACCAGGGTTCTGGGCAGTCATTGGTTAAGCATGCAACAGGATTAAGTAAAAGATTTGGGGAGGCCTATTGTCCATAGAGAAGCAAAAACTAAATTACGAACAAAAGACTGCCAGAGCAACCCACTCTGTAATTTGGCACACATTTAAGCATACCCATCTAACAAGCTAGCAGGTTGCAGGTTGTTAGAATTACCCTCGGTTCCTGACAGCATGTAGTCTACAGCAATTTTTCACTTCCTTGAAACCTCCCGCAAATCAGCTAATGCAACACAAATATTATGCCACCCCAACAACTTTGTCTTCAGACAACCCTTGGTTTCCAGGGTGTGTTCTCTCTGTTACAATAAGCAATAAATTCAACTTGTTTAACTCCAGATATGTTCATTGCCGTCTTTGGCTGGAAAACATTGACAATGCCAATTGGAATAATGGAAGGATGAAATAATAAATGGAAGTGTTTGCAATTGTAGGTTTAAGAGGATGAGATTGTGGACTAGAAGCTTCTCTCTCTCTTTCTCTTTCTGTTGCTCTCTTTTACTGTCCTTTGGCCTAAACTATATAAACATAAAAAATACAGCAGGAGAAAAAAGATTTATGTCTACTCCCTCTCTATAGACTGTCTTCTAGTTCCATTCCTGAATTGCATCAGAAGCATGAGAGCTTAGTTGTCATCACCCTCTCATAATACTACAACACATATCTGTAGTGCACGATGTATAAGAAAAAAAATCAGCCTGCCATGTAGAGCAGGAGTTCTGCAAAGGTGCAAAAGGCAATTATACAAAGGCCATTCCTCAGGGAAAAACCAAAGGGTGTTGCCTCTTTCCACGCGTATTTCAGTGCTCTAAAGTGCCAGACGTTCTTATATCCACTAACTGTAGTCACTAACCAGAATTAAGGATCCAGATCACTAGATAGCTCTTGTCAAGAAAAAAATATGGAGGTGGTTGGTACCCATTACTTTGGTGGAGAGCAGGAGTTTAAGGGGTGACAGCTTTACAGCCCAAAAGCTAGGAATATTTCAACAGTGAAAGGGAGGAAGAGGGACTGACAAAAATGGTTCTCCTGGGTGCAGCAAATCAAGGGGGCTGCTTCATTGTCAGGGGCACAAGAATCTAGAATGCTTAGTAATAGAAAAATGCAGAAGCATCTCAAATACTGCAAGCCTGCCTCTGCCAGGCCCTGCCTATGGGAACAAGAGGCATAGTTATAAGCCTGATTTTCACTGTTAGGCAAAAACAGTAGCAGAAAGCTAAAATCATAGCAGAAATCTCAAATTTGATTAAAAAATTGTGTTTTAAATAAGAAAATAAAACTATACTGTTCAATGATTTTTGCTTTGACATCTATAAAGGTGGCAAAGACTAAAAATATTTTGTGTCATAAGGGATTTTATAGTGCTGCTAATATGTTTCATGATTCAGACTAATATAATATCTTGAGTATTTCAAAAATGAATTAAGCTGACATAATATTTTTAATTCCAAATGACAATTTGCAAAACTGTACATCATATTAAAAATTTAGTCTGATAATTCAAACATATGCACAATTCAGTTCTTTCTCAATACAATTTAATCTTAATTTCATTATAAAATATATTAAAATGCTGAGTTTTTCTAACTTGTAAGAATTGTAAATATATCTCCAGTAGCTAAGAAAAATTAATCCATCCCTTTATAATGAAAAGATTTAGTACAATGTGACAGCAATCCGCCAGTAAAGACACGGTTCTCTTGAAAGTCGTTATAATGCATCCTGACAATTGGTTTAATTATCAAACATTGCATTAATGAAACATAAATGGAAAGTTTTCCCCTTGAGAGAACAAACTGACCACCCACCCAACTACCATTAAAGTAGTCTATTTTCAAATGCAAAATGCACTTGCTTCATGGGAACTAGCAAAAAATAACATCGTGAAAGAAACTGGAAAAAAAAAAAAGAGTAGAGAGAGTTTTTAAGTAAAATCCCACCCATGTTATCTTCAGTGTACTGACATTTGAATTTAGTCTAGTATCAACATCAGATGATGTCACAACAGATTATATTGTATATGAATGTAAACATTCATTTAGAAATTTTTAAATCTCTCAGTGTATTTTATACGACTTATACCTAGTCATAGATTATACATGCCTGTTAAGTTGTTAGAAATGAGCTGGCTTCAGCCTGAGCAACATGGAGAAACCCCACCTCAACCAAAAAATACAAAAATTTGGTGGGTGGTATAAGCCTGTAATCCCAGCTACTCGGGAGGCTGAGGCAGAAGAATTGCTTGAACCCAGGAGGCAGAGGTTGCGGTGAGCCAGGATAGTGCCATTGCACTCCAGCCTACGCAACGAGAGTGAAACTCCGCCTCGTGAAAAAAAGAAAAGAAAAAGAAAAAGAAAAAATAAAGAAATGGGCTGGCTTCCTGAAGCTCACCACAGTAATATTGCACTGAAGTGGTTTCTTTAAGATGTTGAAAATTAGAGTATGAATATAACCACTTCAGAAGATGTCAAATATATCACAATAAATGACACATTAATGGCAAGCTTACATTTTTAGACCTTCATTTTCAGGGCCTATTAATTATTAATATGAGACTGATTAATTTATTTCTTTTTATCTAGCCAGCAAATCTACTACATTTTGAACATTACATAAAAAGTCATAGCATAATATCTCTTTAAAAATTATAACTAATATTGAATTCTCAGTTCCATATTTAAACTACAATAGTCGTACAGCAACAAAAAGACATATAAAGAATAGGCATTTGTATATCCATTTCCATACTTGTTTTCTTATATTTAATTTCCAACTGTATTTTAACTTGTCATTTTTTTTTTCTCCTCTTCAAGTCACACTCTACTATGTTTTGGTCATAGTTGATACAGAGGAGTAGTAAAATGGAATCTTTAAGTTATTTTTAAAGATCATTTGTTAAATTAATGTAGTAATTTACCCTAAGGGAACCTCTAGTTGCTTGGCTTGGATGCTATTGTACATATGTACAAATGTGATGTAGAGCTTTCGTCAAGAATGATCAAATTTTAATAGACAAAAATATCCCTCACTCAAAGCACTGACCTAAATCAGACATTCATTTTCCAGACACTCATATAGTGACCTTAATTATACTACTTCTAATCATTAAAATGATACCATATTGCCTAGAAGTAGAGAGAATTTCATTTGGTGCCCAAATGAGGAACTTTGCACAAATCTTTACATCCTCAGCAAGTGAAGTTACTGTTCACACTGCACACTCATAAAGAGATACAGATATACATCCCAGAAAGACCTCTCCCTTTTTCCCCACAAACCAGATAAGACTAATAGATGTGTTAGGAAAAGTCTAGTTTTCCCTTGAAGGACACTTAGTTAACGTGTTGGCCTGTTTCAAAGTCTTCACGTTTTCCCCAAAACACATCACCTTAGGATATGTTCTTTGTCCAGAGTGAGAGGCAGGGTCATGAAAGGAAATGCCAGTTCCCCCAAAACTATCATTTTAGTTAATAAGAACTGCTAGTGTTGGAACCATATTTAAAAGAAAATTGGAATCAAGTTCCTCTAAGGAAGAGTACTTATAATCTTATTAACCTGAGTATTCATTTATTAAGCAAACATTAAATTTTTGGTTATGCGTAAAATTTGGTCACAGAGATAATGAAATCCTTCAAGTCCATATGCTTTGCCCTGGGGGAATACATCTATTACCTGCTGTGATGTCACTGGGTAATTTTCCTGGCTGGTAGAGATTCAGCTTAAGTTTTCCATCACTCAGAAAGAGGAGCATACCCCCTGAAACCAGCTGAAGTTCAGTGAATAGCAGAAGCCCTGCCTTATTCCAAGTTCGAAATTGAAAAGTAGCAGAAACCTCTTCCTCTTCAGAGAAGTCTGGCAGCACTAAATAACTCCCGGAGCTCAGAAAAGTCACAGGCATAGATTGTGGTTGTGAACAAGAAAATGACACATTTCCCTGAGAATAAAGTTTAAGAAAAAGCTTTCAGAATGTTATTCACATCACATTAGTAACACAATTTGAAGGCTGTTTTTCAATCTCACATTATCCTCGATTTAAAAAAACAATCACCTGCTATCAACATGACAATTCAAATCATTGCCCTGTTTCTTAAAGGTTCTTCAACCCTTTTCTCTGCTCTTCTCTCCATTTATCAACTTTAATATAAATTTAAAAGTCAGTGAAATCAACCTTATTTAGAAGAGCACACATTGGAATAAAACATTTGGTCCTGGTCAAATGAAAACATTTGGCTCTATTATGAATCTGTGAAAAGTGAAATTATTTTTATTGTAAAAAAATATGTTTTTCCAATGAAGGAAATAACAAAAGCTAAACAGCAAACCGCACTAATCCATATGCTACCCTATAATGTAAAGTCAATTATAAGACTACCAAGCCTAGAAAAAAAATGGGAACATTTTTAACAACTGTAGATTGGTCTTTTTTTCTTAGTGATACATAATAGTCATACATACGTATGAGGCATAGGTGATATTTTGACACATACATGTAATGTGTAATGAGCAAATCAGGATAATTTCATTTTTCTTTGTGTTGAGAACATTGCAAAACTTATCTTGTAGCTATTTTGAAATATACTATAAATCCTTATTAACTATAGTCACCCTACTGTGCTACTGAAAACTGGAATTTATTGCCCCCTTCTTTCCAATTATATTTTTGTACCCATTAACCTGTGGTTTCATCTTATGCATCATTTGGATAGCTGCCTGATATCTTATCAGCAGCAAATCCTCTTGCCAGTGAAGACTGCATGGTCCTTGCAGTTTCTAGAAACTTGTGTCATGGATAAAATACACACATGCATGTGTGTAAACACACATACACGTATCTATAATATTTTTATTTTCCTTTTAAATCATCTCAATTTTATAAAAAACAACTATTTTAAAACCTTGCTGGTTGTTACGCTCATTATAAATACCACCAATTCACACATAATTAGAAATAAAATGCTATGGAAACAATAAATATACTTGTGGTGTGCTTTGGGTTTTGCCCACACATGAGCTTAAATTTACATACTTTGGATTTTAAGCAATGAAAGAAATTCATTCAAAGCAATATGTGTCTGTTTTAGCTACAAATCATGTTTCCCAGAATCCCCTTACTTGTCTGCTTCTGGGTAAAAGCCAAAACAGAGAATTTGGGTGGTATTTGACAGTTAGAATTAAAACACCAGCAACACATTTTGCCCCAAAGGTTTTTTCTGTAATCATGTGTGATGAGGGATGGTCACACAGCGGCTGGTTTGTTCCACTCTGTCCTTGCTCTCCTGCACTATGGCCTGTCTCTTCTTCCCGACAGCTGGCCCGGCTGACCAACAGCAAGCCCAGGCTCAACCCGGATGCACAGCTGGGGGACCCACAGGGGCAGTGGCTACCCACAGGCAACAACTGCCCAAGTTCTCTTCAACCCTCCTAGGCTGAAAACGTCTGTGAGCTCCAACACGCCTCCACACACTGTTGCTTTAGACAAAATTAATGACTCCTCTGATCCCCCACACTTCCCTTGCCAGGCCATTCACTTTTTAGCTCCTCTGAAAATTGTTAAGGTCCAAGTCCTAAAATAGATGCACTGTTCACAATACTTATATTGGTGCTGTTTCCCTAACTAAAACCTAACCAAGACAACTATATTTAAATTCTGCCCCATTTCCATAGAATCCGAATATAATGCAGTCTGACCAACACTGCCATTTGGGCAGATTGGCAGAGGCAATATTGTAACACATCCTATATTTGCTTGTGGTATTAAGATCTCTTGGTGCAGATTTTCTACATGCGATGTTTCTTAAATGCTGTTTTCTATTTGTCTCTTTTATTTTCATGAATGACTATGGCAAAATACAAGTTTTTCACATGTCTCCCTAATATACATGGATGTTATCTGATTCCAGAAACTCTGTATCCTTATCTGGTAAGTTTGTCAGGGAATATCTTATTTAAAAAATTACAGAGTAGGCTAGGTACAGTGGATCATGCCTGGAATCTCAGTACTTTGGAGGCCAAAGTGGGTGGATCACCTGAGGTCAGGAGTTTGAGACCAGCCTGACCAACATGGAGAAACCCTATCTCTACTAAACACACACAAAAAATTAGCCAGGTGTGGTGGCAGGCACCTGTAGTCCCAGCTACTCAGGAGGCTGAGATAGGAGAATCGCTTGAACCTGGAAGGTGGAGGCTGCAGTGAGCCAAGACCGCACCACTGGACCCCAGCCTGGTGACAGAGCAAGACTCTGTCTCTAAAGAGAAAAAAAAAATTACTGAGCAAAAGAAATTAGACTACTGTGAGTAATGACATCACAATAAAATTAAATATCAACCATAAAAACACTGCTTTACTTCATATAAAGACAAAATAGTTATGCCCCAAAGTTACAATTCTTTCAGATAGAATCAATCTTTTATATGCATATTGCCAATCAAAGAAAAATATTTAAATAAGAGTAACCTCTAAAACATCCTGTTAAATGGGAACCTAAAATGGAGCAATTTCACTGTTTGGAAAAAGAAATACAGTTTTACTAATGTCTGCATATAAAGACTCTTACCATAGCAATGATCTGTGGTTTTTGTTGCTTGACCAAATCAATGATATTCACTCCATTATAGTAGAGATTTTCTAAGCATCCATGAAAATTTCTATGTGGGAATGACACTGATTTTCCAGGTGCTGGAATCCCTCCAAAGCTGATCTTAGAAAGAAAAATGGCATCAATAATATTGTTTAGTGATTTTTCTAATAATCTGCTTAAGTTATTATGATTAGCAAATATAGCTATAATCACCACACACAGATCAGTTTTTCGTAATCCTACACACAAAAATTAAGATATAGATTAAAACAAATTTATGTGCATTTGGCTTTTATTCACACTAGAACTTTATTTTTACAAGTTCCTGATCACATCTGGCTTTGATATCTATTGTTTGATGAAAAATACATCTTTATATCATGGTAAAACTTGATCAGTTTGACACTGTAACCAATTACAATATTTTATTTTACATATGTTTCTGGCACATATTGATATTTGTGCATTTGAATCTACTGCTAATGAATTAATTAATCAGTTTGTTGCTACATTCCCTTCATAAATCCATACTGCTCACAAATACCCTAGAACACAAAGAAGTCATAGAAAATATCCTGTATTTGTTTGTGGTAGGAAGATCTGTTGGTGCAGAAGATCTCCTATGTGTTAATGCTCTGTAACTACATATTTCAGGTAAAAAAGATGATCTCCCTCTATAAGAATAAATTTACACACTGTGAGAAAGATGAAGCGACAAGTACTGTGTGCCCAAAGCTGCTACTGTGAGTTCGGCCACCTTGGGAAATGCTTCACCTGCTCTATGATTTACTGTAAAAGGTGGGTTCTTTATAGTGTATTTTCCTTTGGGAGATTAAACCACATATGCATAATTAAATCAGCTTTCATTGAAACATAACCATCACACCTCATCATCAAGTTTCAGGAAACTGAATTCTCCTTGTGCATGGAAATGATGCCTGTGTTCGTCCACCGTAAAGTTGATTAGTTTGCCCAAACGCTGGATGAGCACTGAATGCCAATGCTGATCATCTAGCAGGCTGCCCAGGGTGAGATTGACCAGGGTGGATGTGGAAGGCAGTTTAGCTTCACCTTAGAAGGGGAAAAAAATAACAGCACCATTACTGCCAGTTTAAAGAAAAACAAAAAGTTTCTCTTTTGTGGAACAGCATCTTTCAATAGTAATTGTAATCTCCTTTCATGCATTCCGTTTCAAATACTAGGATGGATTTCCCTGAAGTTTGAATATAATAGCCTCTCAACCTTGTTGCAATTTCCTCCACTGTTAATTCTTTTTATCATTATTACCAATTGCATGCTCATTTTCTACGTAAATTTTATCTTTGCTACAACCTCATTATTTTTACCACCTCAACATTTTTCAGTGATCCATCCCTTCCTTTATAATGTTAGAAAATAGCTATACAGTTCTATCAGCACTATTTAAAAAACACTGAATGAGGATTTTGTGCAATTTGCAAAATACAAACCATTTTTACATGAATGAGCAATATTGGCATATGTACAAGCCCTTGAATCTGATAAGCCACTTTGTTAAAAGATAAGCAATAAAATCATAAAGTTACTTAGGTGATATCTAAATAATCAGATTTTTGAGGACTTCACCAAAAAGTTTTACCTGAATTAATAAGTAAAAAGAGTCTTCCTTTTCTTAATTGCAGTGTGATGTGATCTCCATTTGGCCCTTCCCTGTGGAGTAGAACCCCATCACTCTGCATGGTTTTGAATTTCAAAGAAATGATATCTTTTTTTGGGCTCAGGGGTTTTTGATCAAATCTGTAGAGAAGGGAACTTTTTCCATCAAGATCAACCACTTCTGATCCTAGAAACAAAGATATTAGAAGTCATTCTAAGGACAAATGTATTTTTCATTAAAGCATTTTAAATGCATTATATATTGAGAAAAAGCATTATGTATACTTACGCATATGCATATACTGACAGAGTTATATTCTGATAAACCCATCATAAGTTGAAAATACTGTAAGTTGAAAATGCATTTAATACACGTAACGCACCAAACCTCATAGTTTAGCCTAGACTACCTTAAACATACTCGGAACACTTACATTAGCCTAATGTTGGACAAAATCATCTAACACAAAAACCATTCTACAATAAAGTGTTGAATATCTCATGTAATTTATTGAATATTGCACTGAAAGTGAAAGACAGAATGGTTGGATAGGTACTCGAGGTATGGTTTCTAATGAGTGCGTATTGTCTCTGCACCACTGTAATGTTAAAAAACCGTAAGTTGAATCTTTGTAAGTCGGGGACTATCTGTGCAGTTCAGCTCCTGACCAGTCAAAAGTAAAGGAAAATATAACCACCAAACGTCTAAATCCCTATTGACACCTGGGGTTGATTTCATTTTAGTCTTTACTAACCTGTTTATAAAATTAATGATCTAGAAATACATTTTTAAATGTATTCCTAATTTTCTCATTTATATATATATATATAATATCATCAAATATTATATATAATATTCTCATTAAATATGCATATTAATAATTATATATTAGATAATTATATATATTTTTTCTCATTAAATATAATATATATGAGAAAATTATATATATATATATATTATATTTTATTATATATATAGAGAGAGGCAGGGTCTTGCTCTGTTGCCCAGGCTGGAAGGTAGTGGCAAAGGCACCATCTCAGCTCACTGCAGCTTTGACCTCTGAGGCTCAAGAGACCTAAACCTCCTGAGCAGGGGGAACCACAAGTGTGCACTACCATGCTTGGCTAATTTTATTTTTTATGGAGATGAGGTCCTCATTATGCTGCCCAGGCTGGTCTTGAACTCCTGGATTCAGCTGATCTGCCCACCTCAGCCACCCAAAGTGCTGCAATTACAGGCGTGAGCCACTGTGCCTGGCCAATTTCCCATATTACTAAAGGCTATTTCTTCTTATTCCATTAAACAAAGTTATAATTAATATACATTAAATCACTTCACATATTTCACAATCAGTGTTTTTAATGGAATTCTTGAAATTCTGAAGTTAAATTTTTTTTTGGCTCCAGAGAAAGTGGTTTTGATATCTCAAAATTCTTTCATCCATACACTATGTTAACGAGATCTATACACAAAGATATACACATAGCATAGACCCATCAAATGCCACTTTTAGTACATGTTAAACTGACCTTTGTGTTTTGTATTATTTTATTACGTTTGTGGTTAAGTGACAGTATTTAAGAGCAATATTATTTCTGTCTTCTCAAGGGCATTGTTGGAAAGACCCTGACTTAATGATATTGTAAGGTCTGTTCTGTGGTATTTGTGTCATAACTGTGACACTGACATGTTTTTTTCAACTTTCCGACCGTGTCTTATCTACTTATTGTCAAGATCACTCTTACTCAGTTCATCTGAAAAAATATGTCATGTTATACTAGTAACATAACAGTACATCCGTCAAAATCAGTTGCACCTGCACAAGAGACATAAAAAAGACTCATAACACTTGGAAATCCTGACAGTACTGTCTACATTTCATAAGCCAAAGATTTTTAAGGCAATTACCCTTGAGAGTGCACTTATGCAAGAAATGAAGAGGCTCAAAAAATACAATGAAATATGAAGCTATTTTTCAACTGGTAAGCTGGCTCTTCCAGTCAACAAAATGACATTCCAGTTTACTCATCTTGTTTCACTTGACAAAATTATTATAGCTACTCATAAGCCCAAATAGGCATTTGATTCTGATTATTAATCATATTTTATGTAAATCATCTATATACACCACCCTGCAAATTTTTGTCCACTATTTTATGCAGCCATCTTTTGAAGACTCAGAAGTTTTATTTTTTCACATTTTGCTAATGTGTTTATACAGAATTCATTCACCAAGTGCACATGAATAAAGATTGCATTCTGTAGAAAGAATAATGTTAGCCTAACAATCATTCCTTGTTACATAGCTGAATGAATGTGCATGGTAAAAATATAACTGTGTCAAATACAAATAATGCATCCTGTGATTATTAGATTACAATAAATTAAGAAAAATTCCAATAAGACAGACTTTAAATGTGGACACATTTGGAGCAATGCAGTTATCTCTGAGTTAATGTATCATTTAAAGGCAACTATGACAGTAATGATTTCATTTTAGATAAAGACTATTTTTGAAATTAGCTACCAGAAGAATTTTTCCCATTAAAGGTTTAGCTTGTGTTACTTTAGCCTACTAGTATTTCTTTTTTCTTTTTCACCACTGTTATTATTACATTATAATGATCATATTTATCTTCTGTGGCACCTAAAGCTTTTGTGCCTGGAATATTTCAATCAGCAATGGCATAGAGAAAAACATATTAAACCATTGATGCCTAAAGCAATTGCATACTCTTAAACGGAAGCCACTTGTCATTTTCTCTCATTCTTACTGTCTACTTGCTTCACAGGTATATGACTACACAATTCTATGAATTCATTCAATAAATCACAGGTATACGACTATGCAATTCTATGAATTCATTCAATAAAAGTTTATTTGACCCAATGTAGAGTCACTGTGTGAGATTCTAGGATTAAAAAAAAAAAATTCAACACAAATATAGCCCCTGTCCTCATGGTGCTTCCATTTAGTGAAGACAGACAATATTTAGCAAGTGAAAAACTAAGTTCATAAAAGCATTACAGATTGCAACAGGCATTCTGATTAAGAGTAACAGAAGGCTGAAGTCACTGAAGCTAGTTGATAAAGGGCTCTCTGGGTTCTCAGGTCTAGAAAAACCAGCAAAGGCAGATCTTCATCAGTAATCTTGCCACTCTCTACAGTCTTCAAGTCCTATAACTTGTCCCCACAAAATAGGATTACTCTTGGAACATTTAATTTCAAGAGGCCTAGACATTTTCCTAGCGCTGTCCGATTCACTGCCATAAAAGAAAGCTCTGAGGATTGCTGAGAAACTACAGTGACAGGAAATAATTTAGTGCTCAGAGTAGGAGTAAAGTTGGCTCACCTTGAAAAAGGGGGCCTGAAAGGAAGAAGGTACAGAAAGAGGGAAATCAACAAACTAGCTACAGTCACATCATAGATTTCCCATGCAGGTAAACAATACCCTTCAGAGAAAAAAAGAACAAAGAATAATTCACAACGCAAGTACCTTATCAGTACAGGAAAACTTCAAGGGGTATACACATAATATATAGAAATAGAATCTCATAAAATGAAAACAAATTTTGAGTGATTTTTAACAGTATTATTTTAGATACAAGACTCATTGTAGGTCACTTTTTTATAAGCAATTTTTCTAAAAAGTTATTTGCACAAACATATTTGATATATTTTTTAAAGTCATCTTAATTACAAAATACCGAGTTATGCTGCATAATCATATAAAAGCCTGAAAAAAAATAAATCTTTTGAGAGAGAGGCAGCATTTGAATTCTATATATTACCAGCACCCAGCTGTCCAAAAATGCTGGTGAGAGACAGGAATATAGTTTCTTTTGAAAGTGATCTTACCACTGTTAACAAAAATTAGAGGAAAAAAAGGAAATAAAGCAAAGAAATAACTTCACATCTTCTCAATGTCATAGTGTAATGTCTTCTAACAGGTAAAGATTATTTAATTCTAGGTGAATTAATAAATTCTGATTTTACTATTTATTACTGAATAATAATTAAGGCCAGAGTCTATAAAGTTACATGTAATCTGCAGATTTTTGCTCAGTAGAAATGCAAATAGCTTCTGTCTAGTAGAAACTATATTTCCAAAGTTTATGGGTTTATTGTCCTATTGAATATTAAAGATGTAAGAGGAGACTTGTTGCTTGATTGAAAGAAAGAATAAGAATTATTTCTCTAATTGTGAATTTGTTCATTAGTATGCTTATTAACTGAGGTTTTATATATATATATATATATATATATATACATACACACACATATATATTTTACATTCTATATTTTTAATGATTGGGTTATTATCAAGATTAATAAAGTGGCTCTATCATATACTGGTTCACAATGGGCAGGGCATGAACTCTAGTTTTCTAATAACGGTTACAAATTGTTCTGACAAATTCCCCTCTTTGTAGTCTAGCCCCCTTGTAAGCCATTTGTAATAATATATATTTCTTGTTAGCATAGTTATTAAGGCAACTTGCCTGTGTGGGTTTGAATCCTCACTCTAACTTGAGCAGGTATGTTAGTTTCTGCCACGGCATGGATGTGGTTTATCTCCATCAAAACTCATACTGAAATTTGTTCCCCAGAGTGGCAGTGCTAGGAGCTGAGGCCCACAGGAAAAGGTTTGAATCATGGGGCAGATCCCTCATGAATGGTTTGTGGCTGTTCTCAGGGTAGTGAGTGAATCCCTTCTCTCATGAGACTGATTAGTTCTCATAAGAACGGATTTGTTCTTGCAAGAGTGTGTTCCTATAAAGCAGAACACCCCTCAGGTTTCACCTTTTTGGACTTTTCCACATCCCTTTTGACGTTCTCCACTGTTTTCACCCTATAAAAGCCCTCACTAGAAGCCCATAAGATGTTACCACCATGCTTCTTGAACTTCCCAGCTTGCAAAACCATGAATGAAATAAACCTCTATTTTTAATAAATTACTCAGTCTCAGATATTCTGTTACAGCAACATAAAATGGACTAAGACAGCTTCCTATTACTGTTATAAAGCAACCACAAACATAGTCTCTTAATACATCACAAATTTATTATAATTCTGAAATTCAGAAGTCCTAAAATCATGGAGTTGGCAGGGGATGTTATCCTTCTGAAGCCTCTAAAAACTCATCTATTTATTTGTCTTTTCTACCTTTTAGTGACCACTTGGCTCATCGTGACCTCTTCCTTCATGGGACCAGTGTCACAGCATCTTCAAATTTCCCTTTCCTTCCCTCTCCCCCCTCCCTGCCTTCTACTTTCCTTTTATAAGGACCTTTGTGATTACATCCAGTCCACCTGGATAAACCAAAATAATCCCCCCCCCCACTGTAAGAGCCCCAGGTTAATTACATCTGCAAAGTGCCTTTGCTATGGTAACACAACATATTTACAGGTTTCAGAGACCAAGATATTAGGGAGGTATTATCCTCTCTATGACAGCAAGTTACTTAACCTCTTTGTCCCTGTTGTCTCATTTGTAAAATGAGAATAGTACAGACTTCTTAGGATTGTTGTATGCATGCTTATCTGCCTAGCTTTTAGAAGCTGACACACAATTAGCAATCAATGAATATTAACAACTACTAATGCTAACACTAGGATTTATTGCTAGAATGTTGGGCAGGAAAAGGTGCACAGCAAAAAATAATAAATGCATTTGGTGTATTTGTGACTCTTTAAATAATAATGAATTGCTGAAGTACACAAGAAACCCTTAATTATCAATGTCATTGCCAGGTTATTCAGCAAGGATGATTTCAAGCCATCTGTGGGTTCTGTGGCTTTTTCTCTGTCTGTCAGCTCCTGCCCAAGCTGACTTACCACAGCAATTGTTGGTGACCTGATTCCTCCTCAGTGAATACCTCCATCTCAAATCTTCACATTTAGAGCAAGAATCAAGGAAAAAGAGACTCACAAAGATTGTAGGCCCTACTCTCATATCAATTCTCCCTGTGACCCTAGGTATAGCTTGCTTTATTTACACAATTCAGAAATAAAATCTCCCATGGAATTAAGAGCTTTGCAACAGAAAATATTCAAATATCTTTCAGGGAGTTGTGCTAGACGTAGTATTCCTAAAATGTGTATTCCACCTTTTTTTTCGGGAGCACGTATTTATGGAGAGCTTTCTGTGAATACCGTGGAAGACACAGTGATGCATAAAAACAAAGGACAGTTTTTATTTTTTTTTGAAAGAGCTTCTAGTCAATTGGGGAAGACACACAACTCTGAGATGCAATTATTCATGCCTGTCTTCAGAGTTCCGCTTTTGTATCACGGCTGCATCTCGAATGATTTCTAACATGTGCAGGAGAAGGAGTTGATCCGCTGCAGCCTCTGAGAAGAGTGTCAACTAAATTGTAAAAATGCTTTACCTTCTTAAACAGCAAACTTTTTCTACCACTGCATATTTCACATACACACACACTCCTCATGGTAATATAGTCCAGTTTTCCCGGTATCTTCTCCCAACCCCTGCATCCTACCCTTGCTCCAGAAGTTTGAGTCTTCTCAAATTTTGAGGGGTTGTCACTTAAAAGAGCAATGTCCCCCCCAACTCCCAGGTGAATTACTAAGAAAAATATTCAAAAGCACAAACTGAGCTCTACGGTCCAGCTATATTAGAACCAATGGAAAAGAACCCCTTGGGATCTCCATATACATTCAACATTCAACATCCTGGGCTTGGCCTAATGTTTACCAAATCAGACTCTCAGGAATTCTAACCTGGAACAGGAATACAGGTCCCTGAAAGATTCTGAGTCAGATGTCAGCATAAGGGTTGTTTGCTAGGAAGAACAAGTAGGTTCCATAAACCTATTCTCTGAAAACAAATAACCTCACTGCATATTGAATTGTACCTGGAAATAAATTGTACCATGGAAATGAATGTTTTATTCATTTATACTGTGGGTGGGGTACTTGCAGATAGTTGTGGAGGTGGTAGAGATTTGTCCCCGGAAGATGTTTTAGGGATAAATTGATTCTGTGAGTTAAACTATGAATCACAGAATTATTGCTGAGGTCAGATGACTACAAAACTTAAAAGAGAAAAATTGGAATAGAAAATGCATAAACTAGAAAATCAATTTTTCAATGATAGAAAATTAACTGTTTTGAAGATCATGAAAGAGTTAATGAAAAATACACTAGGGTCTTTCATTAATTCTTTGGGAATCTCCACAATATATAAACAGAACAAGAGTGTCACCTTCAAAAATCAGAGAAAAAAATAATATAGCTTTTTCATCAACTGGAAAGGCGTATAGACCAAACTCCTCTTAAACTTGAAGTCAGCCTTAAACACTGATCACACTGTTTATTTATTTGAAAATTATTGCCCATGAATTACTAAACAAACAGAGGTCCAATTTTGACTTCTGAGAAACATAAATCAGACTGAGTTATTGTTTAACAATTATATAGTGAAATATTAAAGTAGCAGCATGATAGATAGCTACTTGAGACCTGCATTACTGAATTGGTTTTTTAAAGCGATGAAGAGAGACCAAGTACTCAAGAAATCAACAGGAAATAGATTGTACTATTTTTTCATGGTAGCATAAAAGAACACAGAATGATTCAAGGGACTCTTAAGTTTAAAACAACTAAAATTAATACAATAAAAAGGAAGAAGGCACAGAAATCAAGTGCTATATATCACTACAGCGGAAAGATGACTTTATTATCTTTTTAAATAGACCAAGTTAAGGTTAGTAACAACACACCAGGAGGTTATGGGAACAAACATGATCATTCTTACTTAAATATCAATCCAAATTATCCTTTTAAACAGATTTGAAATTAGTAACACCTACTATGTCAAGGACACTTGAATGTATCATCAGAGGATGTATGTTGCGTTTCTATCTCTAATATTTATTTGCAACTTCTGTAATGTCACAGAAGTTATCTAAATGCTGATTATCCATTTCCTTATTTGGATATGTATGGAAAAATTCCAGCCTCTCATACTACACAAAAGTGCTAGAGGGATCAAATGGAAATATCAAAATGCTCAAAATTTATTATTTTGTATACTGTTATCATTTTAATAATAACAACACTTGGAATCACATATGTTTATCTCAAAGGTATCTCTCTGTTGATCAATTGCTTTTGTGAGGATGTAATACATTTGTGATTTTTATGTATTTATGATACCATTTATATCATGCATAATCAGATTTTTAAAAAATTCAACCATTTAACCAATAGTTATTGAACACTGTGCCAAGTGTTATGGTGGGAGTTGCTGTTGCTACAGTGAACACATGTGTCCTCAGGGATGCTCCATCCTGAAGGAAGAGAGCAGGAAAATCCTCCTGTGTACACAGACATATTAACACATCATAATGTAAATATGTACAAGTTGTAATTGTACATATTTACCTGATCTATTTAAAAAGATAGCAAAGTAGTAAAGATATATAACTGTAAATATTTACAAATTATAACTGCACATATTTACAAATTGTACATATTTACATTTGTAAATATGTACAGACTAATATACAAATTCCAGAGTATGGAAGGAAAGGACAGGGTTACAGGAGACTTTTGAACATGGAGATTTAAATTTGGTTGGTGACTGGGGACAACATCTCTAAGGAAGTGCTATTTAAGCTGAGTAGGTAACCCTATATGTCAGCAGGAGTCAGGAAGAAGGAAGAAGTAGGAAAAGGGAGGGAGTGGGTATGGGAGGGATGAGGACTGTTAGGAGTGTGGGATAGGCAATGGAGGGCCGGATGGCACTGGCAGGAAGTAAATGGAAGTGGTCCACAGGGAGATGAATTACTGGCTGACCACCTAGACCCTATGAAGGCTTAGTTCCAGGTTTTGTTGGATAAGTCTATTTTGGTTTTGTTGGATAAGTCTATTTTGGTTTTGTTCTTAGCCCTAGGATATAACAATATGTCCTCAGGTACAGTCTTTACTCCCAAGGTAATACACTAGCGGGATTTCTTTCTTCTCTTTTTAAAAATCTCTACTCCTGTGACAGATTACCTTGTGGCATCTATTGAAAGCCCAAGATATTTAACAAATTCCTCTAAATTGGCAGGACTTGAACTCCAAAGGTGGTCCTTCCAGCCCTAGGCAGATACTAAAATCTTTAGACTTTTAAACCTCTGCCTCCTGCTTTCTCCAGGGCTGCTTGGCATTTCATCTTGAGCATGTGAGTTACAAGAACTGGCCAAGATCTAAGGAAAATGTGTCTGCAGGAGCAGGGACCCTCATCCCCTTACCTCCTTCTTTTGAATATTCCCACTCAATTTCTAGCCTCTCTGGCAACCTTGAACTCTGACCTTAGTTCCCCCCTGCCTAGTAAAATCTGGCTATTTTCTGCTGGTCCTTTGGTAAAGGTAAGATAAATGTGGATTTCCCAGAGTTTACTTCCCTTCTTCCAAGAATCAAGTCCTCTCCAGTTTCTTCCATTTCATTAATAAACTTCAGAACTCTGAAGCATGTTTTAAAAATATATTTCATTTAACACTTACAACTTTTATGGGCAGCAGTTTAGTCCAATAAAAGCTATACTGTCATGACTGACACTGAAAAACAAATCTTCTCCCTTCTTGTGAACTCTTATAGTTAGCTTGAACCCATCATTTATTTAGGGCTGTCAAACAGACTTATTCTATTATTCCTTTTTATTTATTACCTAAAATATTTAATTAAAGAGATACTCCCCCTCTTCTATCTGGTTATGTTACATAGGAAAAGTAAGATATACTTGGTGTCTCCTCTCTTCATTTGTGACTTTTCAAAATAAGGAGTTGGATCTTTATGTCTCTCATAGATGGGGCTTTTTCAATTGTTATTATCATGAACCCATTCACTCAAACATATTTAATTAGTTTCAAAACTTGGCAGTTACAATCCCTATTGATACTAAAACATTTTCATTTTTGGTCAGTGAGAATCTCAACTGATGCTGAATTCTTTTGCCATGACCCTGTTAAGTTTTCATAGTTGCCTTATTTTCTAGTATCTTAATAGCTAATCTTATTTTAATTTTAAAAGAACTCCATGTGTTGGTTAATACTGAGTGTCAACTTGATTGGATTGAAGGATGCAAAATACTGATCCTGGGTATGTCTGTGAGGGTGTTGCCAAAGGAGATTAACACTTGAGTCAGTGGGCTGGGAAAGGCAGACCTACCCTTTATCTGGGTGGGCACCATCTAATCAGCTGCCAGAGAATATAAAGCAGGCAGAAAAACACGAAAAGTCTAGACTGGCTTAGCCTCCCCACCTACATCTTCCTCCATGCTGGATGCTTCCTGCCCTCAAACATTGGACTCCAAGTTCTTCAGCTTTGAAACCTGGACTGGCTTCCTTGCTCCTCAGCCTGCAGATGACCTATTGTGGGGCCTTCTGATTGTGTGGGTTAATACTCCTTAATAAACTCCTATGTAAATATACATATATATTCTGTATTAGTCAGATTAACACTAACTAATACAGATTTTGGTATCAGGAGTGGTTCTAGAAAAAACAGAATATTAAGGATGGGGTTCTTTAGTTGTTGGGGGTTTCTGGAGTTGGTTGCTTAATATGACTAGACTCAAAAATGCTAAGGACTCTACTTCTAATAGCATGGAGAACACTGACAGTCCTTGGTATGAACTGTTTCGAGAGTCAGGCAAAATTAATGCATTTGATATTTACCACTCATGAGAGGCAGAGTTTAGTGACTCTGTATATAATATCCTTGATCATATATGGAAAACCAAGGAACATAATGAAGCTGGTTGGTTGTTCCTAAGTTCACTGGACAAAGTGATGAAAGAAAATGATGAACTCAGGGAGTCTGTCCCAACTTCAGAAGTAGATACTGAGCCTCAAATCTTCTAAGATTGCCCTGAGTCACAGTCTTATCTCCTTTAGAGAAAGAGCTGAACTTGTGGAAAATCAGACACAAGCTCTTACCATGTGAGTGGCTGATCTGCGACAAAAGGTGCATGCACAGCCTCACCAGGTGTCTACTGTTAAAATGAGGGCATTGATTGGAAAAGAATGGAACCTTGCAACTTGGGATGGGGACATGTGGGAGGACCCTGATGAAGCTGGGAACACTGAGCTTGTAAACTCTGATGAACATTTCTTGCCAGAAGAAACCGGTTCCCCATCACCAGTAGTGGCAATATCCCCTCCCGGACCCATGCTGCCATCAGCTTTTCCACCTTTGTCTAAGGAGATAAACCCTGTGCTGCCTGAGGCAACAGTGAAGTCCTCCCCTGAGGCAGTTTCCAAGCAAGATAATGTTGATTCTCCTCAGGAGCTACTCCCAGAACTCCTGTTTGTTTCTGTACCTATAACTAAAGTCCTGGCAGGCTCCTAGAAGTGAGGTTCAGAGTGTGACCCATGAGGAGGTGTACTACACTTGAAAAGAACTTCTTGAGTTTTGTAATTTATGTAAACAGAAATCAGGAGAGGAGGCATGGGAATGGATATTAAGAGTATGGGTAATGGTGGAAGGAACATAGAACTGAATCAGGCTGAATTTATTGATTTCAGCCCACTAAGTAGGTACTCTGCATTTAATGTTGCAGCTCAGGGAGCTAAAAAAGGTTCTAATAGTGTATTTGCTTGGTTAGCTGAAATATGGATTGAAAGATGGTCCACTGTGAGTGAGGTGGAAGCCCAGTGTCCCTTGGGTTAATGTAGAGGAAAGAATCCAAAGGGAGGTGGGGGATGGTGGAGTGGATTAGTCACTTTAGACCTACTCATCCCAGTTGGGAGAGTCTCGAAGATACACCCTTGACAAATACCTTGCAAAATAGATTTGTGAGGGCAGCACCTGCATCTATGAAAAGCCCTATAATTGCTCTTCTCTGTATGTCAGATCTAACAGTGGGAACTGCAGTCACTCAACTACAAAATTTAAATACAATGGGAATAATTGGATTCATTATTTTGGCAGGGGACAAGTGGTGGCACTCAACCGTCAAAGGAAAGGTGGGCATAGCTACTATTATGGACAGCAGAGGCAAAGTAACAAAAAGAATAGTCTGACTTGTGTAGAGCTCTGGCATTGGCTAGTTAATCACAGTGTTCCTAGAAGTGAAATTGATAGGAAGTCTACTGTATTCCTACTTAATTTTTATAAGCAGAAAACTTCTAGGTTGAATGGACAAAAGACTAATTTGAAATAGAAAAACAGAGAATCACAGCCATTCAATTTCCAGACTTGAGTCAGTTTACAGACCCAGAACCCATTGAATGAAGGGGAGGCCAGGTCCCCTTGAGTAAGGACCCCACTACACTACTGACAATTTAAGCTGATAATCTTTCTCCCACTCCTTCCCCAAGGAGACCTCCAGCCTTTTACCCGGGTAACTGTGCACTGGGGGAAAGGGAAATAATCAGACACTTCGGGGACTACTGGACACTGTCTCTGAGCTGACATTGATTTTAGGGGACATAAAACATTACTGTGGTCTTCCGGTTAAAGTAGGGGCTTATGGAGGTCAGGTGATTAACAGAGTTTTAGCTCAGGTCCAACTTACAGTAGGTCCAGTGTGTCCCCAGACTCATCCCATGGTCATTTCCCCCAGTGTCAGGATGCATAATTGGCACAGACATACTTAGCAGCTGGCAGAACCTCCACAGTGTCTCCTTGACTGGTAGGCTGAGGGCTACTATGGTGGAAAAGGCCAAATGGAAGCCATTAGAGCTGCCTCTACCAAGAAAAAACAGTAATTCAAAAATGATATCACATCCCTGGAGGGGTTATAGAGACTAGTGCCAATATCAAAGACTTGAAAGATGCAGGGTGGTGATTCCCACCACATTCCCATTCATCTCTCCCATTTGGCCCATGCAGAAGACAGATGGATCTTGGAGAATGACAGTGGATTATCCTAAGCTTAACCAAGTGGTGATTCCAATTGCAGCTGTTGTACCAGATATGGTTTCATTGCCTACTCATATTAACACATCTCCTGGTACCTGGCGTGCAGTCATTGAGTTGGAAAATGCCTTTTTCTCCGTTCCTGTCCATAAGGTCCACAAGAAGCAATTTGCTTTCAGCTGGCAAGGCCAGCAATAAACCTTTACTGTCCTACCTCAGGGATATATCAACTCTCTGGCTTTGTGTTAAAATCGTATTCAGAGAGACCTTAATAGCTACTTAACAATATTTAGTACTCAATAAACTACTTAATAAACTCATACATATTATATATATACACATACATACATATACATACATACACATACATATACATATACATACATACACATACATATGAGATGAACCAAACTAACTCCATCTTAGATGTGAGCCTGAATGACTCCATCTTGGCTTCCCCCCCCACCATTTCTCCCTTGAGTGCATACGTGGGCCACACTGTGCTGGGTCATGTTGTGCTTAGAACTATAGAAACATATAACCATTGTAACCATATCCTGCTTGACAAGCCCACTTGCTATTGTGAATACCCCCTCTGACTGATTGTATGGAAAGTACCAAATGCCCCCCTTGGTAACCAGCAACCATGGAAACCGCTTGTGTATACCCTCCTTAGTTAATCACCAATCATGGGAGCCTCCTGCCTCCTAGTTACCAGCCTCCTCCCCTAACTTGCTTATTCTGCTTCTGTAAAATTCCACTTTGACCCCTTACCCTAAGCAACATATAAAAGGAAATCAAACCCCTTCCTTGGCGCCAAGAGATTTTGAGCGTGAGCTGACTCTAGGTCACTGGCAATAAAGGGCTCACAATCAGATTCAGAGTGTGGTGTTTTCCTAACAACTCACTCAGATATAACATATATGTGTGTGCGTGTGTGTGTGTGTGTGTCTTATTGGTTCTGTCCCTCTAGAGAACCCTGACTAATACACTCCACTTGTCATCAAACTTAAGATTATAAACTTTGCAAATAATTAGAGAATTTATACTCTTTGATTTTAAGCCAACCAGAATCTATCTTCTTTTTAAACTTTGACATAAAACAAGATTTCTCAGCTACAATATTAGCTGATAGATAATCTGAGTGTAAGAACTGCCTAATTCACCTTAGTCAAGCTTTTAGCAGTTAGCATGTGGGACTTGCTCAATAAATACGTATTGAACTCAATTATAACTGTTCTTTCAGTAAATCTAACAAATTTATTGCTTTTCATTTTTTCCCCTAACCACACATGTGGTATGAGAGATTAGTATCCTAATAGACAGAGACTAATATCTAGCTCTCTTTCAGTGTTTTGTTTTTCTTACCCAGGTAAATGTCTGCACTTTTTATGCTACTTTTTAATATTTCCTATTTATATGTTTTCTAAACTTAAATCTGCTGATGGTTGATATGTAATTCCAACTTCGTATTTTATTATGGAATAAAAATTGAAACTTTTTACATAATAAAATGTACAGTCCTATTTTGTAAAGTTAATATGTTTTAAAATGACTGATGTTTCATTTGTTAAATATGATCCACAATTTTCTCTTAAACTGCTGCACTGCAGCAATTAAACACAATGGTTTAATACGTCTGTACATGAAGTTGCTCATCATGTCCAATCTTCTTCCTCAGTTCTCTCACGCCCTGAACTTTATTCCTGATCTTTAACAGGTTGAACACTAGAATGATGGAGAAAGCATTCCTGAGGCTTACTAAGCCCGCCTACACTCATTCATTTATTTCTGTTATTAGTCTTTATCCAGAAGAGTAACAAAAACAACAACAACAACAACAAAAAAGAATGTCTGTTTGCAACCCGGTATAATGTGGGCATGCTATGATTGGGAGAAGAAAGCTGTTCTACAAGTGGGTGGAAACTGTCCCTATTTGAATGTGGGACATTAGAGAAGTTGTCAGAACCAGAGATTTCTATACTGAGAAAGAAGATGAGTAAGAGAATTATCCAGACAGAGAAATGAAGGCTGGGTGAGTACATGGTGAATGCCCTAGCCATCGTGCAAAAGGCAAAATCATAAAATCAAGTCTTGCCACAGAAACAAATTAGTTGAGTATGGCTTGACAGTTGGATGTTATTCTGTTGGGAATGAGGAAGAGATGATCGTGGGCTGCAAAATGAGGATGTTTATACAGTAACTAGAGAAAGGAATTTAGAATTTACACTAAGGACAATTACCTCAGCAATTCATCCACAGTTAAAGAACATTATCTTCTGTGGTTTCATGCTGCTTCCTAAGGACATTGCAGGCATATTCACTTTCACCCGTTTATTTTCCTTAGTTCGCCATTGTTTACTTCTCTTTCAGACATATAGTATTGTTCTGTAGCATCAGACATATTCTTTTCTTTTTCTTTCTTTCTCTACCAGTTATTTATTTCTATACATTTCTTCTCCAGATCTATAAACATGACCACTGCTGCTATGGCCAAGATATTTGAAATTTATAGTTTCTCTTTGATCCTATGAAATTTAGCTTCTATTTCTCTCATTACTCAGGAAACAACTTCAAGTTTACTGACATAAAAGCAGAACATGCTCTTTGATACGGATTTTCCAATCACTTGATGTTCCCTCATAACAAGTTATTGCCCTAACTTGTTGGGGTAGAGGGCAATAAAATTATGTGTAGTTATCACAATAGCCATTTTCCTGCAACAATCACAGGATAGGCTTACATCTATGACCTCAGCAAACACGTACTAGGCACAAGGGGAGCCTGGTACAAAAAATTTATTTCACCTGAAAAATAGTACAAAGGAGCTGCTTTTATTATGGCAGAAATGTATTCCCATTTTTCAAGATCTGAGTAGTCATCCAAACATGGCACAAGTGGAATATTTTATAATTTACTAACAATAATGATATTTAGATAGGATTTAATTCTACATCTTCAACCCATAGGGCTTGCAGTTCCAATCTTCCATATATTACAGGCACTTAAACTCAATGTGTCAACAGTGAGATTAATTATCTCATTTCTTTCCACAATCTGTTTATTCTCTCATTTCACATCTTAGTAAGTGACACCCCCTTCCAGAGAGCTGTTCAAGTTTGAAGAAAAAAGGATCGAGGAAGGGAGGAAAGAAAAAAAGCAAATTTGATAACTCAGTGTTCCCTCAACGATAACCAACATCTCTTGATTCAATATCCTCAGAATATTTTCAATCCACTTACCTGTCCCTTTACTTTTTTTTTTTTTCTTTTTTGAGCCAGTTTTACTCTGTCACCCAGGCTGAAGTACAGTGGCATGATCTTGGCTCACTACAACCTCCACCTCTTGGGTTCAAGCGATTCTTCTGTCCCAGCCTCTCAAGTAGCTAGGATTACAGGTGCACGCCACCACACCCAACTAATTTTTGTATTTTTAGTAGAGACAGAGTTTTGTCATGTTGGTTAGGCTGGTCTTGAATTCCTGACTTCAGGTGATCCACCCACCTTGACCTTCCAAAGTGCTGAGATTACAGGCATGAGCCATCATGCCTGACCCTTCTCCCTCTTTACTGATTGCTGTTCCTCTAGCTTGGGGTTCTACCATCACTTGTCCAAACAAGAGTAAAAGCCTTCTAATGAGCTGCTGCCTCCAGATTTTGCCCTCTAACCTGTAGCCCTAATTTCAGTCTAAATGACTGTACTCAAATAATCATCCCAGTAATCCTCTTTCCTGTGCTTGACTAGGGTACAGCACTTTCCCTATTTGGACCATCCTCTCAGTCTCCCATGTGAAAATATCTGCAGATGGAGTCTTGCTTCAGGCTGGAGTGCAGCCCCGAGATCTTGGCTAACTGCAACCTCCGCCACAGCCTCTGGAATAGCTGGGATTACAGGTGTCCGCCACCATGCCCAGCTAATTTTTTGTATTTTTAGTAGAGACAGGGTTTCACTGTGTTGGTCAGGCTGGTCTTGAACTCCTGACCTTGTGATTCACCCACCTCGGCCTCCCAAAGTGCTGGGATTACAGGTGTGAACCACCACAGCCAGCCTTAGTCTCAACATCTACTGTTAGAAACTTTCTTATACTAACCACAATTTATCAATCACTTTATCCCTCACACCCATACTCACGCTACAATATTTTACACTTAGTTCATACAATCTTTCCAACATTGCACATGCCTACCTCTATTAAGAAAATATATTTGACTTTAGAACTTCTTCCTATACCCAATACCTAGTACTTTTTTAGCAAGTGTCAATAAATTGTTAAAAGCTCAATACATGTATGATTCTTACAGTTATCAAGAGCACTGTCTTAGGAAAATGATAGAGTTGATTTTAAATCCTAGATCTAACATGGGTTGTGTAACCCTGCAGAAGTTACTAGTTTCTCTTAAGTTCACCTTCTTCTATGTCAGGAGAGATGAAGCAGTCTGTGAAGTGTGCTACACTTGAGTGAATGGCTCAGGTAAAGCACACCCAAGTCACCTCTATTTGGTGCAGATGAGGAGGTACAGACAAAGGAGACAGGGGGTTGTATGCAATCCTTCAGCCTTCCTAAAGCTCAGGGGAGATCTACTTTGTTAAACATGGACAGATGTCCTGTGGCTGTGATTCAGTAAAGAAACCCCACCCGCTCGCAACACCACTTTTCCTTTTAATAGAGATTGCGGGAGAATGGTTTTGTGTGTCTGGAGAAAATCCAATCTGATCTTGGGTCTGTACTACTTAAGGGAGTTGCAGACAAAATCTTGCAACAGGATGCTTGTGATAAAGGAACTACAGCCTTTCCTTCTGAGGGTGGGGAAAGCCAGTAGTCATAGCTATTCCTTTGCCATGCCACTCAGAGCAAACTATACGTCTTATTCAGTACACAATTCTGCTTGTCTCCTCTGACTTCTGCAAGAAATGGCACTATTCATGTGCCTGCTTCCAGACATTGTCACGAACAAATCAGAAGATGTTTATTCTTTACAGTCTCTGATACATATTAACTATTTAATAAATGATGGCTATATAATATCAAGTTTTAATAAATTAATATATGGCAAAGCCCAATGCTATGAATAGGTAGAAAATGTGAGCATGACTATGGTGTAATTGAGGTATTAAAGACAATTAAAGTCAATTTGATCAAACACATTCTCATAAGATACTCACGCCCAAACCATTCTTGGATTATTTTCTGATTATCTACAAGAATGTTTGTCCATTAAGTTTGTTACTTTTTCTCCTTTAGTAATGGTTTAAAATTATACAACTATCATTTGCCATTAACTCCTGCCACACTATTTCCCTATATGTGTTTAAGTTCGAATTTAAAATTCTACTAGCTCCTGGAACTACTACTTTAACCATGGGTCAATGTGAAAGAAGATCGACCAAATACATGGACAGTATGCTCACCCCAAAGACAGCAAATAAAGTCCCAGCAAAAAGAATATTCCAGAGAGTTGCAGATCAAGAAAGGTGAGGGGGAGGTTTTAGTTATCATGAGTCACAGAGCAGCAGATAACTCAAAAGAACCTGCACTTTAGTTATCACGACCATATGAACATTATACCTGGTGCTTTAGAGCCAGCAAAACAGCATAAACAGTCTCACTAAACTATTGCTCTTCATGTTACGTTTGTTAATATTGAGTTTATATCCTAGATTCAATGCATACTAAGTGTGTGGTATTGAACAAACTGCTTAGTGTTTCTAAGAACCAGTTTCTCTCTAATAAATGGGTGATTTTGAGGATTAAGTTATTAGTAGAATGTCTATGAAAAATTACATGCACAATAACTGTTAGCTATTTTTACACTACGATAGACAAATATTTTGCAAGGTGGATGCTCTGAATAAGTGGAGAATATAAGTGTAAATAGGAGGCACTTTGAAATTTGTTTTACTAGTTGTCCATTGTGTGGCATGAGCTTTGCTAAGCTCTATGATCCAAAGACAAATAAGACTACTGTCCAAGTTCTAGTTTCCAGAATCAAACCTGGGGGGTAGAATTTTTTTTAAATGCATTATTTTATTCAGGTGTTGTATTTGTGATGTGAGGAACTAACATGGAGTAGATAAACTGGGTTGTTGAGGCCAGGAAAGCCTGCAGTTAAGGTGGACAGATAGTGAGAGGTTAGTTGGTCACTGACTCATCTCAGTTATTCAACAACTAGAGGAAATGTCAACATGAGTTTGCTTTCTGGAGTTTGGCAAACTTGGCTGCAAATGCAGCTTTGCCACTTCCTGTCTGTGTGGCTGGAGCAGGTCAACGTCTGTAAGCTTTAGCTTTCTCATTTTCAAAGTAAGTAAATGGAGTACTTACCTAGTAATATTTATCTGAGCTATTTTGAGGAATCATAAACTGCTTAGAATAGTGCATAAGAAAATAAGCACTAAGGAAAAGGTGTTATTTCTAGAATTACAGAAATTCATGTTATTAATATTACTATTAGTGTTAGTGCTATTATTACTATTAATATTATATTAATACCTTTAGTATTATTCTATAGGCCCTGGAGAAATCATGTCTGTCAAAGATGTTTGATGGTAGAGATGGATACTGAGAACATCACGAAACACAGGAGAAGACCCAGGCAAACCACGCAACGTGATCTGTCAGAGTTTAGACAGCTCACTTGATCTCTTTATGACCTGCTTTCCTTTTATGTAAATAAAGTGAGGCAGAACTCAACTTGGCTTACATCATAACATGATAGCATATATGTGAAAAAAGCTTTAGTAGCTAAAAATAAATGTTTACTAGAGAAAAACGATATTGTGAAATTGAGCAGCCCTTTGTTCTTTTCTAGATTACTTCATATGTGAGGCTCTGAGCAAATTACTGAATCTCTTCAAACCTCACACTGTTCGTCTGATAATTGTAAATCATATTAACTAACTCACTGTTCTATAATAAAAGAGTATCTAACAGGATAATGTGGCTTGAGGTGTACTATCAATAACTCTTAGGTCCCTTCCCCCACAAAAAATACATATAATAATACGCTTCATTAAGAACAGACTAAGTGAAATCTGTGGTTTCTATCTCTTTTATGTGAAAGTATTTTAAACACATGTTATATTCTGGCAGAGGTCTCTACTTTATTAATCTATATTGAGAGCATAGCATATTTAAAAGTGAATTGCATGACACTGTTTTCAGGCTAAAGAGAAAAATATTTTTTCATTTTATAACAGATGACTGGTTAAACTAAATGGAACATTCTCCCTTTTATAAAACTCAGGATGCCTAAATGAAATTTCATCAAATATAACTCATGAAGGAAAGTTCTAATACTTGAAAGTTAGAATCTAGTCAATAATATTCTATTTAAATAAATGCATTCACATATATCAATGAATACCTATCTATCTATCAAGTGCTTCCATCTCTGAATTAAAATATTAAAGTCGAACACTAAAGTCAATATTGGCATGTAGGGGCACACACACAAAAAGCTTTCCATAAAAATCGTTCCTATTTCTTATATCTCTTTACATAGCTAAAAAGTCCATTTCAGTTTGCAGTTTGGCTTTTAAAACATCTCTTTTGATATCTACGTCAGTGTGTTGGATAAACAAACACTTACTGTATGCACATCCAAACACTTCGATTCGCATTCCAATTCTGCCCTTGGGGTTCCATTCTAAAGGGATGAAGCGCAGAAATCTGGCTTTGATAGAAGGCTGGAGTCTATAGTACACAACACTGTCTGCATTTGCATTTCCTGAAAAACCCTACGAGAAAACAGAAAGAAGGAAATCAATGTATATGGAGAATATCCGTTTCAGTTTGTCACCTATAATGTCTATGAGCAATGTGTGATCTGCATTTTACTATGAATGGTGCTACCTTCTACAAGAAAATCACATTAACAGTTATGTCATGATGTCTCTCCATCCACAGAAATTACTGTGGTTTAAACTTTTCTTTTTACTAAGAGAGTTGAAATTCTACCACCCCATTAAACCAGTTTTCAACCATGATACCTGCAATAAAGATTGTTTCTGTAAAGTATAGATTAAACATAAAAGTATACCATGTCTGTAGCACTTAACATTGTGAATAGTGCCAGAAAAAAGTGAGAAAATATTCTCCAAGGGTTGAAAAACTATTATCTGAGTCAACAAAGAAGTTGCTTACATCACTGATGAATGAATCAACTTCTCCACATGTTTCCGCTTCCTTCACTTTTTCATCTTACTTATTAACATAAAGAAAAGTTTCCACCCAACATTTAAGTCGGAGCTACACTCTGGTAACAGGTTGGTAAATTTCTGCAGCATACTGCCATATACACACATTCAGATTGTTAAGGGAAACTAGAAACAACAATAATTTGGGAAGACCTGTAATTAAACTTACAGACTTTAGAATTTTAAAGCTAATCTAGCACAGTCAAATTGCAGATAAGAAATTAAACGTCACAAAGGAGAGAAAAAAAAATTCTCCCATATTTGCAACCATTATATGGTAAGACCAGGAGCTATGTTTCTTCTATAAAATCAGAATGCATCTACCTAACACATAGCTTACCTGTAACACCCACATACTGCAGCAAAGAGAATTTGATTCTCCTTGTCAATCAATCCCCTACCTCCTGCCCTCACCCCACCAGTACCCTATACGCTAAGCAACTTTTGTTTTCTTCTACACAACACACACATTGTTAAGACTACAGGTGGAGAAGTCAGCATGAAGCAGAAGTTATTCTCAATAACTTACATTTCATTTTTATTTCTCCTCCTCCTTGTCATGGTCCCCCTCCTCCTCTCCTCCATTTCTTTCTTTCATAATAAGGGAACATGCAACTACATTTTCAAGTTCATGATAGGTCCCTTGCCCATGACTGGGTCAACAAATAAGGTCAATTTCATGTAGACTTCACAAGGCAAAGATAAATACACTAGAAACACCAGTATCCAGAGAGTCTGACCATTCACCTGTTTTTCTTTCTACTTCACAAATATCCCTTTACTCGCATTTATCAAAACATTTTGTAATACATTTTTAAAAGACTGAATGTTTTATAGTTAAATTAATTTGATTTTCCTTGTCAATCAATCCCCTACCTCCTGCCCCCACCCCACCAGTACCCTATACGCTAAATGTTCAAGCTCACACAACACAGGCACATCTGTGGTGGCATCTCCAAATTATATCCCAAATTGAGGCATCTTTATCTCAATTACGACCACTCAGTTCAACAAAGAATCACCTCACCAGAACAACCTTGATACCCTCTTCCTGGTCTTCTTAAATATTTTTTTCTTTGCCATCAACCCCAGTATCTTCCCCTCTGAGCACACAGTAACACTTGCGAAGGGTAAATTAAACTCTGCCATCCTCACTGCTTCCTTTACCACTTAGAATAAAATCTAAACTCCTTAACCAAACAGTCTTTAGCAACCACCTCCATTATCCTCTAACCACACTGGACCTTCTTGAAGAAGCCAAGTTCAGTCCTCTCAGGGATCTGCACCAGGAGTCCATTCTGCTCTGAAAGTCTCTTTCCCCAGATCTTTGCATGCCCATCTTCTCCTGTCATTTTAAGCCTTGACTAAAATATTACCCCCCAAGACAGGCCCTTTTTGATCACAGTCTCTAAAGTACTTGTGTACCTGATACCCCCATAAGTATCTTCCTACTTTCTCTATATTTCTCATATTTTGGGAGTTTCTCTTATTTGATCATTATCTACCTGTAAATCTTATCCTCCTAGAAACAAACTCTACCAAATCAGGGAGGTTTATTGCTTTCCATTCATAATACCAGAAAATGCTCGGCTCAAAGTGGTTCTCAATAAAATATTTGTTGAATGTTTATGTTTGAGAAAGACTGGGCCTAGAAACAAAACAAGTTGAACAGATGTCTCAATTACAGGGCCTCTCAGGCATGTCACGTGCTAATGTGCAAATTGCAGTGTATCAGCCCATGACACGGACACTTACCTAGAACATCTCAAACATATTAGGCCACAGAACTCTCCCCCTGTTTTTGCTGTTGTTGCTGCTGTTGTTTTGCAGAGCACATTTCCAGACTAGTGTTTCCCAGAACATAAATAGGAGAACATTGTTTAATTTCAGGGATATTTAGACTCTGATAACCAGACGCTTAGAAGGTTCCATTCTGTTCCAATGACCAAAATTTTTTACTGAGGTTTGGTTAGCTGTTTTCTATATTGCACTAACCAAACCTCATTCCCACCCAACCTCGAGAGCACTACAGTCTCAATTTCTATGGAAATCCTGATGATGTACCTAAAAATTTGATCTGTTTATTTCAATTTTCCTTTACTATGGCTGATATGGGGCAATGTTTCCCAAACAGACTGCACATTAAAACTGTCAGTGCAGCCGAGGTTGAGGACCTTAGATCTTCTTATACTTCTGATTCTATTTCCTAGGTGCCACTGGCAGACTAACACAATCTCTAATTATAACTTCTTGCAGAGTGAACAGCTGGATGAGTAATTAAATTACCCTCCAAAGATCTCACATTTGTTTCAAAATGAATGTAAGTTCACTGATTCTGGCATCTTAAGGGACTGGCAGAAAAGATGCACAGTGACAGACACAGCCAACAGGTAAATGGAATAACCCATCTGCAAATGACAGCCTTTCACTTTTCACTTGACGATTTATGAGTCATTTAAATTTTGAAGACATTAAGAAGAAATATGATATAGTTTATATTAATAATAAAAATATCATTGTCATATTCAAAAATTTTAGCAGTTATCTCTTACGGAGGGTAAGGAAAATTGTGAGATTGAGGATATGGGACTTACAGAACATTTCAGTCAAATCTAGATTTAATAGGCATATATTAATTTTACAATAATTAATAAAATAATGGTAAGAGACATAGGAGGAGTATGTAGCAATACAGCAGACAGGGGCATTATTTAGTAGCACTCTGGATACCTTAAATAACTCTCTAATGCCAATGTTGCTTGGAAAAATATGCAGTTACTACTTATTATATCTATTAACAGATCAATAATATTTGCAATTTTTTGCTCCACTTGTTGAAATTTTTTCACACATAACAAAGACTCTGCTTTGGATTTTAATATTTAATGGGAATTTTCAGAATGTTTGTAAATGATGCATGGGAGTGATGCTACATTACTTTATAAATGAAAAGTCCAGCGCATGTTATGGAGTTTCAAATGTATTCCTTTGCCTAGGAAACTTTCCTCAATTTGCTATAAAGAATTGTTACATAACAATTCATAAAAGAATGCATGGATTTAAATGTCTTTTAATCTTTTTTAAAAAATAATAATTTAATTACAGGGACATTTACGTTTTCCTTTAAAGATTGTGAACTTTAGTATATGTCAGGATTACTTGAGGTGTTTTTTTTAGAAATGAATCTTGCACCTCTCTACTAAATTTGTGGATAGGGCCCTGAAATCTGCATTTCTGATGCACGCCAAGCTAATTTTGTGCTTTGGGTCTTTATTTCACTCTTAAAGTATTCTTCCGGTTTGTGTATAAATCCTGCTCTTTTTGTTCCCTATATTATCTTAAAACTTTTCAGAGAAAAAAAAAAATGCGAGAAGGTCTCGCTAGGGCTAAATTCCAAGCAGAGAAATAAATAATGTCTTAGTCCAGTCAAGCTGTTATTTTTTAAAGTCATAAACTGAGTATCCTATAAATAACCAAAATTCATTTTTCACAGTTCTGGAGGCTGAAAAGTCCAAAACCAAGGCACCAGCAGATCAGGGGTCTGGTGAGGGCCCACTTCATGTTTCATAGAATGCCACTTTCTAGCTGTATTCTCACCTTGTGGAAGGGTGAATGGGTTCCTTTGGATCTCTTTTATAAGGAAATTTCCATGACAGACCTCTTGACCTAATCACCTCCCAAAAGGCCCCACCTAATACCGTCTTGTTGAGGATTAAGATTTCAGTAAATGAAGTTTGAGGGGGACACAAACATTTGGACCATAGCAACTAGTGATTGTGAGGTATATTATCAATTTAAATGTTTTCAACATGAAAGTTAAGGCCTCAGCATTAGACATAGAAGAAATGAATTAGGTGGCTTTAATATTTGCATCAACTCTGTGCAGTAGCTATTTTGTACCCACTTTACAACAGAGGAAAATGAAAATTATAGAGGTTATGTGCCTAAAGTCACACAGCTAGAAAGTGGCAGAGCAAGGATTTAATTCCAGGCTTTTCTGACTCCAAAGCCCATAATTTAGCTAAGCCATCAAAAGGCATCACTTCAACAGAACATGAAAGCAAACAACTTACCCTAGGGGAAATTTAATATTTTATCTGAAGCTTTTTTCATTTTCCCTCATAATTTATATTTAAAACCTTTTACACATTTTAGAATAATGCAGCTTAGGTTATTGTTGAACTGGGACTCAGCCCCAGCAGTTGACTTTTATAGACAAAGATTTTCTATTAAACTTTACATCCTCCCAAAATTATTGCAGTCAAATAAATGATAAACATTCAATAATCAATAAATGGTACCCTCCTAATAGACATAGAATATAAAGAAATATGTTATCAAGTACATAAAATATCTAGAAGTAAAATGAATGTTATATATCTTATGTAATAAAAACCAAAAAGTCTTCATTGTATTTTTCTTTTCTTTTAGGCTTGGTGATTTCAAAACTCAATGAGGTGTTCATAGATGGTTTAGTAATGTATTTTAACCAAGATAATTTATGGAGTTAATGAATTAAAGTTTCTCATAGGATTTTAAGTATTTCCAAAGTGATTCTAAAGTTTATGAAGAGGCATAATAGCACTAATTTCTTTTTCAAATATTAATTCAGCAACTGATGTACAAAAGCCAAGATGTATAAAGGGAGATGCCTATATGGCAATTTATAAGAAGCTCTAAAACGCCACTATAATAAATCAGAAACCTGGGACCTGTTACATGTAGTTGCATAGCAGACTCTGCAATTACATAAAAATCAGTCCAACTCCAGCCAAAGTGAACAGCAGCAAGAGCAGAAGTTTAATACAAAAAAGAGGCAAACATGAAAATCCCTTTGTCGCTAATAACCTCTCTTATTGTGAAAATTCTTGTGACTACATGTGCCCTACACATGAACTATTTTCAAGTACAACTCATTTTGACATAGTTAGCTGACATGTAGATGTTAAATAAATCATAGTAACATGCTGTCCAATAGAAATGATTTTATAAATAATTTTATGATGTCAGATATAAATCTTTATTAAATGTGCCTCCCAAAAGGTTGTCTAGTCTAGAAAAGCATATAATAAAAGCAAAGAGAAATAAGAACTACTAAAAAGTGGAAAATTTGCTAATATAAACCCAGATAAAAATAACTTTTTTTGAGACGGAGTCTCACTCTGTCGCCCAGGCTGGAGTGCAGTGGCATGATTGCGGCTCACTGCAACCTCCACTTCCTGGGTTCAAGCGATTCTTCTGCCTCAACCTCCCAAGTAGCTGGGACTACAGATGTGTGCCACCATGCCTGGTTAATTTTTGTATTTTTAATAGAGATGGAGTTTCACCATATTGGCCAGGCTGATCTCGAACTCCTGACCTTGTGATCCACCTACCTTGGCCTCCCGAAGTGCTGGAATTATAGGCGTGAGTCACTGAGCCAGGCCAAGAATAACCTTTAAACACATATTGAACAAGACATAAGGACAGTATCTTAAAAAGTTGATTCAGGCCAGGCATGGTGGCTCTCACCTGTAATCCCAGCACCTTGGGAGGCTGAGGCAGGCAGATTACCTGAGGTTGGGAGTTCAAGACCAGTCTGACCAACATGGGGAAACCGGTCTCCGCTAAAAAAAAAACATACAAAATTAGCCAGGCATGGTGGTGCATGCTCATAATTCCAGCTACTCTGAGGCTGAGGCCTGAGGGTCGCTTGAAACCGGGAGGTGGAGGTTGCAGTGAGCCGAGATTCCACCACTGCACTCCAGCTTGGGCAACAAGCGTGAAACTCCATCTAAAAAAAAAAGTTGATTCAATCTTGATTATGAATGTAATTTATTTATTATAATAAAGAAATAGCAAATGAGAATCCACTAATCAAATTAGAATGTTAAGTTTTGAGTTGCACATATAATAAATCTCAATTTTCAAAATTAAAGGGAATGGAATTTTATTAAATAAAATCAGTCTCTACCACCTTCCAAAAAATATTATCATTAAAATATTTATTTGAAGGTACATGAAATTATTAATGATAACTTGATGAGGCCCCTTGTGTGAATCATTATATTAGAATCTATGGAGATGCAAGTTATAAAATATACTGTTTAGTACCTTTTGCATAAAAGGATTTGAATTCTCAACACAGAAAGATCAAATAGCCAGAAGAGAAAAAGCACATGAAAGATGCAAACTTGGCTGTAATCTGTAACTATTGTTGAAACACAGCAATAAATTGTTATATGAGAGATATGTGGACAAGTCATAAAGTTTACATTTATATTAGGGTATTACAGGTACAATTTTTTGGAAAAATTTTTATTGAGATGGAAAATAACCATAAAAATTCATATTATGGTACTGCTAGACTGAAAATTCTGAACCCTCCTTTTGGAATGAAAAAAAAAGTAGGAGTTGAAGAGCTAAACATATAATGAAATAATAAATTTCCAAGATCTAGAAGAAGAAAACCCACATTCGAGGCTTTCTCTTTAGGGATAACTACAGGATTTCTGAAGAGGAGAAACAGAAGCAAGGTAGTGTTTTTGTTGTTGTTGTTGTTGTTTGTGATTGTTTGTTTTCTGAGCAGTTTTCATAGGGTTAGGGACAAAATTCTAGTTCTAGAGCCGTTAAAGATGAGAATATTTTACAGGCTTCTATAGGCTCTTTGTAAGAATTTGGAGGATCTACTTTTTAGGATAAAGGGAAAGCCAGAGATGGACCAACAAAAAAATGGAGATTAAAGGTAAACTTCCCATCTTCCCAATCTATGGGGAATTATACTGAGATTGTCAGAGAGGTTCAGTGTTTCTGGTTGCCTGTACAAGTGCCTTTGTAGAAAGATATCCTTCTAGGCCCAAAATTATCTGTTCATTTTTTTTTCTTATGTAGTGTCCTATGTACGTTTAAAAATAATAAAATAGCAGCAAAATCTATTCTTAAAGGGAAATTTATATTTAGCTCCTATAGAATATACATTATTATTATATATATTCTACAGAATATATACATTATTCTAATGTTAGAATATATTAGAATATGTATATTAAAATATTTACACACAGGGTACTCCACTCATCTCAGAGTGAAACACTGCTCTACACTGCACCACAACAACAAAACAAACAAACTAGAAATTAATAACTTTTCTTAGACCCATCAGAGAACTGAGCTTTCATGGTGCTATAGAATAAATTGCACTCTCTCAAAATTCATATGTTCAAGTCCCAGTCCATGATGTGACTGTATTTGGAAATGAGGTGTTTGGCAGGTAATCAAATTTTGATAAGGTCATGAGGGTGGGGCCCTCATTAGGAAATTAGTGCCCTTATAAGAATAGGAAGAGAGATCAGATTTTTTCACCATGCACAGATACAGCAGAGAGATAACCATCTGCAAATCACATATAGGACACTAACCAAGAAGTGAATTGGCTAGCACCTTGTTCTCAGACTCCTCAACCTCAAAAACTGTTAGTAATAAATGTCTGTTGTTTAAGCCACCCAGACTATGGTATTTGTTACAGCAGCCCAAGCTAGTACACATGACACAACACCATGCTGAAATCTAGAGGGATGAGATCATCCAAAGAGTCAGAGCTGAGATCCGTCCACCTGGAACAAAAGCCTCTGGCACCAGAAACAGAAGGAACACTTCTATGGTAATTTGGATGAATGAAACTGAGTGTGGACTAGCATGAGAGTGAGAAGTTCCCGACCACAGTCTAAGAGGGCTGCAAATTTCTGTGGGCTTTACCTCTGAGAACCCATCCATGCATTCTATGAAGATTAGAAAAAGATTCCCTCCTGGCTCTGGGAGGAAGCGGGTTAGGGAAGCATTGGGAAGTATGCTCAGTTTTCTTCACAACAAAGTTCTGTTCTCCCAAAGAAAACACTGTGCTGGAACCTCTCCCAATTGGAGGACAGTACTTCTCCCATTCCAGCCTCCCTACCTTTCCTGTCTTACCTAAGGGAAAAAAGGCAACAGGAGTCAGAGCTTCACAGAAATAGACTGGAAACCAAGTAAACAGGAAAGAAAGTAGAGGACCGGAGGTAAAGAAGCTATATCACTAGATAAATGCTTGTGAAGGTCACAGTTGTGAGACAACAACCCACTGAAACACTGAAACTGAATTGGAATATTACAGAACATTGCTCCTCTCTCGTATTACACCACCACACAATAGGAGTCCAGCACAATAATACTGAATAACAATTGAAAGACCTAAAAAACAAAGACTGTCTCTGAAGAGAATTTAAGTCAATGGAGAAATAGAAACAAGGGCATTAGATGAACTGGAAGCATCTGGTACCTATAGTACCTATAGCAAACACAAAATATAACCCAATTCTTAGCCAGAGTAATGTAAATCTTTATACTAACAATCTATTTGTCTTAGTTTCTATTGCCAGATATAGTACATTCTGGTTTCAATGAAAAATTACAAGGAATGCCAAAAAGTAAGGAAAAATCCCCCACACTCTGCAGAGATAAAACAATCATCAGAACAAGACTCACATATGCCACAGATGTTGAAAATCAGACAAGGTTTTAAAACAACTATGATTAATATTCTAAGGGGTCTAATGGAAAAAAGCACACAACATGCAAAAACAGATGGGTAATGTAATCAAAGAGATAAAAACTCTACAAAAGAATCAAAGAGAAATGCCAGAAATTAAAAATGCTGGAACAGAAATGAATGATGCCTTTGATGGGCCCATCAACAGATTCAACACAACAAACAAAAGGTCAGTGTTTCAAGAAAGAAGATACAAATTTCTCAAGCTATAATAGAAAGAAAAAGAAAAGCAGAAGGTAGTGTCAAGAATTGCGAGCAATGACAAAAGTTGTAACATATGCATAAGTGAAATACCAGAAGGAAAAGATAACAGATCAAAGAAATATTTGAAGTAATAATGGCCAATAACTTTTCAGTATTAATGACAGACACAGAACTGTAGATCCAGGAAGGTGAGAGAATAAAAATGAAGGTTAAAAAACAAAATAAAAACTATACTGAATCATAACAGATTCAAATTACAGCAAACTAAAGACAAAAAGAAAATTTTGGAAGAAGCAGAGGGCATCAGAAGGTAGATTCATTGGACTTCTCATCAGAAAACATGCAATCAAGAAAAGAGTAAAAATGTAAAGCACTGAAAGAAGTAAAAATAAATCTAGAACTCTATATCCAGAGAAATTACCCTTCCAAAGTGAAGGAGAAATAAAGCCTCTCAGGTAAACAAAAACTGTGGAATGCACTGAGAGCATTCCAACCCTGTAATAAAAGTTAGAAGAATGTCTTCAGGCAAAAGGAAAGTTATATAGCTCAGAATTCTGGATCTACATTGAGAAAGGAAGAACATTAAATAAATAAAAGAAGATAAAATAAGATCATTTATTTTTCTTAGTTAATTTAATCCTTAGTTAATAGATAAGTGTTTAAAATAATAATAATCTCATATTGAGGGCTTATAGCACATGGATAAATTAAATAAAGTTATTTTTATTGCAAATTTATATTCCATTCACTTAAATTACAAATGAATGTTGCCAGGTACGGAAGGGAGAAGTTAGGAATACTCTGTTGCAAGGGACCTGCCCTATATAATAAGTAGAATAGTATTATTAATATTTGAAAATGGACTTTGGTTTAGTTAAAGGCAGACACTGACAATTTTTTAAAGTGTAACTGATATGATAAAAGAGGAGATGAAATAGAATCATACAAAATTTTCAAATGAAATGAGATAAGGCATTTTAAATGGGGGCAAAAAATTTAGAACAAATAAAACAAATAGAAAACAGTTATAAGCATGATAGATATTAATTCAAATATATCAATAATCACTTGAAAAGTGAGTGATAGAAATAGATTAATTAAAGAGATTATCAGAGTATATAGAAAGAGCAGGCCCAGCTATATGTTGTCTACAAGAAACCCACATTAAATAGAGACCAACATACATTAAAAGTAAATGGGATGAAGAAAGATATATCACATGTTAACACTAATAAAAAATAAAAGCTGGAGGAGCTACATTAATTTCAGACAAAGAAACCTGCAGAACAAGGAAGATTATTAGGGACAGCAAGAAACGTTTCCTAATGACAAAGTGATCAGTTTTCCAAGATGGTGAAATAATCCTTATTGTGAAGGTAACTAACAACAGAGTCAAAAACACATGAGGCAAATACTGATAGAATGGCAAGTTAAAAACAGACAAATTTGTTATTATAGTTGGAATAATTGGTGTATCAAGTAATCAGGAAAACAGTAAGAATATAGAAGACATGAGCATCACTATTATTCAACTAAATTTCATAAATATTTTAAGAACATTTCATCCAACAACAGCAGCCACACACTTCTGAAGCTCACATGGAACATTCAGTATGCATCATGGGTCATAAAACATATTCTTGCAAATTTAAAACAATATAAATCATACAAAGTATGCTCTCAGGCTATAATGGAATTAAACTATAAATCAGTAACAGAAAGATAATTAGAAAGTTTCTAAACATCTGAAAATGATTCAAGTTAAAAGCAGAAGTTTCATGTGAAATTATCTAGAATTTTAAAACCTATATGAAAATCAAAATATAACATCAAAATGTACAGGATAGAGCAAAATCAGTGTTTGAGGAAAATTTGTGGCATTAAATGCATATATTAGAAAACAAAGATTGAAATAAATAACCTAAGTTTTCATCTTAGGTTATTAGAGAATTTAGAATTGAAGCCTAAAGAATGCAGAAGAAAAGAAATTTTAAAAATCAGAGCACAAATTAATAAAATTGGAAACAGGAAGATATTGGAGAAAATCAAAAAAACTAAAAAGTGGTTCTTTGAAAAGTTTTCTAAGATTGATAAACCTCTAGTCATGCTATCTATGGGGGGGAAAAAAAAAGAGAAAGAAAAGACCCAAATTATCAATATCACAAATGAAAGAGAAGTCACTAATACTGAGCCCATGGATATCAAAAAAGGGCAGAAGATAAATGAGTTAAAGACAGAAGTTAAGACACTAGGGGAAAAAATACAGCAAATGAAAGCCAAAAATGAAAAAGAATTTTTAAAATGAATGAATAAATGACAAAAATAAGGCAGAGTTAAAAAAAAAAAAAGTATATCTATACAACAGGTAAGTACTCAATAATAAAAGACACAAACTGATGATATACTCAACAACACAAAATAATTTTAAAAATATTTTGTAGAATTAAAACTGCCAGAAATAAAAGTGAACCCTGGATTATTTCATTTATATAAAATTCTAGAATAGTAAAAATCCTCTATAGTGATAGAAAGCTGATTACTTCCAGGGTCACGGTGTGATGAGGGTTGTCTGCAAAGGAACATGAAGGAACTTTGTTGGGTGATGGCAACATTCTAATTCCTTTTTATGGGATTAATTAAAAATGCTTACATTTATCAGAGCTCATCAATTTCTGTACTTTACTTGGGTTCATTTTATGTCAACTAAATACTTTCTTAATAAAACTGATTTTAAAGGTAATAGTATTATACCATAAAACATGTATTAATTCGATGTATTATTGGACTTTGAATTCTAATTCAAATAATAAATTTTAAAAAGATATTTTTACATTACAAGCAAGTCAAATAACCCATGATTATTTTATGATATTACAGAACTTATAAATTGTGTTAGATAAGTTCATTTAAGTTCTATTTAAAAACAAACTCCTTATTGATTATAAATATATATTGTAGAATCTTTGAAGAAAGTAATGCAATATTAGGTATGTTTTAAAATAATCTAAGCAGGGAAGTAGTAAGAAGATGTACAAATGAGGAAACAGTGGTCATACGTATCAAATAGCATTACAGTGCAATTCTATATTTCATCTGTGTGTGTTTAGAAAACACACTTCAGAAATACATTTGTGCTATAAATCTGAAAGAATATACACAAAATTTGGAGGAATTGTGTTTATTCTGAATGCTGGAAATTCAGACTATTGTAATTATTTTTCATTTTGATTTCTGTAAATTCTTCTTTCTACAAGACATATTATTCCTCATATGAATAATTACCAAAATTGGGGGGGGGAAAAAACCCATAAGTTGGTTTTTGAAAAATACACTTAAATGGATTACCCCCATTCCCTGTGATGTGCTGATTTCACACTGCATGTCTGTATCAAAACATTTCATGCACCCCAGAAAAAATAAAAAGGAAAGAAATTTTAAAGAAGGATTGATCACTACCTCAATCCATATGCAGAAGTGAGTTCCAGGAAAATTGTAGAAATAAATGTGAAAGGCAAAACAGTAATGTTAGAGGAAGATAACTTAGCTGAATATTTTCCTGATTTTAACGAGTTCAACAATTTTCATAACCATTTAATGAAACCGATGTCAGAATATATTAATAATGTCTGTCCATCTAAAGATGTTGTAATAGAAAGAAACCACAGAATGGTAGAATCTGTTTTTCAGTATATTAATATCCACAATACACAGTGAACTACAAAGCAGTAAGAAAGAAAAGAGAAAAAAATACTTAAATGCCTAAAAAAATCTATGCAATAGTTGCTAATCTTATTTGACACTGGACAATGCCAATTAGAACCAAAGCATGAGAGTTATGTACACCAACTAGAAAGGCTAAAACTGAGGGCGAGAATAAAAATCTAAAATACAAGAAAATTGATAATACCAAGTGCTTTCAAGAATGTGGAACAAATGGAATTTTAATATACTGCTGTTGAGAATATAAATTGGTATAATTTCCATTAAAATCATTTTGTATTTTCTACTGAAGTTAAATACATACATTTTTATGAGTTGGCAATTCCACTCTGACAAATGATGTACCCAACTCAAAATCAGGCATTTTTCCAGTTAGCAAAAGATGTGTGTACATAAATATTTTCGAAGCATTGTTTATAATTGCCCCAAAGTATAATTCACATGTCCAATTATAAAATGAATTTTAAAATACTGGTCTCTTTTTAAATTATAATTTTAAGCATGATGTAAACCCAAGGAGGCAGATAGTTAAAAGTTCATATAGTATGATTCCTTCTGTATGTCATTCAATAGGCAAAACTAATCCATGGCAAAAGAATTCATAATCGTGATTATTTGGTGGGAAGAGGGAGGTAGTAGTGAACAGTAACAGCATGAAAGTTACAGTAAAATGCTTGGCCTAAGTAATATTTACATAGTGTTTTCACTTTTTGATAATCCAATGAATTGTACATACATTTAGGCTTTTTGTATTTTTCTGGATGTGTATTGTCTTTTATTATAAAAAGTTACATGAAAATAGGCATGCTAACTATGAAAAGGAAATAGGTCCTTGGCACTTTAAAAAATAGTTCAGTGAAGACAATCAAGATTTAAATTTTGCATGTATTTATCCAAAAGCAAAAAGAGAAGACTTTTGAAGAATACCTCATTAAAATTCTATTTTTCACTTTTGTGCTTTTTTATAGATCATTAAGAACACTATGAGAAATACCTTTCAATTCAGATTTTAGATATCATATAATTTATCACACATTATACCATAAAGAGCTCGATTAGCATCTCTCATTTTACCATTAATATCACTAAGAATAATAGCATTCTTATGACCATTACCATTAAAATCCCTATTGTTCAGTGCTGAAAGAAAACTACTGAATTCCCCATTAGAGACATTATAAAATTTAAAGTAAATTATTCCTCACTTACCTGTATATTCTATTCATGTTTTTATACAGTCATTCTAATATAGTGATTAGCGTTCAGACTGCTTCAAAATGTCAATTATTAAATAAATTGCTAATTGTTTTCCCAAATGGAAACTTAAATATGTGCCTTAGAAAGAGACTCAAAATTAACCAACATTTCTAACCAAATTAAAATAAATATCCAGTTTATTATACTTAATTTGAAAAACTAGAATGTTTTTAAAGTTTGGATAGAGTTCAATCAGCCCTTACTGTTTCTTAGAGTTCAGAGCTGATGACCCTCATTACGGCCTCTGAAGCCATATATTATTAAATGTATATTAGTAATGCTATTGTATGTGTATGGATGTACATTAATGTATACTTGATATTGTAATGTATATTGTGACATACATTAGACACTATATACCTTATTTAGCTGAAGGCCACTGTATGTTTATGTAGATCTGAACCTACACTTTCATGGAAGCTAGACAATGGGAAAATGTCAGTAACCTCTGAGATACACCTAATTGTGTTACTAAGATTTAGCAAATACAAAAATTAATGATCGCTATAGTATTATTTTTTAAGTTGCTGCCAACTTTAAATTTTACCAAACATTTTTAGGATACATAGACAAATATATGATGCTGTGTTATTTTGGAGTCTGTACAACTTAGTCACACAATTAAAGTTTCATTATAAAGTCAAAAGAGAGAGTACTTTAGTAATAATGTCATCAGGGCTTAACCTACTCTTCACAAAGACAAACTCATCTGTCATTTGGGAGCAGAGGGTGGATAAATGCATGCAGCAGACACTGTTTTAGACTGGTGCAAATTGCTTATTTCAATCAATAATAACACCTGCCCACTTGCATTACCTTTTGAAACACTGCCAGATGTAACAAAACTACAAAACAAACCAGTAAATGGCTCACATACCCATGGGTCTCTTGTTATAGATAAATGGGACAAGAAGAGAGAAAACTTGAAGGCTTTAATACATGTTATCCATTTTTAATGATAGGATGCCTGCAATTTTGGAAATATTTCTTCTACTCAACACAGATGACAAAAACTCATTTATTTCATGTTCAAAAAAATCTTCTCTTTGTAGACAACTTTTTTCAAGCACCAAAAATCATTCCAGCAACAAGTGAAATATTAATACAGTCTCCAAGCACTTTTCATAAAGAGAAATCAAGTATGCCCATCCAAACCTTTCTACTGGAGACCTCAGTATGACCTGGGAAAAAAACAACCAAACAAACAAGACAATCCCGGCTCTTAAAAGATGGGGGATCCATCACTTAACAGCTGGAAAATCTTGAATCAGATTCCTAAACCTCAGTTTCTTTATCTATAAATTGGAGATAAGAATACTTACTTCCAAAGTTTGATATCCAAATTAAGTAAGATGAAGAGATTAACATCTGCCTACTTCATAACAAGCCTCAATAACATGCAGTTGTGATTGTTGTGTTGTGTAGTGATTAAGTCTTCACAGATGGCACACTGTTACAGACAGTTTATGAGTATGACTCTGAATCTCATTACTTGAGTTTAACATCCAAGTCATCCAGCTAGAGAGTAAAAAGAGAAATAGTAACGCCTCTATATGTACTTTGATCAAAGTGACAACTCCATTTGGGAAATAAAGCCAAATAATTACTTGAATGTAGTACACAATATTTTTAACCTAAAAGACAAAAAATATCAAGAAAATACTTCCTAGGAAAGTTACTTCAAGAAAATTAGTTTTAATTTCTTTAATGCAGAGTTTTATTTTCTTTTAAACTAGTTTGCCTTTGCACATAATTTTTTGGAAATTATACTTCAGCCATCATAATTTTAGCACCATGTAGCAACCAGAAGTTCCTAAACATCCGGATGGTTTCTGTTTCAATGCAATTTAGATTGTTCGACAAACATTTTAAAATTATTTTAAAGGTAACATACATAACTTTTATAGATATTTGTATGCATCCTCTTAAGTCAGTTTAAAAACATATTGCATGTGATTTTAATAATGTTGTATAAGTACTTTAAATTCTGCTTATTTTAATTTTAAGAAACTACATTATTCATAATATATAGAATAACTTTAAGTGCTTCTGTAAGGAACCAGATAAAATGCCTGGCTGCTCCCTATAGATTAAAAAAAATTAAAATAAATGTATCTGAGGGTGAATTCTTTAGCATTCCAATGACAAAGTAATGGGGCTTATTATTTTACACTTAAATGATATTTATCTTAATGCTATATGTAGTGTAAAGGCTGCTGTGCCATACATTCAAATTTTCTTTTGAATGCTTCCAGAACAGTCACAAAATCTTAGGCCACAAATGTATAGTAGTGAAACGAAGAATAACAGACATAATGACATTCTGGCTTTGTTCCCACAGGTTTGAAAATTGTGGATCTGTAAGAATAGGAATAAGCATCTTTTCTGAATATATGTACCTTTAGCAATTCCTCAGGGACTCAGAGCAGGTAGTAGATGAGGTAACACTACACAGAGAACATGTTCAGAAAACGGACTCTGAAATCAGCAGTCCTTACTATAAAATTCTCTTTTGTATTATATTGAGATCTTTGGAAATTTGTAGTATTAAAAAAAAAATAGTAATAATAAAATGCCGTTTTTCAGTTTCACTACTGAAAATTTGAAAAACAACTGGGTACCTGATGGTGCAAATAAATTATTATTCACTTCTTTAGGTTCTATTTTAAGAAAAGCTTTTACCTTTCAGGAACTTGCACACAAATATTTAAGTATAAAAAGCTAGGAAGTTTTGCAATTTGCTTCAAAATAATACAGAGCATGGGCAACATATGAATGAGTTCCACGGGGGGGGCCATAGGGTTGATTGTTGGGGTCCAGGAATGGGTACAACAGGGTTTGTTTTGCTACTCTATTTACTTGTATGTATCTAGTAAAATGTGGGTGTAGGTTGTTAATTAACTGTTAATTAACAGATAAATTAAAATTAGTTCTACGTAAGAAGCTTAGTAATGTACAAGCTAATATATACCTTTATAATATTTCTTTACTTATCACAGGTACAGACACCTCAGAGGTACTGTGGATTCAGTCCCAGACTACCACAATAAAGTGAATATTGTCATAAATTTCAATACATGAAGGTTAAAAGTTTGAAATATTACAAGAATTACCAAAATGTGACAGAGACACAAAGTGAACACATGCTGTTTTAAAATACTACCAATAGTAGCTAGGACTACAGGCATGAGCCACCACATTCAGCTAATTTTTTTTTTGTTTTATTGTACTTTAGGTTCTGGAGTATATGTGCAGATCATGCAGGATTGTTGCATAGGTACATACATGGCAAGGTGGTTTGCTGCCTCCATCCCCCCATCACCTATACCTGGCATTTCTCCCCATGTTATCCCTCCTCACCCTCCCCACCCACTGCTGTCCCTCTCCCGGCCCCTCCACAACAGACCCCAGTGTGTGATACTCCCTTCCCTGTGTCCATGTGTTCTCATTGTTCAACGCCTGCCTATGAGTGAGAACATGTGGTGTTTGATTTTCTGTTCTTCTGTCAGTTTGCTGAGTATAATGGTTTCCAGATTCACCCATGTCCCTACAAAGGACATGAACTCATCAATTTTTATGGCTGCATAGTATTCCATGGTGTATATGTGCCACATTTTCTTTATCCAGTCTATCACTGATGGGCATTTCGGTTAGTTCCAGGTCTTTGCTATTGTAAACAGTGCCATAATGAACATACGTATGCATGTGTCTTCATAACAGAACGATTTAGAATCCTTTGGGCATATATCCAGTAATGGGATTTCTGGGTCTAATGGAATTTCTATTTCTGGATCCTTGAGGAATCGCCACACTGTTTTCCACAATGGTTGAACTAATTTACACTCCCACCAACAGTGTAAAAGTGTTCCTATTTCTCCACATCCTCTCCAGCATCTGTTGTCTCCAGATTTTTTAATGATTGCCATTCTAACTGGCGTGAGATGGTATCTCAATGTAGTTTTGATTTGCATTTCTCCAATTAGTCTAACCTTTTTTCAAGGTTCTTAGTTTCTCTGCATTGGGTTAGAAGATAATCTTTTAGCTCAGAGAAGTTTGTTATTACTCACCTTCTGAAGCCTGCTTCTGTCAGTTTGTCAAATTCATTATCCGTCCTGTTTTGTTCCCTTGCTGGTGAGGAGTTGTGATCTCTTGGGAGAGGAGAGGCATTCTGGACTTTGATGATTTCATCCTTTTTGCACTGGTTTCTTCCCATCTTCATGGATTTATCTATCTTTGATCTTTGAGGTTGGTGATTTCGGATGGGATCTCTGAGTGGATGTCCTTTCTGTTAAAGTTGGGGTTACTTCTCCTGTATGAGGCTTTTTTAATACACAGAGATGAGTGTGCCACTTAAGACAGTCTGTCCCTTGTCTGCCTGTGGAGGCGCTGCCCGGCTGCCTTGGTCTCTGCGCAGCTGCTGTTTATTCTTCCCTTGGTTTCTGCTTTCACAGGTGAGATTAGTCCCGCCTTCCTACTGGTGGCGTCTTTCCTTCTGTTGAGCTGGCTCATCCTGGATGGAGCTCAGTCTGATGTGTTAACTGCGAAAGTCTCCAGTGAGAGGGCTTCTGCTTGCTGGATCTTGTGGGGGATGGGACCTGTCTCCCCAGTTCCCTGCTTTCAACTCTCCCTCCTTCTGTGGGATAGGCAGTTCCATCCCACGACTTCTCGGTGTTAGTCAAAGTCTCCACCCAAGTCTGCACGGCAACTCGTGGCACTGGGCCTGCCGGGGCTGTCGCCCTGCTCTGCCTTGACTACTCGGGGTGGTTCTTAGCCAGGCAGCATTTTCCTGGACTGTGGGCTGTAGAAGTCATGGGGTGAAGCGCAGTATCTGAATCGGAGTACCGAGGGGATAAAGCCCCCGATCCTCCATGCCAGATGCACTTCAGGGTGGGGCAGAGCCCCCACTTGCCTCGGCTCGCCCTCTTTGGGCTACTCTCAACACCTTTTTGGGATAATCCTGCTGTTCAACTGGTCCCCTAGAAATGAACCCGGTACCTCATTCAGAAACACGGAGATCAGTCTCATTCTGTGTCTCACTTGCTGGGAACTGCACTCCCGAGAAGCTCCCTTTAGGCCACCTTGGCGGAAATCCTTTTTTTTTTTTTTTTTTTGTATTTTTTGTAAAAACAAGAGTTTCGCCATGTTGCTGAGCTCAAGCAATTCTCCTCCTCCTGCCCCACAAAGTGCTGGATTATAGGCGTGAGCCAATGCACCTGGCCCAGCTTAATGGCTCTTAATGCAGCACAAAAACATATTTCATTTAGTAATCGAGAATATATTTCATAAAATTACCAGTTTAAATGTTATATCCTTTAGCTATGTAAAAATAATTGGAGACAATTTACATGCAATGCATATGTTTAAACAAAAAAGTTGACTCCTGCACCTCATGGTTTTGAACTCTGAGGGTCCATTTATATGAAGGTTTTCTTCTGTCTCTGTCACCGTGAACAGCAAGACCAACCCCTCCTCTCCCTCCTCCTTCTCAGCCTACTAAACATGAAGACAATGAGGATGAAGATTCTGTGATGATTCACTTCTAGTTAATGAAAAGTAAATATTTTTTCTCTTCCTTATGATTTTCTTACAATTTTCTTTTCTCTAGCTTACTTTGTTGTAAGAATACAGTATATAACTTATATAATATACAAAATACTTGTTAATAGATTGTTTATGTTATCAGTAAGGCTTCTAGTCAACAGCAAGCTATTAGAAGTTACCTTTTTGGGGTGTCAAATGTTATACGTGAATTTTTCATTGCATGGCTTCCCCTTCTCCCTGTGTTATTCAAGGGTCAACTGAAATTTATTTAGAAATTGATGATTTGGAAAGTTCCAATTCCCTGTTTTATTTTGCATAGCAATTATAGTGATCAAATCTAAATAGCTACAGGGAAAGAACAATTACAACACTTGCATGGTTTTAAGATAGTCTCTAGAATAATGTAACCTAATGTTATGTTTGATAGCAAGGGTTAAGTGTTTATAGAGTCATACTGAAAACAATTCTATCAATGAGAATCTCATTAACAACTACAATACAGCAATCTTAATTCTGCATCATTTTCTATTCAGAGTTCAAGAAATTAAATGATTTCCTCATTTGAAATACATGCATTTATCATGCATTTATGATAAATACATGCATTTTTCATATGTTCTTTTTGAATGTATTCAATTTAAGTTTACAACAAATAATTGTACATATTTATGGGGTACAATGTGATGTTTTGATTTTTGCATGCACTGTAGAAAGAGTTAATCAAGCTAATGAATATATCTATCATCTCATTAGTTACCATTTCTATGTTACGAAAATATTAAAAATGTTATTTTAGCAATTTTGAAATACACATTACATTATTAACTGTGGTCACTATTCATTAGCACAAAGCCATTATCATAAATTCTGGAGATCTCACAATGTGAGCACTTATATAAAGTAATTCACAATTTTTATATTAAATCTTTAGTTTCTATGTCTACTAATTTTATAAGCAATTTCACATATTATTCATTGCATGCTCACAAAGATGTTGACAGAATCTTATATAAAGACTCTATGTATTAAGAAACTTAAGAGCAATTTATCAAGTTTTCAAAACACTCAATATGCTGAGAGCTTATAATTCAGAACCTTTGTTAGCCCTACTTTATGCTGTTTAACTTAAGAAGTAGAATAATGTTGTATTAAGAAAGTTCAGTGGAGAAAGAAATCCCAGTATAGGCTCTCGGTGTGTGTGTGTGTGTGTGTGTGTGTGTGTGTGTGTGTGTGTAATAGCATTGCTTTATTGTTCTCTTTGAGTTTAAGAGGTCACAAAACTAGAGTAGACTGGGAGTGGGGTTTATTATTTATATTTATCTTCAAGGAAATATATATTCTGAAGCTACTCTTGGTGATCCTGATTATTTTGTTATTGTTAAATCTTTTGTTTTATTTTTTAATTTTTTTGACTTTAGTTTTTTTTGTGCATTTACATTTACCTTTTTAATTTTGTGTCAAATTATTACACAAAATTTACTTTGCTGAAACTTTTTTAAACTTTTATTTTAGGTTCAAGGGTACATGTGCAGGTTTGTTATATAGTTAAACTCATGTTGTACAGATTATTTTGTCACCCAGGTACTAAGCCTGGTACTCAATAGTTACTTTTTCTGCTCTTCTCTGTCCTCCCACCCTCAGGTAAGCCCCAGTGTCTGTTGTTCCCTTCCTTGTGTTTATGAGTTCTCATCATTAGGTCCCACTTATAAGTCAGAACATGCGGCATTTTCTTTTCTGCTTCTGCATTAGTTTGCTAAGGTGGTCTCCAGCTCCATCCATGTTCCCAAAAAACACATGATCTCATTCTTTTCTTATGGCTGCCTAGTATTCTGTGACGTATATGTACCACACTTTCTTTATAAGTCTGTCACTCGTGGGCATTTGAGTTGATTCCATGTCTTTGCTATTGTGACTAGTGCTGCAATAAATATTTGTGTGCACGTGTCTTTGTGGTAGACTGATTTATATTCTCCTGAGTATATACCCAGTAACTGGATCGCTGGGTCAAATGGTAGTTCTGCTGTTAGCTCTTTGAAGAACTGTCATACTGTTTTCCACAATGGTTGAATTAATTTAGACTCCACTAACAGTGTATAAGTGTACCCTTTTCTCTGCAACCTCACCAACATCTGTTATTTTTTAACTTTTTAATAACAGCCATTCTGTCTGGTGTGAGATGATATAACATTGTGGTTTTGATTTGCATTTCTCTAATGATCAGTGATGTTAAGATTTTCTTGTAAATCTCTTTTAGTTCTTTGTACATTCTGGATATTAGCCCTTTGTCAGATAGGTAGATTACAAAAATTTTTTCCCATTCGGTTGGTTGCCAATTCACTGAGGGGAGGGACAGCGGGGGGGTGGGGAGTTGGGGAGGGATAACATGGGGAGAAATGCCAGATATAGGTGATGGAGAGGAAGGCAGCAAACCACATTGCCATGTATGTACCTATGCAACAATCTTGCATGTTCTTCACATGTACCCCAAAACCTAAAATGCAATAAAATATATATATATTTTTTAAAAAGATTTTCTTTATATGCTTGTTAGCCACATATATGACTCCTTTAGAAATATGTTCATGTCCTTTGTCCACTTTTTAATGGGGTTGTTTGTTTTTTTCTCCACCCAAAAACAACAGAATATATATTCTTATCATTGTTCCATGGCACATGCCACATACTCTAAAATTGATTGCTTAATTGCACAGAAAACAATCTTCAGCAAATGCAAAAGAACCTAACTTATACAAAACACACTCTCAGACCACACACAATAAAAACAGAAGACTAAAAAGATCGCTCAAAACTATCCAATTAAGTGGAAATTAAACAACATTCTCCTGAATTACTTTTGCATAAATATTGAAATTAAGGCAGAAATCAAGAAGTTCTTTGACACTAATGAGAACAAAGATACAACTTACCAGAATCTGTGAGACACAGCTAAGGCAAAAATTCATAGCACTAAATGCCCCATCAAGAAGTTAGAAAGATCTCAAACTAACAACCTAACATCACAACTGAAATAATTAGAGAAGCAAGAGTAATTCAATCCCAAATCTACCAGAGACAAGAAACAACCAAACTCAGAACTGAACTGAAGGAAATCAAGACACGAAAAGCGATTCAGAAGTTCAACAAATTCAGGAGTTTGTTTTTAAAAAGATAACAAAAATTAGTAACATAGGTTGCTAGACTAATAAAGAAGAAAAGAGAGATGATCCAAATAAACACAATTAGAAATGACAAAGAGGATATTTCCACTGACCCCACGGAAATAAAAATAACCATCAGAAACTACTATGAACACCTCTATGCACACAAGCTAGAAAACGTGAGATGGCTAAATTACTGGACATATACATCCTTCCAAGTCTAAACCAGGAAGAAACTGATTCCCTTAACAGACCAATAATGAGCTCCAAAATTGAATCAGTATAAATAGCCTACCAACCAAAAAAGGCCCAGGAACAGATGGATTCACAGCTGAATTCTACCAGATGTACAACGAAGAGCTGGTACCATTCCTACTGAAATTATTCCACAAAACTGAGGAGGAAGGATTTCTCCTCAACCCATTCTATGAGGTCAACATCATATTCATACCAAAACCTGGCAGAGATACAATAAAAATAGAAAACTTCAGGACAATACTCTTTATGAACACTGATGCAAAAATCCTCAACAAAATACTTGCAAACTGAATCCAGAAGCATATCAAAAAGCTGAATTCATTACAATCACGTAGGCTTCATCTCTGCGATGCAAGGTTGGTTCAACATACACAAATCAACAAATATGACTCATAACTTAAACAAACTAAAGACAAAATCCACACGGTTATCTCAATAGAAGTGGAAAAGGCTTTTGATAAAATTCAACATCCTTTCATGCTAAAAATCCTCAATAAACTATGTATTGAAGGAACACACTTCAAAATAAGAGCCATCTATGACAAACCCACAGACATTGCAGTGAATGAGCAGAACTGGAAGCATTCCCTTTGAAAAACAGCACAAGACAAGGATGCCCTCTCTAACCACTCCTGTTCAACATAGTATCAGAAGTTTGCCAGAGCAATCAGGCAAGAGAAGGAAATAAAAGGCATCCAAATAGGAAGAGAGAAATTCAAACTATCCCTGTTTACAGATGACACTATTCTATATCTAGAAACCCCCATAGTTTCAGCCAAAAAGCTCCTTCAGCTGATAAATAACTTCAGCAAAGTTTTAGGATACAAAGTCAATGTCCAAAAATCACTAGCATTCCTATACACCAATAACATCCAAGAACCAAGCCAAGAGCCAAATCAGAAATGCAATACCATTTGCAATTACCTCAAAAAGAATAAAATACCTAGGAATACAGCTAACAAGGGAGGCAAAAGATCTCTGCAATGAGAATAACAAAACACTGCTCAAAGACATCAGAAATGACACAAACAAATGGAAAAACATTCCATGTTCAATAGGAAGACGCAATATTAAAACAGCCACTGCAATGCACAGATTCAATACTGTGCTTATCAAACTACCAATGATATTCTTCACAGAACTAGAAAAAACTATTTTAAGATTCATATGGAACAACAGCAACAACAACAAAAAGCCCAAACAGCCAAGGCAATCTTAATCCAAAGGAACAAAGCTGGAGACCTCATGTTACCAAACTTCACTGTAGTACTACAGTGCTACACTAACCAAAACAGCATGGTACTGGTACAAAACAGACACACAGACCAATGTAACAGAAAAGAGTATCCAGAAATAAGGGTGCATACCTACAACCACCTGATCTTTGACAAAGCTTACAAAAACAAGCAATGAGGAAAGGACTCCCCATTCAATAAATGGTGCTAAGATAACCGGCTAGCCATACATAGATAATTGAAACTGGACCCCTTCCTTACACCATATACAAAAGTTAACTCAACATGCACTAAATAAAGATTTAAAAGTAAAATCCAAAACTATAAAAGCCCTTGTAGGCAACCTAGGCAATACCATCCTGGACATAGGAATAGGCAAAGATTTTATGACAAAGAAGTTGAAAGCAATCATGATAAAATCAAATACTGAAAATGGGATCTAGTTAAGAGCTTTTGCACAGCAAAATAAATTATCAATAAACAGACAACTTACAGAATGGAAGAAAGTATGTGCAAACTATGCATCTGACAGAAATCTAATATCCAGCATCTATAAAGAACTTAAACAAATTTACAAGAATTTTATTTTTAATTGGAAATAATAATTGTATATATTTATGGAATGCAATGTATTATGTATTTAAAATTTTCTAAATGAGTGGATTTTAAATGTTCTTACCACACACACAAAAATACATGAGGTAATGAATATGCTAATTAGCCTCATTTAATCATTCCACAATGTATATAAGTATCAAAACATCACACTGTGCCCCAAATATTGGCTCTTGCAAAGGTCAGATCTAAAGGCAAGTTCTTAAACACATAGCCTTGATTAGTTCCTTCAGCTGTAACCTAATAGTAATATCTCAGATTGTCCAGATCACAAGGCTGCTTGGAAGTGTTTACTCTTTATGGGGCTGTACAAATATAAGGTATTGTTAAGCACATGGTGCACACTAAGAAATGTTAACATGTCTAAACCCATTTGATTAAAATAATTTAGATTAATAATTAATCTTTTACATTTTTATAGATACTGAATTACTTTCCAGTCCAGAGCACTAAAATATCATTACCCTGGTAACATGTACTTGATGGAATATTATGAAGGAATTAAAATGGTGACTTTTGTAGACTACTGAAAAATTAGCATGCTCTCTTCATTAGTTAAGTGTGATACATGACTAATGTGATCAGCATACTTATAAATTATTCAAAGTTAAGCATAACTAAAAAAAGATGATACATCAAAGATTTAATACAGCAGTGCTTTTGTTAAGTGATGAGATTATAGATTTCTTTTTAACTTCTATTATCAGTTTTTAATGATATGATTATAATACATATACAAAAAAACTGTAAACAAAAAAGGAAATGCAAAAGATACTCTTTTTTAATCTACTGTTAGTCTCTTTCCTTTGACAAAATTCTCTTGACCTGATATCATCAACTGTGCCAGTATTCTTGATCTCTCACTGTGGGTTCCAAAAATCTCATAAGAATATTCCCAACTGAATTCCGATTATTGACAATATTCTTATAACTCAGTTCCCTAAGTGCTTTCTAAATTTTCATTTTGAGAGATTATATTTTTAATCAAATACCAGAATAAAAACAAATAACTTTTTGGTAGCTTATTGCTTTGCAGAGCTCATGTGAATTACTTTTCACACATCATCTCATTTCATGACTTTCTATCAGAGATACTTAATTTTTCCTCATTTTACTAATGAGAGAACCAAAACTCAGAAAGATGAAGTAAGTTATCCAAGACTACACAGTCAGCAAAGCGTATTAGTCTATTTTCGCGCTGCTAATAAAGATATACCAGAGACTGGGTAATTTATAAAGGAAAGCAGTTTAATGGACTCACAGTTCCACATGGTTGGGGAAGTCTCACAATCATGGTGGAAGGCAAAGGAGATGCAAAGTCACATCTTACATGGTGGCAGGCAAGAGAGCTTGTGCAGGGTAACTCCCATTTATAAAACTATCAGATCTAGTGAGACTTATTCACTACCACAAGAACAGTATGGGGGAAACCGCCCAAAGAGTCAATTATCTCCACCTGGCCCTGCTCTTAACACAGGGGAATTATTACAATTCAAGGTGAGATTTGGGTGGGGACACAGTCAAACTATATCACAAGGTGAGATAAACACATATATATGTACAAATATATGTGTATATGTATATATACAAGTATATATTCACCCAATATTATTTTAAAAGATAATAATGTATCACTTTGTGCTTAAAAAGCTGGCAAAATCAGAAAGTTGGATAGTATCATGTGTCAGCATGAATGTGGGGGATATAGGAACTCATGTATTGCTGGTGGGAGTGCACACTGGTATAACTTTTTTGATGGCACCCCTTGTATTATGTAGTACAATTTTTAGTACGTGTATATCCTATTACCTACTGAATTTGTCTCTAGTTACATATCTTCAAGTAGTTCTTACACAGATGTATAAAGGACGTGCACATGTACCCTCTTCGCAGCATGGTGACTGAGAACTGAAAGCAGCCTGAGTGTCCATGGCTGGGAAAGTGTGCAGGGAAGTCGAGGTAGGTGCACAGAATGCAGTATCATGCAACACTTAACAAGCCTTTGGATGAATCTGATGTATGTATTGTGATGGTTAATACTGAGTGTTGACCTGATTGGACTGAAGGATGCAAAGTATTGTCTCTGGGTGTGTCTGAGAGAGCGTTGCCAAAGGAGATTAACATTTGAGTCAGCGAATTGGGAAGGGCAGAACCATCCTCAATCTGGGTGGGCACCATCTAATCAGCTGCCAGCACAGCCAGAATAAAAGCAGGCAGAAAAGCACGGAAAGACTAGACTGGTTTAGTCTTCTGGCCTACATCTGTCTCCCATGCTGGATGCTTCCTGCCCTCGAACATCTGACTCCAGGTTCTTCATCTTTGGGGACTCGGACGGGCTTACTTGCTCCTCAGCTTGCAGATAGCCTATTGTAGGACCTCACCTTGTGATTGTGTGAGTCTATACTCCTTAATAAACTCCCCTTTTATATACATCTATCCTATTAGCTCTGTCCCTGTAGAGAACCCTGACTAATATATGTATGCTAAACAAAGTTAGAGGACCTCTGCAGTACATGAACTCTAAGGTTTCCTTTAGCATGAAATCTCTTTCCTTTCCTCTTTCTCTCTCTCTCCGTCTACACACACATACACACACACACACACACACACACACACACACACGTGCATGCTTATAATGCTGCCATTACAACCATGAAATTTTATTCATGAAATGACAGATTTACGAATTGACTGTAACACTAGTACTTTATGGTCCAGGCCTTATTATTTCTAACACACAGAGGTTCTCTAACTTTGTTTAGCATGCATCAGAATCATCCAGAGGCTCGTTAAGTGTTAATTGTTAAATATTTACTGCTACCATTAGGTATGTAACAGTTACTATATATTCTGTTCCTAGAAATGCATAATAATGAAAACAAACCCACCCCCTCCATATCTGATGTGTGCTCTATCTATACTCCAAAGCTTCTTTCCCCTCTGTTGCATGTCTTCAGCCCTCTAACCCCTTAAAAAGGTGGAAACAGTCACTGTTTCTGCCTGTCCCATTCTCATTGAAATTTAACCCTTTATGATGTAATCCCCTTCCTCATAATTCTCCCGACATTGGTAGCTCAGGGACCACTAGCATTCTTCTGACTGTCATTTCCAACAACTTTTCTCAATTCTCATAGTTCATTCTTTTATCTTCTACCAACCATTCCCCACTCCAACATCATCCATGGATTCTTTGCTTGGAAACTCTTCCCCACCCTTCGCACCTATGAAATAAAGTCTTCCCTTATGTCCCTGAAAGGTTTGTTGTTCCTTCTCTTGCAGGCCCCTTGGTCTTTGTTCACATGTTTACTCAAATAGAAGCTGGAATGCTTCCCTGATACCACCTACCCATGAGACTTCTTGATGAATTCCTCTCCACTGCTTAAGTCCCAAATGATCAAGTTCCCTAAGTCTTTCTGGTTCCCCTCAACCATTTATGTCTCTGCTTCCTTTAAAGCTTCTTGTTTCTTGTGTATTTACTTATTTATCTAATTATTCTTGTGATAAACACCTTTAGTTCTTTTCTGCGTGGCTATGAGTAAGCTACCAGACTTCTGAGAGATATGGATGTTTTACGTGTACATGGGGAAGAAGGATGTCTCCTATCTTTGCAGGGAAATGTTGAACAGTCAGCGATGTATGTGCAGACCTGGTAGCATTGACTGATACACAGTAGGCATGAGGTGAAGGAAGGTGACAAAGATGGGAGAAGCTCCTGACCACTCTCAGCTGTGAGCCAGGATGGTGTTTTACTATTGAACGCAAGCAATTTCATGGGACACCAGCATCACACAAGGTCATTCTTACACTGTAATGGAGCAAGACAAAAACAAAACCACTCTGTAATCATGTCTGAGTGAAGATCAAAACTAAAGTAATGTCTGAGCCAGCAAAGAGACTGAACATCCACCTCTTTGGTTAGCATGAGTACCAGCTCCTTCTTCACCAGTTATAGCTTTAGCTTTGCCTTATTCTTCCTACCTCCTTGATAAAAATTAGGATACTCACATAGGGTATGTCCCGTCCCTTGCACCAGGTAGTATGGCCAACCTAGTGTGCATATAAGTGTGTTTCTGGTGGTGTCTGGCTGGTGAGCAGCAGCAGTAACTGTTATTGCAATCAATATTCTTGCTGTTATTTGTTGAATTAAATGGCAAACTACTATGCATGATTCCAGTGAAGCCATCCCTTCTGCTTTTTTGGCTATAGAAATGCTTAAGGTTTAACAAAGCAAAATTTATAAATGAGTAAATGAATTCCACATCTCAAAATCATTTATAAATGTCTGTTTTTTAGTTGATGTTGAGATCTTTCCTTATTTATGGTCAACATTATTTTATTTTTCACCATTGTTCAGGTTAATAAAAATCATCCAGGCCGGGCACAATGGCTCATACCTGCAATCCTAGCATTTTGGGAGGCTGAGGCGGGCAGATCATCTGAGGTCAGGAGTTTGAGATCGGCCTGCCCAACATGGTGAAATCCCATCTCTGCTAAAAATACAAAAATTAGCCGGGCATGGTGGCATATACCTTTAGACCCAGCTACTAGGGAGGCTGAGGAGGAGGATCACTTGAACCCAGGAAATGGAGGTTACAAGGAACTGAGATCATGCCACTGCACTGCAGCCTGGGTGACAGAGTGAGAACATGTCTTGTAAACAAACAAGCAATCTGGAGATCTATTCAGGGGCCACAGTGATTCTGGTGACTGTTACCGATTTGTGTGACCAATTGTCAAATGGTGTTATCTACATTAATTTTTACTGAAGATACTTATAAAATACGATTTTTTTCTAATAAAATAATTTATTACAGCCTGTTTTAAGACTCTTTGGCCTGATAAGTAGTAAAGTTAAAAAATTAAGAATACGAAATCTGCTGATGTCCCCTAAGCATCTGATTTAAGCAACTTTGAAAGGTCATAATCTCTCTGAAGCCTGACCACAGTGCCTTCCAATTGGCTTCCATTTCTTCTTATGATGGTCATTCCTCTGGGAGAGTCACGTTCTGCCATCAGAAGTAAACCATTTCAAACATACAACTTTCTTTGAAAAAGAGGAATGTTTAAGGGCTCTGGTCCCACTGAATTGCCTAGATGTTCTGTTCATTCTCCATCAACAGAAAGGTATTCATCCTGTTATCACTTGGAGAAAAGAGGAGTAACCACAGCCCTATGATCTGTTAGTTTAGACTAGAGGGAGAAGACATAAAAGGATGAATTCAACTTGAGCACTTTTTACCAAAGGAAGATGGGAACGATGCATCACTCATCACAGAAATCACTCATTTTAAGTCTTATACATTCATTTATTGACACTGCCTAGGGTTTCTTTGGTAATGATTAATATTTTAATTGAATTAAATAAACATTTAAGTAGGTATCAAAATATTTAAGTTGAATTTCGATAAAACTACTTTCTTTCAAATTTTAATTTATGTTTAAATAAGTGATTTCATTATAAACCTCATTTAAATACATTATAGAATTTTGGGGGAAGGGAAAAGGGGGAAAAAGCCTACTCATAATCCCATCACTCTAGGAATTAGTGAAAATTAGGAAATTATTTCCTCTGCCATTTATTTAAAGTTATAATCCTATCTATTAAATCATTGTATAATTATAAGTCAATACCAGTAAATGCAAGACCTTCCACTTTTCAGTTAATTAGCATTTTGAGGACATATTTGCTTTTTTTACTTTTCACACCATGAAGTGTGTATGTGTGAGTGTACTTCCAAATCCAACCTGTCCAATATCAATGAAAATAAAAGCCTGAGCATCTGTGATTTACAGAATAAACCCCATTTAAACAGACACCATTTAAATAACTTGTTCAAAGTCAACCTGCAAAATAAATAAACATTCCTGACCAACTCTATTCTACCACCCAGATCAGTCTCTCATGATGAATGTCAAATGATAAGCTGAATTTTTAAAGATACACATATTCCTCAAGAATTTTCAGATGTTGTAGAAGCCAGAGCTTGCCACAATAAATAGGCATAACATTTCTCCCTGCTCCATTTGATTTTCTTTGGCATACCTGCTCATCCCCATGAAGACACCAAAGGAAAATCCAGCAGGGAAAATATTAGACACATGAAAGTACTCACAGTCTAAACAGAGTTTGTTTGCAATTGCGTTGACTATATTTTTCCCTGAATTCACTGAAGCCCCTAATGTTTAAGTGATTTTACAGCTCCTTGGTAGATCTGACGGTTTTCTGAAGAGGCATCGAGAGCCTCTAGATTTTAGCAGATGTTCACATAGCACTGTAGGCTGAAGTCTCTCCTTAGGAAAGTGGGGGAGCACAGCCCAAATTGCCCTCTGCTCCACAACGGGAGTCTTTCACTGCTGTATGAATTCACCTTTTTTTTTTCTACCAGGCATGCCTTCATCCTCCTCTTCTCACTCATCCTCCATGAAGTCCTTGTTGAAGCCTGCTTCATCCCCCACAGGCAGTTAGGGCACTCTCTGTGCTGGGTCACAAGGATCTCCATTCCTTTACAGGCCTCTAAGCGTGAGCACTTTGGGGCCAAGGACTGTGTCTCATTCAACTCCGTATACCTACCAACATCTAATAAAAGCCCAGTGTTCAGTACTGACTGACTGAATGAATATGCAAATTCGAAAATGATAGTCTTAAGCAATGTGGGTTACTATCATTGTCTCTGGGGTAAACACAAGTGTAAAGTAAATGCTGGCATATACAGTAGGAAAGATTTGTTGACCCCCACCACTTCCACTTTGGGATATGATTAATGCAACATCTGAATTTCATTAATCAATTCATCACATTTCCTATCAAGGACATAGGCTGGAGCTTTTCTGTGGGTATTAAAATCATCATCAATGGCTGAGAATAACCATAGCAACCGCAAAGTAAGGCTACATAGGGATTTTGTTTGTTTGTTTCCTAATGGAAAGAGTTGTAATATAGTTGGTGAATTTGGTGGAGAATCTATGAGACTGATATTCAGAAAAAAAAAAAAAAGGAAGAATAGCTGGATTTCAGAATGCAATTTAGACAATCATTCTTGTTGAAGTCACTAAAATGTTTATGGTAAAAATTGATAGCCCAATAGGCTACGACCCTACTTCTCAGGTGACACAAGAGGCAAAGAGACACAAAACATGGCAAGATTAAAGCAGGGACTTTAGTGTAGCACTTGGGATTCCTTCCTGTCAGCCCTGCAGCTGCAGCAACCTGTCCTTCTTTGACAGCCTTCAAGCTGTGAAACTGGGACACCTTTGGACGAGAAATGAATCTGTGCCCAGGTATCAATGACATGCACAAGCTTTAAAAATCCAAATTCCATATTCCATTTGTTATTTCAAATAAGAGCTCCTCCCTAAAGACTCAACACTCAAAGAAAAAAATTATGGTTTCTTTAAGTTGGACTGAGGCACATTTCCCAAATGATAATATGTACTTGAGCAGAGCTGCCAGTGTTTGCTAGAAAATAAATCTCTGCACTACGTGTGGTGAGGAGACATATTTCCCTGTGTTTCCTCAAGGACGTGTTCCAATCATTCAGAGTAGTCTTACATTGTCTTCTTGGAAAGAAAAATTTAATGAAATAAAAAGTAGATTTGTAGAAAGTTGATTTCTGTACCCTTATTTCTCTAGTAGCTATTTTTCCTTCTTAGGACTCATTCTAGATACTTAATATCCACGTTTGTGGCTTTCCAATGAGAACTTTGATTTCAGAGTTAAAATTGGTTCTTCTTTTGGGTGAGTTATGTTTAGGAACATTTTCCTAACGTAACTCTCCATTTAAAATACATTAGGAAAGGCCAGGCGCAGTGGCTCATGCCTGTAATCCCAGCACTTTGGGAGGCCGAGGCAGGTGGATTACTTGAGGCCAGGAGTTCAAGACAAGCCTGGTCAACAAGGTGAAACCTTGTCTCTACTAAAAATATAAAAATTAGCCCAGTATGGTGGTGCGTGATTGTAATCCCAGCTGCTTTGGAGGCTGAGGCAGGAGAATCCCTTGAACCCTGGAGGAGGAGGTTGCAGTGAGCCGAGATTATACCACTTCACTTCAGTCTGGGTGACAGAGCAAGACTCTGTCTCAAAAACAAACAAACAAACACATTAAGATACTTTTCTAATGCTAACTGTATTGAATAATTTGATACATCTTATTATTTATTGACACTGAAAATATAAGCTAAGCTATGTGGAACAGCGCAATTCAAACTTGGATGTGCATATGAATTACCTAGGGATCTCGTTAAAATGCAGATTCTGACTCAAGAGGTCTGAAGTGGTATTTCTAACAAGTTCTGTCTCTCTGATGATGCTGATGCTAGAACCACACACTGAGTAGCAAAGCTGTAGAACTGCGTTACTGAAGTTTCACGTGAACATCAAACATCACATGGAGGGCTCCTTACAACACTGTTCTGGACCCCTCACCCAGAGGTTCTGATTGGGTAGATCCAAGGTGGGATCTCCGAGTCTGCACTTCAAACAAGCTCATAAGTGAGGCTGATACTGCAAATTAGTAGATTAGATGTTGAGTAGCATACGAAATAACCTAGTTGAACATAAAATGCCAGCCAGATCGTTATTTACTAAGCCAAGCACACGGTTTTGGCATAACAGGACATTTTAGATAAATAAATGTTAGCATGCTTTGGAACATTCTGAAAAAACGAAACATTAGGAATTTCCACACGTGAGTTACAAATTAGAAAGACTGTGGCTGGTAGGAAAGAACATTGGAGGTGGGTTGACTTTTCCAGTAGAAAATAACAAGAGATGTGAAATGTCAAATGTGAACATTTGAGTTCATATAGAGGAAATGTTTAACACATTTGGCACCTCATCACATACAAGGGAAAGGGAGAAATCTTTATACTTTGGCCAATAGTCAGTGTGATTTGCTGTCGACATCAATAGATAAAAGACTGTAAGGAGGGGATAGTGTGGGGTGGGGAGTTGGGGAGGGATAGCATGGGGGAGAAATGCCAGATATAGGTGATGGGGGAGGAAGGCAGCAAATCACACTGCCATGTGTGTACCTATGCAACAATCTTCCACGTTCTTCACATGTACCCCCAAACCTAAAATGCAATAAAAAAAAAAGACTGTAAGGATAGTAGGGGGCTAGGTAGGGATAGTTAATGGGTGCAAAAATATAGTTAGAAAGAATGAATAAGACCAACTAATTGATAGCATGATAGAGCAACTATATTCAATAATAACTTAAAAAATATACTAAAATAACCTACAGATTGTAATTGGCTGGTTTGTCACTCAAAGGATAAATGCTTGAGTGAATGGATATCCCATTCTCTACAATGTACTTATTTCACATTGCATGCCTGTATCAAGACATCTCATGTACTCCATAAATATATACACCAATTATGTACCCATCAAAATTTTTAAAAAAGAAAAAGAAAAGCAGTGAATGAGAATTAAAAGAAATTCAAGACTTCAGGAGGGCAAAGTCCTATAGTTCAAACCCAGAAGTGCTTGAAAGATTCAACTTAGCTAAGAGAGCCAAAGAGGAGTAAGGATGAAATAAAAGTCCTAGAACTGCTTCATAACAATAAGGTCAGGGACATCCTTGGTGAGTAAGCTACCTGTGAAGCCACATCCCAGGCTTTCTATTTGAATCAGTAATGCAATGATGAGAAGAAATAATGCCTGCTTAAAAACAAGTAGAATTTTTTTTTACCTGTTATTTATGGGGCCAGAAGATTAAAGCATTAAGTTGCAGTTCATGAACAGATTCCCTGGCTGTGAACGCCTGATGAGACAAGAAACACCAGCTTTTCTCAGAGGAAACAATCATATATGGGGTTTTTAGGAGGAGGCAAGAGTCCTGGAAAAGGGATATAGTCCAGATCCCAATCTTCAGTGTATGGCCCGACTCACACAGGCCTCTAATACAAGGATAAAGAAAAAGAACTGGCCTTGTTCTTCACATGTACCCCAAAACCTAAAATGCAATTTAATAAATATATATATAAATATATATATATATATATATAAAGAAAAAGAACTGGCCTGTAATCCCAGCACTTTGGGAGGCCAAGGCAGGCGGATCACCTGAGGTTCGGAGTTCGAGACCAGCCTGACCAACATGACGCACCTCTACTAAAAATACAAAATTAGCCAGGCGTGGTGGTGCATGCCAGTAATCCCAGCTACATGGGAAGATGAGGCAGGAGAATCACTTGAACCCGGGAGGCAGAGATTGCAGTGAGCTGAAATTGCGGCACTGCACTCCAGTCTGGGCAACAAGAGGGAAACTCCATCTCAAAAAAAAAAAAAAAAAAAAGACTTCAGCAGATTAGCTACAATAAATAAGTTAGGACACTATAGTAGAAGAGATACCTGAGGGCTTTGCCATTTCCAGAAATATCTTGAGGAAGTCCAGCATCCAGTATTGCACAAGTTTCTCTGAGGGCTTTGTCCATCTCCCAGGGTGGAAGGCTAAGTCCTCATCCAATGATTGCCTGGAGATGGTGGATAAACATCCCAGCTCCCTTGCTCTTCTGATAGATACACTGGGACAGGTGAAGTATACTGGCTCCTAGAATTCCCCAGTGGGGCTAAACTCCTGTTGCTCAAATTGCAAATCTTATTAGCTGCTTTCCCTTCTCTGCCTCACTTCCCTCCCCCTCCTACTGTTATTTCTTGAAACTGCCTTCCAAGTAAATAACTTGTACTCAAATTCTTCTTTCAGGTTCTGCTACTAGAGGAACCCAAACTAAAACACGTGGGTTTGCGTAGCATATTAGAAAGAATTTGAATATCTGAGGACAGAATAAACCACATTCTGAGATCATCCAGTTCCCATAAACAGTACTGTTAGCTGGACGCAGTGGCTCATGTCTGTAATCTCACCACTTTGGGAGGCTGAGGCAGGTAGATCAGGAGTTCAAGACTGGGAGTTCAATACAAGCTTGGCCATGTATCCTCTCAAGTCAATACAAGCTGACTTGAGAGGATACATGAAAATCACCCTTAAGTGTAGGTGTAGCGTAATCACAACCCACCTACACTTAAGGGTGATTTTCATGTATCCTCTCAAGTCACTGACTGATGGTAAAATACAAAATCCTTGACTATGGGGCAAAATTGATGGTAAAATAAAAATTCTTGACTATGGCGAAACCCTGTTTCTGCTAAGAGTAAAAAAATTAGCTGGGCATGGTGGTACATGCCTGTAATCCATGCTACTCCAGAGGCTGAGGCATGAGAATTACTTGAGCCTGGGATGAGGATGTTGCAGTGAACTGAGATCACGTCACTGCACTCCAGCCTGAGCAAAAAAGGGAGACCCTGTCTCAAACAAAAACAAAACAAGCAAAAATAACAACAGCAAGAAAAACTAAATAGCACTGTCAAAGCGCTGGGTTAAAGAAGAGCCACAAGCAATGCTCCCAGAAAAAAATTCCATGACATTGATTTGACATTAGTTTCAGAGGTAGATACAAACAGAAAACAGACTAAGATGGCTTAGTTGATATGTATATATATGCATGAGTCAGGAAACATACTTATATCTGTATGAGATAAATGGAGCCATTTGTATTGCCTGAGCACACATACCGCAAACTTGTGCTGCTCATTATGACCGGGTACTAATTTCCTAACATTTGAGTTTCTCTAACATACAGCAATATCCATTTTCCTTATTTCCTACAGTGACAATATATTTACACATACTTATACTCTATTATATACTAGACAGTGTTGTTTATATTAAAATGACATAATGTTTTGGCTTATATAGTCATATAGAACGTTAATTATAAACGTACATGTAAGTTTTTCTTCTTTTTAAAGAATTACTTTCCTTTTCTCTAGAATTACTATAAGGACACAGAACTTATTAAATACTATAATTTGAAGCACACAAAGAACAATTCTACAATGGAAGCAGAGGATGTTGGGACAGACTTTTGTTTTGGAGTCAGATGCTGCCCTAATTGACCTAGAAAATCTCTGATTTCCATTTCCTTGTATGTAAAATATCAATAAATAACATTTCCATTATTTAGATGTATATAAGAAATATCTAGATGTATCTAAAATGTCTAGAACATTTCCTGGCATAGACAGGCAATATAAATCAATAGATATATATGTGTCTATCACGGAAAGTACTATTATATATTAGATATTATTATGCATAAAATATTACAAACCACAGTATTATATATGAGATAACTTTCAGATAGCTATCTGAAGTTTTGTCTATTTTGTGTTCATTTTACCTTGTGTGAATTGACTGGTACATTAATGAAAACACTAGAAATCTGTATCTATGTTCCCTTCATTTGTTTCAAATCCATTTACTCAATATTCTACTCGTTGCTCATTTTCAAAGGTTTCAAAACCACTTCATTACTGCCTCAGAGTAAGAAAGAATGCTATTTTGCTGTGTGGAGAAAAGTTGTCTTTTGTTTGTTTGTTTTTCATTTTGACGTTGGTACCAATGTTTGAAAAACACTGAGTTCCTCTGAGAGTGAATTCCTGGCAGTCCACAATGCTGCTGCCTTTCTGAGGCTGGATGCAATGAACAGCAGTGCTGTAATGAACTCTTTGGGTAAATGTCCCAGCAATGTCTCTGACACCACAAGTTGCTGATCTGGCTAAATCCACACAGTAAGAACTCGTAGAGTAATCACAACCCAACTACACTTAAGGGTGATTTTCATGTATCCTCTCAAGTCAGTGACTGATGGTAAAATACAAAATCCTTGACTATGGGGCAAAATAGACTGGCAAGCACCTATTAACGACAAATATTTATATAGTACTGGGTTTCAGAAGACATTAATACTTTTTTAAAAAATAAAATATTTTTACCAATTCTCCTGCCTCAGCATCTGGAGTGGCTGGAATTACAGCCATGTGCCACCATGTCCAGCTATTTTTTTTATTTTTAGTAGAAACAGGGTTTTGCCATGATGGCCAGGCTGGTTTTGAACTCCTCGTCTTGAACTCCTGATCTGCTTGCCTCAGCCTCCCAAAGTGCTGATGAAACTACTAGAAATATTTCTAGATATATTTACTAGAAATAAAATACTTCTGGTAAAGTATTTTCACTAGAAAACAAAAGAGGGAGATAGATCCCTTCTGTGTTTACATTATAAGAACAATGGCATCCTAAAAAAAATAACGGCAATCACTTTACATTTATTGAGCACTGCCCATATGCTAGGAAGTAAATTAAGTATTCTATATCATCTTATTTCATTCTTATGACAACATAATTGTCCATATCTAAACCACTATTAAATCATGTTGACTGACAATATGAAATTAATAGTTTGTCCATGTTCATTTTTTCATTTTGACATTGGTACCAATGTTTGAAAAACACTGAGTTCCTCTGAGAGTGAATTCCTGGCAGTCCACAGTGCTGCTGCCTTTCTGAGGCTGGATGCAATGAACAGCAGTGCTGTAATGAACTCTTTGGGTAAATGTCCCAGTAATGTCCCAACATTAATTTTCATTATTTCTTTGCTGATTATTTCATGAACATTAATTCTGAAGTTTCAGAGGGCAATTTTTTTTTGAGTACTGTAATATCGATCTTGCTATATTTTATCACAAAGCCTGATTATAAACATTTTAGAAATATCAAGTTATTACTTAGTACATGATTTATAAATATATAAAGCACTAATTTCTCTCACACTCAAAAATGACAAAACAGTGAGAGAAAATCAATTATTTTAGCCCTAAAGCAAAATAGACTATTGGTTGCAAAGGATTTACAAAATCTATCAATCAATTAATTTTACAAATAGCTGCCAAATTATGTAATGAGATTTGAAAACTGAGTATGAGCTTCTCTCAAAATATCAGTTCCAGTCCTCACCATAATGTTTGACATTAACATATAAATATTCATTGCTGTCTGTCCTAATGGATTTTCAAATTTGTGACATCACTTATCAGACTATAAATATCATTTAGTGGGTGTATCAATTTTCTAAGGCATGGATGTGTACCAAATTGCCAAAAATTTGTGGGTAAAAACAACACAAACTTATCTTACAGTTCTGTAGGCCAAAAATCTGACACAGGTCTCACTGGGCTAAAATCAAGATGTCAGCAGGATGCATGCTTTTTTGGAGGCTTTACGAGACAATTCATTTCCTTGTCCTTTTCAGCTTGCAGAGGCTGCACAAATTCCTTGGCTTATGGCTCCCTTCCTCTATCTTCAAAGCCAGCAAAAGCAGGTTGAGTCATTCACAGATTGCATAACTCTAATCTCCTTCCACAGCCTCCTCTCCCTCTGAATTTCCTTTTAGGCCTCCTTTGACTTTGAAGGCCCTTGGTGATTACACTGGGCCTACCTGTATAATTCAGGGTAATCTTATTGTGATCAACTGATTAACAATCTAAAATCCAACTACAATCTTAATTCACCCTTATTATGGAGATAACATACCTATAGGTCCCAAGGTGAAGGACGTGACTACCTTTGGAGGGCCATTCTGCTCACCATGGTAGGATGTATATTACGGATGACAAGAATTCATATATTGTGTCTAAATATCTCCTAAGCACCTACTATGTTTCCAACACCAGACTAGGCACTGGAAAATTCATGTAAATAAGACAGTAATCAGCTGTACTTATCACATATCTCTTACTGCTCTAAATAAATCTGGGAGTCTTGAGTAAGCCTCAAGGCAAATCAAACAAAATGCATGATTCTTACCTTTGGATGCTTGCACTTTAAATTTTAGTCTTATTAAATCCTAACTGAGAGCAAGCACATTGATTTTTTTTAAAAAAAAATGTGTACCACTGAGAAGGCAAAGGGCAGCTTCCAATTTTTAAAAATTGCTCATTTTACTATTTTACCTGAGGCTAGTTTCTACAAACAGATTATAAAAGTTGTGGCAAGAAATATAATAGAGCTATACTGTATATGCTATTTTTTAGGCAAATAGTAAATTACAACCCACCCTCATTATTCACAGATTCTGTATTGTGAATTTGCCTCCTTGCTAAAATTTATTTTTGACCCCAAATCAAAACTCCAAGTGCTTCTGTGGTCATTTGTGAATGTGCCAACAGCAGTGAAGACTCTGGGCTCCCCAAGCCTCCTGCTTCCAAATGAATTCAAACAAGGTGGTACTCTGCCTTCTTGTTTCAGCAAAATACTGTAAACAAGAGTCTTTTTCGTGATCTATTCGTTTTTCACATTTTTGTGCATGTTTTGGTGATTCTTTGTTTAAAATGGGCCCCAACATAGGGCTGAAATGCTGTCTCATGTTCCTAAGTACAAGAAGACTGCCATGCACCTTACGGAAAAAATATGTGTTAGGGAAGCTTCATTCAGTCCTGAGTTACAGTGCTGTTGGCCATGAGCTCAACATTAATAAATCAGCACTACATACTAAATCAGGTGTCTTTAAATGGAAACATACGTAAAACAAGGTTACATATTGATCGGTGGACAAAAATATTGCAATCAGTGGCTCATGGGACTCTAATTGTATATTTACCCACTACTCTCTAATTCAGTGTTCACAGGAACCTTATAGAACATAACTACCATGAATAATGAGAATCAACTCTCTCACTCTCTCTCTACACACAGAAACACACACACACATACATACACAATTCTAATTAAAGTCTTAATTTTTGTATAAATATGAGAAAAGACTGAAATGAAACATTCTTATACATAAATGGTCATTTTTGCATGAAGAAAAATTACAATCGTTTCTATTCATTACTATATTTTCTCTATATTTTTCAAGTTTGAATTTATAATCAAAATTGCCATAAAATAATCAAAAAATGAAGGTATTTTTATATCTTAAAAACAATCTCTAGTCTCTCCTAAGGCTGTCCCTGTGTCATGAATCTATGAGATGACATAGCATAGCAATGGTTCAGTATTTGATGATTCATTGTTCATGGAAACTTTACAAAACATAACTATCAGGGAAAATGAGAATCAACTGTACTTATCACATAGCTCTTGCCACTCTAAATAAATCTGGAAAAATCTGGAGTAACCATCAAAGCAAATCAACAAAATGCATTATGTTGTAATAAAAAGGGATCTTTAAATATTTATAATTATGCTCCTATCATGTAAATTGTTTCATACTTCATAAGTTGCACCTGTCAGATGTCAGAATAATTCATATGTGTATCTTCACTATATTTATACCTTAGGCCATTTTCCTTCAAAAAATATTGTACTGGTTGAATGCTGACTGTAAATTAACTCATTGATTTTTTAAAATTTTTAAATACTTCACATTTGGTTTATGTATTGAGAAACATGATTACCCTGTTGTTCGTACTAATTTTACCTTATTTTAGGTATTTTGGGGAATAAAACAACAGAGCTATAAATACAGATAATTAACTGTAGTAAAACAAAATCTTACTTGAAAATGTACTATGTATGCTTGTAAAATTAATTTTTAAAGCCTGGCTATATGTCAGTTGGTGATTTCAAAGTCATGATGAAGCATGACTAATAACAAGGCCACTTCCAATCGCCTACCATGGCTGTTCCTGTGCGAGGAGCGTAGAAATCTCCTAAGGTAGTTACCAAAGAGATAAATCAACTCATCAGTGCCTCTCCACCCCACATTCTCCAAGTGTGAGAAAATGAAAAGCAAGTCAGTCACAACCAAAGCTACCTGGCGCTTTAGCAGAGTTGGCTGAATCCTCACTTGGGTTTTGGCCGCCTCCTTTCATCTGTTACTGAGGCAACCTACTTCGCATTCATCTTGATCCTTTATTCAGCTTGGTCCTCATGGTGCTCATTACTGTCAGCCTTAACTTATTGCAAGTAAAGACGTATTGTGTAAGACTGGGAACTTGGCCGGGTGCAGTGGCTCACGCCTGTAATCCCAGCATTTCGGGAGGCCGAGGCAGGCAGATCACAAGATCAGGTGTTCGAGACCAGCCTGGCCAACATGGCAAAACCCCGTCTCTACTACAAATACAAAAATTAGCTGGGTGTGGTGGTGCACGACTTAATCCCAGCTACTCAGGAGGCTGAGGCAGGAGAACAGCTTGAACCTGGGAGGCAGAGGTTCCAGTGAACTGAGATCACACCACTGCACTCCAGCCTGGGCGACAGAGCAAGACTCCATCTCAAAAAAAAAAAAAAAAATAAAACAAGACTGGAAACTTTACTAAAAATGTAAAGAGAAGAAAACATGTATCTACCATTAACATTTTTATTATGGACATTTTCAAGCACAGACCCAAATTTAAAACTCACATTCATCTACCTTCAAAGACGAACTCAGGGCCAATTTTATTTCACCTATACTCATTCCCCTCCAAGTTTATCACCTTTACCACTCAATTATTTTAAACTCCATCCCAGACATCATATTATTTCATGCATAAATGTCTCAAAATGTATCTTTAAAGAATCAGAATTCCTTATAAAACAAAAGCACAATTTAATTATGACATCTAAAATTTCACAACAGTTCTGCAATATACTCAGCATGCTGTGTGGACTGCTAATCTCTTAAAAGTGTACATGCATACAAGTGTATGCAATATTGCTTAAATCAGGATATCAGACATTTCCATGTGTTGCATCCAAATGTTGTTTCTCTTAAATCTTCATTTATGGATCACTCTTCCTTTTATTTACTTTCAATTGTCTATTGAACAAAAACTGGCCATTTGTCCTATAAAGTTTCTCAGCTTGCTCATTGTTCCCGTATGTTGTTATATGGTATTTTTTTCTGTTCCTATATTTATTACAAACTGGTCATTAGTACTTTGGCTTGATTCTTGGGCAAGAATCTTTCAAAGCACGCATTGTATACTTCTAGGCACCTCCTACCTGGTTGCCTCTGTTTTAATGTGAGCCATCACTGATGTTCTCTAGGTACATTATTCCACATTAGAGTTTACAAAATGGAGATATTCTGATTGTAATATTCTTAAATTTTGTGTGCTGACCTGGAATGCTTCTAAAAAGGGAAAGTTTCTTTATCATTAAATATTTGGTTACCTTGAGATGTAGTTTAGTCATTTTAAAAAGTAGGATAAATACTTGGTTTTTCCTTTTACAAACCAATGTTCAGACTAATGAGTTGATTCTCTGGCATCTTCCAGTAAAGATGGATAAGAAACGTTTTGTTCTATAATGTATTCATGAATGTTTAACTTGCTTCAGTCCATTTCTGGTATTATTCTTATTGATGTTTCAATTATTTCATTTTGGCCAGTGAAATCCTTTTCAAGTTAACCGCTGAGTCCTTCTGACAACACTCCAGTAGTCTTTGACAGCATAGTTGTTTTCTGGTACAAAATATTCCCCATTTATTCGTATATTTGATGCCCCAGTATAGATCCAGCCTTTTACTGCAAGGAATTCTAAATCCTTTTAGAGGAAAGTGGTATTTGTTGTCCTCAATCTAGGTGCTAGAGGACATCACTGTTGCTTGATAATTTCTTGATAAACATAGTCATGGTTTTTTGATAAACCAAACTAGGAGATAGTTTTATTTTTCTTAAGAGAAAATACATTCAGAGTTCATACTGATGTATCCAATTCAAATGCAGGGTTATATGACATCTACTTAACCTTTCCGGTTTTAATTTGCTTCTTTTTCTCTTACACTGAAAATTATTATTTCCAGTGATATCAACCACATAACTGCTTTATCAGGGAAAGTTTCAGAGTCACAACACAATACTTTTAAGTAAAAAATGGCTGTGAGTAAAATGTGATCACCGAATGGAGCTTAAGATTTTTTTGGCAATGGGATCTAAAACAGTAAAATACACAGATTACTGTTTTAAAGTCACTTTAAATAATTCCTTTGTATGTATTTATGCCTTCAACTTAATAGGGTTGTTTCATTTCACTTTTGCTTTTTAGAAATGGCTTTTTTATATTTAATATTGTATACAATTATTGTGTGTATTACTCTATAGTAAAATCTGAAAAACAAGGTATATTCAAAAAAGTCTAGCTTCTGTCTCTGTTCTACCCCTCACCCACAGGTTATCATAAAGGTAACTTTCTTTTAAAAAAAAATTATCCTCCCATTTATTTAAAAAAGTGTAAAAAAATATGTAAACATATATCTCCATTCTCTTTATTTAAATAAATAACCTACCCTACACAGTTTCTTCACTTTGTAAAGATAAGTTAACAAATGTGAGGGGTAGAGGTAAACCATATGTTAATTCTCTTAAATGGATTTTACCCTTGAAGGGTTATCTAGATGAAATTGATGATTCCTTGAAGGAAGTAGAAGCAGAGTCCTCGACATCCTACAGTAAATTTTGGAGGCCTTTCCAAAGTAATTCCTCAGGTATTGCTGGTCATCTGATTTCTCCTTCCACTAGCACAATATCAGAATTATCATTATGACTTGTCCTAGATAGAGCCAAGCATCTCTCAGAGTCTCTTCTGGGGAAACACTGGGTGAGATGGGGGATTGGGAGGCTACTGTATGATGGTTCAATGCCAGGTATAGGGATTCACTCCAAAGATGTGTCAATAACTTCTGTGCTAATATCTCCAAGGGCTGCAAGAGCTGCTGAGTTTTGGAGAATGGCAAGTCACACACACACACATAAAAACTCTCATCTTTAAAGTTACTATATTTTAAAATTCAGCCCATCTGATTCAATCCATCTAGAGGAAGTTAGAGTGAAAGTACTGATATCTTCCTGAAAAAGTTTTATGCAAAAGTAACTGAGTGTAAATGGTAAGCAGAAATAGAGGAAAGAGGTGCAAAGGTATGGAGAAAAAACTCTGGAAAACTGCAGAGCGTGGTGACAAAGGAGAAAACTGAAGACTAGGTCCAGGGAAGGTCAAATCATAAGATGATAGACAACGAACTTAAAAGAAAGTAAATGAGCTCATGATAGGTCATAATTTTTCTTGGCATTCTAAGGTGCACATATTGATGCTTGTGGTGTGGAAGAGGCATCCTATATATATGACTTCCTGAGCACACGTTGGTTCCACCCCTCAGTAACTGCTGACATAAGCACCACCTTTAAATATTTATGGATGGTTCAAGTACATGGTGTTGTGTTCCAAGCACCATCTAATGGTAAGAATACAGTCTTTCAGCTATAGTAAGGTAGTATCGCTACTTGCAAATATAAAAAAAAGGTGAATGTTTTCAAGAAAAAGAAAAACACCCAGTCACATTTACTTTCAAACCGTGTCTGAGTCATTCTATTGTTATACTTTGCTTGAATCTATTCAAGTAATCATAACCATTTTTTAAATGAGGAAAAGGCAGAAAAAATTACAGAATACAAAATGCCGTAATCATTTCCCTTTAAAGTATAGCAATACTGATTTCAAAGTAATCTTGGAATCTGAAAGGAAAGTATTGGGAACTTAATCCTCAATGTTCTTTTTATCAATGAAACTGAGAGACTGATTATGTGAAACAGAGAGACCTGGAGTTTACCAACACATACAAATCCTGGTCCTATACACCTATGCCAGAAACAGTATACTTCCCTTGACAATCATAGACGTCTGTCACCTTCTTCAACTCTACCTGATTTCCGTATTAGCTACTACAAATGCTCTACTTATTATAACTTATTCAAAATAAAATAACTTTAGTGTATGTCAGGTAATTCTAAATTCAAAATGGCCATAGGGCCATTTTGAACACATTTTCCAGCATAATATAATTCAACTCTAATCTCTTGACATACTACAATAGACCTGAGTTTTATTTGATAACATTAATTTCTCAAAAAATATTTGGAACATTCACTACAAAATTCTCACATCCTACATCAAGCATTTGTGCAAATGTCATTAAAGTAGATAGACAAAAATACTCATAGTCAAGGACTTCACACCCTGAGGTCATTAGGAGCCACACTATTATCTAGAAGCTAAGCGTATCTTTTAAAATCTGAACTTAAAAGCAGAGAAATCCTTCACATATCATTAACTCAAGAACAGAACAGGAAGCCAGAATATTACAGATCCATGAATCAATTTAAAGAAAAGATAAGGACCATTGTCCTGGTCAGAACCAGCTAAGATCAGTCAGTAGTGATTGAAACTGATGTACACACCTAACTACTAAATCAGAAGTAGAAGATAGAAAGTCACTCAAAAGATAGTGTCACAGCTTGGTTGATCACCAGTTTCACTGGGAGGGAAAACTTGATTAATTGGTGTTTCTCAGATGAATGATAAAACAGCATTTGATTAATTAGGATGTGACCTCCGGCTGCAACGTACAAAGTAGAATGATAATATTAAGACAAAATCGGTTAGAGAAACAGTAGTATATTTTGGAATTGATTCAGTTAAAGGAGAAAAAAGAACATAAAACTAACATCAACTCTAAAACCCAAAGAAAGTTTAAATAAGAAAATAAATTTTACTAATTTTAATGAAATAAAAAATTATAAATAGGGTGAAAATTAGTAGAGGAAAACTACCTAACCTCTAGATTGTGGGGAGGTGGAGTAAGATATGAGTTACTGGGAATCTTACTCTCTTTCAGGATGAACTTTCCTGACATGCCTCTATAGCCACAGTCAAAAGTATGCATGATTCTCCTGCATACTTTTCTCCCATATCCCACACAGTGCTATGAATTGGAGTGATTTGTTAGACCAGAAAGTAGGACTCAGATTCAGTTAGTCCCTATGATACCCAAGGAATGGTGCAGAGCAAAAGGCATCCCATGAACATGGAATTTTGAGTCCAGGGTAACCCTAAAGGCCACATAAACCCAGAGGCCCTCAGTTTCCCAAATGAGGAAACTGAGGCTCAATCACATTTTGAGTATGAAGTCAGAAACTTTGAGTCAAAGTCACAAACCAGGTGAGCTGCAGAACTAGGACTGGAAGTGAATCCCTCTCTCTGATACATAAAGCTTCTTCATCACACAAACATGGCTCAGGCTCCTCCTGCTCTACAAACCTGAATCTGATACACAGGCCTCCTCTTGGCCAACCGCCGGTGAGAAAACCTGGGCCGGATTGTCTCCCTCACTCTGACATGAAAGACAGACTTTGCAGGAGCACAACATCCCTCAAAAGCTGTGTGCTATATGGAATCTTAAGGAAAGTATGTGAGACGTACCCAGAAAGCTGGGGCATGGTCAGGGATGAGACTGCAAGAGTACACTGGGCACTGACCATTCACAACAGTGAGGCCAGGGATACCCCAAGCCTTGCAGTGAGGTCTACTCAGAAAGGTCTCTTAGTGTGTCCTTTTCTAAACCCAGAACTTGCAAGTCAGAGGACATGACCTGGAAGAACACACAGAGGCATGGGCTTCCACTGCTGCCTTCTCTTTCTTCCAACAACCTTTTCTATGCCATCCAGGGCCCTCGTTATATTTTTTCACTTGACTTTTATTTTTACAGATTTAGGGAGTATAACTGAAATTTCTTACATGGATATATGATGTAATAGTGAGTTCTGCGCTTTTAGTGTCCCCAACACCCGAGCAGTGAACATTGTGTCCCATAGGTGATTTTTCATCCCTCACCCTCTCCCATCCTCCCTCTTTTTGGAATCTCCAATAAGCTAAAGAAACTCTCTTAATATTACCATAAAATGAAAATGGAGAGTTTGATCTGTGGATTCTAGCAGACTGGGTTTTAATCCAGACTCCAGCAGGTACTGGTTGGTCATTGTGAGAGGTATGTAACTCCTGAAAACTTCAATTTCTTCTTCTGAAAAAATGAAATGTGGGACAATGCACCAAAAAAGCTTTGCATAATGCCACAAGCATGGTGAATTCATCTCACCTGAAATCCAAATGAACATTCTGGGACCTGAGGTGCAATTTGTTAACTTTTCCCACATGCTATATTTCCATGGAGTCAGTAAGCATTTTTTAGTTCTTCTGTCAATTACACTTAATTTTTATTTCTTCCTGGTAAAAATGAGGAGCCAAAAGAAAAAAAAAATAGTTCAGTTGGTTATAGCAAACTTTGCCCCTCCAGGCTGGGGTCCTCTCCCAAACTGCAGGTCATTTTTTCACATTCCTTGCAATCACCTAAGCAACTCTCTGCTTCAAAAGCCTTGTGGTTGACCCATAAAACACCCTTGACCTAAATCACTTTCAGAGAGTCCTCTTCAACACTTCCCTGCCCACACCTTCGTTCTTAATCACTTTATAGGATTGCACCATCTTTGAAATTATAAACATGTATAGTCTACTCATCCATCACAGACCACTAAATCTTTCCAACTCTCTTCCATCATTCCATTTTTATTTGCTTTTCAGCCTCGGTAACTCCATGCTTCCTTTGACACTTTCCAGCTTTGTGATGGTTAATGTTATATGTCACCTTGACTAGACTACCATATTCACACATTTGGTCAAACATTATTCTAGATGTTTCTTTAAAGGTATTTTTAAAATGAGATTAATATTTAAATTGGTAGACACTGAATAAAGAAAATTATCTTTCATAGTATTGGTGGGCCTCATCTAATCAGTTGAAGGTCTTAACAGAAAAAAAAAAAAAAAGACTGACTTCTCTGGAAGAAGAAATTCTGCTAGCACACTGCCTTTGAACTTTAACTCCAACTCTACCCCTGAGTCCTAAGCCTGTCAGCCTATCCTGCAGATTTTGGACTTGCCAAGCCTGTGCAATTGCATGAGCCAAATCTTTCGATTTCTTAAAACAAATTTCCCATCTCCCCCACACTCATGTATATGTATATGTATATGAATATGTAAATGAATATGTATATGTTTATGTGTATACATACAACACACACACACACACACACACACACACACACACACACACACACATATCCTGTTGGTTTTGTTTTTCTGAAGAATCCTGACTAATATAATCTCCTATCTACCCCACCCTCCCTGACTTCACTTCCTTTTTACATGATGCTGACTCCATGGTACTTCCCTTCCCCCATGCTCTTGCCAGCTCCGATGTGTCCTTGCCCTAGCGTCCTCCTATCACAGTATCCCTGTGGATTCCAACCCTGGGTCAACCTAAATGTCTATGCTCTCAGCTCCTATGTATGCACAGTTGCACACAGCTGAAGAAGGCCATATCGCAGTCTGCACGGGTGCCCTGTTCATGATCTTCGCCCAAGGCTGGGCTCGCAGTACCATACAGGGATTCTTTCCAAGCAGGCACCATTTTCACTTCTCCCTCTTTTCACTCAGTAAATATATGATCCTTTTGCACATGAAAGGTCCCTTCTACAGACTGAAGTCTCAACCTGTCTTTACTTTTTTTCTTCCTCTATAATAAGAAGACATGTCTTTTCCAAGCCAACTCTGATTTGGATCCTCTCACTCCATCAAGTACACTCTGGAATGACCTTTACATTAGTTGGCCCTTTCCCCTTCTCTACACAACCAAATGTCTTGGAGTAGTATTTGCTGTTTTCACTTTTCCACTACATATCAAATTTCCTTTCCAAAAACCACTACACTCAGTGAGGCATTTACTCTCACCTTTTAGCTGAATTGCTGATAACCTCAGATCTATTGGTATTTCTGCATGAGTTGTATTTTTTTTGCATTTAATTATGGAAAGGTTTTCTTCCTTGCTTGCTTCTTTTCTCTATTTCCCTCTCTTTCCTCCTCTCTCTCTGTGTCCCTCCCTCACTGTCCCCCTCACTCTTTCTCTCCCTCCCCCCAACTCTGTCCTCCTCCACCTCCTCTTTCTCTTGCTCCTTCTTGTCTCCTTTTGTATTTAACTTTCTCACCAACTCTTTCAGGTGTATAGTATTGCTCTGCTTATTTTACAGAGGAGTTAAAAGCAACTTGCCCAAGATCACACAGCCTGTATCTGAGACAGAGCCTGCATCTGAATGCATGCAATCTGATACCAGATGACATCCTTAACTGCTAGCCACTGCCTTCCATCTCATCTTTCTTTTTAGTGCTGTGGCTCCTGCACTGACCTTGAACTGACAATCCAACTATTCAAGTCACTTTTGGCTTGGACAACAGAAGGAAGCTCACTATTTCCATACAGCCAATGTAAATTTCCCTACAGAAAATGAGACAGTGTGCTGATGGTGGTTGTTACTCTTGCCCCAGATTATTAGATCTACTCACATTTACTACACTTGTGATGCAGGAGTTCTGGGATTGGGAGTTCAATGGAAGAGAGAAGATGATTCACAAGGACTTTTCCTGGAGCAGAGGCAAGGGTCAACCTTGTTCTACAGTGTAGTAGAACATGAAAAGTTGCACAGGTTTTCCTACATGACAAAAGACTCCAATGCAAAGCCCTATGTAATGTTAAAAGTATGATGAGATAGAAGGAATATATTTCATAAATACATGCCTTTTTTTTTTTTTTTTGGAGATACACTCTCTGTCACCTAGGCTGGAGTACAGCGGCATGATCTCAGTTCACTGCAACCTCTGCCTCCCAAGTTCAAGTGATTCTCTTGCCTCAGCCTCCCAGTAGCTGGGATTACAGGCACGTGCCACCACGCCTGGCTGATTTTTGTAATTTTAGTGGAGACGGGGTTTTACCATGTTGGCCAGGCTGGTCTCGAACTTCTGATCTCACGTGACTCACCTGCCTCAGCCTCCAAAAGTACTGGGACTACAGGAATGAGCCACTGCACCTAGCGAATATATGCCTTTAAATCATACAGATAGTAGTTTCTTCTTGGTGAAAATTTCTCTTAAAAAAAATTGTGCCACGGCCAAGCACATACTTTATTCAACTTAGATGGATTCAATGTTCAAAGACTAAGAAATTTTGAAAAATGCAAACTAAGAAAGTGAGAGTAGTATATGTATGGTAATTCAATGTTTTCGTGTACATATATACAAAGAATTTGATTTTATGAGAACAACAAGGCTGGACAGACCAGTTTATTTCCAATCTCGATAAATTTCATTATTTACCTATCATTGTTCACATAAAGATTTTTAACATGAGCACCTTCACTGTGAACTTAATTAATTCATGTATTTATTCTGATTTAAGAATCAGAAATTTATTTTCAAAGTGATATATTAATTTGTTTACATTCTATTATTTCAGGGTATAGTATAAAGATGGAATTATTACTATAATTGCTTGGTAGCTCTTGGGATAATTTTCTGTAACTTTCCACAGACTCGCTAAAATAAATAGAAGATTTTTTTCTCTGAAGCTGATATTCTCCAGCCCACTCCAAATTCATGATGATTCTGAACATAATGTAATAAAGCAAATGCCCCCTGAGGATGTGCTTTTCACTGCTCCAGCAATTTTTCTCTTCTCTGTCTCTTATTGAAAAAGAATCCTATTATTAGGTACTTAAAATGTTCATGGTTTCAAAAGGGAGAAAACCTTTCCGTATGAGAAATATGAAGAAACGCAAAATGAAAGACGGGTATTCAAAGCCAAATGCAAATTGTATTTGCTGGACATGAGTCAAATATGATCCATGTTGGACTGCATCTCTCTTATCTCTCTGATTTATAGACACAATTCTGTAAGCTATGTCTTAGTAACATTTTGGCTTCCTGCTTCCTTTTTTTTTTTTTCTTTTGAGATGGAGTTTCGCTCTTGTCATCCAGGCTGGAGTGCAATGACATGATCACGGCTCACTGCAATCTCTGCCTCCCGGGTTCAAGGGATTCTCCCACCTCAATTTTCCCGAGTAGATGGGACTACAGGTGTCCCCCACCACACCCAGCTAATTTTTGTATTTTTAGTAGAGACGGGGTTTCACCATGTTGGCCAGGCTAGTCTTGAACTCCTAACCTCAGGCGATCTGCCTTCCTTGGCCTCCCAAAGTGCTGGGATTACAGGCGTGAGCCACCACGCCTGGCCAGTTTCCTCCTTTCATACTCATAGCTACTTCCGGACAAATGCTCTAACATTTGAATCTTTCCTAAACCATGGCTCTTCTAAGTCACCCAAAGTATTATTTTTTGTGAACATTTCTGAAAGAAGTAAATTTAGTGCAGATAATAAAAGAGAAAATCTTAGACAAGGCCAATTTAGAGGTATGACTTATAAAGGCAACCGGGAATATGGATGGATGGAGCCATGTAGTTGAAGTCCTGGTTTTTATAACTAAAAGTGTTTCTCTTACTTATTTATGTGAAATATCAGATGCACACTCTCATAGTGTCAGTCTGTACACTGACCCCTGTGCTGCAAACCAGCAGGCACATCAGATTATTGTATTTCAGATTGGAAGTAAGTAATCAAGAAAAGTCTTTCCTTATACTAAAATAATATTATCAGTATCTCTTCAAAACCACACATTAGCAACAAGCATAGAGCTGTGGTGAACAAGGAAACCATCAGTGACATGCCAGGGTTAGGACTGAATGGAGCCAAGCAAACCATTTCAATAAAACCTAGTAATATGCTGTCCTTTGTATGCGTCACTACCTTGTCCCAGAAGTGACAACAGGCCGGGTGTGGTGGCTCACACCTGCAATCCCAGCCGTAGGGAGGCCGACGCAGGCGGATCACTTGAGGTCAGGAGTTCGAGACCAGCCTGGATAACACGGTAGAACCCTGTCTCCACTAAAAGTACAAAAATTAGCCGGGCTGGTAGCACGAGCCTGTAATCCCAGCTACTTGGGAGGCTGAGGCAGTAGTCACTTGACCCAGGAGGTGGAGGTTGAGGTGAGCCAAGATTGCACCACTGCCCTCCAGGCTGCACGACAGACTGAAATCCATCTCAAAAAATAAAAATAAAATAAAGGTGACAACAGATGTGTATTAAGGCACATACATAATATACCTGGTCCTCTTCAGTGAACTTTGGAGCTCCTCTGCAAAACGTTTCATGAAAAAAACAGAATACTGCTTTTTTTTCCCCACATAGAAAGCAAATCTGTGTTATAACTACAACACATATTTTGATAAATAAAGAATTGAATTGATAATTTATTAAGGAGCCCATTGCTCTACTTAGTGTAGATTATGTGGCAAAAATGACCCTAAAGCAATGGTTCAGCATTTTTCATAGATTCTCTTCTTTCAATACATTGAAAGATTGCTCTTACTAGCTTTGCATACTCATAAATATTAGCAGGAAAAGAAGAGAGCTAAATGTAACATGTTATACATGTGGCACTAGTCAACATAAATTTAGAGGAACTCTTATCTTAAATCTGAATTTCCTCAGGATCAAAATATTCATCGACTTTCTTCATGGGTTGATAGGGAAGCATGCAATTTCAAAACTGAAAGGGAATGAGAAGTCACTCAGCAAGTACTTGGATTCTACCTGCATCCTCTTCTACAAGCAAAGAAAAAGAAGCTCATAGAGGCAATTTGTCCTTAGTAACATATCTTCTTAGGGCTGTCCTGATCATTCTTCAGCTTCACTTAGAAACACGTATCACCCTTTCCCTGCTCTGACCTAAAATATTAGCGGGCTAAGTGAAGTGGACCATGTCCCAGGCTCCTTTTTTTTTTTTTTTTTTGAGATGGAGTCTTGCTCTGTCACCAGGCTGGAATGCAGCGGCACAATCTCGGCTCACTGCAACCTCCGTCTCCTGGGTTCAAGCGATTCTTCCGCCTCCGCCTCCCGAGTAGCTGGGACCACAGGCGCGTGCCACCATGCCCAGCTAATTTTTTTTTTTTTGTATTTTTTAGTAGAGATCGGGTTTCACCTTGTTGGCCAGAATGGTCTCGATCTCTTGACCTCGTGATCCACCCGCCTAGGCCTTCCAAAGCGCTGGGATTACAGGCCTGAGCCACCGCGCCCGGCCTCCTGTCTTAAGGAGCTTCCAGCTGGGCGCTTGAAAAAGATCTGCAACTGAAAGGAAAGGAGGAGCCAGGGTATTTCTTCCCACTCTTGCTCTGCCTTAGGCCGCTATTTGGTAGTGGCTGAGACTTTTACAAGGCTCTAGCCCCCATTATATACCCGCTGCTTCCAAAATTCCAAAGGGCAGTCCTTGCAGAAGTTCTAGCACCAGCAATGCCAGCCTGTGAGCTCTGGGAACACCACCTTCTCATTTTCCCTCCAGCTCTCGGAGCACAGCATTTTCTTACTGTTGCTAAGTTCTAAGTTGCCTCATCATCTTACATTCGGCTACTCAGCCTTTTCATCACCTGTAACCAATTTCCTGTAATGACTCCCAGTTTCATAGGCCTGGGGTAACTTGTTTTTCTGATGGGGCACTGGCTCAGCGGACAATTTAGGACCAGAACTAAGGGCTTTTTTTTTTCCTGTTCTATCAGAGTATACTCAAAGATTAGATGACATGCTGCACATATGAAACCCACACAGCTATATATGTATTTAAACTGCTACTAAAATATTGAACAATAATATGTTATGATGCTTTATACTGATAACCAAAATATGCTTTATTCTATCAGTAAATGTTACTAGATATTATCATAAAACAAGTAGGAGACATCTATTATTTCTGTGATGGTTAATTTGATATTTCCACATGACTGGGTAAAGGTGTGCCCAGATACCTGGCAAAACGTTATTTGTGAGTATGTCTGTGAGGGGTGTCTCCAGAAGAGATTAGCATTTGAATTGGTAGACTGAGTAAAGAGACCTGCCCACACCATTGTAGGCAGATATAATCCAATCCATTGAAGGCTACAATAGAACAAAAAGGAGGAGAAAGGGCAAATTCATTCTCTCTCTCTCTTACTTTCACTCTCTCTTTTTGAAACAGGGTCTCATTCTGTTGCCCAGACTGGAGTGCAGTGGTACAATCTCGGTTCACTGCAACATCTGCCTCCCAGGCTGAAGTGATTCTCCTGCCTCAGCCTCCTGAGTAACTGGCACACCCAGTTAATTTTTGTGTCTTCTGTAGAGATGGGGTTTCACCATGTTGCTCAGGCTGGTCTTGAACTTCTGGTCTCAAGTGATCCTCCCATCTTGGCCCTCTAAAGTACAGGTATTACAGGCATTACAGGCATGATCTACTACACCTGGCTTTCTCTCTCTTCTTGAGCTGAAGCATTCATGTTTTTCTGCCTTTGGACATCTGAGCTCCTTGTCCTTGGGTTTTCAGACTTGGACTAAATTAGACAACCAGCTTTCCTGGTTATCCTGCTAACAGACAGCAGATGGTAGAACTTCTTGCTCTCCACAAGTACATAAGCCAATTCCCATTGTATGTATATGTTTGGTTCCATTTCTCTGGAAAACCCTATCTTGTGTTAAATAGCAGTAACCATGATACCATGGGTGTGATGCGGTAGCTTAAAAATTTTAAAGGAAAGTTATTATATGAAATGAGTAACTTAAAAGGAAAGAACATATTTTATTATATTGCACACTTTGGAAGCTAATGTCTAAAATATTGCAGTTTCAAACGTTTTCATTCATTCCAATCTTTTAGGATGTGTTATTTCTATTTTGAAATATACAAAAAGACACTTTTATACATTTATATATCATTTTCTCCTTTCTATGAACTGCCTGTTTATATACTGGCTCTTTTTGTTACAAAAATGTTAGGATTTATTTTTTATTATTAATTTTTTAGAAAGTTTCATACTTATACTGTGTTTTAGAACTTTTGTGATGATGGAAGTGTTCCTTAACTGCTCTGTCTAATCCGGTAACCACTGGTCTAACATAGCTATTGAGCTCTTCAAATGGGGCTAGTGTAAACTGAGGAGCTTTATTTTTAATGTAATTTAAATTAATTTAGTTTTACTTATTTTTTTTTTAAGTTTACTTAAGTTCTGGGATACATGTGCAGAATGTGCAAGTTTGTTACATAGGTATACATGTGCCATGGTGGTTTCCTGCACCCATCAACCCGTCATCTATGTTAGATATTTCTCTTAATGCTATTCCTCCCTTTGCCCCCAACCCCCGACAGTCCCCGGTGTGTGATATTCCCCTCCCTGTGCCTATATGTTCTCACTGTTCAACTCCCACTTATGAGTGAGAACATCCAGTGTTTGGTTTTCTGTTCCTGTATTAGTTTGCTGAGAATGATGGTTTCCAGCTTCATCCTTGTCCCTGCAAAGGACATGAATTCATTCTGTTTTATGGCTGCAGAGCATTCCATGGTATGTATGTGCTACATGTTCTTTATGCAATCTATCATTGAAGGGAATTTTGGTTGGTTCCAAGTCTTTGCTATTGTGAATAGCGCTGCAATAAACATACATGTGCAGGTATCTTTATAGGAGAATGATTTATAATCCTTTTCAGTGACGCCATATGACTAGTAGCTACCATACTAAACAGCAGAGATTTGGATATTAAGAAAATTGAGTCATTATTATTGGGAAAATTGAGTTAATCCCTATTTTGTAGCTTTTTTTCCCTACTCTTCATCTTTAGCCAAATCTCTCTTGCAACATTAACTCAAAGAATGTACAGAACAATCTAAGATGAATGGATATCCTGCTGGCATGTTTTGTACTAAACTACAAATCTGTACTTGGTTGTCAAGATTACTGAGCAACCCAATGTTTGTCACACTTTGCAGCAAATTGAAATCACTTGGGGAATATTTTTTAAATCCTAACTTAAAAATCTGGGCTCCCACCCCCAGACAGTCTCCCTAGGTACCAGAATTAGAATGCACAGTGAAATTTAGTAATCAGGCCGGGCGCGGTGGCTCACGCCCGTAATCCCAGAACTTTGGGAGGCTGAGGTGGGTGGATCACGAGGTCAAGAGATCGAGACCATCCTGGCCAACATGGTGAAACCCCGTCTCTACTGAAAATACGAAAATTAGCCTGGCGTTGGCACGCACCTGTAGTCCCAGCTACTCGTGAGGCTGAGGTGGAAGAATCACTCGAACCTGGGAGGCGGAGGTTGCAGTGAGCCGAGAATGTGCCACTGCGATTCAGCCTGTGCGACAGAGTGAGACTCCGTCTCAAAAAAAAAAAAGAAATTTAGTAATCAAAGACATAACCTGAAGCCAGCGAATAGCCTAGGATTGATGAGATACAGCTACATTGGAGAAGAGTTAGCAAGAGTCCCTGAGAAGTTACATCACTATTGTGATGTAAGAGCTGAAGGGCCCCTGGAGCTGATGGCTTTCCTGATGTGTGGTGGCCACATCCACTCAGTCGGGGAAAGTTACTGGGATATTTAGAAGTTGTTCATTGTAGTTGAACATCTATTATGCTGCTGCTGTACATGCTCTGTGGTTGCCTGCCTTTTATTATTTTTAAATCTAAGTAAATTTGTAGCTGGATGAAACCTGTTCAATCAGTCAGAATGTCAATCTTAACCCAAGACCACCGCTGCTGCTGAACAAATGTGGGCATTGCTGTCTTATAGGCTGAATATGTTTTATACCCTTTCTATTATATATGCTACATTTTTATGCAGCCTTCCATATATTACCTAATTTTTCATCTTTTCTTCTATGGCATTTGGATTTGGTTCTCTTTGCTCAGAAAGTTAGGCCCCTTCCAATATTACATGTTTATCTTTACATTGTCCTTTATTTCCTTTAATACTTTTTTCCTGCATCTGTATTATTTTCAAATATTTAATTTATCTTAAATCTATTTTAATATAAAAGTTATTTACTATTCTAGAAGGCTATGATTTCCATATTGACTAATACATATTTCCTTAAACATGTATTATTAAGGCTTTCAATGCTGTATCTCTTGTATGCAAATCCCTAATTGTATTTGGACATACTAACAGATATTCAATTTGTTCTCACACTGTATTTTAATGTGCCAGTATCAACATGTTTAATACATATTTTTAAATTTTTCCTAACATGTAAATTCTCCTTACCGTTATTCTTTTTGCTAATTAACTTATCTATTTCTCATATACATTTTTCCATATGACATTCAGAATGATCTCATTTATATGGATTATTTTAGGGAGAATGAATAGCTTTATAATAATGTATTTTACTCAAAAGCAGATAGGTCCTTGCATTTAATCAAGTGTTCTTTTGTGTCCTTTAGTAATATTTTAAATCGTTTTTTGTGTCTTATACATTTTCTATTACATTTTATTCCTTGATATCTATTCATTTTTGGATTACTTATACACTGTTGGTGGGAGTCTAAATTAGTTCAACCATTGTGAAAAACAGTATGGTGATTCTTCAAAGAGCTAAGAATCATTTGACCCAGCAATCCCATTACTGAATATATACCCAGAAGAATGTAAATCATTCTACCACAAAGACACATGCACACAAACGTTTACTGCAACATTAGTCACAATAGCAAAGACATGAAATCAACATAAATGCCCATCAATGACAGACTAAGGAAAATGTGGTACATGTACATCACAGAATACTATGCAGCCCTAAGAAAAGAATGAGATCGTGTCTTTTCTGGGAACATGGATGGAGCCAGAGGCTATTATCCTTAGCAAACTAATGCAGGAACAGAAAATCAATTTTCTTAATATCCAAATCTCTGCAGTTCAATATGGTAGCTACTAGCAACACAGGGTAACTGAAAAAGATGATAACCCATTCTACTATAAAGACACATGCACTTATGTTTATTGCAGCACTATTCCCAGTAGCAAAGACTTGGAACCAACCCAAATGCCCATCAATGATAGACTGGATAAAGAAAATGTGGCATATATACACCATGGGATACTATGCAGCCATAAAAACGATGACTTCATGCCCTTTGCGGGACATGGATGAAGCTAGAAACCATCATTCTCAGCAAACTAACACAAGAACAGAAAACCAAACACCACATGTTTGCACTCATATGTGGAAGTTGAACAATGAGACTACATGGACACAGGGAGGGAAACATCACACACTTGGACCTGTTGGCAGGTGGGGGGGCTGGGGGAAGGATAGCATTAGGAGAAATACCTAATGTAGATGACCGGTTGATGGGTGCAGCAAACCACCATGGCACATGTATACCTATGTAACATACCTGCACATTCTGCACGTGAACTTAAGTATAATAAAAAAAAAATAAATTAAATAAAATTAATTTAAATTAAATTAAAAATAAAGCTCCTCAGGTTACACAAACTAACTGTTGAGTACGAGGCTTAGTACCTGGGTGACAAAACAATCTACACAACTTGCGTTTAATTATATAACAAACCTGCACATGTATCCCTAAACCTAAAAGTTTTTAAAAATTTCAGCAAAGTAAATTTTGATTTGACATGAAATTTAAAAGGTAAATGCAAATGCACAAAGAAAAAAATTAAAGTCAAAAAATTAAAAAATAAAACAAAAGACTTAACAATAACAAAAAAGTGTATCTGGATCTCCAAGAGTAGTTTCAGAATATATGTTTCCCTGAAGATAAATTATGCAAATCAATAAATAATAAACCCCACTTCCAATCTACTCTAGTTTGGATTCTATTGTAAATGAGGTGTGTATTCCTTTTACATTGTCCACTTAGTTATTTATATACAGGAAGATAACTTAATAATTTAAAAATTAATTTTTTGTTAGAATCATTAATAAATTACCTTTATAAAATAATTATCCCAATGATTCTCTTAGATTATTTAAGAAATATAATTGTATCCACTTCAAATCTTAGTTTCTCCTTTCTGGTATTAAATATTTTTTAATCTCATCTCTTTTTAAAATATAGTTAATAAAGTTGAAAATTAAGGATGGAAAATTAGCAAAGTGAGTGGCATGTATTAGTTTTGTCTAGATCTTAAGGAACAATGAAGAAACACTTCAAAAGGACAGAATTGCTTCCAAGATGGAAAAATGCCAAATGTAGCCTCCTGGGAAAACAACAAGCCAAAGAGCAGATGTCTAAGACACCATATCACAGCCATGATAAGAAGGAATAGAGTGAAGGGAGTGATGTTGGCATTGAACTGTCACATGGTAGAATGTGAGATACAAGTTGTAAAGTGTTTCAGAAATACGTTGTTCTCAGATTGATGATTTGAAAACAAACTGGAATGGGAGTGTGCACTCTGAAGAGGCACTAAATTCTCTGCTAACTCTAGTCCCTCTCTTCAAATAAATTTTTTGCTTTCTTATAAATTTAAAGACTGTGAATATCACAATTTATCTCACATTGCTGTGTGCATCTACAGCTCATAGGAGTTCATATATACTTTTTTTTTTAGACAGTCTTACTCTGTCGCCCAGGCAGGAATGCAGTGGCATGGTATCAGCTCACTGCAATCTCCGCCTCCCAGTTTCAAGCGATTCTCATGCCTCAGCCTCCAGAGTAGCTGGGATTACAGGTGTGTGCCCCCATGCTAATTTTTGTATTTTTGGTAGATATGGGATTTTTTGTATTTTTTAAACTTTTTTGTATTTTTTGTAGATATAGGATTTTATCATACTGGCCAGGCTGATCTCAAACTCCTGGCCTCAAGTGATCCACCCACTCCAACATCCCAAAGTGCTGGGATTACAGGCCATATACATTTTTTTGTATATTATATACTGAAGTAAAGCTCCAATATACATGCATCTCACAGAAGCTTATGAGAAGGGACCAACATAACTTGCTGTAGAATGTGCACAAATGCAGAGAGGAAATAAACCTATCAACACTACTTAATGAAAAAGATGCCTAGCAAACCGTGTTGATTTGTGATTGAGGTCATATTTAAAACCCAAATGCTTTTTAATACTAACTCCCCATGAAATATATGGTTTCTAAATTTTTCTCTAATTCTTTAGGATGCCTGTTCACTTTGTTAATAGTTACCTTTGCTATGCAGAAGGTTTTTGTTCATGTGGTTCTGCTTGTTTATTTTTTATTTTGGTGTCTGTGCTTTGGATATCTAAATATGCATTACCGAGATCAACGTCATGAATTTGTTTCTATAGGTTTTTTTCTAGCAGTTTTACAGTTTCAAATTTTCCATTTAAGTCTTTAACCCATTTTGAGTTAATTTTTATATATGGTATAAGATAAGGGTCCAGGCCGGACATGGTGGCTCATTCCTGTAATCCCAGCACTTTGGAAGGCCAAGGCGGGCGTATCACCTGAGGTTGGCAGTTTGAGTCCAGCCTGGCTAATGTGATGAAATCCCATCTCTACTAAAAATAAAAATTAGCTGGATGTGGTGGCACATGCCTGTAATCCCTGCTACTCAGGAGGCTGAGACAGGAGAATTGCCTGAAGCCAGGAGAAGGAGGTTGCAGTGAACTGGGATTGCACCACTGCCACTGCACTCCAGCCTGGGCAACAGAGTGAGACTCCATCTCTTAAAAAAAAAAAAAAAAAAGATAAGGGTCCAATTTCATTGTTCTGCATATGGATATCCAGTTTTCCCAGCAGCCATTTGTGGAAGAGACTATCCATTCCCCATTGTCTATTTTTCTTTAAGAGAGCATGGGTCTCACTATATTGCCCAGGTTGGTCTTGAACTCCTGGTCCCAAGTGATGGTTCCTCATCCTCCCAAAATGCTGGGTTTACAGGTATGAGCCACCATGCCTACCCCCCATTGTGTATTCTTTTTTTCTTCCTTATTATTTTAACTTCTATTTTAGGTTCAGGTGTACATGTGCAGGTTTGTTACATAGGTAAATTGTATGTCACGGGAATTCTATGTACGGATTATTTTGTGACCCAGATAATAAGCATAGTACCTCATGGGTGGTTTGATCCTCACCCTTCTCCTACCCTCCACCCTCAATTAGGTTCTGGTGTGTGCTGTTCCCTTCTTTATCTCCATATGCACTCTATGTTCCCACTTGTAAGTAAGAATATGCGCTATTTGGTTTTCTGTTCCTGTGTTTGTTCTTGACATCCTTGTGGAAGATCAGTTGACCATAAATGTGTGGGTTTATTTCCAGGCTTTATTATGTTTTATTGGTCTATGTGTTTGTGTTTATGCCAGTGCCATACTGTAGCTTTGTAATATATTTTGAAATCAGATGTGAGATGCCTCTAGCTTTGTTCTTTTTCAAGATTGTTTTGGCTATTCAAAACAGTGTATGTGGTTCTATATAAATTACTGGTTTTATATAAATTTTAGGATTTTTTTTCTTTTCTGTAACAAAATGCTACTGGGATTTTTGATATGGATTGCATTAGATCTATAGATTGCTTTGAGAAGTATAGACATCTTACAATATTAAGTCTTGTAATCCATGAACAGAAAAATCTTCTCATTTATTTGGTTCTTTAAGTTACTTCAGCCATGTTTTGTAGTTTTTAGTGTACAGCTCTTTTGCTCCCATGGTGAAGTTTATTCCTGTTTTATTCTTTTTGATAGTATTGTAAATGAGACTATGTTTTAAATTTCCTCCTAATTTATCATTAGTATGTATAAGCTAAACATATAATAATACTATAGTAAAAATATATCAATAACTTCCTCAACTCAATAGCAAAAATAAGATAAAAACACCCCTGATTTTAATATGAGCAAAAGACTTGAGCAGACAGTTCTCCAAAGAAGATATACACATAACTAGCAGGGAGCGAAAAAGATACTCAATATTGCCAGTCATCAGGGAAACGCAAATCAAAACCACAATGAGATATCACCTCACACCTGTTAGGATATGTATCATTTAAAAAATGAAAGTGAAATATAACAAGTGTTGACAAGAATTTGGAGAAATCAGAATCCTAGCACATTGTTGGTAGGAATGTAAAATGGTACAACCACCATGGAAAACAGTATACAGTATGGAACTTCCTCAAAAATTAAAAATAGAAATACCATGTGACTCAGCAATCCTGATCCCAGGTATTCATCCAAAAGAATTGAAATCAGGATCTCAAAGAGTATCTATACCCCATACTCATTGCATCATTATTTACAATAGTGAAGACGTGGCAACAACCTCAATGTCCATAGGCAAACAAACAGATTTTTAAATTGTGGTATTTACATGCAATGGAATGTTATTCAGCCTTAAAAAAGAAAGGACATTCTGCCTCAAAGTTCATTCAACAAAAATCAACTTTGAGGACACTATGCTAAGTGAAATAAGCCAGTCACAAAGGGACAAATAATGCATTTTGCCACTATCATATGAGGTACATAATTCTAAAATAGTAGAATCTATAGAAGCAAAAAGCTGAATGGTGGTTGCCAGGAGATGGGAAAAAGGGTGAAACGAGGAGGTGTCATTCAACAGATAAATGTTTCAGTTAAGCAAGATGACTGAGTCCTAGAGATCTGCTACACAACACTACTTACAGTTAACACAATACCGCATGGTGCACTTAAAAATTTGTTATGTTTTTTACCACAATTTAAAAAAAGATGCAGCCACTTTTTAACCATGCATTAGCAGGTTAGTCATCTTCAAAAGCTAAAGAATGTGTAGCTAAATAGAAATATAAACAGGAAGGTTTCTGAAGATTTAGACTAATAATGTAGACTACAAGTAAAATATCTTTTTTGGCCTTTTGGCCCGAACCGCCATCTTCCAGTAATTCGCCAAAATGACGAACACAAAGGGAAAGAGGAGAGGCACTCGATATATGTTCTCTAGGCCTTTTAGAAAGCATGGAGTTGTTCCTTTGGCCACGTATATGCGAATCTGTAAGAAAGGTGATATTGTAGACATCAAGGGAATGGGTACTGTTCAAAAAGGAATGCCCCACAAATGTTATCATGGCAAAACTGGAAGAGTCTACAATGTTACCCAGCATGCTGTTGGCATTGCTGTAAACAAACAGGTTAAGGGCAAGATTCTTGCCAAGAGAATTAATGTGCGTATTGAGCACATCAAGCACTCTAAGAGCCGAGATAGCTTCCTAAAACGTGTGAAGGAAAATGATCAGAAAAAGAAAGAAGCCAAAGAGAAAGGTACCTGGGTTCAACTGAAGCACCAGCCTGCTCCACCCAGAGAAGCACACTTTGTGAGAACCAATGGGAAGGAGGAGCCTGAGCTGCTGGAACCTATTCCCTATGAATTCATGGCATAACAGGTGTTAAAAAAAATAAAAGACCTATGGACTGTAAAAAAAAAAAAAATTTCTTTTTTGGATCAGTGTCTTGAAAGATAAAAGAGCTTCAGGCACTCTCTAGGCATTTGCCAAGTACTGAGACAAGTATTGCAGTGCATTCAGTTTGACAACTTGACATGTTGACACACATGGCATTAGTACTGCTATACCTTCTATCACCACAAATGCTGCTTGTAGGCTTAGGTCAAGAGAATAAGGGCTCAACATAATGAAGGAAAAATGCCACTCAGAAGAAGGAGAGTCACCTACCCTACAGCATGTATCTCTTCTGTACTTCTGCCTCCTCAAATTTTCTATTAAACTACCCCCAGATGCTTATTTATCTGACTTAGAACAAATGCATGTGGAAATCTTTGTGAGCAGTGTTTCCACCCTGTCTGGCTTATAGAGTTGACAACTCAATCATTCACAGTAATAATAATGACCTGAATATTTTGCGACAGGTGGTACTTCTGCCTAATTGACTATACCTTGCCACAGGGTCTCTATGTCCTTCACCAGCCAAATCCAGAACCATGACACTAGATACTTCCAGTTAAAAAACAAAGAGATACTACAGATTTGTAATAAAGGGTTTTTGTTTGAAAAATCAAGTACAACTGAAGTCTATTTTAAAATAAAGCAAACTATTCTTGTGTTTAACAAGCATATTTACTTAATTTATATGACTGGTACCACTCCATTCATTGCCCTTGTAGTCTGCAGTGTGAAAGAATCTTAGGCATTTATCAGAAAGGATATGGAGAATTTGGCTGTGAAGTTCCTGCACGTGTTATCTACCTAAAATAATTTCTAAGATGTTGATTTCATGATATCTCAGCAATTGTTCTTGAGTGAAAATTATACCTTATGTTTACTTTTTCAATCATGTACAATAAACCGAAGAGTCTTTTTATCACAGATGTTGACGAATTTTGTTTTCAATCTGAGAGGAGAAAGTTTAGTAGCTTGCACTTTCTAAATTTTCATAAAGTATTTGCCATTCAGCAGAATACTTGGTATAAATTATGTTTTATGAACATTGGACTATGAATTTTTTACTGAAGAAATATATCAATGTGTAATATTTTAAAATATCACATATCTATCAAGTTTGCATTTCTGTTAAATGATCTGTACAGATAGTAAAGTATTCTGCTTTTCCTCTTAAGGATTATTTGTAAGAAGTGGCAGAGGATTTTATTAATTATTTCAGATATGCAGAAGTCATTGTTCTCTCTGGCATTCGAAGTGAGATCTAATGAGGAGAGAATGAAGAATCTTCCCTGCAGCATTTCAATCCGTGTTGATTGTTTTTATTGTGTTTGTTCCTAAACCAATAATACTTGTCTTTTCTTTCTCTTTCCATCACATACTTGTATAATGCCTCATGTGTTTCCTAACTGTCTTTCATAAACTTATTTGTATCATCTGGAACAGATTGTGATGCTCTTAAAGGAAATTGGCATATTTTGTATAATTGGTATACATCCTATAGTATCTACAAAAACTGGGCCAGAAAACAAAAAGTTGGAAAACATGTATTTGTAAAATGTAACAAAGGGTTAACTTTCTTATGAAGTACATCAATTTGAAATTGTTCTTGGGCTTAAAAAATGCAAATTGAAGTGGTCTGTGTTCTTCCAGGCAGAAAAGTCAAGAGTCAGGGCACAATTCACCATATTTCAATTTTCCTGCTTCAGCAATTAGCAATTCACAGAGAGAGAGACCTTCCTTTAGAGTGGGACCAGAGTAACTATGGAGTAGAATAAAAGTTTGCAGCTACCTAGGATTAACAGGAAATACATAGATACATACATACATATATATACACACATACATACACGTATATACACATACACACATATACATACACTTTCAGAGATTTGGGGTTGTTTTATCTACACAACAACTTAGCTATGTGATGTGTGGTGATGGTGTCTATTGCACTAAGTCTTAACTTTGATCTTGACATTTAAATTTATCTGTCAACTTTCTTTGCCATATCCAAAATTATATTCCAGTCCTTCCAAAACTTGACAGTCCAACCTGACCAGTAATCTCACTAGTTATTACACAGGGACCCATAACTCTGGATAGTCCCAATGTCCATGCTTTTTTCACATCTTTCCCGCTTCATAAAGTAGCCTCCTTAATCCTTCCATAACCTAAACTATAATGCTTTCTTCAAGACCTATGTAAGCCTTACTTCTTCTTGACAAATTTAGCTTAAAATGATTTCCATATTCTGTCCATTTCCAAATGCTTAGGAATCTATACCTAATATTTGCATGTTCCTCTGAATCTTTCTTTGGTTTGCCCTGACAATATTGATCTCTTCAATGATTGAGTTGTTGTTTTGTTTTTGTTTTTGAAATGGACTCTCCCTCTTGTCACCCAGGCTGTAGTGCAGTGGTGCAGTTTCAGCTCACTGCAACCTCTGCCTCCCAGGTTCCAATGATCCTACTAACACCTCAGCCTCCTGAGTAGCTAGGATTACAGGTGCACGTCACCATGCTCGGCTAACATTTTTGTGTTTTTAGTACTGACGGGGTTTCACCATGTTGCCTAGGCTGCTCTCAAACTCCTGGCCTCAAGTGATCCTCCCACCTCAGCCTCCCAAAGTGCTGGGATTACAGGTGTGAGCCACCACACCCAGCCTTCTTCAGTGATGTTAACATAAACTGTTTTGAAATCTTCCAGAAATTTGGACAAAGATAAGCACAGATTAGCAGTCTGACATATTCAAATCCATTCAATTATTGGTTCTTTCACCAATTTACTCAACAAAAGTCATGTGCCACACTGGATGTTGGATGCTAGAAATGTTAAGATCAGAAAAAGAAAATCTCGCCCATAAAAAACTTCAAAATTTATAGGAAAAAGAAAAATGTGCCATCCTGATATATTAAATTGGTACAGCATGAAAGTACTAAAAAGAAGGGCCGATGGGAGCAAGAGGGAGTCACTTATAGAGTGATCAGAATAGTATCCTACAAGAAAGTACATTTCATTCACTCATTCCTTCAATAAACATTTAATATATGACTGAGACATGCCAAGTGCTTTTACAATTTGGGGATACTGAGATGAAAGGTCGCAAGGTACAGTATTTACAGAGCTTACACTCAAGAGGGGGAAGACTGAATAAATCAACAAATTAGAGTCTAGAAAGCAATGTTACCTTAACAGGATTATGATAGATGCCATGTTTTTATTTGTATTGGTTTAGATTAGTAAGGATGTCATTCATGCCACCATTTCACCATGAGTGCCTCAACTTTTATAGGAGTAAGCAAATAGGGCAAATGGCAGTGCCTGGGTTTGGCTTTCCCCCAAGCTTGCTTAACAGAAAAACATTTTCCTGATTGATTGATCAATTTAAAAAAATACATTTTAATTAACATACCTAAATATTAGCATGCATTAGCCACTACTTATCTAGTTTAAATTCCAGTGCTTAATTCAAAAAAGAGTAGAAGAAATCCAAACGTCTAGTTAAATAAATATCTCATTAAGTTTTTACTGTTACTGGTTCATAATTACTGTTTATTTTATTCCTAGTTTGAATAGTTTTCATGGAATTAACTGAACCGTAATACCCAGTGTTTGGAGTTTTGGTGTCTGTGCGTGCGTGTGTTTTGTTTTGTTTGTTTGTTTTTCCTCTAACAGCTTCAACTTGCTTTGGATTTGAAACAGCTTTTCTTAAAACTGCTTATAGGCAAGTTCTTCTGGTCCTACTGTTGTGCCCTCTAGAGAAAGAGCAAGGCTATTTCTTTCATTTCAATTTACATCAATAAGCATGGATTGAACGGCCACCAAGAGTTTTAAAGATACAAAGATGAGTAAATCACAGTCTATTTCTTCAATGAGTTTATGATGTATAACGGAGTTCTAAGAACTTTCAAAAAAGAGGCAATTGACTGGTCAAAGAAAATTATCATTATGTGCCCAAATAGGCTTCCAAATTATCTGTGTGCTAAGAATGATGCTTCATTAAGTAACCCATTTTCTCTGTTTCCAGCAGCTCAGCCACAGAAGGAAAAATAGTTCTTTGATTGCAGTGTGCTGTTCTTGGCCCACAAAAGATCCAAACAAATACTTTTCTGCACTAAGAAAGAAGTACTTTCTTTGTCATCAAACAAACTTCCTTTAGCATCCTTCTTCTATCATGTGTTTATATGCCATATCCAGGTTTATTTATCAATCAACTACAAATATCACCCACCCACTTTATCACAAAATGCCTCTTTCCCAATCTCCTTCTTACAGCAGCTGCACCACTGTTTACAATGCACAGCAATTTACACACTTACACACTTTACAGAGACTAGAGAAGGGTTTATACATACATCATATATATGTATATATGTGTATGCATATATACACATATACAACTCCACATATTATATATATGTATATATAAATTCCCATATACCAGAGAAAGAAACAGGGTTTCAAAAATCTGTTTTCAGAAGAAATAAAAGGAATAAATTATTTTTACTAACTTCAAATAAAGACAAGGCAGGCTGGGCTCAGTGGCTCACGCCTGTAATGTCAGCACTTTGAGACACCAGGGCAGAGTGAACTGCTTGAGGCCGGGAGTTTGAAACCAGCCTGGCCAACATGGTGAAACCCCATCTCTACTAAAAACACAAAAATTAGCCAAGTGTGGTGGTAGGTGGCTGTAATCCAAGCTACTCAGGAGGCTGAGGCAGGAGAATTGCTTGAACCAGGGAGGCGGAGGTTGCAGTGAGCCAAGATCGCGCCACTGCACTTCAGCCTGGGCAACAGAGTAAGACTCTGTCTCATAAATAAATAAATAATAATGCAAGACTATTATGTTTTTGAAGAAAGCAACTTTTTATACAAGTCTTATTTATTTCTTAGACCCCCCCCCACACTACTTAATGAACTAATAGGGGTTTGGTTTTTTTTCCCAATTTTTGAGAACCCTGTAAAATAAATTTATTCTTAGTATTCTCATAAATTTACCATAAAATGTATTAGAAAATGAATATTTACCATATTTTCTTTTGCAAAAAGTTTTCAACTTAAGTCTGAAGATTCTGTATTTCTACTTAATTTAAGAGATTGGCAAACAAGATGCAGTACTAACTATACTCTCTTTCCCTGACAGACTATATCTTCTGTTAAAGAACATACCCAGATGCTGTCCTCTTGGCGATACTGTTTCCAGTTCCAGCCACTATCACTGAACATCAGGAGGTAGCTGGTCACCCAGTTGGAGCTCCCATATCCCCCTTGAGTGGCCACAGCGGTAACCTCCATTCTCTCTCCAAGGTCAATCTGCAACCACTGGTATTTGTTAGACACAAGTGGAGACCAGCCACCAGCTCCTTTTATTAAAAATAGAAACAAGAGAAAATTGGGAAATAAAAGTTAGTTAAAAATCTATGTTAGTAAAGCAGAAATGCCAGCAAGACTGTATTTCTCTATGGAACTTAAATTTCTAAAATATGAAACTTCTTATAATCGTAGGAAAATATAGAGAAGAATTTAGTTTAATTGTATGATGTCTATGTTAATTAATTGTGTTCATTTCTAGGTTTTATAGCCTACTAAAACTTAGAGAACTAGGGGTCTTGCTGAACATTTAACATGCTGAATCTGACAGGTGAACATTCCTGCCAAGACTGGGGACTAGCATATCTACTACACACATGCATGATTGGGTAATGGTCTACTCTCCTACCTCTTTGCCCAGGACTGGATGTAAGGAAATAACTTCAAGCTATGATGGAACTAAAAATCTACTTTTGATCATTTTTAGACTTAGAGAAGGGAGTACATTGTTAAGTCTGAGCGAAAACAAAAGAAATAGTTCCTGCCCTCAAGATGTTTACAGTCTTTGGGAGGGACAGATATTGAAAACCATGTTGGAAACAACAGTAATGATGGAGGATGAGCAGGAGAAAATAACACAACAAAGATGCTCTATCCAGTGGTGGGCTGGAGCTCGTTCCCAACAGTTTGTGAGAGGCAATCATTACATTTTCAATTTTGCAAGCTAGTTATTAAACATGACTATCTTTGCAACTGGCCATGATGGGACTGTTTAAATCATGGAAATTGCAAACTCTGCAAAATAAGCACCTGCCCCCACCCAGTTAGTTTATCAACACACCACTGGTTCTATCCTATATAGGGGGAGGTTGGTGGGTGAGAGGATGGGGGAAAGAGAACCAAAGAAATCATAGAGCAAGCTGTGCTAGACCACTCAGAAGGAAGTAATGTGTGGAGCATAATTGACTGTGTTATATTTTATCCAGCACACACCAAAATACTACACATGTGACTCCTATATATCTTAAGATGCTTCATTCTTCCAGTTTAATATAATAATTTGGGGAATTATTTGCAGAATTATTTAACATTGCTGATTATATAAGTAACATATAATAATTGTAGAAGTTATGAAATAGTGTTTGATCCTATTTCTCAAATCCATATTTGTCTAACAATTAATGTTTATTAAAATGCAATATCAATTATATAACACCCCAAATAACAATGTTAGCACATTTTCTTTCCCCCATCCTTTTGCAGCTCACCTTGAGGCTCTGATAATAAGGTCTGGAATTTTAGATATAGATGACCATTAATTTATATAGTTTTGAATCAAGCACTATCCTTGGCATACATAATCTATTCTATGAAACCTTGAGTACAACACCTAATTCAAAGAAATGCTCAATAAATGTTTGCTCTTATGAAGGGGCATATGTCGTTGTAAGATCTGAAGGGACACACCTGTGTTGACAACTGCTTTATAAGACTTCAAGATTATTTTGATGGTAGAACGCAGCATAATGACACTCTGATAGATGAATGGCAGAACTCTGCTACTTACAACTACAAATAAGAGAAGACTCCAGGCAGGACCACAGGGGGTTGCACCAGGGGACAGGATAAGGGCAAACTGGAGCTGTTGGAGGCAGCTTCTGTATGACAAGCAAGGTAGGGCTAGCTAGCTAGGCTTGTCATACAGGTGGGCTTCCTATGAATTGGCTAATTTGAACAATTTATCTAGGAGGCACTGGGACACCCCTAGTTGTCTGGCACCTGTCCCAGCAATGATGCTTAGTGACCGCAAAGAGTGAGAACCTAATAAAGGAAGTGGTTGGAGTATGGACATAATCAGCTGCTAAGAAAGGAAACTGACCAGTACTAGCCAGGGCTTCAAAAGTGGGTCAAAGAAGCATTTTAAAAGATTATATTACAACAAACTGCATGCGTAACCCTTAATCTAAAATAAAAGCTGAAATTATTTTCAAACATCGTATTACAAAAAGGTCCTCTCTTGATGGCATCACACTAACTACTACTTGCATTCCGGTATAATCCCTGTGTCTTACTATATTGTCTTTAGAACTAGATACATCACCAAATTTCCATCTTTCTTAAAGTGAATCATTGTTCAAAAGTGTATTCCACTCCATATGTCAAAAGTACAATGTTCTGTCTCTTTTTTGGATCCAGAAATTTTTCACATACTACAATTTTTCTTTGTGTGTTTTTAATTTTCTCTGTATTTGTTCTTAAAGAACCTGTGATGTTGGGTGCAGTTTCTTTTAATACCAATATTATTTACCTTTATGCTTGTCAAGTAGAATATTCTCATCTTTTAAGCAAGAGGGCTTGTTACATAGACATGGGCCCTGGGTGTCTTGGGGTCATTTGTTTAGCACGGCAATGCTGTCCAGGAAGGACACTTCCTACCCTTGTAGATTGTTATTTATATGGAATTTGTTCTTAAATGATCTGAAGCACACTTTAAATAGCACCCTGCCACAAATAGCTTGGGGAGTTCTGAACTCTGCAGGAACTGCTGTCGTGGCGTTATTTTAAAATCTGAATCAATGCTTCTTCCATCCTCCATTTTTCAGGATGTGATGAAACACCATCCATCCTCCTCCCCTTATTCTAATACTGTATTACTTAACATTTGCTGATCAAGGGAGTCCTTCATGTCAGGTACTTTCTGAAGGCCTTGTTAATTAATTGTCAGGGCAATCTACATAGTACATGGTGTGTTAGATTCAAAAAGTCTGAACACTTTGCCCTTATCCATGGAGCACGCAAGAGGCACAATACCCTTAACTAGGACACAGCAGTTCCTCTCATAGTGTCAGGATGCAAAGGTGGGAATCTGTGGTTCCCAGTGGATGTAGAAAAGACTCACTGAGGCTGATGGAGGTCAGGGAAACTCAGGATTAAGCTACCAGGCAGAAGGGTCAACTTCCCCTCCTGTAGTTAACAATGGACTGTGTCTTTCAAGTATAGGTACATGACGGACATGGCACGTGGATGAGAATTTCCCTCCACTGTCCTATCTAATCTTACCCTTTCCCTCCAGGCCCTGTCAAAACTTTGGAAATTGAAGCATCTTTAATTCTCTTATTGCTGCAACTGTGTATCTCTCTGTATTTTTGTCATTTTTTTTTTTACAAGGAAAAGTTAAGAGGGTGAATGAAGTGCCCCTAGAATGCCACCATCTCAGCCCGGCAATTCCACATATGGAACTGCATCTGTATCAGCCAATTCCTCTGAGAAAACACTGATTAATTTGCTTCTTCCCCTTTCTAGTTAATTGTAATGGTCTAAGGCCTGTAATGAGAACATGTTTTTCTAAAATCCAGAATTTCATAGTATTTCTCTTGCATTTCCATGCCTCTATAGGCCAGTATTTTAAAAAGCAAGCACATGACAGAAACACAGCAAGGAAAAAAGAATCGCTGTGATTCTAGTGAGTTAAAATCGGATCATCAATTCTCATCGGGAGAAAGAGGAACACCTCGCTGACCGCTCCCTCTTCACAGCACCACTCACAGTTACAGCTGCCCCAGCCGACTTGAAACATTCACAGTTAATTGACCTTGAACATTTCAATTTCTTACCTGTGGTGAAAAGGTACTACTGGTATGCAAATTAAGCCATATCATTAACGAGGTACACTGATAAAGTAATGGAAATTCAGATGCTTCTAGGCTATACCAAGTAATTTCAGCCAGATAAGTTGGCCACAGGGAATCCATATATCCGTACCAGGTTTTAAGCTGTGCAGCTCTGCAGATGCACATGGTATTAGTGTGTGACAGAGTGGTAGGCTTGTTCCAATTTTAAGACAAATGCTAAATAGTAAAATGGAAAATGGAAGCTACGACAGACAGTTAGACCGATAGAGATGAACTGATTATTCTTTGCAGACTTTTTTTTTTTTTTGCCAGCCTATGATGACAGGAAGGGACACCAGTGATAGGAAATACAAACATAATTACAGCTGAGGTTAGACCACCAGCCCTATGGCCACCACCAAACCGCACAGCCCTCAGAAACACACTATTGTCATATTTACTTTTTTAATGAAGAAAGTGATGACTAACTCCAGCAAATTATAAACTCTGTATTACTATAAAATAAAATGTAATGATTTATTTTCTTTATTAACAAAACCTTTCAGCTGCTAGTTAAGTGTTACTTGACCTCATGATTTTAGTATGCCAATATATTCAATATCATAATAAACCAATTCTTATGAAACTGAAGACCATCTTTTCATAACCCCATCTCTTCCATGGTTACTGATAATTTATCCTCAAAACAAAAACAAGAGTCTTGCCCATACCAGTTCATATTTTTTCCCATACTGCAGGTTTCCTTTCCCTGTTCCACCATCCTGTTTCTCCTGCCTTAACCTTGTTACTGAGACTTGGCGTAATAAAGTGTCATAAATCTATTCAAATGGAAACATTTCCTAACTCTTCATATTACAGCCTGAAACTCACATTTAAAAGTGAAAGTTCTCCCCATTCACAAGACTCTTAAATGCTGTAGCATTGTTATGATAATTACATTTTAAAAGCATATTAAGTGCCTATTGATTTCTCCCACCTTCAGCAAACATGAGAGTATATGGCAGTTGTAATGTTTTGAATTATAAAAATAATTATTATTGCTATTAGCTCCAAAGAGAGTTATGATCGCAGGAAAGTTGAGCTTTGAAAAAATTTAGTAATGATTGACCACAGACACAGCATCTCTTTTATCTGCTGACTACCACTTTTCAACATCAGATTTCTGAGAAACTTGCTTCTATAATATTTGCTGCTATGAACTATAAGGAAAGAAAAGCAAACTAAAAATTATCTAGGGCCTATTGTATGCTAAGCACACTATTAGAAATTGTATATACTGTATTAACTTAATTAATAAAATTAGGGAGATGAAATATGCTTTAACATCTCTTTTCAAAAAACAACAAAAAACAAAAATATTTGCAGAGGCTAAGTAAATTTCCCCAATACTATGCAAATACTTTAGTGCAAGTGAGAAATTACTTATTTTTAATACTGTTTTAATCCGTGGGAGGATGTCACTTTACAAATCACCCCATTTGTCATTCTTTACCCCTGGAGTAATTACAACTATCTTTGCCTCATAGTAGCATATTTTATCCCAAGGATATGCTCAAAGAATTTATTCAGTATGATTTAATTATAAATTACCTGGCTGGCTGAATTATGTTTAAGACTCATATATCCCATCTACTAAATATCACCAGTATTTAGTGCTGGTGAGGGAGGCACATCTTAAAATTTCAGGGAAGTAAAAGGTGAAGAAAAAAATACTCTTAGTTGGAGCTTTAAAATACAGATAAGAATCACCTTTATCCCCCAGTAACATTAAAAATGGCATGACAGACATTCCTGGTGGTCATCAGTAAAGGTGATGTGTCAACTTTATACAAATAGAGCCTGCACAGACAGGGAGGAGTTACATTTCTTCCTCGAGATTTTAAAGTGTAGAAGGACACAGATGTTCAAGGACACAAAATACGAGTGAACATAATTGAATGACAGTTCTAGCCACCATTAGGACATCTAAATTCCTAGAAAATAATTGGCTTAATTAAAATTGTCATAGGAAAGTTTCCCTCCAAGATAATTACTTTTTTTCAAATGTGATTTCATCTACATTTCCCCAAGAGTCCAAGTTTGCCCAGATCATTTGGATCTTGACATTAAATTACAATAATGTAAGGAAATGGAAAGACAGGGTGCCAATATTTGTTTGGCTCCCTTAAAATGGTGTGCAGTGTCCCCAGGCCACCATTTAGACCGTTTTAATAGCTTTGTATTTTTACCAGTGTAGTTTTTCGTTTCTGCTGGAAGAGAACGTGACTCTTAAAGATACTGCATCTGTGACTGTTGGTCTTTTCCCACTTTCACTTCTGAATCTTGACCTTGTCTACTTTGATCACAGTGATTGTTTCAGTGAAGGGCAGGTGGCCTTGAGCCATGATCATGGAACAATTTCAGGATTTTGTCGGGACTACTGGAGTCTAAGAGACTCTTGTCTGCTGTTGATGCTGAGAAGATAAGATACAGGCATCAAGCTGTAGGAGCTATTGTTGTGGAAAGCCTGCCTGAGTGAAGCCAACAGAGAGAGAAGGGGAGTTAAGAAATGAAGTGAGACCAAGTTCTGAAAATGCAATCAGGACGCTATGTCCTGCTGTGCCCGCAGAGTGTTTGCTGTGCTTTCCAGTTACATAAGCCAGTCGCTGGGCCCCTTACTTGTGCTGATCCTTCTCAGGGTCACCTCTTCAGCAATTCTCCTCTCTCTCCTGTTTCATTATTTTTATTTTCTCTTTAATGGGTAATTCCCATCAGTGCATGTTACATCAGCATGCTCTTATTTTTCTCATTTTAAGAGGAAAAAAAAAACTTGTCTTGACCCCATTCTATTTTTTTCTCTTCTTTTAATGTTAACAGTCTTCAAATAATATATGTCCACATCACTTTCCAATTTTTCTCATCCCGTTCTTTCTTGGGCAAACTCCAATCAGACTTTAATTCTCTGCCACTCAACTGAAACTGCTCTTCTCAAAGTCACCAAGAACTCCATGTTGCTAAATCCAGTGGTGAGACTCCAGTCTTCCATTCACATGGACAATCTGTGGCGTCTGATACTTGGGATCACTCCCTATGCCTGAACAGATGGCTCACTTAATTTCCACAAAACCTTCTCTTAATTTTTTTTTGCTACCTAATTGGTTACTTCTCACTCCCATTGCTAGTTTCTTCCTTTATCTCACATCATATTTTAAAGTTGAGACTCTCCAGGTCTCAGTCCTTTACTCTGCTTTTCTCTCTGTAGTCACTCCTTGGTGATCTCTCTTAGCCTGATGAATTTAAGCATTTCCCACATGTCAAAAATTCCCTCATTCATAAATCTGCCTACACCTCTTCCCTAAACCCAAGACTCATGTATTCTACTCTACTTGATCTCTTTAACATTTCCAAAACTAATTTTCCATTCTCCTTCTGAATCCTACTTTACTCACACCCTTTCCCAGCCCCGTATATGGTAATTTTATCCTTCCAGTTTCTCAGTACAAAAAAAAAAAATTGAGTCATGCTTGTCCCCTTTCTTTCCCTCATACCATACTACCAAACCACCAGAAGATACTGTTGGTGCTACTTTATTATTAAGAATCCTGCTGTTTTTCTACCTTCATGGATGCTCCTTTGATTCGGGCCATATTATTCAAGCCTGGATCCTTGCAACAGTCACCTAATAAGTCTCTCTCTTCTCCCTGTGCCCACTGAGACTCTATTCTCTACACAACAGGTGTGAAATTTTATACCTGTGCACAAAATACTGCAATAACTCTCAACTTTACAGAGTGAAAGACAAAGTTCTCACTAAGCAACCTGCAGTGTCCTCAATGATCTGCCCCCTTCAACCAGCCCCATATCATCTCTACCTTCTCTTTCTTCCACCCAGCTCACAGCCATTCATTTAGTATGGCCTCCTTGCTGTTCTTTGAATAAACTGAACATCAGTCATTTTCCATCTCATGAACTTTATTAAGCTCTTGTTTCTGCCAGGAATGCTTTTCTCTGAGACACTCCGGGCTAATACCTTTGCTGCCTATAAGTCTTTGCTTGAATTCTACCCTCTCTTACAGGCTTGTATCTCCTGACCTCCCCTATTTAAAATTCCTTCTGCTCTACAATCCTACTCCCATTTGTCTTCCCCTGAACCCCTTTTTCATTTTTCACAGAAATCTCTATCTTTTAATATAGGATATGATTATATGTAGTATATTTAGTGTTTATATATGACATGTAGTAGAATATAAACTCTATGAGACGAGGGATCTTCACTTGTTTTATTCACTGACAGACCCCAAGTGTCTAGCACATTGCTGGACACAATAGGTGCTAAAAAAGTATTTACTGCATGCCAGATTGAAATAAATTTATAGTCACGCAGGCATGGTAACATGGCCTAAATTTATACGAACTGCTGAAAAAGCTGGTACTGTAACCAAACTAAATAAAAGCACAGAATACTTTTCTTTGCTGCCCGGTATTTTTTTATGAAGTTTTCAAACAAGCTGAAGAACTCAACTGAGTTACACGCATACACACACACACACATACACAGACAACCAATTGCCTCACGGCTACATGGTTTAATCACTTGTAAACTACATTTCAAAGATGTATTTATTGCTTTGTTTTGGAATTTTTGATACAATGAAGAAGAGATGCTTTTTCACTTCAACTCCCCAGCAAGGTTCTAAATTAATAATACCTCACTAAATTGTCTTCTCTTTAGTTCTTTGCTGTCAATCAATTTTCCCTCACGGCAAACTGGCAGACTGACTTTTAGTCTTAGTTCTTGTCTTGCCAGATCGGACATTTCTGAAATCTTTAATAATGCAGCGCTTTGAAAAGTAAATATTTACAACCTTTCTCTATGCAGGCATTTTGATTTGTGTATTTGATTCGCAAATTTTATGACAGCCAAATTTCCCCTGGAAGGCTGGAATAAAGTTACAAATATGCCAAATTCTAGGACTAATTTTGTTTTTTCCACAGAAAGTTTTATTTCATTCAAACTAGTCATTTTGGAAAAATGATTTTTAGCACATAATGTCTAGAAATTCAGATGATAATCAGGATGTGCCCATGTTGGCTTTCTAAGCCCATTGTAATACTTTTCTAAAAGTTTTGATTTAGATCTTTTATAGGGAGGCAGGTCATTTCAGTAAATGACATCATGCATTGGAGACAGCCTACTGGCAATATCCCAAAGATTTAAAAACCATTTTTCGCTTCTCTGCCTTCTTTTTTTTTATCTTCCCTAGCCAGACTGAGATGATAAGCTGTTATGAGCCAAATATTCTCATATCAGTCCTTCTGGGTCAACAAACTGAAGCCACTCTCCTGTACCCAACAGACATCATTTCCACTTAATGGTAGAAAAGCCAGCATTACTAGGGCATAGTATATCAAAAAGGTAAAGTGCAAAACCAATTTCAGACATTTTACTGATTAAATCATATGACTCCCCAATTAGTAAAAAATGCTAAAACACATTAATATAGCATTATGTTCCCAATTAATGAGATGTGTTTACCTCTGGGCTTAAGTATTCATTGAATTCAGTCTTGAATACACATATTTAATTATATGATTTATTTATTTTAAACAACAGACATTTATTTTTCACAGTTCTAGAGCCTGAGAAGTCCAAGATCAAGGGGCTAGGAGATTCAGTTCCTGGTAAGGGCTTGCTCCTTGGCTTGTAGACAATTGTAGTCATTTTTATTTCTCAGGCAAGAAGGGGCATTATTAATGATGAATGTGATCAAGACAGCCGTAACATTCCCCCTCAGCTAGACTAAACTTTAGACAAGTTTCTTTCTGACTTTAAGCTCCTGACCTCCCTTTTCTTACAGCATTTACTTTATAAAACTTATGACTGTAAATTCTGTCTCTGCCCCTTGAGGTGTAAATCTTCATCCAGCCTCTTGCCAGTTTTACAATCCAGGGATGTCTTTCTCAAGGACCTGGGAGCCACCCCTTTGAAATGCAATCATCAAGAAAGATAGGACTTCCATCTTCCAGGCTCTGTGGGAGGGTAGGAGCCTAACTTACATAAGATCCAATTAGCAAACACAGATGGCCTCATCACATTGGCCAAGTCCCCCCCCTCCCCAATGTCCTCCAGTATATTTCCACTAGCTCAGCCCAATGCTTCAACAGAATTGTTTCAATGGAATTGAGTTCAAGCTCTCTCTCAATCTTCTTGACCTCCGTTGCAATACCTTTGAATAAAGTCTTCCTTGACCGCTGAACTCAATCCAGTGCAATTCTTCTTTGGCAGGCAATCACTGTTTTGTTTTTATTAAAACAATGTGTTTTTCATGTTTCTGCTTAATGCATCATATTCCCCAGTAACCTAACCATTCAACAATCAAAGCCTAAGAGACGAAGCTGAAGAACAATGCCTAGAAGTGAATGTGGGTCTGGCTGGGAGCCAGCCCAGGGAATTCTTCCTGATAAGTGGCAATACTCAAAGGCTACTTACTACACAACTGCTTCATCCATTAGCCAAAAGAAAGTCACAGCCTGCTTCCAGAACTCTGAATAGCAACAAGAAGTATCATGGAGACCAGCTAGTAAAAGGTGATGGTCTTTGCCAAGAGAACATTCAAAGGAATAGATGGGTCACTAAATGTGTATTAATAAACATCCAGTGTTAGGATCAACTCAATCAGACTCAGCAGATGTCACCGTCCTGGACAAGAGATCCAGCCAACAATCTTGTGATAGTCACCAGCAAAATAACCAATATCAGCCAGGGGAGTCCCCATCTAATTGTGCCATGACATCATGTGAGTTCATTATATACCCACCGCCATTTTGGAAAACAGTAGAAAGAAGGTTAGGAAATCAGAAAATCTGAGTATATCTAGAAGGGATATCTTTTGGTTGTGTCAGTCCCTTCTAGACTAATCCCTAGCAGAGGCTAGGGATTTTTAGATGATCTCATATGTGGTCATATATGGAAAATAGTCTCTGGACTAAATAACAAATAGGATCTCTCTCATCTTGACAGTACTCATAACTGCTAAAGTTCTGACAACACTGAAAAAGTGTGGGGTGTTTTTGTTTTATTCCTCAACTGTCAATCTTATCTTCAGACTTAGGGATTTAAAACTGGCCTGAGAAAATAGTATCAACCAGTATTTCAGATCTGAAGATTAATATACTGTAGTAGTACTATGTGATATCTCACTGTATCTGTATGAGTATTTTGTTTGGGTGCCTAACATCTCAAAATCTGCTAATACATTTACATATTGTGACTTTATAAAATGATAGGTGGATTTTCAAGAATAATGCTATTTGTATAGATATATATATATAGGTGGTCAAAAGAATTAATACATATGTCCAATTCAAAAAGCATTTTGCTATATGTATAGCATTGGTACAGTCACATTCACAATCTGGGGCAGAATCACTCCACATTTATTGGGTATCACAATGATTTTTACTACAAACCAGACAGAGATAAGCAAATATATACATGTATGTATAAATTTTCACAGTTCCTAGTATACACATACATACCTACATGCTGGCTTTAACAGATATGTTCTACAACAGAATGATAGAGTGGTATGCAAATAGCATTCAGAGTTTGAAGCTAGCAGGTACAATATTCCCCTGTGCACACATGCAATTCTAGAAATGCTTTCAATTGCAGACCCTTTTACTATGCAATGAATTGCTTCCTGTAACATCCGTGCACCCCAGCTAGTTCCATCTGGCTCCTGGACTACAAACAAATGAGAGGAATGCACAAGGGTTATAATTTTATGAAAAATGTAGAGAAAAGATTTGCTATTATGAGGTTTATATAAAAATCATGATACATTACCATTACTTTTGCCAGGGACTAACACATATTTAGATTTGCTGGCCTTATTCTTGATTATTAAATGTGTTTTAAATGATTTCTTTACCTCATCAGAAGAAACAACTGAAGTTTCAACAAATTTGATTTTTTGGTATTACACTGTGTTAAAATGGGGAAGAGTGAAAATATAAGCAAATGTAACAAAACACTGGTGGGTGATTTTTCCAATCTAGGCACTTTTATTTATTAATCTGATTCTAACCTGTGGTTATAAACTTGTAATTGTCCTTGTTGTGGCATCTCCTAAACTGAGATTTAAAACTCTTCTCAAATTACACGTCACTAATTATTCTATATCAGAAAAAATCAGGTGAATGTTTCTGCGGTTTTGCCAAAATAAAGCTCAGCCAGGGTTTTGAGGGAGCATGATCAAGTCTGTCAGGATGTGAAAGACGCAGAATGCAGGCAGAAGAGGGGAAAAAAACACATCATTTTGCTCTGTTTATCTCCATCTTATTTCTATTTGTAATGTATAATGGAAAGTTCTAAATTGTCCTTTTCGATAAGAAGAATGTCTCACAATGCAACCTCATTTCCACTCAAACCAATGAGGCCTTTTATCGGACTGTCAGGCCACCTATCATAGTTCACGGTTCCCAGTGTATATTGATCCACTGAGTCATAATAAAGTAGTGCTTCCAGCTGGGAATGAGAGTTAATGCAAACATTTTCTGGATCAGAAAAGGTGGACCCCCCCCCAAAAAATAGGTTGTGCTTCTGCCTAGCCAATTTCAAATTGCTTCTGGCAATACTATGAATCTCATCCACACCCTTGCATTTTCCTGCACACTGTTACCACAGAGAACGTGGCAGCTGAAACACAACATCCCAGCAGAAGCAGCTCAATGCACGTTCGTGATGAGACCCACGATAACTGTTAAAAAGCAAATACTTTTGATAAGCAAATGGAGAATCTATTACTAGTATGAATTATGTTGCAGTCGGTATTGCTCTTATTATATCTGTTCCCTGAAAATTTGTAACCCATAGATACTTAAGAATGTATTGGTTTTCTCTCGATCCAAGATGGCCGATTAGGAGCAGCTGAGGATTGCAGCTCCCAGTGAAAGCATGGAGGGTGAGTGGACACGGCATTGCCAGACGGATTTTTTATTGCCCACAGACCAGGAGATTCCCAGGGGGAGGAGCCCCCACGGGTCACCAGCACCTGGTTTGGCCGGCGCAGCTGTTTTTGCTGGCGCGACTGTTTTCGCCGGCGCTGCTGTTTTGGGCGGCGTCCTGGCGCAGCGGTTCCCCATACAAAATACGGGGGTCCAGGTGCCGTTTTAGCTGGCAATTGGAGCTCTGGGAAGGCAGAGCCGCCCATTCATCTGATTAAAAAAGGGGACTGAAACAGGCAGCCAGGCCAGGAGATTTCCCGGGCAAAAAAACGCCACGAATCTCAGCGCCCGCGGTTTCAGCTGTCCCAGTGGGTCGTTGCACGGGAAATCACACAGATCCCGGCGCCTTTTCAACAGGCGGCTGGAACACCGGGGAGACTCTGAGGCAGGGAGCCAGGTGATCAAGCTCAGCTGGTCCCACCCCCCACAAAAAAACAACCATCGGAAACGCTCTGGATCCAGAATTTCACAGCAAGCACAGCTGAGCCCGGGACGGCCCAGCTCTGTGGGGGAGGGGCGTCCACCATTACTGAGGCAGTCTGCCGCTACAGAGGTAGTTTGCCATTGCCGAGGCAGTTCTAACTACACTGGTATAAACAGGACTACAGGGAAGTTCATACGGCAGCTGGGTGGAGCCCACAGCAGCTCAGCAAAGCCTCTGTAGGCAGACAGTGACTAGGCTGCCTTATCGCTGGGCAAGGCAGCCCTGAGAAAAAGGCAGCAGCACCAGGGGAAACTCATAAATAAAGCCCTAACTCCCCCAGGACAGAGCACCTGGGGAAAAAAGCGTTTATGAATTCTGCTGCAGCAGACTTAAACGTACCTGCCCAGCAACTCTGAATGAACAACGGAGCTCACAGCTCAGCACTTGAGCTCCTATAAAGGACACTCTGTCTCCTCAAGCAGCTCCCTCACCCCCGTATATCCAACGAGTCACCTCACAAAGGAGTGCTCAGACTGACATCTGGCGGGTATTCTTCTGGGACAAAGATAGCAGAAGAGACTGGCAGCAACCCTTACTGTTCTGCAGCTGCTACAGGTGATCCCCCCAGGCAAGCAGGGCCGGGAGTGGACCTCAGCAGTCCTACAGCAGAGGGGCCAGACTGTTAGAAGGAAAACTAAGAAACAGAAATAAATAACTTCATCATCAACAAACAGGACATCCACTGAGAGACCCAATCTGAAGATCACCAACCACAAAGACCACACATAGATAAATCCACAAAGATGGGAAGAAACCAGCACAAAAAGGAGGAAAACACCCGAAACCAGAATGCCTCTCCTCCTACAAGGGATCACCACTCCTCACCAGCAAGGGAACAAGGCTGGATGGACAATGAGTGTGATGAATTGACAGAATCAGGCTTCAGAAGGTGGGTAATAAGAAAACTTCTGTGAGCTAAAAGAACATGTTCTAACCCAATGCAAAGAAACTAAGAACCTTAAAAAAGATTTGACGAAATGCTAATGAGAATAACCAACTTAGAGAGGAATGTAAGTGAATTGATGGAGCTGAAAAACACAACACAAGAACTTTGCGAAGCATACACAAGTTTCAACAGCCGAATCGACCAAGCAGAAGAAAGGATATCAGAGGTCGAAGATCAACTCAATGAAATAAAACGAGAAGGAAAGAGTAGAGAAAAAAGGGTAAAAAGGAATGAACAAAGTCTCCAAGAAATATGGGACTATGTGAAAAGACCTAATCTACGTTTGATAGGTGTACCTGAATGTGACGGAGAGAATGAATCCAAGCTGGAAAATACTCTTCAGGATATTATCCAGGAGAACTTCCCCAACATAGGAAGGCAGGCCAATATTCAAGTCCAGGAAATACAGAGAACACCACAAAGATATTCCTCAAGAAGAGCAACCCCAAGGCACATAATCGTCAGATTCACCAGGGTTGAAATGAAGGAGAAAATGCTAAGGGCAGCCAGAGAGAAAGGTCGGGTTACCCACAAAGGGAAGCCCATCAGACTCACAGCAGATCTCTCAGCAGAAACCCTACAAGCCAGAAGAGAGTGGGGGCCAATATTCAACATCCTTAAAGAAAAGAACTTTCAACCCAGAATTTCATATCCAGCCAAACTGAGCTTCATAAGTGAAGGAAAAATAAAACCCTTTGCGAACAAGCAAGTACTCAGAGATTTCATCACCACCAGGCCTGCTTTACAAGAGCTCCTGAAAGAGGCACTAAACATAGAAAGGAACAACCAGTACCAGCCACTCCAAAAACATACCAAATGGTAAAGACCATCAACACAATGAAGAAACTGCATCAACTAACGGGCAAAACAGCCACCTAGCATCAAAATGGCAGGATCAAATTCACACATAACAATATTAACCCTAAATGTAAATGGGCTAAATGCCCCAATCAAAAGACATAGACTGGCAAACTGGATAAAAAGGCAAAACCCATCGGTGTGCTGTATCCAGGAAACCCATCTCACATGCAGAGATACACAAAGGCTCAAAATAAAGGGATGGAGGAAGATTTACCAAGCAAATGGAGAGCAAAAAAAAGCAGGAGTTGCAATTCTCATCTCTGATAAAATAGACTTTAAACCAACAAAGATCAAAAGAGACAAAGAAGGACATTACATAATGGTAAAAGGATCAATGCAACAAGAAGAGCTAACGATCCTAAATATATACGCACTCAATACAGGAGCACCCAGATACATAAGGCAAGTTCTTAATGACTTACAAAGAGACTTAGACTCCCACACAGTAATAGTGGGAGACTTGAACACCCCGCTGTCAATGTTAGACAGATCAACAAGACAGAAAATTAACAAGGATATCCAGGACTTGAACTCAGAACCTGGATCAAGCAAACCTAATAGACTCTCCATTTACAGAACTCTCCACCCCAAATCCACAGAATATACATTCTTCTCAGCACCACATCACACCTACTCTAAAATTGACCACATAATTGGAAGTAAATCACTCCTCAGCAAATGCAAAAGAACGGAAATCATAACAAACAGTCTCTCGGACCACAGTGCAATCAAGTTAGAACTCAGACTTCAGAAACTAACTCAGAACCGCACAGCTTCATGGAAACTGAACAACTGGGTCTTGAATGTTGACTGGATAAACAATGAAATGAAGGCAGAAATAAAGATGTTCTTTGAAACCAACGAGAATGAAGACACAACATACCAGAATCTCTGGGACACATTTAAAGCAGTCTCTAGAGGAAAGTATATAGCAATAAATGCCCACATGAGAAGCAAGGAGAGATCTAAAATTGACACCCTATCATCAAAATTGAAAGAGCTAGAGGAGCAAGATCAAAAAAACTCAAAACCTAGCAGAAGACAAGAAATAACTAAGATCAAAGTGGAACTGAAGGAGATAGAAATGCAAAAAAACCTTTCAAAAAATCAATAAATCCAGGAGCTGGTTTTTTGAAAAGGTCAACAAAATAGACAGACCACTAGCCAGATTAATAAAAAAGAAAAGAGAAAATCATCAAATAAATGCAATAAAAAACGATAAAGGGGATATCACCACAGATTCCACAGAAATTCAAACCATCATCAGAGATTATTACAAACAACTCTATGCACATAAACTAGTAAACCTGGAAGAAATGGATAAATTCCTGGACACATGCATCCTCCCAAGCCTAAACCAGGAAGAAGTCGAAACCCTGAATAGACCAATAACAAGGTCTGAAGTTGAGGCAGCAATTAAGAGCCTACCACCCAAAAAAGCCCAGGTCCAGATGGGTTCACAGCCGAATTCTACCAGACATACAAAGAGGAGCTGGTACCATTCCTTCTGAAACTATTCCAAACAATCCAAAAGAGGGAATCCTTCCTAAATCATTTTATGAGACCAACATCATCCTGATACCAAAACCTGGCAGAGACTCAGCAAGAAAAGAAAACTTCAGGCCAATATCCATGATGAACATAGATGCAAAAATCTTCAATAAAATACTGGCAAACTGACTGCAACAGCACATCAAAAAGCTTATCCACCATGATCAAGTAGGCTTCATCCCGGGGATGGAAGGCTGGTTCAACATATGCAAATCTATAAACATAATCCACCACATAAACAGAACCAAAGACAAAAACCACATGATAATCTCAATTGATGCAGAGAAGGCCTTTGACAAAATTCAACAGCCCTTTAGGCTAAAAACTCTCAATAAACTAGGTATTGATGGACGTATCTCAAAATGATAAAAGCTATTTACGACAAACCAACAGCCAATATCATACCGAATGGGCAAAAACTAGAAGCATTCCCTTTGAAATCTGGCACTAGACAAGGATGTCCTCTCTCACCACTCCTATTCAATATAGTACTGGAAGTTCTAGCCAGAGCAATCAGGCAAGAAAAAGAAATAAAGGGTATTCAAATAGGAAAGGAGGAAGTCAAATTGTCTCTATTTGCAGACGACATGATTGTGTATCTAGAAGACCCCATCGTCTCAGCCCAAAATCTCCTGAAACTGATAAGCAACTTCAGCAAAGTCTCAGGATATAAAATCAATGTGCAAAAATCACAAGCATTCCTATACACCAATAACAGACTTAAAGACGGCCATATCAAGAACCAACTGCCATTCACAATTGCTACAAAGAGAATAAAATACCTAGGAATACAACTAACAAGGAACGTAAAGGACCTCTTCAAGGAGAACTACAAACCACTGCTCAATGAAATAAGAGAGGACACAAACAGATGGAGAAATATTCCATGTTCATGGCTAGGAAGAATCAATATTGTCAAAATGGCCATACTGCCCAAAGTAATTTACAGATTCAACGCTATCCCTATCAAGCTACCAATGACCTTCTTCGAAGAACTGGAAAAAACCACCTTAAACTTCATATGGAACCAAAGAGAGCCCGCATAGCCAAGTCAATTCTAAGCAAAAAGAACAAAGCTGGAGGCATCACACTCCCGGACTTCAAACTATACTACAAAGCTACAGTAATCAAAACAGCATGGTACTGGTACCAAAACAGAGATATAGACCAACGGAACAGAAAGAGGCATCCAACGCAACACAACACATCTACAACCACCCGATCTTTGACAAACCTGACAAAAACAAACAATGTGGAAGCGAGTCCCTGTTTAATAAATGGTGTTGGGAAAACTGGCTAGTCATGTGCAGAAAGCAGAAGCTGGACCCCTTCCTGACACCTTACACTAAAATTAACTCCAGATGGATTAAAGACTTAAACATAAGACCTAACACCATAAAAACCCTAGAAGAAAATCTAGGCAAAACCATTCAGCACATAGGCATAGGCAAGGACTTCATGACCAAAACACCAAAAGCAGTGGCAACAAAAGCCAAAATAGACAAATGGGACCTAATCAAACTCCACAGCTTCTGCACAGCAAAAGAAACAGTCATTAGAGTGAATCGGCAACCAACAGAATGGGAAAAAATTTTTGCAGTCTACCCATCTGACAAAGGGCTGATAACCAGAATCTACAAAGAACTGAAACAGATTTACAAGAAAAAAACAAACAAGCCCATTCAAAAGTGGGCGAAGGATATGAACAGACACTTTACAAAAGAAGACATACATGAAGCCAACAAACATATGGAAAAATGCTCATCATCACTGGTCATTAGAGAAATGAAAATCAAAACTACATTGAGATACCATCTCACGCCAGTTAGAATGGCGCTCATTAAAAATCTGGAGACAACAGATGCTGGAGAGGATGTGGAGAAATAGGAACGCTTTTATACTGTTGGTGGGAGTGTAAATTAGTTCAACCATTGTGGAAGACGGTGTGGCGATTCCTCAAGGACCTAGAAATAGAAATTCCATTTGATCCAGCAATCCCATTACTGGGTATATATCCAAAAGACTATAAATCGTTCTACTATAAGGACACATGCACACGAATGTTCATTGCAGCACAGTTTACAATAGCAAAGACCTGGAACCAACCCAAATGCCCATCGATGATAGACTGGATAGGGAAAATGTGGCACATATACACCATGGAATATTATGCAGCCATCAAAAACAATGAGTTTGTGTCCTTTGTAGGGACATGGATGAACCTGGAAACCATCATTCTCAGCAAACTGACACAAGAACAGAAAATCAAACACCGCATGTTCTCACTCATAGGTGGGTGTTGAACAATGCGAACACATGGACACAGGGAGGGGGAGTATCACACACTGGGGTCTGTCGGGGGAAAAAGGGGAGGGACAGTGGGGGGGTGGGGGAGTTGGGGAGGGATAGCATGGGGAGAAATGCCAGATATAGGTGATGGGGAGGAAGGCAGCAAATCACACTGCCATGTGTGTACCTATGCAACAATCTTTCATGTTCTTCACATGTACCCCCAAACCTAAAATGCAATAAAAAAAAAAAAAAGAATGTATTGGTTTGTTGTTGTTTAAAATATATGTTCAGAGTTCAGAATTTTATTTTTTAATTTAAGAAATTAGCAATTTATAATTTTAGGAACTTTATTTGTAGAGTCAGCCAAGCTCAATAGACAACCATAAATGTCAAGAACTTTATGTTTTCATTTAATGACACCACTTTTTCCTTCAACAGATGGATAACTGAGAAGAAGAATATTGTGTAGTATAATTGCCGTTTGTGAAATTTTTAAAATCCAACACTTTTGCAAAATTACATGCAAGCCTGGATGCAATCTTTCTAGCATTTTATGTTCCTTTATATAAAAATGGGAGTGACAATATGACAGTAGAGGCATTATATTTAGGGAAATTCCCAGATGACCTACATGTACAGTTCCATAATATTTCTGATTTGCACGACTCTTTAAGGATGATGCTTTCAAAACAAAAGAACAGCAGCTTTTTGCTTCTCGTATGCTGACATATTGTATCCATGGAATATCCTTCTAAGTCAATAAATGAATTGAGAGAAAACCCATCAGGAAAAATGTCTACATCAGAAGTCCTGACCAAAATTCTGTCACTTAGCGCAAGCTCCTCCTTCTGTGACTCCACAGGACACGTCAACTCCTTGACTTCACATTCTCAGTTAACTACATTTCTCTTGCTTGTGGCTACAGTGTTTTTTGTTTTTTTGTTTTTTTTTTTGGATACTGAAGACTAAATCTATTTTTCTAGCTCTGATCTTTCCTTTGAAACCCATATCCTAAATCCTGAATGCCTCCCATATATCTATTCATGGATGTCCTATAGACTTTTTAAACTTAACATTTCAAAAATGGATGTTTTACCTCCTGTCCAAACCAGATGGCCACATAATTCTAACCTTCCATTCATTCGGACTGAAAATGTTAAAAATCATTTCTAATTATTCCCTTTCAGTAATACTGTATAGAAGTTGCCAAATCTGGTAAGTGTTACCTCCAATGTTGTTTCCATTACAGCTCCTTCCTTGGCTTTCTCCCTACCTTAGTTTGAATCCTTATTTCAACAACTCAATTAAAAAATAATAATTTCCCTGTTTATCAGATTGTCACTGGTGGGAGGGGGCAGGATTTGTACATTTCAAGAGAACACCATCTCGACATAAAATATGTTAATCTGAGAAAATGTATTTGCGCTAAGTGGAAGGATAGGTATATGATCCTAAGTTAAGAGGCAAAGAAAAGAGGTAAAGACTCACACTGAAAGAGCTGAGGAAGATGTCAGGGAGAGCTGGCATCTACACTTAGTACTGAAGGACTAACAGGAATGACTTAGGAGGTAAAGAAGGAACTATGACTTTCCCACAGAAAGAGCAGAAGCAAGCTCTGGAAGTGTGAGAGACTGTAGCATATTATGGAGCTTCAATTTGTCCAAAGTAGTTGGAGCAAACAATATAAAGCATTAGAAATTGGACTGACTGTGGAAAGATGGGAATGGGACGGTGAGCAAGAACCAATCTTAAGCGCCATAAAGGATATACTAAACACTAGAGAAGGGAAAATTGGGACCACGGGAGGATTCTAAGAAGTGAGGGCACTGCTGACTGGCAGTGTAGACAGATCTCCTTAATCAAACTTCAGCAAAAGAGTCATCTTGGGGTTGTTGTACTGTTCAGAGTTAGGAATTCTCAGGCTTGAAGATGTATAATGTTCTACTGTGGGCAAATATCAGGAAAGTGAGCAAAACAGAAGAAAGTCTCTGCTTTCATGATGTTTGCATGCTAGAATAGGTGTTGGCACACAGGAAATTCCCTATAAATATGTACTGAGTGAAGACATGAAAGCACTGGAGAAAGCCTAGTGAGGTAGAATTGGCAGGACTTGGTGATGTGGATAACCCACAAATAGTAGGCACTGGGAGCATAATCAGATGTTGGAGAGGAAGAGGGCAAAGTCCAGGGTGGCCATCTGAAAACATTCTGGATGGCGGTGCTGAGAGCCAAGGGTCATTAGTATAAGGGAAACTTGAAAAATGTAAATTGAAGCAACAGGAAGCCTAAGCCACCACAAAAGACTTAGGGTAACATGGAGTGATTTAATTTAGAATACAGGGACAGCTCCCCCTCGGGTGATGAGAATGAAGGCAGCGAGGCCTGTGGGATTTGGGTAAGTGTAGAGGATTTGGAGAGGAACTTGGGAAACTATGCCCCTGCTTGATGGCCTTTCCTTCCTAGAGATCTTTAATACGTGCCTCTTAAATAACCAGTCTTTTCTCACCATCGTTTCCAGAGTTGTTTTGGTAAAAGCCGGTTGGATATTATTCTGGTAGCAAAAGGCATCCTTTTGACACAGCATTTAATGCAAGACCAATTTGACATTGGAGCCCAAAAAAAACAGTGCATTTTTCTATGAAACCTGTTCTCATTCTCCACAATTTTATTTGACTTACACATGTTCCCACGTCTCTCACTCAGCCAGGAGTTCCTTCCCTCCACCTCTCAGCGGCAGTTAAAATATCAACTTTTTCATTATTTAGCTTGTTACATATAAAAGCTTTGTAATATAAAAGAATAGAGTTTGCTTTTGCTTGTTAAATTAATAGCTAAGAATTGAATCTCATATTAGAAAGCCATGGCCATATTTGAATGGAACTTTTACCAAAACTTGTGAACTGCTCAAACATAAAAGTGAGGCTTCTCATTAGTTGAGCTGTTACTGTTCTAATATGGCCAAACTCAGAGAAATGGAAATAAATTAGATAGATTCTGAGAAACTTCAGAAGGTCAACGGGCTATAAGAGCTTTGTCTTTCCCTTAACAAAAGTAAAATGACAGACCTTTGTAATGAGCAAAGGCGACATTTCAAAGGATCTTAAATTCTCTTTGTTTCATTTCTTTTCTAAGAAATATTTTTGATTAATTTCCATCAATCTTTTCTGGAGTGTCTGAAACATGTTTTGAATTCCAATGAATAAATGAGTATTTGCTGAATATTGATATAATCTAGTATCTTGACATAAATATCTTAACATTTAAATTAATGTGTTTCTCTTTAGATTAAAAAGTGTTTAAAGTTTATATTTTTGAACAATCTAAACACTATGTATAATCTATACTGGTAGCTTTTTAGAATAGGAAGGAGACAGAAATGAGATGTTCTATGCTGAATGGGGGAGAGGGTGATCATGCACTTTAAGGCATTTCCAATTGTTAATAAACATTATGGAAGCTCAATGATCTCTGGGCAGCACAAGACACTAGACAGTTATAAAATACCACCCTTTTAAATATCTCTAAATGCCAACTCTCAAAGCAAGAATATAGAATTTATCTCCCTAATTGCGTATTCTGATTACAGCTTTTAGGACCAGATCACACACAAAATTTCAAACAAATAAACTACCATGTCCAAGGGCTTATCAATATCATTCTAACCGTTACTACTACCCTCAATTATGATCCTAGAAGCCTGAACCAAAATGTAATAAACATTTTTATCAGCACATATATAATCAAAAGAAATGGTGGGAATGACTCTGGATCTGCCGGCTATAAACGGAGATCACTTCTGTATTCCACAATGTACTAAGGGCTTCACTATCCTAATTTGTTTGATTTTCTCAATAGTCTTACACATGGAAATTTTGTTTACCATCTTACACATGAAGAGACTAAGCCAAGGAGGAGCTGTAAAGTCACTTATGGAAGGTTACGAAGATCTGGTAAAGTCAGGCAAACCCTGAAGACTGTCTCCAGAGTCTGCTCTTCATCTCAGATGATGTCATTTTCTCCTAGAGTTCATCTTTTATGAAAGAATAAGACAGGACATTAGCAGATGATGCAGGTTACATGAGGGACTGAAATAGAATGAGCACTTGAGAAGTTTAGGGTGTGGAGACCACCACTGGCTGAATGGTTAAGGAAGCAGAAACATTTCACTAGGAGTCTAGGGTAGGTCGTTGAAAGGGCACAATGAAGGGTTGGAGCTTTCCAAGCAGAGAAATGACATGGTACATCTTTCAGCATGGCAATAATTGGACTGAAGGGAGTAAAGGGAATAGAGGGGGCATAAGGAGAGCAGTGGTTATCAAGGCAAGAAAGGAGAATGGAGCCAGATGGTAGAAAGTCTTTCATTCAAGGCTAAGGAAACCTAACTCCCAAACTTTCAGCATCCAAAAACCACTTAGTGTTTGTTTGGTACACATGTTGATCACCAATTTTAGATAAATAAAAAGAATCCATCCAACATTTAAAGTGTACAGAGTAAACAGTATTTTAAGATCACTACTAATATTCATGAAGATTTCATGTTGTTTTATGATAAAATAGTACAGTATTTGCAATCTCGTACCAAGCTATACCCAGCTTGATAGTGGTTAGTTTGATACGTGTGGGTGGCTTCCAAAGCAAGTTGATTTAACTTCTCACTCTTGATATTAATTAAATAAAGAATTGTAATTCATGTGTATGGTCACTGGGAAAAACAGAATATTCTGGGGCCCTAACAGAGATTTCTGGATATTTTGATCAAAGATAGACATTGAATGAAGAAATGTCCTCCTTTAAGCAAAACAACAAACGATAAAATCCACCAACATGTCTACTCGAAAACTGGAGGTTTAAATGTTTTAACTTGGAGTATATATTCTTACCACACCTAGTTGCTGTGCATCATCTGGAAACAAGTTATTTAAGCTATGCTAAAGAACTTATATGTGCATTGTGAATATACACAATAACAAATTCGTAAGTTTACTTTTCAAAGCAACAAATAATAAAGTCCTGAGAACATGTCAAACTCTCCTGGTTCAGGTCTTTTACATCACGGTTCAATCTTTACAAGAAAGCCTATTATCTTTATCCAACATTATTATATTTGGGCTCATGAGTGATAAGTTCTGATCAGTGGTATGCTGGTAAATGTTTAATAACTTGTTCTCTTGGGGGAAAGTCCTGCTTTGTAGTATTTGTCAATTCCTGTGGTGTAAATGCTCCCTCCACGGCAGATTTTAAGCCAGCAACTTGTTAATGCTGAGCTGGGAAGATATGTTCACAGTAGGCTCCCACAAGTCAGAAGATTACTCTACATATCTCTGAGATAAGCTACTTAAGCAAAGCAGTTATAATCATATCGCAGTTATGAATTTCTCAGTTACATCCTCAAGTATGAAAATCTGCATTTTTTTCCCAACCCAATCTAATTTTCTATTTTGGGTTCCTATTCTTTCTCATGTAGAAAATCAATCTAATCATTCCAGAGGAAATCAGTACAGTTCATGGATTATTCAGTCAATTCAGGATTATATTTATGTCATCTGCAGATTTAACACACACGGAGGGATTTGTCTACCTTTCCATCAACCCTGGAGTTAGTCCTAAAAGCAGTGGAGGGGAGGGTCATACTTCTTGGTCTTCTGCCTGGACGGTGAACAATCCTATGATAATCAAGCAGCTTCCACTCTGCTCTGTGTTGGTCTGTCTCAGGTTAAGGATGTACACGATCATGACATTCTGATAATCTCACACCCATTCCAGGTGTGAGATCTTGCCCACAGCACTGCCTCCGCCTCCTGTGCTTCTTGGTACACCCAGCAGCTTTTAGTTCTCCTCACATGCCCTCTGGGGCTGATACAGGGTTTTTGTCACATGGCAGTCTCTACATGGCAGCAACAGGATGACTTCATGACTTCTCTTTGGAGAGGCAGTCTCTTCTCCAAGCACCTAGTCTAAGCACATCTTTCATATTCAGGTAGATTCCATACAGCCTCTCACTCTGGACTTAGTTTGAGGACAGGGCTTCAGAGAAAGTGATTCTTCACATTTGCTTGCTCATGTCTTACCCTCATCCTTCCTTTCCCAACTCTCCTTCCTCTCAGTAGGATAGGGATACAAGTGACGTTTTCTGCCTGCTCATCTTCCCTTTCAAATCCTTTATGTTTTAAGTCTTAAGGGTATACACTGAGCTTTGTTCCCAGCTGTGCAGTGATCTGCTTTCCCTTAAGTTTTGAGTGACTCATGCCTGTCTGAACTAGGTGGGAGATGAAAGGTTTGCAGGGATATCGTGTCTACTTGTACTCCCTGCATCATCTCTCACATAGAAATAGCCTCTGAGGGAATTATTATTGTCACCTAAGATGTTTTTATCTCACCCTTCCTCGCAGAAATTTATGTGCTTACCTTTCACAACATCGACCAGCATACTGTCATGCAGAAAAGCAGAATCTACTGATCACTTCACACGTTAAAATGAAAATAATCCACCTCACCCCAACCCACACCCCTGTAACCTCAGCTTGATAACCGTCTGCCAATTCTCCTCTGTGAATAAAGTTTCTGGTGTCTATCAAGTGTTTGCCTCATTCCGATCCATAGCATTTTCCAACCTACAACACAATACACCAAATGATCAAGAATACTAGAAAAATTCAACGTTTCCATCTGGTTAGCCTTGATGGCTCCTACAATATGAGCTATCCAGGCTAATCAGATTGAAAGGCTGAGTGTTTTGCTCTTATCTAAGCAGGAGCAGAATTAAAATTCAGAAAATAAGTAGCTCTCACATTGAATAAAGCAGGAGTCTACTAACATTTACTCATAACACTGTCTCCTGCATGTCCAAAGTCACAAAAAAAATACATGGTTTTTGACAGTGTCTTTGGATAAATAGATTTTGCAAGCAGCATATTGTACTTTTTCCCAAAGGATAACATTAATAATGAGGTATGTTTTCACTATTAGAAGTGCAACTTGAATGCATATGTAGTTCTATACCTACTATAAAAAATAATATATAAAATTCATATTAGAAAGCACTCTTTTGTGTTTTATCTAGAAAAGTGTAATTGTAGTATCAGAGTTTTGTTTGAAGGATAATTTAAAATCTTGTTAGATTGATGCTACTATTTAGTCAGAGACATAGTTTGGGGAATTAAGAGTGAACGTAACTTACAGGATTATGGTCATGGGCAGGAAGGGAAAGATAAGGCAGAGTTTTATACAGCCTAGCTAAGCAGTGCCCCAACACAAAACCAATCTACAAACGCTAGGAGAGCCTTTTATTTCATTCTGGTTTTTTCCCCCTACGGTCTGAGAAAATCTTTGTCAAAACTCTACACGGGCACATGCAAAAAGAAAAAGAAAAAAAGAAAAAAACCTCAGAGACCACACATGACAACGAATAGTCTTTTTAAAGTAGTAGAAAAGTCACCAAGAAAAACCACAAAACAAACAAACAAACAAAAAACCTATCACCCTCACAAGCAACAAAAACAAACCATTTATGGAGAAAGAGATCATCTGATTTTCAGAGTTGCCACATTATAACATTCAAAATGCCTAGTTTTCAACAAGAACAAAAAAATATGATGCACGCAAAAAAAATGTATAGCCCATTCTCAGGAGAAATTAATAGAAACTGTCCCAGAGGAAACAATGATATTGGATCTACTAAGCAAGGATTTTAAGTCAACTATCTTTAACATGCTCAAAGAGCTAAAGGAAACAATGTAGAAAGAGTTAATGAAAAATGGGAGAATGTCTCAACAAATAGACACCATTGATAAAGAGATAGAAATTATGAAAAGGAATGAAATAAACATTCTGGAGTTGCAAAGTACAACAACTGAAATGAATTTACTAGAAGATTTCAACAGCAGATATAAGAAGAGAGAAGAAATAATCAGTGAATATGGAGATAGATTGAGAATATTTATTTGAGGATCAGAAAGCATAGTACACAGACCCATCATGGCTGTAAGATTAATGATAGCCCTAAGGCCCACTTAAACATCTCATGGGACCTACATTATGTGTCACTTAGCAGTATGATACGACCACACCCGGGGACTTCTAACCCTGGCCCAGAGATTTCTAGGAGACAAGACCACCTCAGCACAGACGTAACCCCTCATAAACCTTAAAACAAAGCTTATCCTTACAAGAACAGTTTAACTCCCTTTATGAAAGAAACATCTGTTGATAAACGCAAACTGAACACAGGTATTAAAAAAGGGGGAATAATTCCCAAAACTCTGGGAATGGTCTCCACACACAGACCTTCCTGCTCAGCTGGTCATCTGACCCCTTGACTGTATCTGGCCAGTGCCACCAACCTGCTCCCACTTTCCATCTTGTATGAGTGCTGCCAGAATAAATTGATTGAACATCAGACAGTGTCTAAGACTCATCTGTCTCGAACTGAAGTGGAAAATTCATCCCTGGAAAGCTGGTTGGCTAGGATCACCCAAGACCCAGAATATGATAAAAAGGAAAAAAAATATGACAAAAAGTTTAAAAATGAACAGAATCTAAGAGACCTGTGAAAAACCATGTGTATCAATGTATGCATAACGGGAATCTCAGAAGGATAGGAGAGAGAAAATAGCAAAAAGAATATTTAAATAAATAACATTATGTCCATCTATTATGTACCAATAAAAATAGTTTAAAAGTAAATTATAAATAACAATAATAATAGCACTTTGGGAGGCTGAGGTGGACAGATCGCTTGAGTCCAGGAGTTCAAGACCAACCAAAGCACCATGGCAAAATCGTACTGAAAAATTAGCCTGGCGTGGTGGTGTGTACCTGTGGTCCCAGCTACTAAGGAGGCTGAGGCAGGAGGATCACTTGAGCCCAGGAAGTAGAGGCTGCAGTGAGTTGTGACTGCACCATCACACTCCAACCTGGCTGACAGAATGACATCCTGTCTCACAAAATAATAATAATAATAATAATAATGGCCCCAAACTTTCCAAATTTGATAAAAGACATGAATCACCACATGCAATAAGGTTAAACACAAAGCAGAATAAACCCAAAGAGTTCTACATTGAGACATACTATAATCAAACTGCTGAAAATCAAAGACAAAGAAAAAATCTTAAAAGCATCAAGTCAGAAGATGTCACCTATAAGGGGTCCGCAACAGCAGATTTCTCAGCATAAATCATGATGGCCAAAAGGCAGTGGAATGATATATTTAAAGTGCTAAAAGAAACACAAAATTATTTGCCAAAAATTCTGTATCTAGTAACACTATCTTTTTTAAATGAATAAGTGAAATTCCCAAATAAGCAAAGCTGAAGGAGTTTATTGCTTGTAGGCCTACCCAACAAGAAATGCCAAAGGGAGTTCTTTGGATGGAAAAGAAAAGGGCACTAGACAGCAATACAAAGCCACATAAACACTGTATGGAAACTATACAGATAAACACAAAAGAAAGTATTAATTTATTGGGGGCTAGTGATTCCTCTTTCTTCCTATATGATTGAAAAGACAAATGTATAAAACAATAATTATAACTCTGTGTTTCTATGTTAGAGAACATAACGCATAAGGATATAATTTGTGAAAATAATACAAAAGATGAGAGGCGAAGCTATACAAAAGCAGAGGTTTTTGTATACCATTAAAGCTAAGAAATATTAATTCAAAATAGATCATTACAAATCTGAGAGATTATTTCTAATTCCCAGAGTAATCACTAAGAAAAAAACTAAAATAAACAAACAGAATAATAAATGAGAATGTAATCAAAATGGTAGGCCACATAAAAATCAACTAAGCCTATTTTAAACGTATTTTGAAACCTGATGAATATAGTGACTTCGCAAAATTGTGCAAGTATTAAATGCCACCAAATTTTACACTTCACAATAGTTAATTGTATGTTATGTGAATTTCACCACAATTTTTAAAAACCAGAGTAAAACAATCACTCATCAAATAAAGTCCAATTTTTTCAGATCCATCCAGCACTATTTAGATGCTTTTAAAAATTACCACATTCAAATATTCACATATCTCTGTTCATATATGCTTTACTTTTTATTTGCCCTAAAATTATGGTCATTTCTTATATTTATGACATTTTTCTGAAGTTCTATTTCTTACATTTTTTGCACTTATGCTTTTCTACATCAGTAAGCTCTTTATGTACTTTCACTAATCATCCAATTGATGTTATGTAGTACTAAAAGCAAGAACAAATCTAATAAGTATAAGAAATAACACACAAATTAAGCAAAGAAAGGCTAGCTCAGAAAAACTATACTCTGTTAGTGAATGGTAGCCAATTCATAAATTATCTTCCAGTTTAATTTTTAAAAAAAATTATGAATTTGTATACCTTTTCCTTTGAAACCACCAAATTATCTGCTCAACCACTGAAGAATATTAGCTGGATATTGAAAAGTGCAATCATAAACACCAGTACAGGCAATGGAGGTGGGGTTAAAAGTCACAAGCAGGTACACAACAAGGCCACAATGGTGCTTTAAATTTCATTTTTAGTGAAGAAAGTCTCAAAACTGCATGACCAGTTATAGTTCCTAAATAACCTTGCATAGATATCAAAGAAATGTATTAGAGCAGCAGCAATGGAAATTAAAAAAAAGTTTAAGACAGATTACAAGCCACGATATACAGAATTTATCATCTTCTTCAGAAGGAGGGATCAAGGGAGAAATGAAAGGTGATTTTAAGAATCTGAAACCATGGTGATTAAAAATACTACCAGGATCAAGAAATAAAAATAATTACAAGAAGCAGCTGGTTTGGAGGTGATGTATTTAACTTAAGTTGATAAAGTCAGACAAAGCACTTTTCAGGCAGCTGGAAAATTCTACCAGGCAATTAAAAATTCCAGAAGGAAAATTGTTGAGATGTGTTTTTCCTTCAGCACAAACGTGGGAAGTGTCTGCACAGGCCTTGTCCTGAGGCTCTAGCGAAGGACCCACATATTTAAAGAGGACATGCCCAAAGCCAAGGTCAATGGTGAGACTTTGGAAAAACCCACATAAATGTTCTCTTTCTGGCACACAGTCTCTGACCTTATTTTTCATTTTAATACAGTCAGATATTTTTATAGCCTATTATAAAAGTCAGTTATATTTTATACAGCCAATTACTTAATCAATTTTATATGTGTCTCTTTTATTTTATATTGTTACTATTAATTATATATCAATCTTTTTAAAAAGAGATCCAAGAGAAAGGCAGCAGAAAATAACAAATAATCCTTACACCACTTAAATGTGGTTTTAAGCTAGCTTTCTATTTAAATTATTGCAGATTTAAGGTTAACAACTGAATTCCCACTGAGGGAGAAAAATCTTTGATAAAATATCTTAGTTGAGAAAAAAAAGAGAGTCTTTATAAAATCATGCAATTTTTTCTATGCCTTTTCTCATGCAAACACATCTGCAGAGTAGCCTTTGGAAGGGTTGTAGTTAAAAGTCAAAGGGGATAGTGTATGGAAACAGGTTTTCAATTATAAAACTATAAATAGTAAAGTTACAAATAGAAAGTATTACTATTGCCAGAGCAAACAACTCTTTCCAATAGCATCAGACTCAGATTCTAATTAATCGGGAGAACCAGAGAGACAAAGCAAGCTCGAAGGAGGCTTTGATGTTTATTTCACAAGCCTCCTGACATTTTGGATAATTATGGTTTCCTAAATGCCCATCACAGTAACTGTTAAGTGACATTCAGTCCATATTAATATTTGCATTGCATTTTTTCATTCATTTACCTCTTCCTCATGAGTTTTTACATTTTATTATGCAGACACACCCAAACATTCTCTTCATATTGCCATGAGTCCATTTTGCATTTCATATTAATAAAGCTGAAGTATTCATTTTTTTTAATAAACTTTTTATTTTTAAATGCTTTTAGAGTTACAGAAAACTTGCAAGAATATTACAGCAAGTTCCCATAATGCCCTATACCCAGTCCCCTCTCCTATTAACACCTTATGGGCATACAGTATATTTCTCACAACTAATGAATCACTATTGGTACATTATTATTATTATTAGCTAAAGTCCATATTTTATTTAGATTTCCTTAGGTTTTTTGTTTTGTTTTGTTTTTTGTTTTTGTTTTTTAAGACAGAGTGTCACTCTGTTGCCAGGCTGGAGTGCAGTGTCATGATCTCAGCTCACTGCAACTTCTGCCTCCCGGGTTCAAGTGGTACTCCTGCCTCAGCCTCCTGAGTAGCTGGGATTACAGGTGTGTGCCACCAGGCCTGGCTAATTGTTGTATTTTCAGCTAGAGATGGAGTTTCACCATGTTGGTCAGGCTGGTCTTGAACTCCTAACCTCATTATCTACCCTCCTCAGCCTCCCAAAGTGTTGAGATTACAGGCATGAGCCACCACACCCGGGCTGAGTTTCCTCAGTTTTTACCAAATGTCCTTTTTCTGTTCCAGGATCCCATAGAGGTTACGTCATGTTCATTTCATGTTGTTGCATTTAGTCATGTGAATCACGTTACATTTAGTCATCATGTCTCCTTACACTCCTCTTGGTTATGACCATTTTCAGGCTTTCCTTGTTTTTTGATAACCTTAACATTTTGGAGAATGGCTGGTCAGGTACTGTGTAGAAGGTTCTACACTTCAGGTAGGTCTAAAGTTTTCCACAGAGATTTTTGAGAGCAGGACCACAGAGGTAAACTGCCATTTTCACTGTATCAAATCAAGGGTACATACTACCAATATAATTTATTACTGCATGATATTAGCTTTGATCACCTGATGGATGAGGTGGTGTTTGTCAGATTTCTCCGCTCTAAAGTCCCCCATAATGTACAGTTCAGAAGCTGTTATACGCATCTTACACTTCAGAGGTAGAGAATTAGGCTCTACTTCCTTGAAGGGTGAAAATCTACGTAAATTATCTGGAATTCTTCTGAACAGGAATCAGTAAGCATTTGGTTCCACTTCACTGGGTGATGAGAAGCATGACTTTGAGGCAAAAGTTTAAGTGCTTACATTAAAGAAGTAACCCCACGGGATAGACGTGGCATGCAGGAGGGGATGAAACAAGGAGGGGAAGGCCAAAGCAAACGTGCTATTAACTTGGACAAAACTACAGGCTACTGGTATCCAGTGCCACACACACTTCTGAGCAGCCTTATCAGATGCATCTCAGAACTTTCCATTCTGAGAACAAAAGCAGAAAGATTTTCTCCATCAGTTCTCATCCTCTTTGGCCTGGTTACCCTCACAGGCAGGCACTGCTCCTTATCCCTCACCACTAGAATGAGTTCAGTGGACTCCCAAGGGAAGACCATCCATCAGCATCAGGGGAGCCATAGGGCTCCCTGAAGCTACAGGGAAGTAGTACAGCCTTAGATGAGACCCTATCACACCTGTAGAAAGCTGAATGTAGTCACTGTAATATGGGCTGGAGAGAGACAGGGTGGAGAGGATATAAGTGTCATATAAAAAGTGTCCATATCACAGCACTGGTCACAAGAGCAAAGACATGGACTTAACCCAGGTGCCCATCAACGGTGGACTGAATAAAGAAAATGTGGCATATATATACCATGGAATACTACACAGCCATAAAAAACAAACAAAACCATGTCCTTTGCAGCAACACGGATGCAGCTAGAAACCATTATCCTAAGGAAATTAATACAGAAACAAAAAACCTAATACCGCATATTCTCTTATAAGTGGGAGCTAAATATTGGGAACATATAGACCTAAAGTTGGGAACAACAGACACTGAGGAATACAAGATGGGGGAGGCAGCCAGGCGGGAGGGGCTAAAACTACCTATGGATACTACGCTCACTACCTGGGTGACAAATTCAGTCTTATTCTAAACCTCAGCATTATACAATATACCTTTGTAACAAACCTGCACATGTACCTCTGATTTTCAGACAAAAGTTGGAAAAAAAAAAAAAGACATGTCCAATACACAACGGCACATCTTTAGTTTTAACTGTCTCTAATATAAGTGAAGAGCTTTTTTGGTTTTCTACTGCTAGCTTTTCCCATCTCTTAGCAAGATCCGTCCGTCCCCTGATGGGGAAGATGCTCAGGACACACATGAAAGGCATCAGACAAGAAGCTAAGAGTCCTGGCTTTCAATATTTCCTAGTTGTGCCACCCACAACACTTTCAGAGCACTTGTACATTCCAGCTGAAAGGAAGCATTCTCATTCTGAGGCCGAGTCAGAGACCCTTCACACATGTATGCTAATATTTTGTTTAGAGCATTTTGCATTTATATTCATGAGACAGAGTGGCTTTTAATTTTCCTATCTTGTTTGTCCTTGGCAGTGTTTGGTATCAAGGTTATGCTGGCCACCTCGAAGGAGTTAGGGAGTAATTTGACATTTTTCCTGTCGTTTGGGAGAGAATGCATAAGATTGCAGTCATATTTTCCTTGAAAGTGTTTGGAAGAAGTCATATTTTCTTTTTTATTTCTCGAGTGCAGCTTTGTATGGTGTGTTTTTGAAATATTTTTTCAATTCATTCAAATTCTCAAAATTATTAGCAGGAAGTTTGTTAAAATATTCTCATGTTTTTGTCTTACTGTCTGTATTACAAGTTTGTTTTCCATTTTATTAATTAATGCACTTTGGCTTTTTTCCTTCCTTTTGCTTTCTTTTGGTTTAATCTGTTGTTCTTTTTCTAGTTTTTTGAGATGGACACATGGATAAATCATTCATATTGAACATTTTTTTTCTTTTGTAATATTTGTAATCAAGGCCATCAATTATAGTCTAATCTGCATCTCACAATTTTGATTTGCAGTATTTTATTAGCATTGAATTAAAATGTTTTCCAATTCCCACTGAGATTTCTTTTGGAGGAATGTATTAAATTCCACACCTTTCTGGCTTTTTAAGTATTTTTTAAATTAATGATTTCTAGCTGAATTCCACTATAGCCAGGGCGCTTACTCTGTATGATTTCAGTCCTTTTATATTGAAATACTTTATGGTCCAGCATAAATTTAGGCAAATATTCTAAGTATACTTGATAAGAATGTGTATTCTGCAGTTGTTGGAGATATACTACACACCACCTATAAACATACATTACATATTTTAATTTTTTGTTCAAATCTTTTGCATTTTCATTGTTTTTTTTTAATTTATTTTACTTTTGGTGCATACTATATCTGGCATTTCTCCCCATGTTATTCTTCCCCACCCTCCCCTCCCTCCCCCACCCCCGGCTGTCTCTCCCCTACCCCCCTAACTGTCCCCTGTGTGTGATGCTCCTCTCCCTGAGTCCACGTGTTCTCGTTGTTCAACACCCACCTATGAGTGAGAACATACGGTGCTTGGCTTTCTCTTCTTGGGTCAGTTTGCTGAGAATGATGGTTTCCAGATTCATCCAAGTCCCTACAAAGGACACGAACTCATCGTTTTTTATGGCTGTGTAGTATTCCATGGTGTATATGCACCATATTTTCTTTGTCCAGTCTATCACTGATGGGCATTTGGGTTGGTTCCAGGTCTCTGCTATTGTACACAGGGCTGCAATGAACATACGTCTGCATGTGTCTTTATAGAACGATTTACAGTTCTTTGGGTATATAACATCTTTATTTCTGCCTTCATTTCATTGTTTATCCAGTCAACATTCAGAAGCAATTCGTTCAGTTTCCAAGTGGTTGTGCGGGTTTGAGTGTGTTTCTTGATCCTGAATTCTAGTCTGATTGCGCTGTGGTCTGATAGACTGTTTGTTATGATTTCTTTTCTTTTGCATTTGCTGAGGAGTGATTTGTTTCCAATGATGTGGTCAATTTTAGAGTAGGTGCAATGTGGTGCTGAGAAAAATGTATATTCTGTGGATTTGGGATGAAGCGTTCTGTATATGTCTATTAGATCCACTTGGTCCAGCTCTGCATTCAAGTCCTGGATATCCTTGTTAATTTTCTGTCTCATTGATCTGTCTAATATTGACAGTGGAGTATTGAAGTCTCCCACTATTATTGAGTGGGAGTCTAAATCTCGTTTTAGGTCGTTAAGAACTTGCTTTATGTATCTGGGTGTTCCTGTGTTGGGGGCATATGTATTTAGTATAGTTAGCTCTTCCTGTTGGATTGATCCTTTTACCGCTATGTAATGTCCTTCTTTGTCTCTTTTAATCTTTGTTGGTTTGAAGTCCATTTTATCAGAGACTAGGATTGCAATCCCTGCTTTTTTTTGTTCTCCATTTGCTTGGTAAATCTTCTTCCATCCCTTTATTTTGAGTCTATGTATGTCTTTGTATGTGAGATGGGTTTCTTCAATACAGCACACCGATGGGTTCTGAGTTTTTATCCAGTTTGCCAGTCTGTGTCTTTTGATTGGGGCGTTTGGGCCATTTACATTCAATGCTAATATTGTTATGTGTGAATTTGATTCTCCCATTTTGTTACTGGCTGATTTTCTTTCTCATTAGTTGACTCATTTTCTTCATTGCATTTTTGGTCTTTACCAACTGGTTTGCTTTTGCAGTAACTGGTACTTGTTTCTTTCCATGCTTAGTGTTTCTTTCAGGAGCTCTTGTAGGGCAGGTCTAGTAGTGACAAAATCTCTCAATAATTGCTTGTCCATAAAGGATTTTATTTCTCCTTCACTTATGAAGCTTAGTTTGGCTGGATATGAGATTCTGGGTTGAAAGTTCTTTTCTTTAAGGATGTGAATATTGGCCCCCACTCTCTTCTGGCTTGTAGGGTTTCTGCTGAGAGATCTGCTGTGAGTCTGATTGGCTTCCCTCTGTGGGTGACCTGACCTTTCTCCCTGGCTGCCCTTAGCATTTTTTTCCTTTATTTTGTCCCTGGTGAATCTGAAGATTATGTGGCTTGGGGTTGCTCTTCTTGAGGAATATCTTTGTGGAGTTCTCTGTATTTCCTGAATTTGAAATTTGGACTGCCTTGCTAGGCTTGGGGAAGTTCTCCTGGATAATATCCTGGAGTGTGTTTTCCAGCTTGGATTCATTCTCATCATATTCAGGTACACTGATCAAGCATAGATTAGGTTTTTTCACATAATCCCATATTTCTTGGAGGCTTTGTTCATTTCTTTTCACTCTTTTTTTCTCTTGTATTGCCTTCTCTTTTTATTTCATTGAGTTGATCTTCAGTCTCTGATATCCTTTTTTCTGCTTGATCTATTCAGCTATTAAAACTTGTGTTTGCTTCACGTAGTTCTTGTGCTGTGTTATTCAACTCCATCAAGTCGTTTATGTTCTTCTCTAAGCTGGTTATTCTAGTTAGCATTTCGTCTAACCTTTTTTCAAGGTTTTTGGTTTCTTTGCATTGAGTTAGAATGTGTTCCTTTAGCTCTGAAAAGTTTGTTATTATCCACCTTCTGAATCCTGTTTCCGTCAATTCTTCGCACTCCTTCTCGGTCAAGCTGTGATCCTGTGTTGTTGAAGAGTTGTGGTACCTTGAAGGAGAAGAGGTGTTCTGGTCTTCTATGGTTTCACCATTTTTTGTGCTGTTTTCTTCCCATCTTTGTGGATTTACCTGGCTGTGGTGTCAGAGAGCTGCTTGATGAGGTTGCTTGTCTGCCTGTGGGGGTGCTACTGGGTTTCTAGGGACTTCTTCAGGTTACTAGGGAAGCTTCCTGTGTCTTGTTTATGCTGGGAAATTAGGTCCACTTCTTCCTCTGACCTGTAGGGCTGCTGGGTTGTGGAGAAGGCCATCCCGTTGTTACGTAGCCTTCCTGTGTTTTTTGTTGAAACCTGTAGCCTAGTCCCACCCCTCTAGTGGTGGGTTGTGCCCTTCCTCCACTGGGCTGGATCATTCAGGGTTCCTCTCAGACTGTGGCACTGGCTATGCAACCCACTAGAGTCAGAGCTTCAGCCCTCTGGGGTTTGTTGGGAAGGTTAGGGACCTGCCCAGCCACACCCGGCAGTCTCCCCCTTTCCGCTTTCTCTCTCTTCAGTCATGGGGTAGAGGCCACCCAGCTGCTCCTGCTTACAGCTCCCTCTCTCTCTGGGCGGGCTGGGGGAGGGGGCGATAGCTCAGTCTGCAGACTCTTATTCATCTCCGCACTTGTAATTCCTGGCGCTTGACTGGCAAAGATCCCCTGTTCTGTGTATTGCTGAGGCTTTGGGGGAAGTGCTGTATCTGGACTGGAGCGCCAGAGGTGGAGCCTCCGACTCACTGGTCAGATGCATTTTCTGGGTGAAGCAGCACCCCTCCCCGCCTCGATCTGACCTGAGTGGGCTTTGCCCACCCTCGGACCAGACCCATTGAAATGCACCTGGTACCTCGGCTGGAGCTAGGAGATCTCTGGGTTTCTGCATCTCTCTCACTGGGTGTTGTGCACTGGAGTTGTGTCTAATCCACCATCTTGGATCCCTCTCTTTCATTGATTTTTTTGCCATTCAATAAGCTACAGAAAGATATACATTAACAATAAACCCACTGCGTTTTGTATTTCTATCTGTACTGTCTACTATAATTTCTGCCCATTTTTCTTCATATAGTTTTAAAACTCTGTCATTTGGTGCAGAAAATGTCAGGCTCACTACATGATATTTCCTTTTGGGGGGTATTTTTGCCCTGAAGACTGGCTATCTTGGTTTCTCTCAGATACGTCAAGTAGTTAGTTTAACTAGTTTCAAGAAATGGATCTAACTACTATGAGCTGAATGTTTGTGTCCCAACAAAATTCACAGGTTGAAGCCCTAACCCCCAGTGTGATGGTATTTGCAGAGGAGGCCTTTGGGAGATAATTAGGCTTACACTGTCATGAGGGTGGGACACTCATGATGTGATTAATGCTCTTACAAGAAGAGAAAACAGAGAGAGAAATTTCTGTCCGTGGGTATGCACCAGGAAAGGTCATGTAAGCATAAATTGAGGAGATGGCTGTCAGTAAGCCAGCAAAAGGGCCCTAATAAGACATTAAATCTGTTGCCAGTTATATGACACAGCAGCTAACTTTTCTAAATTAATTATTCATATAGCCAGACACCATGGTAGACTCCACCTTTACCTTAAGATAAGTCAAAGTCCTAGGTAAAATGTATCCCTCAGAGTTCCCAGGAACATCAAGTTGTACATGATATTTCTGAAATTATTTGGTTTCTTCTTCCTTACCCTGCTTTCCCGACACTCTCACTGTTTTCTCCTGGCAGCTATGCCCTCATAAATCACTTGTACCTCAGACATCGCTACAGGTATGCTTCTAGGAGAACCCAACATAAGACACCCTTGATTACTCAACTCACTGTTTATTCATTGCATGTACATGTAAAATTTTCCTATTCAGCACTCTAAAAATGTCAGATATATACTAAATGTTTACGTATTAGCAATAATGTTTACTTTTGTAAATACATTTTAATTGATCAAATTTGAGCCATTGTATCAATTTCCATTGGATCACTATTATATTTTGAATTCCTGTACCTTATGAAACTCTGAAAACATAAGGCAGGAGCATCCTGTGTTATCTAGTTTGAGGAAACTTAGAGGGATAATCTACATTAAGGTACTCCCCTTGCTTTCTTATAGAAAGGCTACCAATTTCTTTCACTCACTCAGTGCTTTAAATATTTCTAAGAGTTAGAAAGAGAAGATAGCTAATTGCCAATAGATATTATACATTAAAAAAGTACATTGTCATAGAATTTAGAGATCCTCAAATTCAATCTTCTACCAAGGGGAAAAAAGAGAGGTAGTGTCATTTCCTCAAGGCCACTCGCAATTTAGTATTATAATCTAGTTTTCCTGTTTCAGAACTATACATTACTTAGGATTAGCTACTTGGTGCATTGCCATGGATGATACCATCAGATTGATTTAGAGCTGAAGAATGTAGGCTGTAGAGAAGACAAGGACAAAAAAGGGTAAGATGGAAAAAGCACCAAGATGCTGGCAGGAAGATCAGAGAAGCTGGAGCATTGTCTAAGGAAAGGGCCAAGGAGGGAGAGCAACATCAAAAGCAAAGAGGGAACCCGTCAGGCAGGTGGACAGCCAGCTATGGTGTTAAATCAAATGAATCAACACAAAAATAGAAGTGATTCTATATTAATCTCCAAAGTGGCAGCAAACTCTCCTCTGCTTTAAAAAACAGAGGGTATCGGCATATTTAGAAATCAATGTGTAAACCTTTACTTATTTTTATTTTACCTTCTCAAGACTGAGATACAAAATATAATTTATTAGTGCTAGTGATACATCACTGACCATAAAATTAATCAGAACTTTATTTTCCAAGATTTATCAAAATCTTAATGTCTTAGTAAGTTTTTTTAACTTCATAAACTAAATCCAAACTGCTGGAAAAAAAAAGGCAAAAATATTTTAAATAAAACCATCACATAGCCCTAATTCAGACTTTGACTAACAATATATGAGAATGTTTTATCTTAATTAGAGAATATAATTCTTTGACTCTGTTTTGCTTTATAATTAATCAGGAATTTTGACAGACACAGTGGCCCAGGCCTGTAACCCCAGCACTTTGGGAGGCTGAGGTGGGCAGATCACTTGAGGTCAGGAGTTTGAAAACAGCCTTGTCAACATGGTGAAACCCCATCTCTACTAATAATACAAAAAAAAAAAAAAAAAAACAAAAAAAAAACAGCTGGATGTGGTGGGGCATGCCTGTACACCCAGCTACTCAGGAGACAGAGGCACAAGATTCGCTTGAACCCATGAGTCAAAGGTTGCTATGAGCCGAGACTGTGCCACTGCACTCCAGCCTGGGCGACAAACAGAGGCTGTGTCTCAAAAAGAAAAAAATAAGAATAAACTGACTCTTCCAAGCATAGGTCTGTGGAGGTCAGAATGATTACCTTTATATAAATGAGTGTATACATATTTAGTTTGCTAAAATGATGTTAACTGGCAGGACATACTTTGAAACTGATTAATATTTGTATAGCACTGTTTCTGTAATTTCTGTTGCTCCATCACAGTGCTCTGATCATTTTCAAAACAACAATGCCATTTCACTGTTATCTCTGTTCTTCCCATAGGAAATTAAAGTGTGGTGGTGAAATATCTTGCCCCTCCTTAAGGGAGTAAAATGTAGTAGTGATTAAGTCCCAAGAATAGTGAACTAATTCCAATATGTCTAACATGAAAGAAGTTGCTCTTCACCTAAAATTTTATGATCTGCAGGAAAGAATATAAAAGAGATGAAGGTGAGTGGAGGAGCTGAAGTTCAAGTGTGTCTGGGTAGCTCAAGTTCTCTGACCGTTCAAGATGACTATTCAGAGTTTGAGTCAGATTAGCACCCCCATCTCAGTGTTAAGAGCTGTGCACCTGTGAATTTAAGATAGGGCCCAAACCCAGAAAAGATTAGGGCACAAGACAGAATTATCAGGCAGAGCTAATAAATCAACGCCAAAGACTGGATCAGCAGGAAGGCAGGGAACCCTTGCAATTCAAGTCATTATGCAGTTGCCAAAGGCATACTGAGCACATCAGATTCTAGATATCATGAGCTGATCTGGAAGCAAATAAATTACTGGCATGTTCTGTTCTCCAACAAACATTCTAAGTACAGGACATCGCCAATGCAGCAAACTCAGTCAGTGAAGTTCACCTGCCCCAGCCTGTTCATGGTACCTCTCAAGCAAATTCAAGACTCACACCAATTGTGCCAGCCAGGTTCCCCTTTCTCTAGGCTTGAGATTTTTCAATCCTGTATAAAAGTTGTCTCTTACTCTTTTTTCATACAGATAGTATTCATTATTAAATATATTAATACTATCATTTAAAAATATAATTATTGTAAAGGATTTTTTTATATAATATGTTTAGCATCAGGAAATACGCACCTCAAACAAAGCACCTACTATTTTTTATCTTTAGGCATCTATCCTCTTAAGCACTGACATACAACATGCATGTCTTGAAGGATTTATTTAAGCATAATAGTTGCTTGCAAAGAAGCACAGCAATTTAGGGTAGTCACAATAAACAATGCTATATAGAATGTTATAATTACACTTAGTAGAGATCCATCCAAGAATGGGAGTTATCTCTGTCAATTAACCAAATAAGCTAATTCCTCTACAGATAAACACTTGATTGTAATATCAAATTCTATAGGGATTGGGAAAAACTTGCTTAACAAGCATTTAGAATAGAAGGGTGCAGTTGTGGTTCAAAAAAGAGAAATTGGAAAAATATAGACAAACATCCAATTTTTAACATCAGGAAATACTATAATAGACAAATATCCAATTTTTTAACATCTGGAAACATTCTTATCTTACAGAATAGGTGAGAGGAAACACAGTATTTGTCAGCTATAGAAGCCATCTTTTACATACTTAAAGAGGTATACATATATATGTTTCCACTCACACATATATTATTTTTGCTTTGGACAATCATTTACTAATGTATTCTTTTACCTGTACACAAATATATCAGTTTGCAATCACTCATTTCCAAGGTTTTCTAAGTACATTAAAATAAAGACTTACATTTGGATTACAACAGTACTAAAAGATGTGGGTTCTTTGTATTCCGTACTAAGGATGCATTTAGACTATCAAATGGGACACTAGAACCTGTTTGAACTCTACACTGACAACGCTAAGAGTCAATGTGTACTTAACTTTAAATTGCCCATTAAAATTTAAGCTACATTGAAACTTCAACAATGAAAATACTATACAGCTATCTTTCTGGAATAACCTTATGTCTATTCCTGGATTCTTGCTGGATGGTTGATTGGATTTATGAGTCATATGCCTAATCTCTTCAGCAAAATTTGTCTAATCCATCCGTGATGTTCTGTTCAGAGCATGCTTTCCCATCTTCTACAATAGAATAGGCTAAGAATTTTTCAAATCATCAAGTCCGATTGCTTTTTTTTTTTTTTTTTTTGCTTATCAGTTTCTTTCTGAACATATTTCTTCTATCTCACATTTTCCTATAAGCTTCAAGGAGAAACCAGGGCATACCTTTTCTATTTTGCTTGGAACGCTCCTCAGGTAATTATCTAAGTTCATTGTTTACAAGTTCTAATCTCTACCCAACACTAGAACACAATTCAACCAAATTTTCTACACTTTATAAGAAGGATTGTTTTCCCTCCTCTGTCCAATAACATGACCCTCTTTACTTTCTGACTCCTTGACAGATACACTTTAAATCTTTGTATTTACACCAACAGTCTTTTCAAGGCAATCTAAGTTTTTTTCTATCATGTGCCTCAAAATTCTTCCTACCTCTGCTCATTACCCAATTCCAAAGCCACTTCCATATTTTTAGGTACTTATTCCAGTGGCACTAAAAACTTCTAGCACCAAAATCCGTATTTGTTTGCAAGGGCTGTAGTAACATAGTACAAACAGGGCATCTTAAAAGAATGCAGATTTATTCTCTCACAGTTCTAAAAGCTAAAAGTCTGAAATCAAGGTGTTGGTAGGCAGGGCCATACTCCCTCCATGGGCTTACAAAAGAATCCCTCTCTGCCTCTTTCTAACTTCTGATGGTTGCTGGCAAGCCTTTGCATTTCTTGGTTTGCAGATGTATCATTTGTCTCTGCTTCCATCTTCACCTGGTCTACTCTGTCTTCTCTGTCTCTGTATATCTCCAAATCTCGCTCTCCTTATAAGGACACCAGTCATTGGATTTAGTCCCCCTATCCCTTAATCCAGTTTGGCCTCATCTTAACTTGATTATATCTGATAAGACCCTATGACCAAATAAGGTCACACTCATTGGTATCTGGGTTAGGACTTCAGCAAATCTTTTTGGAGGAAACGATTCAACCCATAACAGCACATATGTAGCAAAATTAAATTAGCATACTTCAAATGGAAAGTATGTTTAATGGTTGCCCCTCTTTCTTTTTTTTCTTTTCTTTCTTTCTCTCTCTCTTTTTTGAGACAGAGTCTTACTCTGTTATGCTTGAGTACAGTAGCACAATCTTGGCTCGCTGCAACCTCCACCTGCTGGGTTCAAGTGATTCTCACGCCTCAGCCTCTTGGGTAGCTGGGACCTTGGGTGTACACCACCGTGCCCAGCTAACTTTTTTGTATTTGTAGTAGAGACAGAGTTTTGCCACGTTGCCCAGGCTGATCTAAAACTCATGAGCTCAAACGATCCTCCTGCCTTGGACTTTCAAAGTACTGGGATTATATGTGTGAGCCATGGCACCCAACAATGGTAGCCTTTTTTGATCCCCTTCCCTCATTAATAGGGCCCTACTAATTTTCACAGTATTACCCTTGATACTTCTTATCCCACAGATGGAAAACAAGTGAGTAACTTTCTCATTTTTTTTGTCCATTCTTTGGCTCCAAGTTTTCACAATTCTGTAGGAAAAAGGTCATTCTGTGTAAGATACTAGAACCTTTATTTGCTGGTTTAGTTTATTTACTCATGACCTGCAGACTTGGCTGAAAATTCTTTCCTAGCGTGACTGAAATATATGAGAAATATTTCAATACTAGAAGTAAAATATAGCCTTTAATAAATCACTGAAAATCTGATGTTCCTTTGTGAAAACTTCATGTAATTAATAAGTGAAAAAAAGGAAAACTAAATAAAAAAGAAAAATGTAATCAAGTAGGTTGACAACCAGCAAAAGATAATTAAAATGATCCTGTTTTGTGTCCTGGTTTCATTAACATGTAAATGAGATTCATGAAGTTTGATATTGTCTTTCACCAAGAGCCATAGAAATGAATTAAGAATGAAAATGAGTCTCACTGATGGAGACTCCTGATGAGTATATAAATTAATGAAAAATATGATTTTATCTAATTAATAACATATATTTTCTGTGATGTATTGAACTTCAACAAAGGAAATCAAAATAAATAGGTAAATTAAAATGTTGTGTTCTTTTCACTGGCCCACATTCTATGAAAGCTTTTATGATTCAAATGAAGTGGTGGTAAATGTCAAACTCTGCTTTTCTTTATAAACACGCACAGGATGGAAACCTTATTCCAGCATTAGCACTGCAGTAACAACATTCCTGCTGGTGGGTCCATAGGTACAGGGTCTGGAATGGCCATCACAGAGGCTAGGGAAGTCCACTGATTAGTCATGGATTCAGAATTGCAAAGAAGAAGAGACAGTCCTGTGTGACCAATAACTCTCACAGCAAGTCACTCAAAAGAACAGACTAGCATTATCTACACAAATAGATTCAAGCACCCCCACAATGTCCCATTTGATAAAAGGATCTCAGTTCTTACTTTCCATTGATATCTTCACATTCAGCACACAAAAGTTATCTCCAATAATATGAAATGAAGCTTTAAAATAAACTTAAGCTTAAAATCATGTTAAAGTGTTATATATATATATATATATATATATATATATATATATATCTGTATTGTAATTAGATATGTGTAACATACATCAGGTATGTCAGATGGCAAAATACACACACACACACTCTTATCTGTTTGTCATAGTCAATGTTCAATGTGCTCAAGCATTAAGCACATATTAAGGATAACATCGAGGAGTAAAAATAGAAGTGACTGACTGATGCTGGCATGAGAGGAGGATAATAAATGGGAGAAACATGATTTTAATAATGTATGATGTTGTCGTCTACTTTTTAATGATTGTTAAAATATTTTCTGTATTAGTATTGCCAAGCATATTTTCCTCCAATGCACATGCAGATGAATTTTACCTGAGTATGTTATGAAAGAGATCACAGTGATACTCTGTCTCTAAGTACACACTGTTTTTGAAATTGTCTTATTTCTACACCAAGGTGCCATTTAATTATCTTCAGCTTCCTTTTAACATATTCAGATGATCAAACACAAACTAAGAGATGGATGAACTATTTGTGTGTGTGTGTGTGTGTGTGTGTGTGTGTGTGTGTGTGTGAAAGAGAGAGAGAGAGGGAGAGAGAGAGAGGGTCTCACTCTGTCACCCAGGCTCTAGTTCAGTGGCACAATCAGAGCTCACTGTAGTCTCCAACTTCTGGGTTCAGTTATCCTCCTGCTATAGCCTCCCAAATAGCTGGGACTACAGGCATGCACCACAGGCTAATTTTTTGTTTATTATTTTGTAGAGACAGGTCTTGCTGTGTTGCCCAGGATGGTCTCGAACTCCTGGCCACACAAGATTTTCCCACCTCAGCCTCCCAAAGTGTTGGCACTATAGGCATGAACCACCACACCTGGCTGTGTACTCCTAAAGCACCATGAAAACTTTACTATCTTTCTACTCCTTAACTCTTAAGAAAATCATGTCAGCCTCACTGAGAATCCAAAACACTGAGGGATTGTTATTTTTAAATAATTAGCCTTTTAGAAAATTACTTCTTTAACTTGAAATTGAAGGGCAATTAAGTTTTCATCACTAATGTGTCCACAAGGATTATATATTGTTATAGAAAATAATATTTTGTGAGATATATAAAAAGCTTGTCAGATTGAAGGAACTCAATTTTTTTTAATATATGAAGTATCCCTTTCACATTCCAGAACAGAAGCTAGATGTCATATACATCTCATGAGTTTTAACCATTTTGCTTATTTAGAAATTTATTTTCTTTTACAATATAGCATTCATAATGATTTCATGCAAAGAGAATGAAAAATTAGTGAGATTTTCTATGGACCAGTCAGAGGAGAAAAGCAGACTTACCGTCTCTTCTATTCAGTCTTGCAAATCCAGGACCATGACTGCTAGAGAGCTCAGAGGAACTGCTGAAGGATGCCTGAGGCAAGGCAGACACAAGAGGATCATCACAGTCATCTGCCAGGAGGAACAATAAAATATTAGGGTTAGTACAGTGCTGACTGCTTTGCTGGAATCAATAGACAAAACAACAAACAAGTAAAACAACAACATCAAAAACTAGGATCTAAAATCTCTAAAAATATGCCTACTACTTATAGGGGCTATTCTACTAGAAGGCTAGTAACAATGAGAAAAGAAAAAGAACTTAGAGACAAGACAATATGAAAATACTTTAAAAATCATAAAATTACATAATAATACAATATCTTAAGGTAGAAAAGATTATACCTTATCATAAAAAGATTCCCAAATTTAACTGTATAAAAATTAAATACTCAAGGTTTCCAAAAGACACTGTAAATAAATTAAAAAGAAAAATCACAAAATTCAGAAAGGACTTGCAAAACCTATAAGCCAGTATACAATTAGTCTAAATAAAGGAAAATAAAATACAAAATAAAGTAAAACAAAAACCACCTTTAAATCATGAAAAACATTAACAAAAATGGCACAAGTCATGATCGGACTTCACAGCACAGCCTGGAGGAGTGGCTAACGCCTGGACTCCCAGCACTTTGGGAGGCTGAAGCCAGCGGATCACTTGAGGTCAGGAGTTCAAGACTAGCCTGGCAAACATGGTGAAACCCCATCTCTACTAGAAGTAAAAAATTAGCATGGCATGATGGCACACGCCTGTAGTCTCAGCTTCTAAGGAGGTTGTGGCAGGATAATCACTTCATCTGAGAGGCAGAGGTTGCAGTGAGCCGAGATCGCACCACTGCACTCCAGCTTGGGTGATGGAGTGAGACCCTGTCTCAAAAAACAAACAGACTTCACAGCACTGACCCTACATAAAATTGATCCTTCAACTTACCAGCAAAAGAGATGTTAACTGGGACTACAATAGGATGCTAATTTACAGACATTAGACTAGCAAAATGTAGGCCAAGAGAAGCTCTGACACATTGCTCATGGGAGTATAAGCTTGAGAAACTACTTTTATTAAAACAACTTGTCATTAGCTGTATATTTGAACTTTCCCATACCCTATGTTCCACCAGTTCCTTTCATATACGTAGGTCCTCCTATGAGGAACCAGTAGTCTCAATGAGTTTTGTCTTATTTCCCAAGGATGATATACAAATACTAGTAATTTTGTGTCCCATGAAAAGAAAAAATCTACCGATATAGAGGAGACTGCATTTGTGCACCGGGAGACATGTACAATTTCTAGCAAAGTTGCTCATAACAGCAAAAAAAAAAAAAAAAAAGATTATTAACAACACAGTTATCCAATGGCCAAGAAGAGACAAATAAAACATAGTGCTTTTCACAATAGGATAATATACGCCAGCAAAACAAACAACAACATGAAACAAAATAGTTGGATCTTAGAAGTGACATTTTTGAGAAAAACAAAATCAAATTATAAAATAATATGAAAAATGTTGATAGTTTTGAGAATCTTAAAAAGCAAAGCTAAGTAATACTGTATGTTTTTTAGGGACATATATGACTTTTTAAAAAAACATTTTTAAAAAGAAACGAAAATTATAAAATTCAGGATCATGGTTACTTTGGGAGGCAAGCAGAATCAGCATAAAATGTATACAGTTTTAATGTGATGGAGACGCTCTAATTTTGGGGTAGGTAGTGTCAAAGGTGTTCGAATCAGAGTGACTCCATCTCGAGTGAGGGCTGGGAAAATGAGGCTGGGACTTGCTGGGCTGCATTTGCAGAAAGTTAGGTGTTCCAGCCTCTAGATGTTTATGGTTAATGTAACAGATTGATAACGTTTTACTAAACAGAACCAGACTTGGGCGTGTCCCCGATAACCCATTATCTTGGGAACAAAAGCATTCCTAACTTTGCTTTAAAGATAATATTGATTCTTGCAAAATACAGTAATTAAGAAAATGAAACCTTTATCACAAACCCTTGTAGCAGAGCACATTTCCCCATGATCTTTTATTTGTACCTAGGGTGGCCACATTTCTCCTCTCACCTTCAGGACCGCGCTACTCTGTCGATGGAGTAGCTGTACTTTCACCACTTTTCTTTCTTAATAAACTTACTTTTGCTTTGCACTGTGCAGTTGCCCCGAATTCTTTCTTGTGCAAGATCCAAGAACCCTTTCTTGGGGTCTACATTGGGACCCCTTTCCGGTGCAAGACTCTATTATCTGTTCAAACCTCAAGAGCGCTGCTAACAAACAACACAAGACGGTGTACAGCAACACGCTGTTTTTTGGTTTGTTTTTTTTTTTGGTGGGGGGAGGTGTTGAGACAAAGTCTCACTCTGTCACCCAGGATGGAAAGCAGTGGCGCGATCTCTGCTCACTGCAACCTTCCTCTCCCGGGTTCGAGTGATTCTCCTGCCTCAGCCTCCTGAGTAGCTGAGACTACCGGCGCACGCCCCCAAGCCTGGCAATTTTTTATTATTATTATTTTAGTAGAGACAGCATTTCACCAGCTCAGGCAATTTGCCCACCTCGGCCTCCCTAAGTGCTGGGACTACAGGCTTAATGAGCGCCTGGGTACAGAGGGGTTGAGACCTAAAATGGCATCAGCCCCAAATGAGGTCAAGGCAGGGGTTTTATAGTCTCCTGCAAACGGGATGTGTCCCAGTCTGATGTTAACTGCTACGTGGTACCCGGACAGCCTCTCTCTATCTCCCGGCCAGCCCTCTTCCGGCTTCGGCTCTCTTGCTGACTCATGCTGACTCGACTGGCCTTGCGCCTTGGGACCCGGCCTGAGGAGGGAGGAGTTACCTCCCAAAGCTTTCAGGCCCTGGGGGAGAATCTTTCATTCGGTAACAGAGGCATAGTCACAGAGGTTTATAATTATAGTGTTTCATTTAAAATATATAACATATACATGCACATACATTTACATATATATCAATATGTATATAAAGATAGATATTAATGTACATACATACCATTTGCCTACTCTTTTATGTGTATCACATATATTGCTTCTAATATTAAAAGATAAAGCACAGAGAAACTGTAAGAATAATCTCATGTGTACCATGAAATCCATACATGTTTAATTTATTCAGCCAATTCTTCATTCAGTGTCATCTTTAAAGCATTTGTCTTTTATTTTCTACTACTAAGTTATTCCCATTTTTGCTCTAATCAGAAAGATATTTGTCTCCTATTTAGTTTTTAACATATACATTCCGTAAGTTAAAATTATACAGGGTTGTTGTCCCAAATGTTTTAATAGTAAGCAATTTAATTTCAATAAAATAAATAAATCTAAGAATTATCTAGATTCACCTGAAATTTTATTAAGTTTCGTTTGCCTGAACCTAATTTGAATGTCTTTCCCAGGAACTTGCCTGAGGTAGCATTTTACTTTTCAAGATTGTCTCATTTTCATTCAAAGTCTACTTTTTCTTATTCTACACCTTAAATTCTTTCTCCATTATGACAGACAGACATTTCTGGCATGTCTATTGACTAGCTTAAGTACTAACGCCAGCCAATCCAGTTGTAATTCAAAAATAAAGAGTGTAGACATAAAAACACAACACATGGAGTGGGGGAGGAAATTCTGATCATGCCCAATGACAAGCAACAACAGAAATGTTTTAGTATGCTGTGGAAACTGTGGTGTGTATCTTTGCACACACAAGTGAGTGCATTACATATTTGGAAGGAGGGCACATATGTGGGTGTGTGTTTACTAGAACTAATGATTTTTAAAATCATTTTCAGCATACAGGTGTAAGTGTGGTGAAAAGGGTGTTTAACGGCAATTCACAATCAATTATGTCGATTCAGATCAATGTTTTGGATATAGTGCCTCTCAGGTGCAATCACTTAGAGAGCATATATTTATTGTTCATTTGTTTTTGCCAACTATAAATTAAGAATCAACATTGTTCTACTTTTAGCTTTAAAAGAGCGAAATTAAAACAAAAGAAGGGGTACTTTTTTCCATTTGTGGAGAGAAAGACATGTAATATGGAAAACAAAAGGACACACAGGGGGCTTGCGATATTTGGTGAAGTTTTGGTTGTTAGCCTTGGTGATTACATGGCATTATTATTCTTTCCCATGAGCATATACTTGCCCCTACAATCTGTTGTATGTTTATTTAACAATGATACATTGTAGGTATTCTTATAGAACTAATAATAACTAAAATACATTTAAAGAGCACTCTGTGCTAGGAAGGTATAATCCTGCCACACACAGTAATTAATCTTTACCTTTCCTTGTTGGTATACTAATGTTATTCTCTTACAGATGAGATCACTGAACACAGAGTTCGATTAATTTGGTCTTCTCATTGTGGTAGAACCATGATATTTACAATGCGAGTTGGGATCCAGAAGATGCTATGTAAGAACACCATGACTATAATTATTATTTCTTTAGGTTTGAAGTATAGGAATTTTATCAGACACCATGATGGCATGAATAAATTCTCTAGAGGAGTTGTGTACTCCAGTTCCAGCTTTGCCATGCTATTTGTTTATATCCCATTATAAGCAGTCTTGACAACAGAGGAGGGGGAAACTCAAACAGTAATAATCAGTCTGGAGTAAACATGCTACTTTTCTCTAGATATTAAAAAATTGGAATTCTGGATTAAGCACTAGGGTCCCGAGCTCAATTCCAGAAAACCAGTTTCTCTGGCTGCCCCAATGAAACGCAGGATCTAGACTTGCAAAGCTAAGGACCACATTCCAGCTCAGAGGTTCTCAACCAGAGATAATTTTGTCCCACTGCCCCCAACTTCCAGAAAACATTAGCAATATCTGAAGACACTTTTATCATCACAACTAAGAGAGGATACTTCTGGAATCTACCGAGTTGAATCCAAGGATGCTGTTAAACATTTGACAAAGCACAGGGCAGCCTTCCACCACAAAGAATGGTCTGGTCTCAAATGTCAGTAGTGCAAAAATTGAGAAACACTATTCTAGAATCTGGTAAAGCAACGAAGGAAACTAGTCTTCTCCTGGGGTAATCTCTCAGCTAGAACTCAATAGCTTCCCCTCAGATTTCAATGATTAGCTCTAATTTACAGCTAATTTTTATTTGCAAATAAAGACCATTCAGTGCACATAAGTATACAGGCATTTAAATAGGGGGCTTTTCAAATCAGAAATAGCATTTTAGATATTTCAGCTTAAAACATAATTGTATTTTTTAAAAATTAAGTGCTATATCACATTATCATATTATCCTGGTCCATTTACTGCTGAGCCATAGGTAAGATTCTTGGTAAGAGGGGGTCACAGGAGACCTTGGAAGTCTCCATTCACCAGTGAAATTTAGTAATAGAGTAACCAAACATTTCATAGAAGTTTGTACAATTAAAAATGCAGCTGGGTATGTTGAGTTCATCATTGTTTTCTTCAGTTAAAGAAATGGACATCACTCTCATTACGCTATGCTTATCCAAAATTGTATTACATTTTATTTGACTTTTCTCAATCACATTATGATTTCCACGTTAACTTTGGTATCAGTTGGAAATGGTAAAACTACAGCTTTAGTTTTTTCATTAAAAAATACATATACACTAATTCCATCTACAATATGTCTTAATGAATTCTGTTAGAATATCCACATTTGAGAAAATGCATTGAGTCATTTTCATATACATACACCATATACACACAAATCTATGGCTTTCAGTTCAATACCTCAGAAAAGTCACCATTTACTCGTTACATGAGAGAAAACCTTACCATTGTTATTAGCAAGTCAATGGTAAATTAGATCTCTGGCAAACTGTACATACAGAAAAACTCAATGATCTCCTTCAATATAGCTTGCATCTTTACTGATGCAAGGTCTTTAGCTCAATTAATAAAATTTTATTTTATTTTACAAAGGGCTTTAATATATAATTCTCATAAGCAAATCAAACTATTCAGTTTTTAATAAAAGTAATTCAATTTTCGTAATCTGTGTGTAATACTACCTGCACTAAGATAATAGGCATATATTATTAGCTGCTATGTTCTCAGTGCTTTACATTCATTAACTCATTTGATCCTGACAAATACCTTATAATATTTGATGTTATTAACTCTAGGGACACTTGAGGAAAAGGGAGCATAATAACTAAATAATTATCAAATAATTAAATTAGATAAATTAAACAAATTTACCTAATTCTTTACCTGAAAAAAAAAGAATCATTTTCACCAGTATTCAGCTTAGTTGCCACTGAGTAGTCATCTTCTCTGTTATTTGGAAGACATGCCAAAATCAGTTGCATGCCTCCTAATGAATAGTATTTCCCATAAAATTATACACTGGAGAATAGACTAAAATAGATAGAACAGGTAGCACACATTATTTAAATCAGCAAAAATCCTTATTCAGCAGAGGCAGGGGTGGGACCTTTGACAGGAAGCTATGGAAGGATAGGAGTCTCCTTTCTATCAGAAAACAGTTTATTTAGACCTACTCCAAATAGTCCACTCACAGATTGAGGATTAAGGAATAGCCTTCCCTTCAAGAAACCTATTTTCTTGAAAAAAAAATTTATTCCAATCTATATTATTAACATTTCCATCCAGTTAAAATTGATAATCATCAGCATATTTAAGAAACTTTGGAATTATGTTTGGATATATCAAAAATTGTTTATAAGGCAAGATTTCATTCAGAAATTTTGACAATGATAATTATTGTCTAACCATAAACCCAATCTGAGCTACTGCTACAAATTTCAGGTTTGTTTCAGGATTCCAGGTGGACTCTTGTTTCCTCGCCCTGGCATGACACACAACCCAGTACCTGATACACCTAATACATTGTAGTTATTCTTATAGAATTAATAATAACTAAGTCACATTTAGAAAGCACTCTGTGCTACGAAGTTATAATCCTGCCACAAACAGTAACTAGTATTCACCCCTCCTTGTTGATATATTAATGATACCCTCTTGCAAATGAGATGATGGAACACAGAGTGTGATTAATTTGTCCCTTTATTTCCTACCCAATGAGAGACGGAATACATAAATAGAAAATGGCCAGTCTACATGCAAAAACAGAACCTGTAGCAACCAGCCCAGGAAGCCAGACTTCTGTCTGAAGCAACCAGTCTAAGAAGCCAAATAATAACTCCCGCAGCAATCGGCCCCTGAATTAGTCCATTTTCATGTTGATAATAAAGGCATACCCGAGACTGAGAAGGAAAAGATGTTTAATTGGACTTACAGTTCCCTGTGGCTGGGGAGGCCTCAGAATCATGGCAGCAGCACGAGAAAGGAGAAAGAAACAAAAGTGGAAACCCCTGATAAACCCAACGGAACTCACGAGATTTATTCATTATCACGAGAATAGCACGGAAAAGACGGCACCATGATTCAATTACCACCACCTGGGTCCCTCCCACAACACATGAGAATTCTGGGAGATACAATTCAAGTTGAGATTTGAATGGGGGCACAGCCAAATCATATCAGCCCCAAATAGCCAGGACTTAATAACTTACAGCTTCCCTCATTTTTGCCCTTGTTTCCTATTTAGAACTGGCTGACTATGTTTAGGAGATATTTAGAAACTTTTACTTAGTATAGAGAAAGCCAAATGTATACCTCTAAATAATCACATAGGGTGCCCCACTTCTGGTCAGCCTTCCCACAGCTTTCCCTAGCCAAGGCCTCCAAGCAGAGCATACCCGAGACTGCCCCTTTACTCCACTGTAAAGCTTTCCTCTCCTCTACCTGCCTTTGAGTCTCTGCCAAACTCAAATGGTGATGGCCAACTACCTTGCTGCAACAAACTCTAAATAAACAGCCTCTGCTTGATTTCCTTTGGGCATCATTTATCGCTATATCAGCTCTGCCATCTCATCCCTATAGCTGCAGCAGTTCAGTCTACACTCACTACCCAAAAAGAGCCACCGAAGTCCATCTTAAGCACACAGAAGACACAAGTATGTTTAAAAAGCAGCATCATCCTCCTGTTAAAAAAAAAAAAAGTATTCTAGGCCAGGTGTGGTAGCTCATGCTTGTAATCCCAGCACTTTCAGGGCCAAGGTGGGAAGATCCATTGAGGCCAGGAGTTCAAGATCAGCCTAAGCACGATGTCAAAACCCATCTCTACCAAAAATAAAAAAATAGCCTGGCATGCCAGCTACTTGGGCAGCTGAGACAGGAGGATCTCTTGAGCCCAGGAGTTTGAGGCTGGTCTGAGCTTTGATAACACCACTGCATGCCAGCCTGGACAACAGAGCAAGACCCCGTCTCTAAAATAAAATTTAAAATAAAAATAAAATTCTATGAATCAGCTCCAGGATGCAGTATTGTCACATCTCTGGAGTGTACACCTTCAGTGATTCATCCTAACTGCCTGGTAGCATCACCTTGGGGAGTTGTAAAACTTCCTGTGATTGTGTGCCACAGCCAGAACCATACTTGTTTATAAACCACTAAAATAGAGTTGCAAATTAACTTCTATCCAGTGGAGAGTGTTGCTCCTTTCATAATATCCCTTTGCTTTCCGTACTGTTTCCCAGGACTGTGAAGGAACACAGCCCAAAAGACTGAAGGAACTTGCATGGTGTCACACCCCACCCCTCTTTCCCTGTGTAATAGCCATGGCACCTGACTGTATGTGGAGGAAGTTGCTGCACTGTCACATTCTGATGAGAAAAGTAATAAATTTAGGGAAAACTGACAATACACCCAGGATTGAATAAAATATTATTTTTCTAAGCATAGGTGACAAAATATGATCCAATCCTGGCTTCATCTCTCATCCTTTCATCATTACCTAAAATAATATTTCAACCCAATTTAATACCATGAGTATAGACTACTATGCAATTCTTTAGCTTATTTAAGTATTAATTTGACATTGACATGAAAATTAACATTTACTTGAGAATTCAGATTTTAGATATTTGACGTAACACAAACATGAGCTTCTAATTCTGTCAGTCAGTGGGTTACATCTTTAAAAAATAACATGTTGCTGCAATTTAAAACAAGTAACTATTTATCAGTATGCTTTCCTAGAGCCAAACTAAAGACAGGGATAATTTTCTAGTTGTCAAGTAATTCATTTAGACAGCAGCCTATAAATTTCTATGTATTTTCTCCTATTGGAGCCATGAGTAGATTAAACACATAATTGTTAATACTCTGTGATGTTATTGAGCTAAGCCTTCATCTAGAGGCAAACACTGGCTTACATGCTTCAAGTTATAGCCTTAGTTTGAATAGCTTTTCCAATTAATCTTCACAATTAATAGATTAATGGGAAGGCAGTTAACTTTTAATGATAGAACAGCCAGAGGCTGATTTTAGAGGTTTAATAGCAACTATTTAAAGTCCAGATATTAGGACAAAGAGACCTACAAATTCACCAAGCAAAACCATCAAAGGTGAAGTAGTAGAAGAAATAATAATTTTTTAAAAAAGTAAAGAGAGCATCAGAGATCGAGAAATCTGTACACATTACTGACTTTTATTGACAGATAATTTGGCCATATGTGACACCATGTCACCTAATTTGTTATCAGGAATAGTGAAAAGAATATCTTTATGGGGCAAGCGTTTCTGGAGTTTGGTATACATTTATATGCATTTAAAATAGATAGGAGAATTAGAAAATCAAAAGTTAATTTTTAAAAATATATCCAAAGATGCTGAAACATATTTCCATTTTTCCCACAACAATACTATCAATTTAGTCTTCATTTCATCACACACACCTCAGCTAGGTTTGCTGATTTACTAGGTGAACAAATTGTAACTTGTGTATTCATATCGTTGCTTTGATTAATGCGGTCAGACAATGTTTTCCATATGTTGTCATCCGTTCTTAATACCTGCAAACTGTCTGTCATTATCCTCTGTTTTTCCACTTAGAAACATCATTTAAATTAATTACAATATTATATACATTGTTGGCAAAACATATTTGTCTTAGACGCTTTTTCTGATTTTATGTTCATCTTTAATTTTGCTCGTGCTTTTTGTATTATTCAGTGAAGTATTTTTGTTATTGTTAGGCTGTGACTGTGTGCTTAACCATCTATTGTAATCAAACATTTGTCTCTTTGTTAGTGATCTATTTAAGGATTGTGAAAATATGGGCTCTGGATCCAGAGAGGCCAGTCCTCAAATTTTTGCTCTGGTATCTCCCAGGGTCTGATACATACTGCTTCAACTTGATGTACCTCTACCTATAAAGTGCAGATAAAAATATCCCCTTCACAACAGAACTGCAGAACTTCATGGTATACCATACATAACGTTCTAAAAGTACAGAGTAGGTACTCATAATAATCCATCCCCTTTCTTCTTTTACTTCCCAATACCATTAAGCAAAGAAAAGTGTGTTCTCATCAGAGATTTTTCATATGCTTGTCTTTAATGCACCACCTTGAAAACTAATTAGTGTGATAAATTGATTTAGAATTGAGGAAACAAAATCTTCGTATCAAGTACTGTACCTGCCACTGGAGGTAGGTGAATATCTTAACTCCTGCCTATGACATCTCATATTCAAATCCTTTGACTTGAGAACTACTTAGATTTTTCACTTTATGCTTTCAACATTTTGCTTTCTATAACGAGTTCAATTAAATATTCACAGTTTCAGAATGTAGGAGCCCATCATGTTTTATTGCATTAACTTGGGAATTTGGTTTGTTCTTGTAGAGACTGGGGGGTCAGGAAAGGGTATATTTGACAGTGGACGTTAAGGGCCCACTGTTGATACACCTCGGAAAACAATGAGAAAAGACAGATCCTCAGAAAAAGAGGAAAGCCAACTAATTGCTTCAAAATGAAAGTCTATAACCTTATTAAGAAGTATGGGTTCAGCCACTGTGGAAAGCAGTTTAGATATTTCTCAAAGAACTTAAAACAGAGCTACTATTTGATCCAGCAATCTCATTACTGGGTATTTAAGCAAAGAAGAATAGACCTTTATAACAAAAAGACACGTACACTCATATGTTCATCACCACTCTATTCACAATAGCAAAGAGGTGCCCACCAACGATGAACTAGATAAAGAAACTATGATACATATACATCATGGAATACTATGCAGCCATAAAAATAATAAAATCATGTCCTTCACAGCAACACAGATGTAGCTGGAAGCCATAACCTTAAGTAAATTAATGCAGAAAGAGAAAGTCAATTATCACAAGCTCTCACTTATAAGTGGGAGCTAAACATTGAGCACACATGAACATAAACATGGGAACAGTTGACACTGCAGACTACTTGAATGGGTAGGAAGGGAGGGGACCATGGGTTGAAAAACTACCTGTTGGGTGCTATGCTTACTACCTGGGTGCAATATACCCATGTAGCAAACCTATACATGTACTCCCTGTATTTAAATAAAAGTTGAATTGAAACAAACAAACAAAGAAAAAAAAAGAATGGTGGATCTTGCTAGACTGCCAGGCTCTGGACATCCTCAGTTCCTTCCCTACTACTAAGCCAAGTAAACCTACTTCCCATTGTCAGGTCAGCCCCAGTTCTCAGTAATAATGCTAAATTAAGGATGAAGAATTTAGAGCCTTAAACTCAAAAGCCTTAGATATGGAATGAAAATAAATAACTTAGCACTCAATTTAGAAAAAAACAATGAAATAAACATCAAGAAAGCAATGGAAGGAATTAGTAAAAAATGGCAGCTAATCAATTAGAAAACACTATAACAACAAAATCAATTAATCTAAGATCTCGTTCTTCAAAACAAAAAAGATAAAAAAATTATAACCAAAAAACCCACTACCTATTCTTATGGTGAAAGTATAAGTATATAAAATGAGAATTAAACTAGGAAATTGTCACAGACATAGAGAAAATTGAAATAACTGTATGATCACTTTTCTTAAATACATGAAAATCAATTCTCAAATTTAGAGGAAAGCAATTTCGCAATTTCTTATAAAACTAAATGTAATTTCCATATGACCCAGCAATTGCACTTAGGCATTTATTACAAACAAATTAAAAACTTATGTTCACACACAAACCTATACACAAATGTTCATAGCAGTCCATACTCACTTCAACAGATGAGTGATTACACAAACTACCACATACATATCACTAAATACTACCCAGCAATAAAAATGAACAGACTACTGATATACAATACAACTTGAATGAATTCCCAAGAAATTAGGTTGAGTAAAAATGTCTATCTTAAAGGTTACAAAGTGTATGATTTTAGGGATTAAGATATGGACATCCTTGGGGGGACCACATTTCTGCCTACCACTTGTTGCCAAACTGTAATTGCAGAACCAAACAATTAATTTTTTCAGATTTTTGTGCCTCAAAATATTGCCCACTGATTGGTCAAAAGCAGTTTTGAAGGCTGATATAGACACATATATTGCTTTAGTGATGAGACCTCATATTTTGAGTGAGCCATATAACAGTGGGGTCCACATGTATAATTTTATTTTGAATTAGACAAAATTGGATCCCTCCCAAAGTCACTTGGAGGATTATCCCAATCCTCCCTTCAATGCACAAAGCTGAGAAATGTTCTTCTCAGGCTCAGCCATAGTGCCCTCTTTCTATGACACCTCTCGAGAGCCCTCGACCCTCCCATCCAACCGGAAGAATTTTCCTACTGCGAAATTCTTCCTTAACTTGAACAGGCTTCTATTATGGTACTTCTTTGGTGGTCTGGGTCTCTGCTTGCTGAGATGAAAGTAACTGGAAGATGAGTATCATGTTACTTGTCACCTTGCACTGAAGCCAGAATATTGGGTAGCGTAGTCATTACAAGTGTAGCTCCTGAAACCACCTTCTGTGAGTTCAAGTTCTGCCTCTGCTAAGTCCTACGTGATCTTAGGCATTTTATTTAAATTGCCTTTCCTATCTCTAAATGGGGATAATGATGGTATATACTAAACAAAACAGGGACTTCTGAAATTAAATGAGTCAGCAGATAAAGAGTACCCAGTACCTGGTGTATAAAAAGTACTATGTAAGTGTTTATGATTGCTGCTTTAAGTGTTTATTATAAATTCCAAAGTTGAAACTAAATAAAAGTTGACTAGATATCTGTTACAAAATCTTGTAAGAATTATTCCTTAAGAAGGAGAAAGAGAGAGGTCAGCATTCAACATTCCTAACCACAAGGTTATCTTTCCCTCTAACAAAAAAGGGGGTTTTACAGAATTACCTAAAAAGAAGTAAAACTGTCCTTATGATGCATTGTTTTCCCATTATGAAATAATTTTTAATGTTCCAAAAGGTCATAGTTTTCTTCACATCTTTTGAGCTTCAGAGTCATTTGTTTCATTTTCTCCAGAAAACAGAATTTTAAACTGCACATGACGCAGAAATCAAACAGCCACAATTTATTTAGAAACATAGATAAAAATTCAGAGAACATGGGCATCTCTTTATTTGGACAGCTTTGATGATGTAGTTAGAAATTCACACTGTGCCGCCTAAACCTCATGTCTATGAAGTTACAGCAACAATGTCCTCCGAAGTGTGTGCTACTTCCATTACTGATATTTTCAACCTGAAATTGCCATGGTTTCGACTTTGATTCCTGGAGGGAAAATTGAGTAAGCCTCAATTCAATTCTTATTCTAGTCATATTAGATGATATTTCAACCTCACTGAACAAATGCTCCATTTTATTACTAAATTATTTTAAGAGTTGTTATTTGTATCTCAAAGTATCACACTTAAAGATGAAGGCTGAAATGTTTCCTAGTGACAAAGAATTTTCCTGCAGATAAATGCATTTTAATAGGGGAGTCCATAAAGCTAGTTTAATAAATAGCTATTTCTCACTAAGGGAAAAAAAAAATCAAGCCAACTAGAAACAGTAAGCTTCTCTGAGCAATAACATGAGATTAGATGGAGGATATTTCCATTTCATTAGCTAAGATTATTGTGTTTGATTTCATAATCAAGCAAGGAACAAGCTTGGCTGGTCTCAGAGGTTCATTTCCAGTGTTTTGGAAACTTAGCTAAAAGCTGGCAGAGTAGGTGTGCATTGGCTCAGTGCAGAAGAATTGATATCTGTTCTGAGCTCTGGAATCTTTACCTTTCCAACAAGGCTACACCCCCTACAGGTACTCATCATTATTACAAGGATACTCAAATGTTCCCAGCTCCTGATCTCCCTAAACACCTGTGGCATCGTGACATAGAGCCCTCCCTGCTAGAGAGATAGTCAGGTGTATGATTCCCTCAGTGGATAGAATTCTAAAACGGTCTCCAAGATTTTAGCCCCTTGTATAGGCCTAGTATAATCTCCTCCCCTCTCCTTGAGTGCAGGCAGAATTTGTTAATATGATGGGATATCAGTCCTGTGCTTATGTTATGTTATATAGCAAAACTAATATTGCAGAAGTAATTAATTAATTGAGGTCCTTAATTTAGTTACATAAAAGGGGTATTATACTGAGTGGCTGACCTAATCAGGAGACACTTTCAAAAGGTCTACAGGTCAGAGACACAAAAAGTCAAAGAGATGGCCGGGCACAGTGGCTCATACCCGTAATCCCAGCACTTTGGGAGGCTGAGGTGGGGTGGATCATGAGGTCAAGAAGGTCAAGAAGGTCAAGAAATCAAGACCAACCTGGCCAACATGGTGAAACCCCATCTGTACTAAAAGTCCAAAAAAAATATTTAGCTGGGTGCTATGGTTCACGCCTGTAGTCCCAGTTACTCAGGAGGATAAGGCAGGAGAATTGCTTGAACCTAGGAGGCAGAGGTCGCAGTGAGCTGAGATCATGCCACTGCATGCCAGCCTGGGCAAGACAGTGAGACTCTGTCTCAAAAAAGAAAAAAGTCAAAGAGGTAAGAAGCATGAGTGGAATTTACCTTACAGGCCTGGAAGGAGAAAATCACTGTGTTATAGAAAGGGTTGCCTGTCAAGAAACAGTGGACAGCCTCTAGGACCAGAGAATGGCCCTTGATTAACAGCAAGCCCATAAATGGAGCCTCAGCTCCAAGGGAATTCTGCTAATTAACGTGAGCTTGGAGAGAACCCCCGAGCCTCAGATGAGATCATAGGATTAATCCTTAATATTTCTAGGTCCTTCATCTCTTTTCAAAACTACTGTGAAGTGAGGGGTTAATTTTATCAGATCTACTTGCCCTGCTTCCTTTTTGTCACTTTGTGTTTTACCTTTTTCTATGAAGTTGAAGGCCATAGCAGCTGAAGGCCTCACCACTGAAGCTGAAATTTAACCTTCCCTGGCTACTTTATAGTCTTCCTAGATCACCATGATAATGGTCGCTTGGGCTCCCTGCTGTTCAGTTCATCCCAGTGGCGACCAATGGTCTTTCAACCTCTCCGGCCGGTCAAGTGCCCCAGAGTTGACTTTTTGATGTCAGATAGCCAAAACTCCACCCTCAGATCATGCTAACACCACCATTTTCTGTATATATGTCCTGTGAAATGCCATGAACTCTGACTATTCCTGGGCAAAACAAACCTGTCACTTCATTTTTCCCCACTGCCAATCACCTTCCCCATGCCTTAAATCATGCCACTTCCTTAACCCATAAACATCCCTAAGCCTCATCTTCAGGGAGGTGGATTTGAAAGCTGTTCTCCCACCTCCTCACTTGGAGACCTTGCCGATAAATCTTTTCTCTTTTGCAAAACCTTTGTCACAGTGATTGATTTACTGCATGCAAGCGGAACAGACCTGGACCAGGCCAATAAAAATTGTAACCCTCCCAAAGTCCTGATAACATCTCTTCATTACTAAACCACGTACTGGTAACTCATGTACTTCCAGGTCTTTCAGTATACATGAGTTCACATATTGTTTGCAAATACCATTATATTAATTGTTAAAATTATTTTCGATGTTATGTACCATACCTTGACTTGGGTCATAAATTATTTTAAAATAGTAAACACCTATCTCAATTCAATTCTTTTGCATATTCCACCATGAACCAATTTGACCTCAAACACAATTAAAAAAAATAATGTTTGAATTTTTGTTTTTGGATTTTAGAACTTAAAATCATTAGTTGAAAATAACCCTTGGAGCTGTTAATGTGATGATAGTATTACAAGTAGCCACCATTTGTCATTTTGCTTTTCAAGACAGCTGTTTAAAAACTGATCACTCTCACAGTAAAAGACAAAGATCAACAGTCTCATTCAAAAATGCTCTTTTTTGTGTTAATTTTTTATACACTACTCTCACCCACAATTTCCTGGAATTAGAAAGACTATGGTATAGTTGTTCTTTGTTTGCGTGTCTGTAAGTTATAATTTCCATGTTAGTTCCTATAAGATACTATTGAACTGACCAAGTATTTACTTGTTCACCCCTAGGAACTCTTTTATAAAAGATACCCCTTTCTTAACACCAAGGTACTTCCCTGACATATGTCATAGTGTCTAATGTACTGCAAATCAATTTCATGTTTAGCAATGAAGACATGAATAGAATAAATTGATGTTTGCCAATGTGCCAATGTTTTAACTGGAGGCCTCAAGAGAAAAATGCTAATAATGGTTATGTGTATTGCATGCTATATCTCAGCCATGTTACATCTTTGCTACAACCTTGTGACAAAGGTATTATCTTTATTTTCTACTTGAGAAATTGAAGGTCAGATCATTTTAATTTCTTGCTGATGACTTCGGGCTTATTGATTTGCCATTCAACATCTTTGCCTTTAATTACTTTTTTTATTATACTTTAAGTTCTGGGATACATGTGCAAAACATGCAAGTTTCTTATATTGGTATACATGTTCCATGGTGGTTTCCTGCACCTATCAGCCTGCCATCTACATTAGTTTTCCTCCTAATACTATTCCTTCCCTAGCCCCCCACCCCCCAACAGGCCCCAGTGTGTGATGTTCCCTTCCCTGTGTCCACCAGCACAGCTCTCCCATATTATTGGTTGAACTAGTTATTTCAGCAAGTATTTGAGGACATTGTCCTATGTGGACATGATGTGGGATAGGCAAGATTCCTGCTTATAAACAACAATGGAACATTTTCTCTTTAAAAATGAGATTCCTTTAAAAATGCATCAGTGATATTCCAGATGTCACCTACAAAAAGTTGCCTTACCTTCTTGAAGATAAGACATTGTAATGAATGAAGTTAGAGGTCCCTACCAGGTTCTAGAGAACATCAAGTCACAATGAGTAAAGAGGAATTGATCTAGTACATACCACACTTAACATCATTTCTGCCCCCACCTGCCTCTACCCAACTCACTATTGGCATTAAATGTCTACCGCCCACATATAGTTTTACTCCACTCCATGGCTTAAAAAAAAAAAAGAAATTGAAGGTCTCAGGAAATGTGCCCATTGATAAGATTGTGGTTTGGGAGAGGATCTGCAGTTCCTTTGACCAGCATCCCTGCAGGCAACTGAGCCCTTGGAGAGCTCTATATGGCTGCTGCCACCTCATTACTTTTAGGGTGTGTTCACTCCACTTGTTGGCTTTCTGCTTTAATTTCAGATTCTAATGAATTCTTCCACTTGGGTGGACCTTGGAACTGAGGCTCTGGCTGCTTTTTAGCACAGCCCTCCTACCTCACACACATGCACACATATATGCACACACGTGCACACACACGTGAATGGGGTAATCCAAAGAATCTAATTGCCATTCATAAAACCTGGAGTGCTCATTCTAAACTCATCTTCAATTCTACTTTCTCCCACCCAATCAACCCTTCATGTGGCTGCTCCAGGACAATTACATTTTGATTATTACATTTTAATTAAACTTGACTATTACATTTTGATTAAATACACAGTTCTATTCGGGTTCACTGAGAGTATCAGCTTGGAATGACCTCCAGATGAAGACCTATTGGCTGACCTCATCAGGCATAGGTGTCCTCCTTGTCTTTATGGCACCTTGTGCAAGACTCTTGCACAGTAATTAAAATAAAACATTAAAAATTTGTGCTCAGATGTGTAGTTTCAAAGTCTGTGGCAATAGAACAAAAGGGATGGGGAAGATGTAGGGACACTAACAAAGCAGCCCCAGTAATTTGCGACTATGTGAAGAGATGGGTGAGGACAGCAGAAAAACAGAAGTGTCTCTTCGAGTTTCTGATTATGGGTGATCAGAAAAAGATAAGATGTTGGACATAAAGAGCAGATGAGGAAACAGAGAAGCAGAGACTGTTTCTGATTCTAGTTTAGTACCTGGTTTATCAGGTCTTATTGTATGAATAATCAAAAAATAAGTTTTTAACAGACTTTTTTTAATCTTGCAGATTCCAAACAAAATTAAAAAGAGCAAGTTATCTGAAGTTCTTGGATAAAGTATTCTGAAAACAGCATGCTGAAGGATTTGCATGTAACCAGTAGCCAAGTGAAAGATTGTGTATCTATCTATCATAAACTTCTGGGCCTCCTTTTGTATAGTAAATGCTGGTAAATTTAAAAGATAACAGATTATATCATAGCTTGAGAACATATATTTCAACGAGCCCAGGGGAAATTTCAGTGATAGATTATAATCAAGCAAAGTCAAGTAAATCAAATAAAATTATTGTCTTATTCCTCAGTACTAAGAATTTAATTTTTCACTGTAACACAACTCAGAGTACGCACAAGTCCAGCTACACAGAACTGCATAGCTCCCATCAAAGACCCCCATCCTGGGTCTTGTCTGTCCCAGGAGTCAGAAGGCAATGTGCTCTTTGCAGGGTGCTCAGGCTGTGACCTTCTAGGGTCAGAACTCCAACCTGATCCCAACAGTTCCTACCTCAGCCACCTGTGACCAGGATTAAACTGCAGTGGGGTGGGCAGAAGGGGCAAGGGTTGCCTAGTTGTGGGGGTCTTTTCCTGGCAGGCATGGTGGGGGCAAGAGTAGCAGGTCATTTTCCTCCCTCCTGAACTGCAGTGGGGGGCTGGCTGGAGGTGGGTCTGGGAACAAGGAAAGGTTCTTGATTTTCAAAATTGCCCTTTTTTAATAAAATGATTCTGAAAAGAAACCAACAAAGCAAAAGGAAAAATAACAACCAATAAAACGAAAGGAAACCAACAACAACAAAAAAAAAAACAGCTCCTTTTAATTATTTAGGGCTGCAACATCATAAATTAAATACACTATTATGATTGAATAAAAAAATATAAATAGTTATATTTTATTTTAGTTCCTTCAGCACCTCAGGTACTTTGTGATACGGGGAATTTATATCGGTAGGATCCAAATTCCTAGCCAATAGGATTTTGAAAATATGTTTGCTGGCTTTAGGCAAAATTAAATTGAATAATAGTGTTTTACAAATGATGAAATCTAAATGGCCCAGAAGAGTGAGCTAAATAATGTCATCAATTAAAATAGCTTTCTAAAGACCAGTTGTTGGTTTGTTGTGCTCGTCATTCTGATCTTCAAAGTGCTAGAAACACTTTTTGGAAAAGAGATTTCCCTCTTATGTTTTTTAAGTCTTTTGAGTTCCCTTATAAATGAGTAAAGGTTACTTCTTTACAACTTTGTTGAGTGAAAACCTTCTGGGTTTTCTTCATGACTGGATATGTCCAGGGGCATATTTTAAAAATGTAACAGTTGCCCACAGAGAGCAACAGGAAGCCTCAAATGTTTCCTGCCATGGATTTTAAATCTCACAACATTGTGTAATGCTACAGGACACACTGGAGAATTAAATCTCTCTGGAGGGGCAATTACTTCAGCTCTTCTCAAAGCTTGGGGTATCAAATATGGTCAATAACTCAATAGCATTTGCCTTTGGCTGCTGAATCCATAGACACAGCAAAAAAAAAAAAAAAAAATGGATTCAAATTGATGTGGAATTTCCAAACATAGTACAATTTGTACAGTCATGATTAACTATACCATTATCTTTCTCCTCTCCTCTCCTCTCCCTCTCTCTCTCTCTTTCCCTCTCATTCATTTTGAGATCAGCATCTATATATCTTTATATTCCTGTTTTCTAGAACATACTTCAATATGGCAGGCACTTGGTAAATGTTTGTTTAATTAAATTGGATATAACTTGAGGACCACATTGTAAAATTTTAAACTCGCTTTTCCATTTTATCATTTTGCCAGTCTCCTTTTACACATCCAATGAGAAATACATAAGCCCTAAATGTATCTTTCCCAAAGCACTGAAGTAACTCAACTATAGGAATTCAGTTTTCTATCATAAGGCAAATGCATTTAATCTTTACTATGTAAGCCAAATGGGTGGAGTGGAAGTAGATATTTGATTGGAGGGCAGGAAAACATTATAGTGCTCTGTGTTGTGGAAGAATCATCTGTGAAACCTTCAATTCAGGATAAATTCTTATTCTTGCCAAAAGCAAAATGTTTCATTAAAATGTAACAATATATAATGCTAGAAAGCATTTTGTATCGGCCTTATTTCAGAAAGATTTTACTCAATACATTACCATGGCATATTCCTCAAATATTGCACTATGCAAATCACACACAATCTCAAAACAGTTTTTAAATATGATTCTTTGTAGAAAAGTTAGGAAGATAATTTTAAAAATGAACACACTTAAAATTTCTTATTCAAAAGAAAAGCAGCCACATACTAAAAGCATAGTACATTTTTTGGAAGATATAAGTACATTTACTATAAAGAATAAAAACCAAAAGCCACCAACTTGAATTGGCCACTCCTTGCTCTCACGTGTCACTACTTTCTGTCAGCCACGATGTGCTGTCAGTCCTACATGCTCATGTGGAACAAGTCTGTTTTTGCCTGTTCTTTATTGGCATTGTAACTGTCTCCATTTGTCTGTAGCTCTTATTATTTTTACAGGAGTTAATTCACCAGCTTAATATCTAGTCCCTATGGTCCCAAGTTAGACTCCATTCTCTTTTCTTTTCTTTTTTTATTATCATTCTCATCCTTCAGCCTCCTGAGAGTTTTAAGTTTATAAAAAGCAAATCTAATCTATGTCACACACATGTGCATGCATAACATTTATAATATTAAAATGACCCCTCAAGATTCTGGATAAGACCCTTAGTCCTTAGCTTTACCTACAGGACTCCTCATGACCTGGCCACTTCTAATCATTTTTAGTCCTTCTGCACTACTTATGGTGCGTTCAAATTCTCTGTGCTTTTATGGACCTCGCTCTGATGGGCATGCTTCCTCCTTCTTTCCTCATCTGGCTGTCCTATTCATTCTTCAGTAAATAACTTTCACTGACTCCCACTGCTCACACCTGATGTTCCTCCTATAACCACTTCAAATACTTTGTATGCCTCTCTCTCATCACACTTACCACACTGTGCTGTTTTTCTGCAGGACCAGGAAGTGGCAAAGCTGAGCGTTAAGCCCAGGGTGAGCTATAAGAGTACAGCCTCTGAGCACATTGCGTGTAATAATAGTGGCTTCTCTATAAGAACCTTTAAAAAAAAAATACACTTTGTTTTAAAGAAAAAGCAAAACCGTCAGCATAAAATGTCATCACAAATGCACCATGTGTCTGAGAGTCAAAACTTCTATTCTCAATTGAGAGCAAGAATTTAATGATTAAAACCATTATAACATTTCAAAATAATTGATGCTGAAGACGTGTAATGATAGGTACCACACTGTGGAGGCTTACTAAATATTTGTTGAGTGAATAAATAAATGAAATGAGCAGAGTAAGGTGAAACCCCAAGAGTCTCAGAAATTACTACAGTTCAGAACACCTTAATAGACTGAATGAACAACAGCCCAACACAGAGAAGAGTAAGTGTATGAAACCAAAACAGGGAACATAAAAAAATATTTTACTAAGAATTTTTAATAAACTTAGTTTCTTTCTTTCTTAGATATAATTCACTGAATCATCAGTGTCAACTGAAAAATAACCAGAGTCCCCAAAGCATGCTATTACAGAGTACATTTAGCATGAAACATATTTTGCCAGTGTAATTCTTGGGGATAAATTTTTTAACTATCACTTCACAGGTAGGTGAAAAATACAAAAACCCATCTGATATCAACTCTAGTGATGATACTGGTTATCTATTGATTTTTAAGAGAAATAGAGAGGAAACATACAGGTTACCAAATAAGTCAGAATGGTATTAGATCAGGAAACCATATCGAAGTATAGTATGGATTACAGTCCGCCTTTTATTAGAGTTACTCTTTACCTTCTCCATTTGCTTGTGGGTCCCTGAATAGCAAAGATTATGACACGTTTATCATCTTACCCCACCACCCTGACTACAAGGAGAAACTCATAGGTAGCTGTTTAAGAAGTTGAATGAGTGGAGGGTTTTTTACTCACTCTCTGATCATTTATTTTCTGTACATCACACTGGGAGTCCACTTAGAAATAAAAAGTTCCCTGAAATGGCAAATAGATAGACAGATAGGGACTTCTGTTTGCATCTCTTGCTTTGAGAAGAATGGATGGCTCAGGAAATGACTGTAGAACATAAAGAGAAAGGTTAACTACAATTCTCAATTCAAACCACACCACTAAAAATGTTACATTCAGTCATGGGCCTCAATTATATCCCTTAATTAAAAAAAAAAAAGCGGTTTGTTGTAAAAGATGCAATTATTTGTAACTCTAAGATCAGCCATTTTCTTGTACTATTTCACCTGATATTTGGCCTAGCATATAAAATGTGATTAAATTCTTTTATTTTCAACAATATCCAGTCAGTTCTAAGCAAACAGATATATAACTATGAAGAGATACTTTGTATAGTGATGTCTTAAGTGCAGAGTCACTCAAATCCACCCAAAAAACATATTATACAAATTAAGAGGAAATTCATTAATTTTTTATTCATTCATTATACAAATTAAGAACAAATTAATTAATTCCCCCTGAAATCACTTTCCCTTAATATTTTGTTACTCATGTAAAACACACACAAGTAAAAAGACAGGTAGATAGGAAGAAAACTAGAAAACAGCTCATAAATGTTGTTACAACAAAGAAAATATTATTAAAATGCCTATCACATTTCTTTGTTTGATAGAATAAATACTTAAAGATGCTTGTGAGCAATGAAAAGAAATATTAAGAGCTTTAGGCATAAGTATAAAGGGAGCTGGGCTAGGTAGATGTATAGGGGTTAACAGTCAAAGAAAGAGTGAGGCACAAGACAGGCGTGGTGGCTCATGCCTGTAATCTCAGCACTTTGGGAGGCTGAGGTGGGTGGATCATGAGGTCAGGAGATCGAGACTATTTGGCTAACACAATGAAAACCCATCCCTACTAAAAATACAAAAATTTAGCCAGGTGTGGTGGTACACGTTGGTAGTCCCAGCTACTCAGGAGGCTGAGGCAAGAGAATCGCTTGAATCTGGGATGTAGAGGTTGCAGTGAGCCAAGATTGCACCACCGCACTCCAGCCTGGGCAACAGAGCAAGATTTCATCTCAAAAAAGAAAAAGAAAATGAGTGAGGTACAACGTGCCCTGAAAGTCCCTGATATTTTACTTTTTTAGAAAGTGGTTGGAATTAATAAGTAGCAACTATTCAAAGGTGTATTCGATATTACACAGAATCACATTCACTCCCCAGGAGACTGGCTTAACTCATCTTGGTTCTGGTTTAGCAATGGAAACAGAGCTCTCATTCAAAATTCTAAATCTAAAGTATTTCTTCATTTTGACGTTCATTAAATACAGGTTGCTTTCCCTGATAAGGAAGAAGTAGAAGTATTGAGAAACACTAGTCTGTTTTCCCAAAATGGCATTTTTTTCTCAAAAAGACAGAAAAAAATATTTTTGAAAGGAAGACAGAAAACTCTATGATGCTAGAAGGAAATCAAAATTAGTACCGAGGGAGGAATGATATAGCAGTTAGGAGGTCCTACTCCTAAATAGTATAGCATGCCTCTGGAGAAGACACTAGGCTGATGGTTATAAATGAAAACCTGTATTCTCAGCAGCCCATCAGAGGCCACAGGCATCGAGCTCCAGAGAGGAACACATGTAAGGAAGATTGGTGATGCTGCTGAGGGCTGGAGAGACAGCTGTGTCTATAACTGACAAGACCAATTGATGAGTGAAGGGGTTTCCTGGAGGGTGACAGATACGCTTCTGAGATCTGTCATACGTGACAGTCTCTACCCACCGCTGCAGATTCATGTTTGAACAAATGATACTGCTTGAAGAGACACAGAATTATCTTTGAGTGCCATAAATTCTTGAGCAGGAAGGGGAGGGGTGCAAGGAGACAGTGGTAACCTTAAGTTTCTCCTTCCAAAAGAAGTGCGGACTTTTGCAAGACAAAGTGGGATGACATTGAACAGTTCATGACATTGACATTTGCGAATGGCTAAGATACTGTTGCATTAGAGAATTACAAGAATCTTAAGGGAGCCGTATACTACTACAAGCAGATGCTGATAGACTATGAGAATTCAAAAAATAAGTCATTGGACAACCAATGGGTTCAAAATAGAGGACTGTTTAAATAAGAGTATATCCACTTGATGGGTTATGGTGAATCCTTCGAAAAGATAAATCCAAAGGCTACTTAGCCACAAGAGAAATGCACTGGAGAGGATGGGAAAACATGCATATGAGAAATCACTAGGCATGAACAGATGCTGTGCTAAGATTGACTGAAATAATGTATGGCAAGCATCTGTCCCAGTTCCCAATATGTGGAGGGCATTCTACAAATTTAAAATTAGATGATAAATTTTAAAATGACTTTTAAAATCTTAGAACGATTATTGTTTGTTTCATTTATGTTTTATTTGTTTGCTTTTGACTAAGCATAGAATGTATCACAGGAAGAAGAAGGAGGAGCTGTGTGCACTGAGATTTACTGATTAGGAGGTGGGGAAAGTGCCAGATAAAACAAACTGAAAAATCAACTTTTGAGGAGGGGATATGAGAAACACGCAGAGCAAAATCACAGCACAACTGGAGCTGGGTATACAGAAGAAAGTACTTTGGAACCGGATAAAATAATGCTTGTGATAATGGCTATGGAAATGTTGAGCGATCAGAAACTCTTGGGTAGTAGAGGCAGCTAGAGAACACCAGGTGCAGATAAAAGCAAAGAGAAAAAGAAAGGATAGGCAGTGGTACCCCTGAGGCCACCAAGCAGTGGTGGCTGATGGATGAGCATGCCATGCCAGTGATCTCAGTAATGCATTGAACCAGGATTCAAATGCAAGGTGACTCCACTCAGCTGTTAAGTTTTAATCTGTAAAAGCAATGTATCTACTGTTGAACTTTCATAAATTGCTCCCCAATACTGAAAAAAGGCATGTAATTTAGACAGTCGCAACAGAAAGAGCACCTGCTATGGATTAAATCATGTTCCCCCTCCACAATTAATATGTCAAATCCCTAATCCCCAATGTGACTTTATTTAGAGAGAGGGACATAATTGGAGGCAATTATATTTAAAGGAGGTTGTAAGGGTGAGGTCATAATCCAATAAGACTGGCATCCTTATAAGAAGAGGAAGAGAGACACAAGAGATCTCTCTGTCTCTCTCCCACATGCACAAAGGAAAGTCCACATGAGACACAGAAAGAAGGTGGCCATCTGCAAACCAGGAGGAGACACCTCATCAAAAACCAACCTAGATGGCACTTTGATGAACTTCTAGTCTCCAGAACTGTGACAAAATAAATATACATTGTTCAAGTCACTCATTCTGTGGTATTTGGTTATGGCAGCCATAGAAGACTAATATGGCACCAAAGGGAGTGTGTCTCTGAACATGCAGAAGCAGTGAGTCTTTTATGCAGTAAAAAAAAAAAAAAAAAAAAAAAAAAACGGAATGGGTAGAATGCCTTGGTCAGGCAGTGCTGCAATCTTGCCTAAAGGAGTTGGCTTTTCTTTGTGATTCAGGCTGTTTCAACCACTTATCCTGTTCTTGAAATTGTTGACTTAAAGAAGGAATTTAGAGGAAGTGGATAGGTCTTTGGGTACCAAGAAGCAAGCAGGATAGTGTACACTCAGAGGAGAAAAGGTGAGTTAACTAGATGAGCGAGTGCCTGCCACTTCACTCTGACTAATCAAAAGGGGCTTGTTGTTAAGATAAAAGTGACAGATCCTTGGAAAAAGAGGAAATAATGAGCATATGTGGGTTCTTAGAATTTACTATCATGCCAGAGCAGGAACCTTGAGAATGAGCATATGTGGTTTTGATACTCAGGGGAGGTGATTTCACAAATCCAGAGAGAAGATGGACACATTTAATTTCAAAGAACAATGGATTTTGGAGTCATTGAACTTGGGTCTAAGTCTTAGCTTTATTCTTCCTTACTCAGTAGCTTTGGTAGCATCTTCTACGTTTGTTTCCTAGTCTGTAAAATAGTCATAATAACACTTGTCTCATAGGCCTATATGAGAATAAAATATGAAAGGGCACACTTTACCATCTTGGAGTCCACAGAGCCCATTGCAAAAGGAATATTTGTCATTATTAATGATAACATATGTGAATATGCATGAAAAGTTATGAACTATAAACTTCTGGCAATAAAAATCACAAATGTGTACCATGAAGAGGAAGAAACGTGAGCGGAATCTAAAAATAAGTGATGGGTTTTACCAGGAAATAATAAAAGGAACGTATTTGCAATTAAGAGAGGAAAATAAGGACAGGCGTGGTGGCTCATGCCTGTAATCCCAGCACTTTGGAAGGAAGAGGCAGGTGGATCACTAGAGTCCAGGAGTTCGAGATCAGCCTGGCCAACATGGTAAAACCCCATTTCTACTAAAAATACAAAAGTCAGCCAGGCATGTTGGTAGGTACCTGTAATCACTACATGGGAGGCTGAGGCAAGGAGAATTGCTTGAACCCAGGAGGTGGAGGTTGTAATGAGCTGAGATTGTGCCACTGCACTCCAGCCTGGACAACAGAGCAAGATTCCATCTCAAAAAAAGGAAAAAAAAAAAGAGGAAAATAAAAATTTGGAATTCATTAGTTCCGGTAAAAAAAAAAAAATGCTAAATGCAACGAAAAGAAACATCTTGCATATACTTGTAAGCATAGGAGGCTGTGGCGCACTTTTTTGAAAAAGTTAATAATGAAAATAAAAAACAAAGAATTTCATTTTTCTTCTACCTTATGTGAATGATAAGTCTTTAAAGAGATAATGGAAAATAAAAAACAATATAGAAGAGTTGTAGTCCAAACTGGTTGGAATTGAAAACTTCTTCTCATAATGGGGAGAGTACTTTGCAGTGCTAGTTTCAAATTGCAAGCAATGATCAGGCAGGTGCTACAGAAATCAGCAGACATGAGGAAGGAATGAAAGCGGCACATGCTACTCCAACTTTATTTTATACTCATGATGTATTTTTTGTTTGCCTGTCCACTGAGAATCCTCAATCCAAAATAATTTGATATAGTGGCCTATCAAGTTACATTTGCTATAAATTTAAAAAAAAAAGGCAAAAGGGAAAGGAAAAGAGAGATAGTAAGAAATAATAACAGGTTTACCAGGAGAATATGCACCATAATGGTTTGCCTGTCCATTGACAATCCTCAATCCAAAATAATTTGATGTAGTGGCCTATCAAATTATATTTGCTATAAATAAAAAAGGTGAGGGTGAAGGGAAAAGAAAGATAGTGAGAGATAATAAGAATAGGTTGACCAGGAGAATAGACACCATAAAAGATTTCGACAGGCTAGAATAAGTACTCAACCTAATGAAATGAAATGGATAGAGATCAATATAAAGTCAAAGTTTTAAAATGATAGAAAAATGAATGGGATCCTAAAAAAAAAAGGACTTATTTAATCACCAAAATAACACACAATTTTCTAATTTGTCTAGCCTGATTCTGTTCATCTTCTCTGTTTTTGGTGTTTCAGCTGAAAAAAAAATACAGATTATCATCTATCAAGCTATTCTTTTCCAATTTATGAATATATTTTTTATTCCAGGCACTGTGCTAGATGTTGCAGATAAATCAAAGTGATTAACATAATAATTTTGTCTTTCAAAACTTTCACGTTTATAAAGGAAACTTTTTAAAAATCCATTTTGATAGTCTATGATCAGGGCAGAAACAAGCAAACATTCGAAGTCCTATGAAATTTCTGCTAGAGAATGGATTAAGGTTGAAGTGGTGAGACTCCATGGGAAAAGGACATGAGGCTTGTTTTGGGTAGACATTTTCCAAGCAGCTTTAAGTGAAGTATTTGAGGGTAATTCACACAAAGAGGACAATAGATGCAAAGGCCAAGAGATGAAGGGTAGAGGACACTGGGGACACCAGGATTGAGAAAGAAAGAGTAGTGTATAAGTTTGCACTCACACTGCTATGAAGACATACTTTGAGACTGAGTAATTTATGAAGAAAAGAGATTTAATTGACTCACAGTTCAGCATGGCTAGGGAGGCCTCAGGAAACTTAAAATCATGACAGAGGGCGAAACAGTCACATCTTACATGGTGGCAGGTGAGAGAGGAATGAGAGTCAAGTGATGTGGAAAGCCTCTTATAAAACCACCATGTGTTGTGAGAACTCATTCACTATCACAAGAAAAGTATGGGGGCAACTGCCCTCATGTTCAATTATCTCCACCTGGCCCTGTTCTTGACATGTCAGGATTATTATAATTCAAGGTGAGATTTGGGTGGGGAACACAGAGCCAAACTATATCAAGCAGTAAAGACAGACAAAAGTGGAAAGATCAGCAAATACAGAGTAGGAAGACATTTGTTTGCTGTGCTCGTAAGTCTGAACTTAATGTTGCATGTGCCTAACAATGAAATATAGCTGCAAGGCAAAACTAGCTTTTTCTTAAAATCCATACCTTTGGCGAAATATAACAACATTATACCAGGCTTACCTAAAACTACAATAATATGTGTAGTAGGTAAAATATTGTATGATATGAAATGGAGTGAATCGGGGTCACAGGGAGCAGTGAGGAAGGAAGAGGGAACGGCTGCCTTGCCAGCCGTCTCAGCCAAATCAACCCTGGCCATCACTAACATGACAGATGTCACAGCTAGATCTTCCTCATATCCAGGAAAATGAAAGAGGAAAATGATCACAGGAGGCTCGATTTTGCTAACTCAGAAAAACAGAGAACTTCCTGGCATCTTCTCTAGAGAATGTTTCAGTGATTAATGGAACTACCTGCATACTTTCATGCTAATCTGGTTCATGTTACAATTATACATAAATATAAAGAAATCATTCCATAGGCAAGTACATAGAGAGGCTTCCAAGAAACCAAAGTGGTCATTTACAAAGAGAACAGGTTAAAAAATGAATCCGGCTCAGTTTTACATGTTAAGCATAGCAAATCACAGTGATCAAAATTTTATTTTTAGTAGCTAAAATTCTCTATATTTTTATCAGCCTACTTTTTCCATTCCTCCAGTATATATTTGACCATGAAATGTTTTGTTTTTATCATGTTTGATTTTGTGATAAAGGATGCTACTAGTTTAAAAAACTAAATGTTATGACAGTGTTTGCTCTTTGCTTTCTTAAATGTACGTAGTTCTTTCCCCAAATTATTTCTATTTTTTGTATATTTGTTTTAAAAAAGGTTACACATCTTATGATACTTAAGAGGTAGTGTTATGAAGCTGTATGTGCGCATGAAGTTTTTTTTTAACGGGATTGTGATACAGTTGCCATGCTAAAGTACAATAGTTCAAATAAACACAGAAATCATACACGCTATGGAACAAAAGGGCCTAACTGAGCAGCTTTATAACCTTGCACAGAATTCCCTCATCACCAATTTAGATAGAATTGCTTTTATTTTAGCAATGTTCTTTTAATTAAGTCCTAAACATCTAAAACATGGCAAACGTAAATATGTATTATAAATCCTTAATTATGAGGATCACTAAGCATTCTTGCAGCTTTCTGCCTTGGAGATGAATTCTTTTTGTTTAAAGTCAGCCAAAATTGACAAATAAAAGTGAATGATGTGAAAAAATGTTAAACTTTGTTTATAATGCCCTTTTCTTGCCACCGATATCACTTTACTGCATTGTCTTCAAGAGTTAAATTATGCTTCAATGTATCCAGTGGTGTTTAAGCCAAAATCTTTCCCACCATATTCTGCTTCATTGTTAGGTTCAGAAAGATTAGCACCCAGTGTAGGAGGAGAAGGTGAATTAACTATTGGGGATCCTAAGGTCTTTACACCATGTCCTAGAAAATAAAGATCTTTGGGATCACTAAAGGGTAATATCACTTCTCTGTTTGAGTTAATTTAAACTAGATTCAAGACCTCTTGTTAATTTTTAATCCCACATACTGGTTTAAAAGCATACTGGAGACTACTCTGGTATGGATAGCAAATAAGAAACAATTGTATTCTACATCCCATCGCTATTTAATTCAAAATGTGCCACCTAGGGGCAATGATTTCTATTTCCCCTACCAATATTGTCTGTTTTCCAATTCCCACCCATAATTATCTTCACACACACAAACACACACAGACACACACAGACACACACAGACACACACACACACACACACACACACAGAATTCTATCTCAGCAACTCATTTCCCTTAAAGACCACTTTTACTCTAGTTCTTTTTTTGTCCTTGGTCAGTCACCTGCTGACCAGCATATTTTAAAATACAAATACATAGCATCTTTGAAAACTGAAGACAAGTCTTAAAGATATAAATATATATGTACTCTTTTAGAACAAAGCTATTAGCCCAGAAATTTAACTTCCTCAATTTTTCCAAGAAATCCCTCTATTGGGCCTTGCAAAGGCAATTGGTTTACATTGATGGGAAAATGTTGGAATCTCTGTTGTGAACCAAGGGAATCAAATGTCTGTTCAAGGTCATCCAGGCAACTATCAACTCTAAGGCTTATAACCAATTGCTAGGAGAGTTTATCCATGTCCTTATTCAAAGGACATTTTTAAAAATACTTCAGTAGGTTATAACTGCAGAGTAACTCAATTAATGAAATTACAGGTTACAATTTTTCTAAAAAGTATACAATAAACGTAATTTAGGAAGGCAGGTGAATTTATATATGTACACGCTGCTTTGAAAGTAATAGCAACCTATGACCCTATTTATAAGTATCATAATTGCCAGCGGGGAAAAAAATGGTTACAGAAACAAACATGTCTTTTACGATTTAGAAGCCCATAGTATCTTACTCTAGAGCACTGCCAAGTAATGAGAGGTACTTAATAAAAAAAGTAATTAGAGCTATAGGCCAACTGATAATATCACACCACTTTTTTCCTTTGTGATTTAAAAACCTTGGAGATAAATTTCATCATTGCTCTATTAAATACTTGTAGCATTAAAAAAATTTTATAGTTACTAATTTTGAACTACTTAAAATGTCAAATGTTTTCAGGCTTCACTCACTTTTCCAATTATTACATTGGAATGACTCATTAACTGTAACATAAACAGGCTCAATTTTACCTTCTGTTATGCTATTTTCCCAATTTTATTACTAGACTACCACTATTCCATGAACCATAATGAAAATTCATTGGAGGGGGGGGGGGGAAAACTAAGCATATCCACTTCCTCTTCCAAATATCAAGTTCCATGGGCAAACTGAAGCAATAATGATAACTTATAGTGGGTTTTGCATGTACATTCTTTATCATTACACAGTTCTGTAGTTTCAAGTACTACGTATATGAAGATCCTGACAGAAGACATTTTGAAAAAACGCTTTGTCCTCCAAAAGTCAACTAAGAAACACAAGTATCTTTGCTCGTGTAATTATATATCAGATGGGTCTTTACCAACACAGAACCACCAGCCCTCCAAAGTAATCAGCATTTTGGATACCCTAAAAATCATAGATTATAAACAAGGAAAGCCAGTTTCAAAAGTCAAATAAATGCATACATATACATACAATCATGTAAATCTAGTTGAAATACACAGACAATTATAACTTAAGAGCTCATGGAAGAAATGTAAATATTAAACTCTTAGACATCAAAAATTTCCCACAAAATATAAGAAGACAATTGAACAGTCATCGAACATTTGTGTTATTTAGAATTACAATTTGTTGTAAATTAAAATTATTGGTAAACTATTATGTCTCAAGAGTTTAAAGCCTGTTTTGAAACCCCAAATCCTTCCAATTCCAATGTGAACCTTAAGGGTAAATTATTTCACTTTAGCATTTTTAGTTAATTACTGGGTCTTCGAAACTCTATAATTTTTGTCTGCATGCAATTTGGGTCATTTCTTTCTCATTCGGAGATGTTTCTTTTTAAAGTGATCAAAATCAAACTGATACTAGCATTTGATGTTACAACTCAAGACCTGTTCTTAAAAATCTGTTAAAGAGTATTCCTAAATATTCCTAACTGAAATACCCATGAAAACAATCATCCATACATTTTATAAGAATCTGTGGCTGGGCACGGTGGCTCACACCTGTAATTCCAGCACTTTGGGAGGCCAAGGCGGGCATATCATGAGGTCAGGAGTTCAAGACCAGCATGACCAACATGGTGAAACCCTGTCTCTACTAAAAATACAAAAATTAGCTGGGCATGGTGGCGTGCACCTGTAATGCCAGCTACTCAGGAGGCTGAGGCAAGAGAATCGCTTGAACCTGGGAGGCAGAGGTTGCAGTGAGCCAAGATTGTGCCACTGCACTCCAGCCTTCATGACACAGTGAGACTCCATCTCAAAAAAAAAAAAAAAAATAAGAAAATAAGAAAAGAGAAAATAATTTGCATACCACCATCACCAACAATATAAGAACACCATAGCAACAATATAGGAAACATCTATTTAAGCACATATTTGTGATGGGTCAACCCTTCCCTATCATACTAGTTAACTGAAAAATATGATTTCAATGATTATAGATAAATATAGATAAATTTTGAGGGCAAAATTATTGCATCAATGAAATGAAAAATAACCTATAAACAATAATTTAAACACTAGAGCATTGAAGAGATCAAGACAAAGTCTGCATGATTTAATATTTCATAAGAAATATTCAACTACCAGTCCGGACATGCACATAACAATGTTGGATACGTTTTTCTTACTCTTCCTACTGTTTTCCCTAGCTAGATCATTCCGTAAACTTTAGTCAGTGAGAACAAAAAGAAAATATTTTTAAAAGGATAGTGAAAGACTTCTTTTGTTTGTTTAATTTTTATTTTAAGTTTATGGGTACAAGTGCAGGTTCGTTATATAGGTAAACTTGTGTCATGGGGGGATTGTTGTATAGATTATTTCATCACCCAGATATTAAGCCTAGTACCCATTAATTCTTGTTCCTGATCCTCTCTCTCCTCCCCACCCTCCAGCCTCCAAAAGGCCCCAGTGTGTGTTGTTCCCCTCCATGTGTCCAAGTGTCCAAGTGTTTAGTTCCCACTTATAAGTGAGAACATGCAGTATTTGGTGTTCTGTTCCCTTATTAGTTTGCTAAGGATAATGGCCTCCAGCACCATCCATGGCACTACAAAGGATGTGATCTCATTCTGTTTTATGACTACATAGTATTACATGGTGTATATGTACCACATTTTCTTTATCCATTCTATCACTGATGGGCACTTAGGTTGATTCCATGTCTTTGCAATTGTGAAGAGTGCTGTAATGAACATAGATTGTGGATATGTCTTTACAACAGAATGATTTCTTAAACAATCGAGGACTAATTGGCAACCTAAAGGTCATATGATTCATTAGTGAACAATATTAAGGCCTCAATATTGATTAATCTGAGGTAGAAGAGATTTAAATTCTAAACACAGCATTAAATTGAGAAAAATGAGTATTTGTAGAGCAGAGCTGATATTCTATTGTTAAAAAAAATCAAAGCCATATAATGCCAATGTCATTATCCCTAATCGTTGTCTATTTACAGTGGATGATCACCAATCTCATCACAATCCCTTTGACACTCAGAGTGTCACATTATAGTTAAGTTCTTTGAGACTATCTTAGTTTTTTGGGTTTCTTTTTTTTTTTTTCTTTAAATTGGTCTTTTGATGAGACTTAGAAATCTACATTTAAAGCTGAACCATTAAAAACAATATTACGAAAAAATGAAGTATTTTAACAAGTGGTCATTTGTTTTGAAAAAGATTGCTACAAAGAAATAGTAATGTCAGTGAAAATGAGTTTTTAAATATGATGCTCCATCATATTTTTAACTTAATTTTTTAAAAAACTGTAGCAAAGAGTGTAGTGTAAATAAAATGGAGCCAAGATCAGTTCATGGAAACCTAAGGTAAATACAACGTCAAATATACAAGTCATTTACACAGAAACTTATATTGATATGGATAAGTGAAAAGCACTTGCTTAAATATCATGAGCTCTTAGTGGGCAGTGCTTAAATGAAAATGTATTTTTAAGTTTATTCTGGAAAGTTGGCCAGTCTCAGAATTTTTAGAAAGCTGCTACTTTAAAAGTCACAGGAGCAAAAATACTCTTCTATCAAAAACATTTTCCTTGTCTGATCTTGATTCCAAATGTAAGTTTCTGATTAAAGTAGAGTGGAATCTTTTATATTCATGAAAATGTAAAATAATAGAATTTTTGTTGAAAATATCTAAGTTGCAATTACCTATATAGTTCATTGAACTTATACTACTTACATACTTCACTGAACATCTTATACTAACAAGATTACTTGAGATTATAACTGTGGAAATTTTACAAATAATTACACATAACTTATACCCACCAAAATATCAAGATTTTTTTTAACAATAAAGGCTTTAGGAAGAAACATATAAGGAAGACACTAACTTGAAGACATCCTCTGTCACAGTTCCTGGCAGCAACTGCATTGCATTCAGTACCACAACTCTACAAGTATATATTTGTGTGCTAAATAATTAAGACTAGATTTTCATAGAAGTATAATTTACACAGTTGCCATGCCTTATCATTTCACTGTATGTTATTTGAATCAGGGTCAACTAACTTTTTATATAAAGTGCCAGAAAGTAAAGAATGCTATGTAAGTAGTTATACAACAAGAGGGTAAACAATCTCAATAAAATTTAATTGATAAAATTCAAAATATAATACTAATATTTGAGTAGAAATTTTTGTCATACAGGTTTACTAATAAGTGGAGGAGTAAAATTTGAATTTCATATGATTATTTTTGCCAGGAATAATTCTTCTTTTAATTTTTTTCAGCTAAAAATGGAAGAACCATTCTTAGCCCATGGATCTTACAAAAACAGGCAGCAGGTCAGATTTAGCCCATGGTCCAGAGTTTACCAACCTGAGTTAAATATTTTATTATCTTAAAATAGATGTTACACCATTCTATAATCTATTTTCTTTAACAAAAGTCTATTTAATCTGGATATACTGATTAGATCCAATACAGAAGTTGTTTATATATGATATAAATTCCAAAATTAATTTTAGAAGACTATAATCTTTATTGCATAGAGTAAGTACCAGGTATTATGTGAAAGTTATGTTTGATCCCCATGTTGGCCCATGAGTTATGTTATCTCCAGAGGTAGAGGCTGCCATTACCAGAGATTGTTGAGATGCATGTAATAAGAAGTGGGGGAAAATGAACTGAATAGATGAAAATAAACCACCATTGCTATTAGAAAAGTGAGTCAAACTATGTGCTGATATTTATAAGGGCTAGCCATTTATGCATTGCATCATAGAATTATATTTTATCTGTACTTTACTATTGCATTCTAGTTATTTTTTGCTATATAAATAAATATTGGGGAGGGGGAGGAAAAGAAAGTAGCTTCTAGAAAGAATTACAAGTTGAGTTTTAACAATGTGAGAATCTATCCCCGCTGTCTCCCAGGCCCCGCAAGAGAGAGCATCTACTCAGGCAACTTGCCTTCAACTATTCTTTGGTGGTTCTCTAGGGTAGATATTAGATATGGCCTTTATTTCCATCAGAGAAAAGAAAGAACACAGTGAGATGTTAACTTCTAGTTAAGTCACTGGTGAGCATTAACTATTCTCAAGAGCAGGGTTCAGTATATCAGCGGCTAGAGAGCATCTCTCACATGATCTGCAAGAGTAAAAATAAAAGGAAACTCTCATCAGTCTTACTACTGCATCCATTCCTTCTTTTCTGGTAAGTTGACCCCTTCCTCAACCATGTCTTAATGTTCGGAAACTGGATTTATAAGAACAATTAAAAAATAGAGAAATATTTCATTCTTAGTGCATGTCTCTTAGTAGCAAGCAAAGAAACCAAGAATAGCCAGGGCAGCTTCTCAAAGCGTACGCCCTTCTACATCCATCTCTAAACTTTGATGAAAGGGACATTTCAATATAAGTTTAAAAACTCATCTTGATGAGAACAAAGGAAAAAAAGTTATGGATAGTTCACTGCTTTTGAAATGTCAGACAGGGTACAATTAGGTAGAGAATATGGTTCATTGAACATATTTCATCTTTAGACAGATAAGAACTTAACAGGGCCACCAAAAATATGCAAGCACATGAGTCTAGCAGTTTGTAGACATTTATATACACATATACCTATATAAAAATGAGCACATATACAAAAATGTGAATACATATGTTTGTCTTTGAACAGAATCCTTCTAATGTAAAGTTTCCCTGCTGATTAATTGGATCAATTAACATTCAAATTAAAGTGCACCTAATCCCTGAGCTGTACTGGTTTGGCAGAGTTCTGTCCCATGAAAGCTTTCAAATTGGCAACCTTGGGCTGACTCTGTAGATGACAGATTTGCTCCTGATTCATCAGCTGTAAATAAAGGGGAAAGGTCTTGGTAGTCACTTGAGAGACAGGCCTTTAATTTTATTCATTTATATTCAGTACGTTCTGATTTTACTATCGGTGTTCAAGACTGATTCACTTTTTGTTAATGTAGTCTTGTCCAGGAGAATTACTGGAGTTATTATAATACTTTAAAAATACATATGCTGGTTGACAGTTGCTTGTCCTTACACTAAATTCCCAATCCTGCTGGAAAACATACATATACTTGTTCTTTCAAAAAAGGTGAATCATATGAAGGGCTTTACACCATGGCTTGGTACAAATAGACCTTACTTCTTTTCCAAAAAGAAAATACTTCTTAAATACTGAAAAATGAAATAAAAATTGAGAAATGAAATATTTTCTTTGACACATACTGCTGCAAATCATACTGTCAAATATTCACAAGAAATTACTAAGTGCAACTTTAATTATAGAAGGTCATTTCATTTCATTTTATTTTTGACACTTGAAGTCAGCAGTCAACGCCACATGTATGGTAACCAAGAACTCCAACTTTAAATGTTTCTTATAATGAGAAATTGTATAGGTTTTGCAAGTTCATCAGATGTTTAAAAGAGCATTAGATTACTTCCTGAACACACCAAGGCTGAAAGAATATAGAATCAGCACAGAAATTTTAAGTGTCAGTAAGGGATCCAACCAGAGCCAAGCAGTCATAAATAAACTCTCCTCAGATCTTTTTCAGCACCTTTTCTTTTCTAAGAAGACATATTACAAAAGAAAGCTATTTAATGTTGATGTACATCCTACACTTTTTATTGAGCTTCAAGAAAATAAAGAAACATAAACAACTAGCAGCCCAATTAATTAGATTAATATATTATAAACCCAACTACAGGCAGTCTAGTGGAAAGACTGAACTGAGTACAGGCCAGATTTAAGCTGTGCTTTTCTTGAGGGAAGAATGCTTGGGGTGATGTGCTTTACATTGTAAGAGTGACCTCTAGTGCATTTCTTTTTAGTTGAACTTCAGTGGTTGGACGATGAATTACTTATGCCTTTTCTACAGAACTTCCATTTGTGTGTGGGCGTCTGTCTTGTTTGCATGTTTGTCAAATTCTACCGTTATAAGATTCCAAGGTTTTGACTAGGTGAAAGTATACACATTTTACTGATTCATGAGATTATGACAACATTCAAACTAAAGTTGAATCTGATGTGCAGCACCTGCAGTGAAGTTCCCTTCTTTCAGAGTGATGGATACCCTGTGACATTAAATGAGCTCATTCTGAACGGAAACACGAAATCACGGGAGCCAGGTGCCATGAGCCGACATCTGATTTGTGCCCATGAGTTTGTAATGTTTTTCCCACATCAGAGCTCTTTAGCATAGTCAAGTGATGTGCCACAGCAAATGCCTGATGACCGTTTCTGTTCCCCAAATCTAAACCTGATGATACAGCAGCAACATAAATTCCTGGACAGGCCTCATAGCCCTTTCTTGAAAAGCAAATGAGTTTTCCTTTAAAATCCAAGAAAAAATAAAAAGTTATATTTGCCAAACTTGTTTGTCATTCATCAGGAGGGGAAAATTCTCCCATTTAGAAAATTTAAACCAAAGATAACTTTTAAAACTTTTTCTATCTCTAATAAAGAGTGGACAAAGGGAGCCTGCCAAATTATTCTGGCTGAAATCTAAACTATAAATAAGGTTTCAATCTTCCCTGAATCGGTTCTATTTCATCAGAACATTCAATTACAAATTTATAGAGTTAAACATTCAACCATGAAAGAATCCCACTTTTGAAAGATCACCTGACCAGTTTTCCCTTAAGCAAAATGTAGGAAGAGGCCCCTCTTTCAAGAAAGCACTAAGTGTCATTCTCATAGCAGCGAGGGCACAGCTTTTAATACCGAGATTTGCCTCTGCCAGTGCTGGTGCTCCTGAAGTCTGCAGTACATTTCAGTTATTAGCCTGCATCATTTTAAAGATGCAGCCAGCTACTGGTCTGCCCAATTGCAAACTTCAGAAATCTAAGCCAGTGCAGCATAATGTAAAGTCTGCTGGTTGTTTTCCTGTTAGACATAATTCCAATAAAATTCAGTAGTTCTTTGAAAAGGAAGAAATGAAGACATTCACAGGCAGTTCCCCTGATAAGATGCTAATTTCATGTTTTACTAGAACTTGGGCATTCTCAATGAATATTCAAAGACCAGAGGGTAAGATTCTGCGAGTAGACAAAAAGAGAAATGACACTTTGCCTATTTTGACCAGACCAAGAGGAGAGACAAATATTAACCGGTCACATTGGCAAGATTTTAAAGCGATGCTTCGTTTACAGCAATATGCTTTGCAGCAATCCCAGCTGCAAATCATCATCATCAAAACAACAGAATCAAAGTTTTGCAGAGACCCCCTGCAAGTTTTAAATCATTTGCGGTATACTTACAGGAATTCCCAGCTTCGACGCTGTTCCAATTTTGAGTAAATAACAGAAGTAGCATCTTGAGGACAGCTCCCGTGACAGATCCCATGTTCACATTTATTGGGCTCCCCCAAAAGATCTTGAGAGGCTCTCGGAGCGCTCCAGTCCTGTTCTCAGTCGCTCTCCCAGCTCTGTCTGGGTCTTCAGCCCCTCTAGGTCTCTGTCTCTCTCCCTCCCTTCCTCCTCACCTCCCTCCGTTTTTCTCCTTCCCTCCTCCCTCTCTTCTCTCGCTCTCCGTCTCCCTCTCCCCTTCTCTCTCTCTCTCTTCTGTCTCTCTCTCTCACACACACACCGCCCGACTCCTCACTGAAAAGCACTCAGCATCTTTCCTAACAAGCATCCACACCGCTGAGGCCACGCCCACTCCTCGCAGCAGCGGTCCCAGAAATTGGCAGCAGTATCCTTCCTTCCAAACACACAACTGCGCTGGAGCTCCGCTGCTCCCGGGGAGGTGCGGCCTCCCGCTCGTGGGCCTCCTTGGGGCTCCCTCCCTTCTCCTCTATTTTCCAATAATCCTTAACCCTTTTCTCCCAGCTGGAGGTGTGGGTGGGGAGAGGGACCAGGCGGTAGAGCCTTCTGATTTTCTGGAGATCCTGCATTTGGCAGAGCCAGACAACATACTGAGCTATTGCTGATTATCCGGGAGGGCATCCAGGTAAAATTGCATTATGTTTCAAAACAAAAGCGTAAAATAAGACAGAAATAACTAAGCAGCATTGGGAAATTGTAGCTAAAACCGTCCTCAGGGAAAATAACTTGCTGTTGTTTTTCTCTGTTTCTATACAACTATACTCTTCAGCGAGGGTGCCAGGATTTTATTATGGAAATTCCTCACATGGGAACACATTCCTGCTTGGCAGATATTTAAAATTATCTGGTAATAGTCGGCAAGAAATTAACATTTCTTATTTTAATCTTTCAGGTGTACAAATCCACAAATGAAACACTTTGACTAGATTTATTTTGATGAATGAATCATGCTGTGACTGTGCAGTAGCATTCTATAATCAAAAATTTTAATAACATTTCCAAAAAAGCCCACAGTAGCAAACGATGGAATACTGAAGGCCCCCCCCCCTTACACATATACACACACACGCATACGCATTCACGTCAACACTGAGCAATGTGACAATGTAATTCAAGTGGCTTAAGGGAGAGAGGAGTAAAGTTGAATTCGGAAGATCAATGACTAATGAAAAATTGCTCTTTGAATGGCTGGTCCATGGATACACTATTTCTTGAATGGAATTTTAAAATGTCTAAATAATGGAGTTACTAACACATAACAAGAAGCATGTCACATGGTTCATAGCAGATAAATAATCTATTTAAAATAAATGTCAAGAGGTTTTACTGATAATGTGCTAGATTTTATAGAAATGGAAATCCTGGAGTTCTCAAGCACCTCTTGGTAATTACAAATTGGAAGACACATAAGCCTTTAACAACATTTTCTTATGGAATGATGAAAGAGTAGGGAAATGACAGAAATACCCATAAAAACTAAACATACTTACTTAGCTCATGCCTGCAAACAAAGCAGAATGGATATTTTTTCTTTTCCTATTTTACAAGAGAAAACAACAACAGGGAATATAAATGATTCAAAGAGGTCATAGGGTTAGTAAGTTAATGCTGAGGACTGGACTTGTTTTTTTTTTTTTTACTCCAATTTTACTGTTCTTTACATGACTTATTGCCCCTAAATCAGGGTGTACCTCCTTTATGGTCCTTATCAGTCACAGCAAAAACCTTAGGCCCTAGGAAAACAAAGCAAACACTTTGGGAGGCCAGGGTGGGGGATCACTTTAGGTGAGGAGTTCGAGATCAGCCTGGCCAACATGGTGAGACCCCGTCTCTACTAAAAATACAAAAATTAGCAGAATGTGGTAGCAGGTACCTGTAATCCCAACTACTCTGGAGGCTGAGGCAGGAGAATTCACTTGAAACCAGGAGGTGGAGGTTGCAGTGAACTGAGATTGCACCACTGCACTCCAGCCTGGGCAATAAAGAAATAAAATAAAATAAAGGTCATGGCTTGAGTGTTAGTGTTCCTAGACCTGCATTCCTGGTTTTATTTTTTCAATCATATGCTAAGTAAAAGCAGATATAAATTGACAGTTATGTTAACTAATTATTGAAGGGGATTAAATTTTATTGAACACATACTTTTTGCCTTTTGTTATCTAATTAAATAATTATATGAGTCCTTTGAAGGAAATATCACTTTGTCTATGGGACAGTTTTGAGCTCTCCAGAAGAAAAAAGTTGTCTCGTTGTTAAAATATTATATTTAATTGTTCTCATAAAACAAATTAGGGAATGCATTTTAAGTGGAAAAGTATACACATCAAAAATGAAAATTAAACATTTTATAACAATAACTTCTTTGGGACAAAATGTAAATTATTATAGTAACCAATACTGGTGGATTTTTCCATATCAATGAGCTACAGTAATAGAATGAGTTGGAGGCTGGCACTCAGTAGAAGACCTGAGCATTTCAAGTCACTGCAAAACCTGTCTCTGTCTGATGGCTGCAGAGGGGTGGAGAGTTGCATAGACAGGTGAAACAGAGTACTTGAGACGTGGTAAACAGAGAGGCCTTGATACAAATTCAGCTTCCACGTTGTTTTGATAAAATGATTCAATGACGCTGACTTTTGGTTTACTTATTTTATAACCAAATAGGAGAATCAAATAGGAGAATCATGACCAAAGGGTTACTGTGATATAATGTATGACAACTATTGATGCCTTCTGCTTAGTGAGCTCTCACTTACTTCCCAGCTTTAGATCTCTGCATTAGAACTGTACAGAGAAATGGTTTAAGCAGGCAATGTCAGAGCTTGGGAGCCCAGGTTCAGTGTCTGCACAGATTCCACCACCCACCAGCTGCATGACCTTGGGTAAGCTGCATCAGGATAATAATCCTTGATCCTTAATTTCCTCATCTGTTCACCAAGGATGAGTACAGTATCAACCTCGTGGTTAAGATGATGTCTTGTAAAAGAAACATGCCTAGGAGGCACATGATCAATGTTTCTTTTGTAATAATTATATCACTACAACTCACACTGCACAGATAAGAAATCAGTGAGCAGAGGAATTACAGCTTACAGTGAGAAATGACCCACTGGCGGCAGAAAAGGATTGGTCTCCAAGACCTACTGACTTGTGCTTCATTTCTCCATTCCCACAAGGATGGTGTTTAACATCAGAAAATCGAAGGAGAAGTCAGGAAAGTATGGAGACCTAATTTTGCACACCTGTATTGCTGATTCACATTCCTTGAATTGCTTCTCCCTGTGTCTGCATTTTGGTTATATTTTCCACAAATTAAGAAAGGTCCTGGTTTTAAGATCTGGTGTGTCCATACTATAGGTCACACCCAGCCTGACAAAAGAAATGTAAATCAGGTCAAATGTTGAAATTCATAAAATCAGGCTTTGAATTATTTTTTGGTACAACTTGCCAGAGAACTGTATGTCCCACCACAGTGGTCCATTGAGGATCCCAAACTATAGTTTAGACCACAAAAGGATGAACAGACCATAGTGGAACTACATGACATCAAACGACTAGAAAGAAATTAACATACAATGTTTTTGTTTCCTTTATTCATCTAACAGTTGTTTTGTCTACATTTCTGTTATAGCGATCTTTTCATTTCAAACCCGGGTAATCATTTCATTTCTTTTACATTGTTTAATTTGTCTTTATATCCTCAAAATGAAATGGATATTTTTTAGACATTGTACTTTTACCTTCATTTTCTATTGCAGTTTTAAAAAGTACATTAAATTTATCATCAAAATCATTTTTAAGTAGTTTAGTAGTGATAAGTATATTCACATTGTTGGGCAACAAATCTCTAAAAATGAAACTTTATACCCATTAAACATTAATTCCCTCTCCTCCCTCCCCTCCTGCAGCCATTGACAACCACCTTTCTACATTATGTCTCTGATTTTGACTGCTTCAGATGCTTCATATGAGTGAAATTATATGGTATTTATCCTTTTGTGACTGACTGACTTCACTTAGCATGATGTCCTCAGTGTTCATCCATAGTGTAAGATGTGACAGGGTTTCTTTCTTTTTAAGGCTGCATGATATTCCATTGTATGTATATACTGTATTTTCTTTATTCATTCATCTGTCTATCGACGTTTGGAATCCTTCCACCTCTTGACTGTAGTGAGTAATGCTACAAAGAACATGAGTGTGCAAGTATTCCTATAAGATAATGCTTTGAATTATTTTAGATACATACCAGAAGTGGGATTGCTGGATCATATAATCATTCATTTTTAATTTTAGGGGAAGCTTTATACTATTTTTTATAACAGCTGAATTATTTTACATTTTTACCACCACTGCACAGGGCTTCAATTTTCTCTGTATCCTTATTCAAACTTGTTTTCTAGTCTTTTGATAGTGGCCACACTGATGGGTACAAGATGATATCTCATTGTGGTTTTGATTTGTATTTGAAGACTGATGTTGAGCATCTTTTCACATGCTCTTTGGCCATTCTTATGTCTTCTTTTGAGAATTGTCTATTAATTTCCTTGTTCATCTTTAAATCAGGTTATTTGTTTTTAGTATTGTTGAATTATAGAAATTTTTAATATATTCTAGATATTAACCTCTTGTAAGACATGACTTACAAATATCTTTTTCTATTTTATAGGTTGATTTTTTAAACTGCTGTTTCCTTTTATGGACAGAAGTTTGATGTAGTCCCACTTGTCTGTTTTTGTTTAGTTACCTTTTTGCTTTTTTATGTTATATCCAATGAATCATTGCCAAGTTCAATGTCATTCATGCTTTCTTCTAGGGGTTTTATAGTTTTAGGTCTTATGTATAGGTCTTTACTCATTTTGAGTTAATTTTTGTCTGTAATGTAAGATAAAGTTCAAACTTCGTTCTTTTGCATGTAACTATCCACTTTTCCTACACTATTTGTTGAAAAAACTGTCCTTTTCCTTCACTGTGTGGACTGGTACCCGTGTGGAAGACCATTAGGTAGTATACACCAGAGTTCATTTCTCAGATCTGCATTCTGTTCCATTGGTTTATATATCTGTCTTTATGCCAGTGCCACAGTAAACTTGACTACTGCTGCTTCATCATATGTTTTGAAAGGAGGATTGAGGTCTCCAATTTAGTTTGTTTTCAAGATTGTTTTGATTATTCAGAGTCCCTTGAGATCCTATAAGAATTTCAATTTTTTTTATTTCTGAAAAAAATGTCACTTGCATTTTGATAAAAAATTGCATTTAATCTGTAGATTACTTTGGGTAGTATGGATATTCTAACATTAAATTTCCAATCCACAAGCACAGGATATCTTTCTGTTTATTTGTGCATTCTTTTATTTCTTTTAGCAATGTTTGATGGTTTTTTTAGTGTATAACTCTTTCACTTCCTTGGTTAATTTTATTGCTAGTTATTTTATCCTCTTTGATGTTATAGTAACATCTTAATTTCTTTTTTGAACTGGTCCTTGTTAATGTATAGAAATGTTGCTTATTTTGTGTATTGATTTTATATCCTGCAACTTTGTTAAAATCATTTACTTTGGATGCCTTTTATTTCTTTTTCTTGTCTAATTGCTCTGGCTAGGACTTCCAGTACTATGGTGAATAGTAGTGGTGAAAGCAGACCTCTTTGTCTTGTGTGTGATCTTAGAAGAAAAACTTTCAGTTTTTCTCCATCGATTATGATGTTAGCTGTGAACTTTTTATATATAGATTTTATTATATTAAGGTAGTTTCCTTCTATTGCTAGTTTGTTGAGTATATTTATCATGAGAGGGTACTGAATTTTGTCAAGTAGTTTTTCTGCATCAGTTGAGATGATTACGTGGGTTTTTTCCCTTCATTCTGTTACTATGATGTACAATATTAATTGATTTTCATATTTTGAAACATTCTTTCATTCCAGACATATATCCCACTTGGTTATGGTATATAATTTTTTAATGTGCTATTCAATCAGTTTGCCAGTATTCTGCTGAGGATTTTTGTATCAATATTCATCAAAGATATTAGTCTATAGTTTACTTTTCTTGTTATGTCTTTGTCTGATTTGGATATCAGGATAATGCTGCCCTCCTAAAATGAGTTTGGAAGTTTCTTCCTCTTCAATTCTTTGGAAGAGCTTGAGGAAGATTGGTGTCAACTCTTCTTCAAATGTCTGATAGGGTTCTCCAGTGAAGCCATCTGGTCCTGGGCTTTTCTAGGTTGGAAGGTGTTTGCTTACTGCTTCAATCTCCTTACTAAGTAAAAGTCTGTTCAGATATTTTATTTCTTCATGATTCAGTCTTGATGGGTTGTATGTTTAGAAAAATTTACCTGTTTCTTCTAGGTTTTCCAATTTGTTGGCATGTAATTGTTCAAGTAGTTCTCATAAAACCTTTTCCTTCTCACTTTAATTGTAAAACCTCTTGCTTTTTTGCATGCCTGGCAATCTATAATTGGATGCTAGACATTATGTAAAATTTACATTATTGGTTGCTAGATTTTTGTATCCCTGCAAATATTCTTGAGTTTTGTTGTAGGCTGCAGTTAAGTTACTTAAAAATAATTTGATTCGAAGCAGCTCTCTGACACCACAGGCAGGTAAATCCACAAAGATGGGAAAAAAACAGCGCAAAAAAGGTGAAACCATCAAAGACCAGAACACCTCTTCTCCTTCAAGGGATCACAACTCCTCAACAACACAGGATCACAACTTGACCGAGAAGGAGTGTGAAGAATTGACAGAAACAGGATTCAGAAGGTGGATAACAAACTATTCAGAGCTAAAGGAACACGTTCTAACTCAATGCAAAGAAACCAAAAACCTTGAAAAAAGGTTAGATGACATGCTAACTAGAATAACCAGCTTAGAGAAGAACATAAACGACTTCATGGAGTTGAAAAACACAGCACGAGAACTACATGAAGCAAACACAAGTTTTAATAGCCTAATCGATCAAGCAGAAGAAAGGATATCAGAGATTGAAGATCAACTCAATGAAATAAAAAGAGAAGGCAATACAAGAGAAAAAAGAGTGAAAAGGAACGAACGAAGCCTCCAAGAAATATGGGATTATGTGAAAAAACCTAATCTATGCTTGATCGGTGTACCTGAATATGACAGGGAGAATGAATCCAAGCTGGAAAACACACTCCAGGATATTATCCAGCAGAACTTCCCCAGCCTAGCAAGGCAGTCCAAATTTCAAATTCAAGAAATACAGAGAAATCCACAAAGATATTCCTCAAGAAGAGCAACCCCAAGCCACATAATCATCAGATTCACCAGGGTTGAAATGAAGGAAAAAATGCTAAGGACAGCCAGAGAGAAAGGTCAGGTCACCCACAGAGGGAAGCCAATCAGACTCACAGCAGATCTCTCGGCAGAAACCCTACAAGCCAGAAGAGAGTGGGGGCCAATATTCAACATCCTCAAAGAAAAGAACTTTCAACCCAGAATCTCATATCCAGCCAAACTAAACTTCATAAGTGAAGGAGAAATAAAATCCTTTACGGACAAGCAATTATTGAGAGATTTTGTCACCACCAGACCTGCCCTACAAGAGCTCCTGAAAGAAACACTAAGCATGGAAAGGAATAAGTACCAATCACTGCAAAAGCAAACCAGTTGGTGAAGACCAAAAATGCAATGAAGAAAATGAGTCAACTAATGAGAAAGAAAACCAGCCAGTAACAAAATGGCAGGATCAAATTCACACATAACAATATTAACATTGAATGTAAATGGCCCAAATGCCACAATCAAAAGACACAGACTGGCAAAAAAATTTTTGCAATCTACCCATCTGACAAAGGGCTAATATCCAGAATCTACAAAGAACTAAAACAGATATACAAGAAAGAAACAAACAACCCCATTCAAAAGTGGGTGAAGGATATGAACAGACACTTTTCAAAAGAGGACATATATGAGGCCAACAAACATATGAAAAAATGCTCATCATCACTGGTCATTAGAGAAATGCAAATCAAAACCACACTGAGATATCATCTCACACCAGTTAGAACGGCAATCATTAAAAATTGGGAGACAACAGATGCTGGAGAAGATGTGGAGAAATAGGAACACTCTTACACAGTTGGTGGGAGTGTAAATTAGTTCAACCATTGTAGAAGACAGTGTGGCGATTTCTCAAGGATCTAGAAATAGAAATTCCATTTGACCCAGCAATCCCACTATTGGGTATATACCCAAAGAATCATTCTACTATAAAGACACATGCACACGTATGTTCATTGCTGCCCTGTGTACAAAAGCAAAGACCTGGAACCAACCCAAATGCCCATCAGTGATAGACTGGACAAAGAAAAGGTGATACATATACACCATGGAATACTACGCAGCCATAAAAAAATGATGAGTTCGTGTCCTTTGTAGGGACTTTTGGATGAATCTGGAAACCATCATTCTCAGCAAACTGACCCAAGGACAGAAAGCCAAGCACCATATGTTCTCACTCATAGGTGGGTGTTGAACAATGAGAACATGTGGACTCAGGGAGAGGAGCATCACACACAAGGGACAGTTGGAGGGGGGTAGGGGGAGAGACATTGAGGGATGGGGAGAGGGGGTGGGGAGGGATAACATGGGAAGAAATGCCAGGTATAGTATGCACCTAAAGTAAAATAAATAAATTATTTAAAAAAATAATTTGATTCATTTAAGTCTTTCTTTTATAATTTTTTCAGGTGAGTATGAAGTAGTTCTTACCCTGAGGCTAATTATTTCTCTCTACTGAGGCAAGATTTTCCTGAGTATTCTATCCAATGTCCTATGAATCATGTGTTTTTCTTGTCTGGCTAATAGAAATAAGCACTATTCCCAGCCCTATGAGAGTAATAAAACCTCTGCCTTCTAATTGTTTGTTTGTTCATTTGTTTTAGAAACAGGATCTTGCTCTATCACTCAGGCTAGAGTGCAGTGATGCAATCATCCCTCTAATAGTTTTTAATGTTTGTTCCTGGTCTCAGATAGTTTCTTCACACTCATGTGCTGATTAGTATTCTGCTGAGTACTCAAGAGGAACATTAAACAGATGTGTAAGTTTCTCTCTGTATGCAATTATCTACTCTCTTATACTCTCTCCTGTGAATTATCTTGTCTCTTGTATTCTCTCCTGTGAAGGAAGAAGCCTTCATCTTCCAAACTCACAGATCCATCTCCTCAACTCAGGGAACCCATCAGACTCAATCTAGATTTCACCACCCTATACCATGGCCTGGAAACTTTCTACAGGCAGTAAGTTAAGGCAATTAGAAAGATCACATTGGTTCTCATCTTTCAGAGATGATTATACTTTGTCACTTGAAACCTAATATCTTAAAACTCATTATTTTATACAATTTTGTCTCTTTAGTTTGCTGGTTTCAATTAAGAGAATAAATCTGATCCCTGTTCTTCTATATTGGGTGAAAGTATTTTTTAAATGATAGTTTTATATACTTCTATTATCCATGGGATGAACAAGGTATGCTATGAAGAGTATTCTATCTAAATTATTTCCCTGAACAAAAGTTGGTTAACTATCTCTGAGCAATGGGAAGTTAAAAGAGGAGAACATAGAGTTTAAATTTTTTTCCAAAATAATTAGAAAATAATTTTTCTTTTTAAAAACAATTTGCTTTAATATTTCTGTAAGGTAAGTACTATATGAGTGCTCTCATCTCTAATTCACTGACAAGTA